>OZ014532.1:158226438-159476438 GCA_963966105.1 Volucella zonaria | reverse complement strand
TATATTGTAATTAAAATTGCCTTAAGACATGAAGAGCTCCCTTGCCTACGAGTATGTTCAGATACATTGTACTATAGGTATGTTATTTGGTATGCATCCTGATTATTTTAATTATTATATTTTAATGCGCATGCAGCATGTTCCGGTGAATAGTAAGAACTTTTCCGAGCATAAGCATTTCTTAACTGCTGAGGTAATCACACGGTGGTCTTTGTACAAACATACTCGTTAATGCTACTGACAATACCTTCAAAGGAGAAAAAGACATAACCTAAGCCAGATCTCATCAAGCAAACTTGCTTCTTCCTCAACGAACTGGGATAATGGTTTTTATGCATCAACCTGAAGAAAAGTCAAGAGCAATTTTCTGACAAACGCAGTTAGCTTAAACCAGAAACAGCACGTAGAAGTGCATTAGCAAATTTTGTGGCATTCGAAGAGCTGGCAAGAAATAAGGAATCAACAAAACAAAAAAAAAAATATATATATGGTATACCAACTGAACAAATCGTGCATGCTTCTGCAATACATTGAGACAAGAGTGTGCTAAGAGAGGCAAATAACCTCTGAAAGAAGATGCTTCATGTTAGGCCATAAGTAAGCAGTCGCTTCCTGGGACATGCTCCCTCTAACCGATCTGGTGGTTGTGCGGCATCATGTGGTGGATTTTCCACCATCCACTTGTTATGTTGTGGCATGAATAAATTGCTTATTTTTGGTCGAGTGCAAACAGAGTCATGCACCCGGTAGCGCAAAGTGGTTCTGCTGTTGTACAATATACATATACATATACATATACATATACTCCTTAAGCTTTTACAGCATAAGTATATGTATGTATGCTATGTATTCGTTGGTACAAAAAGAATTCCTCACCCAAGGTGCATAAAAGGAAGTTGCTCATCCGTAGTGTGAGCATACTTCTGTTATCGTTTGCGTAGTTTGAGGTTAGCATTTTGTTTTCTCTAGAATAATAAATAAGACCGCGTGTCTGTTAAAAGAAATGAAATTCCTACCAGCAAAACACAGCATTGTTTCGGCATTTACATTTCAGTCACTTTGACGTTTTGTGAGCGAGCTGATTGCATTCACGGGAAATGTCCTTCACGGAATGATGTGTAATTTCTATGTACATGTGGTAGAGCAGTTGTATAGTATATGAATACCTATGGATACGACTATTCAAATTTTTAGCGCATACTATGATATAATAAGAGGATATACCATACCTATGCCCATATAGGAGTACAAATGTACCTGTACCGTAAAATGAAAGTTGCTTTCGCTCTTTCACAAAAGAATGGAAGAAAGGAGGAGGAAAATAGATCCTTGCAACACGAAATTTTGTTGAATTTCAAATGGTTTTAGAATTGCACATTTAAAACATGCAACCATTGCTGGTAGATATTTACTTGAGTTTTAAATTTTTTTCAGTATACTCGTAATACGAGACTTAGATGTAGTCCTGTCTATCTCCAAATGGAGTTGAAAACGACAGAACCTGCCAAATATTCAGAAAGGTCGCACATACATCATAGCCACTTTGTAATAAGAGTTGTCTTTGTGCAAACAGCAAAAAAAACCTTCCCACACAACTCCCGAGATTTATGATTGATAAGCCTGATGCATCTTTTATGTTACGGAATTTTGATAGAATTCTAGATCTTATATCCTGGTATACATATATCTATAGAACATGTTTATTCAAATCACAACACATCTGTAAAAAGCTGAATTGCTGAAACTGCCTCCTAATCTATGAAAAATGACTTTCTTTCAAAGAATTCACCCTGATGGGCTTCTTCAAGGTAAGTACAGGAATCTGCTCTATGTCGGCTTACCATAAGAGAGTATGACTGCCTTACAGGATAGTGTATTCGTATTTTACCACATTTTCTTTGAAATTCTATCAAAGCAGTTACTATCATTGTATCATATTTCTAAGCATGAAATTACCAATTATCGTCCCATTGCTAAACTCTCTCATATACCCAAACTTTTTGAAAGCATTTTATACGAAGCCTTAAACTTCAAATGCAAGCCTTTTATTTCGCCCCGACAACATGGTTTTCTAAAAGGTAGATCAACAACCACAAACCTAGTTGAATTCGTGTCTTTTGCTCTCTCAGCTTTATAAAATGTCAAAGAAATCGATGTTATCGCAGCTGATTTCACTAAAGCGTTTGATAAGATATCTCATCAATTGATCCTCTTCAAATTGTCTGCTCTCGGCTTTGAGCCTTTTTTATTAAAATGGATTTCTTTTTATCTGGTAAACCGATATTATAGTGTTCGGTTTAGATCCAACCTTTCTGTTCCAGTCGTGGCCTCATCTGGAGTTCCACAAGGCAGTCATCTTGGCCCTCTTCTCTTCATTCTTGCTATCAACGATGTTGAGAGGGTCATTAAACACTCCTTCCTCTCCCTTTGCTCTGACGACACGAAATTTTTTAAAACTTTTTCCTCTCCCCATGACTCTGCCCTTCTTCAAGAAGACCTTGATCGGTTCTCAATATGGTGCCTCAAAAACTGCCTAGAACTTAATATAGCCAAATGTCAATCTATAACTTTTCCACGTAAATGCAACTCGTCTCCTCCCCTACTCGATTTTCTCTATGGTCAATAAATCACCCTGGTTCAGTCTTTTCAAGACCTTGGCATATTATTCGGCTGTGAGCTTAATTTTCAACTCATCACTTGGCTTTATTAAACGGTGGTCCAAGGAAGCTCCCAAACCGTATGTAAGCAGATCTCTCTACCTTTGTTCGCCCCCTGCTTGAGTATGCCAGTCAAGCTTGGTCCCGTTAGAAGAACGTAGGAATACTGCTGACATTCTTATCATTCATCGACTTTTTTCAGGTTCCATCGTCTGCGCATCCATTTTGAACTCCATTTCCTTCAATACCAAACCCCGCAATCTACGTTGCCCTCGTCTCTTCTATCTACCGGTTCACCGCACCTCTTATGGCTCCAACGAACCAATCTCCCGAATGCTCCGAAAGGTCAACTTAAACCTCTCCCTGTTTGATTTCCACCTGAGCACTCTGTTCGTCGCAAACAAGATCTCCTCCATTCCTCGCTAGCTCTTAAGTCTTTCTGTTAATTTTTAGTCCTAGTTTTTAAGTTAGATTAAGCTTGTATTGAGGCAATTAAGTGGTCCCAGCCGCCACCAAAATAAAAAAAAATAAATATTAGGCAAGGTCCTCCAGAGAAGTTTAGCCGACTTAGCCCAATCTGTATGAAATGAGATAGATGAATGGACAAACAACAGCGGTCTCAGTGTAAACTCATGCAAGGACTGGGGGTGTTATTTTCACAAAGAAATAAACATTTTTCAACTCCTTAATACTTACGAACGTAAACAGTATTCACTCAGAGTCTTTTAAAAATCCCACAAAGACATAAGATATAGTATACCTTGAATGAATCAGTAATGTGGGCGTTCGTCCCTCTCAGCAAAATATTTTTCTAAAAAGTCGACAAACAGATACTAGCTTAAACGAGGTCATAATCTGCACATATGAAGACGACAAAAGACTTAATTGCCACCGAAGGCCTTCAAAAATAAAGCACTAGGCGGCGTAAGTCATCACCCTTCGGACGTACTCTGAAATATCATGATTAGTTCCTAGGCCATACAACTCGCTTATGGAATGCCCTGCCGAGCTCTTTATTTCCTAGTCACTTGCAAACATTTAAAACCAACGAACATCGCTATCTCTTTTCTTTTCCTCCCTAACTTCCCCTCGCCACTGCTATGAGCTAATATCTTAAGGGTACACAAAGTCCCCTCACGCGCGCCAATTATAAAAAAAAAATGGCAGCAGGCAGGAGTGGCCGGCCCGGAGAAGGCGTTCTGCTGAGAACATCGCAGGTGTAGTTGAAGACGTCGCAGAGGACGCCGAAGTATCGACCGGATGCCGTGTCACGCAATTGGACATCAATCGGCGGACTTTACAGAGAATTTTGGTGAAAGACTATAAGTTGTTCCCTTACAGCTGTTAGCTGTCGACCGCCAAGCGCGTGTAACCTACGCTTAAACCATCCTGAATCTCGACCACGAGGGAGAAAACTTTTCATCGAAACGATGAGCCCCATTTTCATCTCTGTGGAACGGAAAAGCTGTGTATAACCCACGAAGAGCCATTACACCCGCTCAAAGTTACTGCATGGTGTGATGTTTACGCTGGCGGCGTCATCGGGACTTATTTTTTTGAAAACATCGCGGGCCAAACGACTACTTTGGACAGAGCTATGCTCAACGACTTTCTCCTTCATCAATTGGATAAATTGGGACGGGAAAACATGTGATTCCAACAGGATGGAGCAACGGCGCATACTGCACGAGCCACAACCGAAATTCTGAGGACTGCATTTCTGCGTCGCCTAATCTCTCGTTTTGGCGATTTGCAATGTCCGGCAAGATCGCCCGCTTTAACCATACCAGACGTCATGAGTCTATATCAACAAACCTCAGACTCTTGAAGCCCTCAAAGAGTGATGGAAAATGCCACAATCGGGTCCGAATGGTCATCAATTTATAGTTATTTTGACCACCAGTGCTCCATTGAAATCGCCAGTAGCATTCTGCGCCTTCACACCTTCAACCGTAACACCCGTCTCGCTATGAATGCTGATCAGTATACCCTCAAGCCTACTTTTAGACCTACTCTAAAATATCGCGATTCGTTACGATGCCGTACAACTCGCTAATGGAATGCCCTACCGATCTCCGTATTTCCTGGTCGGTATAACTTACAAACATGTATATTGGTACCTGTCTATTTTTCCTTATTAAATTTCCTTGGCCCGCGCTGTGTACAAACATTTTTAGGGTACATAAACTCCTTGTGCGCGCGATCATTATAAAAAAAAATAAAAAATTATCGCCGTTATGCGATATCCTCGTCATCTACTGTTCATCTCTGCGGTCTTGCATTCTAGCTTTGTAGCTCTGGTATGTTCGTTTTATTCTCTAATGAAACATTCGAACGGAGTTCTTGCAGTGCTATCTCTCCATTTGCTCGATCGCACGCTTTTTGTGCTCTTTCTTTTTCTTTCCGAGAAGCCGTTGTTTTCTGCTCGTAGAGCTCACGAACAGCTTTATATGCTTTTTGTTTTGCTGCAGTTACATGCATTTCTACCTGCATTCTTCATTAAACCAAAAATCTTGTTTGTGGGGGCGCTTTGAAACCAATCACATAAGAACCAACACATGGTAAGAACCAACTTCTCTGATGCCTTGTTGACAAAATTCCCTATGGTTTGGGTATGGGGGCTGGGTTGTTTACAGAGCTTAAGAGAAACGCGATCGGCAAAGGTTCTCAGCTGTCTCTTGCAATTGCAGCTTTATGACGGCTACCTTTGCCAGTTTTGGTATCTAGGAGATCACAGAATTCGTCTCTGATGCGATCATCCTTATCTTCTATAGGAGCATCAATGCAAATCAGGGTTATATTCCACCTTGATGCGGATTGTTATGGGGCGTTCGCTTATATGCTTTTTGACCGGCCCATCGCACTTCCTGGATTTTGTTATATCTATGTACTTTATAGCAGTCTAAGGACTTCTCGGCTTATTCGGCAGCGCATGATCTGTTAAGGATCTTAACACTCTATGTGAAAAGCCGAAATCCGTTGTCCTTAAAACGTCTGACGACCCCAGCGTCAACACTATATCCGTCCATATCTGAGAATGTTAGTTGCCTTAGAACTGTTTTGTTTTTGTATGGGGGAAAGCCGCACTCAAAAGCGGGGACGTTAATAAAACCCTCCCGGTGCAAGTAGCGTCATTGTGATAATGAGAGCCGTCTGTTGTTTTGCATTTACTTCGACTTTGATGATGCGTTTCCCTCTAAGTAAGTAACCTCTAGAAACAAACAGAAGGCCTTTTCCGTGAAGTGTGAAATCTAGGAGATAGGTTCAAAATCCGATGTACGTCCTCCTTGGCACTCAGTTTTATAATGACGTTTACAACATTTCCTGAGGATTTGAACATTTATTTACCAACACTTAATTAAATCTCCGAAGATTCCAAGAGTTGAAGGAATATGTTTTCTGTGCCAGAATATTCTTTGCCTTGGCCTCCGTCTCCAGAAAGTCTACTTGGGTTCCAAAGCTACGTGCATTTAGACTCCATAACCTCTAATCAAGTCTCTAGTACTGTGTCGTTATTCTCAAGTGTTTTTACGTCTGCCTTTTTTCGTTGGATAATTCTTAAATTTCTCATCGCGCAGTGTTTTTAGGTCGAAAATAGACATATGGTACGGTATTTCTGACAATATCCAGGTTTCCAGGTTTCCTCGGGAGCCAGTTGCTTCCTTCTACACATTCTAATTACATCTGGAACGTGTTCCATAAGTATTTACTCGTATTTTCAAAGCAATTTAAGATTGAAACGCATGTGTAAACTTAATCCAAGTTTATTATTCAAAATATCGAATCACTAAATCCGTGGGATTATGCTAAGCCTGCATACAAATTGTCAATTTGAATTTTCAAATATGTTTTTAAACCAACAGGCAGCTAAAATGCGGTTATTATTAAACTAAAGGGAGCAATAAATATTCGTTTATTTTATTGGAATCGAAATATTTTCTCTTTTTTTGTTTTTGTTTGTTTTAGGTCGCGATCTAAACTTGTATGTGATCGCTTGGTTATTTTCAGAAACACATTCATTCCCTTTGTTTTGCTTTTAATTCTTCAATTAAAATTCCATTTACGATGGCCTCTCATGTATTCATATCACGAACGCACTTCACACAAAAGCCCAAGGCGCCGACGCGTTTAATATCTCCATATGTCCGATCGCGATTCGCTTCTTTGACTTGTGCTGCTTGCTGGCTGGCCCCTCAGCTGCGCTTACTCATTCATTGCATTTATTAATGACTAAGTCAGAACTTTGTCAATTATAGACAGAGTGTTACACTTGATCGTGTAAAGAGGGAAAATTAAAAAAAAATAAATATAAATAAAATAAAGTATTCTTCTTTTAATATGTACACCAGTATATATTGAGAAATAAAATGAGGATTCACGCTGTCTAGATCGACGCACAGTGATGCCTTAGTTTTAGCGAATAGGAAGTCACAACAGATAGATACGTGGGCTTCATTACTTGGGTTCACGAACAAAATAAATATGACATCGGAAAACATCAACAATTTGTAACAATTTAATAAGGCTTTCTAAATCTAAATAAGGCTGTCAAAGAGATAATAAAAGATTTCCAATCAGCGAATGTTAGACATATACCACCTTGATCAAAAAGTTTCCGGGGACCACACCCACCGTGTGGCGCTCCCATTGTTCCGATTTGAGTTCTGTTTTTTTGTTAAGTTGATAAATCTGTTGACATTCCCTCTAAATCTTAGCGTCATAGCTTGACACTTGCAAAAGTTACGTCGCCAAGAGTACATCTATTGGGTCTATAACTTAATTCGTGTGGTTTGCTAAGAGATGGCGTAACTTGTATTATTCCATTGGAACATGCGTTGGAAAGCTACTGTCATTGTACGTCATTTCAGTATATGTCATTCATTTGAAGCGTAAACAACAAGAATTTTTTTTCCCTCAAATATGTCGAACTTTGTGCCTGAAAAAGTGTTTTTGCGGGGAGTTCTTCATTACTTTAATATGAAGAAAACTGCTGCCGAAAGTCATCGTATTTTGGTGGAAGTTTATGGTGAACATGCGCTAGCTGAGCGAACGTGCCAAAAGTGGTTTGCACGATTTAAAAGTGATGATTTTGGCTTGGAAGACGATGAACGTCCTAGGCAGCCAAAAAAGTTTGAAGATGAAGAACTGGATGCATTAGTCTATGAAGATTGTTGCCAAACACAAGAAGAGCTCGCAGAATCTTTGGCTGTCACTCAAGCAGCCATTTCAAAACGTTTAAAAGCTGGATATATTCAAAAGCAAGGAAATTGGGTTCCACATGAACTCAAGCCGAGAGACGTCGAAAGGCGGTTTTGCATGTCCGAAATGCTGCTGGAACGCCACAAAAGGAAGTCATTTTTGCATCGGATTGTTATTGGTGATGAAAAATGGATCCATTAGGACAACCCCAAGCGCAAAAAATCATATGTGAAACCCGGCCAACCAGCCAAATCAACGGCAAAGCCGAATATCCATGGCGCGAAGGTAATGCTCTGTATTTGGTGCGATCAGATGGGTGTGCTGTATTATGAGCTGCTAAAACCGGGTGAAACCATACCGATCACAATTAATCCGTTTGAAGAGAGCAGTGGCCGAAAAACGCCAGGAATATCCGACCAGACACGAGGCAATAATTTTCCATCATGACAACCCTCGGCCCCACGTTGCTATTCCGGTTAAGAACTATTTGGAAAACAGTGGATGGGAAGTCTTACCCCACCCGCCTTATAGCCCAGACCTTGCCCCTTCTGACTACCATTTGTTCCGGTCGATGCAGAACGCCCTCACTGAAATACGGTTCACATCAGAGCAGAATATCAAAAATTGGCTTGATTCATTCTTGGCTGCCCAGCCGGCGCAGTTCTTTTGGGATGGGATCCACAAATTGCCAGAAAGATGGGAAAAAGTTATAGCTTCAGATGGGCAATACTTTGAATAATATATACTATCGTACATGCTTTTTTTAAATAAACGTTCAAATTTAAAAAAAAAAAAAACGCACGAATTAAAATTCGAACGTGTGTGTTGGCGATTTTTTTACAATTTTACAAATGGATTTAAATTTGCAACAACGAACTTGTACGAGTATTAAATTTTACGTAAAAAAACGGATTTAATGGTGCGCGAACGTTGGAAATGTTGGAAAAGTGTTTCGGCAACGATTCTCTAAAGAAAACCGTCGCGTCGTTTACCAGTGGCACGAGCGGTTCAAAAGTGGTCGTGAGTCAATCGAAGATGATGAACGCAGTGGCAGACCATCGACATCGAAAACCGACGAAAACCGACGAAAACCGACGAAAACATTGATCAAATAAAAGAAGAGTTGGTCAATAATCGCAAATTAACCATCAGAGAGATAGCGGAGGATTTGAACATTGCCTATGGATCCGTCCAAGACATTTTGGTTGATGATTTGGGTTTCCGTCGTGTAGCAGCAAAATTGGTGTCAAAAGACTTCATGCAATCCAGACATCAGGCAAGTGAATGGCGTTCACCAAATGAGCCTAGACCAAAAAAACCACGTCGTTTTCAGTCAAAAAAGAAGGCAATGCTCACGGTTTTCATGAGTTACAACGGTGTAGTGCATCACGAATTTTTGCTAGAAGGCCAGACAGTAAACAAAGAGTATTATTTGGGCGTTATGAGACATTTGCGTGAAGCAATTCACCGAAAGAGACCTGAATTGTGGGCAGAAAACTCGTGGATTTTGCACCATGATAACGCACCATCGCACAGCGCCATCATTATTCGTAATTTTTTGACGAAAACTACAACAAATACCATCCAACAGCCACCGAATTCACCTGATTTGGCTCCCTGTGACTTCCGTGACTTTCTGTTCAATCGAGTTGAAAAACCACTACGGGGTACGCGTTTCAGCAGCCGAGAGGAAGTAATGGAAAAATCGCAGGAAGCACTGATGGACATACCGAAAACCGAATATAAAAAATGTTTCGAGGATTGGATCAAGCGCTGGTATAAGTGTGTTGCAGTCGATAGGGATTACTCTGAAGAGGTCAATATAGATTTAAATGAATAAACTTGTATTTTTAATTTTCTAAATAAATTCCGGAAATTTGTTCATCAAGATGGTCTGTACTTGTACATGTAAATCCTGGATCAAAAAAACAACAAAATTCGGGTTGTAACACCAGCAACCCGAACATGTTGCCGCAAATAAATAATGGAAGAAAGATCAAAACTACCTTCCGTGTTTAAAGACCGAACGAACGACATGCATATGAAAATCCAAGAGAAGCTGTCGATGATAACAACTTTTCTGTGATCGATGATCTGCAGGAGAAGGCAAAAGCCATAGGAGCGATTTCCCAGTAAATCAATTTTCAAAATTATATGGAGAACTGGCGACTCAAGAGCTCAGATTTCAGTGACGAAAATAGGGCCAACTACCCCGTTTGTTTCAAAGGAAGAGCTCTAAACCATCTTCGAATCGCCGAGAAAGATGAGAAGAAATCATAGGGAACTGATGGGAACCCACTAGAAATAGTGGACATTTACGTCTCCCCGTTGAGGAGTGCATTGTCTTAGGTGCAACTACTCGTAATTCCCAAACTGCTTAAAAACATGCGAATCTTCTCTCATTAGTCTCTTTCCGAATACCTTCAAGTTATTCGAAATGGTTTCGAATAGTATCAAGCCGGGACATGATACTCGTATCTCACATTCCGCGTCTTAACTGGTATGTGATATCCAATCGAACAAAAGCCAGAAATAATGCACAATTGCTTAGCTTGGAGAGGTACATATGGTATTTGACACGATGTGATTAGGCGGGCTTTTCTAAAATTTAACAGGCTGGATACTAGTCGGGAACCATTCTTTTTAGAAGGGCTTTGACTGCGGCCCAAGTTTTTGATCGTGGGATTAACAATTACTTGTGAAACTCAGACGAAATCAAGAATCTGGGAAACATGCGTTGCAAAAAGAGAGTTTGCATTTGAACTATACAAAGAAAATCTCTGTTGTTATGATGTCTGAGATATTCGTAGACGTATACTCATTGTAGCTAGGTATTGGCCTTTTTTGTTTTTTTTTTTTTAAACGAGCGCGTGTTCAAGGGGTTTATGTTCCCTTAAAATGTTCGCACACAACACGGGCGAAGGAAATTAGGGAGGAAGAAAACACAGGTAGCGATATACATTGTGTTTAAATGTTTGTAAGTTTTAACGACCAGGAAATGCAGAGATCGACAGGGCATTCCATAAGCGAGTTGTACGGCTTAGGAATGAATCACAATATGGGAATGCTACTGGCGATTTCAATGGAGCACTGGTGGTGGAAATAGCGATAAAACAGAGTGAGACAGGAAACATTACGTCGGTGTTCGAGAGTGTCATTTGATTGACTGATAGTAGCATTACCTATGAGTTTTAACGCACGGTTTTGAATCCTATCTAACAAGTTCAGAGATGTTTTAGGAGCACCTGACTAGATGTGGGCATTGCACTCCAATTTCGGGGGGATAAATGTCTTGTTTATTGAGGCCAGATCAGAGGGGGTAAAATATTTCTTACATCGCTTGAGGAAACCTTGACATTTCTAGCATTTTTGATGAAATCGAATATGTGGTCATTCCAACGTAAGTTGTCACTGACACACATACCGAGAATGGAAAGTTTTTCGGTTTCAACGATGTAAATGTCATTCATGGATACTGGCTGGGTATTTTAATTTCGCTTTAACGACAGCAGACAGCACTGTGTTTTGGAAGCATTAAATTTCACTCTATTGAAAGTTCCCCAATTGGTTATACCATTAATATCGGAATTTAATGAGCTTAACATACGTTGCCGTTCTCGTTCTACAGCCGATGGAGAGGGCCGTGAGTCCGGGAACGAATATGAAAAGGAGGGAGTACTGTCTCGTCAGCAAAGGAATATATTGGATTAGAAGTAGCAGACAAGAGATCGTTGATGAAAATTAAAAAGAGTGTCGGAGACAGAACGGAGCCCTGGGGCACACCAGCATCTATTTTGCGAATATCAAACTTGAAACCGTCCAAGACATCTTGAGTTGAACGTTCCGAGAGGTAATTTCGAATCCATTGAAGAAGAGAGTCGTAGATCCCAAGAGCATGCATTTTCAACAAAAGAGCCTAATGCCAAACTGCAACTATCTTGCCAGATAATCTGCCGGTCATATTACCTGAGATATTTCATTACCTGACGATTTATCAGCTTTTCCATGACCTTAGAAAGAAGGGACGTAAGTGCAATGGGTTTGTAGAAGGAGAGGGAAGATGATTAGCCTTTTTTAGGGACGGGCGAAGTAGATGCTGTTTTCCATATGCTCGAAAAGAGTCCTAAAGAGTAGGATCGATGAAAAAGCTTACGTAATGGTTTTGCCAGCAAGGAGGAACACCTCTTCCGAAGAAGGGAAGATATACCATCTGAACCAGCGGATCTATGTACGTGTATATTTTTAAGTACTCCTGCTACTACTCGAGTGCGAAAGTGGATTCGTCCCATTGAAGACTCGACGCACTCAAGTGTAGGCGGAGACAAAGCACAATCTGTGAGTGTTGAGCTAGCCGCAAAGTGTGCAGCAAGCAGATTGGCTGTGTCCAAAGAGCTGACAGCTGGAACGTCGTTGTAAATGAGCGTTGGAATGGCGGATGAGGAAGCATTTCTAATGTTTTTGACGAACGATTGATTGATTTTGACGATTGATGCCCAAAATACCACTGTCAGGCAGAATGAACAAAGAAGAAATAGAATTCCTCTTCCCTCTGACCTAGATGAAGTTAAGGTAGCAATCTCGAAGCTAAAGTCTAATAAAGCTGCTGGCGGAGACAGACTGTATATTTTACCATTTAAAGTAACTAGAAATGAACTGATTTGGAACATGCAACAGCTGATATTTCAGATAAAGTCCGATTCAGAGGAAAGTCCGATTCACTAGAAAGGATACCCCTTTGGCTTTTCCAACTATAGAGGAATAAGTACTCGTATTCTAAACATCACCTAAAAGATCGTTCTGCTGAATTTTGTGAGCGTCCGAAACTATGAACCATCTGGATATATAAAGTGCAGTTTTAAGCCAGGAAAGTCCACTATCGATCAGGTGTTCGCACTATAGCAGATCTTGCACTCAACATCTGGTTTGTCGACTTCAAAACTGGATATAACATCGTGCGTAGGGACGAGATATACAACGCCACGGGTTGTTTTGGCATCCTGTAGGTTTGCAAGTACTCAATCAAAGTCGGTAATGAACTAACCGAGACCTTCAATGTCAAGAAAGAATTGGAAAAAGGTCATGTGTCTTTTTTAATACCGCCCTGGAAAGAACTGTGTAAGACTCACTGGCCAAAAATAAAGGTACGATCTTTTTTGAACCACTAACCGAGTGCAATTTAGGGCTTCCAACACACAGTGGATATGACCATATATTCGATGTCGTTAAAAATGATATGAAAGATTCAGGTTTCCTCAAGAGATGTCAATTGACACCTTTGAACACCAAGGTAAAGTCTCCTACCTTACCTTGTTCTATCGCTGTTTTCACAACAAGCGCTCCAATGTAATTGGCTATACCACTGCGCTTCCTCAAGCCTGTCACTGTATGAATGCTCAGTGGTTTACCCTTAAACCCAATTACGGACATACTCTGAAATATCGTGATTCTTTCATAAGCCGTACAACTCGCTTATGAAATGTTCTTCTGAACTCTTTATTTCCTAGTCGTTATAACCTGCAAACATTCCCGCCCGCGCTGTATGGAAACAATTTAGTGGTACACTAAGTTATTTAGCACCGTATGTCTTATAGTACACAAGCCAATATTCTTCAGATGCTTCTCGAAATGTATCTTCGAACTTCTTAATACCGCACCAAATTCTATGGTACATCTTGAATCAGGCCAGCCTTCATTCTTTCTGAATGCACAAGGTGTTCAAAGATAGACCAAGATAATTTTAAGACAACTCTATTCAAAATAATGGAAAGCTTTCAAGAGAATGGAGAAAATTAGCTTCCGAACGCCAGTTAGAGAACTTCAAAAACTCTTCCAAATCATAATGCACAAAACAGATAAACTTGTTCTTTAAACATAATGCTCGTCAGGATGAAGACATAAATAGTATGATATTAAACGCGACATTATAAAATGTAAATGTACGAGTATTTCTCAAAAATTTGTGCAATAAAGTCATTAATAAAATCTAAAAAAAAAGACTTTAACACAAAGTAATCATAGACAAACTAAAGTTTCAAACAATATTACAAAAAAAAAAAAAAATCCGGAATAGAAAAAAGTATCCAACAAAAAGTGGAAGATACATATTTTCAACTTTACCCTTTCCAACTCTATTTAAGTGGAGCACTTGAGATAGTTTTTTTCTTAAAAGAAGTGTAAATTTTTGAATCCACACTATCGTCACTTAATAACAGATATGATTTTGAAATTCATTTACCAACACATAGCAATTACCAGCGGTTTTCAGCAAATTGTCGATAAGTGGTGAAATAGTACTTTTGTACGAATACGGTCGAACACTTGAGATTGTTTTCGAGTGAGTAATAGTGTCGGATTTATGCGCAAAACTGGGGCAGGAGAGGCAATTCGTTGTTTTTTTGTTTTTTGTTCTTTTTGTTGGTATTTTGGAGAATACTCATAGTTGCAAGTATTTTTAAGTTTCGTTTTTGTTTGTTATAACACTTGCTATGAAAAATGCTTGGTAGAATTACTTTAAGTGAACGTAACATGTGGTTAGGGAGGGATTTCTCAATTGTAAAGTCAAATAAACAAATGAATACAATTTGTACCTCAATATTTATTTTTAAAAGAAAATATTATCTAAATAACGACAGCTGCTTTCAGGCCAATCTGCGAGGCCAAGGCATAGGCGGAATGGCGAGAAACTCTGGGAATGTCTCTGCTAATTAATTGATTCGAAAGAAATTGTTCCAATTTTACAACTTCATCGAGGCTCTAGTAGTGTCTTGTTGTGGCACACAACTGCAATTGCGACAATACGAGTTACGTCGATCTTTTGGCAATACTGTTTCGTGCTTCACTGATCCTCCCTGGCCAATTATATCTCGGGCAAAAATGGCGCACAACAGTTTGGTTTCAACAGTAAACACATTTTTGATGGCGTTCTATAGGGTTGTTGAGATATCAGCAATGGATGTTCCTTCACATAGTCCTCGTCACTAAACAGTATGGTTCCAAGAGTTTAACATTGTTCTCACGTAGGTTTCTTGCATAAGATAGTCACTTTTGTTAAGAAACTGCATGGTTTTCATAAAGGCTATGTTTGTCATTTTAATTTCTATTTCAAAATTCGAGTAAATCCCACATTCTTCCTTATCAATTTACGGGGATTCGTCTAGAACTTAAACCACATGTTCCCCGTGCTGTCTGCATTATCTTTCGAGCATTGGCCAAATCAGTTGCGTGTTCGGCTTATCACTTATTGAAGTGAGTGCAAAAAGACTAAATATTTCTTGACCGCGAACGGCTTTCCGTGACTCACGGAGACAAGAGGGTTAAACGATACCTCTCAACTAACTTAACCGAACTAGTGATGAGCAATTGTTGGTCCCCAAAAAGCAGATATCACAGCAATCTATTTTTGGATGTGGAGGAATAGCCGACCAAGAGAAAGATTAGAAACTGCAATATTTACTACGGTGATTGCCATCGAAGATAACAACAGCGGCTTTTTGCATGCGGAAGCGTTGTATGTTAAATTTTTCTTTTGTTCGACATAAGCAAACCAACTTTCAGTGCATTCAACAAAAACGTGCGTTAAAAAAGCAATGAAAGATGCCAGAATTTTGTTAAATCATATTTTTCTATTAAAGTATGTGAAGGGAGTTTTTTTAGAGGTTTTGTTTTTAAACTTGCAACACTGTTTCTGTAGATTGTCAATTTGACATTCGAAAGTTGATTTATGGTTATAACGTTTTGCCATTTTACGATGAATAGATTAACGCCAGAACAAAGCGTGCAAATTGTGCAAACTTATTTTGAAAATCATGGTTCGGTACACCAAACTTATCGTGCGCTACGTCCATTTTACGGTCAACATAATCGTCCATTGAGCAAGTCATTCGGAACACGATGAATATTATCCGTTGTGGAGCACAGTGTTGAGGAGAATCCGAATGAGCCGATTCGCCATCGTGCGCAACAATTGGAGCTATGCCCACCCACTTTGTGGAATATTTTACGGAAAAATCTTGTCTTAGAAGTTTATAAGATCCAGCTTGTGCAACTTACCTACCTACGCGTTGTAGGTTCGGTGAATTTCAACACAAAATTTTATTGCCCCATGAGGCTCATTTTCAGTTAAATGGATATGTACACAAGCAAAGTTGCCAAATTTGGAGTGGAAAAAACCCAGAAGCCTTTGTCGAGACGCCCTTACAACCATTAAAACTCACTGTTTGGTGTGCTTTATGGGCTGGAGGAATCATCGGTCCATAGTACTGCCGGCCAGAATGTTACCGTCAATGGAGAACGCTATAGAAACAAGATTTCTGACTTATTTGTTCCTCAGTTGAATGGCATTAACGTAACATAGCTTTGGTTTCAACAAGATGGCGCAACATGAGACACGGCGTGCGACAATAATGGACCTGTGAACTGGCCTGTTGCCCCAATCCCGGTTTAAATCTTGCGTTGCCCAATTTAGCCTCTTTTCAATATGTTTTTGGGCCAGTAGCAGATTAGGTTTGGTAATTATGTTTTTGATGCCATATTATACCAAACGGCGCGGCTTCGTATTGTGTTGATGGACTGTTTAATTCTTTTTCGGAACAATTTTTCCTTTGCGTTCCCCAGACTAATTGTGGGGTTTTTCCGAAACAATTCACAGATTACTTTATTGTGCTTACTGGATGTGCTGGCTTTGGTCCCTCTACCTGACCCATCATCGACATTACCGCATTCCTTATATGTACCTCTTTATCCACTTTCTCACAAACGCCTCAGATGTTTTTGGGTGAGTTACTACGAAAACTGTGAGTAAAGCAAAACAAGGATTGTAATTTAGCGCACGTTTTTCTGGAACACACTGTAAATTTTAAGTTTGAAATTGATGCAATGAGAACTATGGCAAAATAATGATGTGAATATTTGTAAGCTTATGAAGATTGGTGTTAAGAATTATAAATTACAATTGAGACGGTTTTTCCAACGCTTGGGAAAGGAGCACCACGAAAAGAAGGGTTGAATAAAAGCAGTGAGAATTACAACCAGGTAGTTAGCGCATTCTTTTTCAAAATAAGAGCGGACAATTCATCAGGACCAGCAGAGTATACAATACTATGTACGACGGTGGATTAACAGGTCCATCGCTTTTTGAATGAAAGATCGTTTTTTGGAAAAAAAAACACGTTTTATTTCTGAACATGGTCTCCTCTAAACTCAATTCACTTCTCCAACATTGCCCAATTTTTTCATCACTTCCAAATAATAAAATTTACGAGTATCGAGGCCCTCAAAATAGGCGTTCAGGTTTGGGTGCAGGAAATATACACTGGGGGCTAAATCCTAAGAATATGGTGGAGAAGGGAGCAATTCGTAGTTAAGTTCATGAAATTTTGGCGTAGCAACTACGCTTTTGCGTACATACTCGTACATTGTATTGGTGGAAGATCCTTCAAAACGTCCTTAAGCTGGCTCAATATGTTGGTATAATGATCGCCATTAATTGTTTTTCACTTTTAAAGGCAATCGATGCAAATAATGCCACATGCATCACAAAAAAAAAACTAGTCTCCAGCATGTGGTGGTCCTGATTGCGGTTGAACAACGCAAAACACTCCTTCGTAGTTGTCACACGAAAATAATTTTTTTCCATTCACGCCGTTGTTTGTTTTCAATCCCGGCCATACCCAAACTACATGATTCGGCTTGTTCAAAATTTGAGTATCTTTTGACTGATGGGAACAGCGTTGCTTGTCAGGTTAATATGCGGAGAATTAAAAAATTGTTATAACATTAGCATCAAACTCGAGAAACCATGCGACTACCATCTTGTTCAAAAGTCGGGCGTTATTGATTTTTGATATGATAGACACAAGTAATTCCCATTGACTTCAAATCACTTTGATCCAGCCTTCGAAATATCACTAGTACGCGATGTTCGGTATTGTCTTCGGCGCGGTCAGCAATTTTGCAATTAAATCCTCTTGGCTGTTAAATCCCGTTACCCGAAAAAACTCATTTGGAGCAGGTTCATTTGGTGTCTAGTTTGTTTGTCGTATTCATAAACCCACGTCTCATCAAAAGTAATTTTTTTTTTTTTTTTATAATTTACGTGCGCCTAAGGGGTTATGAATACCCTTTTACTGTTGCCTGGGCGCGGGCGGAAAGATAGAAGGAGGAGAAAAGAAAGCATTGTTGTGATGTAGTGGTTTGAAACTTAGGTGTATTTGGTTTCGATATTGGCTCTCCAGAGGTGGGAGTCCGAATAGGACGGAGAGATTTGATGAATGTTTGGCCGAGATCAGCCTCGGAAAGTATATACTTCGCTTCTTTTTTTTTGCAGGAATACATCACGTCCTTCGGCAAGAGTTTTCCAGCGACACGTCTCAATCACAATTGATTGGTTAAAATGCCGTGACCGGATTCAATCGACATATTGGTTATCTCTGTTAACTCTCTGATGATCAGTTTGTGGTTTGCGATCGGAAAATCTATGATTTCATCGACGTGTTGTTCAGTTGTTAATTCAATGACTCTTAAATTTGGTGGGAATGTCAAAGGCACAAAGTTGTACCAATATACATATACGAGTACATGTACATAGTAAATAATTTAATACGTTCCTAAACTGATTTTAATTAAATACTAAAACTTAATTCACAAAATTTTACAAACCCGAATAATTTTGTTCCGTATGTTAGGTGGTAGTGTGACAAAAAGGGTTAAACATCTTTCTTGAAGGAAATACCACCTTGATCAAAAAGTTCCCGTGTGTTTCCATTGACTGCAACACACTTATGCCAGCGCTTGATCCAATCCTCGAAACATTTTATATATTCGGGTTTCGGTATGTGAATCAGTGCTTCCTGCGATTTTTCCATTACTTCCTCTCGGCTGCTGAAACGCGTTCGCCGTAGTGGTTTTTTAACTCGATTGAACAGAAAGACGTTACAGGGAGCCAAAGCTGGTGAATTCGGTGGCTGTTGGATCGTCAAAAAATTACGAATAATGATGGCACTGTGCGACGGTGCGTTATCATGGTGCAAAATCCAAGAGTTTTCTGCCCACAATTCTGGTCTCCTTCGGTGAATTGCTTCACGCAAACGTCTCATAACGCCCAAATAATACTCTTTGCTTACTGTCTGGCCTTCTAGGAAAAATTCATGATGCGCTACACCGTTGTAATCCATTAAAACCGTCAGCATTGCCTTCTTTTTTGACTGAAAACGATGTGATTTTTTTGGTCTCGGCTCAGTTGGTGAACGACATTCACTTGCCTGATGTCTGGATTGCGTGTCCTACTCATAAACCCACGTCTCGTCTCCAGTAATGATCCTTTTGATGAATGTGAGATCGGATTTAGCCACGCAAATCATCTCTTTTGCGACGTCAACACGGTCTCTTTTTTGCATGAAATTGAGGTCTTTTGGCACCAACTTTGCTGCTACACGACGGAAACCCAAATCATTAATCAAAATGTCTTGGACGGATCCATAGGCAATGTTCAAGTCCTTCGCTATCTTTCTGATGGTTAATTTGCGGTTATCGACCAACATTTATTTTACGAGTACTTCATCAATGTTTTCGTCGGTTTTCGATGTCAATGGTCTGCCACTGCGTTCATCAACTTCGATCGACTCACCACCACTTTTGAACCCCTCGTGCCACTGGTAAACCACCGTATTCTTTAGAGAATCGACGCCGAAACACTTTTCCAACTTTTCCAACGTTCGCGCACCATTAAATCCGTTTTTTACGCAAAATTTAATACTCGTACAAGTTCATTTTTACAAATTTAAATCCATTTCTAAAATCGTAAAAAATCGTCAACACACACAGAGATAGATGTACTTAAGGTGGTATACCTAGTCCTGCCATAAGATCTGTTACGCAATTTCCAGCGCCTATCGTTCAAACCTTCTTGCGGGAATAGAACCATTAACTTTTTTTCAGAAAATATACACTGACCAGTGAAGAATACTAGCCAGATTGGTTTCAGTTTGCTAACTATTAACATGGAGTGGGCGTTAAAGGGAATCGAGTTGGGGTAATCGCGTTGCATAAGTTCGGATAGAGTGCTGGCCAAATTTTCGAGTTGCTAAAACCACTCGGAATATCGAGAATAATCGTTTATCGGGCGCTGTTGCTCGCTTCGGCGAATTATCTGAAGTAGAGGACAGGCTAAGAAATGGTCGCTCGTACGAATTCGGTAGTAAAGGCAGTGCGTGAACGAATTCGGGGAAATCCCCTTAGAAAGCAGAAGATCATGTCCAAGGAATTGGATATATAAACCCGATCCATGTCTAGGCTGATTAGGGGTGATCTGCATATGAAAAGTCATCTTCTAACTCCTCAACTAAAAAAAATTAGGCTGGAAAGATGCAAGCGACTTTTGCAGTGGCACGCGGACAATGACCATGAAAACATTCTGTTTACGGATGAGAAAATTTTTTACCGTGGAAGACGTTTTCAACAAACAAAATGACAAAATGTATGCCATTTCATCTTAGGAAGCGAAAAAAGTTGTTCCAAGGGTTCAACGTGGACATCATCCCGCTTCCGTAATGGTTTTGTGGGGGTCTCTCACCATGGTGTCACATCCCTCCATTTCTGTGAAAAAGGCGTAAAAACTGATGCAAAGGTTTACCAAGAAGATGGGCTAGAGGGTCTAATTAAGGGTTTGACCAATACCCTTTTCTGGATCTGCCAGCATGACTCTGCTCCAGTGCACAAACCTAAAACCACCCAGGAGTGGCTCAGAGTCAATATTCCTGGCTTTTTTTTTTATATAATGAGCGCGCGCTGAAGGGGTTTTTGTAGCCTTAAAATATTCGTACACAGCGGGGCGAAGGAAATTTAGGGAGGAAGAAAAGACAGGTACCGATGTACATTGTTTTTAAATGTTTGTAAGTTATAACGACCAGGAAACGCGGAGATCGGCAGGGCATTCCATAAGCGAGTTGTACGGCTTAGGAAAGAATCACGATATTTTAGAGTACGTTCGCAAATGGGCTTGAGGGTATACTGATGAGCATTCATCGCGAGACGGGTGTTACAGTTAAAAGTTTGAATGGGTGGAATGCTACTTGCGATTTCAATGAAGCACTGGTGGTGGAAATAGCGATAAAACAAAGTGAGACAGGAGACATTACGTCGGTGTTCGAGGGTGTCAATTGATTGACTGATATCAGTATCACCAATGAGTTTTATCGCACGGTGTTGAATCCTATCTAGCAAGTGCAGAGATGTTTGAGGAGCACCTGACCAGATGTGGGCATTGTACTCCAATTTTGGACGGATGAAAGCCTTATACTATATATTGTGGCCAGATCAGAGGGGGTAAAACATTTCTTACATCGCTTGAGGAAACCTAGACATTTCGCATAATTTTTGATGACATCGAATATGAGGTCATTCCAACGTAAGTTGTCACTGACACACATACCGAGAATGGAAAGTTTATCGGTTTCGACGATGCAAGTGCCATTTATGGATAATGGCGGGGTATTTGGATTTCGCTTTAATGACAGCAGACAGCATTGAGTTTTGGAAGCATTAAATTCAACTCGGTTGATAGTTCCCCAATTGGTTATGCCGAAGCCGGAGCAGGGGCGTGAGTCCGGGAACAAATAGGAAAAGCAGAGAGTACTGCCATCAGCAAAAGAATATATTGGATTAGAAGTAGCAAACAAGAGATAGTTGATGAAAATTAAAAAGAGTGTCGGAGACAGAACGGAGCCCTGGGGCACACCAGCATTTATTTTGTGAATATCAGACTTGAAACCGTCCAAGACAACTTGAATTGAACGTTCCGAAAGGTAATTTCTAATCCACTGAAGAAGAGAGTCATCGATCCCAAAAGCACGCATTTTCGACAAAAGAGCCTGATGCCAAACTCTGTAAAATGTCTTAGAAATATCAAGCGCAACTATCTTGCTTTCGCCAGATTGTTGCTACGAAAACCATATTGCCGGTCATTGAGAAGTTTTCGTGTTTCGAGATATTTCATTAGCTGACGGTTTATCAGCGTTTCCATGACCTTGGAAAGAATAGGTTCTTTCTGTAGCAATGGGTCTGTAGGAGGAGATAGAAGAAGATTCGACTTTTTTAGAGACGGGCTGGACAAATGCCGTTTTCCATCTTCTCGGAAAGAGTCCTAAAGAGTAGGATTGATGAAAAAGCTTACGCAGTGGTTTTGCCAGCGAAGGAGAACACCTCTTCAGAAAGAGATATACCATCTGGACCAGCGGATGTGTGAATGTTAAGATCTTTAAGTACTCTTGCTACTACACAAGGGCGAGAGTGGATTCGTCCCATTGAACTCAAGTGTAGGCGGGGACAAAGCAAAATCTGGGAGTGTTGAGGTAGCCGCAAAGTGTGCAGCAAGCAGATTGGCCTTGTCCAAAGAGCTGACAGCTGGAATGTCATTGTAAATGAGCGTTGGGATGGAGGATGAGACAAAATTTCTAATGTTTTTGACAAATGACCAAAAATTTTTTCCACCTTTGGGACATTGCAGTATTTTTTGCCTCAGTTTTTGGTCGTATTGGAATTTCAAACGCTTGAGAAAGACGTTGCAGTCATTTCTGGCCCGTTTGAACTTTTTTCGGTTTTCCTCTGTCGGGTTGGTCTTGTAGGACCGAAAAAACAATTCTCTATTCCTGACAGCCTCTTTACAGCTCGAGTCATACCATGCCTTATCTTTTGGTTTGATATTTTTCATCCGATGACGGATAAAGCATCTCATTCCAAAGAGAATAGTTTCTGTGATCATGTCAGCAGCGGCATCCTCGTCGTTATCGAGGAAACATAACGACCAGTTAAAATTCCTAAAGAAGTTATTAAGTCCGCTCCAATTGGGTTTCTCGTATTGCCATACGGTAAATTCATATCAGAATTTAGCTGATATGACACAATGGTCCGACGATCCTAGAGGTGAGAGCACATCAACGCAGTACTTGTCAGGGTGAGAAGTTAAAAACAAGTCCAGGGTGTTGGCGTCCAGATCTGAATCCACGATCTCCATGGAAACCGTACGTGCTGCTATAGCCCAATGGCCACACCGTTTGCAAGCTTGTGTTAAAGCAAAACGCAGTCATTTCGAGTGAACCTAATTTTTTTTTAATAATCAATATTATGGTCTAACAAATGAAAAAAATTTGAATACAATATGTTTACTGTTTTTTGTTTTTTTATAGCGTTTTATATTTGTAACAGAACTTATGGCAGGACTAAGTACAAGATTCATAAGTCAACAACCAAGCCACAAATGCATGTAGTAGTTGAACTAAGAACGCTGTATCTTTAAACTGATCAAACTACTGAAACGCTGTTAATTAGATGTGACCAGTTCCAGTGGTCCCGGTTTATGGAGCACTTCAATTTAGAGAATTTACAAATCGAGCTTTAGAATAAAACATAGTGGAGAAAAACTTCACATGAAGTGGGGTCCAAAGGAGCTAACTTAGTCTGCGAACCTGGGTAGTACAAATCCCAGTGTACTCGTACATGCACCGTAACGACATCTACACGTGTGCACTTAAATAAGCCAAGGGTTTTATTATCAAACTAAAATACCATAGTATACGTACCATTTCTCTTCTTTTTTGTTCAAAAATTAGAACGCTTACATTCTGGTTAAGCGACAACACAGAAGCATTATGACTTTAGCTTTCGGCTACTTTACCATAAATTGGAAAAAGAAAGATAAAATACGAATTATCTACAACAGCCGGCTACGATTTGGTACCAGGTATCATATTTCTCTATCTATTAGTTTATTAATCATTTAATTTCAAGTCCATTAAAATCAACACCAGCCGATCGGTTATCTATTTTTGATTGCATTATATTCATACACAGGTACGAGTATCTAACATATTATATAAAAATCGTTTGGTATGCATCTATGAATAAATTTTACTTGCATATCCGTACATATGAACCTTTCTCACGCATATATCATAAGTCTGTATCTACTCAGAGGCGCAGCATCTACAAGTCCCAGTTTGATTCGGTGATTAAAGTTAACGATTCACTGCTTTAGTCATGCCAAGGCAAATATATTTACATATACGAGTACAAACAAATTTCAGTTCTAGGAATAAAATAAAAATAAAAAAAATTATAATATGTGTTTAGTATCTAGATACGGACTCGTATCTAAAACCATTTACTTTCTCTTTCTTGAGTGCCTTTTTTGGTGAATCAAAGAGTTGCATTTGCTTATGCATTTACGACCTATTGTATGGATTCGTGTATATGTTATATTGTCTATCTGGATTGGTATTCAAGACATGTGACCAAATTAGTTTGAATGACTCATTCCGACTTGACAAAATAGTTGGACAATTGCTGACTGTGCGCCTAATCTCATTCCTTGAAGAGGACAACGTCCATTGTTAAATTGTTGGATCTGGAAGTGCACGTTTGTTCATGTTGCTTGGAGGCAAGTACATATCGTATATAACATATTTGTGTTATCATTAT
The DNA here is from genome assembly GCA_963966105.1 of Volucella zonaria. Classification (NCBI taxonomy): domain Eukaryota; kingdom Metazoa; phylum Arthropoda; class Insecta; order Diptera; family Syrphidae; genus Volucella; species Volucella zonaria. The sequence continues at coordinate 159,452,112 of OZ014532.1, read as the reverse complement.
CATATGTATTATGGCCAGATAAGCTTAACCTTGAATTAGTCACCTATGAATCGGTTTTAATAATAACTATTGTAGCTGATATCAATTGTGAAAAGTTCCAACTCATAGCATTTTATTTATTTTTTTTTTTTTTGCAAACAATAATAGACGTACAATTAACTCTAAATGAAAAAATTTCGTACTTTGATATTAATAAACCCGTACGTAGTTCAAACATACGAGTATGTATGTTCCCCGCGGCCGTAGGAAATTCAAATAGCTTGAACGTGACACATCGAATAAATGACACTGTGGGCGGTTAATTCGCCGAAGTGATCTTGTAGGATCACTGGAGTCATTAGGTTCAAAGATCGAGGTATCATTCACATACTCATGCAACAAGGCTGTGATAAGATCAAATGATCTCAACGATTGTGATAACTAAAAGTTGAAGATCTTGTCAGAGACAAGAAAGAATTGGCAAACATTTTCGATCGTAAGACACCAAGGGTAGAGCCTTGCTTGTCAAAATGAACTCAAAAACCTCGGTATCTGGCTATATTAATGTCGGTACTTTCACAAACGTGCAGGTATTGTTCTGGTCAGATAAAAAGTAACTTTTTCTCTTACAAAGCATCCAAATCGATACGAGGTTGAAGATGATCTGGTATATGTCTTTCATCCATGTTATGCTGGCATTTGGGTGCCCCATGTAATCCACGGGTGTTTGACAGAGCTTGGATTCACTTGTGAGTGACCGCAGTACCGGAGTACGTAAAGTTCCTTCCTAATGATATCTTCTACAGCAGGGCTAACCTAATTAGCAAGACCAATGGGAACGATGAACTACCTGATATCCGGGACTAATAAACCCAATTCTATATATCACAAGGGTGTACGCTTCAACGGCTACGTCACTCCAAGTAGCATTCTATTTTGATATAAAAGGACTGATCTAGGATAGGTTACCGGAGTCGCTAATCTACCATGTCGCTCGAACAACTGCGGACAGTGAACTCAATAATAACAATTGCGCTGTGCAGAAACTGCCAATTTTTGTTGCAATACCTCCGGTTGTTCGCTTGAGCAAATGTGGTAATTTTGCTTTTTAACAAATGTTCGTGAGAATCCTGATCTTTTCTTTCTTTAATAGAGCGTAATCAGCAGCGAGAGTTCGACGTGCACAATGGCCATCTGATCTTAGCCTTTGGGTTAAAACGTTCTTAAGCGGAATCCAAGTCTTTTTGCAAAATACGCCACAAAGACGTTCGAGGTAATGAATGGGAATTTATCATATTTAAATCCTTGAAAAACGCACAAATTAAATACAATTATTTGTAGCCTGATGTCCTCATTCTCGACAATGACAGAAACTCCTATTTATTGGCTGATTCAAGAGCCGTCTTTAAAGACTGCTCCTGGAAAAGTTCAACAAGTTTCAAGCCGAAAATAATCGGCATTCATCGTCTTGAGGTCTACAAGGCGATGGTCGCCAAATGCGTATCTTCAATCTATTGCTAGGACAGAAAGTGTGTAACGTAGGTGTTAAAAAATCTATCTGGCTGTTGGGAAACGCAGACGACATAGAAATCATCTGTCGCTCTCAAGGTGCTTTTGGGACAATCGAAGAACAGACAAAACTAATTGCTCTTAGAGTAAATGAAGATAAAAGCAAGCTTTCAACAAACAAATAAGCATCTGTACCCGGCCTAGAACTCAACTTCTCTTTTGCCATCATTAATTCCGTTGGAATCAACTCCACAAATGACATCCAAGCACCGATTTGGCGAATATCTACCCCATGAAAGCGCTGCTACTTCGGTTTGACAAAGCAGACGGGTTCAAAGCCCCTGACTTGGATGACTAAATGCATACTTCACAAAATACTGACCTCGCCAATTCTATGCAACTGAGTGGTGAACGATAACCAGGAAAACTACGCACCGAGCGCTTTTGAGAGAAATATTCTTTGTCGTATATTTGGTCCCTTTAGGGAAGGCGATATACCACTGACCTCTCTGAGTTGAATAAAGATGTTGTGTGCAGTTCAAAAAGGCGAAACACGTCGGCAGTTAGTCACATTTTTGAATAGAAGTAGCTTTGAAGTATAGCATAGGTAGGCCAAGTTGCGTTAATAGTTTTCGACTCGACGTATTTTGATGAAGTTTAGTATCTCTAATGGAATGACCTGCATGTCGAATAATCGGGAAACTGCTGAGTGTAACTTGGATTGCTACAGCAGCGGAACAATCAAGTTCGCAGCGAAGTGCTTGCCTTACCTCCCAGTGGTGATCCCCGGTAACTGCATGAGTAAACCATGCCCTGCCAATGCCAAAATACTGGCTTACGCCGTCATAGGGGTCACAACCCTATACGGAAGAATTTAAAAAGATGTGGCGAATCAACTGCTGGCCTCGAATAGAAATGGATTCATTGTTGACAACCATTGGAAACGTTTAAAGGACAATGACCTTCGGATCTGCACGTGGAATGTTCGGACCTTGACTGCTATCACGAAGATCTCACCAACCCCGGTGATTACTATAGGAAAAAAAACGTCGCTTATTCAGATGTGGATTTGCTATATGCGCAGATCAAGGTAAAAGTCTTGAGCTTCCGATATGTGACCATGTGCTAAATTTTTAGAAAAATGGAACAGAGAGAGAAAGAAAGATTTTTCGGCTCAGTGGTTATTTCGCTCCATAGGTGGCATCCAACTTTTAATGAAGAGACTAAATTAATAATGCAATTGGATTTGTTGTTGTATTCTAGGCAGCCACTCATCTTATGTGATTTTAGTTGCCTAAAAAAAAGAATGTTTTTCGGGCGCGGCTGGTATTGAACCCCGAACCATCGGATTTGAAAGACAATACACTACCACTTGAACCACGGCCACCCACAGAGAGCCAGGATAGGGAAGGAGGACATTTTTGGTGGGACAGTTGGACACCACGTCTGGCAACGGACTTGGGCTGAATGATTTCCTCATCTCATTATACACAAGGGAACATGGCGGTCTCCGGATCATCAAACGCTAAATCAAATTGATCATTTTGCGACAGACGTAAGCCATGCCTCTAGACGTTTGAACGTTGCGGGCAGCCAACATTGACTCGGACCACCACCTTATAACAGCCAAGGTGCAAGCGCCACAAAAAAGAGGAACTACTGTGAGAAGATATAATGTAGAAAAGTTGCAATTGCAAGAGACCGCCAGATTCTTCGCTGAACGCGTATCCCGAAATCTTTCAACAACTCCTATTCCGCCTACATCAAGTACTGAAGACTAGTTGCAAGGCTGCCAACGTGCCATCACAGGCGCCGTAACTGACGTGTTGGGTTTCAGCCGACCACCACCAAGAAATCAGTAGTTTGATGAAGAATATGGTAAGCACATGCAGCTAAACAAGAAACCTCCAAAGCGGCGCTGCAACGATGGACGAGAGCCGCTCGTGAGCTCTACGAGCAGAAGAGACGGGAAGAACATCCCGGTTCTGTTGATGAAGATGGCTCTTATTTACAAGACCCACGTTACATTTACTCCATCTAGCAGAGTTGCATTGCCGAAAGCACTAGGTAAGTACTAGGTAGGTAGGTAAGAGTGGATGTTGGAAACACCAACCCACTTAGGCCTATTGGCCCCTTGTGATGCCACGTGGATCTATGATCCTCTTACTAATGGAACCAGTTTGAGCTTACGATGAAGCATAGGAGACTGTTAACGTCTATATTTTTTTAGATTGTTTAGATCTTTGTGGAGAGCACTGGACATGTACAGAGTAGGTGGAGGATTATCTCCTCTTCCTCCTCACCTATGCAACTTCTACAGAAATCGTTTGTAAAAGCGCCAAGCCTTCTTGCATGCTACTTGCGTATAAGGCAGTGTCCAGTGATGACACCTATGATGGCACTGAGATGTTTCCTATTAAGAAGGATCAGACTCTTAGAGCGATTCAGATCTAGCTTGGCCAGATCTGTTTAGTTGCTAGACATGTGTTGGTCCAACCATCCACCTAAGGTCTGTTCTTTTATTGGTATCCAGCTTTAATATTAATTTGCACGTAGCGGTTGGTATACCTATACTACCCTTTTTCGGTAGAATAGGTTAGAGTAGTTAAAATTTTGGCGAGTTCATCGGCCCTACAGTTCCCAGGAATGTCTCTGTGGCCCGGCACCCAGCAAAGGTGAAGGTTGAACTGCTTTACCAACTCCGTAAGAGATGATCGTCATTCAAGGGCGGTTTTAGAATTTAATGAGACTGAATCCAGGGACTTGATAGCGGCTTGACTATCCGAAAATATGCGGATATCCTTTTTTCAGCCAGGACAAAGCTTATTTAATCGTCAAAATTTCCGCATGGAATACGCTATAGTGATTTGGAAGACAGAAAGAGAGGCTTAGACTGAGCTTATCTGAGAAAACACTGCCATCAATCTGTGTAGAAGTGGATTGACTTGTTCTCCATGAAAGCATCTTCCTTCCAGAAGGACCTAGAGGGGAAGCTTACATGGAAGTCTTTGTGAAACCAAAGTTCAGGTATAGTGTAATCGATGTTCTCTGTGAGCATTCCTAATATGCTAAGAATATTAGCGTGGCTAAATAAATTATTTGTCTACTCTGTAGTTGCTTTAAGGCGAAGAGCTGCAGTCGCAGCTACTTGCCTGCTGAAGATATCGAGGGGTATCAACTGAAACATAATGTCTAATCCCGCAGAGGGAGTAGACTCCGCTTATGCATAGACATGCTGTTCTTTAGACTCTGCTTAGTTGACTTCAGTTGACTGTATTGTCTAAGGCCGTCCACCAGATGACAACCCCGTAGATGAGTATCGGTCTTATTACCGAGATGTATAGCCAGTGGGTTATGCGAGGTTGAAGGCCACATTTGTTCCCAATGCCCTTTTTGCAAGAGAATAAAGTTACTGTAGCTTTCTTGACTCTTTCTTGAATGTTAGGTTTCCAGTTTAGTTTCCTGTCAAAGCTGTATCCGAAAAGACTAAACTGGTAACTTTTATTGAGGGAGAGTCTATAATTGGAATTTTATATTTCCTTTAAAAGAGGACAAGATCAGTTTTATGCGGGTTTACTCCCAATCTACAGCGATCTGCCTAGGCAATCACCCTGCTACTACCCGCTTCCAAGTATATGAGCAGTTCATTAACCACTAAGTGCCCGAGAAGCGGAGAGAGGTCGAAAACACTAACAATGATGAAAATACCTGGCATAAAAGAATTCAAACGAATGAGTTTCACATTCCTCTATTTGGAACCGGAAGCGATGGCCTCATGTGGCAGAGCATTTTTATATTTCGCATTCAATATATGAACTTCGTTAGATTGTTTTACTCGGTTCATTAGCAATCTCGGTTACTTATGAATAATATTTAAGGCCCTGTATAATCGAATATGTATCCTGGAAAGTGAAACTCATCAAACTCCCATCAGAAATTCTGAGTGGGTCTGGATAATTTGTGACCAGTTTTAAGCTATGAATAGCGGCACTGGTGCAATCCGATTTAAAATTCATTAGTTTCGAGTTTCTCCAATTGATCATGATTGATGATGGGGCTTTTTAGTGCAGCTGCGAGTATATATGATTCCAACTCGTATATGCAACCTAAATGCTGAAGATCCTTCTTATATTACGAGAGGATGGATTTTATTCTTTAAATTGCTCAAGTGTATAGAATGAAGCACTACATTCGCCATTTACAACTCCTTATATCCATTTCAGCGGTTCTTTCAAAACTTATGTTATTTTTTAGACGATCGCGCAATTACCTAATCGTCTTGCCTGAAGTCACGAAATATTAGGCGCCGACTGATGAGAAGACGATCGATGCACTCACTTCCTTCCACTTTTTGCCACAAATAATTTCTCACAGAAGTCGAATTGGAACCGAAGTTTCCACCTCAGATACAAGACCTATTGTATCAGAGTAGAAATTGATACCAAAGGCTAGTGCGTCCAAGCAAAATCGATAAAACTCTTAATATCTTCACCAGCCTTACTTAAGCAAAATTATAATTTTCAAAAATATTATTTAAAGAATTCTAAACAGCCGGAAAGAAACTAATAAAAGGAAAGACATTTTAATGGGATCTATCTATCCTTAGAAAAAATTCTGTGAATCTATCTATGGCGTTCAAATAGTCGTGTTTACGAGTATGTTCTTTGATAGGTTATTAGATTTTCTTGCTATTATATTACAGAGAACGGTTGTTTGAATTTTTATGGAACATTACATCGGCTAACATAGTTTTTTATTGCATTGTGGCAGCAGGGGACATACCATATTGTTCAATGTTCATGAATATCCAACATTTAAATATTAGGACAGACATTAATGTAAACAATTTTTTAAAGAGAAATTAAGTATTATAGTTTTTTTACGGTTCAGGTTCATCTTGCATATACGACTATAAATATTTGTATGTACATATACATGCAATACGCTGAAACATCATGTATACATATGTATAAGTGTTAAGAACATTGTACATACTCGTATATATAATCACTTACTAGTAATTTAATGGATTAACGGCGGGTGAGCTAGTCGGATAGATACTTTCGTGTATTGACGAAACCACCTAAAGGATGTCTATCTTAGCGCGATTCGATTTGAAGTTCCTGAATTTTCTTCAAGTTGATCGATGGTGGACGTAAGAATGGTCAAGATCAATGGAATGCATTTTTTTCAAAGCACAATTGGTAGATACGATGTTCTACGCGGTGTCAAGGAAACTGATGTCTTTATGTTTCCCGGCTTGAGGACTATGGCACAATATCTGGAGACGGTGAGTAACTAAGTTATTATATCTTGTTAAGGGCAATAGTAAATAAAATTGAATTGAATTTCACCTGAGATTTATTCATCAAACTCGTGATGCCTTAAGTAAAGGGTGCTTACGAAGAAACTATGTATAGCCGATGTAGTGAAAGTCTGGTGGTAGAGCCGGAATTGTTATTTCGGCATCGCAACGGAGTGGACCTTGTACGTGGCAATTTTTGCAAAAAGAACTAAAGCCACGAAACCATTGCTTGCGGCAGGCGCTCATGGACTGCACTGTTGAGCATAAGGACCAATCCTTAGTGCGGTCCTTATTTTTATATGAAATGACCCCGGAGTTCACGTTGCAGGCAATGGCTAAAGTTTCCGAACAATAGGCAGTGATTATGCATGCACCAAATTACTATATCAACCAGGTGGATGAGGCCATGTCCAATGACTGCACTGTCAGCTCTATATGCCTAACCATGGCGAAATGCGATCCTATGTCTTGTAAGAACTATCAAGGCATATCCCTGCTAAATGTAGCATATAAGATCCTATCCAAAGTAATGTGTGAACATCTCAAGCCTTTCTGAAAGACACTCCCATCCAGCCCAGCAAAGCCACAATCGACCAAATTTTCACACTAAAGCAAGTCCTGAAAAAGACCAACGAAATTCAAGCCGACTCGGTGATGGCCGAATTCGGGGTTCCGTCAAAACTGATCCAGCTGTGTCGCGTGACGCTGGAAAACATGCGGTGCAACGTGCAATTAGGAAAATTTTTCTCCGAACTACATATTCCAAACCAGGACTAGATTTGGACAAGGAGATGCACTGTCATGTGCTTTCTTCAATTTGGCGCTGGAACAGATAGTGCGCAGGGCAGGAGTTAACACGAACAGTACTATCTTCAATGAATCTGTCCAGCTGCATTATCGATCGCTCCCAGCGCGCCGCCAATGCGGCTTTTATGGCAATCGAAGAACAGGCGGAACCAGTTGGCCTTCAAGGCCAAATAAATGAGGACAAAACCAAGTACATGCTGTCCATCGCCTAGTACAACACAAATTGGTTAAGGAGTTTACCTACCTCGGAGTAAATATCAGCTCCACGAATGAAACCCTAGTGGAAATTCAACGAAATCTTACCCGAGGAAACCACTGCTGTGATACTTCAATTTAGCGAAACAAATGGGTTCAAAACTTGGAAGAAGAAATGCATGCTCTACAAAAGATTGATTCTGCCAGTTCTACTCCATGAAGCCGAGTGCTGGACGACAAGCAGGAAAGAGGAGCAGATATTGAACATTTTCGAGAGAAAAATTCTTCTTTGAATATTTGGGCGGCCGAATGGAGGAAAAGACAACCACAACCTCTCTGAGCTGTATCTAGATGTGGATGTAGTTCAAAAAGCTAAAATATGTCGAACACACTGGCTCGACCACATCCAGCAATTGGACAATAATGCTGCAGCAAAGAGGGTCTTCGAATCACAGCTCTCAGGTTCGAGGCGAGAAGGAAGACCGAACCTATTAGGTGCGCAACAAAGTTTTTGATGAAAATGCAACTTTAATGTAAAAAAAATGGTTACAAATGAATCATTTTAAGTATTGCCCATCGCTAGGTACAATTTTTTCCCGTCTTTCTGGAAGAGCGTTACGGTGAAAGTATTCATCTTATGAGACTATCCACGAACCAATTCATTTTTTGATGTCTTCATATGAGCGGAACTGCTGATCAGCCAGAGCATATGCCATCGAACGGCGCAATATCTGGGGAATATGGCGGATGGGGTAGAACTTCTATTTTTAGCGTTTCCAGGTCGGTTTTAATGGGTTTGGCAACGTGAGGCCGAGCGTTGTCATGATGTAGAATCAATTTTTCGTGCCTCTCCTCGTATTGTGGCCGTTTTTCGCGCAGTCCTTACATCAATCGCATCAATTGAAGTCGATACCGTTGCCGAGTAATTGTTTCCTTGGGTTTCAACAGTTCATAATAAATAAAACCGACCTGGTCCCACCAAATACACAGGATAACCTTCGCAGCACGAATATTCGTCCGAATAGACGACGTAGAAGCATGATCAGGCAGTCTCCTCTTTGAGTTGCTGTAATGAATCTATTTTTCATCAACCGTCACGATGCGATGAAGAAAACCGTTCCTTTTTTGCCGCTGGAGCAATTGTTCACAGGCGAAAAAACGACGCTCAACGTCCATTGATTTCAAATCATAAGAACCCCAAGTTCCTTGCTTTTGAATCATACCCAACCCATGCAATCGCTTGGCGGATAACTCCTAATGCTGAAGCAAGCTCTTCTTGCGTTTGGTACGGATCCTCATCGGGCAATGCCTCCAAATCAGCGTCTTCGAAGGATTTTGTACTTCTTTCACGCGGACAGTCGTCAACATCGAAATCAGCGTCCTTGAAGCGACGGAACCAAACACGACAAGTGGTTTCACATACAGCAGCATCTCCGTCAACTTTTTTGGAGCTCTCGATGCGCTTCATTCGCTGTTTTCTCCGCATGAAAGAAGAAAATCAGCACTTCCTGCAAATGACGATTATTTGGCACAAAATCGGACATTTTCACACAACCAAAAGTATATGACGCCAAATAAAATGACCAATGTGTCAAAACGGTTTGTTTACCAGATGTCTAAGTTTGGTTCATGACGTTTTGGATATGTCAAAATCCACCAGCACTTACTGCTGCTGTGTCTCAGGCAAAGACTCTTTATGGGTCGGGAGTTCGTTGAGTAAGTCAGTAGAGTCAGTGGTTATTTCGTCGAAAATACGGACGACATTGAATCGGATGACATGTCGTTCCAGCAGAAATGGGCTTCGTGCCACACTACTCACAAAGTATTTGACTTACAAAGCACTCGATTCAACGACAACAAGGTCAGGCGAATTGGTCATGGATACATGCGATTTGACGCTACTCGATTACCCTTTGTGGGGCTTCGACAAAAACCGATGATTGTTAAGCTGTCCAAGGAGGGAAACCAGACGGAATGTGGCAACTGGAGAGGTACTCGTACGAGTATATGTATTCTTCTGACTGTGGCTAAGCTAATAGCCACAATAAGTATGGATCGAGCAAAAGAACGCTCGTTATCGAATAAACCTGTTTTCGAGCGAGATCCTACTGTATTGACAATCTCAATACCTTGCGCATCATCAATGAACAATTTGTAGAGCATAGACTTCCACTACATTTCTGTTCATCGATTTCATGAAGACCTGCGCTAGGACGAACGAATCGTCTTATAAAGACTACTCGTACCTATGATGGCGGCATACATAAATGTCATGCGTTACATAACGTTAAGGTGTCAGAGGAATTTTAAGTTCGCAGCAGAATGGCGCAACGTTGCATTCCTTCCCCACTATACGCTATGCCCTGTAGTAATCAGTGATTCGGGCAAGGAAAAATAGGGCTGAGATGGACTATGACACCATATCTCTAACATATTAACAAGTTTGCCTGCTCTCACATAGGATATTGGGTGGATGTGCACCAGATGGTCTAGAACTTGACGTCACAGGCGAACAATTTCCCAGGGTAACACCAGCGCCGCTGAACAGTGGCCAGTAAGTTGAGAAAATGAGCAGCTTACAATGTCTAGGACGTAGAGGAAGTGTACCGATTATCGAATACGCCCCTATGCATCTGTTAATTTCTTGCAAAGCCTTCTTTTCATGCGCATATTCGCTGTTAGTATCCTTGTGGTCGGCGGTTGAATGAGACGTGCGAAGTAGTTAAAAAATTCTTTTTGGTGCAGTGCGTGACATAATATTGAGAGTTTAACTTTAGTCAAATATTTTTTTTTGTCCCATTAGGTAAACATTCAACATTTGTAATAATTTAAAGTTTTAAGGTGAGTTCAGGTGAATAACTAGTGAATTTTTACATTTTTCAGTGAACATCGTGGTTCTAATATGGAATATCCGAGGTTCCTAATATGGAACGTTGGATATCTTCTAAATTTTCAGATGGCACCCAGTGAGAAAAAAACGCAAGGTCTGGGACAAGGAAGACATGAAAAAAGCCATCGCAGCCGTAAAATCAAAAGCTGCAGATACTTTTAAAGTTCCACGGACAACACTTTTCAGACTTTTTAATTCGTCTTCTGCTGTAGCCTTAGATGTACCCCTTGGTAGAAAAACCGTTCTTAGTCCAGAATTAGAGAACCAATTAATGCAGTACGTCCTGGGAATGGAAAAGAACCGCAGTACGATACGAAAAGATATTAAAAGATTGGCTTTTCAATTAGCTTATCGTAATAACTTGGAGCATCCTTTTAAATGGAATGAAATGGCTGGACGAAAATGGCTAAATGGGTTTCTAAGTCGTCACAAAGATATTATTTCTCTCCGTAAAACCACTGGAACATCAGTTGCAAGAATGAGTCGATTTAATAAGAACAATGTCTCGACGCTTTCGACATACTGAAGAAGGAATATCAAGAAAAACATTTTTTTACCGAGTAAAATTTATAATGTAGACGAAACCGAATTGCAGCAAAAGGAAAAAAAAGATTTGTTCTACAATATCCGCTGAAAGGGGGCGTCTAATAACGGTTTGTCTATGTATGAACGCAGCTGGAGACTTTGTTCCCCCAATGATAGTCTTCCCCAGAAAAAAAAATGGATAGTTCGCTAATGAAAGGAGCTCCATCAGAATCTATTGCAAAGTGTCACCCCTCAGGCTGGACTCAGACCGACATACTACCTTGATCAAAAAGTTAATACAAGTTTATTCATCTAAATCTATATTGTCCCCTTCAGAGTAATCCCCATCGACTGCAACACACTTATGCCAGCGCTTGATCCAATCCTCGTAACATTTTGTATATTCGGTCTACGGTATGTCCATCAGTGCTTCCTGCCATTTTTCCATTACTTCTTCTCGGCTGCTGAAATACGTTCGCCGTAGTGGTTTTTTAACTCGATTGAACAGAAAGAAGTTATAGGGAGCCAAATCAGGTGAATTCGGTGGCTGTTTAATGGTATTTGTTGCATTTTTCGTCAAAAAACTACGAATAATGATGGCAGTGTGCGACGATGCGTTATCATGGTGCAAAATGCACGAGTTTTCTGCGCACAATTCTGGTCTCTTTCGGCGAATTGCTTCACGCAAACGTCTCATAACGCCCAGATAATACTCTTTGTTTACTGTCTGGCCTTCTGGCAAAAACTCATGATGCACTGCACCGTTGTAATCCATGAAAACCGTCAGCATTGCCTTCTTTTTTGACTGAAAACGACGTGGCTGTTTTTGGTCTCGGCTCATTTGATGAACGCCATTCACTTGCCTGATATCTGGATTGCGTGTCCTACTCATAAACCCACGTCTCGTCTCCAGTAATGATCCTTTTGATGAATGTGGGATCGGATTCAGCCTCGCAAATCATCTCTTTTGCGACGTCAACACGGTCTCTTTTTTGCATGAAATTGAGGTCTTTTGGCACCAACATTAACCAAAATGTCTTGGACGGATCCATAGGCAATGTTCAAGTCCTCCGCTATCTCTCTGATGGTTAATTTGCGGTTATTGACCAACATTTATTTTACGAGTACTTCATTAATGTTTTCGTCGGTTTTCGATGTCGATGGTCTGCCACTGCGTTCATCATCTTCGACTGGCTCACGACCACTTTTGAACCCCTCGTGCCATTGGCAAACGACCGTTTTCTTTAGAGAATCGACGCCGAAACACTTTTCCAACTTTTCCAACGTTCGCGCACCATTAAATCTGTTTTTTACGCAAAATTTAGTACTCGTACAAGTTTGTTGTTGCAAATTGAAATCCATTTCTAAAATTGTAAAAAATCGCTAACATACACATAAATAGATGTACTCTTGGCTACATAATTTTTGCAAATGGCAAGCTATGACGCTAAGATTTAGAGGGAATGTCAACAACAGATTTACCAACTTAACAAAATAAACAGAACTCAAATCGGAACAATGGAAGCGCCACACGGTGGTGTTCCCCGGGAACTTTTTGATCAAGGTGGTGTTCTTCGATTGGTTTCAGCACTTTCTGAAGTTTTCAAAACCAACAGCAGAAACCCCAGTCCTACTTATTTTAGATGGACATTACAGTCACACACGGAACATAGATTTGATAGATTCTGCTCGTACTAACAATGTAACGATCTTGTGTTTGCCACCACATTCTACCCATAAAATGCAACCCCTGGATAAATATGGGGGCATTGAGAAGTTACTACAGTGAAGAAATCCGATAATGACTCTTGCATTTCGAAAGACCTTTGAGCAATTACGACATAATGGAGCTGTTTGGTAAAGGTTGCTTACGGATTGAAATGGATTCAAAGCAACTGGGATCTATCCTCTCAATTGGAATATTTTTACAGAAGCCGATTTTGTGGAAGAAGAGGAAGTTACCAATGCAGAGCAGAAAAACGTTCCACCGGTTGAAGATATACGTACCTCCAGGCTAAGCCCAGAAAGACTCTTAAATCTCCAAGATCAGGGCCTCCAAAGCCCTCAACGAGTCCTGTCCGAGGCCCCCATAACATGCACATCAACATAAATATGCATGTGTTTTGTATTATAATGGATGGTGGTCCATATCAGGGTTACTTTTTGAAAAGTGTTCATTTTGGGTTTATTAACGTTTTTGCTGTTGGCATGGAATGTTATTGCTTTTTTTGAATTTTTGTTTTGTTTAAGTATTTTCATTAATAAATATTTAAAAGATCGAATAAAATATTCTTTTTCTATGTTTAAAACTGAGTTTATATTTTGGTATTCCATAATCGGTACACTCCCTCTATGACCTCAGAAGATGGTTTGCACCGAACTGAATGTGGACAGGTGCATTCGCAAGGAAATAACTGCGTTCGATCAAAAATCTGCAGAACCAACCTTTTCATCCTAAAAACTAAGGTAAGACTGTTCTAATCAAACGTGGAAATGATTTGGGGTATACTACTTGCAAAGTGATCAATACTATCACAAGCTTCATAAATACTTAGAAACAAAATCTTAAGGACCTTCCAGCCAAACAGTATATCGAACAACCAATTAAACGGTATAACGGGCAAAGGAGGAATAGACGCCAAAAACGGAGGATAAAATGGCAGTGGGTTGGTCAAACCTTACGGCGAGAAGACAGCTTCATTGCGTAGTACGACAGGCAGTGGAATCCACTAACCTCATCAGGTTGACGACTGGGCCGCTCGAAGGAAAAATTGGAAGGACACTCGAGGAAGAATCGACAACTCAAATGCGTTGCAGAACTTCAGATACGATGACGCGCTAACGTTGTTGACCCACTATACCTAACGAGGAGTCAGAGGACCAAAGTTAAGGTAAGTAAGCATGTTGTTAACATCTATTCTAGTGATCCTCACGTGATCAGTTTGGTTGGCATTTAAACGATCTAAAATTGGCAATTGGCAAGGTTGCTATGTATAATTTTATGCGGTAACATTATCAGTTGTCGTTTTATGAAAACCTCACTTCATAGATAGTCCGCCAAAGATGATTCCCATACTGATTTTGGCATTAAAGTCCCCAATTACGATTTTAATGTGGCACTCTAACTAGTCGCCATGTGTGTTTATATTAGCTTTTAATTAATTTGTATTATTGGAATTTCGCATCTCGTATCTGGGTGCTTTCATATGCAATATTATATGGAAGCTGTTCTTAACGAATGTTGCCACTCGTTAATATTAAAAATCAATGAAATAACTACGGCTATGACAACGACTTCACAAAGCAAAAATAATCTCCGTGTGTCCTCTGTTGGCCTAAGTTCAATTGTTTTTGTCTGATCCAATAAGTTTAAATTGTGTGGTTCATGGTGGAAATGTATTATAAGTGTCTTGCTCTAAATAAAGTTTAATTATCTCCGAGGCCAGATCTACAATTGGCAAGCCTTGTCCATTGGAAGACATAAATTCTAAGTTGTATAACCCAATAGATATATGTATGTTTGTAATGTGTACATATGTTACATGCGTTTGTCCCAATTCCAATAGTAAATGTTCATTTTAATGGCAAAACCACCACTGATATCTTTATTTTATTCCAACATTAATGTCAATACCATTCGTTCGCAAGTATTTCACCATCTGCCTCCAAAGGCAGATGGGATGGCTTGGTCAAAATGTCATATCAGAACAAAAAATCGATTAAGAGCTTGGAGTGTCTGTGAACGAGGATGGAGAAGTATTCGTATGGTTTAAAGAACTGTTGAGGCAATAACTATAAAATTTATTTGTGTGGGAAATGAGTAAAAATATAAATAATTCATATAGACTTACGTAAAAGTGGTTCTGGGAGTCATTCGACATGATACTTCTTGGCTCCATTCAAATCCATCAAACTGTCTAAAACGATGCCACCCATTTCCCACTTGGATCTCTTTTTTTTCTTTTTTTGGATCACAACCATGGAATTAGAATTGAAATATTCTTTTCTTTCATCTCAGAATAAAATAGAATAATGTGGGGCACAGGCAGAGGCATAGGCAGAGGCACAGGACCAGGAACAGGACCACACTGTTTGCACATAAAACATTTTAATTTGCTGCTCCTTTTGCTGCAATGAACTAATGCATTGCTTCTTTCTGCATTGTTTTGTTGTATGTATTTTTTTTTTTTGTTTTGTTTGTTTGGAAAATCAATATTTCTAATGCATTGTTTGCCAAATTCGCCTAAGCGCACAAAATACGAGCTTTGGTTTCAGACAACAACAAAATTCCTGAACAGTGATATTTGGAGCAATGTCTGTATCCGACACAAAATATCCATGTCCATCTTCACTCGTACATACTCGTGTATCCGTGTTCATGTTCAGGACCATGTACTGGATATCCTTTCAATTGTTTGCATCAATGAATGCATTTTTAAATTAACGAATATGATATTTGCTAATTAAAAATAAAACACTTTCACGGCTTAATTGTATAGATGTTGGCAATGGTCGTCTGTTAGGAATATTATAAGAATTTTTGTGGCATTTTTAACGTCCTTAAAATACTCCCAATCTCTAAATAGTAGCTTTCTATCCTTTCTATCCGGACATGAATAAGCTGCTTTATGCTGACGGCACCTGTGTCGAGTTCGGTATATGCCTCTGCGAAGATTATAGAAAGTCTGTGAGCAATCCAGCAAACGTAGATACTTCAGCTCTGATTTTCAAGAGATCCTTACCTGTTTTGGATTTACTGAGTTCCGGCCATAATTGTTTTTTTTTTTTATAATCAGCGCGCGCTCAAGGGGTTTTTGTACCCTTAAAATGTTCGTACACAGCGCAGGCGGAGGAAATTTAGGAAGGAAGAAAAGACAGGTACCGATGTACATTGTTTTTAAATGTTTGTAAGTTATAACGACCAGGAAACATAAGCTAGTTGTACGGCTTAGGAACGAATCACGATATTTTAGAGTACGTCCGAAAGTGGGCTTGAGGATATACTGATGAGCATTCATAGCGAGACGGGTGTTACGGTTAAAAGTTTGAAGGGGCGGAATGCTACTGGCGATTTCTATGGAGCACTGGTGGTGGAAATTGCGATAAAACAAAGTGAGACAGGAGACATTACATCGGTGTTCGAGGGTGTCAATTGATTGACTATTATTATTATCACCAATGAGTTTGGGGGAGGCCGTGGTGTAGTGGTACTAGCTATCGCTTCTCACTCGGAAGGTCAAGGTTCGATTTCCTAGCCACAGCAAGTTTTCACTTGTGTAATTGAAACTCAGTCAGAAAAATCTGCGTGTGAAGGCATAACACTGACATGTAGATTTTTCTGTTGTAGGGTTTTTCAAGCACAAAACAACCGTTAAAATTCACAACCTCACATTCCGAGCGAAGAAAAATCTCTCCGTCCTATTCGGACTCCCACCCCTGGAGAGTCAATATCGAAACCAAACACACCTGAGTTTCAAACCACAACATCACAAACTTTCCTCTCTCCACCTTCTATCTTTCCGCCCGCGCCCTAGCAACAGTATGAGGGTATTCATAACCCCTTAGGCGCGCGTAAATTATAAAAAAAAAACAAAGTCTTATCGCACGGTTTTGAATCCTATCTAGCAGGTGCAGAGAGTTTTAGAAGCACCTACCCAGATGTACTCCAATTTTGGTGCGGATAAATGCTTATATACTGAAGCCAGATCAGAGAGAGTAAAATATTTCTTACATCGCTTGAGGAAACCTAGACATTTCGCAGCATTTTTGACGACATCGAATATATGGTCATTCCAACGTAAGTTGTCACTGACACACTATTCATGGATAATGGCTGTGTATTTTAATTTCGCTTTAATGAAAGCAGACAGCATTGAGTTTTGGAAGCATTAAATTCCACTCGGTTGATAGTTCCGCAATTAGTTATGACATCAATATCGGAATTTAAAGAGCTTAACATACGCTGCCATTCCCGTTCTATAGCCGAAGAGCAGGGGCGTGAGTCCGGGAGCGAATATGAAAAGCAGAGAGTGCTGTCATCAGCAAAAGAATATGTTGGATTAGAAGTAGCAAACAAGAGATCGTTGATGAAAATTAAAAAGAGTGTCGGAGACAGAACGGAGCCCTGGGGCACACCAGCATTTATTTTGTGAATATCAGACTTGAAACCGTCCAAGGCAACTTGAATTGAACGTTCCGAAAGGTAATTTCTAATCCATTGAAGAAGAGAGTCATCGATCCTAAAAGCACGCATTTTCGACAAAACAGCCTGATGCCAAACTCTGTCAAATGACTTAGAAATATCAAGTGCAACTATCTTACTTTCGCCAGAATGATGTACGCTTTGGTTCCACTTTTCGGTGAGACATGCCATCAAATCACCACTGGACCTGTTACTACGAAAACCATATTGCCGGTCACTGAGAAGTTTTTGTGTTTCGAGATATTTCATGAGCTGACGGTTTATCAGCGTTTTTATGACCTTGGAAAGAAGGGACGTAAGTGCAATAGGTCTTTAGGAGGAGACAGAAAAAGATTCGCCTTTTTTAGGGACGGGCTGGACAAATGCTGTTTTCCATCTGCTCGGAAAGAGTCCTAAAGAGTAGGATTGATGAAAGAGCTTACGCAGTGGTTTTGCCAGCGTGGAAGAACACTTCTTCACAAGAAGCGGAGATATACCATCTCGACCAGCGGATGTGTGAATGTAAAGATCTTTAAGTCCTCTTGCTACTACACGAGTGCGAAAGTAGATTCGTCCCATTGTAGATTCGACGCACTCAAGTGTAGGCGGGAACAAAGCACAATCTGGGAGTGCTGAGCTAGCCGCAAAGTGTACAGATTGGGCTTGTCCAAAGAGCTGACAGCTGAAATGTCATTGTAAATGAGCGTTGGGATGGAGGACTAGGCAGAATTTCTAATGTTCTTGACGAACGACCAAACATTTTTACTACTCTCGGGACATTGTATTATTTTTCTTTCTTCAGTTTTTGTTCGCATTCAAATTTTATACGCTTAAGAGAGGCGTTCTAGTCATTTCTGGATCGTTAGAATTTTTTTTCGGTTTTCTTCTGTCGATTCGGTTTTGTAGGACCCAAAAAACTGCTCCCCAACCCTGACAGCCTCTTTACAACTCTAGCTTTGGCTTAATACGAGTACACTTCATCCGATGATGGATAAAGGATCTCATTCCAAAGAGAATAGTTTATCAGCAGTGGCATCCACGTCGTTATAGAGGAAACATAACGACCATTTAACATTCCTAAAGAAGCTGTTTATTCCACTCCAACTTGCTTTCTCTTATTGCCATACGGTTTTTTTTAGGAATCTTTTCTCTAGGAGTCTTTTTAGCTGATATGACACAATGGTCCAACGAGCCTAGAGGAGAGAGCACATCAACGGTGTACTTATCTGGGTAAGAAGTTAAAAATAAGTCCAGGTTGTTGGTGGTATAACTAGCAACGTCATTCGCGTGGGCTCATTTACAAACTGGGTCAAGTTGTTTTCCACAGCCAAGATCTCAACACATCGTTCTTCGGCTGTTGTTTGTCCAGAATGTCGAAACCACCCAGAATTGTGTATGTTGAATGTCGGTAAGAGGATGCAAAGATCTGAATCTTTATATGAAATCAGACAGAACGAACTGTTTGGGGCTTCTGTAAGTAAAGCAATTGTAGATAATTTGCTTACGGATATGGAATTTTAACCACATGGAATTCAATTCCGGATTATAACAGGGATTACAATTTGGTAAGCTACAGTGCACGATTAAGGTATGATTTGTGATAATGAACATTCGTTCTCCTGTTCTATTGCAACTCATTTCCTTAGACGAGTTTTTTCTGTATTTAGGCCTCACCGAACGTGAGGGCGCATACCATAAACCCATGTCTAGAATGTTCCACGAAGACAATTCCAACTTCCTTGACTATTAGTCAAGGATGCTGTTTCTCTGTCCATAGCCCTCTGCTCCCACTTCATAAAACCTAGCAAATTTTAACAACTTTTAAGTTAAGTACATATTTAAATTCTTGCTTGTATTAAGGATAATAAGGTTATCCAGGGCTGATCCGAGCCACAACTCAATATACTTTTACTTTTATCGTAATTTATATCGTTATTCCAAATATTCTTCAGTGGATAGGAGCACAAAATGTTGGCATTCCATAATCATGTTTAACCCTTTGACTTTACTGAGATATTCATAGCCAAGATTTAATAGCTAAAAAGGCCGCACAGTTAAACGTTCGCCTCCATTCCTAAAAGGGCACTGACATTGAATTCTTGGTAATTGTACGGTCATGTTTTAGGAGCGTGACGCAAAACGTGAAGAAAAACGTTCTGTTATGGGCGGCCGAAAGTCGTGACATTTTTACACAGTCTTTCGCCCTTTTTGACTTTTTAATTGTCGTTTTATTGGTTCACCCAACAACTATTAACCAATTGCTCACGAACAAGAAATTAAAACAATTTGCAAAACCAATGTTTAAAATAACCGTGACAGCGGCTAAAACTGATCAAGTATTGGAGAGATTTTTGCATCGGAAATTACGATGTATCTTACCAAACGTATTTGAGTTTAAATGATTGAATAATATTTAAAAAAAATGTTGTAGACAATATTAAGGGGACGGGAATACTGGGAAAACAAATGCCACTTAATTATGTCAAATAAATTAGCATACCTTTTCAACCTAAAATTAGGTAGATTTGTAGATTTCATAGGCGAGATGTGTCCCCATCTCTCACATAATGAAGCATAACCACTGAAAAATTATTTAATTAAAATTTTTGAATAATTTTAATGACGTCAGATGCTTTTTAATGAATTGCTGCCCTCCTCAAAATGACTGTGAAATAGCAACTGAATAATGACAGCCAAACCAAAATTAAAGCTTAACAAAATCGGCCAAACACATTAAACGCAACATGTTGAATACTTTGTCAAAGGAGAAAGGATTTGAGCTCAAGAAATTTGATTAGGGGTTCAAACGAGTTAACTTTAATTTATTTTACTTTACTTTGAATGGCAGCTTAAAGACTAGGGCGGCCCTGGACCTTAACCAAGGTATCCCTTTAAACCTTTTCATCCATAGCTATTTTTTTTACTACGTTGTCCAACTGGGATGAATTCGAAGATACTGACATGATCTACCCATTCAAGTTGTTGTTGACGCAGACTTCCAAGCAGATCCACCCTACTGTGTTGCATCTTCTCCTCCACAATCCATGCAGACGAAACCAAAGATCACAGAAAGATTTTTTTCGCTCAAAGCTGCCAACAGAGTTTTTATCCTCTCTTGTCTTTGTTGCTTGAATTGAAGACCTCGAAACAGCGTCGTAGCTTGATCTCTACCCTGGTGTTACTTCTGGAGTTTATTACAAAGATAAATTCACTTGGCATGTCAAAATTATAATTGCGCTTTTTTATATTCTACCTAACGCATGGATTGTCTTTTTTCATGATCGAATATATTTGGCCTTCCTTTATTCAAAGACTTACGAGTATTTTGGCTGGGTTCTACCTCAAAGCCATGTTATCTGCTTATAATCTGCTTATACGAAGAGTTGTAGACTTTTGAAATATTGTACTGCTGTGAGCAATACTTTAACGTAGACATTATCAAAAAATTCGATGATAGATATTTCTTAATGCACAACCAAAACAGAACACATCTACATATAACTCCTGTATAGGATCCTGTGGGCTTATGCTCATCCAGTTGCTGTAGTTCAGGAGATCTGTTTTTGGACCAAGTGTTTTTGCTCTGACACATTCCCATTCCTACAGCAGCATCTAATGATTGCTTCGAATCCCCTCTTTATTTCACCGAAGAAATTTGTGTTCAGCTTTTCTCCTCTGCAGGTACATGCCAACTGCACTCCTCACATGAGCCCTCGTCCTGGGGCGCAGCGAGGGCTGCAACCCCAAAAGCAAATATGATCGGACCATGGATTTTTTCTTTATGGTTACCGTGTATTTCCTATACATCAGAGAATACGATACTGTCTACGTTGTGCCTCCTGGCATTATCGGCACTAGTCCTCTACACTTTATGTTTGAGCGAAGTTTGAAAAATATTCAAAGAAACGCTGACGGCAAAGACTTTGAGAGTTTCCTGCGAGGATAAATTTTCTTTCAGTATTTTGATATCAACATTAGCTCATTCGCTACCAACACGTATTGCAGATAGTGGTCCGAGTCAATGTTAACCCTTCGGTCGTCTAGAAAACAGTTTGCTTCCCATCCATCGCAATATGATATATGTGATTCGCCGCGAGCCCACTATTCAAAATGTCGAAAACGCGTACTTCCTACTACGACGGCATTGCAAAATCAATGAGCCTGTTTCCGTTTCAGGACTATAGCTGTTACAAAACCTTTGAGATATTCTTTTTAGGAGATACGTCGATAAGTGATCCAGTGTTTGATTCTTACAAAACCTAAACAGTCTATCTAATTTCATTTGCTTGGCTAAAATCCGTTTTCCACTTTAGTTCCAGAGCGTCTTCCAGACGAACAACCGAACTTATTAGATGGGGAGAAA
Source organism: Volucella zonaria (assembly GCA_963966105.1). Classification (NCBI taxonomy): domain Eukaryota; kingdom Metazoa; phylum Arthropoda; class Insecta; order Diptera; family Syrphidae; genus Volucella; species Volucella zonaria. Next base: position 159,430,358 of record OZ014532.1, on the reverse strand, counting down.
AAGTAGTGCAGATGATTTAAATGTCTGTTTCAAACATACACCCAAGGGGGTTATGAAATACTTCTGAATCTAAAAAGGAAAATAAAAGCCACTGCATACGCGGACGATGTGGTGCTTATTGCCACCGGCAAGCTCCTCACCACGATCAGTGAAATGCTAAAATATGCCTTGAAGGCTGGGGCCAAGCGCTTTGGGCTGGAAATCAACCCGCAAAAAACAGAGCTTGTTCTATTCACACAAAAAATGATCATGCCACAATTTGACCTTCCTCCAATTGATGGGGCAACCCTCCGAGAATCCAACAGAGCTGAATACCTCGGTATCGTGCTATTGCGTCATTCAACAGGTTCTGCATTTTTTTTAAGGCTAAGGGGTTAGGCCACTCTAGGATTTTCAAAAAATCTATTATTTTTTTTTATTGCTTTCAATGGTCCCTTAGGACCTCAAAAATGATATCCCAAAAGATTAGGCCACAAAATATCTCGAAGTACTTGTTTTTCGTATAGTATAAGGCTGCCAGGTAGGCAGCGTGGTTAACCTAAAATTCAAAACGCGTTTACCTCAAAACTACATTTGTCGAGTTGGCCGCAGCCAGAACTGGAACAATTTTTAACCCATTCACTTCGAATTTTAACTAGATCTTCAAAAATATATTGTCTAAATACATAAGTACGAAGGATATTTTTTTATATGACATAGTTCATTTGTTATTAACAATTTTCTGGCGGTTTTTCTGCGAATTTTGCAGGTTTGACTTTGGGAGTGTGCCATCCGGCCAAAAATTAATATATAAAAAAAATCCTACGTACTACTCTAGCTGTTGTTATGTAAAATAAAAAAAAATTTATTGAATCATCATAATTCAAAATTTACTAGAGCTGTTGATACGGTCTTAGACCCTTCCAAAAAAGAGAGGTCATCTGAAAAACGCTGCGTAGCCATCATTTTTAAGTAAATTTTTCTATAAAAATTATGTTTTACAGTCAATATGATTGACATACGAGTATTGTACAATAATGTTCTATCTTTGTAAACTCGATTTATTTTATATTTTTGCTGAAAAAAAAATTACAAAAAACTATTTTTACGGCCTCTATAGTGGCCTAACCCCTTAAAGATTTTTTTCTCACTTTTCAGATTTATGTTTCATTTTCATTTCATTTATTTATTTATAAATTCTCTACTTAGAATACGAGGGCCGTATTGTGTGTTACAATTCATTAAGGACTGAAACGAATAAAATTTGTAAATTTTAATACGGGCTATACTTCCAATGCGTAGAAATTGCAATCCCATTTTGTACCCAAATTAGCCTGTATATTCTCTAGTTTCAGTTTGTTATTGATTTTAGTTCGGTGCGGTTTAAAATATTTATAAAATATGAGTCAAGAGGAACGCCGTAAAAAGATCATCGACAAATGGCTCGAAAATATAGTACTTCGCGTCCAAACCATTTCATCGCAAAAAATTTAAACATAGCACGCAGTACAGTGGATTCTGTTATTAAACGATATTTGGAGACGTTGACATTTAAGTGAAAATAGTAAAGTGGAGCTAAAAGTGGAGCACATGATACAAATTTTGACAGGAAAATAATGGGTACCATCATAAAAAACCGGACTATGTCATCCAGAGATGTTGCTCGGAAATGTAATACCAACCTAACAATGGTACAAAGATCTAAAAAACGTAACGGTCTAAAAACACGAAACAAACAAAAAATACCAAAAGTTACTGAAAAACAAAAAAAAGTCATAAAAACACGAGCCCGGAAACTATACGAGTTGATCGGCAACAAGAAAGCGTGCTTGGTCGTTTGAAGCTGAGATTCTTCCGCAATCAACAACATCGATTCGGATGGAAAAATTCGGGTCAAAATATCTCGTTTTGCAGGCCATTTGCCAATGTGGACACAGAAGCTCATTGTTTATTACAACGGGAAAAATTAACGGAGAAGTGTACATTAACGAGTGCCTAAAAAAACGGTTGATTCCTTTCTTAAACAAACACGAGGGTTCAACATTGTTTTGGCCAGATTTAGCTTCAGCTCACTATGCTCATAAAAATGTCGACTTTGTCCAAAAAACATGAATCCACCCAATGGTCCACAGTGCCGTCCCATTGAAAGTATTGGACTTTGGTCAAAGCTAAATTGAGGAAAAGGGAGCAGTGTGCAAAGGACGTAAAAGATTTTAGTGCTAAATGGAAAAGAGCGTCCAAAAAGATCGCGGATGTAACTGTCACCAACCTTAGGAAGGACATTCGAAAGAAGTTGAGGAAAGAATGGGAACCCAAATAATTTTTTGTAATTGTGAATGAATTTAATAAAAACAGAGTTTTAAAACAAATACAAAAAATTTACATGAATTATAAAAATATTTTTATTTTTTTTCCTTGAAGTTTCCAAATTTTATTTGTTTACATTATTTTCTAACATACGAGTAGTACTCGTAATATGCCAAGTTTCGACCGTTTTCGTTCAGTATTTTTCCAATAGTTGCCGTTTTAACATGGAGAATACAATTTTATCTCCCGCCGCCTATGAGGTACGAAGTGTAATTCGTTTTTTGCAAGCCCAAGGAAATGGTGCAGCTCAGATTAATCGGCGGTTATGTGCTGTTTACGGCAATACAGTGACGAGTGATGGTTCGGTACGTGATTGGTGTAGACAATTTAAAAACGGACACGCAGATGTGCATAATGAAGCAGGCAAAGGGCGCAAATCGATCACGAATCAAGACGTGGTTCACCAAGTTGACCAATTTGTTCGATCTTGCGACAAGATTTTCCGAAATTTCTCGAACTACTCTACACAGAATCGTGTCTGAAAACTTGGGTTACTACAAGTTCTGTGCCCGTTGGGTCAAAAAACAATTCACAGATGTCCAAAAGACCCAATGTGTAAGTTCAGGAAAAGCATTTCTTGAACGTTTAGAAATGGAAGGTGAAGAATTTTTACAGCAAATTCTCTGACTGGAGATGAGACTTGGGTCCAGTATGTAAACTTAGAAAGGAAAAAAACAGAAAAACAAGTAATGGATGCACTCTCATTCCCCAAACAAGCCAAAAAAAATTCAAACAAACTTTTTTCTATCGAAAAAAGATGGCCACAGTTTTTTGGGACATTAAAGCATATTGTTGACCGAGTTTATGGAACCTAGAAATACAACAAATGCAGCGGTTTACTGTGAAACTCCGCGTAAGTGGAGAAGAGCAATCCAGAACAAAAGACGAGGAATGCTTACCAAAGGTGTGGTGCTTCTGCATGACAACGCACGACCACACACTGCTGCGCAAAAACTTTAGTGGAGGAGTTTAATTGGGATATTTTTGATCACTCTCCCTACAGTTCTGATTTGGCACCAAGTGATTATTACCTTTCCCAAAATTTAAATCATCCATTGCAACTCAACATTTTGTAAGTAATGAGGAACTTATGAACGGTGTGAATCAATGCCTCAACGCACTGGCGGTGTCATTTTTTAAGGAGGGTATTCAAAAGCTAGTCCCACGTCACCAAAAATATATAGATTTAAACGGAGACAATGCAGAAAAATTATTTAGATGTTAGTAAAACTATTTTGTGCAAAAAATTAATGTTTTTTGGTTTTTTTAAAAAATATTTTTCACTTCGGAAGTTGATTTTGGAATAGCCCTCATAATATATGATTACAAATTATGCCTTAATTAAATAAGTCTAATAATATAATTCTATGAGAGAATACATAGATAGTGATATTTTGTATTTAACAAGAAATAGAATTAAATGTCACATTCTAATGTAAAAAATACAAATTTTTTGTGGGGTGACAAGAATAAAAGGGTGATTTATAATACTTAGTTTGAACAATTTTGATTAATAAGAACGGTTATAAAAAATACGAAAAAATATTGCGCACAATTCAGCTTCTATAAACTCAGTTATCGAAGCGTAACAATATTTGGATTTCGGTGTGATCAAAACCAAAAAGCCACGATTTTATTCCATTCAGAAATGCGGATATACCACCTTGACCAAAAAGTTCCCGCACCACACCATCGTATGGCGCTCCCATTGTTCCGGTTTGAGTTCTGTTTTTTTTTTGTCAAGTTGGTAAATCTGTTGTCGACATTCCCTCTAAATCTTAGTGTCATAGCTTGACATTTGCAAAAGTTACGTAGCCAAGAGTACATCTATCTTTGTGTGTGGTGACGATTTCATACAATTTTAGAAATGGATTTAAATTTGCAACAACGAACTGGTATTAAATTTTGCGTAAAAAACGGATTTAATGGTGCGCGAACATTGAAAATGTTGGAAAAGTGTTTCGGCAACGATTTTCTAAAGAAAACGGTCGTTTACCAGTTGCACGAGCGGTTCAAAAGTGGTCGTGAGTCAATCGAAGATGATGAACGCAGTGGCAGACCATCGACATCGAAAACCGACGAAAACATTGATGAAGTTCGAGAAAAGAAATGTTGGTCAATAACCGCAAATTAACCATCAGAGAGATATCGAAGGACTTGAACATTGCCTATGGATCCGTCCAAGACATTTTGGTTAATGATTTGGGTTTCCGTCGTGTAGCTGCCAAAAGACCTCAATTTCATGCAAAAAAGATACCGTGTTGAAGTCGCAAAAGAGATGATTTGCGAAGCTGAATCCGATCCCATATTTATCAAAAGGAGCAATACTGGAGACGAGACGTGGGTTTACGAGTATGAGTACGACACGCAATCCAGACATCAGGCAAGTGAATGACGTTCACCAACTGAGCCGAGACCAAAAAACCACGTCGTTTTCAATCAAAAAAGAAGGCAATGCTGGCGGTTTTCATGGATTACAACGATGTAGTGCATCATGAATTTTTGCCAGAAGACCAGACAGTAAGCAAAGAGTATTATTTGGGCGTTATGAGACGTGAAGCATTTCGCCGAAAGAGACCAGAATTATGGGCAGAAAACTCGTGGATTTTGCACCATGATAACGCACCGTCGCACAGTGCCATCATTATTCGTAATTTTTTGACGAAAAATTCAACAAATACCATCCAACAGCCACCGAATTAACCTGATTTGGCTCCCTGTAACGTCTTTCTGTTCAATCGAGTTAAAAAACCACTACGGCGAACGCGTTTCAGCAGCCGAGAGGAAGTAGTGGAAAAATCGCAGGAAGCACTGATGGACCAAAAACCGAATATAAAAAACGTTTCGCTGGCATAAGTGTGTTGCAGTCAATGGGGATTACTTTGAAGGGGACAATATAGATTTAGATGAATAAACTTGTGTTTTTAATTTTCTGAATAAATTCCGGGAACTTTTTGTAAGGCAGCAATGCCAAAATGATTGCCAGATTATCAAGTCTTTCATATTCCGAACCAAATGAGAAGTCCACATATATTTGAACAAATTATTGTGCATCTAATTTTACATATGATAACTTAATATACAATATATAAAATTTATAATAATAGAATTTATTTTCTTTTTTTTAAGGAAAACACTGTGTTGTTTGGTTGCATGACAGCCTGAAAAATTACATTCTGCGTAAGACGCCATATATGGAGAAAGTGTTTGCTTTTAAAATGGACAACTTTTTTTAAATTTTTTTTAAAACATCTTTTAAGTTTCCAAAATGGAGAACAAGAAAAGCAAAAAAATTCTTTCAAATAGATCACAATGTATGCAGAGATTTAACTGTTTGCAAAATCGTTCACGCAATTTTTTCTAATTCCAATCGGTTGCTTTGTTTTGTTTCTAAATTGTTTTTATCATTATTTTTTTTTTTTTATAATTGGCCCGTTCACAAGGGATTTTGCGTACGCTTAAGATATATACACATGGCGCCTGCGGAAAGAAATTCGGTTAATCGTCATTCTTCAAGCTGATTGCAAAAGTAGATTTATGTAAATTTCTATAAATATCTTATCAAAAGCAACAAACATCAAATGCTGGCAACAACTGTCTGAATAAAGTGCCTTGCAGCAGCTATGTATTTAACCCACACGCTTTGGAGCACCCTCCCACACCTATTACATCCGTTGCATGAAGCTCAGTAAGTAGATTCTAAATTCAATATGTGTTGCGTGTATGGCTAAGATGAAAACTCTGCTCTACATTCACATTAAATGGGGAAAGCAAAATGCATGCAACCACCATTCCAGGTGACAATTTCATTATAAAACAAAAGTACATACAAAGAAAATAAGAAGCGTCATCCATGAGCATCTGGGTCACCACTTCACTTCCATCAGCCATCTGAAGGCTGACCACCATAACCAGAAAGTCAAAAAATTCGAACCAAACAACTTTTTTTTGTTTTTTTTTTTTTAAATTCATTGTCACCGAAACAACACAATTAAATTGGTTTTCTATTGAAACTGCACAGCATCAATAATTGACAATACCCAGGGAGAAGCAATTTCGAGTTCGTAAAGAGCTCCGACGCCATGCTGGGATGCTCATTGTCTTCGAGCCCTGGAGACAAAGTTTTCCTGGAAGCTCACTACAGGCTGTTTGATCATGCGGATAAGATTCATTCGAAAACGATATTTAACTGTTACCATTTTTTTCGTATTTTTTTTTTTTATATTAATAGCACGTGTTAAAATAGGCATACTTTAAATATTTTTGGAATAATCACAGACGCAGTAGAAGTAGGGAATTGTAATTAAGGTTAGCACTTCGTCTACCAATTACTATGGGTACTGCTTGTAATGACGACATGGCGTCAGCGCAGCACCAATTGTTGGCGGTGGTGGGTGTTAAACCTTCGCACGTGCTAAACAACTTCCACTTGACAGTATCAAATTGTCAAACACCCGTGGCGCAGGAAATGAATAATTGATGCAACTCCTTCCGTCAACATTTTTGGTGCTGTGGACAAAGCATGTGCATAAGTAATCCTACACTCTATCTTGAAATACAGACGACACACTATACTTATGTACGTTGCGACAGCGGATACCATTATAACTTTAATTGCGACAGTGTAATCGTACGTGCTTGCTTTCAGAATTTCGATGACAAGTTCACAACGGAACCTTTTCAAAGTAACCTTACCAATTGCATGTGCAGATGGTATTCAAACCACTGTGACGAAATATTTGTGTACAAATACTCGTAGTATGGATAAGAGAATATGATACGGATACGGATATGGATACGGATACAAAGAGAGAAGAAATCATAGCTCACTTGAGTTTGGATAGCATACAAATTATAACGTTTTGACACTGATGCAAGTCTGGATTGGTGATCAGGCAAATAAATTCTATTTAATTTGATATTTGAATCCTCCAACACGATATGTTGATTGGTAATGATCTACGCTCCTTTCTTCTATACAGGGTGTATAGCACTAAATGGGCAGCTGTTCAAATTTTTCATCTGATACCAAGAAGATACGTGATTTATCTTATATCATAACTTAAACTAAATCCTTTCTATTATGGCTGCTTTATTAAGGGCTCGAATTGTTAGTGAGAAAAATGTAGGTCAAAACAGAAGAAACTTACGTATGGTAGCTTAGGACACCTGAAGTCTATAGCTAGATCCTAAATAGAGCAGCTGTGTATGAAACTTTCTACTGTACATTCACCAACGCCAACTACCAGTGGAACCAATGTATAACCGTCAGCAAAGAGGAAACAATGCTAAAATAAGGAAAACGTTTATCTGCATGAATACGCAAATTGAGCATGGTATCCCATCCTTCCCATCAGCCGGTTCTTTCCTGGACTTGGCATTAATAGACAGTAGACTAGAACTGACTAACACGGATCGAAACCCAAGGAACTGTTTGCGAGCGAGTACGACAGTAATCGGATCCCAAACGAGCAAACACAGCTGGAGAAGTACGATCAAGTGTACTCAAAGTAAAGTACGGTGGTCGTGCTTCTCCAGAATCTTAAAGCGTAATTTAGGTTTGAGTGGAATTAATCCTCCTGTAATTTACTGACGATGCCAGACGTTGTGAAACGAACTATGGAGCTAACTATCCCTCGGATAGAACACTCCGACCAAAGCCAGGTCGAAAAGTAGAGAACTCCAACAATCAACAGTTTACTGATAGAAACAACTCGGTAATAAGAACACTAAAGTCACTGATCAAAAATCTAAAACAATTAATTAAAGTAAATTACAGTAAGTCTGTAAGTCTGTACTGAGGCAATAAGCTTCGGGCTATAAAATTCAGTAGTCCAAATATGTTCCCGCAGATAAATAAATTATTCAGGCGGAAAGATCACAATGACATTTAGTGTGTCCGAATTTCACAAACGACAGAAAACAGACGGACACTACTGATCGTTGGCATAAGTCCATAGAGTACCGGCTCAATCGACGGTCTTTTCGTAGTCGAAAATCCACAGGAGGAAGTGGATTTTCTGGGAGCAATCCGGTTCCCGTAATCACGATATTGACAACAGAGCCTAGGAAAATCACTATTATCTGTGCAAAGAACTTCAAAATTGGCGATCCGAGAAACACGGTTTCACCATATTCAGTGAAGAAAACGCGGCAAACTTTGTTTGTTCGTGCGAAAAGATGAACTCCTGTGCATCTTTGAGTCTCTGAAAAGCAAAAAGTCGTCGAGAGTAGACGGTATTCCAAACGTCGTATTAAGACACCTGCCCCTGAAAGTAGTGGATATATTTACTATACTACGATATTTAATAATGAGCTGAATAGTGCATATTATCCGACGCATTGGAAAACAGCAGTGGTACACCCAATCCCTAAAAGGGATAAAGTTAGAACTAACTCTGCTAATCTTCGGCTAATTAGTTTACTTCCGAATATTAGCAAGGTATTCGAGAAAGTGGTTAATATAGAGCGCTGTTAAGCTGGGTTGAGGAAAATAATATAATTACGGAAAATCAGTTTGGTTTTAGGGCGAGGCATGACACTATCCATGCTGCGTCAATGGAATAAATGCAAGAACCAGTGTACGGGTGTCTGCCTCGTTGACTTCGAGGGGTTTTTCTATAACTTGACCAGAATGGGCATGCCAAAACCCCTGCTATATATGATTTACGACATGCTGATGCGAAAGAAGTTCGTTGTTAAATGTAACTACGTCATTTCGAGCAAGATCTTTGACATTAAAAACGGCTTACAACAGGTTGTTGTGATTTCTCCGATACTGTTTAACATTTACACAAGTGATCTAGTAGGTTCCCCCAATCATGCCATAGAGTACGCAGACGATTTAGTGGCGTACATTGTGGGTGGTCGTGGCTCAAGTGGGAGTGGACTGGCTTCCAAATCAGAAGGTTCGGTGTTCGAATCCCAGCCTCGCCCGAAAGACATATTCACTTTTTCAGTGAACGAAAATCAAGTAAGACGAGTAGTTGACTAGAAATCAACATCAAGCCAACTTCCACTAAGAATTTAGTCTCCCCATTGAATGTTGGATGCCACGCATGGAGCTAAATAACCACTGAGCCCAAACATCTTTCTCTCTGTATCCAATTTTCCAAAAAACTTAACACATGCTGAGGCATTATAAGTGTATTCCTACCCACTTGAGTGTTAAGTTCTTTTTGAAAATAAAAACAAGATCAGGTCCAAAAATCGAAGTCATCAATACTCTTCTGCAGCGTAATTTCGATCATATTAAGGCGTATTGCGACGATTGGAAATTGAAAATCGATTTTCAAAAGTCGGAACCAATCTTGTTTAGTGCTCCATTTAGATAGGCTTCTAAGGAAATTTGGGCATCATTGGAGAGCACGGACTGCCATTAGCGGTCAGAAGCGTAGTAAGATACCTTGGTATCTAGCTCGATAAATATTTGTATTTTGAGAAATTTATAGATGCTTGTTTCGCTGGGGCCAAGAAGGCTGTTTCACAGCAGTCATCTTGTCTCCAAGGTGAAGTTCATTTGCTATGTGCCCCTAATCAGACCAGACCATCGCGTATGGTTGCAGCGTGTGTTTCAATGTAGCGCCGTATCAGATGGAAATTATTCGGGTGTTTGAAAGGCAGTGTCTTAGGACCTGTCTCGGCGTGTATAGAACACCAGAATCAGAGTACAAAAAATATTATCCCAACAAAGTCCTTTACGATGGGGCTAATCTGAATAGAATTAACAATTTCCTGATTCGAGGACACCAACGATAATAATCTGATCTTTAGGGCTTATTACCCCAATGAAATGTACCACGAGAGCTTACTTCTATCGGACTTTATCCCGCCAGAGGCTAAAGGGTTAGTACAAAGCAGAGATGGCATCCCGGTAATATACCATCTACAGTACCTGGCCATATTATTAGACCAAAAAAAAAAATTTGTTTTGTTTGAATTTACTGTTTTGTTATGCGGGAATCAATTTGTAATAATTTCCGTGAGCTTAACCGTTTCTTACGAGTCATTTACTGTTTATATTCGTTCGTAGGTGATTGTGAGCTGATATTCCAATAAGAATTTGGATGTTTAAATAAAACGGTAAATTTTAATGTCATGATTTGGCATATGGCCAGTTACATCAGCAGACTTACTCACTTATTATAAAAATTAAAAAATTACTTACTTTAGCATTTGAAAAATGATCAAGAAGTCGGACCTTTCGCCGAAGAAAGTGGGTCAAGTGTGTGGTCTCTTAAAGAGCTCCAGTCTGACTGAGAGCAAAATAGCTGATCGGGTTGGAGTTTCAAGAAGTTCTGTTAAGAACTTGAAGAAGAAAATGAACTCGTAAATGACATTGGATCCAAGGAGACAAGGTAACTGCGGTAGGCCCCGCAAGACAACTCCACGGGCTGACCGTAAAATAAGAGATATTTGTGTTCAAAATAGAAACTACGACTACATTTGTTGACCCAGCAAATATCGAAGGAATCAACACCAGTTTCGCAAAGAACGGTGCGGTGCAGATTGAAGATTAGTTTAAAAATCCAAATGGTTGATGAAAGAGTCAATCGTAATCACAAAAAACGAGGTAAACAAATAGACTATAGTACGCTGAGAGAAAGACTTATTTACGAAGTTTGGGAACCTGTCTATTCTGAAATCCCACAATGGCCTTTGAAAAATTTTCTACAATCTTGCAAAAACATATGAACTAGTGAATCTTCACATATTTCAGATAGAAAAAGACGCATAAAGCCATGGATGACAAATGCACTCTTTAGACAAATATTGTGGAAAAAATAGTACGCTGTCAAGGTCAGGAAGCATCCCCACAATAGAAGATTAAATTTGTACTATAATAAATTGTGTAAAAAAATACATAAGAATGTACAAACTACACGAAATAAGTATTACTTAGACATGTTTACAAGAGCAAACGGTAATAGTAGAGGTGAATGGAGAGTTGTGGATAATATTCTCTAGCAGCACATTCAAAAAAATTAATTAAAGGTGGATGAGGTCCAGATATCTGACCCTGTAAGCATCTCAAATACATTTAACGAAAAATTTACTGAAGTCTCTGAACAACTAAAGCCTGTTTTTTGATATACCACTGCCCCTGTAACTGTACCCTGTCTACCAACATTTTCGGAGATACTCTGCAAACAAATAGTTTTGTATATAATCCTACTAGCGGTGGTGAACTCTCGAAACTCATAATGTCCTTAAAAAATAAAGACTCATGCACAAGTGATGGTTTAACAAGCATCTTGTTTAAAAAAACATTGTTTGGCAAGTAGTTGACGTGATGAGTTATTTGTTTTACCTAAGTATTTCATTTGGTTGTTTTCCTAAATCTCTCAAATGTGCTGAAGTAATTCCACCATTTGAAAAAGGGGATCGAAAAAATGTATCCAACTACAGACCTCTATCTCTTCTACCAACTGTTGCAAAACTGTTTGAGAAAATGATTAAAGTCAGGATGTTAAAATTTTTAGCACTTAATGATTTCTTCTCCGTTAACCAGTTTGGTTTTAGATCTGGTTTATCCACAGAGGACGCCATTCTTAGAGTATGTAGTTAGTTACACAAGGGACTAAATAGAAATCAATCTACAATCGCATTATTCTTAGATATAACCAAAGCCTTTGACATGGTTGATCACAAGCTACTGCTTAGTAAATATATATGATGCTGGTTTCAGAGGATCAGTTTATATGCGGTTCAAAACATACCTGAAGGACAGAGCGCAAAGGGTTAAATTCAACGACATTTTCAGTAAGCCACGTGTTCTAAAAAATGGTGTCCCGCAGGGTTCGGTGCTTGGACCTCTTCTATTTTTAATCTACACAAATTCGATTTTCAAACAACAATTAAATGGGTTAGGTACGGCATACGCTGATGATATTACCTTCATAAGTAGTTTTGAAAACCTTTTTGAATGCATTGCTAAGATTGGAGAGGACTTAGAAAAATTAAGAGTGTGGTTTGCTATTCATAAACTAATTGTAAGTGAAAAAACAAAATTAGTTCACTTTACACTATCTGGCAATTACTTATTTGACCCTAATCTGTACTTTCATGCACCGAACTGCAAGAAATACGGGTTGCCAGTGCATACTTGTGGTATTCAAAATTACAAAGATAACGACTCGTGCTCTGAAAAGTGCTTTAAAATTGACTCCGTTAGTAAATTTAAATACCTTGGGGTTTTGATACACCACAATTTGAATTGGAAGGATCATATTCATGCATTAAAATCCCACATAAATCTAGTTGCCCGTAAGCTTTATCTCATTAAGCCTTACTGCTCCAAAACAGTTCTATGTAAGGTCTACTATGGTCTTGCACACTCGAAGTTGCAATACGGTATCAGTAGTTGGGGTGGAACTTACTTCAGTACAATTAAACCGGTTTTAACTGCACAGAAACATTTAGCTCGCTTATGCAGATCGTAATACTCATAGTTGGCCCTTATTCAAAAGGATTGGGATTTTACCATTACGCATGATCCAGAAGCGTTTGGAATGGGCGAAAAAATAGAAAAATTTTACAGTTTAGGACTGGAGAAAGGTAATACTACAAATTTTCGTTAATTACTGATTACCATAAAGAAAATGTATCCTTCGAACGCGAACAAAAACTTTTTAATTTTGTTTTTCAGGGTTGCTTCTCAGACGAATCAGTTTTCCAGGTCATGATGGAATAGTTCAATTTTGTGAGACGAAGACCAGGCGAGCAGAACAAACCGGAATGTATCGTTTTTACGGTTAAACATCCGCCGTAAATACTGGTTTGGTCTGTGATATCTGGTAGAGGCACTGGACGACTTTACGTCGTAGAAAATACGATGAAGCAGGATCAATACAAAAAAGTTCTGGATGCAAGACTGATATCCCAACTGAGAGAATGATTTTTTGCGGGTGAAAAGCCAATTTTTATGGATGACGGAGCTTCATGTCATAAAGCCAAAAGTATAATGACCTTTTTGAAGCAAAAGCAAATCGAAGTTTTGGATTGGCCAGGTAATTCTCCCAACATGAACCCGATAGAGAACGTCTGGGAGCTCCTAAAGCGGGTCGTGGCTAAAAGTGCTGTTACCACCAAAAAGGGGCTCACCGAAAAAATCATATTTGAGTGGAATCACAACACGCAGCACCAGCACAACATTCAGTCAGAATGAAGGCACTAATCGCAGCTAAAGGTGCACACACCAAATATTGAAAAAAATTTATATTCTGCATTCAAAAAGTTATTAATATTGATAAAAAAAACTTTGCTTCTTTGGTCGAAATTGTTTTTCCTTCTCCTCAATAGATTGTTCTTGGTATAGACAAAAGAAATAAAACTAAGAATTCTAATAAAAGATCGAAGAAATCTGCCCCTAAAGGCAAAAATTTAAAGTTTTTGCTTGGGTTTAATAATATTGCCAGGTACTGTGAGTTTTTTTTTTTAACTACTCGTATTTTAGAAATTTTATATATTTTACGTTATAATTTACATATAAGATTAATCGTAAGATAGTTTTTAAGTTTAGAGCGTTCGGTAAGAGCCAGTAAGCTAGAATAAGTAACTGCTATTGTCAAATTAGGTTTAATCAGTTTTGTCTAGAATGTAAATAATAATGGAAGAAATAATAAAAGTAAAAAGTAAGCAAATTGAGCATGGACGCCATAGAAAGTAAGCACATTCATTCATTTTGGACTCGATGACAAATTCTAAGATTAAACAATAGATTTCGTGACAAAACGCACCAACTTTTCATTAATTATAAAGTCACAGCACTCATTTCAGAATTTCTGTACACTAATGACAAAATTCGGAATCCCACTTAAACTGGCCCATAACACAGGAAAGCTCAACCGAACATGCATCCCCTTCTGGTTAAAAGATGCGTCATGGCATGTCATACGACTTCTTTGTATCAAATCGGAATAGGTCATGTACATAACATATGTAGATGACAGAGAAAGATGACAGCAGGCAAGATATGCCACAACAGTGTGGTTATGCGGTTTCTCTGTAGAAAATCAACTGCTGTCCAAAGTCAGACCTGTTCTAAATATTCGTAATCTAGTTAGTACTTACATTAACGCAACTGTCTTTACTACAAGCCTTACATTGGATGCCCAGATATAAAGTGTCACTTTACATTTTGACATATGTATACTCATATGTAGGTATAAGAGTCACCCGTAGTGAAAGACGCTCACAAACGCTACCCTATACATATTAGTATATGTTCACATTTCCATCACTTCCTGAACAGAATCTATTAAGCCTGCTCAGAGATTTATTTGAACACCGCATTCTAGTCGAGAAATAAAGCATCCAGAATAGCATCAGCTGACCGATTTCCACGGAGCTCACAGGGAAGTTATATCTATTTGAGACCTACAGTGCGAAATAATTCATAAATCAACCAGGCTTACTCCTGCATGAAGTCCATCACGTGATTGTTGTTATGAACCGCCGACAAACTTCTATTTTCACATTTTTTTTTTTTTTTTTTTTTGTAGATACTTCTGGCCTACTCGTATCAAAAGACATAAAAAGTACGTGACAAAAAGATTTCCAACATGCTAGCATGCATCAATGAAGTACATAACCAGATTTGACTGTGGAAAGTAGATAAATGTTTATGTCGAAAGGAAATAACAACGATGATATACTTGTATTAGGGAGGTCATGCGGCAAAAACAAATATGTCTTTTTCCGACTGTAACATGTCGCATTGTCATAACATGTCAACTCCGTAGATTACACACAAACATCAAGGGACTTTTCGACATAGTCAAAGTCCGTTTAAGAAAGGAAGGGAGAAAATTCGGAATATAATATGACCAGCTGTATTTCTGTTCCTAAAGTCCAATCACGTCCAATCACCTGCTAAATGAACTTCCGTGCATTGCACGATACGTCTATTTTGGGTGAGAAATTTTCTAGATGGAATCAACGTCAACATCAGCGCTAGCCGTTTTTGAGCTAACTTCGTTATACTAGGTATTCAACTCATTTATCATACCGAAACTACATATATACGAGTACATACGTAGTAGCCACCTGGGACAGTCCAATTCATAGTCTGATCCTTTTGGTTGGCTGCTGTGACGACAGTATAATACTGTCCGAAGATGTAAATAATTATGTTGTCACATGGTCAATTTTCCTGTTACCGACCTATGGTTATACAACCTGAATGATCGGTTCATTTTCAGATCAATTAAAATCAGCACTACTCTTGAAAGCGAACACCACTGTAATCCGAGAGGTTGGACCGGATAAGCCAGCCAAATCAAGTCATGAAAAACTGTGACATTTACAAATGACTCTTGTAGGCAACAGAAGCAGCGGATTTGTCGTCAGAGGAAGACTAAAGCATGAATTCAAGCATTCAAGTTTGAACTCCTCGAAAATACTCGTATATGCATATGGTATATGTTCAGGGTATTCCAATAGGGACACTCGAAATTTGTTACACTCCTCGACAACTGGTTGAGACAACAACCGCTGATTTCGACGTTTCTCGATAATTTTGTTCCATATGTGCTGGAAATACCACCTTGATCAAAAATTTTCCGGAATTTATTCAGAAAATTGAAAATACAAGTTTATTCATCTAAATCTATATTGTCCCCTTCAAAGTAATCCCCATCGACTGCAACACACTTATGCCAGCGCTTGATCCAATCCTCGAAACATTTTTTATATTCGGTTTTCGGTATGTCCATCAGTGCTTCCTGCGATTTTTCCACTACTTCCTCTCGGCTGCTGAAACGCGTTCGCCGTAGTGGTTTTTTAACTCGATTGAACAGAAAGACGTTACAGGGAGCCAAATCAGGTTAATTCGGTGGCTGTTGGATGGTATTTGTTGCATTTTTCGGCCAAAAATTACGAATAATGATGGCACTGTGCGACGGTGCGTTATCATGGTGCAAAATCCACGAGTTTTCTGCCCACAATTCTGGTCTCTTTCGGCGAAATGCTTCACGTCTCATAACGCCCAAATAATACTCTTTGTTTATTGTCTGGCCTCCTGGCAAAAATTCATGATGCACTACATCGTTGTAATCCATGAAAACCGTCAGCAATGCCTTCTTTTTTGACTGAAACATTTTTTTTGGTCTCGGCTCAGTTGGAGAACGTCATTCACTTGCGTGATGTCTGGATTGCGTGTCGTACTCATACTCGTAAACCCACGTCTCGTCTCCAGTATTGCTCCTTTTGATAAATATGGGATCGGATTCAGCCTCGCAAATCATCTCTTTTGCGACTCCAACACGGTCTCTTTTTTGCATGAAATTGAGGTCTTTTGGCAGCTACACGACGGAAACCCAAATCATTAACCAAAATGTCTTGGACGGATCCATAGGCAATGTTCAAGTCCTTCGATATCTCTCTGATGGTTAATTTGCGGTTATTGACCAACATTTCTTTTCTCGAACTTCATCAATGTTTTCGTCGGTTTTCGATGTCGATGGTCTGCCACTGCGTTCATCATCTTCGATTGACTCACGACCACTTTTGAACCACTCGTGCAACTAGTAAATGACAGTTTTCTTTAGAGAATCGTTGCCGAAACACTTTTCCAACATTTCCAACGTTCGCGCACCATTACTCGTAAATCCGTTTTTTACGCAAAATACAATACTCGTACAAGTTCGTTGTTGCAAATTTAAATCCATTTCTAAAATTGTAAAAAATCGCCAACACACACAGAGATAGATGTAACTTTTGCAAATGTCAACAACGGATTTACCAACTTAAAACAAAAAACAGAACTCAAATCGGAACAATGGGAGCGCCACACGGTGGTGTCCACCGGGAACTTTTTGATCAAGGTGGTATTACTTACTGTTAGGCAATCATTACCAATTTCTAAGAAAATTCTATTCACCATAGATCCTTTTTTTTCCCTTAATTGTCTTGGGATTTGAAATTTGTCCCTAATTACAGGCGACAAGTGGTTGAGACAGGATTGGGTTTTTTGAAATAAAAACAAAATTTAGCGTTTGATGAGTACTTCCTCCCTCATCACTTATAACCTCTAAAATTCTTGATGGAACAGATTTAAACAGTTTTTTAATTAATTTTCGTGGGATTTTGTCCCATTCAATTTCAATTGCGTCTATAAGGTCGGCTACGTTATTGAATTGTCGTCTTGGTAGACAGCTCTAGAGAGGTATCCCCATGCATTCTCAATTAAGTTGAGGTCTGGAGACAAAACTGGCCAATCAAAAACACAGACGTTGTTACGCTAGAAGAACTCTTTCACCTTCCTGCATTATCTTATTGCAGGATGAAATTTTTGACGAATTTTTCTGGGTTATGATGCCGGATCTCTTCTGTAGTCCTCACTTTTCATCCTGCCGTTTACGAAGCGGATATTAGTCTTATTTTGGTATGATATTCCTGTCCAAATCATGACTCCACTTTCGCCTTGTTGTCGTCGTCTTAAAAGTACGAGTAGCTTGTCCTTTCTCAAATCATGAAAATAATGACGAAATCCGGCAGGTCCATCAAGACAAAAGCGTTTCTCATCGGTGAAGATGACAGTTTTGCAAGGCTTCTTCCATCTTAAACGATGGTCAAACGGGCGTTTCGATGACGTTGTAGTAAAGCGGGTTTTCTTTTCAACCGCTTTCAGTGAAAATGTTCCAGCTAAACACGCTGGCAAGTCCTTAGTTTTCTGTCCACATGCGAAATACCTGCTGATACCGCAATTTGCCTTGTTGTGTCAAACTATATTTTCGTACAGGTACGCATCTCTTCTCGTAGTTTTCTGGATCCTTTAAGGGGAGATATAAACCTAGCGTGGTCGAAAAAATCAATTTTTTTTTTTCTGCTGAAAATGCTAAGTCAAATTTCGACAAAAAAGCCATTTACAGCCGAGAGAGTGAAACGAGTTTTGCGGCGTCGAACCGAGAGGCAGGTAGCGGCAAGTGACCATTCGAACAAAGCGTCCCTAGACTTATTTTATGTGGCTATTGTGTTTTTTTGAGCGTGCTCGGAAATATCATAAAACTGTTATTATTTGCCAGAAATAGACATGTTTTGTCAGTAGCTTGCCGTTCGTGCAACTGTGCGTTACAGTGAATTTTCGCTTGTGAATAAATATTCTGAAGAAAATGGATATCAGAAATAAAGGTTCTCGAGAAGCTCATCGATCCGGATCTTTTCGCAAAGATCGGAGCAAGAAGAAAATACTGCCCAAAAATCGACATACTGCCGAAAGGCTTTCCGACGAGAATATTAGTTCCAGTGCCAAAAAATTGAAGACTGATCATAAGAAATCCGCATCAGAAGATCCAAACATCGGGCATCGAATATTGAAAAGTTCTGTCTTATCGGAATGTGTAAAATGTAAAAAGTGTGATAGCGATGTTCGATTCTCAATAGAAAGCACTCGAGGTCTCGGTTTTAAAATTGTAGTTTCGGGTTTATCGTGCAAACCGACTTCAACCGTAGATCAACACAGCTTACGAAATAAACACACGATTACATTTTGTTATGCGCTTATTGGAGATTGGTTTGCATGGAGCTATGAAATGTTGTGGACTCATGGATTTACCGCCAAAACTGACCGTTTCAGGAGATGGTACGTGGCGAAAACGCTGTGTTACCTCTTTGTATGGAATTGCGGTTCTCATGGGTCAGTTTACAGGGAAATTTGTTGATTTTCTGGTAAAATCTTCTCATTGTGCTGAATGTAACTATTGGAATAAATACAAAAATACCGAGCAATATGAGGAATGGAAATCTAATTATGACGAAAATTTCCAGATCAATCATGATGGATCGGCAGGCAAAATGGAAGCAAACGCCATGAAAAAATTATTTTCAAAACCCGTCAAAAAGCATCGAGTTATGTGTACTAATTACGTCGGGGATAGCGACTCTAAGACGTACACGGGATTACTGAACGCGAAACCGTATGGCGATGAGATTGAAATTTAAAAAAAAAGGCGTGGGACACGTTCAAAAGCGAATGGGAAGCTTTCTTCGCGAATGTAAGAAAAGAAATTCTGGAATCGGCGGCAAAAACAAATTGACTGCAAAATTTATAGACAAACTGAACATTTACTATGGCTTAGCTATTCGCAAAAACTGTAACTGCAAGGATGACGTGAAAAAAGCGGTATGGGCAACATTCTACCATTACGGTTCAACTTTCTGTTCCAAAGTCCCGAATTGTGGTGCAAGCGGCAGAACTGAAAAATTTCCGTCACGATTATTCAGCATTGCCAGAAATGGTGTTAGATGTGTGATCAAACCAATATTCGAAGACCTGAGCAATGACAAAGTGTTGGAGCTCTGTGTTGGCGTATATACCCAAAACAACAATGAGAGCTTCAACCAACTTATTTTGAAGACAGCTCCAAAAACGTTGAACAGCTGGGCCAAAATCGTTAACATTGTTGCATTTCTTGCAAAATGCACGTTCAACAATGGTGTCACCTCATTGTTGGAAGTCATGAACGTGTTGGATCGGGAGCGCATTTGTACGCTGTGCAATACCACGAAACTCGCCTAGCAAGCGCAAGAACAGACGACATTGACAGAATATCCCTCTTGGCGCACTCTTTTTATGATTTGGATCTCTGTTTGATTTAACATCTGTCCAGATCCCATTTTTAACTTGTTTACTTCTAAGATCTGTTTAAATACTTTCGTTTAAATCAAATCACTAAAACTGACTAAGAAGTCACACTGCGAATGGAATCCGCAACTGAACTTCCAAAGTATTTATACCCTGTCTCAACCACATGTCGCGGATAGGTGGGTAAGGGTGGCTGTTGGAAACACCTACCAACTTACGCCTATTGGCCCATTGTGATGCCTATGATCCTCTTACTAATGAAACCAGTTTGAGCTTACGATGAAGCGCTGGAGACTGTTTACGTCTATATTTTTTATATCGCTTAAGTCATTCTAGAAGAAAGCTCCTAAATGAAGTTTTCTTCTCTGGGAGAGAGTTGGACATGTACAGAGAAGGTGGAGGATTGTCTCCTCTTCCCCTATGCAGCTTCTACAGATCTCAGTTGTAAAGGCGCCAAACCCGCTATGAAGCAGTGTCCAGTGATGCCAGCTATGATGGCGCTGAGATGCTTCCTATTTAAAAGGATCAGACTCTTTGAGCGATTCAGATCTAGCTTTGGCCAGATCTTTTTAGTCGCTAGACATGTTGGTCCAATCGTCCACCTAAGGTCTGTTTTTTTATTGGCATCCAGCTTTAATATTAATTTGTATGTAGTGATTGGTATACCTATGCTAGCCTTTTCCGGTAGAATAGGTAGAGTGGTTCGAATTTTGGCGAGTTCGTCGGCCCTACAGTTTCCTGGAATGTCTCTGTGGCCCGGCACCCAGCAAAGGTGAAGGTTGAATTGCTCTACCATCAGATGATCGGCATTCAAGGGCGGTTTTCGAATTTCATGAGACTGAGTCCAGGGAATTGATAGCTGCCTGACTATCTGAAAAGATGCGGATATCCTTTGCAGATATCACGTTTTTCTTCAGCCAGGACAGAGCTTATTTTTAATCGCCAAAATTTCCGCCTAGAACACGCTACAGTGATTTGGAAGACGGAAAGACAGGCTTAGATTTAGCTTATCTGAGAAACCACCGCCACCAACCCCGGTATCGGTTTTAGATCCATCTGTATAGAAATGGAGTGACTTGTCCTCCATGAAAGCATATGTCTCCCGTAGCTACTTGCCTGCTGGAGATATCGAGGGGTGTCAAGTGAAACAGAATATCTAATGCCGCGGAGGTAGAACATAGGGCTCCGCTTATGCATAGACATGCTGTTCTTTGGACTTGGCTTAGATTACTGCAGTTGACTAGTTTAGTTCAGCAGTTTACAGTTTAGTTTCCTGTCAAAAATGAGACCCAGAAAAGACTAAACTGGTACCGTTTATTGAGGGAGGGGCTATAATTGGAATTTTGTGTTTCTTGGAAAAGAGGGCAAGATCAGTTTTAGGGGGGTTTACTCCCTATCCACAGCGATCTGCCCAACGGGGTAATCTGTTGCGATTTAGTTGAAGGAGTTCCTTAATGGTATTAAGATGCTTGCCTGTGACGGCTATAGCAACGTCATCCGCATAGGCAATCTCCCTGCTACCACCCGCTTCCAGGTATACCAGCAGCTCATTAACCACTAAGTTCCTGAGAAGGGGAAAGAGGACAACACCTTGCGGCGTACCTCTGCTGACACATATTTTAGCAGAAGCCCCACCCAGTTTGGAGTTGATTATCCTGCTGTTTACCATAAGACTGATCAACTCCCCAAGTGAGTCGTCTACCTCCAGAGTTGATAGCGCAGTGGTGATTGCGGATGTGTTGCCATGGTTAAAGGCAACCTCTATGTCCAGGAACGCAACCATTGTGTGCAGAGCCGTTTAAACCGACAGTAGGCATGTTGAATCGTTGACAAAAGTCTTGGACCAATTTTAGCTCGTATATGGATAGCAGTCAGTCGTTCTAGAATTTTCAGGAGGAAAGATGGTTGACTTATACGCCTGAGGTCCTTTGGGTCGTAGTCGCGGGTAGTTAGGGGCAAATTGCAAATTCCAAGAATATTAAGGGAAAAAGAGGTGATCAGAATTTTCTTAGAAATTGATAATGAGTTAAAGCAACATCTGTCAAATGTATTGTCAATTGTTCAGTACCGCGTGGCAAATCACCACAGAAGGTTATAGTGTTGAACAACGTTTGCAAATCATCAAATTTGGAGTTTGAAGTTGAACAAAAAAAAAATTTACAAATTACATATATGCAACCGCTCACATGAGAATATTGGTAGCATAGCAGTTTACGGCCCTAGCCCTAGTTCGAGCGTTATCGCTATCGGAAAATAGAAACATTTAGACATACCAGAAGCAGTGTCTCAAAACGAGAACTCCACTACTCGGGATTCCATTAAAAAAGTAAGCATCTGCGTCGAATGTTACAAAAGTTAAACGCACTGAGTACATGTATACAAGTACTAATGAAGCACTAGCTCGATACAGCGTACAATGTGTATATGTTATACCTACATATGTACATATCTTATCGTCGATTATTTTTTTAAATTGAAAACATCACCCTCATGATACCTAGTGCATTTTTGTTATTAATCCATTTCAAATGCGAATCATTAACACAAAACAAAACCGCTCCCATTTATTGTATTCAAGGGTCAAGTCTGCCGAGTCCCTTTGTCATCCTGTTAAGTATTTACAAATTCGGCTGCAACAACAAAAGCGAAAAGCATTCGAATGCCGGATTGGCCCAAACATGCATCAGTTAATGTGAGTATATCATACATTTTTGATATTTACGAGTACGATTAATTTAGAATACAAGAGAACCTCCTGAGTGTTTTCTCGTGTTTTGCTTTGTTAATTACAAATACAGTACACCGAGCCCTGCGGCAGCATCACAGGGGGTAAGCCCTCTGTCAGTCAGATACTTAGTACATTGCAACAGATGATTAGCTGCGCACACTTTGAGCAGCGGGGAGCTGAAAAAACGTATAAAATACGAGTACAGTCGAGTAGTCGTCGTAGTCGTCGTAGTCACCCTCACCGCCGGTACTACGACAAAACCAATTGCGTTTAATTCAACAAAATGCCTTTTACCACCACACCACACGTTTCAAAACAGTTATATTGGGGGTGAAGTGGCTTTGTTGTCGTTGATGCTGAGAGTCCTTTTCGAGGACCACAGCTTAGGGCAGAGCACCGTTTACCGAATTTTTGTGCATTTTTTTTCTTTCATCCCTCATTTTGAAGGACATGTACTATAGTACATGTGTATTTGTCATTTTTTGTAATTTTTTGTAATTTTTTTTTTTTTCATCTGCCGTCTGAAGAAAAGCAATGTTAGGTGCTTGAATCATATTTGCGAGAAAGGAGGAGGAAGCTCAATTTGTTTGTGCGCAATGGATTGTGGTGACCTTATTTTGCCCTGTGTGCTCTACCAATGTGTGCGATATACACGTTCTTTATTTATGCGTGTGATCTCACTCATACAAAAGCAAAGCCAAGGGATATGCTTTTCTATTCTGTTGCTTTGGTTTGAGGAAGTATTATTTTATCGATTTTTTTTTTCTTAATAAATATGTACATACGAGTATGTATGAGTAAGGCAGAGACTATATAATTTTAAGTCACTGAACTCCAGCGATAATAGCATTTGATTTCAAAAAACAAACGAAGCGTCGTTGAAAAACTATAGTTTTCGTCAATAACATGAGGTCTTACGAAACTAGTCTTGTTAAATGAGCTGGAATAAAAGATGGTACAGCATTAATAGAAAAAAGGTTGACAAAAACATCATTTGAATACGCTATCTATGTTGTATGACGTACCTACATATGTACATTGTAAGGGAACGAGCACGGAAATTGTAACATCAATTTTTCGCACAATTTCAATAGCCACAGTGACTCGTACAAATATGGACAGAGTGCCTCGAAGCTTAAAGAATTTCGTCTGATAGTTCGCATGTTGACACTAGAGGTGGGTCGTTTTCGATTTTTGTGTTAACGAAACGAAACAGTTATTTAAAGAAATACTAGGTGGAGTGAAAAGTAACCTCCTTGCCAGAATGCGCTGCTACTGCAAAAAAGGTTATGGTGCCTTGAAGTCCGTTCATATTTATGCAGACATGCCAAATTTCAGTGCGATACTGTCTTTAGTTTTGTTTTAACAGCTGATTCTTATTGACGTGTTTGACATCATGTTGAGTATGGACAAAACCGATTTTCGTTCTCTCATAAAACATTATTTTTTGAGAAGCAAAACGGCGAAGGAAACAAAAGGGGACTAAGGACTGAAACAAATAAAATCTGTAAATTTTAATACGGGCTATACTTCCAATGCGTAGAAATTGCAATCCCATTTTGTACCCAAATTAGCCTGTATATTCTCTAGTTTCAGTTTGTTATTGATTTGAGTTCGGTGCGGTTTAAAATATTTATAAAATATGAGTCAAGAGGAACGCCGTAAAAAGATCATCGACAAATGGCTCAAAAATACTTCGTGTCCAAACCATTTCATCGCAAAAAATTTAAACATAGCACGCAGTACAGTGGATTCTGTTATTAAACGATATTTGGAGACGTTGACAGTTAAGCGAAAACAGAAAAGTGAAGCTCAAAGTGGAGCACATGATACAAATTTGGACAGGAAAATAGTGGGTACCATCGTAAGAATCCGGACTATGTCATCTAGAGATGTTGCTCGGAAATGTAACACCAACGAAACAATGGTAAAAAGATCTAAAAAACGTAACGGTCTAAAAACACGAAAAAAACAAAAAAATACCAAAAGCAAAAAAAAGTCATAAAAACACGAGCCCGAAAGCTATACGAGTTGATCGGCACCCCGAAAGCGTGCTTGATTTTGGATGACGAAACTTATGTCAAAGCCGACTTTACTACTCTTCCAGGTGCGCAGTTTTACAACTCGTTTGAAGCTGAGATTCTTCCGCAATCAACAACATCGATTGGGATGGAAAAATTCGCTTCAAAATATCTCGTTTGGCAGGCCATTTGCCAATGTGGACACAGAAGATCATCGTTTATTACAACGGGAACAATTAACGGAGAAGTGTACATTAACGAGTGCCTAAAAAAACGGTTGATTCCTTTACAGACACGAGGGTTCAACATTATTTTGGACAGATTTAGCTTCAGCTCACTATGCTCATGCGACGTTGAGCTTTCTTGTTGCTAAAAATGTCGACTTTGTCCCAAAACACATGAATCCTATTGAAAGGTATTGGGCTTTGGTCAAAGCTAAATTGAGGAAAAGTGAGCAGTGTGCAAAGGACGTAAAAGATTTTAGTGCTAAATGGAAAAGAGCGTCCAAAACGATCACGGATGTAACTGTCACCAACCTTATGAAGGACATTCGGAAGAAGTTGAGGAAAGAATGGGAACCCAAATAATTTTTTTTATATTTTGTAATTATGAATGAATTTAATAAAAACAGAGTTTTAAAGCAAATAAAAAAAATTTACATGAATTATGAAAATATGTTTTTTTTTCTACTTTGAAGTTTCCAAATTTTATTCGTTTCAGTCCTTAAGTGTACATTTGGAGTAAATTCTATTTAGGATAAAGTGTATATTTTTGTGATGTAAATTACTTTTCTTGTATAATGAACTTTATTCATAACATATATGTGTTTAAATATACAAATTAGTTTTTACTTCTGCGAAAAACATGAGTTTGTTGTCATGTCCATTTCAGCGGACAATAGGTCTCAAGTGTCGGGTCCCTAACACTGTCACTAACCACTGGTTTTTTGTTTTATTTTAGTTTTAAACCTCACTAAACATAGTGATGTCGATATTTTACTTGATATGCTTGAAAATGGTGCGATATCAGAAAAAGATGAAGAAAGTGATGACTAAATTATGGTAGAGACGGAGAAGGTAGTTCGTGTAGGAAGTGATATTGTACATCTAAACGAAAGGCTAGCAATTGAAAATCATTTCGAAGATGAACAATAACTGAAGAAAGACCTGCAACAAGCAAAAACATAAAAAAACATAAGGACATAATAAAATGGCGAAAACATCTGCAATTCGAAACACCTCAACTTACTTGGTCACCTCCACTATCTTCTGAAATAGAAACCCCACTGGCACCAATTGGATATTTCTCAAAATATATAACCCATTCGTTAATAGAGGACTTGTTTTCCAACACAAATTTGTATGGTGTCACAAAGGAAGTGCGTAAATTCAAACCTTTTACTGTTTCTGAAATCAAAACATTTTTGGCACTTCATATTATAATGGGAAACCTAAAGTTTCCTCGTATTCTTTGGGATTCTATCTGAGATATGAAAGTTTTTTTTAGAGAATATGCCCAGAGACCGTTTTCTGCAATCAAGAAATAATCTACACGTTGTTGATAATAATTCTATTACAAGTGCTAACACCGATCGTCTGATAAAAGTTCCACCAATCTACGATTCGATCAGAAACCGATGCCTCGAGCTGGAGCTAGAACAAATTCTAAGTGTTGATGAGCAGATCGTTCCTTTTCGAGGAAAGTTAGAGATTAAGCAATACATTAAAAGAAAACCAGAATAATAGGGCATCAAAATTTTTATGATTTGTGGAAGGAGTGGATTAATTTATGATTTTACAATTTATTAAGGTGTTTATACAAATTTAGATAAAAATGATGTCTCCAAATACGGTACATCTGCCACTTACGTACATGAACTGTCGAAAACCAGGTCATTTTCTATTTTATGACAATTACTTTTCTAACTACATGCTTCTGAAATCTCTCAGAGAAAGAAAAATATATGCTGGAGGTACAATCAAACTAGGTAGATTTGGGAAAATACCAATTATAACAGACAGAGAAGGAGCAAAAAAAGAGAGAGGATATTCTGAATAAGTCACCAATAGCAC
Source organism: Volucella zonaria (assembly GCA_963966105.1). NCBI lineage: Eukaryota > Metazoa > Arthropoda > Insecta > Diptera > Syrphidae > Volucella > Volucella zonaria. Next base: position 159,403,607 of record OZ014532.1, on the reverse strand, counting down.
TAAAGATGTCGTAGTCGTAGTCGCAGCCAAAAAAATTTGAAGATGAAGAACTGGAAGCACTACTCTATGAAGATTGTTGCCAAACGCAAAATCTTTGGGTGTCACTCAAGCAGCCATTTCAAAACGTTTAAAAGCAGCTGGATATATTCAAAAGCAAGGAAATTGGGTTACACATGAAATCAAGCCGAGAGACGTCGAAAGGCGGTTTTGCATGTCCGAAATGCTGCTGGAACGCCACAAAAGGAAGTCATTTTTGCATCGGACTGTTAGTGGTGATGAAAAATGGATCCATTACGAAAACCCCAAGCGCAAAAAATCATATGTGAAACCCGGCCAACCAGCCAAATCAACGGCAAAGCCGAATATCCATGGCGCGAAGGCAATGCTCTGTATTTGGTGGGATCAGATGGGTGTGCTGTATTATGAGCTGCTAAAACCGGGTGAAACCATCAATGGACAACGCTACCGAACACAATTAATCCGTTTGAAGAGAACAGTGGCCGAAAAACGCCCGGAATATGCTACCAGACACGAGGCAATAATTTCCCAACATGACAACGCTCGTCTTACCCCACCCGCCTTATAGCCCAGACCTTGCCCTTTCTGACTACCATTTGTTCCGGTCGATGCAGAACGCCCTCACTGAAATACGGTTCACATCAGAGCAGAATATCAAAAATTGGCTTGATTCATTCTTGGCAGCCAGATCTTTTGGGATGGAATCCACAAATTGCCCGAAAGATGGGAAAAAGTCATAGCTTCAAATGAGCAATACTTTGAATAATACTATTGTAAATGTTTTTCTTAAATAAACGTTCAAATTTTGAAAAAAACCGCACGAAAGTCATAAATACTGGTACACAACTGAACTCATTCATTACGAATGAAACACTGGGCGCATGCATTTCGTATTGATTGCGATTTGACAGTTGATATTTATGCTTCATTGGCATTAATTGCTTACAATCATGGAATGGGGCGACATAGAAAATCGTATTTTTATAGTTGGCCTACTTAAATGCAACATGGAAAAAGGCGATATCTTTAGGACGTTGTGACCGCTTGGAATCACTCGCAATTTTGTGTATCGTGCTGTGAAGTTGTTTCAGGATACTGGTGGAGTACGAGACCCTCAAAGATCCGGCCGTCCGCGCACTGTGAGAACTCCGAAAGCCATTAAAGCCGTGAAGAAACGTCGCGGGAAATGCAAATTTCGCAAAAATCCATGTCTCGCATTATCAAAGAAGATTTAGCACTCAGCGCGTACAAGCGACACACTGGACACCAGATCACGGCGGGCATTGAAGGAAAAACGCAAGCTAAGATCGAAAGCGTTACTCAGCCGGTACGCGAAGAACGCTCACAGACAAATTCTGTTTGCTGACGTGAAAATCTTCACCGTAGAAGAATCGTTCAATAAGCAGAACGATCGTGTGTATGCTCGGTCATCCAGAGAAGCATCCCAACCCATCCCGAGGGTTCAAAGAGGCCACCATCACGCGTCTGTAATGGTATGGTGGGGACTGTGCTACGATGGAGTTACCAAACTCCATTTTTGCGAGAAAGGTGTGAAAACATCGGCCAAAGTATATCAATCGACCGTCTTGGAACCCATTGTGAAGTCTCTCAACCAATCAATATTCAACAACAAGCCATGAACTTTCCAGCAAGACTCTGCTCCAGCTCACAAAGCAAAAACAAATCAACTGTGCCTCAAAAACAACGTTCCGGACTTCATATCAACGGATGATTGGCCAGCTGGTAGTCCAGACCTCAAATCGTGCTGGAAGGCAAATGGAAGTCATTTCGAATAAGTTGTTCTAAGAATTGTAGCCATTGAATAACCCAATAAAAACAATAAAAAAATTTTTTAAACATTAATTCGTTTTCATTTGGCGCTGATTTTTCTGTGTAACAGTATTTATGTCCCTACTAGGTATACCCACTCCTAGTTGACACCCAGGATGATAAAGAAAAGTGGTCAAAAATTGATTGGAGAAGTCATATTTTCCGATGAGAGCAAATTTATGCAGCTTACGAATCAGATAGGATTCAGTATGTATGGCGAAGAACTGGAAAGGAACGCTGAAGCATCTAACCGGCCAAATGATATGGCAATGTTTTTCTTAGTATGAGCTGTGAGGTTTATGCTTCATAAAAGGAATTTTTAAATCGAATGTACCTATACAAAAATATTTTAATCAATAATTTGATACCCTCAATGGAAATGTATTTCCCAGAGGACGACAATATGACTTCTCAAGACGACTCAGCTCTATGACATCGTTCTAAAATGGTAAGCCACATGCCTTGTTTACTTCTATTCTAATCAAATTCAATTTACTGTTTTCACAGATTAACGAAAACAAGGAATTTCCATAATCGACTGGCTGGGTAATTCACCGAACCTAAGCCCAATCGAAATGGCATTGACAACAATAAAATGTTTACATCGGTCAAAACGCTAGATGCACAGATTGAAAATGCTTGTTACCTTACTTTTGGTCCTCATAATCGGGCAATTGAACTTGTTATTTGCCATATTCTGGAGAAATTTTGTACCACATACACTCTACATAAAACCAACAACGGGCCAATAAAATCTAGGACAGAAGAAACTGTAATCCCTGTGAGTAGAACTGTGGCGGACGGTACGGAATCCTTAATTCGGCATGGATCGCAAAAGTATGGTCACTTTACGTCCCTTAGGTGGAAAATTTTTGGGAAAAGATGTCAGCCTAAATCCGTATAAGTACCAGTCCCTTGGTTTATGACCATGGCTTGCGACGGAAATTCATGAATTGGGGTCTTGAGCAATTTTAAGTCGACTTTAATTTCTATGAAAAAGTTGTGTTTAGTAACCAGCTCATTTTTGGTTCAATGGGTTTGTGAAGAAGCAAAATTGCCATTTCTGGAGTGAGGTAAATTCAGAGGAGACGCATGAGACTCAAATACACACACGAAAGTGTTCTGCTTTGCTGTGGTCTAAACGCTGATAGCATCATAGGTTCCATTATTTCAAATATGAAGCCGTAGCTTACAGTGTGTTCCAGAGAAACGTGCGTTAAATTACTTCTTTTGCTTTACTCATACAATCATCTTTGTAGCCAAATTATTTTATGCATTTAATTGCCGATCACGCATTGTTTTCATTTCCTTAGTAAATTTCCATACTTCGGCGGTATAAAATCATTACAAGAAAGTGTTTTCCTAGTAACTCACGCAAAAGGGCCGCAAATGAGTATTAAGTCCGGCAGCAAAATATTTAAAAACATCAGAAGCATTTGTGAGAAAGTGAATAAAGAGCACATCCAGTAAGGATAATAAAGTAATTTATAAATTGTTTCCGAAAAACACAACGCAAAAGAAAAATGTCCACAACACAATACAACACCGCGCCGTTTGACAAAATCTGGCATCAAAAACAGAAGTACCAGAAGTACCAAACCTAAACCGCTACTGATAATATATTAAAAAGAGACTAAGTTGGACAACCAGAATTTAGACCCGCATTGGAGCAACATCATATTTAGAAATGAGCCATCTTTTTTTGTTTATAATTATTGGAAAAAAGCCTGGGCAAAATAAAAAGAATTAAAGATTTCTGCAATGCACCGTAAAACAACATTCAAAAGTTCATGTTTATGGATGCTTCTCAGCCAAAGGGTTCGGATAGGTAATAGTATTCACACTCGGTACACAATTCATGGTAAAATTATACCAGAAGGGTTTGCTGAAGTCTGACGAACACACACACCGTCAATGGCCAACATTACCGGACAAGAATGAGTGACTATTTCTTTGAAAATATGGACGATATGTCTTTTTGGCAGGATGACGCTATATCCCCATAAAACCCATGAAACAACACTTATACTCGTAACTCAGTTCAACGACAGCGCTTTATCGCGAAATGAACAAATGTATGGCCCGCCTAGATCGTGGCTTTTGATGCTACACTATTACTCCTTGAACTCCTATGTAAATTTGTTGGCATATACTGATAAACCGCCAAATATTCAATCTAGAAGACAATCTACAGCACGTTATTGCAGAGATATAACATCAAATGCTGCAAAGATTAGCCCAAAATTGGACCGAGAGGATGCGGATTGTGCTTTAAAACATAAGGTAACGAACCCTTCATAAAAAGTAAAAAATTTTGATTCAAAATTAGCTCCTGTCCTATGGCTTAAAAAAAGACACTCTTCACTAATATGCCATCAAATTGAGTAAGTATAAATTTGTTTGCATTTTGGCCTGAACCCAGAAATAAATTCTTGAAAGGCTTGCAAAATCTATAATTGTTTTTTTTTTCAACGTCATACTAATAAAGATATGCATTAGTTGTGTTCAATAATGCAGAATTTCTGCAGAACTAACTTAGTCAAACAGTATTACCCTTGTGTTCATAAACGTCAACATATCGTCATATTTTACTTCTGCAGATTAGTTAGTTTCAATTGTGGCTGCAGAAAAAGTTAGATTTTAAAAATTAAAAGATTCTGCTTCGGAATAGGTTTGTGGTTTTTGAAGAGGAAAGATATAAGCACTATTGAAATAATATGTAATAAAAATAAATAACCTTTTGAGAAAATTACTTATTTTTGCACTGACATGACGTATTTGAACGCATAACAAATGACGATCGTACTAAGATGTGTATGCGCAGTGAATGCGCAGATCTACTCGTACGATTGCATTAGGTTGTACCATATGGAATGTCCGATTTTTACTCAATTCGCAATAAGAAGCTCTCAAGTAAACATCTGCAGCAGAAAGCGCAAATTTTTTTTTATAAAATAAAGTGGTTACGTGTGTTTGACGTGTGAAACTTTTAGGGTTCCTTGCAACTGCAGTAATTTTCTTCTAGGAATTGTTTATCCTGCTGTCGACGGCTCAAACTCGGACTCTCTTCCTTTACGAATTTAAATGGGATATAATGACGCATTTAAGGATGTAGCGGTAATGAACGAAGCACAAAAACTACGCGGCTTCGAAATCTGTGCATCGCTGTACCGTTTTTGGCCAGTATAATCACGTGTTATGAAAAGTCGATTTTGTATGGCAACCGTAAAAGATCTGGGCCGTGGTTGGATGCACACCCCAAAACTAAGTCTTCGACCAGAAAAGGTTATGGTGACAATCTGGTGGACTGTAGTGGACATCGGAAGGGCCAATTCACTTTTCATTTCTTCAACCAGGGGAAACGATAAATGCTGTCAAATAGTGTGAGGAAATCGGCACAGTGCATGCGAAATTGGCTGAAAAGCAACCTGCGTTAGCAAATAAGCACGATCCAATGCTACTGCATGACAATGTTAGACCCCATACATTATGTTCAACGGTTCAAAAACTGCTGCAGTCGGGATTTGAAATTCTTCCGCATCCACCGTACTCTCCTGATATTTCTCCAACGGACTATCCTATTCCGCAGTCTGGAGTCATTTTGTCGGCAGAAGGTATTCCGAAACCGTCCAAAAATCAAGTCTTCTATATATAAAAAAGGAATAATGGACCTTGAATCACGTTGGAAAAATAAATAAAAAAATATAGGGCAAGGGAACTCAGTACACATACTGCGTGCTGTTGACAACACCAACATGAGCATAGTACCCCGGCGTAAAGTCCCAGACATTACAAATTTATTTGTACTGTATTCTTTGAAAATATAAAATAAAATAAAAAATTATAAAAAAAAATATTGGCTTTTAAATTTTCACCTCAAAATCGGACATTTCAATGCTGACGTTTATGAACTCACCCTACAAATTGGCTCATTGATTTTTTCATTGACAGAGTACGAAGAAATGAAGAGACATATGAGTTTCTTTCGTGTTGCAATTTCCGTCCTCGCTACTGTATTTAGATTATCCGTATCAAAGGTGCGTCTTACTCAAGCATTTACACTACTGTGCAAAATAATAACGACACGTGCTCCTGTATACGTTTCCTTTCCCTGTTATATTTTACTAAGTTATAGTGAAATAAGCATTATTTTGGTTTAAGCTGAAGTAACAACAGCTCTTCAAGTCTTATGAAGAAAGATGAGTAAGCGCTTCAGTGATAAGGTGAATATAGTACCAGCACCCACCACGTCAGCGTCGAGTACCTGTAGCCTGATACGAACGTAAGCCGAACATTCACAGAGATACTCCTCCGCGATGTCGTCATCACTTTCACAGCAAGCATCGCAGGATGTTGTGTCACTTATGCCCAGTACATTTATTTACTTTGCAAAAGTGTAGTGCCCTGTCACGAGGCCAGTATTCAACCTACAGTCTTGCTATGCTATCTGCTCATATCAGACCCAACCGAGAATGAAAGCCTTAACCGAGACCCAACGTAGGATCGGGTCCTGTCTGGCAAGTTCATCGGCGATTTCATTTCCCGAGATCCCATTGTGACCTAGGACCCAGACAAAGGTCGCTGAATTTAGCCTTCCGACTGCGTTCAGTCATCTCCTGCATTCTTGAACTAGCTTGGAAGTCGCATGAGGGTTCAGAAAGACTCTAAGCGAGGCTTCGCTTCGCCCCCTCCACCGGTTCTCCGCAATATACGAGTAGTTCGCTGCCATCAGGATTGCGTAAATCACCGCTTGGAAGACAGATGCAAGCTTTCCTATCCTGAAGTGAAATTTAACGTTGTCGTCCTCCAGAATTGAAGACAGTTTTAATGATGATATCCTAACTTATTCCGGTTACCGTTTCTGGGCGAACCCAAATAAAAAACAATTAAAAGTTTATCTCCCACCAAAATGTACTCTTTTATTAAAAAAAACAACAAAAGGATGTAAAAAAAATGAATGAAACATTGTGGCGGACCCATTGGGGTATCTGGAGATGTTTTTGCTCGATCAAATGTATTTTAATAAAAGAAAATACGTAGAGAAATAGTAATGTATCCATGTGTAGATCAACAATTATTCTAAACATATTGCTAATGTATAGAAATATCCGAATCACCGGACCTGATAAAAAAAAAAAACCCAATAGATTATTATTTTGATAAGAAATATCATATTCAACTCTACACAAATTTATCTACTTTTATGTTTTTTTATTTATATACAAATATTTTCATGTTTTGTTAAATGCGGTATTTTTTTATTTTCTGCACTAAATTTATATTTATAATTCGAGTTTTATTATTTCTAATAAAAGAATTTGATTTATATTATTTTTTTATGAAATAAGATTTGATTTTTGTTTTATTCAATAGAAGTAAGCGTGCCAGTAATAGCGATAAACAATATCAGCGAAATAGCTTTTTTTGACAAAATTGTTTATCATATTTTCGTACATTTGCGGCCCTATTGCATTCCTAACACCACAAATGTCGGCTTTGAGTACTTCAATTTGGTGGGGAGCGTTCGCATAAACCTTCTATTTAACATGACCCTAAAGCAAAAGCAGCACACATGATATCGGTTACCATTTTGAGAAATGACTCGACCACGAAACAAAAGGCAATGGCTTCGCTACAAATTCATTGATCATGATTCGATACCGCAATCAATTCACGGTAACAGCCACATCCTTTTACTTTCAAATATATGTATAAAGTCCAATATGCTTCCTGCCCAAAGTCGCACAAAACAGTAACACTTTGTGGATAGAGAGGATGCTCGACAATCACTCTTTGATTTTCTAGGACCCATATCCGGCAGTTTTATTTTGTTAATAAAACTTGTAGATGGAAATAAGCCTCATCGATCAAGGTGTTATTTTGGTAAAATTCTTGATCAATTTTATGCATTTCCAACATTCAAATGGCAACGTTACGAGGTTACAGATGGTGGTCGGCCAGTTTAAGTTTAATTCAATTAAATTTATTTATTTAATTTGGAATTATACAAATAAGACTTACAAATTGTAATTTATAGCACACAGTTTAAGGTTGCATTATAACAATGTAATTAATTCGATTAAATATAAGAAATACACGCAGTTCTCGCGTCAAATGAACCTTTATGACTCAAGTCATTATGAAAAATTCGGTGCAGTGTTGTTTGTGATATGTTGCATTCCTGAGATCAACTTGTTTTTCGGCCATTCTCCGACTCACAGAAACAATATTTTTAGTTGTTCTTGCTTAGAGATTGTTTACCTTAAAATTTTGGAACCGATTTAACAATTACTGGGCGAGAAGGTGCATCACACACGTCGGCCAAGGAAACTTTGGACTCTTCGAATTGTTTCAACGATATTTTCAGCACATATCTTAGTTGTGCTTATTATTTTGCACAGCAGTGTATATTATATAATCAGAAAGTTCATATCATAAAATGGACAACAAATATCCGAGCTATTAGATCATTCTGAAAAGATAATAGAAATTTATTGTCAGGAGTTGTTTCCGATTAATATTCCGATCAGAAACTTCCCTTACCGAGGTGCATTTGAAAAATGCTTTAATGATATTAATTAGCGTCAGTGCTGAATTGACGTGGAATTAATATTTAAAAAAAATATCAAGTTAATTGGAAATTAAATATGTTGATAGAATCAATGTTGTGTTAAATGTTTTTATCGCTGAAGTTGCACAATTGTCATTTTGGTTTAAATACTTACAGTAGCTACGCAATGTGTTAATGTAAAAGGTAGTTTCCACTTACCTGAAAAGATAAAATAAAACAATTAAAAATATGTAAATTATCATTAAGTTTGTTAATTTTTTTTTGTTTTTTAAATTTTACGGACTTTCAACTAAAACTAGGAAAATTTGCCATAATCGGATAGGGATTGCCTCCACTCTGGGTTTAGATCCGAGGTAATTGACAGTATGCGGGGGCAGTATATACATCTGCAACGCTATTTGAAAATTTAACTCCTTGGTAGCATAGTACAAAATGCACATACTGGGGTACGGGAGATGGAATGAAAAATAACAAAAATTAACAGAACCGCGACGTTTATTAGAATTGCTACAGAAGACTGTTATACGTTGCGGATTCGCTTTGGAAAATGAGGGGCATCATATACAATTTGTGTTAACCTGAAATGTTTTCTTTTCGCTGTTGCTCGCATATGAACAATAATCTATTATATTAGCTTAATATGTTGAGGTAAGCTACTAGCAAACCTGAAGTTTCTATAAAAGAGGAGTTTTATTACTTTCTAGACTGATCCCAACCAGAGTGCTTAATTCTAAAATCGATAAGGAATGTATCTTCAGGAGAGAGGAGAGAAAAGACCCCAGTGGCTCTATTCCAGATGTTCATATTTACATCTAATTGAATGTTGATTAATCGAAGAGTTAGAAGACCCTGAATTCATGAAGCGTATCCTGCATCGATCGTCATATGATTCATTTCTAAGTTCCCAGGTCACCATTATTACTTACTTACTTACTTAGGTGGCGCTACTGCTCGGGGTAAACCTGGGCCTCAGCTAACAGTCCTCCCCGTTTAGTCCGGTCTTTACATAAATACCTCCAATTGCGTACTGCAAGTCGGTTGAAGTCACTTTCTACTTACGCTCGCCACATAGGGTGATGTCTTCCTCTACTGCGTTGTCTCCCCGGGTTAAATTCGAACACTCTGTGGGCCGGAGCATTGATATCCATTTGTTCTACATGTCTTAGTCATCTCAGGCGACTGATGCGCAATTTTCTGACTGGGCCGATGTCAATGCAAGCGGGACCGAATATTTTTCGAAGAATTTTTCTATCGAAACGACTTCATCCACTTTCGATAGGGTCTATGCTTCTGCGCCATAAAGTAGGACTGGGATGATCAAGGCCTTATACAGAGTCTCCTTAGCTTTTCGGGTTAGGCCCTTACTACTCAATTGCCTTCTTAGCCCAAAGAAACAGCGATTGGCTAGAGTGATTCTTCGTTTTATTTCTGCTGAGGTGTTGTCGGCAGAATTCATAGCAGAGCCGAGGTAGGCAAAGCCCTTTACTACCTCGAAATTATAGCTGTCGATTGTGACGTTCTGTCCAATTCGTTGATGTTGTATGTTCCTTCTCGTTCACAGCATATACTTGGTTTTGGCCTCATTTACAACTAATCCCCTTTTAGGAGTTTCTATTTCAATACATACTGTCACCGGCTGAGTTCTTCCAATTATGTCGACATCACCGGCGTACGCTAGTAGTGCACAGACTTTTGAAAGATTGTACCTCCACCGTTTACTAGTGAGTTCCGCGTAATTCTGTCAAGTATGATGTTAAATAAGTCACATGATAGCACGTTACCTTGTCTATGTAAAACTGTTTTTGACATCAAAGGTCTCGGTTAAGTCGTCATCGACTTTGACGGAGTGGCGAGCGTTCTCAATCGATATTCTGCAGGGGTGGACGAGCCTGGCAAGGATGCCAAAACTAGACATGGCTCTATATAGCTCGTCTCTATAAAGATGGTGGGTACCGATTTGGACTTCTTGAATTTTTTCCAGCAAGAGTGTGAAGATTATGGCCTTTCCTGGTCTGAAACCGCACTGATATGAGCCAATCAAGTTGTTGGCGAAGAGTTTCAGACGTTCACACAATATGGAAAATAAGATTTCGTATTCGATGTTGAGAAGACTTACATATACCCCTATAGTTGACGCAGTTGAGGGTGTCTCCTTTTTTGTATATGTGGCACACGGTGCTGAGATTCCATTCATAAGGCATACTCTTTTCTAACCAGAACTGAGAAACTCCCAGCTCTCCACAGTCATTTCCAGAAGCTTTGAATACCTCGGGCTAAGTCGTCACGTCTAGCTGACTTGTTGGATTTTAGCTTAGATATTGCCATCTTTACATTGTTCTAGTCAGTTGGACTTAAGTTTTGGCTATCATCGTCTAAGTTGAATGTTGGGCTTCTTCGCCATTATACGAGTACAATCTGCAGAAAAAACTTTCCCATGTTCTCAGCACCGACTGTGGCTTCACAACGAGTACAAGGTTTGCATCTATATCTCTACAGGCTTCTGTTCGGGTTTTCTTGCCATTACATGTTCTTTTACATATTGGTAAAACTTCCGTACGTTATTTGTGGAATACAATCTCTCAATATCTTCGATCGCGTGCTTCTCGTACTCTATTTTTCTTATTCGGGAGAACCCGATGTTCTTCCCATCTCTTCCCTTCGTAAAGCTCACGAGCAATTCTCGTCCTTCGTTCGAACGCCGCTTTGTAAGCTTCTTATTTAGCTACACGTGCTTGCCGGCATTCTTCATCAAACCATTAATAGTAGTAATTTCTTGATGCTGGTCGAATGAAACCCAGCACATTAGTTGCGACTTCTCCGATGGCAAGTTGGCAGCATTGCTACAGGTATTTGGTAATTGATGCTGGCAGCATACGAGTTGTTGAGAGATTTCGGGATAAGCGCTCGGTAAAGATGTTGGAGGTCCCTTGCGATTGCAGCTTTTCGACGTTCTTCTTTGTTGTGCCGCTTGGGAAATCCACATTCGCACCTTGGCTGCCGAGTCAATGTTCTCCAGCCGGAACATTCGGATGTCCAGAATACTGGAGGCATGCCTTACGTCTATAGCGGGCCCCCGCCCAATTATCAAGGCTTCGCCCATCAATGATGTTGTCTAATAAAAAGCGGGGGCAGAGCATATTACTGGTCTTATCGTAAACATCTTCAGATTACAGCCTCTGAATGGTTGCTACGATTTGACCAGTTACAAGTTGCCGGTCATAGGTCTTGTTGGCGGCTTGACCACCGGTAGTCCATACCAGGACTTAAATCACGGTACCATGGGAGTCTGGATCCCCCCGGATTTCGGTCCGGGCCTGACTTGTTAGAGGTAGGCCCCCTTGTAGGAGCGTCATGGTGGCTGTGGTTTAAGCCCAAATCGCGGGTACGGGTTTTCCTTGGTTTAACAAATTGTAGAGTTGCAAATAAGTACTCGGTGCTGTAACCCTAAGAACAGCAAGAGGTTTTAGGTCGGCCTCGACTCATACCAAGGGTGGTACTTGTGCCTCCAACACAAGTTCTGCTTTGGTATTATACTATTAATGTAGGTAAGCGATGGCAAGGCGTATCCTTACTCCCTATGGATGTATGGGCATCTCGTAAACATAAGGTCTTAAATGACAGGTGGTTTACGTTAAAAATCCAGGAACGTTCTTAATGATCCAGAGAGCACCATGTCCCCTTGCGTATAATGAGATGAGGAAACCATGTGCTTGCTATAGTAATATTTCGTCCTGCCACGAAGTCGATAAGCTTAAGTTCGTTGCCAGACGTGGTGTCGTGTAGACTATGCTTACCAACTGTCGCACCAAAGATGTCCTCCTTTTCTATCCTGGCGTTAATATCGCCTACTACGATTGTAAGGTCATTTTTAGAGCATTGCTCGTGTATAGTGTCTAAGAATTCGTAAAAAGGCTATTTTTAATGGTTTTCAGCTGTGACGTGAGCATATAAATTCGAATGCATACTCAGACCAGATGCTGTCGGAAATGATCAAGATTTTGATCTTTCTGGTTATCTAACTTTTTCCCTTAGGTTGCGACGATATGTTGATACTAAATTTGTAAAAGTCTACCAACTAGTGATCCGGGGTAACAGATCCAAATTAACTTGTTCATATCCAAGGATATTTAGCGATAATGCCAATGACAATAACGTATGAAGCGATATGAGAACTGCAACAATGTGGTCACCCGCTACCATTTCTTTGCCGGAGGCTATGACTTAGCACTGTATATCCTTATGAATAAGAGCTACAAATATGTTGTGGATCTATCCATTATACGTTTGTAGAGATTCTTCTTGAATCTTCTGCCCTCAAAATTCTCTTTTAACGTCCTTCTGATGTTAAACCAATTTAAATAAAAAAAATCTAAATACACTACATATTTATGTTATACTGATAATCCTAAAACAGATGAAGGTGTTTTCTATAATAAGTCAAATGGAAAGCCTATCTGTAGCCAGTCCTACCATTGCAGTGCGCTTTTTTCTGCTCATAAGAGAAGCTAAACAGTTATTGTAATACTTATAGGCATTATACGAAAATACCATATATATATAAAACTTGAAACTATGGACAGTAAGATCTTGAGTTACTCGTATCTAGTTAAGCGATCTGATATTGTAGTACTCGCACGTTCAACTTTAGTCAGTTTAGCAGGGAGAAAGGGAGAAACACCTTGTCAAAGTGAAGAAGCTATTTTTCACTGATTATTTCCCCGATAAAACCGTAATCACATTTTGCCTATGAAATGGCGCCACACTTATCAAAAAACATTTTATGTATAATCGGTCAAACATACGAGTATGAGATAATAAGCATGAGAGTATGACATTGATAATGTGGAGGCGCTCAAAAAATAAAAATATACGAGTACTACAAGGGTGTGATTTGGTTTTTTGTCGTGAACTCAATAGATTTTATCGATTAATTCAATGGAATGAAAATCATGATAAAAGTATATAGTTCCCACACAAATCGTAGCTATTACGAAATTATGAAAAGCTATCAATTTAACTATAATTAAGAACGTTAACCTTCCTCATTTTAAGATGGTGATCAATTTTTCATAACTACTATATACGAGGGGCGTTCAAGATATTCTCGGTATCGGGATGAAGCTGTCTTTGCATATATAAATTGACTTATTTATCAAGTAATACTATTATTTTAGTGCATTCATGTAAGATTTCATATGAATGTGATTATTAATTCGCGTTTTATCTCTAGTTAAACAGAATCATAATGGCAACTGAGACGATGATGGTGAAAATTGAGCATCGCGCTGTAATTAAATTTCTCACTAAGCAAGGAAAAAGTCAAAAAACTATTCATGAAGAGATGGTGGCTGTTTACCAGGGTTCCGCACCTTCATTATCAACTGTGCAAAAGTGGTCAAGTGAGTTCAAGAGAGGCAGAGAGAGCATTGAAGACGACCCCCGCTCCGGCGCCCCGGCTACTGCTTGTACGGGAGAAAGCATCAAAGAAGTCGAAAAACTTGTTCTTGAGGATGCCCGAATAAAGGTGAAAATAATGGCAGAAATCACCAAGCTTTCAATTGGTACCATTCACACCATTCTTCATGACCATCTTAACCTTTCAAAGGTCAGTGCATGGTGGGTGCCACGAATGCTCACAGCGCCTCAGAAAAAAGTGAGAATCGCATGCTGTAGAGAGCTTTTGGAGATGTGTAGTGAGAACGCGGACGGTGTTATGGATCGAATTGTTACTGAGGACGAAACATGGGTCTACCACTATGACCCTGAAAGCAAACAAGAGTCCATGCAGTGGCATAAAAAAGGAACAGACCCCCCGAAGAAGTTCAAAGTCACTCCGTCTGCCGGGAAGCTCATGGCCACAGTTTTTTGGGACTCAAAGGGTATCTTGCTCATTGAGTACAAAAAAAAGGTGAAACCATCAACGCCACATCCTACGCTTCCACTTTGCATAATTTGCGGGAGGAAATTAAAAAGAAAAGACGGGGTAAACTCGCAGCGGGTGTGTTGCTTCTTCATGACAACGCTCCTGTTCACACGGCGCGAGTTTCCAAGGCTGCTGCGCGAGATTGTGGTTTCGAAGAAATCCAACACCCACCCTATAGTCCAGACCTTGCCCCTAGTGATTATTTCCTGTTTCCGGATTTGAAAAAATGTCTTCGTGGAAAACGATTTTCGGATGATGAAGAACTCAAGTCGGTATTTTGCAGAGAAAGAGGAAATTTATTATTTTGAGGGTTTAAAAAAGCTTATCTCAAGATGTAACAAATGCATTGATGTTAGGGGAAATCATATTGAAAAATAAAAACAATTTAAATTGAATTCGCATTTTCCTTCATATCGATACCGAGAATATATTGAACGCCCCTCGTATGTCCCAGGGATAGACTAGAACAAACATAAAAAAAATTAATGCAACTATTTTCTATAAGTAATGAAATGAACTACTGCTTTTAGCTATTTATAACTCAATGCAACTGCTTTGTCTTACTTAAAACTTAAAATTCCAACTCGGAAATGAAGGTAAGTAATGTGACTACTTTAGAGTGCATAATTGGAGGTCACGCTGATGGGATCTAATGTAGTAAAAAATGTAGCATATAAAATGACTTGAACACAAAGTCAAGACATTCTTAAAACTAATCAAGAATAACATATATGTAGAGTACATCAAAAAACACCGAAGGAATCCATACGGTCGATTCGCATATTACTGGGATAAAATTTCTAAGATGCATTGGGAACATAGATGTAGGAAAGAATGTTACGAATTCACGTTATATCTGCCCAAATTTTAGAAGATAATAATAATATACTATACATTACAATCGAAGAGTATCTCCTTAATTAGGCTTTCTGCACGCTAAGATAAACCAACATTGCTTGCCAGATCCTGAAGAAAGAAGACACCTTACGCTGTGTCCAACGGGGAATACGGTGCGTTCGTTGCGGTACGGGCAGTCCGGCGACCGTACATAATAAAACTTTTGTTAGCAAATGTAGGTGTCCATCGTAAACACGACATTGCGTCGTCCCCGCAACGCACGCATTGCTTTAATTTTCAAATAGTTTGACTTTGCCCGCATTGTCGTACGGAAAATAAATCCAAATGGAAGTGCTAATATCGGAAATCCAAAAAAAAGTGTATTCCAATCCTCGCTATAAAGACAAATTAACTGCAGATAAGGAATGGCACTCAATTGCTAAAAATGTGAGAAGTAACCAATGAAATAAGTTTTATATTTTATTTATTGAAAAGTATTCACAAAAAACGTTTCTGCTTCTCGTGATGGGCGATTATTTGATTTGGACAGTTTGAGATTATTGTTTGCCATCAAATTTCTGGAACTGACATTTTGTTCAAAAATGTTGGGAAAGGTGTCTTGCTCCATATCAATAATAACATTGTGTAAAATGCAAAACAGCTTTTACAATATGAACTGCATTTCAAACATTAGTTTCTATTGCTTTCAATAAAATTCGAAATTTGGCGGAAATACTAGGTGGAGTGAAAAGCTCCAATAATGTACGGTAATACTCGCTGTTGATGGTTTTTCCTTTTTCGAGGTAGTTCACGAAGAGTATGCCATGATAATCCTAGAAAACCGACGCCATAACCTTTCCGACCCATCGAGCCTCTCTCGGCCGCTTCGGAGCACTCGTGCCGGCTTCAGTCCATTGCCGGCACTCATTCTGTTCTCTGGTGTGTAATAGTGGATCCAAGTTTCGTCAACAGTTACCAATCGACGCCAACAGTCTGCCCGATTCCGAATCAGCAAGTCCGAACACTCTTTCGAAGTGCTCTCGCCTTCGTGTTTTTGGTCATTCCCGGCACCCAGCGGCAGGATAACTTTTTCATATGCAAAATATTGCCCAAAATATGGCGTGTGCGCTCAGTACTAATCTTTGTGGTATCTGTTAGCTCGTGCACCTTCACTTTTCGGTCAGCCAACAAAATTTCACGTATTTCTTTGACATTGTCCTCTGTAACCACATCGGAGGGCCTGCCGCTGCGGACTTGATCGGTAGTGGAGTTGCGGCCACCACGAAACTCTCGAAACCAATATTTGACGGTGTAATCTGACGGAACATTAGCCCCATAATATTTATCCAACTTTTCTTTTGTTTCCTTCGCCGTTTTGCCTCTCAAAAAATAATGTATTATGAGAGAACGAAAATCGTTTTTGTGCATACTCAACATGATGCCAAACACGTCAACAACAATCAGCTGTCAAAACAAAACTAAAGACAGTATCGCACTGAAATTTGTCGTATCTGCCTAAATATGAATGGACTTCAAGGCACCATAACCTTTTTTGCAGTAGCAGCGCATTCTGGCAGTCAAGGAGGTTCTCAAAGGAAATACTTCGTCACCTAGGAACACAAACGCAGCCTTCTGCTCCGAGCTGGATAGCGGCTTATCTCTTGGTAAATTCAAATTATCATTTTCGATATTTTTAAAAATGGCTGAATTTGAAAAACTCCTGCGTCACTATCTTCTCCATATACCACACTGCCAAGAGTGCTATTGAAAAAAAAACCTTTGCAATTGTAATACATACTGCCCGAATTTTTTGGACACTTTAGTCTTATATGCTTTCCGTCTATACTGCCTAAACAGTTGGGGAAATTCCGTTTTTCAAAATATTCTTTTGAAACCACTGCAAACTTCTATGATTATACAGGCAACAGACGATTTCGATATTCGAAAAGTAAAAGCAATTTGTCTAAATGATATTCCCATTGATAGGTACCTGAAAACAAAAAATGTTTATCTAGTTGTTCTTTCATTTCCAGAAGATGATGTTAAAAAAAAAGTGGCGGAATTTAAGAGATCAATTTTATAAAGAACTTAAAAAAATTCCAAAGAGTAAATCAGGTGATTCGCAAGACTGTGCTGCAACATATTCTGGAAAGTGGCAGTTTTTTGAAAGTATGCTTTTCCTAAAGGACACCGTGTCTCCGAGAGATGTGGAAATTTGTCGCTGGTAACAGACGATTCGCTAAGCTTTACAACTGCAGCAAAAGTCAACAATGAAGAGGCAAATACAGAAGTAAATGAACCAGAAATAAATTTCATTGAACCACAACCTTCATTAAAGAATTCACCACTTCGTCGAAAAAGAAAAAGGATGTATGAGGAAGGAAATGATGTTGAGCTTAAGCTTCTGGATATAGAAGCCAAAAAGCTTGCTTTACTTGAAGGATCAGAGGACGAAAATTCACTTTTTCTGCGATCGTTGCTTCCATTTATGAGAAAAATGGATCCATTACGACAACTTCGAGTAAGATCGAAATTTCAAGATGTTTTACTGCAGGAAATGCAACAAATGGAGGAAATGCTAAATCAACAAACTTCAAATACGATGTCATCTTATTCCGACTTCTCTGAACCAGCTTCACTACATATTTACCCCAATGGCACACTACAAGAATCATCTTCTATAAACGTTGCTTCTACATTTCAATTTGTTGCACAAAATACAAACGATTCACATGAAATACATATTTTATAAAATAATAACAGTTCTTTTGTTTTATTACCTTAATGTTAGCAGACGTCTTCTCTTCGACAGAGATAGGTCTTTGAAAGTTTGTGGTATAAAGATAAAAAGTATCATCTACGTATATATTTCTTAAAATATGTTTTTGCCGTCATTCTTGTTTACTGGCGAAATGCATCACTTTCATCTGCACGCAATTGAGGGTACAGGTGATGAAATTCGCCATAAGTTAATCGGTTTTCATATATTACACTCGTTTCCTTCTTAGCATGATTCTTTTTCAGTATCTTTGATATTTTTAGTCTTATAAACCATTTTCCTTAAAAGAATTTTTCGCGCTGAAACCGAAGATATTTTGCACTGAACTAAGTGAAGCTGTCACTGGACACCTCCGTATTCCACATATTCCACGTATTCCACACACCGCATAACACGTATTGCCATTGCCCGTATTTACGTTGGACACTGCGTTAAGCTGCTAAACAACTTACAACTTAAAAAGTGTGGCTTTAACATCGCCTGGAAGATCCTATCTGCTGTACTGTATGATTGCAGGCCGGACTACCACCCGCACAACACTGATTTCATTTATTATACTAGTACTCAACTGCACTCCCACTATGTGCTTTTTGCATCCAAAAGATTTCCGCACTCGTATTATGGGATCTGTATTTTTGACGCAACAGTTCCCCACATCCATAATATTGTATATGTCAAGATTTTATGGGTTAGGTGATCCCTAAGTATGTAGTATAACTGAGCTTCAACCAACTAACCTATTCAGTAAGAGTTGGCTGTAAAGAGCTCTATTGGCACTCCGAATTAAACGGGGTCTGTTCAAAAAATATCGGAACATAATTTTTATTGCCAAAACAAACAAAGTTTGGAGGGCGCGGCTCAGTGACCATTAAGGTAGGCATACCCAGTGCACGTGCTATATTTTTTTTCACGACCATAGCACCAGTAGCAGCGTTGATGAATGATCACGTGAAAGTAGAAGCCGTCGGATTTTATTGCTGGAGAAAATGGCAGAACAAATTTAACTGCGTCAAATTTTGTTTAAAGCTTGGGAATTCTCAAGTGGAAACTTACAAGTGATGGGTTTGGCGCTTACGAGTACGACCCAGAAACCAGGTTCCAGTCATCACAATGGAAGCATGCAATATCCCCGAGGTCCAAAAATGCAAAGCAGGTCCGTAGCAAAGCAGGTCGGCAGCAATGTAAAAGTCATGCCGACCGCCTTTTTTGACTCCAGTAGGGTGGTTCATCATGAGAACACCCCACACGGGGCTACGGACATGTTCTGCGTTACTTTCGTGATGCAGGTTCCTCAGGTTCTGAGGACCTGTGCACAAATGACAGTTGGCAACTTCATCACGATAACGCAGCCTGTGGTTCGCCAAGCTAATTATTTTCTTGATCGCGATACCTGTGACTTCTGGCTTTTCCCCAAGCTGAAAATGCTTTTTAAAGGCACCAGATTTCAGACAATGGAAGACATCAAGCAGATTACGACGGACCACCTGCGTGTCATACCAGAAGAGGCTTTTCAGTGTTGCTTCGAGCAGTAGCCGAACTATTGGGAGTAGTGTGCATCAGCTCAAGGGGAGTAGCATTATATAATTGTATCTCAATAATTGTTGATTTTGATTCTATTTGAACAGACCTCGTATCTCCAAGCTCAAATTTGATTCATTCACATCTTTAACTCTAAATACGTGAACAAATTAATGTGGGTGGCCGTGGCTCATGTGGTAATGTATTGGCTTCCAAATCGGACGGTTCAATCCCAACCGCGCCCGAAACACATTCTTTTTTTCAAGCAACTAAAATCACGTAAGATGAGTGGTTGCCTAGAATAATAGTCCAATTACACTAATAACTTAGTCTCCTCATTAAATGTTGGATGCCACCCTTATGGAGCGGAAATGGCCGCTGAGCTTAAACATCTTTCTTTCTCTTACTGTCCCATTTTCCAAATAAATTAACATGTGGTCAGGCATTTTAAGAGTATCCTCTTGAGTGTTAGGTTCTTAAAAAAAGAAAAATAATAATAATGTTGGCCAACCTAAACTTATTGCCTTTCATCGATCGTCATTTGATAAGTTGACCGGATATCTATTCTTAAATTATAAGAAAAAAATTTACTACTTCAGAGCTGTAAAGCGGAGTGGATCAGGCAAATAAAGGCTTCAGCCAGGTTGATCCATAATTGCTTCAAGTTGGTATGCTCCTGCACATCTTCTCCGACCAGTGCTATCATTTTCTTCAGTGGGTATTTGTTATCATGACGCATAGTGTTGTACCACGTAAGCTTTTCATACAGGTTTTACTGAAGATGTGATTTGCACCATAAAAGCGATCTCCAAAAACCAAACCAATGACAAGCAGGTCAAGGATCTACGAGTATGTAGATCTAGTGAAACTGAATCATGATAAGCATTCAAGACGAAATACGACGTATGTATATGTTTGTACAGTGTAATGAGGGATATGCTATAAAAAACAATAGCAGGGCCCGTCTAGATGTGGATTATTCGAGGCGCAGATTTACCCATAACAGTAGGTCACACAGACACCAGGCACCAAAACGGGCCCATCGCGACCCCTCTGGAACCAGTTGAATTTGTCTTCAAATGCCAAAAAGCTAAACAATCGCCCTGGTGAAACACCCAATTTCCCTGCAAAAGCCAAGAAGGCCTTTGAAGTTCGTGCCGTTTTCAAAAACGTATTTCCTTAAAAATTTGCTTCGACTACACGATATTGCTTTGCATTCACACAGTATGTCCTCAACAGCTTGCAGATCGCCGCAGAATCTGCAAATATCCGTGTCTGACAATTTGAGTCTTTTTGCGTGTTGCCGCAGAAGGCAGTGTCCTGTCAGGATTCACATTACTATCCTAAGCTTAGCCGTGGTGGACACCCTGTGTCCGTCGAGACTTGACCACTTTAGGTTGGTAGTTTTTGTGATTTTTCCCTCGATAGTGCCCCTCACTATGCAAAGGGGTGGTTTGATATTGGCAATCTCACTATTGTCGACTAGTCCTCCTTTTCTTGCATGCTCGTCCGCTTGTTCATTTCCTTTAATACCGCAGTGCCCTGGCACCCAGAACAGTCTTACCCGGTTCTAACTGCATAGTGCCTTGAGCACTGTGCGACAGCCCCTGACTATCAAAGTTGACGTTGGTTGATTCCATTGCCTTGCGCCCTGGCTATGGATGTAAATAACGATATCTCTTTCGGATACCGATCTCATCTGCATTAGCTCAGCCGTCCTGAGGACCGCCAGAACCTCTGATTGGAAGACACTGCTTGTATCCGGTAGTCTTATAGACACTCTTAGTTCTGGGTCTTCTGAGAACCTGAACCAGTTCCTTCCTCTGTTTTTAAGCCATCTGTGAAAATTGCAATGCATTGCATTTTTTTCCCAGTTCTCCCTCTCCAGATAAATTATATCATAAGAGATGTCGAAGTCAACCAAGGAAGAAATTTCATCCGTTAGAATTGGATTGCCTGGCAGCAGTTCCATTATCAACGTGCTATGTCCGAAACTACTGCTTTTGAAGTAACCAAAATTAGTGAGTCGTATCGCACTGTTGCCAGCAAGTTTTTTGATCAGTAAATCAAGCGGTGTTAGGTGCAAAAAGGGTATTACGGAGCGCACCTGTAATGGCTATGGAAGCCGTTCTTTGAACCGCCGTTCTTGAACGAGTTCCGTAAATCGTTTTCTGTTTTTTTGCTTTCCACCATACTAGTGCGCCATATGTAAGAATGGGGCATAACACCACCGCATACAGCCAGTACACCGTAGCAGGTTTTAAGCCACAAATTTTTCCTACCGTTCTTTTGCAGATAAAAAGAGAATTATATGCCTTTTTGATTCTTTCCGCTAAATTAAGATTCCAATTCAGTTTTCTGTCCAGAATCACACCCAGTTCCACTCCGTTGAGTTTTTAGAGTTTAAATTGCGGTATCTTGTACTTTCTGGTAAAAAAAAAAAACCAGTTCCGTTTTGGAGGGGTTGGCGCATTGAGACCACAGCTTTTTGCCCAAGTGCTGACCGTTTTCAGGGCAACATCCATAATGTCGCTTAAAATATTTAAGTATTTTCCCTGCACTATTAAGACCACGTCATCTGCGTATGCCGTGACACTTATACCTATTGTACTAAGCTTTTTGAGGATGTCATTAATAACCAGCACCGACAGGAGCTGAGATATAACTCCCTCCTGAGCGGTTCCTCTAGTTACGGACATTCTGGCCGAGCTTTGCCCAATAGAACAGTTTGTTTTTCTGCTTGCAAGCATGTTGCACACCCAGTTTCTAATGCCCTGTTCAATATGAGCGCCTATTAGAGCATTTTTAATGGAAGGCCGTCATCGCAGACTCTCCGAAGTGTAGACTCTTCTCTATTCTCCCCACCACCTCGTGCAGGACGGTTTCTACAGTTTTTCCTTTCATATATGCATGCTGTGACTCAGTCAAAAAGTCATTACTGCATCTATTCCTAATGTTAATCTCCAATAATCGGTCCAGGGTTTTAAGCATAAATAATGACAGACTTATTGGTCTGAAATCTTTTGCTGCTATATGCCACCGGGTGATGGTTTGAGCTTTCGGTGTTTTAATAAGAATGCGAGTCGCAGTCATTTTACTTTGATACTTTAATACTCCCATACAACGTCCAACACTGCGATGCATATGTTAAAACCAAACGCATAACCGAAAGCAAACCTTTGATCGTAAGCGAAAAGCTTCCGCCACAAAAGATAGCTGAATTTTTGCATCCCCAAGATAAGTTTATGTGCATTATCCCTGATGATATACTATATGGTAAGACTCAATCCAAGTATGTGTGGTAGATAATCGGTCTTTGCATGACTGATTCACAGTCTAATTATTGAATGTTGATGGAGGGCTGTCCCGTAGTCACTTATGATAGATAGCGAATAATAGTAGAGTCATTTCGGATTAATTGTTCTTCCTGTAGAAAATCTTGCACGACATTAAAAAGCAACGGACTTTGGACACAACTTACACTACTTTAGTGTACTCCAACGTTAACTCGAAATTCGTCATGGTCATTCCCGCTGTGCACTTTACTTTTGTGTTGACGTATATATGTATAGAGTAGTATTCTTAGTTAGTCCCTGGTATTAGATCTCCCGGCAGTTTTTCGAACACTTTCCAAAGATTAATGAGAACGTCACAATATCTTTCCATCGATATCCCTAAGCTTTGAATCGCGTTGTATGTCGACTTGCCTATCACGAGACTGCATTGACTATCATGGAGCTGGATATTGTTATGTTGTCGATTGTCTACCATTCGCTCAAGTATTACGATTGTATGCGACATTAGCTTAACTGACTAGTAATTGTTTCTATTTCTCGTGTCGCCTTGCATTTATATACAGTGAAATAGCAAAGCTCTCCATTGGTTGGGCATGAGAACGACCTTCATCAATTCAATTCAATAAAACGGAAAGCCATTTGAATCCAAGATTTTTTATCAACATCTCGGAAGACGTGTGGGCTGATCTAAACTCCGGTTTTCGGGGCATATTTTTTTGCGACTTCGCTGACTTCGTTTTCTGCAAGTCTGATGTTCCCTCCTTCCGCCTGACAATAGAGGACTCTTCGCGTTACACTCTTACCACCAATATAAACAATCTTAATACGTTTGGATGTTTTTTTGTTTAATCAATTTGGCGATTTTTTTTTTCTCATACTTTAATTGAGTCTTTCAAAAACGCATTTGCTTCCCTTTAATAAAACCAATTTGGTTGTATTTTGTGGTTGTGATTGCGTTGGAATAAGTCATAAAAGTGCGACAATATTTAACCATATGTGTTTATTATGGTTATGACTGCCCGTATAGACAGAATAAATGAGTCTGAAATATTTATTCGCCCATATCATCGCCATATGCACGATTATGTATAAGAAATCTAACATCTAAAGCCATGTGGCAAATAACTTTAGCTTCGGAATCCATCTGTGCTAAAATGTAGGCAAGCTTATGTACTCGTATATGCATAAGTCCGAACCCAACATGCGATCAAAGAATTCCAATGCTCATACGTCCATGCCCATACACAAAAGTAGTTTCATTTGCCAAAGTTTCCCCAGAAATAGAAGGCAGGAGGCCAATGGATTTATACAGTCAATCCACGAAAGAACTCCAGTTCCCTTGGAGAAAAGACAACTACTACATATTTATTTGAAAATGCTCATTGCTTACATTTCTTTAATTATTCCATGTTTACTAAAGCTCTTAAAAGATGGGAGCACAAAATAGAAAAACACAAAACTTTACACTAAAACAACATCCTTGAAGTAGGAAAAAAAAAAAAAGCTTTGTCCTGAACAACATTAAAGGCATGGACCAAGTTTTCAGTTCAGAAAAAGAAATAACAATTCGGTTGTCGCCAGAGAACTTTGTGACATGGTAAACCTACTCGTGCAATACATATCTGAGCATACATTCGGATAAATATGTATGGGAGGATGTGTTTATTGTTACATATATACTAAGGATAGAAAATATATTTTTTTGGATAATGGGTTTGTTATGTACATACCATATATATGGTGAAGCGAAGAAGTTTTTAGTTGACTTGTTCTAATTGTGTGTTGGAAATATGTACGAATACTTAAAATGTCGTTCTAATGCATTTTCGACGTACTCGTACAAGAGGGCATTTCGTAAATACGTACACATTTACAAGGATACAGAAGATAATTACATACTCGAATACTGTACAGCAATGAGACGGATCGGATGCTTTTTCATGTGACTTACGTAATTTTTATTGTATAAAGTTTAGCAATGCTTCTAAGTATTTCCTTTTCATGGTTACGTTTATGGTCTTTACTTTTTTTTTTTTTGGTTCCGTATCATTACGTAATTTGTATTTCAAAGTTCAGCAGATTCAAAAGCTGTGAATCGATATGAACTACTCGTATACATCAAAATAATATCTGGTCTCTGGCGGCGCGGCTGTGCACAGATGCATAATACTGAGTAAACATAGGGCAAAACAGCCTCATCCACAGAAAACAACATAATTCAGAAAGAACTATTTGACTTAGAAACGGACAGTTTTACTAGACAAAAAGTTCGGATTGCGCTCTAGTTGTACCCACACTGGTATTTTTCGTTTCTTTATAAAATGTTCTTCATGATCATCAGCCCGGATGTCATTAGCATAATCGATAAGAAAAATCTGAGACCCACGTATGGTGGGTTCGTCTTAAGCAATCAGTGACTATTAATCATTAAACAGGTTGGCGTTAAGATAGCGAAAATTTGTTTACCTGAGGTTCAGTGACATGAAAAGAAAGATTTTTAGTACCTTTTAAATGTTTGCATGGAGCGGTACCTACATACGTAATGAGTATGATTTTATTTTTTTTTTATAATTTGCGCGCACTCGAGGGATTTAAGTACCCTTAAAATGCTTGCACACAGCTCGGGCGAAGGAAAATCAGGGAGGATGGAAAGAGAGGTACCGGTGAACGTTGGTTTTAAATGTTTGAAGGTTATAATGACAAGGAAATAAAGAGCTAAGCAGGGCATTCTACATATAAGCGAGTTTTACGGTTGTCCGAAAGTGGGCTTGAGGGTATACTGATGAGCATTCAGAGCAAGACGGGTGTTACGGTTAAAGGGGCGGAATGGTACTGGCGATTTGTATGGAGCAGTGGTTGTGAAAATAGCGATAAAACAGAGGGAGATACGAAAAATTACGTCGGTGTTCGAGGGTGTCCATTGTTTGAGTGATATTAGTATCACCTATGAGTTCTATCGCATGGTTTTTAATCCTATCTAGCAGGTGCATAGATGTTTTAGGCGCACCCGACCGGATATGGGCATTGTACTCCAATTTCAGGCGGATAAATGCCTTATATATTAAGGCCAGGTCAGAGGGGGTGAAGAATTTCTTACATCGCTTGAGGAAACCTATACATTTCGCAGCATTTTTGACGACACGGAATATGTGGTCATTCCAACGTAAGTTGTCATTGACACACATTGACACTGACAGCAGGCAACGTTGTGTTTTGGAAGCATTAAATTCTACTCTGTTAGTGGTTCCCCAATTAGTTATGCTGTTAATATCAGAATTTAATAAGCTTAACATACGCTGGCGTTCCCGTTCTACAGCCGAAGAGTAGGGGCGTGAGTCCGCGAACGAATATGAAAAGCAGAGAGTGCTGTCATCAGCAAAGGAATATATTGGATTAGAGGTAGCAGACAAAACGATCGTTGATGAACATTAAAAAGAGTGTCGTAGACAGAACGGAGCCCTGGGGCACACCAGCATTTATATTGTGAATATCGGACTTGAAACCGTCCAAGACAACTTGAATTGAATGTTCCGAAAGGTAATTTCTAATCCATTGAAGAAGAGAGTCATCGATCCCAAGAGTACGCATTTTCGACAAAAGAGGCTGATGCCAAACTCAGTCAAATGCCTTAGATCAAGTGCAACTATCTTGCTTTCGCCAGATTGATGTACGCCTTGATTCCACTTTTCGGTAAGACATGACATCAGATCGTAACCTGTTGCTACGTAAACCATACTGTCAGTCAGCTGACGGTTTATCAGCGTTTCCATGACCTTGGAAAGAAGGGACGTAAGTGCAATGGGTCTGTAGGAGGAGAGAGAAGAAAACTTGCCTTTTTTAGGGACGGGCTGGACAAATGCTATTTTACATCTGCTCGGAAAGAGTCCTAAAGAGTAGGATTGATGAAAAAGCTTACGCAGTGGTTTTGTCAGCGAAGAAGAACGCCTATTCAGAAGGAGAGGAGATATACCATCTGGACCAGCACATTTGTGAATGTTAAGATCTTTAAGAACTCTTGCTGTGTCAAGTGTAGGCAAAGTTTGCAGCAAGCAGACTGACCATGTCCAAAGAGTTGACAGCTGGAATGTCAATGTAAATGAGCGTTGGGATGGTTGATGAGGCAGAGTTTCTAATATTTTTAACGAACGACGAACACGCTTAGGAAAGACGTTGCAGTTATTCCTGGCTCGTTTGAACTTTTTCCGGTTTTCTTCTGCCGGGTTGGTCTTATAGGAACGAAAAAAACATTTCTCTAATCCTGACAGCCACTTTACAGCTCGAGTCGATGAGGGATAAAGCATCTCACTCCAAAGAGAATAGTGTCTGTGGTCATATTATCAGCGGCATCCTCGTTCTTATCGAGGAAACATAACGACCAGTAAATTCCCAAGGAAGCGTTTAGGTCCGCTCCACTTGGCTTTCTCATATTGCCATACGGTTCTTTTAGGAATCTTTTCTCTAACTGTGTGGTCGGTGTACGAGAAATTAACTGATATGACACAGTGGTCCGACGAGCGTAGAGGCGACAGCCCATTGATCTTGTAATTGTCAGGGTGAGAAGTTAAAAACAAGTCCAGGGTGTTGGCGGTATGACTATTAACGTCTGGTATTCGTATGGGCTCATTTACAAGATGGGTTAAGTTATTTTTCGCAGCGAAGATCTCAACACACCGTCCTTCGGGTGTTGTCTGTCCAGAATGTCGAAGCCACCTAGAATTATGTATACTGAAATCGTCCGTAATGACGAAATTGAATTCCGGATGTTGGACTTTATAACGACTAGGAAATAAAGAGCTCAGCAGTCGCTGGATTTACAATAGATATATTGCCTTACAATTACCGTATGATGTAATCGACTGTCACCTCCGATTTTGGGTCCATTTCATAGAATTTAGTGCTGGAAGAGAAGTTATGCCAGATAATTCGCAATGTTCACAGATTCTGATTTGTTAACAGTTTTTGCAGTTTCCTTATGAGAGCAGATGGCATTTCCTAGTTATTCTCTAGAAAAATACGCAGCTTCAAGCTAGTAGTCTTGCTTTTCAATATCTTGAACAAGATATGAAAAGTGGACTTCAGTAACAGCGTTTGATCCACACTTTTTCCAAGGCATAAGAAACACTTACTTTCTATACAAATTCTTCTTTTCTTTCTGTTAACATACGTAATTACGGGGGTGGTTCAATAAGTCCTTGAAAACTAAAACAGATGGCGTTGCTATCTAAAATCCAACCTTTTGGTTGTCAAAAAGCATCTTTCAAAAGAACGCACCCGAATTTTCAGACAGATCTGTCAAATAGTTTTGTGGTGACAACCATTTGAAACAAACGCCTACGAGAATTTTCGTAAAAATGAAAAAAAGCGAACTTCGTGTGCTCATTAACACTACTTTTTGCGCAAAAAAAACATCACACAAATCAAAAAAAAACATCAAAAGTATTGTGGGAACTCTTCATCATCGATTGGAATCATCCACCGCTGGGTTACTCAATTTCGGTGAGGTCATACCAGCACAAGTGACGCCGAATTGAGGTCACTACATCAGAAATGGTCGATAAAATCCAGGGCATGATATTGGACGATCGGCGAGTGAAGGTGCACGAACTTGAAGAAGCTACAGGCTTATCACATGGATCAGTGATTTAAGTTTTGCAAAAATATTTGGATATGAAAAGATGGGTCCCGCGTTTACTCACAGTTGACAACAAACGCAATCACTATACAACTTCAAGGCAGAGTTTGGCGATGTTCAATGACAATCCAAATGAGTTTTTGAGTCATTTGGTAACCGGGGACGAAACATGTATTCATCACAACACACCCAGAGACCAAAGAACAGTGGACTTCTCCTGGTGAATCGAAGCCGAAGAAGGTCAAGGTGCGTCTGTCGGCCAGCAAGATCATAGCGACAGTCTTTTGGGTTAATGCGCGCTTTGTCATTCACATCGATTACCTAGAAAAGGGTAAAACTGAGCTATTGGATCGATTCGACATCGATTTGCAGTAAAAACTACCCAATTTAGCGAGAAAAAAAGGGCTCTTCCACCAGGACAACGCACCGGCGCACAAGTCTGCAGTCGCAATGGCAAAATTGCATGGATTAGGTTACGAATTGCTTCCTCATCCAGCATATTCTCCAGATTTATCCCCCTGCGACTATTTAATGTTTCCAAACATGAAGAAATGGCTCGGAGGTACAAGATTTAGGTCCAATGAAGAGGTCATCGATGAAATAAACGCCTATTGGAGAAACGTTGGACGAAATGTATCTAGCTAAAAGGAGGTTGCGTTGAAAAATAAAACATTTTTTGCCGAAAAGTGTTCCTAATTTCAATTTACAGGGACTTATTCACTCACCTTCGTATATCGGATTCTATATGGTATACTCGTATTTCTCGCACGTACGAGTATAGGCATTGGGATGGGGTTAAGACCCTCTTGCTTTATCGAACGGATTTTCCAGCAACCCTCATTGCACATAGCAAACATCTGATTTGCTCAGTTAAAGTTTCTTCAATATCGGTTTCTGATTGTGGAGACTTCCGCGAATGCGCGTAATTCTTATTAGATCTGGTTTTGTTACACAATCGGAACATCATCATTTTTCATTTTTCCTTTAAACTTCTCGCGAATCGTTCAATATTGCGATGCGTATGTTAAGGCTGGAGGAACGACTGTCATATTTAAAAACAAAAATTATTAAGTTGAGGTTGCATTTTCTGTTACTGTCGAGTTTTCCCTTCATTTAAGCCACGCCACGCTCACCATGCAACATATTCATCGCAATCTCCTTTGTGGTTAACGACCGGGCATAAGTTTTTATAATTTTCACACTTCGATAAGATGATTTTCTCTAAACAGATATCAGAAGTAGAATTGGGTCCGAAAAAACGGCAAAGCAGGTATTCGGACTTAGTACGGCTGATTCGTAAAAAAAGAGGTCATTTCGAACTCATCACTGTCCTGCTTCAATAAAAACTCTTGAAAACTCTTCCTTGGTGTACTCCAACTTGAGCTTTGAATTATCCAGTTATTCCCGCTGTGCATTTACAGGTGACTTTCGTTTTAACGTCATTGGGTTTTCCATTAAGGACCATTGTGTAGCAAGTGCCGCCGCCTTGTTGGAACCGCATCTCACCAATGTCCCGGTAGCGATTTCAATTAACTGAAACTGGAGGCCATCATCATCAACGAAAAAATACGGTCAAATGTCAACGCCGCCATAAAGACCACACAAAACAGTAAATTTTTGTGGACGTAGTGGCGTCTAGCGCATATTTTGCTTGTTGACAATGCCATTTAGCCAGAAATAAGCTTCATCACAGAAAATGACTTTGCAATGAAATTCAATTGGTTCTAACCATTTTCAGACACCAATTTGAGAAAATTCGACGTTTCAAATGGTCATTTGACTTTAGTGCTTGAGTCAATTTGGTCTTAGATAGGTGTAGGTCGGGATCCTTTCACAAATTTCGCCACAGGCTAGTTTGATCGATGCCCAATTCCCCCGAACGGCGTGGAATGGATGGACTTGATGCGCTGTCAACAGAAGCCCTTACGGCCTCAACATTTTCAGCACTCCTTGCATTTCTTTCTCTCACCAGAACATTAAGCAGCGAAAACATAGACTCAAATTTTTCCACCGAATTACGAACCGCAAGTCTGGTGACGCGATTTTAACGGAAATTGGGGTTAGCGCTTTTAAAGTTTAGGCCAACGACTCTGTAAGCGTTGTTCGTTCAAGTACTGAACAATGACTAAATGGTATAAGTCGACCAGCAAAATTACATAGTCTCTGCTGTTTTAACGTAAACCACCTGTCATGTAGACTTATAGTTACGGGATGCCCGGGAAGCCCGGGAGCAAGGATACGACTTGCCATATGTTGGAGGCACAAGTTCCACCCTTGGTATGAGTCGAGGCCGATCTAAAACCTCTTACTGTACAGCACCCAGTACTTATGTATTTGCAACTCTACAATGGGTCAAACCAACAGGAAGACCCTTCCCGCGGTTTGGGTTTAAACCACAGCCACCATGACGCTCCCACAAGGGGGCCTACTCTCAACAAATCAGGCCCAGACCGAAATCCGGGGGCTCCTGATTCCCATGGTAGCGTGATTTAAGTCCTGATAGGGACTACCGGTGGTCTTGCCGGCAACTTGTAACTGGTCAAATCACAGCAATCTTCGGTTGCGTCATCTGAAGATGTTTACGATAAGACCAGTAATATGCTCTGCCCCCGCTTTTTATTGGACAACGTCATTGATGGGCGAAGCCTTGGTAATTGGGCGGGAGCCCAATAGTAATTACAGTTAACAAAAAAAACATTACGCGTGTGTTCACATCTCTTAATGGAAAAACATCTACTTGTCTTGAGTACATTTTCAGATCTTCATGAAGCTTCACTATGTTTTTCCAAAATTATTCGTAAGCCCTGAATCGCGTCATGCGTCGATCTGCCTCCCGCATTGACAGGGAATTTAATTATATTGTGTTGTCTACTGTCTAGGACATGTTCATTTTCATAGTACTTATGCGACACCAGTTTCACCGATCGGGAGTTGTTGTAATTTCTCGTGTCGCCTTTGCTTTTATACAGTGTTTCGGTTGCCTCTCCTTACTTTATTGGAGAAATGGATGGTTCCTAATTTTTTAACTAGTCTTTATTATCATGATTGTTTTAAGTTCAACTTATTTCTGCAATTAAGTGACTAATCATTCAAGTGGAATTGATTTGAGTGACTAAATTAGTTTTCGGTAAATTAAATGATTAACGATTAAGACTGATAACTAACAATCAATTCGTCGTTCGTGCATGCCAATCGATAACTAAAAACTTAAAACTTGTAAAGAGAAGCTAAAATAGATAAAAACTAGGTTCACAGCAATTAGGAGTCTTAAATCTCCACTTGAAATGTTTCCATACAAGTCATGATTAACACAAAATACTCAAGCCGAGAATTCGTGAACATACACAGGATTGGATGATGAAGCAAGGGGCAGTTCATCACATTTTCATCTCTCTGGGTATACGAGTACTAAAAGCAAAATTGCGAAAATTCTCAAGTGATTCTTACTGTAAAGTCAAACGATGTTGGTGATGAAGGAGTGCCACTTCGGTTTGCAAAACATATAACGCCAACTATTATTTGCTCACTTAAGCATAAAACTAACTTCTGTATAGCGTCACTGTCAATTGGAAAGTTGCAAAAATAATACATGTTGCTACAAAATCGAAATCAATTCATCCTGGCGATCCTTTTTGGGTGGCAGTCGCCAGGTCCTTAAAAGGCTCTTGCAGATTACTGTCACTTTGGTCGGCACAGTGTTTTCGTCGTTTCTGGCTACGCTAAGTATCGTATCTATGCTGGAGATCTTTAGAGGTTGGAACATTTGAAAGCCAAAATTTATCCAGATTAGGCTGAGATACCGTCATTGAAAATTCAAAAAACAAGTGAGCAAAATATTCAGAGAACAAATGACTAATATCGAATTTTAAACAAAATGTTGTAGCGCAAACTTAATATTAAAATAGCGTTTTAAAAAATGAAGACAAAATCGTGTATAAAACACAAATCCTAGAGCTGAACACAAATAGCCCTACAAATAATTCAAAGCATTTATTATTAATTATCAACAAGTAATCGTACTTCTTAAATATGTAATCGGAAAAATTATTTTTGAATGATTTTCTTTTTCCAAAACAACAAATTTAAAATGTATTGCGTAAACATTTTTAGAAATCAGTAACAAGCATTAAAGCAGCGGCTGTCTCCACCTCCACAAATAATATGTACATATTTAAATTGCCGTTTCAACATCAGAATTCTTAATCATTGCTACTTTGACATGACATAAAAATAAACAAATTAATATTTTAACAATAACGCCAATCTACAATCAACAAAAGCCCTCTGTTGAGTTATAGTCTCAATCTTACACAAAACAAAAAAATTGAACCAACAAATACAGTCTGTTTGGCAATGACAAACGCACTCGGGTTTGGGTTCGGGTTCCTTTAACTTGTATAATAGTATTGTATTTCAGAGCGTGTCTAACTGTAAATTAAGAAGGAATACGAAAAAAAAATTGTATCACATTGACCCAAAAAAAGGATTAAAATGTTTAGAGACGTCGAGAAGCATTTGTTTGAACTGGCTTCACCCTGGAGACTCATGCCATCTGCGTTTATGCTCAGATAAAAATCCACCGTAGGCAGCCCTAATGTAGGTTCAGGCCCTATGATATGTATGAAACAGATACATCTCCTGCTCTAAAATCTAACATTGTCATCCTCCATACAGATCCCAGCGCTGCATCCTAGATTGGTTTTGGAACCATCCGTTAAGCGCCGACTACGATATTTCCCGGTTTCAGATTCTGGCCGAAACCATGCCTGGGCACAGAGGAAATCGATTTCATATGTTTGCTTCAGCTTCCTTGTAAAGATAACAAACTCGATTATGGGAGGACCGTGTAGTCTGGCCATATCGTCAACAGTTGGGCTGTCGAAATCACCGTCAATATCGATGAAAATGCCGAGTGCATACTCCTTCTTTTCGAATGATCCTTCGCTTCTGTCCAACAGATTCTAAAGTGCAGTGTCGCAGAATTTTGGTAGGCATATTGTATCATGGACAGCGTATGGGTTCGCAAAACAGTTTTGCGGACTTGAAGCTCAATTAAAAAAAATCTGACTAAATCGTCTATGTTTTTTTTCGATTTTGGTTATAGAGGCTACTCTCTCTGTTGGTAAGGAGTTTGGAATTCGTACAGTGAAGATTCTCTTTAGAGTGTCCAGAAAATGATTTCTACCTTTTTATTGTATAACAAGATATCTGTCACCGGTCCCAGCCGGCTAAACCAAAGAAAGCTAAAGCAACACCTCACTCTTGACCACAACCGACGACAGATACCAGTTAAGGTTAGTTGTGTAACCCAGCTCACTTGCAGCTTCGGTGATAAGAACTGATTTTAAGCTGATTCTGAACAGGTTACCTGCGAACTGAGTGTCGAGCATGAGACAAAAGTCTCTGCTTTTGACTCAGTGTTGGTGCCATCAGATCATCTCAGTGTATCTAGTGTGATTGATTTGCCTCTTTCGAGAAAGCACTTTGCAAAATCCGAATTAGGTTCTAATATTCCTTTTGCTTTGATCTGTAAAGATTCCAGTCTTTAGAAATGTTCGGCTTTCTCACTTAGTTGCTACAAATGTGCATTCCGCCATAGAACCGCTAGAATCTGTAGAGCGCCGCTCAAATTTTAAACAGTTCCCTTTCATTTTCCGTTTCATTTTAAGTACAGGCCGAAGTTCTTCTTAAAGCGTGTTCGGTAGGTTTTTTACAGGTTCACCAAAGTGTGCTTAATATCGGGTTGTACCTCCTCCTCAACAAAGTTGAGCACTTTCGCCGGTGGTCGTAAGCGTACCCATTTGATAGCGTTAAGCCTATTTCTTACTCTCCTAACAATTGTTCGCTGAGGCTGATGGTCAACATTTTTTGACAATCAGGTCAAACAAAGTCCAGGAAATGATTGCCTGGAAAGTATTTAGCATTAGCCTCACAGCATATGATATCTACAAGCATCTAATAAGCTAATGCAACCACAAATTTGTGCCGTTCTTAGTTCGCTTTTGCTAAAAGATGTGTCAGCAGTGGTACGCCGCAAGGCGGTGTCCTATCTCCCCTTCTCTTGAACTTAGTTGTTAATGAACTGCTGATACATATACTTGGAAGCGGGTTGTAACAGGGTGATTGCCTATGCATATGACGTTGCTATAGCCGTCTCAGGTAAGCATCTTAATACCATTAAAGAACTCCTTCAACTAAATCTCAACAGATTAACCCGTTGGGCAGATCGCTGTCGATTGGGAGAAAACCCCCATAAAACTGATCCTGTCCTCTTTTCTAGGAAATACAAAATTCCAATTATAGACCCTCCCTCAATATCAGGTACCACTTTAGTTTTTTCCGATGCAGCTTTGACAGGAAACTAAACTGGAAACCTAACATTCAAGAAAGAGTCAATAAAGCTACAGTAGCTTCATTCTCTTGCAAAAAAGCTATTGGGAGCAAATGGGGCCTTCAACCTCGCATAACCCACTGGCTATAAATCTCGGTCATTAGACCTACACTCACACACGGGGTTGCTGTCTGGTTGACGGCCTTAGACAATGCAGTCAACTGCAGCAAAATAAGCTGAGTCCAAAGAACAGCATGTCTATGCATAAGCGAAGGCTTATGTTCTACTCCCTCTGCGGCATTAGACATTCTGTTTCACTTGACACCCCTCGATATCTTCAGCAGGCAAGTAGCTGCAACTGCAGCTCAGATAAGCTACTCGTAAATCTAAGCCTCTCTTTCCGTCTTCCAAATCACTATAGCGTGTTCCAGCCGGACATTTTGACGATTAAATAAGCTCTGTCCTGGCTGAAGAAAAACGTGATATCTGCAAAGGATATCCGCATCTTTTCGGATACTCAGGCAGCTATCAAGTCCCTGGACTCACTCTCATTAAATTCTAAAACTTGAATGCCGATCATCTCTTACGGAGATGGCAAAGTAATCCAAACTTCATCTTTGCTGGGCGTCGGGCTACAGAAACATTCCAAGGAACTGTAGAGCCGATGAACTCGCCAAAATTGGAACCACTCTACCTATTCTACCGGAAAACGGTAGCATAGGTATTTTTTTTTTATAATCAGCGCACGCTCAAGGGGTTTTTGTACCCTTAAAATGTTCGTACACAGCGCAGGCGAAGGAAATTTAGGGAGGAAGAAAAGACAGGTACCGATGTACATCGTTTTTAAATGTTTGTAAGTTATAACGGCCAGGAAACACAGAGATCGCCGGGCATTCCATAAGCGAGTTGTACGACTTAAGAACGAATCACGATATTTTAGAGTACGTCCGAAAATGGGCTTGAGGGTATACTGATGAGCATTCATAGAGAGACGGATGTTACGGTTAAAAGTTTGAATGGACAGAATGCTACCGGCGATTTCAATGGATCAATGGAGCAGGTGGTGCAAATATCGATAAAACAAATTGAGACAGGAGACATTACGTCGGTGTTCAAGGGTGTCAATTGATTGACTGATACTAGTATCACCAATTAGTTTTATCGCATGGTTTTGAAACCTATCTAGCAGGTGCAGAGATGTTTTAGGAGCACCTGACCAGATGTGGGCATTGTACTCCAATTTTGGGCGGATGAATGCCTTATATATTGAGGCCAGATCAGAGGGGATAAAATATTTCTTACATCGCTTGAGGAAACCTTGACATTTCTAGCGAGAATGGAAAGTTTTTCGGTTTCGACGATGCAAGTGCCATTTATGGATAATGGCTGGGTATTTTAATTTCGCTTTAATGACAGCAGACAGCATTGAGTTTTGGAAGCATTAAATTCCACTCTGTTGATAGTTCCCCAATTGGTTATGCCATTAATATCGTAATTTAATGAGCTTAACATACGTTGCCGTTCTCGTTCTACAGCCGAAGAGCTGGGGCGTGAGTCCGGGAACGAATATGAAAAGCTGAGAGTACTGTCGTCAGCAAAAAAATACCATATATTGGATTAGAAGTAGAAGACAAGAGATCGTTGATGAAAATTAAAAAGAGTGTCGGAGACAGAACGGAGCCCTGGGGCTCCTGGGGTAAGCAGATTGGCCTTGTTCATAGAGCTGACAGCTGGAATGTCATTGTAAATGAGCGTTGGGATGGAGGATGAGGCAGAATTTCTAATGTTTTTAACGAATGAGCAAAAATGTTTACTGCCTCTGGGACATTGTAGTATTTTTTGCCTCAGTTTTTGGTCGTATTGGAATTTCACACGCTTGAGAAAGACTTTGCAGTCATTTCTGGCTCGTTTAAATTTTTTTCCGTTTTCCTCTGTCGGGTTGGTCTTGTAGGACCGAAAAAACAATTCTCCAACCCTGACAGCCTCGTTACAGGTCGAGTCGTACCATGGCTTTTCTTTTGGTTTGATACTCTTCATCCGATGTGGAATAAAGCATCTCATTCCAAAGAGAATAGTTTCTGTGATCATGTCAGCAGCGGCATTAAAGCTGGATGCCAATAAAAGAACAGACCTTAGGTGGACTGTTGAACCAACATGTCTAGCGACCAAACAGATCTGGCCAAAACTGGATCTGAATCGCTCTAAGTGTCTGATCCTTCTAAATAAGGAACATCTCAGCGCCATCATAGGTGTCATCACTGAGCACTGCCTCATAGCCGGTTTGGCGCCTTTACAACTGATTTCTGTAGAAGCTGCATGGACGAGGAGGAAGAGGAGACAATCCTCCACCTACTCTCTACATGTCCAGCTCTCTCCCAGAGAAGAAAACTTCACATAGGAGCTTTCTTCTACAATAACCCAAACGATCTAAAGAATATAGATGTAAACAGTCTCCTCCGCTTCATCGTAAACTCACCTACCTAGTTCAATTCGTAGCTTATGTCTGCAGAAACAAAATTTAGATTGCAAAATTGCAAAAGTTTTGAAGGTGAGAGTGGATGCGGCATAGACGAAGAATTTTGCGTCATTCCGGTAGCTCATCATACAATAAAATGGTGTAAAGCCCACACCGAGACTACACACGCGTTTACTCCACACCGTTGGTTCCTGTATGGACATTGTGTGAGGTAGCTTAGCTATACTACCCTACTAATACTAGTAGTATTTCCTTATTCACATAATTTTTTGTTACGAAAGGAACTTCAACTTTGATAATTCAGACGGTTTTTGTGGGTATCGGTGTTACTTCCGAAAGGTAAGAGTAGTACTTTTTAAGGATTCAAGGCTTCGGCTGTGGTTCGTTGCAGAGCGCTTATTACCATAGATAAACATATTTTAGCTTTTCCGTCGACTCGAATAGAAAACAAGAAAAACGTGGATGCCTGCAAAGGACACCTGTTGCCGTTCCATCGACTTTTCGGTTGACGAAGCTTTTAATAATTCGAAAATATTTAAAGTATGTTAGTTTAACTCGCAAGATTTATGCAGAAAATCGTCAATATCCTTCAGTCAATGAGTGGGAAATGGCGGCTTTGCAACTTGTGAAGGTATTGACGCAGGCGCAATATCTGCTCTGCCAAATGTAAATCGTACATTAAAGCATGTACATAAGAAAAAATAGTAACTAGACAGGATTTAAAAATTATTGTTTTTCATCGTTATATAACATCTGAATGTATATTTTTACTATTTGTTTTGTTCTATGCGTCAGTGTGTTTAATCCCACTTAATTTATAGTCAAAAATACGCTGGAACACAGTAAAAAATAATAGGGGAACCCAAAAATGACAGATAAAACAAAAACATTAAATAGGCTTAACAATGTGAAACAGACTGTACTCATATTTAGGTATATAGCGCAACAAATTCAGTGTTTAGGTTCCAAATAATCACGCAACTGGAACGTTTCGTAAAGGAAAATATCGGTCGGTCTTCCACAGAAGCTTATCCAAACAAAATTCAACATTTTCTATCTATCTGGGGAATATGAATTCACATCACATGTGTTTCAATTTTCACTCACACATGTGTTCTATTGGATATATGAGTTTCACACTTAATAGTTTTCGGTTTTAATTGTGGTTTTTTGTTCTTTTTTTTAAGACACCACTTTATACTTGAACCTAATGTTTGGCTAGTTAATATTTTATGGGGTTGACATCAGGCCAATACAAATACATTATACATAGATATGCACAAGTATGTTTATATGTAAGTTTTTGAAATGAACTCGTAAAATGTGTTCAACACCCAAACCACAAAAAAAAAAAGAAAACACAAAAAAAAACTCACATGTGGCCGGCCACTTGAGAATCTTGCCGGAAAGTATCTGAAATATATTTTCCCACTTAAATTGCTCGATGCGCTAAGAAGATGCATTCATCAGTTTAACAAAAAAAGATACTTAACTCAGTTAAGTGCATGTTGTCATTGTTATATAAATGTTTACACATCTTTATCAGTACAACTGAAAGTGCGCTGTAAATTAACAACAAGTGCTTAATTTGAGATAATCAATTATTCTAGGCTGCCCTCAGTCAACTGCACGAGTAAATGCGCGGCCTATTTAAAATAAAAAGATCACACCGCACAATACTTACTTACACTTAATAAAAATAAACAAGAGATGTGTCTCATTAATATTTTAAAGGAAGAAGTCTTAATAAATTAAATTGGAAATTAGCTTTGCAAAATGAAAAAAAAAAAAATAGAAATACGAGTATGCCTTTACTAATAGTGGTATCCAGAAAAAGAAGTTCCAAGCGAATATTTTAAGACTACCATATACTCAAAACAATATAAACAAAAGAAAATAAATATCTAAAGAGCAAGGAAACTTGCGTCAAATGGTTCTATATATCTGTATCTAGAGGTGTATACGATGGAAATACTTTTACTGATAAATTATTTCCTGATATTTGAATAAGTACTCGGAACCGAAGCAAAAACACACGTATCCATGAAGGCCGCTCATCTATCTTTCTCTAGCGCCGATTAGTTGTTTACAGTAAAGTCTGCAATTTTTACTCGCACATACAGACATGTACGAGAAATTCCGTTTAACACAATAGATTTTTACTATTTTCAAACATGTTGCACAATCATAGAAATAGCTATAAACATAACCAAACTTTGTTCTTTTCTCTTATTAACACATTTTCCTATCAGAAGGGTCAAAAATTGTTCCTTCAAAAATACTTGATTACACTGCGAAAACTGTTGGTAGCAGAGTGCTGAACGATTAGTATAGGCCCTGAGCTGCGTAAACCTGGCGATGTCCAGAACTGAAACTATGACTATATATCAATCTTTAGTTTAGCTTGCCAAACTTATAAGCGCAAGTGTTTGGCAGGAGAATATAGCAATCCTATCAACTCCTGTCAGAAATGAATGAACATCAGAAATGTTAAATATTGCGCTTGCCATTCTTGCCACAAGGTCAAACAAACATTCACGACTATTCCACCACGATAACGCATGTGGCCCTTCATTGCTTGTTTGTGAATCGTTTGCCAAAACCAAGACTGTAAGGATCGGTTAGTTTGATAATGGAGATCGCAGCCTCTATATTTACCAGACATAGCCCCATGCATTGTTCCCAAAAAAAAAAAAAACAGGAACCTTCAAGGGCTGTCGTTTTTCAAGTATTGGTGAAAGGACTAAAAGGTCGAGTTCCATAAGTGTTTTGGGGATCCGAAGAAGCACTGGAGTAAGCGTGTACCATCTATTTTTTCATCTTAGGTGATTCCAACAAAAGTCAACCAAATTGATCATTGCAATCGACCTAAGGCAGCTCTCCAGTATAATAGATGTTCGAACATTCCGAATGGGCATTATAGCCATGGGCCACTACCCAGTTGTAGCCTAGATTACCTACCCTACGTATATCTTAGACGCCACAGAAATGAAGAAATACTTCTTGATGAACGGCTACATAGCAAAAAATCATCAGAACCTATATCGATTCGTCAACATCTTGTCAATGCGTTTACAACCTGCGTGCTGAAGATTAGCAGAATCGGTGACAAAAAGCCCTCAAAAATTCCGCAAATGATGTGTTCGATTTTACCCGATTAACCGCACGAAATCGCAGGTTTGTTGATGAATGCAGTCAAGCACATGTAGCAAAACAACTCTCAATGAAGCGTCACTGCATAAAAGGACGAGAGCGGTTCATGAACAAAAAAAGGGGAATGTGAGAAGCGAGTAATTAAGGATATAGAGGTGATACTTGATATAGCAGTAATGGAAGAAATATAAGCAGAAACCTGTAGAGATGACCTGGACCTGAGGATATATCATAAAAAGAAACAACTTCTAATGACAAATCCGAGGCACGGCAAATAAAGCATTCTACGTGGATGATGGTTGACAGGAATTGCTTCCAACCGACCTCGGCCTCCAACAAGGCTACCAGCGCTGATGGACTAGTTGCCGAGCTGGTCAGGGCGTCAGAAAGAAGGTGAGAAGAGCACAAAATCATCTCCAACATATGGTCAGACGAATAGAAACTCATCATTGCCCGATACTGAAGAAAGGAAACCTTCTATTCTACACCAATTATTTAGGGATTGGTCTCCTTAACATCGATTACAAGATGTTGTCTGCCGTATTGTTTGGCCCCTATCATTTCGTTTCTGAAGTTCTTACAAAAAACCCAAAAATCTAGATTTTAAGGCCGCATTTGATAGCACCTATAGAGACGAGCTATACAGAGTCATGTGCGGCTTTCCTGTCAGATTGAGTAAGCAGTCGATGGAAAAAATCAGCACAGGAGACAACGCAGTGCCATATCTCACTACTTATAGACAGAGCCTTATTTTGTGTGGTACTATTGGTTATCAGAACCGGATGCTCCACGATGCGACTAAGGCTTGTAGGATATTGCCACACGACGTTCCCATACTTGTCGCAAAAGCGATTAAACGAAAAAAAAAAACATAACGAGACTACGAGAAGTCTGGTGTCTATTGATGAGACAAAGGAAAACCGATGGAGATTTAAACGGATACGTCGCGAATTCGAACTGGGAATACAAAGACTGCTATGGAGGAAAGATGTCTAGCCTCATACACATTAAATAGTCTAACTATACTAAATACTAATTTTTATTATGCAACAGCGGCTCCTGATTGCAGAATACAGTGATGGACACCAAGGCGCCAGATATATTACCATCCATGTCAAAATAACGCGAAACGCCGAGTAAAAGATTCTGAAGTGATCTCGGACAAACCACTAGCAGGTCAGTACCGGCATTCATTGACAAGATTGGTCATCAAGAAACTCGAAAGGTCGAGAAAATAATCTAGCACAACATAGGAGAGAGCGGCCAGCTCTGGAAGCCCAATTTGAAAGAGTGGCTCCAAAATACCAGAAACCTAGAGGAAACACTAAGCACGCGAGGTACCTGGAAGAACTTCGAAGAAAAATATAAGAGAAGTGCGAAAACCGGCGGGTACTGCGGATCCACCTGGATAAAGAAAGATTAGACTTAAATGACGGTAACGAAAGAAAACATAGACTTAATACAGCGGAATTAGCGAAACCACTAAAGTGCGTCTTGACTTAGACGATGAACATTGGAAAAAAAAAGCGAAAAAACGGAGGCTAGAACATTGTATCACGAATTAGAAGAATATCCTCATAACTTGTAATCAGGCAAAAGGTCATAGAAAAAGTGCAACGCCAAAGCACGGGCAAAGGAGCAAGAAAGAACACACTCGAATGAGGTTCAGTGGCCGGAATACATATATTGAAGATACCTGTTAACAGGGAACAACGAAATTGCTAATAAATGGAAAGAGTACTGTAACGCTTTACTTAATGAAGAATTCCCGCTCGTACAATTCCCCCAAGCGTTGTGGACGAAGAAGAAGCGGCCCATGTTAACAGTAAAAATAATGAGCTGCGGTGTGCCTTTTAAATGGTATTTTGTTAAATAAGAAAAGGCAAGCTGTCTTGTTGCACCATATAAAGGCAAAGGCGACACGAGAAAGTGCAACAACCACCGCATACTCTGAAAATAAACGAGCGAGTTCTAAACAGTACACAACGCAATATTATTAAACTTAATGCGGCTTTATGGGTTTGTGGGAGATTTG
This sequence comes from Volucella zonaria, assembly GCA_963966105.1. NCBI lineage: Eukaryota > Metazoa > Arthropoda > Insecta > Diptera > Syrphidae > Volucella > Volucella zonaria. The sequence continues at coordinate 159,361,208 of OZ014532.1, read as the reverse complement.
TCAACATACCATATGACGCAAATCTAAGTTTACGGAAAGTGATGTAGAAATATCGCAACGCTTCGGAAGATCTGCAGGTTACAGGGTTATAGATATTTTATATGGACAACGATTAGATCGCAAATTGTGCCGGAGATGTACTCGTATACAAGTAAACTCGTTAGAGCTCTTGAAAACTCTTGGCTTCACAAACAACGTGATCCAAAATAAGGCAGCCTGTAAAATGGTTCTATGATTCGCTAATGCAATAAAAGAAGAAGAAGAAATTCAAACTAACCATGGTCCATACTCGAAAGGATAGACCATTGTCAAATTACTTATTTATACAATACAATAGTAATACATACGAGTACATATATGGATTTACGTTCATCCCGCGTATGTATGGCGTGTAAATAATTTCCTGACTGAATTTTTTGCCTGCTTTACAGATTCTACATCGTGCATGGCGATTAGAGTTTATGATTTATCGCTGACATAACTTCTGCGTTAGTCTATTTCATCATCACACTCTTTTTTTATTCTCTGCAAGAAGATTACATAATGACAATCTTGAGCAGATGTTCATCTCTACTCGTTTTTTCGCCTCGCAACAACGCAGCGAGAACATTGTCCTCGTTTTGATACAAAATAAGGGCGACAAACACTAGTATAAAAGATGCATACCATCTAATACCAATAATGGCGGTTGGCATATATCGTAGTTTATAATTTTACTCTTCCAAAACATGTACAAACAAAAAAAAAGACATCCACTTACTCGTCCTCATCCTCGTCCTCGTGCTCGTCCTCGTCCGCGTCCTTATACTCGTCCTCGTTCACAAAACTTTTACACAAACTCCATGTTATTTAGAATGATAGCAGGATGCTTTTTCCCATTTCCAAGTTACGAATACGAGTATTTTGTTCAAGGAACATTACATAAGACTGCGCCACCACCAAAGTACTTCGTAAATCCTTCCACCTTGTTTTTGTGTTTGGGCCATGCTGCTTAGTGCATTTTCACGAAATAATAAGTTTTCTTTTTTTTTCTTTTTTTTAAGAAAAACAGACAAGTTGGAAAACACGCAATGTGCATTAGAATGATACAACAAACAGAAAGAAGATGCCCTATTTAAAATAATAATAATAAGAGACAGGTTCAAGTGGTAGAAATACAAAGTATCTCTACGAATTATCATTGCACCATCAAAAAAAAAAAAAAAAAAAACAGGTCTCATTCCAATCAAGTGATATCTTCATTTCAATTTTTTTTTTGTTTTTAGTTTTGTTTGTCAACCGTTACACATTATGGTAGATAGATATGTGTGAAAGTATATACACGAAAAGGCACATAACTTCGCCCTAAATTCCACTCAGCAATTTTAATCACGGAACGTCATCATTGGTTTTGTCAAATGTAGGTCAATTTTTTCGGAACAAAGAAAATGTGAAAATTCAATTGTGACTCAAAGACAGGGAAATGAAAGAAAAATAATTATTCTCCCCGATACTAGTATTACGTACATATTGTTTGTGTACCTACGAACATTTCATAAACAAAAGATTCTTCAGGAACAACTCTGTCCTCATAAAATCGTGCACAAAGAGCTTTGGATAAAAGCAAGCTCGTCGGCTGTTTCCTCATTCCTTGATTACCTTCAGATCCATATCTTGTCGGGCAGGTAATGTCTGGGAGATGATTAAAGTGGGGTGAAAGCAATTTCAAATCCATCAAGAAGGAATTTGACATTTTAAGCGCCAGTCATTTGACTATTCGAGAGGACGTTCGCAGATACGCCCTTTATGATGAAATGACATCAGCAATTCCTGCCAGTGGCTGCTGGGCAGAAATTTAATAGGAAAATACTGTCAGTAATCCACATCCGCGAAAACACCGACAAGTGACTATCAAACGAACTTAGAAGATGCATTTTTTTACTGATATAATTGCCTAAAATCTTCGACGGGTTAATTAGTAAAGTGGAATGAAAGCTCTAATTTATTCGAAACTTAATTTTAGGCCCAACTCAAAATATCCGAGAAAAGCCGAAAATTCTCTGGTCCGCGAACTAATGTAGGGACCTAGTCTAGCGGAACAACTTCCAAATCACGAAGAAATAAATTAAGGTGTAAAACATCTAACGAACTGTGATATGAATGATTTTAGGAGCTCCAAGAATAGCTTCTATGACCTTCTCGATAAACCATCCGAGGTGCTCACAAATTTATTCAGCTTGGAGCCCACTACTGCTGGCATTATAGAGAATCTCCACGACCAGCTTTGCACCTGCCAACATCCCAAATTTATAGTATACCACCTTGATCAAAAATTCATCCAAATCTATGTATATTGTGCCCTTCAAAGTAATACACATCGACTGCAACACACTTATGCCAGCGCTTGATCCAATCCTCGAAACATTTTTTAGATTCGGTTTTCGGTATGTATATCAGTGCTTGCTGCGATTTTCCCATTACTTCCTCTCGGCTGCTGAAACGCATTCCCCGTAGTGGTTTTTTAACCCGATTGAACAGAAAGTCACAGAAGTCACAGCGAGCCAAATCAGGTGAATTCGGTGGCTGTTGGATGCTATTTGTTGCATTTTTCGGCCAAAAATTACGAATACTGATGGCACTGTGCGACGGTGCGTTATCATGGTGCAAAATCCACGAGTTTTCTGCCCACAATTCTGGTGTCTCTTCCGGCCTATTGCTTCACGCAAACGTCTCATAACGCCCAAATAATACGAGTACTCTTTGTTTACTGTCTGGCCTTCTGACACAAATTCATGATGCACTACACCGTTGTAGTTGTAATCCATGAAAACCGTGAGCATTGCCTTCTTTTTTGTCTGAAAACAACGTGTTTTTTTTTGGACTCGGCTCATTTGGTGAACGCCATTCATTTGCCTGACGTGTGGATTGCGTGTCGTACTCATAAACCCACGCCTCGTCTACAGTAATGATCCTTTTAATTAATGTGGGATCGGATTCAGCCTAGCAAATCATCTCTTTTGCGACCTCAACACGGTCTCTTTTCTGCATGAAATTGAGGTCTTTTGGCACCAACTTTGTTGCGACACGACGGAAACCCAAATCATTAACCAAAATGTCTTGGACGTATCCATAGGCAATGTTCAAGTCCTCCGCTATCTCTCTGATGGTTAATTCGCGGTTATTGACCAACATTTCTTTTACGAGTACTTCATCAATGTTTTCATCGGTTTTCGATGACGATTGTCTGCCACTGCGTTCATCATCTTCGATTGACTCACGACCACTTTTGAACCGCTTGCCACTGGCAAGCGACCGTTTTCTTTAGAGAATCGTTGCCGAAACACTTTTCCAACATTTCCAACGTTTGCGCACCATTAAATCCGTTTTTTACGCAAAATTCAATACAAGTTCGTTGTTGCAAATTTAAATCCATTTCTAAAATTGGAAAAAATCGCCAACACACATAGATAGATGTACGCCTGGCTACGTAACTTTTGCAAATGTCAAGCTATGACGCTAAGATTTAGAGGAAATGTCAACAACAGATTTACCAATTTAACAAAAAAATAACAGAACTCAAATCGGAACAATGGGAGCGTCACACAGTGGTGTCCCCCGGAAACTTATTGATCAAGGCGGTATGGTCATACACTCATAATTCGGTTGACCTTCATAGTACGGGCGACTGAACCTCTTACGAGAAGGAGTATGACTTGCGGAAGCGGAAAAAATTAGAAAACTCATCTAATTCAATGCGATCATTAGGTGGAATAAGATTGTGGTTTGCTGTTTCTCTTCGCCTGGGCTGTATAAGGACTTTCCTTAGCTTGAATAATTCTGTTATAGATACTTCAAAGAACCGGCATCGCTATTGGCATATAAGAAATGAATGACAGTCTAAAAGTCGTATCCAGATGGTGGGTTTGGGTACCAGTTGCAACAGATTTGCTCTTGGAAAGAGCATTCTATAATTTCTGTCTTATTGATTTGCTCTCTAGTGACAACAAAGATCCATTTAACATCAAACAGATTAGGAAAAATAAATATGAAAAAGAGTGGGCATAGGCGTTGGTACCTATTAAAGCCTTTCTAGATCTTTTGATCATGACCGCTCTGAATCTGGTAGGTAAACATAATTCATTGCATCTGATCTCTTGGATTCATATGAATTCACATGTTTGATGAACTTTCAAAACACGAATAGGTTTTTTCGAAATGCCTTGAATGATTCTGACGTGAAGAACACAACCATTGACGAGACAACTTTGCAGGTTGTAGGCTGTAATATGTTTTAAAAACGTAATCGTAATGATGATATTTAGGATTGTGGATTCAATTGGTTAATAGTCACGGTTCCCGAAAGAATTTTCAAGTGCGGGTTTGTTGTACCAGCCGTGAGCTTTCTACGTAACATGGTGCAAATACAATGAATTGGAGAGAGTAATGATTATAACATGCATTGGTTGGCATAGAAGCGTAAACAAATCCAGGCGAAGTGTAACTAAGTAGTATATTGTTTTTGTTATCCAGCCAAACAACGACCAGGATACCATCTTTTTCACGGAACATTAAGGGGTTAGGCCCCTCTAGAATTTTGAAAAAATAGATTTTTTTTGTATTGCTTTCAATGGTCCGTTAGAACCTCAATAATATCCAAAAGATTATGGCCGGGAAATATCTCGAAGTAGTTGTTTTTAAAAAGTATAGGCCGCCAGGTTGGCTTTCTAAAGGGTGTTTTTTTTAGAGGTAGATACACAAATTCAATATAAAATAAAACATTTGAAGCCTAATGTCAATGTCTATGATATTAGCTTTATTTAATAGACAATTTTATGCCATTAGTGCTTGAATATGATATCGGGCATATGCGCGCCACAGCTAGCTCGAATGAAGCGCAACCGTGAAGTCCAATTTTCTACAACTTTATCGAGCAACTGGGACCATATATAAGTAATAACACGGCGAATGTTGACTTCCAAATCGTTCAACGTCTTTGGTTTATCGGCATAGACTAGTGACTTCACATACTCCCAATGAAAGTAATCTAAAGGTGTGAGGTCACAGGATGGTGGAGGCCAGTTGACAGGTCTATTACGCGAAATTATGCGCTCAGCAAATGTTTCCCGCAATAAAATGATGGTGTCGCCCTCAGTGTGGAATGTTGCGCCATCTTGTTGAAACCAAACCTCTGTCACATCAATGCCATTCAACTAAGGAACGAAGAAGTCAGCAATCATGTTTCTATAGCGCTCTCCATTGACGGTAATATTCTGGACGGCATTGTCCTTAAAGAAGTATGGGCAGAAGATTCCACCAGCCCATAAAGCCCGCCAAACAGTGAGTTTTAATAGTTGTAAAGGCGTCTCAACAAAGGCTTCTGGGTTTTCTCCACTCCAAATTCGGCAATTTTGCTTGTTTACATATCCATTCAACCGAAAATGGGCCTCATCGGAGAACAAAATTTTGCGTTGAAAATGAGGATTAAGCTGAATCATGTTTTCGGCCCATTAACCGAATCTACGACGCTGGTTCTTATAAGCTCTTAAGCCAAGATCTTTCCGTAAAATCTTCTACAAAGTGGATGGGCATAGCTCCAATTGCTGTGCACGATGGCGGATCGACTCATTCGGATTCTCCTCAACACTGCGCTCCATAACGGCAATAACTTCTTCTGTTCGCAGTGTTTGTCGTCTTTAGGGATACGTATTATTCCCTAGAGTATACGTGGTGCGAAAACGATTTATCATGATCCGAATAACTTGCTCAGATGGACCGTTATGTCGACCGTGAAATGGACGCAGCGCACGATCAGTTTGGCGAATCGAACCACGGTTTTCAAAATAAGTTTGCACAATTTGCACGCATTGTTCTGGCGTTAATCTATTCATCGTAAAATGACTAAACATACTAACCGCAAATCAATTTTCTACTGTCAAATTGACAATCTGTAGAAGCAGTGTTGCCAGTTTAAAAACCAATCCTCTAAAAAAAAATACACTGACACCTACACAAACTGTGCTACGAGTGAAATTAAATTATGGCGAAAGATGCGAAATTGCCAGCGTCGATCGTAACAATTTAGCTATGTGGAAAATTTTGCGAAGAGACCTCGGTCTAGATCCAGCTGGTGCACGTACTAAACCTACGAAACAATGGCTTGCGTTGGGAGTTCCCTGATCGGGCAGTCGACCCTTATTTATATCGAAAAATCGTGCTTAATGAAAAAGCAAAATTGCCGTTTCTGGAGTGAGACAAACCTAGGAGAGACTCACTTAAAACTATAAAAGTGCCCTATTTGATTTAGTCATCATTCCTTATTTTTCAAAACGAGGCCAGAGCTCGTTTTACAGACAATCGCAAACGTCACCGGACAATGATCACTGATTATTTCTTCGAAAATATGAATGACATTGATCCGGATGATATGTGGTTTCAGCAGAATGGCCCTACATGCCGGTCCATGAAATATTGACTGAGGATTTGCTTCAACGATAACTTTTTATCGGGAAATGCACGAGTAAATTGGCCACTGAGATCTAGCGATTTGATCTCACACAATTATTTCTTGTGGGGCTTTGGTGTATGCAATTAAACCGCAAACCATTTAGGCATTGAAAACCAATATTCAGCGCATTATTGGGTGATATAGCTAGAGCCACAAACGCTCGAAAGTGGGACCCAAAATTGGACAGACAGGATGCGCTTCATTATGCTGACAAAAACTGCTTCACGTTAAAGTTGAGTGCGAGATACGGTACTGGAGGTAGAGAAAGTTTAAGACCTGATATAATGACCAGTTTCAATTTTACTATATATTTATATACCCTGAATATTATTTACAAGCCTTTCAAACGATTTGCGTCTCAGTTGTGTTGAAAAATTTTTATCCGCGATGGAATTCAAACGGGATAGTGTGATTGCTTTACATTTGGCTGGAAAACCACAAGTAGCTATCGTTAGAGCCCTCCAGCACCTCAACGTCTCGAACCAAAGCTCGTTACCGTGATACTGGCAGCGTTGCAAAACGCCATGGAGGTGGTCATAAGAAAAGAGAAATGGTTCGGAAAGTGAAGGCTCAAATTGAACGAAATCCGCGTCGAAGTGGAAGAAAAATGGCTCGTGAGCTCAACATATCGTTGGAAGGGATGCAACACATACTGAAAACTGACCCTGGGCTCAAGCCATTGAGGTCGCAAAAAGCACACGATCTTACACCGCAACAGAAAAAAGTTAGAGTCGAAAGAGCGAAGGAGTTGCTACGCTTGCACGAAAGTGGTGAGTTGCAGAATTTGGTTTTTTCCGATGAGTCGCCTTTTGCTATCGAGCAATATGTCAGCAAACAAAATGACCGAGTTTACTTGCCAGAGAGGCCCTTCAAAAATTTACACCTTCTGACGGCTACCAGAAAGCAGGTAGCACCGATGGTGATGGTTTGGGCCGATGGTCGCTCTCCGTTCGTATTTTTGGATCATGGCGTCAAAATTAATGCGATCGTATACCGTGAAACTGTCTTAGAGGCAGAATTGAAGCCTTAGGCAAACAATCATTTCGGTCGGAGAGTGTGGACATTTCAACAAGACTCGACACCGTCTCACAAAACGGGCGTCAACTAAGATTGGCTAAAAAAACAATGTTCCACACTTCATTTTTTGGGCACAATGGATTGCAAATTTTCCGGATACAAATCCGTTGGATTTCTCTGTCTGGGGTATTTTGAAGGCGAAGGTTGGCACTAAAAAATACCAAAGTTTGTACCACCCCAAACAAGCACTTCGCCGGGAATGGGCTAAAATACCGCAGAGCCACTTGCTTGCAGCGTGCGATGCTTTCTTCGGCCGTCTAAAGGCCATTATTCGCGTCAAAGGTGGACATATTGAAAACTACTTATACAATTTGAAAATTGATGTATTTTCCAACATTTTTTGCTTTGGCACAATAAAATTTATCAAAAAATAAAAAAATTATAGAATTTTAAAAAGTTATAGTTCGAGTAAGTCACCCTGTAGAACTAACTTCATCTCTGTTTTTCCGCAAGAACTTCCTTTATGCCTCATTCCGTGACAGTCAAATTTCGTTGGCTGGTGCTATCACTGTTATTAGTTATACTCGTATTTTTAATAACACTCCGTGCATTGCGAATTTGTGCGCTTTTTGAGGTACTGGGCTTGAAGAGTGTATTTGGCAGACGTACATGCTGTGGAAGTTCGCAAACCTTTATCACTTGTATTTGTTGTATTCGGAAATTTTTTGCATATGATCACCACAGAGTCGTCATCAGCTCGCGCCCTCGACTGTTGTCTCCTTGCGACACACGTTCGCTAGTACTCGTCATCTTTTGAATCTTGGTCAGGGACTTTTCAAAGTGTCCTACTTCTGGAATCTATTCAACTTTATGGTTTTGAAGGTTGAGCCTTCATGTAAGGCCACTTGATCAGGCACCTGTCCCTTGCCTTGCCGTTTCAGAATCTCAGTTTAGCGGTGATTTGATTTCGCGTCCTATGTGCAGTATTAAGATCGTTTCATTTGTCCATCTATGCATTTGGAGATACCATAATGCTCGTACTTCTCCTATAGGTTGAAGTATTATTCCTTCTTCTTTCTTAAAGAAGTTAAGGACCGCTAAAAAAAAACTGGAAACAACTGCAACAAGTCAGTGGGAGTTGCAGAAATGTATCTGCTAAACAAACAACAACACTCTACAGCCATCTATTTCAAGAAAAAATGTAATTCCAATTTAAAGATCCTTCATGCAACATAGCTCACTTACAACATTTCAAAAAAGATTTTCAGTAAACAAATAAACAAATCCAAACAAATTGGCAGTGATTATTCGTAATACAAAATAAAATACTTTTACGAGTAAACTAAATTTTTTTCTAACTCGATGTAGGTACATGTTTCAAAAAATTTTATTTACGTAAACCGCAATCAGCTTGTAACCTACTTACACTCTGGGAAGCGCAAGATACAAATAACATCAGTCATACGATAAACCTGTTTGACTAAGGTGTGCATAAGCATACAAACTTACATATGTACACAACTCTTGGTTGACCAAAATATTTATGTATTTAAATAAACACCACAAGGACAAGAGTATTTTTAAATTGAAAATTTATTTCAATTTATTCATAAATAAATCTTTCAATACACGCGTTTATCACTATCGTCTTCTGTTTAAGTACCTACATACTCGTAGAAACATAGCGAGTATGTAAGCACATATAATTATCTTATCAAAAAAAGATACAAACTTCTGTGAACAAGTGTTAAGATGGATATAAGATAAAAACGAAACCGTAACACTTGTGAAATCAACTTTGAACGATAAGTACGAGTATGGGTGCAGTAAGTCTACCTTTATATCTAGAGGTTTTGACTGCCTTAATTCGATTTAAAAGACTTACAAAAAACAACAACAATAAACTGTCAGTTCCGTATATGGTATGTTTATCAAACAAATGTTTCTTATGGTTAATTAAATTTAATTCAAGGATCAGATGTGACTAATTTCTTGTCACACAATTATTTAATAAAATAAATCGAACAATGGAATAGCAATGACGAACGGTTTGTCTTTTTCTGCAAATACCAATTTCCTTGGCATAAAATATACCAAATTTGAGCACAAGATTGGCGATGTGATTGTGACAGAAGATCCACAGGAGAAAGTAGAGGAAATAGAAGCGTCTCTCCAGGAAGTGTACAAGGCAAATGATGTCATTAGCCCGAAATACCACCTGGAGATGTTGAGTCCTTTTGCTGAAATGATAAGGAGAACTGGCGATTCGAGAATTCAGGTTACAATGAGAAGTAAGAAATCGGCAGGAACGGATGCGATACCGAATATTGTGCATTGACATCTTTTACTAAAAGCACAAAACATTTACACCACCCTGTTTCATAATGAATAATGCACATTATCCAACACGTGCAAGCTATACTCAAAAGCGATAAAGACTTATCAGACTTCGGTCGATAAGTCTTCTTCCGGATATTAGCAAGGTTTTCGAAAACGTGATCAGTAGAGTCCTGACTAAGTGGACTGAGGACGAATGTATTTTTCCGGATAATCAATTCGGTTTTCAGGCGAGACAGGATATCTCACATGCAGGGTCTATGCTGGTATCTGATATCCAATGGAATAAAGCAAGAAACAATGCGTGAGTGCCTGCTTGATTTACTTGGAGAAAACATTTGACGCTGTGTGGTAAGAGGGACTATTTTTTAAGAGGAGCAGGCTTCACATACGGGATTTGTCCCAAAACTATCTGACCTGTGCCGATAACTCCTCGATGGCATTATTCTTCGTCATCCGACCGGTGGCATTCTTCGAAGATATCCCCATTCGACTGAACAAGACGCTCCCATGGGTGCTTCTCACATGTTTAAGCAGTCTCTATGTCGTCGAACCGGTGTCCTTTAAGCGGAATTTTCAATATTATATTCAACAGCTAAAAATTGCAGGTGGCTACGTCGGGGCTGTATGGAGGCTGGCGAAGTTATGTAATGATGTATGACTGGAAGTTAGAGAACAATTCTCAGAGGTCCTTTTCTTTTTAGGATGACTTTATCTGCGGCCTCTGGTAGGTAGGTAGGTAGGTTGAGGTGGCGGTTCAACTCAAGTAGCACTAGAATGTAAGACTGTTCCTTTTTGTTACTACGACTCATGTGATCTAGTAAATGATGTGTGTTGCTGAGGATGTGAGACAGTCCGTGAATAGATCCAGCAGGTGGAGTTAAGAAAAGGGATTAGATCTCGTATCCTTTTACCCGAGATGTCATTAAGTTCGGCGGATGGTTGGTTTAGTGCACGCAGTCTGGCAGAGGGAATAGGAGAGAGTTTCCTTCTCATTTTCGTTCCCGCAACTGCGGCGGTGGGAATTGTATGGGATACCTAGTTTGGCCGCAAGGTTTCCAAAGGGCCCCATGATTATCGCCGTGATTCTGGCAATATCTTGCCGGGTTCTGTTTAGAAGGTCTTCTGTTCTACTCTTATCGTAGGTCGGCCATATCATCCTTGATATAGCGTAATTATGCAGGTTTTCTACAGGAAGTGTCATTCCTTTAACCGCTCCTAGCGAGATGTGGACCCTTGCCGCGAGTGAGCCGCGCAGAACTGAGCCTTACCAGGCCAGTTTATCTTTTTTTTTTTTTTTAAAGAACTTAACACTCAAGTGTGTATGACAACACTTATGATGCCAAAGCATGTTTTAAGTTTTTCGGAAAATGGCACAGAAAGAGAAAGAAAGATGTTTGTCAGTGGCTATTTCGCTCCATGGGTCGCATCCAACATTTAATGGGGTGACTAAATTGTTAGTGTAAATTGCCTTGATATTGTATTTAGGCATTCATCTTACGAGATTTTAGTTGCCTGAAATACCGTCCGATAGGGAAGCCAATACACTACCATTTGAGCTACTGTACGCTCGTTTCCGCACTACTTTGGAGGATATAGTAGCCGAGTCAATACCTATGACAGCGGCTTGGCTGTCTATGAGGATAGCAATGTTTTGTTTGTTTATTGTGTCATGACCGAGTAACGTGTAAGCCTCTCGGATAGCCAGTAGTTCCGCCTGGAAAATGTAGGCAAAATCCGATAAGTGATATTTTCAGTGATTCCGAGTAGATATCAGCCCCCACATCATAGTTCATATTTGATCCAGTGTAGATGACCGTGTCGAAGTCCTTTACTATTTCGTCTTTCTTCCACTGAGTTCTGGTTGGGAATCCTACGTGGACGTTTTTCTTAAAGTTTAGTTTGGGTGTGATGTAGTCGGATAGAAACGTGGACAAAATGTTGCTGTCGCCGTAAGGCCGTAATTCTTTGAGTCTGACTGCGGTGCATAGAGCGGCATTTTTTGTGTGCAGGTCGAGGTCCAGGAGCACAGTCAGGGCATAGGTTTAGGCCGAACTCAATGCGCCCGTGGAGCCTACAATGGCTGCTCTTTGGAGCCTTTTTAGTTTCGTGAAGTTGTAGCATTTGCTCAACGCGGATCACCGTACTAGTCACCGGTAGGTAAGAATTGCACGCACTGCAGTTGTGTACGAGCACATCCACAAGCTCATCTTTGGTTGAAATACCCACTTTATTCCAAAGGTTGTGCTGCAAGCATAAAAGGAACAACATGCCTTCTTACTCTGGGTTCAATGTTTTGTTTCCAGTTAAGTTTTGGGTCAAGCATGATACCCAGGTGGCTAGTGCTGGAGGATAGTGTGAGCGGTTGACCATTGAGACAGGGAAGGGTACAATCAGGTATTTTGGTTTTGGTAGTGAATAGAATCTGCTCAGTTTTGCTCGGTTTGGCACTAAGGCCACAACTTGCGGCCAGGTTTACTTTGTCTAGAGCAGCCTCCATGATTTCACTGAACACACAGGAAAACTTCCCTGACACTAATATCACCACTTCATCCTCATACGCGACCACTTCGACTCCTTCTCTGTCTGTTCATAACTATTAGACAGAGTAGAGGAAAAATAACGCCGCACTATGGCGTTCCTGTATAGACAAATTTGGTTAAGTGACTGTTTCCTAGTGTTGCCTAATAAATTCCTCTATGCCCAGCTCGATCAGAGAGAATAGCTTCAGTGTTTAATAACGTCTCCCTCAGTGTCTAAGAATCCTTTGAACTCCATTCGATGGTTCGCACTTCCTCGTGGAGAGCCGTTTCCGTGGAACTAGAGGTAGCCGTCCTGCGATTTGAAAATCTTTTCCTCGGAAATTATTGGATTGGTACTGCTTTAGGTTGTACTTGAGGAGACCTCCCTGGTTCCGTACTAATTTCACAGTATCCGGGGAAGTATGTTTTCACCAGGAGTTACAGGGTTTCTGCAGAAGGTTCTGTCCAGAGTTAGAGTGTTGCTTGGACAGAATTTTGCTAAGCCTGGCGGAATGTTAATAGCCCAACCAGGTCTGCTTCTTGGATATCTTTATGGCTTTCTTATATACACTTAAACAGTCCTTGTAAGGCTTCCAGAAGTTGTGTTTGCAGCAGATATTGAAAATCGCTCTTGTCATCTGCCTGAAATTAGAGAAATCCTCATTCCACTATGAGGGAAGTGTTTTTTTTTACTACATTTAACTGGGCACAAGACTTTGTCTTCAGCGTCTACGGACACTAAATAAAATTGGCGAAAATGATCAATTATAGGACAGCAAGAACAGTCGCTTGATTGTCGAAATGTAGTCAGATTGGCACGAGCTAGATCAATATCTAGATCACATCTATATTTAATATCTATATTTGAACAAACATACACGAGCAGACTGTTCTGGATAGAGCCAAAGTGCTGTTTTATAGCAACCACCTCGACGCGAGGGTGAAGGTAATCGACCACATGACACTTACAGTCTTGTGCAAAACTTACCGGATTTTTATCGAACATTTTTCTTTGGTGAATTTTAGGGAACAGAAAGAACATAAGTAAAATCTGTTGTCAATTTAAGAAAACTTATTGTGTAAGTTTACAAATAAAAAGAAAACAAGGTTTTGCGATATTTATTATACAAAAAAGAAAAACTTAACTTAACTCGGAAACGGTCTGTGCAAAACACGCCGGGTTTTTTTTAAACTTAATATTTTGTACAGCAATCGTTGTTTTTTAAGACCTCCTCGCATCTTTTAGGCATGGACGACACTAGCTCTCAAAAATGTCTTTTGGAATGTTCTGCCATTCATTTTTTAGTGACGTCATAAGTGCGTTTTTGACGCTACCCGTTTTTTTTAAAATGGCCCACAAGTTCACGATAGGATTTAGATCCGGCGATTGAGAGGGCCATTCCAACACATCAACATCTTTCTGCTCAAACCACTCCTTGACCAACTTTGAGGAGTGTTTTGAGCTATTATCGTGTTAATAAATCCAAAGCAGTTGCATCTCCTCCTCAGCGTATGGAAGCATTACGGATTCCAGTATATCCCTATACTAAAAATGATCTATAATACCACTAGGCTCATATATTGGTCTACATCCAATAGACCAGAAAAACATCTCCACACCATAATTGAGCCTCCTCCATGCTTCACGGATGGACGACAATGTCGTCGCTGAAGAGTGTCCCCTTCTTTCGTCTAACATGAACGCTTCCATCGGAAGCAATCAAGTTGAACTTACTGTCGTCGCTAAGGAGTACAGTTTTCCATTTCATTGCTGACCAAATTCGAATGGTTTATTGCGAATTGTAGTTTAGGAAACGATTAGCGTTAACTACTTTATTAAGACTTATTAGAGGAATAAAATGGTACCTTTTTTGTCAATTTTTTTTTTTTTTTTTTTATATAATTTACGCGCGCCTAAGGGGTTATGAATACCCTTACACTGTTGCCAGGGCGCGGGCGGAAAGGTAGAAGGAGGAGAAAGGAAAGTTTGTGATGTAGTGGTTTGAAACTCAGGTGTGTTTGGTTTCGATATTGACTCTCCAGGGGTGGGAGTCCGAATAGGACGGAGAGATTTTCTTCACTCGGAATGGTGAGATTGTGAATTTTAACGGTTGTCTTTGTGTTTGAAAACCCTACAACAGCCAAATCTACATGTCAGTGTTATGCCTTCACACGCAGATTTTTCTGACTGAGTTCCAATTACACAAATGAAAGCTTGTCGTGGCTAGGATTCGAACCTTGACCCTCCGAGTGAGAAGCGAGTGCTAGTACCACTACACCACGGCCACCCCTTTTTTATCTATGCTTAGCAGTAAGTAGAGGCTTTTTCGCTGATCGAAAAGAACAAAATCCAATTTCTTTTAAACGTCCGATTGAAAGATTGAGCTCACTAAAAATCTTTCTTGAAGGCAGGAGAGGATCGTTAAGAATCATTTTCTTAATTTGCCGATCGGTTTGGAGTGTAGTTTTTTTTGGGGCGTCCCCCACAATGGTTTCGCCCGATTTTCCATTCCGAAACTTTTGTATAATGTTACACACTGTTGATGATGGCATTTTATACTTTTTTGTAATAGATTTTTGTTTTAGCCCTGCCCTGAAATCCGCTACCATCTGATTTTTAACCACACCACTATATTTATTTTTAGCCATTTTATTTATTTTTAGCCATTTTATTAGTAAACAAATTGGAGACACCTGACCTTTTAAGTTTTGTTAAGTCTATAGCTCACTTCAAATGATAGCCAAAACCAATACCAGCAAGTTAAAGAGCAAGAAAATACGGTACTTTTGAAAACCCGGTATGTTTTCCACAGGCAAGACATTTAGTTGAGTTACAGTTTTTGCCAAAACTCTACAAATAATGATAGCAATGTCTTGTTTTTTATTCTATTCGTAAACTTGTTCAATAGGTTTTCTTAAATTGCCAAACAAGGGTACCTTCTGTACCTATTCCTGTCTCCTAGAATTCTTCAATGTAAAATGTTTAGGAAAAATCCGATATGTTTTGCACAACACTGTATATGACTTATGATGGTAGTTGGGTGACTCGTATTTAAGAGCAAGTTTGTTAAGCCTTGCCTTCATTTTACAGAAGGCCAGAATCGGAATACATAAAATTCTATTGAGATAAGGTCTTGTCAGGGTGAAACTAATAAGAGTCGGTTACTTGACTGACTGACAAGAAGACACGTTGTCCAAGCAATGATCTCGACGATTAAGCCGACCTCCGAGGCTAACTATTCCAATTGTCTATTCCATGAAAGTGCGCACTTTAACGACCTGCCAGAGATCTTACCTAATTTCGATGTTAAAGGGCTCATCCAGGAGAAATTAGCGGTATCCCTAATCTTCCACGTATCTCGAACATCTCGAACAGGACTATATTACAACAGAGACGTCGCAATCAACGGTGGGGATCGTTTTCGGCTCTCTATGCCAGTTAAAAATCGCGTTATTAAAGACATTGCTAGTCAACACCAGAAATGTTGATACCTAGATGAAGGTAGCTCTATCTATCTATAAGAGGACAAGTTAGTCTGCTTATTTTTTAAGCCATGGTCGACTTACATTGCTAAGGTAAAAACAAAAAATCTAAACATTCAGGACAGAAAAAGAGCACTCATAAAAATCTGGAAAAACTGGTGAGAGTTGCCAGAAACGACCCACAACGGGATGTAAAATCTAAAAAACCAAACATCTTATATCAGGCATTCTTAAGAAATGTGTGTTATTACGTATGAACGTATGCTTCATTCGAAATATAAAAAATACGAAGCAGCAAAAAGGAAAACTTGCCATTTTCCCTCACAAGTACCTCTAAATATTAAATAAAAACATGTACGAGTATAATCCTAGCAAATGTCAAAACCGTCCTGCCTGTTTTAACAATGGTTTCATGTGAGAGATCATCCACACTACATCATGGAAGGCCAACTGAATCCTTATAATATACTTAGCTATAATACACTGCATTTGAAAAGTAGAAAAACAAACGAGGTCGTCTTGTGTTTATCTAGCACTCTCGTAACGATGTTGAATTTCTAGGCTCATTTTAATTTATTATTTGCATTGTTTCATTTAAATGAATGTTGTAAGCACTTCGTCCTGCAGTACAATGAAATAAGATATGGGGTTTCTTTATATGACACGAGAGGTGACAGATACATGTATATTGTACATGTTTTAAGAAGCTGTATGATTTTAATATTATATAATCTTTTGTTGTAGCTGTATAGTATATGCTCACGGCTTTGTTTGATTCTTTTTTGTGATTCCTGTACTTTCATTTGCATTTTTCTTCATTAACAAGTCATACTTATCTATACCTTATCTTGCACAAAAACAGATAGTTTGCTGCATAGAAATAAGAAAGGTGACACTTTAGTGCTATAAATGAAAATATGCTTCTCATTACGATGTACGAGTATGTCGGTAAATTTGTTTCAATTTAGCTGCTAATTATTATTAATTTAATTCAATTTAAAAGCATTGTTTTTGTTTAGTTATAAGAATTTATTCTCATTCGTAGAATTGTCGCAGATGGCACCGAAATGAAACTATTGGGTCTATTACTTAATTCGTGCGGTTTGCTAAGAGATGGCGTAACTTGTATTATTCTATTGTTATTATTCCATTGGGACATGCGTTGGAAAGCTACTGTCATTGTACGTCATTCATTTGAAGCGTAAACAACAAGAATTTTTTTCACTCAAATATGTCGAACTTTGTGCCTGAAAAAGTGTTTTCGCGGGGAGTTCTTCTTCATTACGTTAATATGAAGAAAACTGCTGCCGAAAGTCATCGTATTTTGGTGGAAGTTTATGGTGAACATGCGCTAGCTGAGCGAACGTGCCAAAAGTGGTTTGCACGATTTAAAAGTGGTGATTTTGGCTAGGAAGACGATGAACGTCCTAGGCAGCCAAAAAAGTTTGAAGATGAAGAACTGGAAGCATTACTCTATGAAAATTGTTGCCAAACACAAGAAGAGCTCGCAGAATCTTTGGGTGTCACTCAAGCAGCCATTTCAAAACGTTTAAAAGCAGCTGGATATATTCAAAAGCAAGGAAATTGGGTTCCACATGAACTCAAGCCGAGAGACGTCAAAAGGCGGTTTTGCATGTCCGAAATGCTGCTGGAACGAAACAAAAGGAAGTCATTTTTGCATCGGATTGTTACTGGTGATGAAAAATGGATCCATTAGGACAACCCCAAGCGCAAAAAATCATCTTTGAAACCCGGCCAACCAGCCAAATCAACGGCAAAGCCGAATATCCATGGCGCGAAGGTAATGCTCTGTATTTGGTGGTATCAGATGCATGTGATGTATTAAGAGCTGCTAAAACCGGGTGAAACCATCAATGGACAACGCTACCGAACGCAATTAATCCGTTTGAAGAGAGCAGTGGCCAAAAAACGCCCGGAATATGCGACCAGACACGAGGCAATAATTTTCCATCATGACAACGCTCGTCTTACCCCACCCGCCTTATAGCCCAGACCTTGTCCTTTCTGACTACCATTTGTTCCGGTCGATGCAGAACGCCCTCACTGAAATACGGTTCACATCAGAGCAGAATATCAAAAATTGGCTTGATTCATTCTTGGCTGCCAAGCCGGCGCAGTTCTTTTGGGATGGGACCCACAAATTGCCAGAAAGATGGGAAAAAGTCATAGCTTCAGATGGGCAACACTTTGAATAATACTATTGTACATGTTTTTCTTAAATAAACGTTCAAATTTTGAACGTTTAAGTTATATACCCAATATTATCTGAGTCCTTCAATTGTGGTCATTTTCAAGTATTCGGTCTTTCGAAGTCAGGAGTTACACATTTGTTAAAAAAGTTCACGGAATTTATCCCGAAAATTAAAATACAAGTTTATTCATCTAAATCTATATTTTCCCCTTCAGAGTAATCCCCATCGACTGCAACACACTTATGCCAGCGCTTCATCCAATCCTCGAAACATTTTTTATATTCGGTTTTCGGTATGTCCATCAGTGCATCCTGCGATTTTTTCATTGCTTCCTCTCGGCTGCTGAAACGCGTTCCCCGTAGTGGTTTGTTTAACTCGATTGAACAGAAAGAGGTTATAGGGAGCCAAATCAGGTGAATTCGGTGGCTGTTGGATGGTATTTGTAGCATTTTTCGTCAAAAAATTACGAATACTGATGGCACTGTGCGACGGTGCGTTATCATGGTGCAAAATCCACGAGTTTTCTGCCCACAATTCTGGTCTCTTTCGGCGAATTGCTTCACGCAAACGTCTCATAACGCTCAAATAATACTCTTTGTTTACTGTCTGGCCTTCTGGCAAAAATCCATGATGCACTACACCGTTGTAATCCATGAAAACCGTCAGCATTGCCTTCTTTTTTGACTGAAAACGACGTGGTCGTTTTGGTATCGGCTCATTTGGTGAACGCCATTCACTTTCCTGATGTCTGGATTGCGTGTCGAACTCATAAACCCACGTCTCGTCTCCAGTAATGATCCTTTTGATGAACGTGGGATCGGATTCAGACTCGCAAATCATCTCTTTTGCGACGTCAACACGGTGTCTTTTTTGCATGAAATTGGGGTCTTTTGGCACCAACTTTGCTGCTACACGACGGAAACCCAAATCATTAACCGAAATGTCTTGGACGGATCGGACGGTCCAAGTCCTCCGCTATCTCTCTGATAGTTAATTTGCGGTTATTGACCAACATTTCTTTACAAGTACTTCATCAATGTTTTCGTCGGTTTTCGATGTCGATGGTCTGCCACTGCGTTCATGATCTTCGATTGACTCACGACCACTTTTGAACCGCTCGCGCTCGTGCAACTGGTAAACGACGGTTTTCTTTAGAGAATCGTTGCCGAAACACTTTTCCAACGTTGTCGCGACATGAGGGGTGTTGCTCGGTAGCACCAACAATTTTGGTGGCTAGTTGAAGGAAGGGAGAGTTCGTCGTCGAATTCCTCAAGTAATAGGTAGCTTCATGTGAAGCAAAGTGGGTCACCTAATGTTTTAGGCATGGCCGGCTTATATAGTTTTAAGTAGGAGTAAGTTAGATTTAAGAAAAAAATATATATAAAAACAAAAAAAAATTAATAAAAATAAAAAATGGAAAAAAAAACATATATATACATATATTTATATATCAGGTATATACATATTATGTATATACGAGTATATATATATGTATATATGTATGTATTAGATGTAAGTAGATTAAGATATATTTTTAGGTAGTTTGTAGGATTTTAGTTTTAAGTTTTATAATAAAATAGAAAAAAAGGTCATGTTACTAAGTTTTTTTTTGTAAAAAATGTTTTCTTAGTTTTAATTATAATGAATAGAAATAGTATAGTATAGTAGTAAGATACGTCGAAAGACATAATTTAAGTGTTAGGTTTAACTTAGAGTGCCCGAATGGGGCCAGTAAGTTAGAATAAGATAATTTTAAGTTAATTAAGCTAACTTTTAAGCATTTTTTTGTCTAGCAAGTAAGAGTAAATTAAGTGAAACAATAAAAATGCATATAAACTGAAACTGAAACTGAAACTTTTCCAACGTTCGCGCACCATTAAATCTGTTTTTTACGCAAAATTTAATACTCGTACAAGTTCGTTGTTGCAAATTGAAATCCATTTCTAAAATTGTAAAAAATCGCCAACACACACAGAGATAGATGTACTCTTGGCTACGTAACTTCTGCAAATGTCAAGCTATGACGCTAAGATTTAGAGGGAATGTCAACAACAGATTTACCAACTTAACAAAAAAAAAAACAGAACTCAAATCGGGACAATGGGAGCGCCACACAGTGGTGTGGTGCGGGAACTTTTTGATCAAGGTGGTATTAGGTAAAATATAAGGAGCTTGACTTAAAGTGATTTTGTTAATTTAAGGGTTTGTGTGACACGTAGCGTTCCTCTATCACAAGATTTATTAAGTATCGTCTACAACATAAAATTAACTCACCACTGTTCAATGAATGAAAAACAATATTACCCACATGACTTCCTCTGTTGCACATGCCGGCTCTTTTGATAAAATTGTTCCGTGATATTTTCGCGACTCCTTTTCATCGATAACAGCAAGACTTTGAGTGCTTTCATTTGACTGGGGTACGTTGGAATAAGCCCTTTCAACAAAAAATATCTAACGGTGTTTAGTCGCATTATCTCGGCGGAAAGTTTTGATCAGAATTTCAAAAAATGACTTGCCAACGACAATCTTTTATACCAAAAGAGCAATGGTTTTGCCACTTGCATGACACGTAGTACCACCGTCTTGTTGAAAACAAAAATCGCCAACATCCATACCTTCCAGTTCCGGCTATTAAAAATCCAAAAATTCCAAATTCCAAATGCAACAATTTCGATTATTAACAAAACCTTAAATCGCTCAAAATGACTGATTGGTGTTATGTATTTCCAACAGCCAAGTGGCAAAGTTACCGCGCTGCTGATGGTCGGCAACCTTAAATTCTTGCGTCAATTGAACCAAGTTTTTGTGACATGTTCAATTCCTGATCGACAAACATAGGTTTTCGCCTGCACTTCGAACTACAAAAGCAATAGTGCCATTGGTTCTTGCATGGCGGCCACGGTTTAGGTTCTTCAGACCATTTACTTGTCTCAATGATTCAAATTTCTGAACCAATTTAACAATTTCCAGCCGAGAATTTTTCGGACTTTTTCAAGGAAATTTACACCATTTTTGTAGTGAACTTGAGCAATTTCAAAACGTTGCTGAATCGCACTCGTATATTGCTCCATTTTTATTACTTGTGGCAACAGTTTTACAGATGGCATGGCAGAGTAGCCGAAATTAATTTAAAGTTTATTGGAAAACACTGTACCACATATGCGATACACGAACTTCTCAGAGAAGAGTACAAGGTATCCGGTGGCAGATTTATGTTTTTAAAGAAAAAGAATGCCCGTGTTTTTTTTGAAAATCATTTCGTTTAAATGCCGTCCATTTAGTAGCACATACTGTTGGAAGCGGACCACTTTGTTTCGTAACGCGTGATACAACATACTTTGCTGGATGCCGTGAATACCACGGCCGATATATTCTTTCAGGTCTGTGACAGACCGCGGGTTATAAGCGCAGACTTTATTTTTGATATACCCCCATAGACAAAAATCCATGGGGTTAAAGTCTGGAGACCCGCGGCATCCCCAGAACGGCTGACCAGTTTTCGTTGGAAATATTCACGCAGCAAAATTCAAGGAGTTTTGTTTTAACGGTATGCGAAATCTTGTTGAAACCACGTTTGTGGTGATTGAGATGGATGTACTTCTTTTCTGGAATTCAAAAACAAAAAAAAACCGGGCGGGATAATTTCGTTAGTCAATTAGGTGCATCAAACACTAGAGGCGTTTGGTTTGCGATTTTCTTGCTCACGCGCCTATTCAGGTGGAAGTGGGCCCCCTCACTCCAGAAGATGCAATTCAACAGGTGAAGATCGTTTCAACATTATTTCACAAAAGTTTTTACATATATTAGAGAATCTTAAAAGAGTGAAATTTTAAGTTTCTGTAGAATTTCATGTACGGCCACCTTGGGCCGCTCTTTTCCGCGCTGAGGTTCTTGGATTTTCATATCACCTTCGTTCCACCTCACGAATGTTTTCGGTGGTCCTTGATGTTCTGAGGCGTATTTAGAGCTGAAGAAGTTTCGCAAAGCCTTTGCATCTACGAAAGAATTAAATTTACACTTCGTCTATCGCTCAGTCGCCGAATATTGTAACGTGAGCAAATTTTTCAGCACGCACACAAGTAATAATCGTCATTTTTAAAAATGCCTCAATAGCAAACACACGACGCTCTACCAACCACTGCGACATTGTGACGCACTTTCGATGATTCAAATGACCTTTTAAGCAACTCGTTCTTATCAAATGTAAGAAGTAGTCATCACTTCTCGTTAAATAGTAATTCAAACAAAGACTTCGCAACCGTCTTTGAAGTTATGACTTTTTTTTTTTAAAAAATTGCGGACGCTCAAGGGTTTATTTTTTTAGTACCCTTAAAATGTTTGCACACAGCGCCGGCCCATCAGGGAGGATGGAAAGAGAGGTACCGGTGAACGTTGGTTTTAAATGTTTGAAGGTTATAATGACTAGGTAATAAAGAGCTAGGCAGGGCATTCCATAAGCGAGTTGTACGGCTTATGTATCACCTATGAGTTTTATCGCACGGTTTTGGATCCTATTTAGCAGATGCAGAGATGTTTTCGGCGCACCCGACCAGATTTGGCATTGTACTCCAATTTCGGGCGGATAAATGCCCGATGTCGCCAGATCAGAGGGGATAAAATATTTCTTACATCGCTTGGGAAAACCTAGACATTTGGCGGCATTTTTGACGACATCGAATATGTGGTCATTCCAACGTAAGTTGTCACTGACACACATACCGATTTCGACGATGTAAGTGCCATCCACGGATAATGGCTGGGTGTTTAAATTTCGCTTTAACGACAGCAGACAGCATCGTGTTTTGGAAGCATTAAATTCTACTCTGTTAGTGGTTCCCCAATTAGTTATGCTGGTAATATCAGAATTTAATGAACTTAACATACGCTACCGTTCCCGTTCGACAGCCGAGTACTGTCGTCAGCAAAGGAATATATTGGATTAGAGGTAGCAGACAAGAGATCGTTGATGAAAATTAAAAAGAGTGTCGGAGACAGAACGGAGCCCTGGCGCACACCAGCATTTACTTTGTGAATATCAGACTTGAAACCATCCAAGACAACTTGAATTGAATGTTCCGAAAGGTAATTTCTAATCCATTGAAGAAGAGAATCATCGGTCCCAAGAGCACGCATTTTCGACAAAAGAGCCTGATGCCAAACTCTGTCAAATGTCTTAGAAATATCAAGCGCAACTATCTTGCTTTCGCCAGATTGATGTACGCTTTGGTTCCACTTTTCGGTGAGACATGCCATCAAATCAGCACTGGACCTGTTGCTACGAAAACCGTACTGCCGGTCATTAAGAAGTTTTCGTGTTTCGAGATATTTCATTAGCTGACGGTTTATCAGCGTTTCCATGACCTTGGAAAGAAGGGACGTAAGTGCAATGGGTCTGTAGGGGGAGAGAGAGGAAGATTCGCCTTTCTTAGGGACAGGCTGGGCAAATGCTGTTTTCCATCTGCTCGGAAAGAGTCCTAAAGAGTAGGAAGAACACCTCTTCAGAAGAAGGGGAGATATACCATCTGGACCAGTGGATGTGTGAATGTAAAGATCTTTAAGAACTCTTGCTACTACACGAGTGCGAAAGTGGATTTGTCCCACTGAAGATTCGCCGCACTCAAGTGTAGGCGGAGACAAAGCACAATCTGCGAGTGTTGAGTTGGCCGCAAAGTGTACAGCAAGCAGATTGGCATTGTCCAAAGAGCTGACAGCTGGAATGTCATTGTAAATGAGCGTTGGGATGGAGGATGAGCCAGAATTTCTAATATTTTTGACGAATGACCAAAAATTTTTACTACCTTTGCGACATTGTAGTATTTTTTGCCTCAGTTTTTGGTCGTATTGGTATTTTACACGTTTAAGAAAGGCGTTGCAGTCATTTATGGCTCGTTTGAACTTTTTTCGATTTTCTTCAGTTGGGCTGGTCTTGAAGGACCGAAAAAACATTTCTCTAACCCTGACAGTCTCTTTACAGCTCGAGTCGTATTATGCCTTTTCTTTTGGTTTGATACTCTTCATCCGATGAGGTATGAAGTTTCTCATTCCAAAGAGAATGGTGTCTGTGATCATTTTAGCAGCGGCATCCACGTCGTTATCGAGGAAGCATAACGATCAGTTAAAATTCCTACAGAAGCTGTTAAGACCGCTCCAGTTGGCTTTCTCGTATTGCCATACGGTTCTTTTAGAAATCTTTTCTCTAACTGTGGGGTCCGTGTACGAGAAATTAGCTGATATGACACAATGGTCCGACTAATGACTAATCTTAAGTCAAACGGAATCGGTGATAAATTCATAATAATACTCGTAGAACAGTTTTACCTCATCGACTTTTCCGGATTTCTAGAAAATGTCTAAAGTTATACCTGTTGCTAAAAAACCTAACCCAAATGAATCTTCTGATTATAAACCTTAAGCATATCCAATTCTGTCTAAGGTATTTAAGAAGTTAGCAGCCAAGCAGATGACCAATCACTTTCGCCTGAATTACCCATATCAGTCGGTATTTAGACCTTAATACAGTTGTGCAAAAGCTATGGTGAAGGTTTTGGGCGATATCAAAAAAGAATTTGACCGGGGATATTTGACAGTCTTATTAGTTCTTGACTTCTCAAAAGCATTTGATACGATGAATCATGAAAAACTTTGCAAAAAATTGGGCTTAGTCGAATTGCGGTGAAACTCTTGTCAAGCTATTTGTTTGGTCGTAGTCAAAGGACCTGTAGTAATGGGAATTGCTCTCAATCTAAGTCTCTGCTTCAAGCTGTTCCATTGGATTCTATATTACTCCCGATTCTTTCCTGCATATACACTTGCGGTCATAAAAACCGCACCACCTAATGAGTTCCCAAAAAATGCCTAATTACATCAGATCGTAAGGGTTTTTCGCATACTAATGAAGGGTATTCCCCATAGCAGAGTTCGGCCTCGTATTCAGTGCAAAAAAAATCAGTTTGAATTGAGTTGTGATGGTGACAAGTAAAAAACGTGAAATGTCTGGTAAATATCATCAACTGACTCGGGACGAAAAAGTTCAAATATTGACTTTAGTCGAAGAAGGGCTTGGCTATCGTAAGATTGCGGTTAAAATAGGATGCTGTCACTCAACTATCGTACGACTGATGAAGAAAAAAGAAAATTTGGATCCACTGGAAAGGAAAAAAGGCTCGGGACGAAAACGTAAAACAACCCAGAAGACGGACAATGTATTACAACGAATTAGCATGAAAGATCGCTTTAAAAATGCTGTCCGTATAAGAGCAGAGCTGAGTGAATTTCATCAAGTTGATCTAAGCGCCGAAACCATACGCCGACGGCTACGGGAGATAGATTTATATGGAAGACGACCAGCGAAAATAACTCTCCTAACCACAAAAATGAAAAAAGCTCGCTTGACGTGGGCAAAAAAGTACGAAGATTGGACGCAGGATGATTGGCGATGTGTGATATGGTCCGATGAAAGTAAATTTAATTTGTTGTGTGCCGACAATTTGCCATACGTACGACGGTCAGCAGGTGAAAGGTTCAAGGACGAGTGCATAGTCAAAACAGTGATTTGGGGATGTTTTTCTTTTTACGTTTTGGGCCCTTTGCACTTTGTTGATGGAACTATGAAAGCTCAAAAGTATGGAGAAGTAGTAAGGGAGTTTTTGGTACCAGCAATTGAACAGCATCATTCGTATACTGACAAGTGCATTTTTCAAGATGATTCTGCTCCTTGCCACTGCGCCTAATCCCTAAGTAAAGTGTTATAAATCAACTTCTAGATGTCTACTTTATAAAAACAGACAAGTAACTAGAGTCTTTCAATAATTTTCAGCTCAAGACAACGTTTGATGACCTCGGAATTACCAGACTAGACTGACCAGCTAATTCACCCGATTTAAACCCAATCGAACACTTGTGGCATGTAATGCAATGTAAGGTGGCTGAACATAAACCAGAGAGTAAAAAAAAGCTAAATGAAGTTCTGGAACATGTATGGAATACTAAAATTTCAATGGATATTACTGAACTTCTAGTAAACTCGATGCCTTCCAGAATAAAAGCGGTTATAACCGCCAAAGGAGGAGCAACTCGGTATTGATAATTTTTTGGTAAAAGTGGCATATCTAATCATCTTATATACACATACATAAAAAATGTATCGTTTGATTTTGTTAACCAATGACTGTATTAAAATATTTTAAAAAAATAAGAAAATTAACTGGTTTTTCTTTCTTTGTTAATATTTTTTTTCAAACATTCAATAAACAGATGGAAATTAGATAGAAATACTTATAAACTACTGCGGAGTACTCCACAAAAATTTCATTTCATTATAAAAATTATTATCATAGTTATTAACAATTTTTCAATCATTTTGATATGGTGCGGTTTTTATGACCGCAAGTGTATATGTACAGTGCCGGAAAAAAGTTTGGAAACATACTAGGGAAATATAGCATTTTAGCTCTATCATAAAATTTATTCATATTTCGTACAGAGATACGTTATCATATTTTTTAATCAATCTTAAAAAAGCTATTGCTATTTTG
This sequence comes from Volucella zonaria, assembly GCA_963966105.1. Lineage (NCBI taxonomy): Eukaryota > Metazoa > Arthropoda > Insecta > Diptera > Syrphidae > Volucella > Volucella zonaria. Next base: position 159,334,615 of record OZ014532.1, on the reverse strand, counting down.
TATCGCTGAGAAAAATAGCTTCAATTTTATCCACTGCATAAAGTAACATTCGCGGAAAAAAGTATGGAAACAGTATTTGCTGTCAAAATTCCAATTGGAACAGTTTGTGATAAAGTTAGGAAGTGGAAATTATCTTTCGTGTAAACGTTCATTTTGAACCTGAGCTAGACTTATTTAAAAAAAAAACAAAAGAACGGAACGCCGAAGTGAAATGTGTATTTGAAGGAAAAAATGGTTTCGATGGATGATAATGGGACAAAACAAATACAGATTCCACGTGATTTGAATATACCGAGACGGCCAGGGAGGGACAGTCAAGTGTGCATCCAAATCAGCTGGTTCGAGGAGAACAACAACCATCACCCATAGTTCAGAGGATATCGAAGCAAAATCCAGCGAGAACGGCAACTGAAATCGACGTCAAATTGAAGGAGAGAGGTATTGCAGAAGTCACCGACGGTACAATTAGGAATAGGTTGAAGGAAGTGACCTTTCCGGAAGATCTCCATTGAAGAAGCTCAAGAGGCTCAATTATTCAAAAAAGCATATTTTTTGGACTCCAGAGAAATGGAATACAGTCTTGTGGAGTGACGAATGTAAGTCTCAACTATTTAGAAGCGACGGAAAACATTATGTGAGACGGCCAAAGGGTGAAAGATACAATGCAAAGTATCAATTACCAACCGTAAGGCACGGCGGAGGCTTGGTGATGGGGTGGACATGTTTTTCACGATCTGGAGTTGGACCAATTTTTCACATAGAAGGTATAATGGATCGGTATCATTACTTGGAAATACTGCAAAACCTTATGCTTCCATATGCTGAAGAAGAAATGCCACTTAGGTGGATTTTTCAGCAAGACAACGATTCGAAGCATTCTTCTAAGTTGGTAAAAGATTGATTCCAATGGGAAAGAGTGGATATCTTGGAATAGCGATCTCAATCCCACACTTGTGGGAAAGCGTAAAAAGACAACTTAGAACCAAAAAACACTTCTAATAAGAATGCGTGGCAAACCGCAAAACATCCCAGTTTAATTTTGCGAAAAATTGGTAGACTCTATGGAAAGGAGATGCAGAGCGATTCTTAAAACAAAAGGGGGAAGCAATAAGTATTAATAGAAATACGTGCTATTACCAAGAAATATACAGTGAGCGACAAAAGTCTACGTACGGCCACCAGTCTTGTAACCTAACGAGTTAAAAAGCATTACGAAAAAATCAAATGATGCAGTTTTGTTTCAAATCTCTTTTTATTAATAATACATTATAAAATAAATGAATTTAACAAAAACTTAACAAGTTGTCGACAAGTTGTCGAAATCGACCAAGGATGAAATTGGATTGCCTTGCAGGAGCTCCGTTAGGACCGTGCCATGTCTGAAACTACTGCTCTTGAAGTAACCCAGATTAATGAGTCGCATCGCACTGTGTTAGGTGCAAAAAGGTATCCAATGCTGCCGCAGCAGGGGTGGTACATAGCGCACCTGTATTGGCTATGGAAACCGTTCTTTGAAGCGCCGCTAATTTTTGATAAATCGTTTTGTATGTAAGTATAGGTCTTACCATATGCAGTCAGTACACCATAGCAAGTTGTAAGCCCCAAATTTTTCCTTCTTTTGCAGATAAAAAGAGTATTATATGCCTTTTTAGTTTTTTCCGCTACATTAAGACTCCATAAGCCCTAGGCAATATTGATTTCTAAAAATCTGTATGAAACTAAAAATTTCGCCTATACATCAATAAATAACACAAGGGTTACTTTTGTATCGATCGTTACTTGTCTAGGTTTCAAAACAAATTGTCGACTGTCCTGTTGTGCTCACGGTTAGTCGTATTTACGCCTGTGTTCGGAGCTTTTGGATATGTGCCCGTCTCATTCCAATTAAATCAAAAATTCATTTGATGAAAACATTACTGATACGAGCACCTGTTATCTCATACTGTCAGCTTGACTGAGCACCTACATTGGAAATAAACTCCAAATTGCCCTTAACAATATGGTACGCTGTCTGTTGCTTGGGCAGATATGGCCATGTTTTACCATTTGCAAATAACATCCTTGGTTGTATCTTGCTCATTTATTAATGCTCATAACTGCATCTTCTTACACAAAATGATCTATACAAAATCACCTTCATATTTGTTCATAAAGTCGGAATTCGTCAGATCATCTAGCATTTTTAATTTTACAACTCAGCCTTTCAACTATGTCAATTCATCGCGACTCTTCTTCGCCAGCGCCATTAGGCTATGGAACCCACTGCCAGAACACATAAAAAGTATGTCGAGAGTTTCAGATTTCAAAACAACCATTTTTGCTTTGCTAAGACTGGTGTTTGACCAATGACTCGAGTGAAGTTGGCCTCCAATTACAACAGCGGCTTCGGCTGGCTTCAGTTCTTGCAATGCACGAATTGAATTTTCTGTGCTTTCAAATCAAGATCCTCACGTGAAATACGCCAAGTTGTTGCATACAACAAGCCAAGCTGTTGAGAACGGCGCCGAATCGATTCATCACGGTCAGCGTGTACATTCTTCACTACCGACGCTATATTTTCTCTACTACCATATGTGCTAGATGTAGTCTATTTGGTCGCGTATTATCCAATAATGGAAAGTGGGTCTCAACGCGAATTGTTCGTTCAGTAGGCCGATTATGTGGATCATAAGTTGCTTTAAGCACACAGAACAGATTCCTCATAGAACGCTGATTTTCGTAATACAGCTGAATACTTTGAAGACGCTGTGCTGGGCTAAGTCTTTCCATGATGAAATGTCAAACAATACGCGATGCATGCGTGATCTCTCATGTAATCCCCACTGGAAAAAATACCTTTACATCAAATTTTTAATGAACATATGAATTTGAATTTGACGCCAACCTCCCCGTTTAAATACCTGCGTATAAATTTTCAAAAGCAAGTAGATACTGATATGTCATCATGAGGAAAAACAGATAAAAATGGCTCCAAAGAAAATAGTCAGTAGGGGCCAAAGCCAATTTACAGGACCATTTCGCGAAATCAACTTCCCACCAAACTGTAATAGCAATAAATGAATGAATTAAATTGTCGTATGTTACTCGAATAGCACCTAGCGTCATCTTGTTGAAACCATGTTTATCTGTTATCCATATTTCGGAAAGAAATTTCGTTGAGCATGGCTCGGTAACAATCGCTCAAGCCTTATTTGAAAAAAAAGGAAGAACCACCAAGAACTATCAGGAGACGAGATAGAAATAATAGTTTTTCCAATTCTTATATTTCAACAGCAGTCAAAGTTACCCATGACATCCAGCCGTCAAAATATTCAGTTTTCAGGTTTGCCATTTCATCATGCATCCTTTTACGGTTGTCGAACGTGCGGAGATTATTAAAAAATTAAATCGAAATTCCGGCTCAGTTGTAAGTAAATATGCAACGTGAATTTCGTCGTGTGGTCGGTCGTCAACATGGCTTCAGTGTGCGGGCAATTCGTCGTACCGTGGAAACGTTTGAGCGTGAGCGCACTCTTTTGGATCTTAAGCCACACCAACCAGATAGAGATTGGTACGAAATGAAGAAAACATAATCGCAGTAGCGCCAGTATAGAAGAAGCCCCAGAAATCAGCCGATCAGCTGAATTGCGCATAGCCAGAGAATCAACCCGGCTTATTTTACGGTTCAATTTGGGCCTACATTAAGACTGTGCTGACGCAAGAATTGAAGCCGGACGACCACAGACAACACCGTGAATTCTCTAATTGGGCACTGGAAATGTTGGCTGGAGATCCGGATTTTGGTCAAAAAAATCATCTTTTCAGACGAGGCCCATTTTTGGCTCAGCGGCTATGTCAACAAGCAAAATTGATATTTTTGGAGGGAAGACAATCCACAAGTGTTCGTCCAAGCATTAATGCATTCACAAAGATTGACTGTTTGGTACGGTTTATGGCATGGCGGCATCATCCGACCTTATTTCTTTCGAAATGAGGAAGGAGACACCGTTACCGTCAATGGTCTCAGGTATAGAGCGATGTTAACTGACTTTCTGCGATCAGAGCTCGACAACATCGATATATCCGAGCTGTGGTTCCAACAAGACGGCGCTACATGCCATATAAACGACGCAACGCCCGAAGTTGTGAAGGAGAAATTTAGCGATTGGGTCGCGATTGAACGCTCGCGGCGAGCGTTCATCAATTGGCCGTCGCCATCATGCGATTTGACACTACTCGATTATTTTCTCTAGGGCTACGTCAAAGGCTTAGTCTACGCTAATAAGCAAATCACTGCCAGCGAAGCCGAGGCGGCCATTTGAATGATGTGCTATTCCACACATAATGACATGAAGGTAGCTTCAAAATAAAGCCCGAATCAATTTTATATCTCACACTGTTGTTGTTTTATTTAAATTTCTTTTCCTATCGTCCTTATCTGGTTCTTGTTTTTGAAAGGCAATACGCCTACGCATATCAAAAATGAGTTGGACTCTGTGTATGGGGACTCTGCGCCATCATTTTGATCAGCTGAATTTAAACGTGGCCGTAAGAGCTTGGGAGATGATGAACGTTCGAGACGTCCAAAAACTGCAACCACTGACGATAACATTGCTAAAGTTCACCAAATGGTGTTAGACGACCGCCGAATTAAAGTGAGAGAGATAGTAGAGGTTATGAAAATGTCCAAAGAACGTGCCGGTTACATACTAAATCAAGATTTAGGCATGAGAAAGCTGTCCGCGCGTTGGGTGCCGCGTTTGCTTACGTTAGACCAAAAACGTGTTCCAATGAACATTTCCAACGCTTTGTTGGCGCACTTTAGGCGCAATAAATCCGAGTTTTGGCACCGATTAATTACTGTAGATGAAACTTGGATACACCATTATACGCCCTAAACAAAAATTCAGTCAAAACAGTGGACTGCAAAGGGCGAGCCGGCTCCAAAAAAAAGGAAAAACTGTTTTTTCGACCGGGAAAGTGATGGCGACTGTTTTTTGGGATAGTAAAGGAGTTATCTTAATCGATTATCTTGAAAAAGGAAAAACCATTACAGGAGCATAGTACGCATCATTACTTCCCTAACTGAAGGCAGAAATTGCGGAAAAACGGCCACATTTACAGAAAAAGGAAATCCTGTTTCACCAAGACAACGCGCCGTCTCAAACCTTAGCGGTTGCCATGGCGAAAATCGATGAATTACGGTTTGAACTGCTTGACCATCCGCCTTATTCACCAGATCTAGCCCCAAGCGACTTCTTTTTGTTCCATCTAAATACTGCGCTCGGAGGACAAAGATTTTCGTCAAATGAGGGGACAATCACCTTCGAGAACAACTATTTTGCAGAGAAAAACGCCAAGTACTATTTGGACGGGTTACAAAGATGGGAGCATCGCTGGGAGAAGTGTGTAGAGTTACAAGGAGACTATGTAGAAAAATAAAAATAAAAATTTTGAGAAAAAATGTCTTGTATCATTGTTCGGTTGGAAACTTTTCAGATCTATGTATGAACGTGCTTTTTAATTGATCGATGTTTCGATGAACAGCTTGCTTACAGTTATGTACAATACTCGTATATTAAAAATGACCGAAACGTGTTTTAACTTCGGTGAAAAGAACGCGAACTTTGAAAATCTATTTCCACAAGTCCTTCCATAATGATTTTCGGAAATGTTCATTCTGAACAAAAATAAAATACACATCTGCCAGTTTGACAGCTGGTACCATGCTTGACTAGTTATTAGTTACTTATTATTCTTACGTAACATTCTTACGACGCAAGAAAAAAAATCCCTTTACTATCACTCAACAGATTAAATACGATCTGTCTTCACAGGAGGACGTCTTAAATTTCATTGCCATACACCAAAAAGAATCACGAAAAAGGACAGCATAAATTAATTTATTATTATAAGATAGCGTAATCAAATATGAGTACATACCGTTGGATTAAATATGTGAAAAGGAATATCCTTGGGCCTAGATTATAATGCCCACAAACACAAAGGACACTAGGTAATCATTCATAAAATATTTGAATAAATTTTTGCACATTTACATAACTACCGGATCGGAATATAAATGCGATATCCATTACATACATATAGAATACGTATACAGGAATATTATTTCTCCGCATCATAAGATAGAACAGTTAAATTTTACATTAAAACGTGCCCTTTTATCAAAATTAATTTTCTGATTTTGAGTTTTAATATTACGAGTATTCCAATGTTGGGGTTTATATCCTATTTTCATCATATAGCTTTTTAAAATACCGTAGCCATCATATGTAACGCTTATGTTAAGCCTTTTCGGTTATTGGTTTTGAGATATCATGGAAGAGTGAATCCCCTACTTAAAGATGAAACTGTCATGGATACCAGCATTTTTGATTTGACAAACCAAACATAAAAAAGCATGCAGACGACAGTATCTCAGGGAGTAAGCAATATGTTTGACAAACTTTCTAATGCGTGATAATATCCAGAAATCCATCGGAAAGGGTTCTACGTCTGGTCATAACGCTTATATTATAGCAGCATCATAAAAGGTAGTGCAATATATGCACACTAAATTAAGGTGATAGCGTAGTTAATCTTTAAGGGGCCGGTAAGTAGTGTGCAACCGTTTCTGTTATATGCAATATGCAAGAATTCCACTGACGGGAAAATCAACTTAAAATGTAAACAACGACCATCAATGCAAGTTTAGATCCTTTGAACATCGGGGATTTCCCACAAACCAATTGCAAACTGGAAACCATCCTTGATCGATTGAAGTTATCCATAAGGACACACTTACATTACTCACCCTTCCAAACTCTGGCCAAAGTACATCTTGAACAAGAGCAAAACTGACTGATAGAAAATAAAACTGACAGCTTCTTGACAGTTTTCGACATTGGTATGGTTAGTCAAGAAGTTAGCTTTGTTTAAAAAAAAAATAGATTGTGACACGCTTATGCAATATCTGAATCAGACGAGCACATAGTTAGCAACGTGGTATGAAGCACTAAAAGCAACCATAGCTGACACTGACCGTGCTAACTGTTGAAACTTATGATTTTATGATCCGGAGATCAAAGTTAAAGTAAATTACTCTTTAACACATGTCCTGTTAGAGTTTTTCAGTAAACGTATTCACTTACATCCACCATGTCTTTAATGACATTACGATACATGTTCCGCAATTCATTGTTAACATTTTATGCGATGAAAATACAACAAAAAATCGTTTGTTCGGCCCTCCCTATTGGCTATAGCTTCCCTTAAAACTTTTCCTTCTTCCATAGTAGGTCTCTGGAATTGGTAACTATTTAATAATGACATTTTACTTTCTAGCTGAGTGCTTGCATTCTATTGAGTTAGTTATTTGACCATAAGGAGACGTTGGGTTTCTTTATGGATTCATAATCTCATTGTATTGCGAATTCAGTCAGCCAGAAGGACCTTGTTTTATGTACTCGTACTTGTATGTGTGTTATCATATAGGAGAGGATATGTTTGAGGAGAAAAATGCTTTCCTACTAGTTGAAGTAATGTTCTTAAAGTTTTTTTTTCCAGTAAGATACAAGACCCTTCTTTAATAATGCCCTCAAACATATGTATCTTTTAGAGGGGTGATGTTGTAAATTTAAATCGTTCTAAAGCTTCATGACTCGTTAATTGTGAGAAATTTTACAAAGGATTTGATACCGACTATTCGGTTTGCTTTTTTTCATTTTGTCTCTTTTGCAGTTGTCAGATATATCTGAATGGTTTGAGACAACATTGTAGAATTCTAATGTTACCGCAGGATAAGATTTAATAGCCGCTTGACAGTCAATGTATAAGATGGCGCAAGAGTTTTCACTCGTCTTATGAGGCAGTCATTTTATTTTTAAACAAAAAAATAGTTTCGACGTTTAAATCCCGAGGGTAATATTGGCAAAGTTGCCGCCGGTAGGATTGTTCCATAGCTTGTTTCCTGACTTTTTTACATAAATTAGTAAATTTTTCATTTCTGGCCGAATGTTCTCTCTTTTCAAGGTCTGTGGCTTGGTCAAACCAGGCAGTCTTGAGGGACACTGCAAATTGCCAAAATGAGATATTACAATAAGTGGCCGGCAAACGCTTGCTGTAGAATTTGCAGTGCCGCTCGTGGTGTGTGAGTCCTGGTAAATCAACATGCTGTCTAACCCCAAATAGTTAATTTGCGAAAGTAGGAAGTACCCTCTTCCTGTTCTTACTTTTTTGTAGTGGTCTCCAATCACAGTAAGTGTTGCCGATGCTATGCTCGAAGAGGGACTTTCAGAGGAGGGACTATCACTACCAACGAGGGATAATTTTCCTAATAATCCGCTTAAATGAACATTGTCGGCACATTGTTGGAATTTTTCAATGTTTAGGACGATATATCGTTTTCTTTGTGCAAATTTGATAGTATGTGCTTGTTTTTAAACTGAATTTTCATTTCCATCGTTTTAGAAAAAAGAATGACTAACGATGTAATTATAGATTTTTCGACCGTTGCACAAGTTTCTTCCTAGGTGTTGGGATGAAGACAACCTTTACTTTCATCATGTCGAGAAAATGCACCTCCCAAGAATTAAGTCGGACAATACTAGCATAATACGCCGTCATAAAGATCACAACGCTATGTGGAAGAGATTCAGCCATTTCTAAGCTTAAGTCTAATAAAGTATGCCCGTCGAGTGGAAAAAAAAAGAAAGAGATACCTTAAACTGCCCCAAGTACAGGGTAACAAGGAGACTACATCTCATATAAAATTATGTCTGCCGTATTATGTGAACGCCTAAGTAAACAGTTTGACAGACCAACATCAGTGTGATTTTAGATCAGGAAAGTTAAAATTTGCACGTTACGGAAAAAACGCAAGAGTTCTAAGCCGATACACACCACCTCTTTATGGATTTCAATGCCGCATATGACACCATATATAGAGATGCCCAGGAAAACTAACGTCTGTCTTTCAATCGGAAATATACGCAATCCTGATGGCAACGAACTACGAGTATATTGTGTAAAACCGGTGGAGCGAGCGAACCATTTGCATCTGTAGCGACAGCGGCAGCCAAGCTGCTCTTACCAGCTTGCTGAGCCCCCTTCCAAACTAGTTCGAGAATGCAAGACATCACTGAACGCAGTCGGAAGATGGAATTCCGAGTCTTGTTTTAATCCCAGGTCGCAACGGGACCACGGACGAGAATTTTTCAGGACCCGAAACCAGGTTAGTTCTGCCTGCGTCCTCGGTTGAGGCTTCCATTGGCATGACTCTCCCAATGTTTCCTAATGTCTCTAAGAAGTCAGAGGCCTTTCTGCTGCCCCTCAGCAGGGAAGACTGCAAGTTCCTTACAGGCGTCGTGGCGAGGCGCTAAAGTTTTCAGCACTTACATGTGCTGAGCATAAGTGATACAGCATCCAGTAGATTGCTGTGAAAGGGATGAGGATACCCCGGAGCTCTGGGAATGTCCGGCTTACGATAGCATCAGACGTTGACGTAGTGGAGGCTGATACTGTAGGCACCTTATCAACGAAGCGTTTACTCATTTTTACTCCAAAGACTGAAGAATAATTCCATAAAAAGCAACTTAGCAAGGAGTACGATAGACTAGTTCTTTACCTAAGTGCTCTATTCCAATAGAAAAAAAAAAAAACTATAGAGATGAGCTATGTATATAGACCAATGCTTGCATACTGTGCAGGCGAAGGAAAATCAGAGAGGAAGGAAAGAGAAGTGCCGATTAACGTTGGTTTTAAAGGTTTGAAGGTTATAATGACTAGGAAATAAAGAGCCAGGCAGGGCATTCCATAAGCGAGTTTTACGGCTTGAGAACGAATCACGATATTTCAGAGTACGTCCGAAAGTGGGCTTGAGGGTATACTGATGAGCATTCATAGGTTTTACGGTTAAAAGTTTGAAGGGGCGGAATGCTACTGGCGATTTCTATGGAGCACTGGTGGTGGAAATATGCAGACGACATTGACATAATGGGAAGAACACAGCGAGCTGTCAATGAAGCGTTTGCGACTATTGAACCAAAAGCGGCAAACATAGGTTCAACAGTCAACAAAGGAAAAACAAAGTGTAAGCTTTGCCTAGGACAAAACTTCACAATAGGCAGATACAGTAAGGGACTTTACCTAACGACACCAGCGTGAAAATCATGCAAAGAATCGCTCTTTCTAATAGCTGCTTCTTTGGGCTTAGAAGGAGATTGAGAAGTAAAGCCCTCTCTCGAGCAACCAAAAGACTTAGTACAGGACAGTGATCATGTCAGCCCTACTTTACGGCGCAGAAGTTTGAAAATTGACGAAAGCTGCTGGGGCACTTCGAGAAAAAATTTGTTCGGGTAATTCTAGTTTGCATCAAGGGAAAATGAATGACCGACCTCTATGGGTTGAACAGCAATGCCCACCTCATTAGAAAAGCTCGAATAGTCTAGCATTGATGACTAGGTCATTTTAACCGCATGGACACTAGGGTCCCGGCCTGGAAGTTGTTCGACTTCCACCCAGAGGGACAACGCAGTAGAGGACGACCTCGTCATAGGTGGCGCACACAAGTGGAAGTGGTCCTCAGCCAACTTCGTGCGCGCAACTGGGTGTAGATAGCAAAAGACTGCGCTGTCTGAAGGTGCATGTAAGCTGATAGCCTGATCCACCTCCGCACCATAGCACCATCTAAGTAAGTAAGTAAGGACTCAATAGAAACAGATCTCGATATATATGTGTTTTGTGTCACCGTAATGATTTCTTAATTAAGAGAACTTCAAGCTACCTACCTATTTTATCTAGTGCACTGGGACTATTTGCCTTGTTCCTTCCAATAAAACTTTTGATTTTGCCAAATAAAAGTGACCTCCTTGACCGCCAGAATGCGCTGCTACTGTAAAAGAGGTTATGGTGCCTTGAAATCCGTTCATATTTAGGCAGACATGCCAAATTGTCTTTAGTTTTGTTGATTGTTGTTGACATGTTTGGCATCATGTTGAGTATGGACAAAACCGATTTTCGTTCTCTCATAAAACATTATTTTTTAAGAGGCAAAACGGCGAAGGAAACAAAAGAAAAGTTGAATAAATATTATGGGGCTAATGCTCCGTTAGATTATACCGTCAAATATTGGTTTCGAGAGTTTCGTGGTGGCCGCAACTCCACTACCGATCAAGTCCGCAGCGGCAGGCCCTCCGATGCGGTTACAGAGGACAGAGGGTGGCCGTGGCTCAAGTGGTAGTGTATTGGCTTCCCAATTGGGCGGTTCGGGGTTCAATACCAGCCGTGACGGAAAGACTTTTTCAGGCAACTAAAATCTTGTGATATGAATGGTTGCCTAAATACAACATCAAGTCCAATTTACACTAATAAATTAGTCTCCCCATTAAATGTTGGATGCCACCCATGGAGCGAAATAACCACTGAGCCCAAACATCTTTCTCTCTCTCTCTATCCAATTTTCCGAAAAACTTAACACGTGCTCCGGCATTTTAAGAGTAGTAATACCCTTTTGAGTGTTAAGTTCTTTTAAAAAAAAAAAAAAAAATGTCAAAAAAACACATGAAATGGTGTTGGCTGACCAGAAAGTGAAGGTGCGCCAGCTAGCAGATTCCACACAGATTAGTACTGAGCGCACACGCCATATTTTGGGCAATATTCTGCATATGAAAAAATTATCCTGCCGCTGGGTGCCGCGCATGCTCACTTCTGGCCAAAAACACGAACGCAAGAGCACTTCGAAAGAGTGTTTGGACTTGCTGATGCGGAATCGGGCGGACTTTTGGCGTCGATTGGTAACTGGATTTGGATTCCTCGGACTATTATCTCTTCCCAGACCTCAAAAGATGGCTCATCAATAAAAAATTCAGCTCACGCGAGGAAATCATCCACGCCACGGAGAAGTATTTTGCAGACTTTCCGGAAAATTACTTTTCGGACGGGATCAAGAAGTTAGAAAATCGCTGGAATAAGTGTATCAAACTAAAAGGGGACTATATTGAATAATATAAAAAAACATTTAAAAAAAAAAATTTTTTAAATTCCCAAGGAGGTTAGTATATTTTCCTACTTCCAGTTCCCATCCGATTTTTTTTAGAAAGCTAGTGGTTTCTAGAAGTTTTGATCGAATTGTTTTCAAGAATTTTTCGATTTCTGATTTGTATTCGCTGAGACTGTTCATATATAGTATTCAGTCTTTGGTTTACTACTTTCCGCTTTGCTACTTAATTAATAATTAGGCTTTTAAGGTCATTCAGTTGTTCGTATTATAAAATTTGCAACATACATGGTAAAAGAATTAAATATGTTCCTAGCTAGTTTACTTAGTCATAATATACAGATAAATACACATTCGCATGTTCATACATATGAACTTAATTAGAGAAAAATTAATTTTTTTTACACTCATATGCATTCGTAAGTATGTAAACAATGCTGATAAAAAATTATGTGAATCATACGTATAGACGGCTTTTTTTTCGAAGGTTAAGATATTTTTAGTTCATATGTGTGAGACTATTGAAAAAAAAAACAATGAACAACTCAAGTCATAACATCCACTTAAAACTTCAAATGGTTTTATTCGAATGTCATGTTAAACAAGTGACTTGAGAGTGCTCAAAACATTGCGATGATACTTCGCCCAAAGTGCCAAAGAGAGAATGGAAGCTAAAAAACAAAAAACGCTTACGTTGATCTAGTTTTAAACTACAAACCGTACTCGTAATTGAATCAAGTTTAATCTTAAAATATCCTTTATTTCGAGAGAAAAATAGTATTCCGATTTAAGCAGGATTTATTGTTTAGCTTCCAGTTTAGTATTGTTTTATTAGTGCAGTACATGGAGGAAGTCAACATTCTTTCAATAGTTCAAAAGCCTAGACAAGTAGTTTTGGCGAGGGATAGTAGAGGCGAAACCTATTGTACATCACATATGACGGGTCCCAGCAACATAAGGAACGTGATTGGATTCTGACTAATATCATCCACAGGCGCGTTCAGCACCCTAGGTGCATTGCAGGCTATAACGGTCCGGTCATTTCATTTCATTTTATATGCATCTTTATTATAAAAAACAATGCTTAAAAATTAGCTTAATTAACTTAATGATACTTTCTTACAATAAGGAACTATGTAAGCCGGACATGGCTTAAAAATAACCCACAGGCCCGCTGGACCGCCAAATAGACACTGGAATTGAAGGAAACCACGAAGGAATTTCTTCACTTTCACTAAGTCTCCAAAATTCGAGCAACATATCGCGACTCCCTACGCCCCGCAATGACGTCTGCGACGTCTCTGTCGTATTTAAGTTGCCTCTCCGAAGATGTTCGAATGATTAGCGGTTCCGCTAATATGTCCTGGATCAGCCCTTTCTTTCGGAACTAAGCCATTAAAGCGCACACTATGGATCAGATTGTTCGTCGAGGTCATTGCTTTAGCAATGTGTCTGCGAGTCAGCTTAATGACGAAATTGTCCACTCTTATTAGGTTCGCCCTGTTGTTAAGGGTGTATCAACCAGCAGGAGATGTAAAATTGTTGGGACATCTCTGAAACCTTTATTGCTTTATAAAGTAGACGAATGGCCAAATAACCGCATCGGTTCTGTTTGCAGACCCTCATTCTTTTCTCGAAATATTCAATCACTCTTTCACATAATTACAGATGGTTGGCGTAGATCTTTTGTTAAACCCCAAAGAAAGAAACCTAATGGTGTTAAGCAGTATGATCTTGACGGCCAATAGGTGTCCCTACGTGCCATACAAGTCATGAAACACCGAGTTATTGCGCACAAAATTTCCTAGAAACGTAATTTCGCGTTTCGGGGATACCCATTGAACGCCAAGATCGTACGACTTAGTATCATTAGATTTGTTTCTTTAGGGTTAAAAGCTAAATGTGAAACTACGAGGATTTGTATGACACGTAGCCGCATCCTGTTCAAAGTAGAGGTCGTTCGTATCCGTAGCCTCGAGCAACGGCCAAAAAAAATCTTTCATCATGTCTCGGTCATCATTGACCGTAATGGCTTTTCCGGCCATATTTTCGAAAGAGTGCGGCCCTTTGGCACCTCCGGTCCATAAACCGCACCAAACAGGTACTCGCTCTGGAAGCGCTGGTATCTCCTGAATCCCAGATGCAGCAATTTTGCTTATTAACGTAGCCGCCAATGTGAAATAAGCCGAAAACACGATTTTCTTGCAAAAGTCAGTGTGAGCATGCATGTGTTCCAGGCCCCAATCCAAGAACGCATCGCGCTGTTGGTGGGCGGTCGGCTTCAGTTCTTGCGTTGATTGAACCTTATGCGCATGGGAGGCCAAATCTTGGCAAGGTCAATCTGCTTCCTGCACATTTTTCGGCCAGCTAAACACTTCCAGATTGTGTTTTGTCTCCGCCTACACTTGAGTGCGTCGAATCTTCAATGAGACGAATCCACTTTCGCACTCGTGTAGTAGCAAGAGCACTTAAAGATCTTAACATACACAAATCCGCTGGTCGAGATGGTATATCCCCCCTTCTTCTACGCTGGCAAAATTCTTTGGGACTTTTTCCGAGCAGATGGAAAACAGCATTTGTCTAGCCCGTGCTTAAAAAGAGATGAATCTTCTTCTCTCTCCTCCTACTGTTGCACTTACGTCCCTTCTTTCCAAGGTCTTGGAAATGCTGATAAACCGTCAGAGCTCATGGAATATCTCGAAATACGAAAACTTCTCAATGACCGGCAGTACGGTCTTCGTGGTAACAGGTCCGCTGGTGGTTTGGTGGCCTGTCTCACCGAAAAGTGGAGCCAAAGCGTACATCAATATGGAGAAAGTAAGGTAGTTGAGCTTGATATTTCTAAGGCATTTGACAGAGTTTGGCATCAGACTCTTTTGTCGAAAATTCGTGCAGTTGGGATCGATGACTCACTTTTTCAATGGATTAGAAACTACCCTTAGGAACGTTCAACTCAAGTTGTCTTGGATGGTTTCAAGTCTAATATTCACAAAATAAATGCTGGTGTACCCTAGCAGTATGGCTGTTGCGAGGTTAAGCTCCTAAGAACGATGACGACTGGAGGTGTTTGGGTCGTTCTCGACACTTTTTTTTAATGTGGCGATATATTCCATTGACCACGTTTCGGCGTCTACACGTCTTGCACTGAGGCCGTCTCTTGGAATATTTTGAGTATGTTGCGCACACACGTCTGAGAAGGCACATGATTGCGTGCAAAATTAGCAGCAATTTTTCGCACCGTTGCCGCGACTGAACGTGAATTTTCGTAATAAAATTCAACGATTTGTATTTTTTCTTCCACTGTGCACCGCGCCATGGTAAATTTCCCAAATTTATAGATGACATCTGTCACCACTGCCAACCCTGCGTGCATCAGCTGTAAAATAATAAGCCTTTTAAATGCTGCACCTCTAGTTGAAACACCCATTTCAAGACCTCGTTAGGATGTTATATACTTCGACTCTGGTCTTCTGTACACGCGAAGACAAGTCCTAAGGCAAGCCCTCTCAGACGAATCTTTTCTATTAAGTTGGCCCTCACGTTGAACCACACGGGTCATCAAAGTACAAGCATTGACCGGATAAGGGTCATCGAATTGGCTGCTCTAAAACAGTCTATTTGTAAGGGCAAAAGCTCCTTTGGCTTTGGCCAGAACAACATACATATATATGCTTGATCTAGATCCCAAGGTATCTGACTACATTCCAAAAAGCAAGTTGTTGCCCGTATTGTTCCACGAAGAGACCCCAGACAAAGGAGTTATAAAAAGTATGGTTTCTGACTTCTGAAAGTTGATCTTTAACTTCCGGTCACCGCAGTATCGTTTAATATCATCGAAGTCGCGTTGCAAGAGCATATTAATGACATGGATCTTTGGACCTGAGCTGTAAGCGACCAAGTCGTCTACGTACGCTATGGCATGGTGAAGTGATGCCACAACATCGCTTGTGTAGATGTTGATTAGGATCGGCGAATTAACAGCACCTTGTTGCAGATCGTTTGAAATATTCCAGCAAAAGGCAGATTGGCATTCTTCACGACGAACCATCTACTAGTAAACATGTTAACACAATTGCTCAGCAGTAGTTTACTTATGCTGATCAGCTTGAAGAATAGGCCATGTAACTATACTGTTTCAAAAGCCTTCTCCAAGTCAATCAAGCAAGTACACGTTCCACTGGATATCAGATACCAACTTAGACGCGGCATGTGAAATGTCATGCTCCGCCTTGAACCCGAATTAATTATCTGGAACAATATTTTTGTGATCAACGCACTTAGTCAAGAATTTATTGATCACATTTTCGAATACCTTGCTGATATCCGGGAATTGGATGCACCATCACTGTGTTTCATGAAAATGTGCATTATTCATTGCATTATTAAACAAGGTGGTTTAAATGTCCACCGCTTCTAGTAAGTTGGGTGTGCCATTGGTTCTTACTGATTTCTTACTTCTCAGTGATACAAAGATCGTTTGGAATTCTTCCTTCGAAATGAACGGCGGTAGTTCCTTCTCATCGGCGATGACAGCCTATGACGATTTAAATTTCTACATTCATCGAAGTTGTGAAATATGGGCCGGAGGTATGTGAGAACATTTCTTCAATCTCATACTGGAACAAATAGTGTAGGTCATGGCTGTACACGGGAGATACTACTCGTATCAACATCGTTAGTCACTCTACGTCATAAAGGCTTTCCCAGCATTTCAAAAATAGACAAAATGTACCATAAACCGAAGAAGTGCACGAAGAACCCCTTATTCATCCAATTTTGCTCTAGTTTCTATCGTCCCTTATACTAATGAAAGCATCGAACAAACAATTAAATTCAGTGTCGTATACAAACACTACAGATACGACAATGCGATTTTAAACAGCATGTACATATAATCATGACAGCTGATGGTTGTATTCATGTTAAGTTGAAAAAAAGTAATTAAGCAAAACATCTCAGAATTCCTTTCATATATTCACCGAGTGTTGGCTGTAGCTTAAACTGCCCCCGGCTCTTTGACAAGTTAGATTACAGGCATGTCACATCCCCGCCTTCTTTTCTGTCTTTGTAGTCACTAAAATGATCTTGCAGTCACAACGCACGATACGCTGAATCTCCCTCTCCTTCGATCGATAAAGAAGACTAATGCCAGCTTCCAGATTGTTTACGTTGAGGAAACCCCTAAAGATATAAAAAATAAAGTTATTCTATGCCTTGCTTGTAATCTAAGTACACATAATTCCTTTGACAGGTACATATGTACTGGGATGATGCCCGAGAGGAAATAAGTTTCCTTCAAGGAAAACAAGTCTTTTCCGCGCATCCAGCATAGAGCACTTGAGAAAAGAAAAACGTTTTACGAACGTAGCTTTCAGTGTAGTTAATTTTTTCCCAGAATCGTCTTTTTTTTACATAGGTGGATCCCTGTTCCAAGAAACCTGGAATTGACTTCACCTCAGAAGGCAAAGAGGGTTTCATATAAATATTTTTCACTTAAGTACAATATTTTATACAGAAATGTATGCTTTTGTAAGTGCAGAAGAAACTGTGGAAACGTATTAAGAGGTAACTTGAGAATCATCATGGATACTGATAAGCATTATCTTCGAAATCAAGCGATGGTGTTGATTTAGTTCTTAATCCTGTATCCAAGCCTCAATAGGTTTCCGCAGTTCATGTCGCAGTACAACTCCCGAACAATTCTTATATTATGCTCGTATATCGGCTGGAAATCCACTCGAAGAAGTATTGTATTCTCTCTTAACAACCAATGACGTTTCATCTGCTTTTATTAGGGGAGTCTTATACACAGCATACTACTTTAGATGTTCGAAATAAGACCTTTCTGCTCAATTGCCTTCATAGACAAATGAAAAGTTGGTTGGCATACAATTTTCCACCCGACTACAGGACAGATGTCATTGCTCAAATAAGCTACGAAGTGGAAAATATCACCAATAACGCCAAATTGCGTAGCTGCCAATTGTGACGTTTTGGTCAAGCTATAAGTGTTCGATGTCGCTTACTTATGTAAACGCTGTGATAGCCCCCTTAAAATCGACAATAAAATGGGATATACCATACCACTTTGATCAAAAAGTTCCCGCACCACACCACCGTGTGGCGCTTCTATTATTCCGATTTGAGTTCTGTTTTTTTTTTTGTTAGGTTGGTAAATCTGTTGTTGACATTCTCTCTAAATCTTAGTGTCATAGCTTGACATTTCCAAAAATTACATAGAAAAGAGTACATCTATCTCTGTATGTTTTGGCAATTTTTTACAATTTTAGAAATGGATTTAAATTTGCAACAACGAACTTGTATTGAATTTTGCGTAAAAACGGATTTAATGGTGCGCGCACGTTGGAAATGTTGGAAAAGTGTTTCGGCAATGATTCTCTAAAGAAAACTGTCATTTACCAGTTGCACGAGTGGTTCAAAAGTGGTCGTGAGTCAATCGAAGATGATGAACGCAGTGGTAGACCATCGACATCGAAAACCGACGAAAACATTGATGAAGTACTCGTAACAGAAATGTTGGTCAGTAACCGCAACATCAGAGAGATAGCGGAGGACTTCAACATTGCCTATAGATCCGTCCAAGACATTCTGGTTAATGATTTGGGTTTCTGTCGTGTCGCAGCAAAGTTGGTGCCAAAAGACCTCAATTTCATGCAAAAAAGAGACCGTGTTGACGTCGCAAAAGAGATGATTTGCGAGTCTGAATCCGATCCCACATTCATCAAAAGGATCATTACTGGAGAGGAGACATGAGTTTATGAGTACGACACGCAACCCAGACATCAGGCAAGTGAAAGACGTTCACCAAATGAGCCGAGACCAAAAAAACCACGTCGTTTTCAGTCAAAAAAGAAGGCAATGCTCACGGTTTTCATGGATTACAACGGTGTAGTGCACCATGAATTTTTGCCAGAAGGCGACACAGTAAACAAAGAAAATTATTTGGACGTTACGAGGCGTTTGCGTGAAGCAATTCGCCGAAAGAGAGCAGAATTGTGGGCAGAAGACTCTTGGATTGTGCACCATGATAACGCGTCGTCGCACAGCGCCATTATTATTCGTAATTTTTTGACGAAAAATGCAACAAATACCATCCAACAGCCACCGAATTCACCTGATTTGGCTCCCTGTGACTTCTTTCTGTTTAAACGAGTTAAAAAACCACTACGGGGAACGCGTTTCAGCAGCCGAGAGGAAGTAATGGAAAAATCGCAGGAAGCACTGATGAATATAAAAAATGTTTCGAGGATTGGATCAAGCGCTGGCATAAGTGTGTTGCAGTCGATGGGTATTACTCTGAAGGGGAAAATATAGATTTAGATGAATAAACTTGTATTTCCAAATTTCTGAATGCATTCCGGGAACTTTTTGATCAAGTAGTATGTACAATACTTATCTTTGCCTATGACTACAAAGTGCAAATATCTGGTTTTAAGTGGATTTTCCCGACCAAAAATCAAATTGATAAAGTCCATATCATCCAGATCCCATTCATATCTTACAGACGCTAAGATAAAACTACGAAGATCAGGTCTAAATAATAAAGGGTGTTTTATTTTTAGAGGTTTGGTTTTTAAACTGGCAACACTGTTTCTATTGATTGTCAATTTGACAGTTGAAAGTTGATTTGTAGTTAGTACGTTTTGCCATTTTACGATGAATAGATTAACGCCAGAACAATGCGTGCAAACTTATTTTGAAAACCATGATTCGGTTCGCCAAACTTATCGTGTGCTACATCCATTTTACAGTCGACATAACGGTCCATCTGAGCAAGTTATTCGGATCATGATAAATCGTTTTCGCATCACGTATACTCTAGGGAATAATACTT
The DNA here is from genome assembly GCA_963966105.1 of Volucella zonaria. Taxonomy (NCBI): domain Eukaryota; kingdom Metazoa; phylum Arthropoda; class Insecta; order Diptera; family Syrphidae; genus Volucella; species Volucella zonaria. The sequence continues at coordinate 159,314,786 of OZ014532.1, read as the reverse complement.
ATCCCTAAAGACGACAAACACTGCGAACAGAAGATGTTATTGCCGTTATGGAGCGCAGTGTTGAGGAGAATCCGAATGAGTCGATTCGCCATCGTGCACAGCAATTGGAGCTATGCCCATCCACTTTGTAGAAGATTTTACGGAAAGTTGTTGGCTTAAGAGCTTATAAGAACCAGCGTCGTAGGTTCGGTGAATGGTCCGAAAACATGATTCAGCTTGATTCTCATTTTCAACTCATAATTTTGTTCTCCGACGAGGCCCATTTTCGGTTGAATGGATATGTAAACAAGCAAAATTGCCGAATTTGGAGTGGAGAAAACCCAGAAGGCTTTGTTGAGACGCCTTTACAACTATTAAAACTCACTGTTTGGCGTGCTTTATGGGCTGGTGGAATCTGCGGCCCATATTTCTTTAAGGACGATGCCGGCCAGAATATTACCGTCAATGGAGAGCGCTATAGAAACATGATTTCTGACTTCTTCGTTCCTTAGTTGAATGGCATTGATGTGACAGAGGTTTGGTTTCAACAAGATGGCGCAACATTCCACACTGCGGGCGACACCATCATTTTATTGCGGGAAACATTTGCTGAGCGCATAATTTCGCGTAATGGACCTGTGAACTGGCCTCCACCATCCTGTGACCTCAAACCTTTAGATTACTTTCATTGGGGGTATGTGAAGTCACTAGTCTATGCCGATAAACCAAAGACGTTGAACTATTTGGAAGTCAACATTCGCCGTGTTATTGCTAATATACGGCCAAAGTTACTCAATAAAGTTGTCGAAAATTGAACTTCACGATTGCGCTTCATTCGAGCTAGCCATGGGGCGCATATGTCCGATATTATATTCAAACACTAATGGCATAAAATTGTCTATTAAATAAATCTAATATCATAGACATTGACATTAGGCTTCAAGTGTTTTATTTCATATTGGATTTGTATACCTCTAAGAAAACACTTTTTATATGACTCACGTCAATATTAGAAAACTTTGAATATCCGCTTCATACATAGTGTTACTGCTTTTTGAAAGCACATTATATTGCACTGCCAATAGGACTTGCTTTCAAATCTTGCTGTCACTTTTGACGGTTCTTTGATATTTATATTCAGAATTGTTGGAGAAACCGTCTTGAATAAACTTGCGAAAAATTTCGTACTACCTACACGAATTGTGCTGAAAGCCCCGAAGTTGTCAATTCGACGTTGATCGCAAAGCTCGATCTTTTTCTGTCAATTACGAAGAAAATACTGCAGCAAAATCCGTGTAAGATGCAGCTGGTGCGAGAACTAAAAACACGATATCATAGTCTGCGAAAGGGAATGGATTTTGTGCAACTTGAAGTCGACTTTTGTTTTTACCAAAAAATCGAGTTCAGTGACGGGGCTCACTGTTAGCTCAATGGGTTTTCGAACAAGCTAAGTTGACATATCTGGAGTGAAGAGATTCATGAGACTTAATTACACCCACAAAAGTGCACTGGTCCTCAGTCCTCCATTGCTCAAAAATGAGACTTGCTTTCAAGTCAATGGTTTGTCCTTGTCGGACAGTTTTTGGGGCTTAATTCGTCAAAAATATGCCCGATATGTGATTCCAGTACTTCCATTCCTTCGTGCCATATTGCCCACGAAACTTACTGAGGACACCATTTAAGAACTACAATATATTGCGACTACTACCCATTGAACTACCGAGATTGTGTGATTTGGCGACACTCGATTAGTTCTGCAAAATGGCGTTATTGGTGAAATAAATCTCCAATCGAATGTCAGAAAGGACAGAAGCCGAACTCATTGAATACTAAAGTGCCATGAAAATTGTGCTTGTTATTTGTTGCTATGCTTCCGTTCAGCATACGTTCTGGTAAGAGTCCTGATTACAGACCAGTGGACCACATTCATTCTTGCTCGGCGGATCTTTGGTGACTATCGGGTGCCGAAGTTCCATAGGGGAATAATATTTATGTGTTTATTGCCCCTTTTAGAATTTGATGTAGTGGCTGCTGATCATGTTATCTAAATGGCTCACGAAAAATTAAATAAGAAAAAAATTCAATGAATTATTAAAATGACCCTCGCGATTTGAGTGGAGAAAAAAGAAATCATATTGCGATACGAATCTTAGATTTAAATAATTTCCAAAGCAAACCTTCATTTAACGCTTGTAGGAATGTGACTCACTAAAATAATTATAATATGCCACCCCCATTATGACGCCCGTTGCCAAAATTGGAATCCAGATTGTTACCTACACGAACACACTAAATGAGCACACAGCCATGCCGGACAAATCAATGGCAAAGGACACGCAATCAATAAGCCCATACCTACTTATAGAGAGAGGCCGATTGGATTCGCTGTTATCGATTGATTTTTCCCAAGCCGACTCTTATTGATAGATGTCGATGAGAGCGATGTCAACGGTTACGATTGTTACTAACAAAAATTGACAGCTCTGAGTATGCTCGTAATTTCACCAAATCACGCCTTACCTACATCATACTTTCGATTAAAAAAAAAAAATTACTCGTATGCTCTGACAAATCTATTGTATCATGTGAAAATCGGTCTGTAAAAGTGTATTCCATCCAAACAGACTGTCAACATTCGATGTATCTATGGTATGTATGTAGATATGCATATATATGGATGTGTGTAGTATAAATCGAGTATGTAGTCGGTGTTATTTTGACGTAAAACAAAAGGAATCTATGTACAATCTATGGCGCTAAAGCACAAAGGAGAGTACAAAAGTTTGTGGAAAATAAAATTCGAAAAATTACGAGGTAGCGTACTCAGAATTTCTACGGATAGCAGGTACTGAAAGGAGCAAGCAAGCAGAATTCTTGCGTGTAGCTAACTAATTCACCCAATAAATGATACGGCAAGGCAAAATGAACGAAATTGATGGCTACCAAGCCAACAGTAAGCTGTAACACCACCGCTCGTGGCCAAAACCGAAATTTCCATTACAACTACGTAATGCTACCCCTCCAACAGCAACACCATACGCCTAACTCCAAGGCCTAAACGACCACCCTATTTAGGTTGGAGGACGGCGGAAGGTTACACCAGAGGCAAAGTAAAAATGAGAAATATACATTTACACATAAAATGAAAGGAAGCAAGGAAGAAAGAAAAAGGAAACTCAACGCTGCAAAGTAAAGCAAGGCAAGGCAAGGCAAGGCAAGGAGTAAGGACTCTGAACACTGAGTACTGAGCACTGAGGAGTGAATACTTAACATGGAGCATCGAGGACTGTACGGATACTATGGTATAAAACGGAGGGCGGGGTTATTTGTGGGGTGGTTGTGCCAGCGCCACTGACAACGCCACTGCCACTGCCAGTGCCAGTGCCAGTGCCAGTGCCAGTACCAGTACCAGTACCAGTGCCAGTGCCAGTGCTAACGCCAGCCAGCGGCAAAGGTACAGCAGGCGCGGTGGATCGCATCCATAGGGGTATTTAGAATGCTCAAATTCCACCACACAACACACACCACACACACTCTGTCGGCTTAGAATTTTCATTATGTCATAGATAGAATGTTACACATTCGCTTCACTCCAACCAACCTAGAGCAGCACTATAGCTACTACTATGACTACATATAACTATGACTAGGATTATGGCTGGGACTATGACTACGGATGGAGGTGGTTTTATTTGGTGCGCCTAGCTGCCTTTTCACCTTTTCGCCAGCCAAAATGCCTGCTAGTATGGGGGTATGTGGGTATGTGGGTATGGGGATATGGGGATATGGGGATATGGGGGTATGGGGGTACCGTGTAGTGAATCCACACGAAAAGAAAAACGAACACAGGAAAAATCGACATTGCGAGAGAGCACACCGCCTGCGCTAGTATCGATTGTTTACCACTACTTTTGATAGTCATTTTCTTTTTTCTCCTTTCATACGGAGTTGTTGAATTTGAAGTTTTTTTCTTCCCCCAATGCCCTTTTTACATTATTTTTTCTGTTTTTTTTTTGGAAAATCTAGATTTTAACTTAGTCTACAACTTACCCGAAAGAAACAGCACAACAAAGAGTGTTATCCAAAATAAATGCCTCATCTCGTAGGGGTTATCCTTTAGATTTAGATAGTACGAGTATATTTTCCAAAATGAAATTAATAGAAAAAAAAATGTATTCTCTTGTAGTTTTCCTTTTTACGTCTTTTTTTTTTTTCAACGGGCTCAATGGCCAAGGGGATAGGTAGAATTAAGTGCTCAATAGAAAAAGATCTACTCGTATCTAGGAGTAGCAAATGATATCTTTGAAATTCTTTTCTATTCTTTTGCTGCTTTTCAGTTGACTTTGTTGAGACACCTGGTTCACCACCAGAGCTGAGCACTATGTTATGATTAAAAGAAAAAGGGCCTGCTCCTTCATCGGAATTCGGGAATTAGATACAATTTACTTTTATTTTTTCTTTCTCGTGCGTAGAGAATTTTACCGAAAAGTAGAATTTTGAAAAATTGACTTTTTTTCCGAAAGATTTAGGTACTTTGCTTTATGTAAAATGACTACACCAAAAACGATTTGATTTTTCGCTGCGACATTTTTCGATGTCCGATGATTTTCGCTTAGCCCGGTCCGTAAAGCAAAGAAGCCATAATGACTCCTAGTGGAGATACCAAGAGACGATTATTGCATTCCTACTATGTACCACTCACTATACATTACATCGTTCGAACGGATTGAACGATTTTTACTGCAAAACCAAACGAAGTGAAATATTTATTTATTTATTTTCAATTCTGCACTTACACTACACTTTGTTTTAATTTTTCATTTCCTTATTTTAGAACCAATTTTTGGTACTTATTTTTTATTTTTTTTTTTATTTTTTTTTATTTCAACGCACCGAACCCGTCTTCGCAACCACACGCCACAACTCAAGTGAGAAATTCGAACTGTGACTTCTGCTGCCCAAGAAAATGTTCTTGGCGTTAAGTGAAAATGAAACTAGGAAAATTGCGGCGAATTGTTGTTGTTCTGGTTTGTCGTTTCGTTGGTGTTTGCTCATTGCTGCCGTGCCGTTGCAAATGCAAAGAGAATCATTGTATCTATCTGCTTGTAAAGAGGAAAAAACTGTAGCGGCGGTGTATTGTTGAACGTGTCACCCTTTACAAATCCAATTTGGAATAAAGGAACACCGAATAGTAGTAAGAGAAAATTTGAATTGGAAAGAGAATTTTGTAAGAGAGTGGTGAACACGCGCAGTCTATCTTTTCTTTGCTTTACGTACCTATCGTGTGTGGTATGCAGGGAATGTTCTGTCTTGTCATTCTATTGTGCGAAGGAGTGCAATCGGTTTCAAGAAAGTAGGCATTCACGTGCAATCGAACAGAGGCAACATATTCATCTCTATTATTCAGCATATGTTGGAAAGAAGAAACAAGATAGGTATATTTATAGTAGTTGAAGAGAAAACTTAAGAGAGTTTGCCATAACAAGTCATCAGAGATGTTAAAATGGCACATTATTAAGGAGTCTATTCTTTTAAATAGAATTCGGCTGGGATTTTTTTTTAATATCAGAATTGGACTGTGCTCTTTTGTTCTTCTTTTACTAACCGTTGAAATGTGTAATGCGTATAATAATATCTTATGTTACATAATTCTTCTACGTACATGTATCGTTATTGCGTCGCTTGTAGAACACGCTTTGCAGCTAACCAATGCACATATGATAACTCTCGTTGAACTGTGCCAGTCGATTAACAATAAAACAATGTCCGGCAAGATAAATAATTGTCGCAATTGCAAGATAAATAAGCTAATCGATATGGTTTTTTTTTTTGATTTGACAACATTCTTTATAACGTTTTCCATTCGGCAATTTCGCGTTTGTGTCGCTTGGTTTGCCAATCGGTTGCGACTCGTCAGTCTTAAATTTCTTCAACAGCTCCTTAGCGTATGCCTGCAGCTTTAGTCTTATTTCACCATCTCCTCGAATTATTTCGCCACCCAAACAGGACGGCGCCAAACCAAGATCCTTGACTTAAATAGCAGCGACCCCATTCCTTATATTATTCAGTGTCTTCTGACTTTTTGATGCATGGAAAATGTCATCGACATACACTGTAACAACGGCGAGCTCATCTTTGCTTGATCCGAAGTAAAGACATGTGACACTTAGTGTGTTGCCTAGTTTTTATGCAATTGACGCCTTGCCTGTCGAAGACCGTAAAGCGCCTTTTACAGCCCACAAAATTCGCTTCCTATTCTAAGCTCCTGAAGCATCTGTTTGGTCATCCTTCCTATTCCATCCTTTTGTCCATCTCCATTTACCAGCATCTTCAACGCCTGCTCAAAGTATTTCGGATGGTCCGTGTAAATCTCTTTCTCCAGGTCGCTATTGATATAAGCTGCAACGGCATCCCTGATAAACTGCCAAGTTTTCACGAACAGCCAGTTACAATAATAATCTGATGAATTCAAGGCGTACCACGGGGGCAAAAACTTCTCAAAGTCTACACCTTGGCGTTGTGAAAAACCTCTAGCAATAAGACGAGTTTTCCTTCGATCCAACAACCCATCTGATTTCACTTTATTGTACAGAATAGTGTTGCTAGTCACAACAGCTCTATTCGCTAGACGGTCAACCAGGTCCTATGTATTCTTCTTGATAAATCCTCGAATCTCTTTTTTGGTGGCATTCAATCATTTTTGCGCGTCTGTTACATATATCGCGTCCTCCCATGACAGCTCTGCAATGTTCGCCATTTCAATAATTCCGACCCCATCAGGCGGATAGAAATGAATCTAGTCGCCTGTTTTATCCTCGTGGTTTTAGTCGACTCCATCGTGGCTCTGTTGTTCGATTGCCTTTTCTTTGGGGTGGTGCGATACAGATTTCGTTTGATATATTCTCCGACCGTCCTTATACTACTCTTGGGACTCAGAATCAATTCTCGAAATCCTTTGGTGTCCTTCTTACCTCGAGCTCTTCATGTTTTTCTGATCATTGAATCGGTATCTGCACTGACGTTGATCCTTATCCGCTCTTAGTTTTTTTTACCAGAAACTTCAATATATTTTTCTTGACGTTCAACGTCAACCAACCCGTTTTCGATAAACTTGTCTACCCTCGTTTTTCAAGAACCCACTCTCGGTAGTTATTGAATATTGTAGTTCAGAGTATCCAATCGTGATGCCCTCACTTGAACCTTCCTCGAATTTTACCAGGAACTTTGTAGAGCGCAAATGCCTTTGCGGTAAATACTAACAGATGTCTCATATACTCAAATACTAACAACCATTTTTCTGTGGCGTATGCAGAAACCTAAGTCGACGGTTTATCCCATTCTTTCTGAGGAACACATCAAACTCGCGCGGAATTCTCGTCCATAATCCAATATAAAACATTTAACTTTGAGGTAAGTTTGCGTCTCTGTGCGAGCTTCGAAGGCACGAAAAGCGTCTCTCTTATGTTTTAGAAGGAAAACTTTGCACCATCGGCTACTGTCATCGATGAAAGCGATAAAATACCTCGGTTAAGCCAACATCTCTATTCTGGAAGGTCCCCAGAAAACAGAGTGCACCAAATTCAACAGTTTTGTATACCTCTTTGACTTTTTAGGAAACGGCAATTTTCCCGCAGAGACAGATGTCGTCAAATTTTTTCGATACATGACTAAAAGGTCTCGCCCGTTAAAATGGCCAAGTCAAAATTATATCCTTTCTCATTGATCACGCGCGCTTGTGGAGTATTTCCTTGGTAATTCATCACGCGTTTCAGAAGTATCGCCTTCTTGACTGGTCCTGTGAAACGTATTCGAATTTCAATCGCTCCCAGACATTCTTGGCTCTATCCAATTCTTTCGCCAACCGCAACAGACTCCGATTGATAACGATGATCAAATCTGATTTTGCTTTTGCATCGTCTTCCAGCCACTTCTGAATAGCCTTCATCATTCTACGTCTTCGTCATTCAGTTCAGGTCATGTGCTCCTCCGCTTTCATGTTTCACAATTGGTCGTAACCGCTTCAATTTGCAATACCCATACGTCATAATTTTTGTTTGTAAGCGGCCTGATTTGTACATAAAAATTCCCAGCTCAAGTTGTGTAATCAAGTCAAATTGTTTATTTTTCAAGTTTGATATTCGTTATGATTTGGGTCTGAGCCTATAACCTGTTGAACCTATTGCTTTTTAGACCGTATTTTCCGAAGATCGTCCGATTCTCGTTGAGTCTGACAAAACGGGATATTTGCGCAGCCTGAAATTTTCCGCTATAAGATAACACTTTGCTCCGCTTTTCAGAAGAAGGCTGCTATATATATATATACATATAAGCACTCAAGCTACATCGCGCAAAGCACTTCAAACAAGGTAACCTCATTGGTCACTTGGAAATACTAAAGTAGATTGAAGCCACCTTTACCAAATCTCAAACTGGACGTCACTCTTAACTTTTCAAAGGGGTACAGGGTCTACTTCCCCACTAGCTGTTTGACGTATTCAAGCATAGATGGTAATCTCTCTGGGTTTGGTGTTCACTGCTAGAGTGTGTAATCAAATGCCCCCTTGCTTAATTAATAGCTTATTTAACTGATTTGGATTTGACGTTGACATAATACGTTTTGACATTTTTAGCTTTTACCTGTCATTGTGCCTACTTTCCAGCTTATGTCACGTAATTTATTTCTAAGGAGTATCCTATGCGGGTGGCCGTGACTCAAGTGGTAGTGGACTGGCTTCCAAATCGATTATATTGTAGGACTGGAATGGAGACTGGAAAATTACCTGTGGACATAGAAAAGAGAATTGTAAAATACTAGTGTTCAATACAATTATCATCTGGATAATCGGGACAGAAAAAGGAGCTGTCAGCAAATTCATTTAACTCAAGTGCAGTTATCCATAAAACTTTCCCTGATCTGATAGTTTCCCGTGCGCTGTTATGAGATGGTGTATCAATTAAATCAGCGGCTATCAGTTCTATATGAAACTATGGTTTCTCAGAATCGTCGAGGTATAGATTATGATAGTCACTTCCCCTCCAAGAAACGATCCTTACATTCTAACATTCCTGAAGTAGTTCAACAAATTTCAGTACAGCCTTACTTCTTTTTCATCGGTTTTAAGGCCGCGTTTACAAAATTTTAGACCTGAAATCGAAAACGTTCGACTTTACAATGGTCGCACATTTTTTTCCAAATTAAAAATTATATTACGAATTCTATTCCTTTATAAATTTTGAGCAGTGTAGAGGATTTTCGATTTCGAAAATCTAACTTCGGTACAGCTGTTCAAACGTCAAAATGGAAAATAGGTAAACACTCGTTGAAAATGGTGCTGTACGCATTAAGAGGGAGGTGCTCCTTTTTAAGGAATTGCGGTACAAGATTGGTAAAATTTATTTGAATACCAACACAGACAATATTTTTGATATCTTAGTTGTTCAGTTTGCAGATAAAGCGAAGTCCAATGCGTATGGCCTGACAGAAAAACCCGAACCACATGAAATAACCACTGACTACATTGGACCCCCAGACCAGCAATCGAATCTTCGACCATACGTCCGATGTGTTCCAAAAGACGAAACTCCTTTGGCTCGATCGTTACGAGAAAAACAAATCGAGGTTGAGGAATGGAATCAAGACTTTTGGTCTAGGCACAACAAACGATTTTATGATGTAAGCAACTAGGTTATACATTTATTTCAATTAACACACTCTTGCTCATAGGAAAAAGAAGATTTCATAAGGCTGCACAAAATAGCCGGGATCGATGAGATCTCTGCAGACAAAATGAGCGTGTTTTACAAGTCATTTTTGGACAAGAACCGAAAAATGCATATATTGTACAATATCTCGTGGTATTTAAAGAACCTCGACTTGTTGATGTTGGCTGGCCAGGTAAACATTCAAAAACTCTGGAAAAGTATACGGCAGTAAAATAAAGACGATATACGCAGACCAGTTATCGCATTAAGAAAGAGACAAGTTGTTTTCTTTATTTATTTTGCGAATGAAGTAGTTTTTTATAAGATTTAATGATGCCAGCAGAAGTAGACAATATCTTCTGAAGAAAGTCTCCTCGACAGGAAATCTTCGAAGCGTAGAGTAGGGCTGGAGTGGTTAAGCACTTATGCAGAATCTTATTTGTTTGAAATACTTTCAACCAATCCAAAGAAACCACATCGGCAGGTACATATATTTTTTGCTTTATTTATGAGATGTCGCTTCTATTGTATTGGCAGAAAAGTAATTTCGTTTTTTTAGTATCGAATACAACCTTTTTTTATATAAAGAATAAACTTAAATCAATTATATATTCTCCATTTTGTTCGATGACCTTCTGGCAACTTCATGATTCCTTGTTCATAGAACCCCTGGCTCTTAATATCACAAAACTGGACCAAGTACGATTTCAAGTCTTTATCACTGGTGAAAGTTTTACCAACCAAAGAGTTTTGCAAACTTCGAAACAAATAAAAATCTGATGGCGCAAGGTCAATAACTTTTTGCGGGTTATCACAGATGTATGTGATCTAACGTTTCCATGATGGAACACAATACCCTTATGATTTGCCAATTCTGGCCGTGTTTCTTTAATTGCTTCCTCTAGTGCCATTAGTTGTTGACAATAAACATCTGAATTCATCACTTGGTTATTTGCAAGCAGCTCAAAATACACGATACCTTTATAATCCCACCAAATTGACAAAATAGCCTTGTTTTGGTGCAGTTCAGCTCTCGGTGTGTTTTTTGCTGGTTCATCACGCTTAGACCATGATCGTTTTCGATTGATGGTGTTGTAGACGATCCAGTTTTCATCCATCACCAGTGATCATTCGTTTCCAAAAAGGATCAATTTCATTGCGTTTGAGATGCGTATCGCAAATATTGATTCGTTGTGTTAGGTAAATCTCCTTCAATTCACGTGGAACCCAAATGCCAAGCTTTTTTACGAGCCCAAGTTGTTTTAGGTGATGTGAGATTGTTGTATGTGATGCATTTAACTTCAGTGCAATCTCTCGCACAGCAATATGACGATCTGATTTAATTATGGCTTTGTTTTGGTCATCGTCAACTTCAACTTGGTCTACCAGAACGTTGGTCATCTTTAAGTGAAAAATCTCCAGAACGGAGTTTTTTAAACCAATTCTGACATGTGCGTTCTGTTAAGCAATCAACACCATAAACTTCACATATCTTTTTATGAGCCTCAGCACCTCTCTTGCCTTTATGGAAATAAAAAAAACAAAGTATTTTGTTAATATTCGTTTTTGCACTCCATGTTAAAATTGGCACTGTACTACCAGGCTTTCAAAAAAAGATTGTGTTTGATTTGTTTCTAGTAAGCTTAAAGTGACAGCTATCAAATGTCAATAGACAGTAAATTGACAAATGCGAGAACCAAGAAGTGTAACGCAATCTACTTGTAAAAACCGAAATTACTTTCTTGCCAACCCCAATATATGTCAGATGATGTAATATATGTAGGTAGGTCGATTTGTGCCGTACCAACTTTAAGGAACACCCGTCATTAATAAATATTGAAAGCTGAAAACCTATGTATACTCCCTTGAAAAGAAGCGTCGTAAAGAATGGAATCAATAATGGTAAGGAAAGAAGGTGTCGCTTTTCTTTTGAAAAGGGAAGAAGTGCTGTATGAACTTTTGCATTTACTGAACACTAAATTTGAATATATGTATGAATATTAAATTTCTTATACTCTGTACTTCATGACTGAAACCAATAAGCTTTTCAGGTACCGCAGTCTTTGACCAAGTGCCTCAATAGGACAGAGGTCTCCTTTCACTACTGCTTGCCATCTAACACAAGCTCCACCTCTTCTGCGTTAATATCCATTGGCTTTACATATCCTAGTCACCTCAAGCGACTGATGGGCTTGAATCAAAATGGCCAAAGTTATCATTCGTTTCAAGATATTTGTTGCAATATAAAATCTACGCGGATGACTGTAGCGAACTTTGAAGCAGGTAGGCAGAGTGTCGTACCTATACGGGTACATTAGAATTTAATTGAGTGGTGAAGTCGAACCAATATGCCAATATCAATCTACGTCATCTCTAAGTACGTGAATAATCTAGTGAGCACATAAAATCGTCAGTAAAGTACAAAAAAAACTTGAAGCCCGGGCTTATACTGTACGCTTTTTTCTTACATTTTTCTTAAACTTACTTAAGGTGGTACTATTTCGGGCTCGATACGCAACATGTATTAGTACATTAGGACGACAAATCACAGGACATGAATAACTTTACTTTCTGGACGAACGACGCGCGAAGCGTTTCTGCCTAAGACAAGTCATCATTCCTCTTTAATCCCGGAAAGGCATATAGAAACAAAAGCGCTGGGAAAACAGATCAGAATTGACAGGATAAGTTTTTCGTAGAGGATACACCTCGTTATGTTATGAGTTTGGATTGTTAAACACATTTGTTTGCCAAACCAAAATCTCTACTGATTCCTATGGTCAGTCTGCATATTGGAATCTCCGTTGCTTACTCCGAGATAGGAAAATGTTCACGGGTTGTACCTATCGATGTTTCTATGCTCTTTGTCTTGTTGATAACGTTAGGTAACGTGAAAGTCCTTATGACGGCCAGGTAGGAGTAACGTGGTTGTCGGGCGCTTATCTTAGAGCAAAAATGTTTTTTTCATGTTTATACCTTATGTACTATTTGTTCCAGCACGCGATTGTGGATGATCGTGTTTGCGTGTTAATGTACTGGCGTTCAAAGGTTACTGTCAGACGTCTGAGTCCCGATAGAAATCCACTTGATATTATTTAGCTCGTCCCGACGTGAAGATTTATTCGGTCTTTCATTTGCCACATTGATGCACGCCGATCAACGCTTTACAGAAAGGTTGGAAACTTTTACTGAATACCTTGTCTAGAACTGCATGTCGCAGTCCAAACATACTTGTTTGACGATAAAGTGCCTAGAACCTACTAAAACGTAACCGCCATATCTAAAGAACTGAAATAGAAAACAATTAGAGCCTGCAGCCTCGCTGTTGCTCTTTACTTTTCGAATAGCCGATCTGAACAAGTGTCTTTTCTTGATCAACTACTCTCTACATATATGATCCGCACCTATAATTTGCTGTAAGTGCTATTTAGAATATTTAACGATGTGAATCATCGACGAAAAGATATCTCGCACTAACACAAAGCGCATGAGTTTTGCTTTTTTGTAGCACATCCGGGATTGAGGTTGCTAACTATTTACACGTAATCATATCATAGCCAGGTAATTACATGATTTGAAACAATCAGAGGTAAGTTCTTTTAGGGAAGTGTCGACATCTGAAAATGTTTTTGTTGGACTTTTTCATCTATCCAAGAAAGACAGACGTAGGAAAGACGAAAAGAATATCGTGCAATGCTTCAGATTTGAAATGACTCCAACAAACGCCGAAATGTTCCGGGTCCAAAATTAACAAAATATGGTAAGGTAATGGTTTTGAAAAATGGAATTGGGCTTTAATCCACAAGATCGAAAGAAAATAAGAATTTGTCCGACTACTGCGAAGCGAATTACGATATATTGTACTTGTAGAAATACATGATACATGAGTATAACAGTTCTAATAAGCACAACTTCATTTTATTCAATGTTTTTATCAGCTGATGCTATCGCAGGCACCTGAACGCAATATAAGAAGAGAAATGTCATCTAAACCATTCAAATCCATAGTTTCCTTCAAGGGCATGCTGTTCTTCAAAAGTAAACAAAAACTAAGTCCGTGATGGCCGAGTTGAAAATTTTGGAATTATTTAGCGGGATAGGAGGAATGCACTCTGCCTTCAATTGTAAGCCAAGACAACATTACCAAATTCATCTTTCTGACCATGTTTCGATTTGCAGATTCTAAACTATCTGGGCATATCTGTGCGGCAGTAGATATAAATACCGTGGCGAATGTTGTATATGAATTTAACCATCCCCAAGTCAAAGTTCTTAACAATAACATTCAGAAATTGACGCCTAAATTCGTAGAAAAACTCGGAGTCAATATGATTTTGATGTCCCCACCATGTCAACCCTTTACCAGAGTTGGTAACCAGAAAGATATTGAGGATAACAGGGCGGATGCCCTAAAACACTTATGTGACATCCTTCCCGACTGTAAAGGTATTCAGTTTATACTTATGGAAAACGTTAAAGGCTTCGAGACATCCAGAGCTAGAGAGATGTACGTGAAAACCTTGGAAGAGTCGAGATTCTTCGTAAGGGAATTTATACTCAGTCCCTCGCAGTTTGGCGTTCCAAATACTAGACACAGATATTATTGTTTGGCGAGAAGATCCGATTTCAATTTTAGAGAGAATAACATATCCCAAGAATTACCAGCAGTCGTGAAGCCATGGCCGAGTTTTCTAGTGAAAGATATTGTAGAATCAGAAGACATATTATCAAGTGACTTGCTGTTGGATGACAAGGTGCTCCAAAAGCGAGTTTTGTTGTTTGATATAGTGAACCCAGATTCCTTAAACACAACTTGTTTTACAAAGGCTTACACTCACTACAGTGAGGGCACTGGGTCAATATTCACACCAAAAGGGAGAAAAGAAATGACCGAGGTTTTTGAAAAGGCACAAACTCTTGATCCGTCGTCGGAGGAATACTTAAATTTACTGCGATCATTGCGTCTCCGCTACTTCAGTCCGCGAGAAGTTGCAAGATTGATGAGCTTTCCGGACACATTTAGTTTTCCCGATGTAACCAGCCTGCGTCAAAAATATAGACTCCTGGGGAACAGCATCAACGTATTGGTTGTTGGTGAATTAATAAAAATTCTCTGCTCATAGCCTCATTATGGTTTTATTCTCAAACAAATGTACAAGTTAACATGATTGATTTCAGATTAAATTAATTGCTAGTCACCCAACGGTTCTACGAATCTTTTATCGATTTTAAATTTACCCTTTAGAAACGGCGTCACCCCATTCTTTTGCCATCATAAGCACTGTCTTCTGATTCAATCGTGGGCCAATTAATGGATTCATTTGGGCCATGTAGCAGCAAAGCCAGAAGAGCCATAGCGTAGCACCAGTGAGCATCAGTACACATTGAACAAGTCCCTGGTTGGGTCCCTTAGGTGTCATCATTGGTAGGACAATGCCAACGCCAGCGAAAACAATAGTAAAAAACAAGATTGGAAGAATAGCGGCTGGCATTATTCTATTTTTATTTCCTGTAGATGTCGACGTGAAATGTTGATTTTAGATTTAAAAATATTCGGAGCCAACAAATCGATTTTGGTTTCCGTCCTTTTTCTATGGTATGTATGTATACTTTGATTACCTGACAGCTTCGGAAAGAGTTGCCAGTATTAATAAAACTCATTGATTTACGAATTTGTAACGCTTGCGCCCTGCGATTCAGTGCCTGAGTGATTTTAAAAGTCCTCTAATTTTTCATTCGCTTCACATAAATGTATACTTCTTCGGTTGTTCAAGACATAGTATTTAATAAAATTGAGAAGTTTCCGTACCTACCTCATTGGAAATTAAGTAAGCATAATATGTAGTTTTGGATAAGTCTTTTTTTTGTGAAAGGTTTATTTTTCGAATTGGTAACACTCAGTACGCATACTTCAATTGATAATACGCATTCACAGAGCCTACGTAAAGAGCACACCCTAAACTCTGATGATGATCTGGAGCGTAGTATTGAGGAGGACTCGAATGAGTTGATCCGACATGGTGTACAGCGATTGGAGTTATGTCGCTGTAAAAATCGCAACCGTTTGACCTTCGCGTGACCGAAAAGCGATTTCTCTTGATCTTCTTTTTCACCACCAAATTTTGATCAGTGGTGAGGTTCATTTGAGGTTGAATGGCCTAGTCAACAAGTAACAACGTTCACCGGTAGCTCTCTTTCCATCCTCCCTGATTTTCCCTCGCCCGCGCTGTGTGTAAGCATTTTAAGGGTACAAAAAAAAGGAGAGGGAATCCACAATCTTTTATTCAGACCTCGTAGCATCTACAAAAAGCCACTGTATGGTGCTTTATGGGCTGTTGAAATTATTGGGCCCGTTCGCGCGTTCTCTACAAATGATGCCAGCCGGATGAATACTGAGTTTTTTGTTCGCCAATGGAATGGCATTAATGTGGAAGAGCTTTCGTTTCAGCAAAACGGTGCAATATGTCACACGGCGCGTGTTAAAATTAATTTATTGAAGAAAGCGTTCAATGAGCGCTTAATTTTTGGTAATAGAACTGTTAATTAGCCTCCAGATCGTGTGATTAAACGATTTTGGATTATTTTCCGTGGGGATATGTGAAATCGCTATTTTATGCTCATAAACTAGAGAGGACTTGGAAGTCAATATTCGTCGAGTTGTGACCGATATACATATGTGTATACCGCCCAAACTGCTCGAAAACTGGTCTAAAATTGGACTTCCAGATTGCAGTTTATTAAGATTGTATTTAAGTACTGTTCTGATTTTAAGAATTCAAACATTATAGTATGGCAGCACTTGCTATAAAAATAATACACCTTTATCCTTCACATCATATGTCTCTCTCTTTCCTTTTTAAATGAATTATGTATGACTCTTCTTTAAGCTTGGTTTTTTTTTATTAAATTGAACTTTGAACAAGCTTCACGTGTTTTTCATTTTCTATATTCGATATTACCTTCCAGTCTAAATTCAACAAGTCACGACAAGTACTAATGGCATCAAAAGATCTTTCGAATAAATTCAATACCATGGCCATTTCTACTACTACTACGATTTCATTTTAAAATTCTATGCCTCTACAAAAAAAAAAATCCATTTATTTCGAAGACGTCTCCAGGCGTATGGCTTCTCGTCTCTTTTTGAGGAAGGGAAACCTGTCGGTCCAATTTTTGGTTCTATCTCACCAATATCGCGCTGAATATAGCCTTTCATGGCCTGAGAAGACTTTAAATAGCCGCACAAGAAATAGTAGAAAGGCTCCCATTCGGTGGCCAATTCACTTATCAGTTTCGCGGTATAATGTTGCTTTGAAATCGAGTCCTTAGTAAGTCAATAGTTTCGATGGGATCGCCTCCTGCTGGAACCACATATCGTCCAGATCGCTGTAATCCATATTTTCGAAGAAAGAATCAGTGAAGGATGCGCGGTAACTTTTCCCATTGATTGCAATTGCACATAATTTTTGCGACTCCGTGAAGTGGTTACTGGATTTCTTGTATGGAAGATTATTAAGAAGGATACATAGTATAGGACATTTCCAGACTAGCATTTTTTATTTATTGTCATTAAATTTGAGGAATTTCTTCTCATGTTATATATATACAGTGAACTCCCCCTAAGTCGAATTTTCACAGGACACCATGATTTGTTGGAGTTATAGGGAGTTTTGGAAAAATTCGAGTTAGAGAGAGAAGCAATTTTTTTTGTTTTAAAGCGTTTATTAACATAATTTAAAAAAGTTAACAAAAAAAAATAGTTTCTTGCTAAATTAAAATTAAAATAAGGCACATAAATTCATTGTTATGTCGTCAAAATCTTATTTAAATAACTTTACTTAAAAAAAAAAAATTGTTATTTCTGATTGGGTCATCACAGGTGGAGTGTTGGTTTTTAAAAAAAAAAATGACTAGTTTAAAAAGAGAGCTTTGAACTTCATCCGGTACTTGGTCAGTCAGTTCTATTCCAGATTGCAGAATTTCAATCGCGTTCTCAATTTCGGGTTTTCTGGCATTTCTATGTTAATTAACTCGGGTTCTTCTTCATCTTCCCTTTCGTTTGCGTTATTTTGAGCATTAATTATTTCTTCGAAAACAGACTGATCGTCAGGTACTTTGGTAGCCACGATACCGTCTTGTTCCACATTTGCTCGATTTCATGGGCGTCCTCGTTCTCACATCTAAGTAAATTGACCGGAATTTCATCTTCTTCATCCCACGTCTCGTCTCTAAACCCGGCCTTTTTAAAACAATTTTCAATCGTGCTCTTGAAATTTCCCGTACACAGTCTAGAAGCGATATTTTGTAATCTTCGTTTTTGGTTTCCCAAATCCTTAAGCTTTTTGTTATAGTGTACTTTTAAATTTTGTATTATTCCCATGTCCATTGGCTGCACTATTGAAGTCATGTTGGGTGGGAAGTACTTAAGCTTTATAAACTATAATTTATCTTCTACTTGTTTTGGGTGAGCTGGGTAGTTATCGATGATAAATAAGATCTTTCGCTTTGATCTTGCAAATTTTGCGTCGGCCTTCAAAAGCCAGCTCGTAAAAAGATCTGCCATCATCCAAGACCATTGGTTGGCTACATAACCCGCCGGCAAAGATTTTATTTTTTGAAAACAGCGTGGATTTTTGCTCTTGCCGAATTTAAGAGTTTTAGTTTTTCTGATCCTATCATGTTGGATCGTACAAGACATGTCACGCTTTCTTTGTTGTGTTTGCCTCCAAAACATTTTTCGCCCTTAAAAGCCAAAATACGTGTCGGCAAACATTTGAAAAAAATTACCTTTTCATCAACATTAATAATTTCTTCCGGTTTGAATCCTCTGACAATCTCTGATAACTGTTGCTTCCATTCATCAGCTTTTGTTTTGTCAACAGAAGCGCTTTCACCTGATAAAACTTTGCCAAGAATGCTGTGCCTGGTTTTAAATTTGCTCAGCCAACCTTCACTTGCCTTGAAATCACGAAAACCTAAGCTGTCTGCAAATTCCAGAGCTTGTTTTTTTATGATTGGACCACTTACTGGTAAATTATTAGCACATATACTCTCAAACCACTTGGAAACGGCTTTGTCAACACTTTCATACTCACAGACTTTGTTCCACTTTACTTGGCCACTTGTATTAGCACAACCATACCGCAGCCTTAATTCTTCTCTTGCACCCCATATCGATGAAAGTGTACTACGAGGAATATCAAAATTTTCAGCAAATTTGGTTTTGTTTTTAAGTCCCTTCTCAATTTCTTCAATTAGGCAAATCAATCTTCATGCCAAGATCTAATGTTTTCAATTTTCTTTTTGCCATAATTTATCTGTAAAAGTTTGTACGTATTCATTTGTACAAAAATAGATGCTCCCTCACATATAGAATACAATCTAATGATCTAATCCCTTAAAAGTTTAATTTATTGTTGTTTAAATCTTCTGTTCCAACTCAAGGCCTTATTGTCTTAAAGCTAAAAGCAATACATTTGAAATTGTAGTATTTTATTTTTTTATTAAAAATTCTCGTTCCTGTCTAATTTTTTTATTTTTTTGAAAAGAAAAAACACTTACTCCGCCAGGATCGCCAGAAAAAAAGTGACGTCTCCTCAAAAGAACAAAATGACCGAACCTCCCTGTACAGTACGGAGGAAAACTATTTTTTTTTGTGTACTATAAAATAAACAAAACTTTTGACCACACGGGTTACTTTGCAATAATTCTGCAGCATTTAACTTACAATTTTGCACAGAATAACTGCATCACCTCTAGAACTGCCTAGAATCAACTGATTTTTGAATACTAGCTGGAATTTCACCCCACGCCCAGCAATTTTTGTACAAATTGTATCTTTTTACGTAGGTACTTAGACGCATTATGCATTGGATATGGGTAGGTAGAAATACAACGCACTTACGATGATGGCAGTCGCGATGCTACAGATTTTTAGGGTTATGAAGTGTGTAGGTACTTCATATAGTTAGTGAAAAAGAGGCCAAGAATCGAGAGAATGTGTACGAGTTAGAGAGAGTTTCGACTTAGAGGGAGTTTGACTTAGAGGATGTTTCTGTACGGAAAATTGAGGGGAATGCTAAAATATGGCGAACAAATTAGAGTTAGAGAGAAATTCGACTTAGGGAGAGTTCGACTTAGGGAGAGTCCACTGTATTTGCCTAAAACCTGATCTCTTACATTAAATATTGAATCGTTTTAAGGTGACCTGTTAAGTTTAATCCTTTGAGAGTCGGTACAATAAGGAGTTTATGTGCATATCAAATTTGTTACTCGCTTACTAAGAAATCAGGTTGTAGAAGAGGCATTAGATCGGAGAATTTTAGCATGTACAACTCGTATATGCCTTTCTACAATACTATAGTTCAAAACCAGGAGATAATTTTGAATTTAATTCAAACAGGAAAAGCCAAATCTCTCATTGTCCTGATCAATACCTATAAAGGTTTTGCGAAGATCTGGATAAATTAAAAAAAAAAAAGATTTACAATGACATCGACCTAGTCGAAAAAATTGTTGATCAGATATTCAAGATGACAAAAACATCCAGATTGAGACTTAAGATTCGATTCCACCACAGAAGGTCAACGTAATGAAGGAAGAACGCGCATTTAAACTGTAGGGAGTAAGTTAAATAAGTAAGCTGGATGTTGAGAACTCGTTCTTCAATTTATACCTTATCCGCCTTTGCTTAACAAGGCTCTTCGGTATAGTTTACTTTGAAGTTGTATCAAAAACATATTTTGCATGTCCTTGTCATTTTGGTTTCCCCATTTTATTTTCTCCACTGACGTTAGTTTTGTTTGACTTTACTCTAGTTTCTTCACAAGAAACTCTGACGAACGACATAAGTCAGTGTAGACTTTTTTTTTCAAAATTGTGTGATACTCATGGCGTTTTCGTTTAGGCTTATTTTCGTACTCCGGAGAACAAAAGTGACATAAAACCATTTCCCCAAATTTTTTCAGAAATAAAATTTTGTTTCTCGTTTTCATTTCAGAATTAAAATTTCTCTCCGGGATTTTATGTCAAAATGTATTAATCCATATAAATATTTCTTTTTCAAATATCCCAGTCTTCCCATTTTAATTTCCCGACAAGTCCGTTTGAGCTCTCGCAAAAGTGAAACAGCTCATTCGTTGACACCATATTTGTTGTAAAATATTATCGAAACCGAGAATATTTCCTCACTTGTAAAGACGTATTGATTTCTGGACTCTTGAATTTGAGTGTATTGCTAATTTTTCAACACCCAACTACACCTGATCATGACTTGAAAACTATTATAAACTTAATTTTGTTTAAGTTTTGAATAACCTCTAACATCCGTCAACATCGTTTTTGTTTGCCATTTTGCGGCCCATCTGCCTACCTACTAATGCAAGAAATTCAAGGGAGTGGCTAGTGGCTTAACGTAAACGTCAGATAAGTGATTAATAGGGAGTTTACCTTTTCATGTTAACCAAAGATATAAACAATTCCCAAAAAAGATGGAATTTTGGAAAATCGTCGTAGTTTCAATGTCAGGAATATACTTTTGTACTAATGGTAAGTTCACCAAATTTATTTAACACAAAATGGAGCAACAGCAATTCTCTCGTTTATAGTTCAATTCGTTTCGGGTCTTGAGTGCTATGTTTGCTCCAATCAAACTGGAAACACTGAAAAGTGCTTGAATACAATTAAGACATGCGAGCCAGGGGAAGACGTCTGCTTCACCGAAATCCGCTGGGGGAGTCAACCGTATTTCTCACAAGGAGCCCTCAAGCAGTACTATGTGTCTAAACGATGCATGGCCAAGAATCATTGCCAGAAGATGAGGAAGCGCTACATGCCGTACTGCACGCATATTTGGTATGAAGATTGGTCATGTGCAGAGTGCTGTCAGGGGGATAGGTGCAATTATTTTGTCATTGTAAGTTCTAGAATTTTATATAAATATGGTTTTTATGGTTTTTTCTGCAATGGTTGTTTTGTAACTTTCAGAGCGGTGCTCCCAAATTTACAACTACGTTGGTTTCATCCATAGTTCTGGGAATCTTGGTGGTCTCTCGTTCATTACTAAACTAGCGCACGAACAATACATGAAATGCTCTCGAATATTAAAAACTACAAGATAAAGAATTTCCGATTTTGTTGAGTATACAGTCCACAGTGCCTTTCGTAGTCTACTGCATTAGTTTTAAGATTAAGCAACAACGTCCGTCCATTTTACTTTTGTACAAGTTTTGTTAAATTTTTAGAAAAATATTTTCTATTTTATAATTTGGGAAATAAACCTATTTTCGACTAAATTGTGTTTTTCTTTTTGTATGCATGAAGGTTGCGGATGAAGTTCAGATTAGCGTGCTAATGGGTTTGTGTGGGAAACTCTTAATTAATATTTAATCACGAATTGTTACACCTTATCGTTTTCATGGCCTTTCAGTACGAGGCAGCGTCAGTTGAGAAATATTCAATGTACTGGCAGATTAGGTTATTCGGTCAGTTGTTGATAAAGTGCAGAAGAGAGCTGGGGACCAGATGGGAAAATCACAGAGCTCCAAAGTCTCTCAGAAGAGGTAATATAAAGTCTGGATATGTAATCAGTTCATAATCTAGTTTCTTTGTATTTTCTAGAGTGAGACATATTCAAAGACAACCTAGGGATGAATGCTGCATTTACACCATAAATCACATTGCTATTGCTTTGAATTGGCTCTTGACTAGCCGCATTTTGATGTAAAATGTGTTAAATATTTGTAAACATCGGTCTTATCACAATAAAAATAAATGGAAATGTGTAAAAAAAATAATATTGTAATAAGAAGTTAATAATATGTAAAGTAGATCGCTTCACCACTTCCAGCAACAGTTTTCTGCATTTAGCTAGCATTGCGCTTATCGCTTCTGATTGAAACACAGTTTAAACTGGCTTCAGAATTGTTACTATTTAGTGGATAGTAAAAGAAACCCGTATAGTGGCAATATTGACGCATAAGTGCGTAAAGAGTATAAACCAAATTTTTGAATTTAATAAAACCATTTGAAATATTGAGAATGTTCGTTTACTGAACCATTTTCCGAATCGTGTAATGGGAAGGACGCAGCAAAATGTAATGTCCTCTGTGTCGCACTTATGAGTGTGATCATGGAGGAATAAATTATTTAATATGATCTTATTTTAAAGCATATTAATTTTGGAATTCCCACACTTTCAGATTATGCTGTGTGTCTGCTTGTTATTGAGTGCGTATAATATTTAATCGAACTTAAGGATCTTCATTTATACACGCCCTCTGATCCAGATGGTATATCTCCGGTTTTTCTGAAAAGCTTTTCTTCTACGCTCTATCCTACTCTTTACGACTTCTTTCGAGCAGAGGGAAATCAAAATTTTTTCAGCGTATTGGTTAAACAGACGAATCTTCTTAACATAGACAACTCCGCTGGTCCAGATGGTGTTCTTCTACGTTAGCAAAACCACTGTGTAAGCTTTTTCATCAGTCCTACTCTTTAGGACCCTTTCCGAGGAGTTGTAAAATAGCATTTGTCCAGGCCGTCTAAAAAGGCGAATCTTCTCCATCTATATTGCATTGCATATCTCTCCGAAATATGTAACCAAAGTCTACAAAGTCTAAAAGACAAATTCTGTCGTTTCGCCCTATTAGCCGTCATTATCCACGCATGGCACATTGCATCGCCGAACCCAAAAACATTTTAACTATCGGTATGAGTACCAATAAGAATGTATCTATGTTGGAAAGACCTATTTAATGTCATCAAAAATCTTTCGATACGTCGTAAGTCACATAAGAAATTCTTTATTCCGGCTGATCCGACCTTAATATTCGCCCAATGTCGGAGTATCTA
This sequence comes from Volucella zonaria, assembly GCA_963966105.1. Taxonomy (NCBI): domain Eukaryota; kingdom Metazoa; phylum Arthropoda; class Insecta; order Diptera; family Syrphidae; genus Volucella; species Volucella zonaria. Next base: position 159,291,254 of record OZ014532.1, on the reverse strand, counting down.
CCATTCTCACATCCGCTGGGGTGGCAAGGTTGATTGACCCACCACAACACGTAGGTCTCTTATCGCTCACGCTTTTATTACTATTTCAAGTCTTCAACTGTATGCCAACATATGTATAAAGGGGATCCGCGCGACGAACAACTAGAGGAGATCCTCGACTGCTACAAAGCAGATATAACCGCTATCCAAGAAGTGCGATGAGATGTACTGGACAAAAAGAGGATGAAAAACTGTGGCACGAGTATCTACGATGGAGAAGGTTACTGACAATCGGCCCGGAAAGCACAGCAGTCGCAACGTTCATTCGGATGCGGATGTAAGAGAAGATTTAGGGAACAACTCTGGGGCTTCAGGCATGCAAACAAGCGCTTGACGGCGATATGCATAACGAGTAAATTCGCCAACAGCCTCATAAATTCCGTCGCCCCGACAGAGAAAAAGGACGACCTTATCAAAGACTGCTTCAGCGAACTGCCCGACAAAACCCTCGAACAGTGCCCTAACTATGACGTGAAAATCGTCTGTCTTGAGAATCTGGAAAGATTATTTATGCAGGCTGTTAAATGGTGATTACGAATATCATCTGAGCGTCAGGACCATTTAACATTTACGACCATTCAACCAAGTCAGGACAGCTATTTGAAAGCTTAAGTCTGACAAAACTGCCGGAGCCGCGGATCGCGCTAGATAGAGATGCATGTTAGCTGAGGCGCAGGACTGTAGCGCTGTCTAAATAAGTAAGTAAGTAAAGGGTACTTCCCTATTATAGGCATCGACCTTTAAAGCTCTCCCTCCACGATTTTTTATGTACATGCACTTGAAATTACAAGGAAATATTGGAAACACAGAACAAAGCCGCGCTTGAGCAAAACAGGAAAAAAGACTACAATAAAACTTTTAGAATTCTTAAAGAGTATTTATCTCTATTCCAGTTACCCTTTATCGTCTTTAAAATAATATTCGTGAACACACTCAATTTCTGGCATCTTTTTAAAAGGATAAATTATTCATTTCATTTCAGATGCATTTTTATTTATATTATTAATTAGCTTAATTAACTTAAAATTATCTCATTCTAGCTTACTGGCCCCTCGGAGACACTCTAAGTTAAACCCAATGCTTAAACTACATATGTATATGTATATGTCTTTCGACGTTTCGCAAGGTACTCGTACGTTATTATTATTTTATAGATTCATTACAATTAAAACTTAGAAACAATTTTTTAATAACGAAAACTTAGTAAATGCGCTTTTTTATTATACGATGTCGCGATGACGATGTCGCACATAGAGTTAGTGTGGGGTGGCTTAAATGACGCGAAACCTACGTTGTATTGTGTGACAGGTAAGTGACACTTCAACTTAAGGTTTTGCTTATATTGCAAACGTCCGGCCTGGTTTAACATTATGTTAGACTATGTACGAGAAATCTAAAGGAAAGGCAGCGACGGAAATGAAATTGTTACGGGTGTTACCAAACATGATCTTATAAGAAGTATGCACGTGGCAACGTGTTCATACCTCAAACATTTTGGTTTACCTTAGACCTGAAAACCCAGGTATTAAATAGGTATTGCCACGTACCCTTACCTCAAACATATTGAGTCTCCTTTGACAGCGTTGCGTTTACAGAACAATAGCAGTCGAGTGGCATTTCTGTCACTGAATAGCGGACTGTTAAGTGAATGCGTCCACGATACAAGTACAATTGGACAAAGTCTTTTACCAAGTTAATATTATATTTAGCTTCCTGTATATATACATTGTATTGCTCTCATTTACCAATAAACCCAACCTTGCTCCTTCCGTCTTAATGGTCATGAATACTCCAGCGAAAGCTACCTAATTTCTTTTCATAATTTCAATATCGTTAGCTGATGCTAGCAGTTCTACAAATTTTCGAAATATTGTGCTTATAATATTTGTCTGTGAGTTTTGTACAATTTTTCAATTATGAGATTGAAGAAATCACATAACAGCGCGTCAGGGACGTGACAATTGGGCATGGTTTTTATATAGCTCGTCTCTATAAAAATTGTTATATGCGGCCTTAAGGTGGTGGGCATCCTCTGATTTTTCCAAAATCTGCCGGAGCCACACTAAATAGGACCTATTAAATCGTTTATATGGCGTTCACATGGTACGGATGGTAAAACATTGTCGAAGATTGATTCCACTCTCCAATTTTCGAGGATCGGACAAACGATGGTGAGATTCCATTCTTCGGACATGCTATCGCCCGACCATATCTTACAGAAACGTTTGTGTAGGTCTTTAGCAAATAAATTTACGCTACTTTACATAATGCGGCATGTACGAATACCATATGTCTGTTCCAGCTGCCTTATTGGCCTTAAGTTTAGATATTGTAGTTCAGACCTCTTCTTGGTGGGATGAACGAAGCTATCGAATATCGTCCACGCCAAATGATTCATTCTTCTTGATAGCGGAATGTTGGTCATCTTGAGCTCTAGAGCTTGTTAGCAGCCTTCGTCCGCACATTCATTTTATACTATAAAGCTTCGGTCAGGTTTCACAGTTATATTTATAATAAGAACGTAAACTTGTTAGTGCGTGTACACGTGTGGGTCTAAAATGCGGCTAATCAATCTATTGGTCATATTTCACGTTTGTTGCTTGTGGGTTTGCATATAGAAGTGTTTGCGATTGTAAGCTTGCAGATCAAAAGAAGCGCGTACATTATTTCTTTTTGGTTTATTATTTATGGAATCCAAAAAAGCGGGTCTGTTTTCTAGTTTAAAAATACTTTTTATTCTAAATTTAATTATAATGCTAAAAATATTATAATAAGCAAGATCGCGTTTATGTAGTTTTGTCGGTTACGCTCTTGAAAACGTGATCAAACATTAGCTTGCAAGCCCACATGCAGGAATAAGTTTAAAATCTGTACACGCTTACGACCGTGAGATGTTTTCTAGGTTATTGTTGGCGTGTCTATCAAATAGGAAATCAGATCCATCATTTGGCGATTAGTCGATTTAAAAAACAAAAAATACAAATTGTATTATAATCGTTTGCAGTAGAACATATGATTGACATCTTATAGTAGTCCTCCCGTACTTGACCAATTCAAATAATCCACAACAGTATTACGTTCGTTCGTTGGTTAAACCTTCGGAAGTATGTATTTTCCGAATGGGTATTTATTTATAAATTTACTCACATTAACCTTCAACATTGGTTCTCAGCCAACATTTGTTGCAAGAGGTAGACAGGAAGTCCAAGTTATAGGCCGTTAAAGTGAGGAACCTCTAATTTCGAGGTAAAACTTCTTAAAAGGCCGTAGCTTTGTAATGGATTCAGCTTAAGAAACCGTTGTACACATTTTTGAAACAAAATTTCAGTGTGCATAAAATACTAAAATTTCGTCGAGTTCGATGAACGCCAGCCATAATTATGGCATTTTAAAGCTAACATTTTGAAAAATCGTTGGATTAATTTCATCAGAAAAATGTGTTTATCTCGAAATTTTCAAATTTTAGGTTAACTTTTTTTATCAAAACTTTTGTCTTCTCTTCATTACCTACGATTTTTATGTATGACTTTTCCACCTACGAACAACGGAAGTTATCGCAAACCACTATTTTATTTAGGTAAATGGGTCACAAAATAAATACGTGGGTTTGCTGAAAAGTTTCTGATCGCAACGTACAGATAGCGGCACTTGTCAATAGAAGCTAGTGAATGCTAGTTCTGCATCTTTTGACAGTCACCTACCGAAGTTTCAGTCATTTTGGAAGAGCAGTTTTTAGTTGAAGTCGTTTGAGTGAGTGGATGTGAGTGTTTTTTATGAAAATGAGTATCGAGCTGTTATTAAATTCTTGTTTTTGAAAGGCAATACGCCTACGCAAATCAAAAATGGGTTGGACTCTGTGTATGGGGAGTCTGCACCATCATTTACCACAGTGAAATTTTGGGCAGCTGAATTTAAACGTGGCCGTAAGAGCTTGGGAGATGATGAACGTTCGGGACGTCCAAAAACTGCAACCACTGACGATAGCATTGCTAAAGTTCACCAAATGGTGTTAGACGACCACCGAATTAAAGTGACAGAGATAGTAGAGGTTATGAAAATGTCCAAAAAACGTGTTTGTTTCATATTAAATCAAGATTTAGGCATGAGAAAGCTGTCCGCGCGTAGGGTGCCGCGTTTGCTTACTTTAGACCAAAAACGTGTTCGAATGAACATTTCCAACGCTCTGTTGGCGCACTTTAGGCGCATTAAATCCGAGTTTTGGCGCCGATTAATTACTGTAGATGAAACTTGGATACAGCATTATACGCCCGAAATAAGAATTCAGTCAAAACCGTGGGCTGCAAAGGGCGAGGTGGCTCCTAAAAAAGCAAAAACTGTTTTTTCGGCTGGGAAAGTGCTGGCGACTGTTTTTTTGGGATAGTAAAGGAGTTATCTCGATTATCTTCAAAAAGGAAAAACCATTACAGGAGCATACTACACATCATTACTTGCCAAGCAGAAGGCAGAAATTGCAGAAAAACGGCTACATTTGCAGAAAAAAACCCTGTTTCACCAAGACACACCTTAACGGTTGCCATGGCGAAAATCCAGAGAAGGTGGAGGATTGTCTCATCCTCCTCCTCGTCCATGCAGCTTCTGCAGAAATCGTTTGTAAAAGCGCCAAGCCTTCTTGCGTGCTTGCCTATGAGGCAGTGTCCAGTGATGACACCTATGATGGCGCTGAGATGTTCCTTATTTAGAAGGATCAGACACTTAGAGCGATTCAGACCCAGTTTTGGCCAGATCTGTTTGGTCGCTAGACATGTTGGTCCAACAGTCCACCTAAGGTCTGTTCTTTAATTGGCATCCAGCTTTAATGTTAGTTTGCTAGCAGCGATTGGTATACTTATGCTACCCTTTTCCGGTAGAATAGGTAGAGTTGTTCCAATTTTGGCGAGTTCGTCGGCCCTACAATTCCCTGAAATATCTCTGAGGCCCGGCACCCAGCAAAGCTGAAAGTTGAACTGCTCTGCCATCTCCATAAGAGATGATCGGCATTCAACGGCGGTTTTAGAATTTAGTGAGACCGAGTCCAGGGACTTGATACAGGTCTGACTATCCGAAAAGATGCGGATATCCTTTGCAGATATCACGTTTTTCTGCAGCCAGGACAGAGTTTCTTTAATCGTCAAATGCAGTGATTTGGAAAACGGAAAGAGGGACTTAGATTTAGCGTATCTGAGAAAATGCCACCACCAACTCCGCTATCGGTTTTAGATCAATCTGTGTAGAGATGGATTGACTTGTCCTCCATGAAAGCATCTTCCTCCCAGAAGGATCTAGAGGGGAAGTTTACATGGAAGTTTTTGTCAAACAAAAGTTCAGGTGTGGTGTAATCGGTGTTCTTTGTGAGGATTCCTATTGTATTAAGAATACTGGCGTGGCCAAATGGATTATTTGTCCACTGTTTAGTCGCTTTAAGGCGAAAATATCGAGGGGTGTTAAATGAAACAGAATGACTAATGCCGCAGCAATGGATTCTTTTTTCTGGGGAGCCATAAAAGAAAGGATTTATTTGACTGTGATTTCAAATCGGGAAGAGCTCCAAGAAAGAATAAATACAGTGGCAGAGGAGCTAAGAGGCATTTTACCAAACATTAATTTGCAGTCTGTTGATAGAAAAAGTTAACCTAAAAGTAGCAAATTTCGAGATAAACACATTTTTCTGATGAAATTGGTTCAACGATTTTTCAAAATGCCATAATTTTGGCTGACGTTCATCGAACTCGACGAAATTTGAGTATTTTATGCACACTGAAATTTTGTTCCAAAAATGTGCACAATGGTTTCTTAAGCTGAAACTCTTAGAAAGCTATGGTCTTTTAAGAAGTTTTACCTCGAAATCAGAGGTTCCTTACTTTGACGGCCTATAACTTGGAAATACAATCCCCCCCCCCCCCCGCAAAACAATTTTTTGTTTGCCATAATTTCAGGAATCTTTAGCTATCAGGACGAAAACCTAAACTGGGACACCCTGTATAATGTCTAAAAAATAAAGACATCGGCAGGGCATTCCATGTATAACTTTCATGATATGAACATGATATTTCGGAGTACATCCGAATGTGGGCGTACGGGTAAACTGATGAGCATTCAAAGCTAGACTGATGTTACGGTTGAAGGTTCGAAGGGGCGGAATGCTATGTGTTTTGGAAGTATTACATTCTACAATGTTGGTGGTGTCCCAATTAATTTGAAATCGATTTTTTTTTATTGTCTTCAATGGTCCCTTAGGACCTCAAAAATGATATCCCAAAAGATTATGACCGGGAAATATCTCAAAGTACTTGTTTTTCAAAATATAGTACAAGGTCGTCAAGTAGGCAGCGAGCCTTTTATGAATTTCAAATGCGTTTATCTCAAAACTGCATTTTTTAAGTTGGCCGGAAACATAACCGATTCACTTGAAAAATTGAATATATCTTGAAAAATATGAATTGTCTATAAAAGTAGGTAGGATTTTTTTATATTGCATATTTTATTTGTTATTAAAAATTATCTGATGATCTTTTAGCAAATTTTTTCCACTTTGAAAGTGCGCCATCTGGTCAAAAATTAATATATCGAAAAGACCCACGTACTTCTATAGCAGTTATTGTATAAAATCAAAAACAATTCATTGGCTTATTATAATTCAAAAATTACAGGAGCTGTTGTCCGGCCGTAGACCCTGAAAAAACGCAAAAACTCTGCACAGCCGCCACTTTGAAATTAATCGCTTCAAAAATATTATTGTATACAGTCATTGATATGTATTGTATAATAAATACTCTTTTTTGTAATCTCAATTTATTTTGTAGTATTTCTAAAAAAAAAAATCCTAAAAAAGCCTATTTTTTCGGCCTCCAGAGTGGCTTAACCCCTTAAGCTCATTTCCACGAATATGAAAAGCAGAGTGTACTATCCTCAGCAAAGGTGTATATGTATTATTATTAGCCTTAAATACTGATACAAAGAAAAACTTATGGCAAATGAAAACGTGCTGATATTTTTAAAAACAAATTCATACTTTTTATTTGTCAAATCCCTAGCTAGACGTTATGGGAGACTTCATTCGAAATGGCCGTCATTTGACTTAAAGCACGACCTGAGACGTACTGGCTAATCATCAACCGCATTACGGACCTTTTTCACTTCAAAGATTCAATATTCCGATGATAAGTAGAGCAGGCAATCTCTCTAAAACGGACCACAACTCGTCAGATGATATGAAGTCGGGTGCATTTCTTTTTAGGCACTCTTGAGCGGTTCTCGCCTTGTTGGAGTTTCCAGTGCTTGTTTGCGAACATTATTCGGCTTAGCGGCTTAACGACGTCTTCCAAAACAGTGGTTTGGTAAACTTTCGCCGAAGTCTTTACCCCCTTTTCACAAAAATGGAGGTTGGTTATGCCATCGTAGCTCACTCCCCACCATACCATTGCCTTCGCGGGATGGTGGCCTCTTTCAACACTTGGAATATGTTCTGAAGCTTCTTTTGATCTCCGAGAATACACTCGATCATTTTGCTTACTAAAAAGTCTCTGCAACTGAAAAAATTTTCAAGTCGGTGAACGGAATTTGTCTGTGTGCATTTTTAGCGTACCGTCTCAAGAGAACTTTTGATTTTAGTACCAAGTACCAAGTCTTCTTTGATGAATCATTCTTCATGATCCATTCCAAGATTGTAAACGACTAAAAACAAAAACCTTTTCCGCGACAAAGAAGCATAAAACCTACGGCTAACATGAAAAGAGTCTTTATTTTAAATGGTTATAATAAAAATTGTATCAATATTTATTGTATCAATATTTATGACTAGACTAGGTACATAACGTAGGCAGGACGGAGCAGCCCTCAGGTTGAGTTCGAAATGCCACCAAAAGCTATGTTCTCGTTACGAGAACGCAAGCATCATAACTTCATAAATAGCTGCCCCAATCGTATATCCAACGAACAACTTTATCATAAAACGGATCAAGATGTTATAAACAATTCTATATGAAGGAAAAAGTGGCTGTGAATTGACTCTAAGGCACGAAGACAACTCCATTGCAAAATATGCTATACCATGGAATCTGCTCATAAATGCAGCAGAATTGCAAGTGCAAAGAGGTCCAGATGTGAGAATTGTACTCCAATTTCGGGAGAATAAACGCCTTAAACGAGTGTATTGAGGCCAGATCAGAGGGTGTGAAATAACCTGGAAGAAACCTAGACATTTCGCAGAGTTCTTGGCGACTTCGAATATGTGGTCATTCCAACGTAAGTTGTCATTGACACACATACCGAGAATGGAAAGTTTATCGGTTTCGACGATGCAAGTGCCATTTATAGATAACGGCTGGGTGTTTAAATTTTGCTTTAATGACAACAGACAGCATTGTGTTTAGAAAGCTTAAATTCTACTCTGTTAGTGGTTTCCCAATTAGTTATGCTCTTGATATCATAATTTAATGAGCTTGACATGCTGGCGTTCCGGTTCTGCAGCAGAAGAGCAGGGTAGTGAGTCCGGGAACGAACATGAAAAGCAGAAAGTATTGTCGTCAGCAAAGGAATATATTGGGTTAGAAGTAGCAGACAAGAGATCGTTGATGAAAACTAAAAAGAGTGTCGGAGACAAAGCGGAGCCCTGGGGCATGCTAGGATTTATTTTGTGAATATTAGACTTGAAACCATTCAAGACAACTTGAATTGAACGTTCCGAACGTTCCGTTTCTAATCCATTGAAGAAGAGAGTCATCGATCCTGTTGCTACGAAAACCGCACTGCCGGTCATTAAGAAGTTTTTCGACATATTTCATGAGCTGACGGTTTATCAGCATTTCCATGACCTTGGAAAGAAGGGACGTAAGTCCAATGGGTATGTATTAGGAGAGAGAAGATTTCTTAGGGACGGGCTGGGCAAATGCTGTTTTCCATCTTCTCGGAAATAATCCTAAAGAGTAGGATTGATGAAAAAGCTTACGCAGTGGTTTTGCCAGCGTGGAAGAACACCTCTTCAGAAGAAGGGGAGATATACCATCTGGACCAGTGGATGTGTGAATGTAAAGATCTTTAAGAACTCTTGCTACTACACGAGTGCGAAAGTGGATTCGTCCCATTGACGATTCGACGCACTCAAGTGTAGGCGGAAACAAAGCGAGTGTTGAGCTGGCCGCAAAGTGTGCAGCAAGCAGATTGGCTTTGTCCAAAGAGCTGACAGCTGGAATGTCATTGTAAATGAGCGTTGGGGTGGATGATGAGGCAGAACTTTTAATATTTTTGATGAACGACCAATAATTTTTGCTACCTTTGGGACATTGTAATATTTTTTGTCTCAATTTTTGATCGTATATAAATTTCACGCGCTTGAGAAAGACTTTGGACTTTTTTCGGTTTTCCTCTGTTGGGTTGGTCTTATAGGACCGAAAAAACATTTCTCTAACCCTGACAGCCTCTTTACAGCTCGAATCGTCTGTCGTACCATGCCTTTTCTTTTGGTCTGATACTCTTAACCCGAAAAGGGATAAAGGATTTCATTCCAAGGAGAATAGTGTCAGTGATCATATCAGCAGCGGCATCCACGTCGTTATCTAGGAAACATAACGACCAACTAAATTTCCTAAAGAAGCTGTTAAGTCCACTCCAATTGGCTTTCTCGTATTGCCATACGGTTCTTTTGGTAATTTTTTCTCTAACTGTGTGGTCAGCATACAAGAAATTAGTTAATATGACACGCACAATGGTCCGATAGGCCTAGAGGGGAGAGCACATCAACGGTGTACTTATCAGGGTGAGAAGTTAAAAACAAGTCCAGGGTGTTGGCAGTATGACTATCAACGTCTAGTATTCGCGTGGGCTAATTTACAAACTGCGTTAAGTTGTTTTCCGCAGCGAAAATCTTAACACACTGTCCTTCGAGTGTTTTCTGTCCAGACTGTCGAAGCCACCCAGGATTGTGTATATTGAAATCGCCCGTAATAACGATTTCAGTATGAGGATACAGGGATACAATTCTTTCAATAGAGTGGGACAGCGTATCAAACTTGTTAAAAGTCGAATTGCTGCCTAGTTTGGAGCTTCTGTAAACAAAGCAGTAGTGAATAATTTGCTTACGGAGATTGAATTTTAAGCACATGAAATTGAATTCCGGACTGGTATAGGGACTACATTGTGGTAGAATTTGGTAAGCTACATCACTACGCACGCAAATGGCGAGACCGCGATTGGAAAAAAATAGTGGCACTAGTTCATAACCAGGTAGCTTCAGATCAAAGTGACCTGAGAGGTGCGAGCGGGGATCTACCAGTGATTCACTAAGTGCCAAAACAGCTGGTCTGAATTTGCAGACGTGGACGTACGCAGAAAAGTGATTACTTTTTATTCCGCGTATATTTGCTATGTCCACTCTAACTTCCCGAGCCTCGCAAGCGTAGTTGATACCAAATGCCAATGTAAGTATGAAGCCAAAGATATCTCCTGAGCTGCAATATTATATGGCTTATCCTGTGAGGGGACCGTAAGAATTGGTACGTCCAGCAGTCCTCGTAAAATATTTCTTTCCTTAGGTTTGCATGTTTCCTTAAGAATCCTTTAATAGCATGCTAAAACTGGTAGAGAATGCACAATTTAAATCTTCAAATACGAGAATATATTCGGTGAAATTTTATAAATATTAAGTTGATTTTTATTTAATAATATTATAATTTAATATAAATTATTTAATCGAACTCATGAGTAAACTATATTGTAAGATACATAAACTTTAGCACAACTGTAATAATATTCATATGTTACATGTAGAGAAACGGGCGGCAAAACAATTTTTAATATGTACAACTGCATTTTTGTTTGTTTTTTTTTTTATTAGAATTGTAAAATTAAAGCAAGCTGACAGCCTAAATGAATAAATTGATAAATAAGGAAAAATAATACCATCAAGGTATTTACACTAAAAAAAATTGTTTTAATCTTCATTATTCATTTGGCGTCTAAACGAAATACAGCAACATAAAAATACACAAAAAGATATCTTAAGACAGTTAAAGATACAGCTAGTTAGATTTTTCTTGTTTCCAAAAAGCCGAACCAAATTGGCTATAATTCAAAATATCTATAACACAATGCTCTATATCACTATGCTCATGAATCAGACAAATTAAGATGTGATTTGGTAGTTTCTACTATTCAATCATAACCGAAAAAGTTTTGTTATTTTCTTTTTACATCAAAAAATTCTACTAAAAAATAAACTGAAGGAAAGTTACTTTGTGGAGCGACAAAGCGTGCCACTTAAGGAAAACGAAACAAAATTATAATTCGTCCTTTAACAAGGTATAGCGGTTTTTCGATGGACCAAGCTTCCTAAATGTCGATTCAGGAGGCGATGTAATTACTTTTTGTTGAATATCGTTGGAATCATCGCTTGATGGATCGGGTCCATAATGGAACTCCCTGTAGAAGAATTTAAATGATTGTATAACATTGTACGAAAAAAAAAACCACACATTACTTATACCTGTGAAGCTTGCCGTTGTATAAATCTTGCAGGAATTGCTTCAGCTTTTGTGGTTTGTACATGTCCTTGAAATCGGGGAAAAGATACATATGTCTAAAGGAATCAATAGCTATTAATGGCAAATCTTCTTCTGATTTTCCCAAATGGTGCAGAGGATGTGCAAAACGTTTTCCATCAGCAGTTAAAAAGTTCACATTTTCTAGAAATAGAGATACACACAATGTTTAAGGTTAGTGTCAATAAATTATTTTGTTGTTTTTCTTATGCGTACGCTTTTCCGAAAGTAATTCACTTTCAATGATGGCCTTGTAGTCCTTAATCGACTCGTTATCATCTGGATTGTGGAATAAAATCAAAAATGGCAAGCCTTCTTCGGTTAGTTCTTCAGCATTCTCAAATGTTATCTCTCGAACTAGGGGAACACACTTTTCCTGTACCCAAATGTTTAATTCATCAAAATTAGATAGTCCTCCGTGGTAGGTTTCATCGTTCTCATGAGACACAGCTACATCCGGTCTAAAAACAATGATTGGAGTTCCTGAAATGTTATTTTTAAAATATTATAATGGTAAAGTAGTGAATAGTGTATTTAAGAAGTTTATTAGGTGACTGGTTAGTTGGGTTAGTTTTCATGAAAACAAATGTTCTTGTTATTGACTGAGGAAAAATAGTTAAATTCATCTCGTTACCTTCTACAAATTTTCTTAACATTTTGGCTATAAAGTGAGAATTTCATTGAGATGTACAAATAGATGTTATTTCAAACGCAATGCTTTATGCGGAATGACACTGGCAAATTCGTTGGAGCATTAGTGATAGAAATAGCAATTTAACAAGGTAAGGCAAGAGACATTACTTCGATGTTGAAGAGTGTCAAATGATTGGCCACATCTCTGACCTTAATTGCAGAAACTAATCTACCAAATGCAGAACAGATCTAAGAGCGAATAAATGCTTTATACGAGTATATTGAGGTCAGATCAAACTAGACAATTCATTCGTGACACCGACTGGGAAAACCTAGACATTTCGTAGCATTTTTTGCAACATCCAAAATGTGCTTATTCAATGACAATTACTTTGGACGATGCAAAATTCAAATGCCATTCATGGATAATGGCTGGGTGTTTAAGTTTCGCTGTAACAACAGGAGACATCATTGTGTTTTCTAAGCATTAATTTCCACTTTGTTGGTGGTTGTCCAATCAACTATGCGATGTTATTGTATATTAATATCGAAGTTTAATGAGTTTAACAAACGCTGCCGTTCCTGTTTAACAAGCGGATTAAAAGCAGCAGACAAGAGACCATTTATGAAAATAAAAATATGACAGAGACAGAACGGAGCCCTGGGGCATACCAGCAAGTTTTTAGTGATCAGTCTTGAAAAAGATTAAGACAATTTTAACTGAGCGTTTCATTGAAGAAGAGATTTAACGATACCAAATGTACGCATTTTCTACAAGAACCTGATGCCAGACTCTGTCAAATGGCCTTGAAATATCAAGTGCAACTAACTATGTATCTTGCTTTCACAAAATTGGTTTATACGTTGGTTCCACTCCTCGGTGAGACAATACATAAATATAATCGACAATGTTCCTGTGGCTAAAAAAATCGTAGATTAAAAAGTTTTCGTTCCTCGAAATACTATAGTTCATGAGCTGACGATTTCTCAGCGTTAGAAGGGGATGGAAAAGTGTTGTTTTCCATTTTCACGGAAAGATTGGCGGTCTTGCCAGCGTGGAAAAACACCACGTGAACTAGTGGCACATTGAAATCTTTAAATTCTCTTCGCATGCGAGTGCGAAAAAGGATTCGTCCCGTTGAAGATTCCACCGGCTCAAGTTTATGCGGTAGCACGGCACAATCTAGAAGCATTAAGCTGCCAGCGAAATGCGTAGCACGCATATTGATCTTGTTCAAAGAGTTGCTATCCAAAATGCCATTACAAATGAGCGTTGGGATGGAGGATGAGACAGAATTTCAACGTTTTTTACGAACTGGTATTTTTTTCCTCAGTTTTTGGGCCTATTGAAATTAAACACGTTTATGCAGTCATTCTTGGATCATTTGAACTTTTTTCTTCTGTCGAGTTGGTTGTGTAAGGCCAAATATACAATTATCTAACCTATAAGACTCTTTACAGCTCGAGTCGTACCACGCCTGTTTTTTTGCTTCGATATTCTTGACCCGATGAAGGTAAAGGAATTTATTTCAAAAAAGAAATTGTTTGAGATAATATCCACAGCATCTACGTCGTTTTCGATGAAATATAACAACCAGTTATATGAGGTAGTAATATATGTAAGTATTGCGCGTTTTTTTTCGGGGGTTATTTTCCAATTTCCATAAAATGCACAAAATCAATTTAATGCTGAAGCCGTTATTGAAATTAGTATTTAGGATATATTGCCCATTCAGGCTGCAAATTTCATCATTCTAAGCATTTTTAACGAAATTTGGAAATGGATGTATCTGAAGAGCTTATTTTATTGGTTTTCTTCCGGAAAAACCAGAATGGAAGTGAAGCCAATAGAGAAATAAACAATGTGTATGGAAAGGGTATTCTCATGGAGTCCAAGTTTCGGTGTTGGTTTGCAAAGTTTAGAAGTGGCAATTTTGACCTAAAGAATGAATCTTATTCGAGTCGAATGAAATCCCACTATTACGGTAAAGGAACTCGTAAGGGAAGTCAATGCAAGGCATATGACCATCGATCGACACCTAACAAATATGGGAAAGCCAGGAAGTTGGGAAACTGGGCACCACACCATCTATCGAAAAATAATCTTCAGCAAAGAATCGAGTGCTTGCACTGCACTCTTGCCACGTCACAATCAAGAGCGGTTTTTGATCCGGATCATGAAAAATGGGTTCTTTACAATAAAATTAAACATAGCCACCAATGGCATAGTCCAGAAGACACCAGCACAACATCCCAGAGAGGGACTTCACCCGCTCAAGGTGCTAATGTCTGATGGTAGGATGCTGAGGGAATAATCCACTTTGAGTTGTTGCTTCGTAACCAGACTATCACTGCAGAAGTCTACTGCCTATGTGCAGATTAAAGTCGTCTCTGGACCAGAAATGGCCAGGTCTTTTTATTCGAAGGAGTGTTCTATTCCATCAGGATAACGCTCGACCTCATACAGTTAGGGCCAGCTGAACACAGTTACAGGAGTTCGATTGGGAAAAAATGGTGCATCCGCCTTATTCACCTGATTTAGCATCTTCAGATTTCCACTTGCTCCGAAGTCTGCAAAACTTTCTTGATGGGAAAAAATTTGGATTTCAAGCTCTTGGCGTAGACAAACAAGTTTTTAAGCGACGGCATTAAAGAGTTGCCTGAGAGGTGGGAAGAAGTGGTGTTTAATGAAAGAAATTACATTGACGACTAAATTCTTGCATTTGGTCCAAATTAATTAACATTAAACAGACAACCTGATAATTTCTAGAGTTACCAATTTACGGTTTCTCTAACCGTGTTATGTATGGTAACTTAGCAAATGTGACACAGCAGTCCGAAGAGTCTAAAAGGGAAAGCACATCAACGGTGTACAGTAGAAAAAAGCAGTCTAGTGCGTTAGCGGGATATATTGAAGCTGCCCTCAATAACGATTCCAGTATGAGATTGTTGGGATACAATTGTTTGAATTAAGTCAGACAGCGCATCAAAGTCATTAAAGGTTGAACGTTTGAGGATTCTGTAAAATATCATACGAATAAACTCAAACTATAATGTATTTTATGGGTGAAGAGCTTTTACGCTTAACGTGTGCTTTGGCCAAAAGGAAATACGGTTTTTGTAGGAGTTCGTAGTTGTGTCCTTGTTTTTTTATATTATTGAAGATATAAAAAAATAAAACGAATGCCGTTACAAGACAGTGAGCAACAAGGTTTAAATTTGGATAATCACAAGTAAAAATTTCACTGACACAATGCGAAATTTCTTGGTCAAAGTGAAGCAACAACATCTCACCCAGAATGAACAACTGGAAACACTGCTGTAGCTCCGTGTGGCCGGAAAACTAGGTCTGTCAATCTCTGGAACTGGACAAAGTAACATTTTGTATAAAGATTTGGGTCCTAAATCCTAGGTTTTTTTTTTTTTAAATAACAACACTCAAGTGGATATGAATACACTTATAATGCCTCAGCATGTGTTAAGTTTTTTGGAGAATGGGATATAGAGAGAAAGAAAGATGTTTGGGCTCAGTGGTTATTTCGCTCCATGGGTGGCATCCAACATTTAATGGGGAGACTAAATTCTTAGTGGAAGTTGGCTTGATGTTGATTTCTAGTCAACTACTCATCTTATTTGATTTTCGTTAACTGAAAAAATTAACATGTCTTTCGGGCTAGGCTAGGATTCGAACACCGAACCTTCCGATTTGGAAGGCAGTCCACTACCACTTGAGCCACTGCCACCCAAACGACGCAAAAACTTAAACTGCCCACCATCTGCAGCGGCGTAACTTTGCTAATTTGGCTTTGGAAGATCAGGAATTTAACCGGAAATTCATTTTGAGCGATAAGGCAAATTGCATATCCAGAGCTTATTTTAGTAAGCAGATTTGCCGCATTTGGTGCACAACGTGTTAGTGTTTGATGCGGTTTTTGGGCAGGAGATATTATTGGACCTTGTTTCTTCGAAAGTGAAGCGTCTGTGGTGGTTACCCTAATGGATTGCGCTATTCAACAATAATTAATGAATTTTCATGGTCGGAATTTGAAGGAATAGATATGAACAACAGTATTTCTAATAAGAAGACGTTACGTGCCACACAAGTTGCGGAAAAAATAACAGTTTTGCGAAAAGTTTCCTGGCCGAGTCATTTTTCGAAATGGTGATTAAAATTTATCTCCGAGATCCTGCGTTTTAACACCGTGCGACTTCTTTCTTTTGTGGCTATGTGAAAGAGAAGGTTTAGCCCAATGCTTCAAGACAATTGAATCAATAAAAGTCAATCTTCATATTGCTATTGATGAAATAGAGCATCAACAAATGTGCAAAAATATGGAAAACAATTTAATCCGAAGGGCCTGGAGTTGCAACAGATGATCAAATGCGCGCCATTTCATTTTGTATACAGGGACTTACCGGAGTATACTTAAATGTTGCATAGGCGTAAAACTGTTATCTGCTACATCTAAGGTACATCTCAGCGAATGATGTCTATACAAACGGGTATGAGACTTTAAATAAGCAACCAGAAGATTCGAACTTTGAAAATCGAAAGTTTAATAAAATGAAGACTGGGGGGGATCGAATATCTAGTCCGTGAAGGTTTTTTTTTTTTTTTTTGTTCAATTGTAGAAAGGCAAATGCCAACGTGGCGTTTTTATTGCAACAACAATCGATCTGACTTAATGACATTTATAACCTAGTTAAGTGATATTGACTAGTTATACATTAAGACAGTCCATGCAGCTTTGTGGAAGGCAAGTCAGCCTTTATTACTTACGAGTAACAATGAGAAAATATTGTGATAGCGCGAAAGATCTGCCACATTATCATTATTTAACTGGAGTTTCGAGAGTGGCGGAAATAAATACGAGTATGCTCCGAATGTCAGTGACTGTATCAAAATATGATTTAATTGGAGGTACGAATAAACGCTTAAGTTCCATGGTGAACGAACACCGACTGTGAACTTACTGAACATGTTTAAAGCTTCAATAACGCACAAGTTTTAAGAAGTCACGTCCTAGACCAGAGTTCAAACTTCGATCTGGCAATAAAATTCTCTAGTGACAAGATAAGCGACAAATATGACTCAAATATTCAATAAACGACAGCAAACTTTTGCATCGAATATTTGCTAATATTTTTATTACTTTGTTTTAAGTAAAATGTTCAATAACGGCAAGTACAATTACGAAGAAGCATAACAAAGACAATTGAACGAATGAAATTGGTATGAGTGAATAACATCGAACTTTCGTTTATTTGTTCACTTTAATTTTGTCCACACTTTAAAACGATGCAAGCGAAGAAATGTTCGAAGATACCTTAAAAGCAATTATATCCCATAAGCCCACAGCTTTATATGAATGCAAACACGTATTTAATCTAAACATGTGTGTGTGTAAATTTACCTATAGTTTTTGGATCCTCTCCTTTTAGATTGTAAAAAAAGACAAAAGAAAATCAGATCATGCATGTTAATAGGTTGTTATATATATATATATGTACTCGTATGCGACACTATTAAGTAATTTCATATTGAATTGGGAAATTTTCCAGCTCGACTTACCTGGTGGATGCATAGCTTTGGAAGAATCCCCAAAACCAACATGGAACTGACAATCTTCCTTAAGGTTTGTTGCAACCCTCCGGAACGTATTATACTCGGGCTGATCTCGACGATCAAAATAACCAATGACAATGCGTTTTTTGGAGTCTAAATTCTCCAGATCTTTTAGTGAGTGGAACTCTTTGATTGGATCTTCCAATTGTTTCTTAACAAAGTCCACAAACGCTTCAACAGATCGCTGTCCTCGGTATTCTCTTTTTGTCAATTGCCCATTACGCACTATTTTGAGCGTAGGATACTTTGTAATATGGAAGCGCGATGCAATGCTTGTTTCACGATCGCAATCAACTTTACCGAGTACTACTCGTCCGGCTTCAGGAAATGCTTCTCGTACCTTAAATTAAATTACAAAAAATTTACTTTTGTTTTGAACACTCAATGCTTTTTGAACTTGCCTTATCAGCAGCTTCATTGAATACGGGTTGTAGAATGTTACTAAATCGACACCACTCTGCGTAGAAGTTCAAAAATACTAATTCATTTGATGCTGAAAAAAGAAGAAAAAAATAGTTTAACGACTTTTAAAAAAAACGGTGGTTGGGCTATGTGTATCAAATATAAATATAGACCTAAAAGTGTTGAGGTAGACTGTAGAGAATGGACTCGGCTCCTCATCTACCCGCCAACCTAACCTAACCTATGTATATCAAATTATTTCAAATTCCTCTATGACGTCATCGTTATCGGATGCATTAAAGTTACTAGTATATGACTAATTAGGAATTAAGTGGATTTTTTGTAAGATCTCACGATAAGTTACGTTTTAACGGTCAGTTTAGAATACAAAAATTAAAAAAGTAAAAAAATTGAGTTTGACTAATGGCACTAATAGGAGGCGCTACAAAAAAAAAAAAAAGGACGAAAGCTGCTTACGAATTCTATAAACCAAGGCATCACTACAAGCTCGCCAAGAATTTCAGACGTATTTGTCTGACTTTCTTCATGTTGAGGACTATGGACATAAAGATTGAGCTTCATAGGAGCTCGGCGCTGATGTGATGGGTGCTAGTACTATCACTTAAGCGTTTTTACTGAAGACTGAGAAATTGCAGTAAACGGAACATACTCGTAAAAGGGGTAAAATGGTTGCTTGTTTCTTCCGACAGAAAAAAGGAAACAACCGAAATGACAGCTTCTCAGAAAAAAAAGGAAGAAACAGAGAAGCGCTCGATAAAGACAACGGAAAAATGCTTCTGCATTATTGATGTACGGAAGAAAAGCGAAAAGAATTTGCTAAGGACACAAATATTGCATTAATTAAAGTAGGATTGATTTGGCGGTGTACATCAGCAAGATATGGTTATGGTGTTTGATGTCAAAGGAGCTATTTGGATAAGCTGTCATGTGATTTCTTCAACATCACATGTACTCGCAGGTCAATACCAGAGGCACAATATTTCGAAAGTCTCACAACTGGTAAATGGGGTAATACAAAGGAAGGACACGACTGAATCAAGGGAATTTGAAAAACAAAAATAATATATGAGAATCCAGAATGGAGGGACAACGTTGTAAAGGAAAACCTCGCTCAGTGGAAAGAAACATCAGACCGCGTTAGACCATGCCCCAGATCCATTTAGGATTTAGTCACACCTTAACAAACAAACAAGTGCTGCAATTTATTGGTTTGTAAAACAACCTACATGTATCAAAACTTACAGAAATGCACGTATACCGAGCTCGCCTCTTAAATGTAAGTAGATTTCGAAGGGAACACATAGTCAAAGGAGAGTCAAATGTTTGAGCCAATGCCTTTGCTTTTATTTATTAATGCAGCATGCATGATAACAACGAGAGCCACAACTGGTGGGAGTAGTTTTTAACCCTATTACACTTCATTCCTCTGAGTAATACTTGTAATTATTTTTTTTTTCGACACCTCTACTGCACAAAGCTAACTAAAACAACTTGCGAATATTATCTTAAAGACGATAAAGACCAACTGAATAGAAGTTAACTACTCTTAGTGAATCCTGATGCTTTTTTGTATTTTTATGTACTGCATTTACGAAGTTTCGTTTGGTCTGTCGCATATTACCCTGAGGTTTTTCATTTAATTTTGTTTTAGCGCAGTGTTATCGTTCTGCGGCAACACAGGTCACCCATATTCCTTTGTAATTTCAAGTGCAAATAAATAAAAAAAAAATCATAATGATCATCAAAGGCACAAAAAGTGCCTTTAAGTCTACCAGGCTTGAGCAGTATATTTTGACATTTTTAGGAATATGATAAGGCCACATGTGATAACATGTCTGTCATTTTGTGGCGTTTTTGACTTCGCAGAACAGGTTGTTCACATTTTAGAAACCAACCGTTTTACTTCTTCGATCCCTGAGATCGTTATAATAGGTGAGTACCCTTCAAGTGTTTGCAGACAGTGCGGGCAAATCAAAGTTAGAAGGAAGAGGTATCGGTGCACATTTGCTTTGGATGATTGTAGATTATAATTGTTAGGAAACACAAAGCTTATTAAGGCACCGCGGAGTGCGGTAATTTTTAGAATGTGTGTTACGGTTAAGGACTAAGGACTTGAAATAGTGATAAAAGACTGAGTAACAAGAGACCTCAATATTGTAGTGAGTCAATTAACCTTGCCACCCCAGCAGATGTGGGCATGGTACTCCAACTCCATTGACGAATAATGCCTGATAATACTACCAAGATATTCTATAAGAGACCTAAGCATAATCTGTCTTTTAGACGATGCAGACTTTCGGTAATATATGCAATGCAATATAGAGTGCAATGCAAAGAGTTCTAAAGAGTAGGAATAATGAAAAAGCTTACACAGTGGTTTTGCCAACGGATTTATCTATGTTAAGAAGATTCGTCAATTTTAGCGGCACACTGAAAAAATAGTGATTTCCCTCTGCTCGAAAAAAGTCCTAACGCGTATGACAGGAGCGTAGAAGATGACCTTTACAGAAAAAGTAGAGTTATAACAACTGCGTCAGATGGACTTCTATAAATTAAGACTTTTAAGAGGCGGTTAAATATTATACGTACTCAATAATAGGGGGAGATAAGGCATAATATGGAAGAGTTGATTTTGCTTCGAAATTCACCTTTCTATTATTTGGGAACGAAGAGTTCAGAAATCAATATATTGGATGGTAGCATCTGAAATGTCCAATTTTATAGTAAAAATTTAAGCCAATATTATTTTTCCGTAAATTTTTATTTAATCAAAATAGGATCCGTTGGCATCTATGACATTCTTCCAACGTGGTACAAGGCCAAATATTCCATTCTCGTAGAAGTCATAACTTTTTAAGGAAATGAAATCTTCAAAGGCTTTTATGACCTCTTCTCGGTCCCGGAAGACCTTCTGCCGTCAAAATAAATCCAGATTGCGGAAAAGATGGTAACCCGTTGAGCAAATATCAGGAAAGTACGGTGGATGCAGAAGAATTTCAAATCCCAACGCTTTTCACCCAATTTGGCATACAATTTCCTCACAATATTTGATATCGTTTATCGTTTCTCCTGGTTGAAGAACTGAAAAGCGGATTGGCCCTTTCGATGCCCACCAAAATTGTCACCATAACCTTTTTTGGGTGAAAATCGGGTTTGGGAGTGTGCTTTGGTTTTTCATCTGCATCCAACCACTGCTCAGATTTTTTACGATTATCATACAGTATCCACTTTTCATCCACTATCCGGTGGAAAAACGGCTCAGTTTGGTTTCTTAATGTAAGCGATGCGCAGATTTCCAAGCGTCGTAGTTTTTGAGATTCGTTCAGTTCGTGGGGTATCCACTTATCGAGTTTCTTTACCTTTCCTATGAGAGAAAGGTGTCGACTTATTTTCATTGGAGATACTCCCATGCAATCTCCCGCACCGATTTCGTTGGGTCCGCATCCACCGTTGCTTTTAAAACATCGTCGTCAACGAATGTTTCCGGCTTCCCACGTGGTTCATTTTCGAGGCTGAAATCTCCCGAACGGAACTTTCCAAACCAACGTCCTATTGTGCGTTCGTTTACCGCAACATCCTTAAATGCGTCATTAATGTTTGTCATTGCCAATAACGCATTATGTCCCATTTTAAATTCGTAAAGTAAGAGGGTTCGAATTTTACTTGTAACGAACTCTAAATTTCTCACACGTCAAGCACACGTACCACTTTATTTTATAAAAAAAGAAAATTTACCATTCTGGCACAGATGTTCACTCGAGAACTTCTTATTTCCAACTGAGCGATAATAGAAGATTAGGTCTTGTAAGTTTATCTCTTCAGCCATAATCACACTCGTATGCCCGCCAATCGGGCCACATCTTGATCTGTCCACTCCATTACATGATTTGGATAATATCAATATTTTATTTGATTGTTTTTTGTTTACCAGCCTATTACTCGCTCTATCACACCCCACTCCATAATTACATTCTAAAGTTGAGTTCAACCCGTCTTTTATTTCTTATTCGGGCAGTAGTAAGCCGTATTTTTTTGATAATTTGTTTTGAAAATGTTGTAACAGAATTTATGAATAAGCAACTAAATTTCATTGGAGCAAATGCGACTTTGTGAGAAGCAGGTCGATTTACGGCGCGATTCAAAGTTGGTAATGGAGAACCATATCGCTATATTTATTAATTGGATTAAGGCGTTTAGAGGATAATGGATTAGAATCAATACGTGCTCTACTGAGAACGTGATTTAAAAAAGCAGGCCCAGGGAATGGTGCTGAGATATACAAACATTCCGAACCCCACAAGTAGCACAGACGTAATATCCACACATGGTATTTCAGTAGTTAATAAAAGAAGTGCAAAGATTCAAAGACAATTCGTCACCGCCTTCATTTAGTAACAAAAATATCAGCTCTTAACGCCACGTAAAATAAGTCAACTTTAACGAGCAACTGTCTTACTAAAACAAATCCAATTTTGAATCAAAAAAATAAAAATAAAGAAGAGGGATACAAATTCGCTAAGAGCAGAATATTGGAAATTAACATTTTAGTCTTCAGACCTTTAATTCATTTGCAAAAACACAATCGTAATGGCAGATCAAACAAATGCATTCCGTACTGGAACCGGTTATTACTTCATCACATAACTACCGATCTTCTCGCAGAAACCGGTGTTTAGCATAACATTTCCCAAGCTGGTTGAGAGAAAGTGTCTTATGCAAATATTTCTTTAACTTTTAAAGGCATCTATATATTATTGTGATAACAAACCGCAGCCTAAGGTAGTTTGCGAAACATCATACAATAAATAAGTTTTTTGTTAGAAAGAACGACAAATTCGAAATATTTGAATAAATTGAGTTTGAAGAATGTAAAAATACTTGACTTTCAGCCCGTGGGAGGATATTTTAACGCAAACCCGTTCTAGAACATACGACCCTAGCTATTTTGACAATAAATACGTATGTACGTATGCGAAGTCTAGTTTTCTTGTTTGAACAGATGCATTCGGCAGCATATTTTCCAAAGTTTTGAGAAAACCATAAGCCAGTAATGATGAACCAAAATTTAGCACATGTAAACGAGTACCCATACATGTATATTAATTGAAATCATTTAGCAACCGCGAATGTCTGGTGAATTGATATGGTATCCATATTTTAAATTGACATCCGATTGCTATTACAAAACGAATGATAAGAACAATCACGTTTTAAATATCAACAGAAAAGAGAAAAAAGGAAAAAAAAAAGCATCATCCAACACAAACGGTGTAGTAATTTAGATAGCAGATTCCGTATCCGAAATCAGTGTCTGGCCAATTAAGGTTTCGCCACCTAAGCGTGTAAATATCAACGTCGTGATCGATGGTGACACGTAGAGCATCAACTCATACTAGATTTTGCTAATAATAAGCGACTTAATATTGATTCATGCTTACCTAGAGTCATGTCAATGTTTTGACCATTCAATTCCACAGCCCCACTGTCTGTTGGGTTGTAAAAAACGTAAAACACCTAGAGGAGAACAAGAAAAGAAAAGAAAAAAAAAAAAAACATTTTTAGTTTTCGGCAATTGGGAGAAATTCAAGATGTTTAACTATCCAATGGCTTCAATGCATTTCTTCACGGTTATTCAACAAACACACAAAGTTAAGCCACTTCTGTTAGTCTTTTGATTAATTGCGAAGAAACCACAATTTCCAATTTTTTTTGTTCAATTTAGTAAAAATTAATGACTCCCATCCCAACTCCTTCGGTAGATAGATGACAAAGTTTGCCGCAAAAATTTAACCGAAGAAACTTGAAATACATTACTCACCATAACGATGTTGAAAAATAAACATTTTGTACTGCTGAATAAATTCATTTTAAAAATAACTGCTTAGAAATAAATCACAAATTGAATGATAATTTCATGAAACACGATCGAATACAGGGCCGTCGTCGCCTATGATTCGGATTCCACTTTGGCTTTTGGTTTTTAATTTTTCTCACACGACAGTGACGGCGACAACGACAACGAAGGTGAAGGCGACAGATAAGAATTTGATGACATTTCTGAAATGCTGCCAACCCTTAGAATAACAACTGTAAGTGCGATTTACAGGCAGAGCCACCTGTGGTATATTTTTGTCAATTAATTTTGAGATTTGTCGACTGGTGTTTGAGAGCCATCTATTGAACAGTAGTTATCGTTAAAATCATTTATTTTAAAAAAAAAAATAGTAAAATTTTGTGGAGTATTTAAGTGCAAACCTCAGGCTAATAACACCATTCTTATTTACGTGCGCGAACACTGCCTGTACTCTAACTTTCGGTTTGAATTCTTCGGTTACGTTTTGGGATCTTTGCTACGCCCATAAAAGATCTTTTGTAACTTTTTTGAGATCATTTACTAATCCAATGAAGATGGTATGCGGATATCTCACCACTACATTACATCTATCCACAGTTATTCGTTAGTTTCGTATTGAAACGTAGGCCTTCTACTTACCGCGAAGTGTAATATATGGGGATATTCGAATGCGAATATACGGGCGACATACAGAACAATGTTATAAACAAATTTGACGTGAAACCACAACAATCGGTAAAACACTGCTATAAGCTTTTCAGATCGAGTTTCCCAAAATCTTCCAAAAAATTCTATGCTGCCAGCCTCAAGCGCAGAGGATCAGTGCCGACATTGTCCTTTGAGACCACTGGATTGACGAAAAGTGTAGACAAGCGCATTGAACGAAACATGTAGTATAAAAGGCGACGCAGCAAAGAACTGCGAATGCTGCTTTCGAGCCCTATGAGCATAGAAGACGCAGGGAACGTCGGCTTCAACGGGCAGAGATACGCCCGATAGAACTATGCAGAGATAAGAATGGGAACGTGCCAGCTGAATTACAGTCGGTGTTGGAAATTTGGAAGGCGTACTTCAGCAGAACGGTGAATAAAGCAATATTCCGCTGTCGGAGAATGAACCATTCAACTTGGATCATACTCGACAACAAGCTCACCAACCCGACCAGAAGAATAAGTTTTGATAGCGGTTGCTAAAGTGCAGACTAATACAGCTGCAGGAGCAGACGAACTAACTGCGGAATTATTGAAATCGGCAGACATTGACTTATTAGTAATCATATGTAAATACATATAAGTGTAGTCATGGCTGGTGAATGGAGTGTATCATCTATCTGATTTTCAAGAAGAGGAAGACTCTAATTAGAGCCAACTACAGAGGAATCAGTCTCCTTAACATCGCGTACAAACTTTTATCTGTTGCACAAAATGAACTTTTAAAATCCTATATCAACAATCTGATAGGTCATTACCAGTGTAGCCTTAGACCTAGTAAGTCCACCATCGACCAGATGTTCGCCTTATGGGAAAAATATAGGAACTTCAAACCGATACTCACCACCTATTTATCGATAGAGCTATACATAATATATAGAGCCATGCCAAGTATTGGCATCCGTGCCAAACTCGTCTGCCTATGTAAGATGACGCTGGTTGCTTCGTAAAAGTCGAAAATGACACCACCGAGGCATTTGATGTCAGAAAAAGATTTAGACAAGGTGATGCGCTGTCATGTGATTTCTTTACGATCATACTCGTAAAATTGTGCGAAACTCACAGACACATTATTTCTTAGAACTGCTACCATTCGCTGACGAGATTGACATTACTTATTTACTTAAGGTGGCGCTACGGTTCGGAGTAGACTTGGGTTTCAACCAACAAGCTTCTCCAACCACCTCGATCTTTAGCCAGCTGCCTCCAGTTTCGCACGCAAAGTTAGCTGAGGTCGAATTCCACTTAACTCGCGGTCTTCCTCTACTGCTACTGTCGCTCGGTGGCGGATTCGAAGACTTTTTGGGCTGGAGGATTGGGGTCTATACGCTCTTCATGACCCAGCCAACTCAGATGCTGGACCTTCACTCTTCTGGCTAAGTCAACGTATCTCCTCCTTCACTCATCGTCGACGCAGACAACAAAACCATAAATTGTGATTCAAGTAGCAAATATGTATATGTACTTTGAGGTAAGAATAAATAATCCTTTTCTTCATGGTATTGTATTTTTTCAATATTACGGTGTTTTTTAAAAGGGCTCTTTGAGGTTGAAATTATAGTAAAGGCTGCATTTTATTTTGCTCCTCAAAAATTCCTTTGTTCGTGGTGTGCACGTAAAGAAACCAACGAAAGACTGTTTCACTTTCGCCTAAAATATTTATTTTCCTTCAAGCATCGTTCCTACAATTACAGATTTCCAGGTCATGGGAACGCTGATAGACCGTCAGCTCATGAAATATCTGGAAACAAGAAAACTTCTTAATGATCGGCAGTACGGTTTTCGTAGCAACAGGTCCACTGGTGATCTCATCGAAAAGTGGAACCAAAGAGTACATCAATCTGGCGAAAATAATATACTTGCACTTGATATTTCTAAGGCATTTGTCAGAGTTTGGCATCTGGTGCTTTTGGGGTCAATGACTCTCTTCTTCAATGGATTAGAAATTTCCTTTCCGAACATTCAATTCAAGTTGTCTTGCGTGGTTTCAAGTCTGATATTCTCAAAATAAATGCTGGTGTGCCTCAGGGCTCTGTTCTGTTTCCGACATTCTTTTGAATTTTCATCAACGATCTCTTGTCTGATCCTTCTAATCCAATATATTCCTTTGCTGACGACAGTACTCTCTGCTTTTCATATTCGCTCCCGGTAGAACCTGCTCTTCCGCTGTAGAACCGGAACGCCTGCGTATGTTAAGCTCATTAAATTCTGATATTAACAGCATAATTAATTGGGGAACCACCATCAGAGTAGAATTTAATGATTCAAAAACACAATCCTGTCTACTGTCGTCAAAGCGAAATTTAAACACTCAGCCATTATCCATGAGTGGCACTTGCATCGTCGAAACCGATAAACTTTCCATTCTAGGTATGTGTGTCAATGACAAATTACATTGGAATGTCCATATATTCGGTGTCCTCAAAAATGTTGCGGAATGTCTAGGTTTCCTCGAGCGATGTAACAAATACTTCACCCCCTCTGATCAGGCCTCAATATATAAGGCATTTATCCGCTCGAAATTGGAGTACTATGCCCACATTTGGCCGAGAGAGCCAAAAACATCTATGCACCTGCTAGGCGATACTAATATCACCCAAACAATGGACACCCTCGAACACCGACGTAACGTCTCGTGTCTCAGTCTGTTTTATCGCTATTTCCACCCCCCGGTGCTCCATATAAACCGCCAGTAGCATTCCACCCATTCAAACTTTTAACCGTAACACTCGTCTCGCTATGAATGCTCATCAGTGTACCCGTACAACTCGCTTATGGAATGCCCTGTCTAGATCTTTATTTTCTAGTCATTATAACCTTCAAGCATTTAAAACCAACTTTCACCGGTACCTCTCTTTGTAACCTCCCTGATTGTCCTTTGCCCGCGCTATGTGCAAGCATTTTAAGGCTACTTAAATCCATTGAGTGCGCGCAGATTATATAAATAAAAACAAACTCTTAACAATTGCATAAAAGCGCAAGAAGATAATGGGTTACGAATCAATTGTACATTGTTGTTTTTTCAAACATGCAAACCCAACTCCTGACATCATTTTATCGAAGTGTGATAAATTTGAATACTACTTGCTGACACAAATTTGTCGTTTAAACTTAAAAACACAACACAGAGGAAACCCTATGCATGACTAAAAAGATCCAAAATAAAATCCAAATTTAACCAACTCCAAAAGCGGCGCAATAGTAATGCGGACATGTTGAGAAAAATATAGTAATTACGCGCGTTCGTATTTTAACGGTTAATAAAAGAATAAGAAGATTATGCTGTACTCTACAAGTTTTGCTTAACGTTTGTTTTTTAAAATACAATATGGTACCGGATGGGCCATTTATGGGTCCACAGTAACAGTTACTGCATCGGAATGTGACCTTTGTCAAAATAAGCATTTGTCATCCAGGTTGCAAGTTGGTTGAGTATGTTTAACTCCTCAATTAGAGAAGGCCGTTTTACCATCCAACGTATTAGCGAAGGTCTATTAGGAATATTCATCAAGAACTGGCTTAATTTGGGTTGTTACTCTCTACATTCTACAGCGTTACATTCGTTAAATTAATAACAAAGTTTTCTGAACAGAAAGAGCTTCCAAAATAATATTTCGAAAAACTAAAAGCGAAAAGATTTTCTATAAAACATTTTATTTAACTAGTCTGTTGTAATGTTTTCTTCGCCTCTCCTCTTCGAAGGTATTATTTCGGGCCCATTCCTTGATGTTACCTTTCGAACGAAGAAGGGCAGATTTTGAATCAACATCACGCATAACGAAGGGAGAGTATCCAGCTGTGTAGTCTTCGTTTAGAGCATTTGTTTTTGTTTTTGCTACCCGCGAAGGCATTTGCCTCGGCATCGGCTGATCTTCGAACAAAATTGGATTGCGGGAATGTTTACCTCCTTTGAATTTTGACAAGCTCTGGTTTTTGTATTTAGCGGTCAATGGTCTTCTTGTGTTGATATGAATCTACAATTAATGTTTTTAGATATCGTCTATCCAGTGTATTTTAAATATACTTACCACTTGCTGCCCATTTTCATCAAGGCTCACTGCAACTTTCTTTAAGGTTTTGTTGCCACAATTTGGGCAGAACAACTTTGTCATCACACTTGTTGTCTTAAAGCACGCATAACAGCGTAAAATGTATGTCCGGACGTGTTTTATCACTCTTCCATTTAGAGCAGAAACATTAAGATTCATTTGCTTGAGTACGTTTTGTATGGCAAAATCTGTTGACATACAAGCAACAGTTGGAATCTCATCGATCTGTATTTTCCCCTCAAGATCTTTTTTCACTTTCTTTATATTTGAGGGGGTGATCCAACCGCTATCATCATTGTAGTCTTCTTCTGTATTTTCATTCGATAAGTCTTCAGCGTCATCGTCATCTGAAGAGTCTTGGTCATCTTCATCGGAATTTGTTGTTGCTGGCTTTAGAATGTCATAACCCACTTCCTTCTCAGATGTTTCGCATTTCAATTTAGCAAAGCACTTTTCTAAATCCTCTTCAGTTATCTCATCGTTTTCGTTTGAATCAGTATTCTCGTTTTTCGCTTCATCTGTATCTTTGTTTAGAGCCTCATCACACTCTTCTTCAGAGACTTCTTCATCTTCTTCTGAATCCTCGCCATCTTCGGTGGTCGAACCTTTTTTTGGGGCATAGAATCCCACCAACTTGGTATTGTCGGTAAATTCTTCTGGCTTCTCCTTGGATGCGATTACTTTTGAAATGGTAGGTTCGGTTTTGATGTGCTCGGAACCATTGCTCTCCTTTTCTAGTTCATAGGTCAATGCAATAACTTTCAGATCTATCGCTGATAAACTGGCATAGTCTCCGGTCTTCTTAGAAACTTCCGTGACAAGCTTTAAACAATCGGTGTGTGGCTCCCGAATCTGGAGATCAAAAGGTAAAACAACCAAACGACGTATCTGTCGTTTGTTTTTAACTTCTTCGATTACATCGGGAACTGTTAAAATGTTTTCCGCATATTCCTAAAATAAAAATGAAAATAAGTACGAGCACTACGTTGGTGGCGAACTGTTTTATACGTACGTGCAATTGGACAACGTTGATAAAAGCAGTAGTATCTGCAATTAAATATTTAATTTTTCCTTCAGACATGATAGACCAAAAGGCGTTTTAACACGTGTAGTACCACAATCGGAAAGTGACAAATGACAATGCCAAACTGACAGTTGAAGAAAATTTGAAAGTCAGTGTAGAATTCAGCTGTTGGTGTTTATATTGTTGAGCTTTGTGTAGTGTTGAAAGTGTTGCGCAATTTATGATATTAAAAAAATTTTGAAAATCGCTTTTGCCAAACGCTGCGTCGTGAATCTAAAAGTGAAATCAGTAGGCCCTTTTTTTAAAGAAACTAGCGTAATACTGAATGAGACATACCAGAATTGTCCTACATCTTACAAGTGTGATGTTTTTCTAAAATAAATCTAGAAATCATGAGTCGTTTTGGTATACAAACCATTCTAGTGACGTCCGGTTCCGTCCTTGTGTTCTGTATACAGGGATAAAGATACAACAAAGAACTATACGAGATGAACGAAGGCATACAAATAGGTAAAAACTGTAGCTTATATACCAAAGGGTATCGGAAGTATAAACGCGACAAACGGTCTAGTTTGATCTCAATAATCATATTACAGCGTTAATGCAGTAAATTAGGGTTTTTAAGCTACGTGGATGTAGTAATAAGTTGGGAAAGTTAATAGTTAATAGAGTTTTAGGTCGTTAAAGAGATTTCCTCCTATATTTGCCTTTCTCCTGCCTGGGCACAAGTATGTATACGATCCATAATTGCCGCGTCGTCTTGTCCCGTATAGTGTAAGTGTTGTACACACATTGCTAGTGGTTAGGAGAAAGCGAATTACATAATATATAAGGTATATACAATAGAAAGATCAGAAATGAAAGAATCTACAACGAATTTAATGATATCCAGCACGAGGTCCACGTAGAATGTTCTAAACTATCAAAATCGTTCTTGGCCACTTCAACGCTGAAATCGGTAAAAAAAAACCTCCGCACCTCCGCAAAATTCAATAGATATTACAATAGTGATGAGTCGCTCCAGGCTTCCAAGACTACGAATCCACAAAGAATTTAGATTCCTAAACTGCCATTCAAATCTCTCACAATCTAGTCAATGAATCGTAATGAGAGCAAATGCTGATTCTGACAATTATATCTTAACAGCTAACCTCTGGGATCGTTTCCAACAAGAATAAATCGCAAACAATTAAGAAGCAAATTTGACGTCAGAGGCCTATTACAGATGGAGCTAACAGAGATTGTGCGGAGGAGTAAGTCTTTAGTGTTCATTCGGAAACAAAAATGTCCAACAATATGTTGATCGAGGAAATCTAGTCGTCGAAGTACAGGGAAAAATAATTGATTTCGAAAAAAAATAATTTCAGCGGTAGCTTATTTATTAGGCATCAGCTAAAAGTTATTTATAAGACAAAATAGCCAAACCACTGGCTTACAATGGAGGTTTTAAAATATAAAGTTAATACTTTGATTGGATGTATGTAAAAATTTACTAAGCAATTTGAGTGGACCAAACCATGCTTGATGGCTGGACTTCAAGATAGACGAACTCTATGCACTTCGTCGTGGAGAAGACCAAACAATTTGAAGTTATTTGAAAGACATTTGGTCTGATCTGCGTTGAAGGTCTTTGGAGACGAAAATTGGAGCATAAACTGTGGGGGCTGTACGTCAACGACCTAAGCAGAATGTTGTATTCCAGGATATAAAGAGATCTGGTCTGCAGAGTCTTTAAATTGTACTCACTAAAGCATGTGCATGTAGGATAGCAAGGCAATTAGACATGTACTCGTATGTTTGTTGGGGCTCTAGTCCATCCCGGAAAATGACATCTGCTAAGTACTTAATAAAGTAAGTAAGAGGCCATCATCGCAAAAGTGCCAACAAATTCGACGGCCAAAGGCTGCAACGGCCATACGCACAAAATTATTTTCTAATATCAATATGTAGATTACGTTATTTTCGCAAAACTACTAAAAGTTAATATAAAATGCATTTTTGAAAGCAATATGCCATTGGATTTCTATTACATAAAATGGCGATCCACCGAAAATGTTCTAAGCTACTTTGTTATCGGCTTTCTACAAAAGCCGCCATCTGCAGTTTCCTCGACATATCTTTCCTCGGCTAAGATTCACTTACTAATGCTTTCTTCCGCAGATGCATTGATCCAATTCTAACTGGTGGGTTAGAGAAATGAAGAATAACAGCATCAGCTGAAAAGATGGTGTCCTGCCGCTGCTTTATGTTTGTTGCTATAAATGAGAATCTCAAAGAATTTATAATAGCTAGCTTCAATATAAATACATTGGATATAACCTAATAATCATAGTTACAGGTACGAGTGTAAAGTGATTGTTGTATCAGAGAAGGTCCCCGCATAAACTCAGATACGGCAGAGTTAGCGCCGTTTACCAAGAGAAGAAATCTGAATATAGGCTTACTATATCTCAATGGCACAACTTTAGGTTCTTCTGATGGATTCAAAAATCTAGGAGTAAAATAATAAAATGTACGGAGCAGCAGAGGGTATGTATCATAGTTGCACATACAATAAGTGTGGTAAAACCTGGTTACATATCATGGCGGTTAGGTCTGTCACCTAATAGTATGATAGAGAAGAGTAAGGTAGTGATATCATAAAGATACAACAACTTCAAAGACCACCATGTCGTTTCATCACAGTGCATTATCAATATCTTCCAGAAGCTACTCAACCTATCTAAGATTTATTGATGTAACGAAGCGGCTGATAGGTTAGCGAGAAAGGGTCTTCCCGAAAGTTAGATATAAATAGTATTTATGTAGGTGCCGAACCTTATCATTCCATAGTAATGTTCAGAGAATTAGACAGGCTAAAAGAATCATATACATCAATACATCTCCTGAATAACAACCCTTAAAATATTGGCAAACACAGCTAGGTAGAATAACATCAGAAGGCTTTCCAACATTCTTTTCGCACACTCTGGTCTGACATATCATATCCTATGTAACAAGAGGAACTCTCTCGAAACTGTGTATTTCAACTTAGAACGATGAAGATATTAGAGATCATATCCTAAATGATATTGCGGTTCCTGATTACATTATTTTCAAAAATTCTACTTTATAAAAAAAATCTACATTACAGTATTCTGTCTGGGTTAGGACATGTTTTTGAAAACCGTGTGAAGCAAGTATTTTTTATGTATCACAAAACCAACATGATAGAAACTTTCATAGAAAGAAAATATCTAGCAGACACATCCTGTAGAGTGTCATCTCCGTTCCAAAAACAATAACTACTCACATTCGGCTTTCTGAAGTCCTGATCATCTGTTCGTTTTATTTTCGGAGAATAAACGTCATTTATGTCACCTCAGTTATGGTTGTACGGTTTTCAACTATGTAACTACTTCCTATTGGTTTTTTCCGCTCTACGATACATTCTCACGTTTGGTCGAGTAGACCATGTTAAAGGGGCTTGTGATGTGATAGATTTTCCTCCCCGTGGTGATTTCATTTTCAGTCGAGCGCAAATTGTCGAAGGAAACGGTCGTCGTTCCTCGGCCGCTGCTGTGGTTGTGTTATGAAAACTTTCACTGCTACTAAGATACTTTGTTTGTTTTATTTGCTATTATGATTGTTGTTACGAAATCATAATCGGTCTACTACCTACAACTAATTCGTATACAGATTAGATATTCGTGCGTTAGTTAAACCTCTTGCAAATAATTGTAATAAAATTTCCATGGCTAGCATTTGCAATAAGTGGTGTTAAAGTGCGACGAAAATAATATGGGAGAATGTCTTCCAATGCTATAGTTTCTCTGTCATCCTTTAACTTATTATTTTTCACCCAAGGTAAATGAAATTTACAAATATTGAATTAGTATCTCATGTAAAACACAATGACAATAACGAATCTATGCATTGGTA
The DNA here is from genome assembly GCA_963966105.1 of Volucella zonaria. NCBI lineage: Eukaryota > Metazoa > Arthropoda > Insecta > Diptera > Syrphidae > Volucella > Volucella zonaria. The sequence goes on along the minus strand of OZ014532.1, from coordinate 159,257,444 downwards.
TCGAAGTTAAATCACGCAACGGAACGTATTCGTATTCGCATTCGTATATCCTTTGCCTTGGCTTTGTGGACGATTACGAGATAAACATTGATTTTTTCCTTTTTTTAGCAAAAGTGAAGCCTTTAAGTGAATACGATACTCCTAGAGTTTGCGATCGACAGGGCGTATACGTAATATACTGAACGTGGATTTTTTTTTTTTCGTTTACATGGATGTGCACTTTTATTTATTTTATTTCGAGAATCCTCAAGAATTTAAGTGTTTGGTTTTGATGTTCATCATGGGGGTTTCAAAATTACTTTTAACCCCAGGATACTGATTATAATATTTTAAAAGTGCGGTTAGATTATTCGTGTATGCGAGTACCTACATCTTAAGCTGTTCCCATTTGCCATCAGCCGTAAGGATAATGAGATACAAGTAGTTTACCCAAGAAGAAGTTTTCAAATCATGAAAGCAGTGGCACTTTGATTAGTTTGGAATGTTTGCTTGCAAGATTGCCAGCAATAATATTTTCGTAGCGCCAAGGACATTACATTTTTTCTTTTGTTTTGCTTATGCCTGCCTTTTTAAGAGTTTTTCATGTTAACACTTAAGATGAAAAGGTATGTGATTGTCAAGCGATTATTGCGCTTGTTTACTTTTATTTTTAGCTTGGGAATATTGCTGTTCCTCGGAGAATATTTTTTTATTTTTCCTTTTATTAAACTGTAAATGTTGTAAGAAATGAAATTTTGTGGATGTCAAATATGTAGATTATTTTGCCAGAGAGTAATTTAATGTGAAACTTTTTGAAGAGAAAACCGCGTTTCTAAAAGTGAAAAAAGGTGTCTTTTAGGTAAATAATTGTTTGGATTATTTTTTAATATTTGGCTGTTACGCAATCAATAAACTAAATTTGCTTTTACAACAAGCTCAGACATCATTTTTGCTAATATTTTGTGAGATGGGAAATTGTGATTTGAACAATTTGTTTGTATTTTTTTTTCATATGTTATCGGTTTGTCCTATTTTTATCGATAAATAATATCGACATACAAAAGATTTAAGGCTGTTTACAGAAGGTATTCAAAGTGTGGAAATTAGGCTGATGCCAACAGATTCTATTTTTGTGCTCGAAAATGTTTGTTTTCTTTTTAAGGAAAATGAACGATTCGAAAGTGAAAGTGTAGGGATTTAACCATAACTTAAAACAACTCTGTATGACTCCGTCTTTGGTAGTTTCCCGTAACAGTAACAATAGTGTAAAACTCCAAACGCCCAAAAAACATTTTATTAAAAAGATTGTTGTTTGAAAATCTATACAATAAAACGGGAATCAAAAATCTTAATTCATTATGAAGCATGATTTGTAACATTATGGTTTAAAGAGAAACTCAGGCTTCCTTCTCTGGCTGTATTTGCCGAGGCGCATCGTTTTGGCGCGTACCGCCACCCTGCTGGAATTACCAAATCAAAGTGTTACCACAAAGTGTTACTCACTGATCGTTGTTCGGTGTCGATATTTAAATGTGAGCCTCGGCTTTATTTCTGAGAAAAATATTGGCTGATGATTGGACCTTTGGGCATATTTTCACACACAGCGCCTATAGTTTCTTCTGTACCTACACGCATAAAGTTGACGCATTATTGGCGTTACGTAGAGTCAGTTTCGCAGATTAAGTTGGTTGAGGTCCCCTTCTACGTGCGTGCGCGACCTGAGTCGCGGTCTTCCTCTACTGCGCTGTCCTTCGGGGGCGGATTCGAAGATTTTTCGCAACGGAGCATTGGTGTCCATTTGCTCTACACGACCCAGCCACCTCAGCCATTGGACCTTCACTTTTCTGGCTAAGTCCATGTCGCTGTACAGTTCATGCAGAAAATCACCCGAAGTATTTTCCTCTGAAAAGGGTCAAGAGCACCGTCATACATTTTTGATAAAGTTAATGCCTCTGCGCTATAGAGCAGGACTGGCATTGCCAGTCAATTGCCTTCTTAGCCCAAAGAACCACCGACACGTCGTTGGTCTTGCCCCCATTGACCGTTAAATCCATCTTCGGCGCTTGCGACTCAATACTCGCAAAAGCGCTACTGTTTTCTTCCGATTAAGTCAATATCATTGGTGTATCCGAGTAATTGGAGGGACTTTTGAAAGATTGTGCCTCTTCCGTGTCAACAAAATAGTGAGTTTTGCACTATTCTTTCAAAAACTTTGTTAAAGAAATCGCATGACAACGTGTCGCCTTGTCTAAATCCTTTTTTAACATCAAAGGTGTCGGCGAGTTCTTTACCGACCCTTGATTTAACAGCGTGCATTCTCCATTGTCATTCTGCACGGGTGGCAAGGATGCTAAAGCTAGATACTTCTCTGTATAGCTCGTGTCTATAGATACTGTCACACGCAGCCTTAAAATCGATGAATAAGTTGTGTGTATCGATTTGGAGCTCATCTTTTTTTTTTTTTTCAAGAACTGCCTAGTGTGAATATTTGGTCGATATGGTGAACTTTCCTGGCCTGAAGCCAGGTCCATATCAGACCAATCAGGCGTTCACATAATATGGCAGAGAAGATCTAATGCGCGATGTTAAGAAGACTGATGCCTCGGTAGTTGGCGCAGTTCAGAGGCCCTGCCTTCTCGAGGATCGGACAAACAATGCTGAGGTTCCATTCATCGGGCATACTTTTGTCCGACCATATTTTACAGATGCAGCACCTCTGATGGCTTTTTGGTAATGTTGCCACTGGTATCGATACTTAATGTTGGTGGCATAGCACCTCTTAAGAGATTAACGCAGACTCGATTGGAAAAGAGTTTGGGGATCTCTTACGATTGTAGTCAGCTCGACGTCTTCCTAATAATATTAGATTGCCTTTGTAATGTTCGGGATATCCACAATCGTACTTTGGCTACAGCAAGGTAGTGGTCCGAGTCGATCCATAACACTGGGGTAGACCCTTGCGTCTATCGCAATGTGGTTTAAACCAATTATGGTTGATTGAGCAGGAGTTCTCCAAGTCCCCTTGAGAATATCAAGATGTGGGAACAGCGTGCTAGTTATGACAATGTTTCTCACCGCCGCAGAGATGCTCTCGTGCAGACTATACCGTCTGGCAGTACTACCAAAGCTTTGCTAGGCAGTGCTAGGTCTTGTCCAAGAGCTCGTAGAAGCTAACTGTGGTGTCGTCACCTTTCTCTTGAGTGGGGACCGCGCGCATATGAGGGTAATGTTGGCAAATTTAGCCTTAATGCGGATTGTTACGAGGCGCTCGTTCGCATGTCGGAAACTGAAAACTTCTTGGCTATGTCTGCCTCTAAGAACAAATCCGTATTCAAATAGGCGATGCTTTTGCCGTCGTGCCGATAACAATCTCCGTAGTAGATATCGCAGTTTTTCATCTTTTTGTCCGGCTCATCCCATCGCATTTATTGGATGCCGGTAATCTGCTTTGCAGCAGTCTAGCGCTTCCGCTAGTTGTTCAACTGCACGTGAACTATTAAGGGACCTAACATTCCACGTGCAGATCCGAAGTTTGTTGTCCTTGTTTCGTTTGCAGGGGTTGTCAACAGTATATCTGTCCGTATCCAAGGCTTGTTGTTGCTTCGTAACTTTAGATTTTTTCCATGGCCATATAGTTACCCTGCCGCGGCGGCACGATCCGCTACCTGGAAGGTCAGTTCCATTATCGAGATCCCTACGACGAGGCGTCTGTTAAACTGTTACGCTCATCCGCCACCATATTTTTTACAAGACCCAGATCTAGTCTTGAAAATCCTTACCGGCCTGAGCTCCAAATACGTTGGAGAAGCCCGGATAAGGTCTCGTTTGTTTTATTCTGGGATTTTATTTCACTGTTGCTTCCATCTGGGGACTTCATCCGCTGTCCAGTTTATAGTGCTGCTATTTTTGTCTGCTGGTCAGCACTCGAGCTTATAAGTTTAGCAAGTCGAGTTCGCATTGACTTCGACCAGTACCCGATGGTTACAACTTGAAGGTAAAATAAGCACAATTGATGTGTAGAAAGAGTTGGTGCCTATCCTATTTCAACAGCACCCAAACAGTGGTACAAAATTTATTCACAACACGACGAATAACGAGCTCAGTTGGTCGACTATGAGATCGAAACAAGGAGGTTATATTCTATACGTAACGTGAATTGAATACCGATTGTCGAAAATTATTAAAACACCCTTTATATTTTGAACTGCCAATACATTTTGGGAGCGGACCTCGGCTGCGTAAGACACTGCACGTTTAAAGGGAGAAGGGCTGGTATTAACAATGTTTCTGAAAAAAAAACTGGCTGTTATAGGTCCACGCACTAATAAGTAAGGGTTCTACAGTTTTATCTCCTCCATACAAATACCACATACAGTTTTCAAAATTATTTAAATTTTTTGCAAGTTGTATCGAAGCTGAAAGTGTCCTGTTAGAAAATTCACAAGTTTCCTTTATTATCCCCTTTTTGCAAATTGTGTGCCGGGTATTTTTGGCAAAGATCTTCCAAGATGGAATTATTTGGATCGATATGAACTCTGGGATTGTTTTTTTTTGTGTAGTTATCTGAGGAAACAGCGGTTTAGTTTGTTATATTTTCCTCGTATGACTCTTGCTTACAATGATGGTTTTTGACATTATCAATTTTGGTCCAAGTTACAATGTTGATAATGGCTTACTAGGTAAGTAAGACTAGTGAATATATATATATATAGGTGAAGTGTAGAACTCTGCTGAAAGGACAACGATCAGCTGCTGAGACTTTGATTATTTTGCTGGAAGAAGTAGATATTCCTGGAGGTACATAGGCAGGTGTTTTTTCCTTCGTTTATTGAGAACACATACGAGTACATAGTTGATTACGAGTATTTTTTGTTATTTTATTGACGTAAAATGATCTACGAATTCATGCTGAGAACGCTGTCATGATGCCGCCCGAAGGTATTTGTTGAAGGCAGTGAAGGCAGCAGTAACGAAATCATATAAACAGTAAGTTTTTGTCTAACATCTTGCATATGTTGGAATAAAGCGAATACAAAATATATGATCGTTTTTTTTTTTGTAAATGGGACATGCAGCTGATACTCCAATCCTCGGGCAAAATATCATTTACTCATCATTCGCAGTGGTGGAGTCATTCTAGAGATATAAGCTATGACATGTGTTTACTGAGTCGCCGGGGACGCGATCATGTAATCACATCGAAAAGATAGTTATCAGCAAGGTACTCTATGTATGTCTGTTTTCTGGATGGTAGATATCATGCTTTTAGATGTGGTTGAAATATAATAGGTAAGTCATGCTTACTACTTAAGTTACACAAATTAAGTTACACCGTAGAATCGGTCTTAAAAAACAAGATCGCATATAAGAAATACCCTTAACTTCCACGGGATCAACAAATTTCTAGAAAGAATAGCTGGCCTCATATAGGTACTATAACATGCCATGGTTCATTTTGTAGGTCTGATGCTGGGTTACACTTAGAGCAGCGTAAATATAGTCTTTTTGGGAAGATTTAGAAATTTCCAATGCAGCGTTGGAGTTTGCTCTTAGCTCATTTCCTATAAGCCTGATTCTACTCGTATCTGAACTCCTCTAAACATGTCGCTCTTTCTCCTCTAGTGGTGTCGACCAAAGTAGGATACGAAGTATGGATGCGGGTCTGAGATAATGGCAGTGAATGTGCAATGGATTACACTAAATTGAAAACATAGATCTTGTTTAACCTTTTGCGCCTCTGCGCAAAATATCTGGATCGATTGTTGAGGTCTTATCCTAAGTCTTAATGAATCCATTTTGAAGAAATTATTATTATTTATTTGTCAGAAATAATGAAAACTTTATTGATCACCAATCCTCATAGCAAACTCTACTTACCGCAAATTCAAATAAAAAGAGACTCAGCTTAGAATGGATAACTTTGCTTAGCCTCCACGCAAATTGTTTCCTGTCGTGTGGGAATTTTTTCGTCGAAAATAAGATGGACTTCTACTGCTTTTTCTTTGTGCTGCGCATGTTGAAAATCGGACATTATATTCGCGTCTTAATTCAAACGACCATGAATGTCTTAAGATTCTTTAATTTTTGGAAGCAGTAAATAAGAAGATTGGCCTAAGTAGTTTTGGCTAGTGGAGAAGGTATTTCGTAGTTTTGGGATAGATAAACTTTTACTTTTCTTTCCTGTGATTCAATTTGGATAGCTTCACTATGGACTTAGAATGTCTAGTTCTTCCTGAATATCTGACTGTTGATTGCCATCAAGTTTCGACGATTTGCACAGAAGGAAGATTCTAATGATCGGTTTAACTACTTAGTGTGCTTCTATTTCCTCACTGAAAAAGAGCCATGAATAGGATTTGACTTTCTCGATTTCCGCATTTTCTGGAGCTATGCTAAGAGAGTCCAGTATCCAATATCTCTTTTCTTTTCTTAATTGCCTACTGAAATACATATTTAAATACCTTTGCTCTAAAGTCTAAAGACTAGTTTGAATCAATTGGATAATTAGTGGACAGTGTCGTCTACATGGCCGTAAGTATTTTTAGCTCTACTAGGTATAGTCAAAGGTTTTAGCTCGCAGCAGGATTCCAGCGATTCATTTGGACAATGATTGAGTACTGTACCTATGTAGGAGCTATAGAAGAAGATCCAAGCATGTGTCTTCCAAGGTCGTCAGAGTGAATACGTTAAGCACATAATCAAAGCTCTCCTAGACAAATCTTTCTTCTCTTTGGCGAATGATAGCCTACGCAGATAAACGTAGACCGACCTTTTCACCTTACTCGTAGTTTTACGTAGTCATAATAAAAGGCTAAGCTATTGGATATATAACTTAATTCGTGCGTTATTTTTTCAAAATTTGAAGGTTTATTTAAGGAGAACATAGTATTATTCAAAGTATTGCCCATCTGAAGCCTTTTTCTCATCTTTCTGGCAATTTGTGGATCCCATCCCAAAAGAACTGCGCCGGCTTGGCAGCCAAGAATGAATCAAGCCAATTTTTGATATTCTGCTCTGATGTGAACCGTATTTCAGTGAGGGCGTTTTGCATCGACCGGAAAAAATGGTAGTCAGAAGGGGCAAGGTCTGGGCTATAAGGCGGGTGGGGTAAGACTTCCCATCCACTGTTTTCCAAATAGTTCTTAACCGGAATAGCAACGTGGTGCCGAGCGTTGTCATGATGGAAAATTATTTCCTCGTGTCTGGTCGCATATTCCGGGCGTTTTTCGGCCACTGTTCTCTTCAAACGAATTAATTGTGTTCGGTAGCGTTGTCTATTGATGGTTTCACCTGGTTTTAGCAGCTCATAATACAGCACACCCATCTGATCCCACCAAATACAGAGCATTACCTTCGCGCCATGGATATTCGGCTTTGTTGTTGATTTGGCTGGTTGGCCGGGTTTCACATATGATTTTTTGTGCTTGGGGTTGTCGTAATGGATCTATTTTTCATCACCAGTAACAATCCGATGCTAAAATGACTTCCTTTTGTGGCGTTCCAGCAGCATTTCGGACATGCAATACCGCCTTTCGACGTCTCTCGGCTTGAGTTCATGTGGAACCCAATTTCCTTGCTTTTGAATATATCCAGCTGCTTTTAAACGTTTTGAAATGGCTGCTTGAGTGACACCCAAAGATTCTGCGAGCTCTTCTTGTGTTTGGCAACAATCTTCATAGAGTAATGCTTCCAGTTCTTCATCTTCAAATTTTTTGGCTGCCCAGGACGTTCATCGTCTTCCTAGCCAAAATCACCACTTTTAAATCGTGCAAACCACTTTTGGCACGTTCGCTCAACTAGCGCATGTTCACCATAAACTTCCACCAAAATACGATGACTTTCGGCAGCAGTTTTCTTCATATTAAAGTAATGAAGAAGAACTCCCCGCAAAAACACTATTTCAGGCACAAAGTTCGACATATTTGAGTGAAAAAAAATTATTGTTGTTTACGCTTCAAATGAATGACATATACTGAAATGACGTACAATGACAGTAGCTTTCCATGTTCCACGCATGTTCCAATGGAACAATACAAGATACGCCATCTCTTAGCAGACCGCACGAATTAAGTTATAGACCCAATAATTTCTTGGGTTCATTGTTACTCGTCCAAAAAACACACAAATCCCAGTGGGTATGATTTACAGACTTGCTAAAAAATAACATAGGAGCTCTGGGTGTTGAATTTGAATTTGATATTGACAGAAATGTCCATACAATTTCACACCCAGTAGAATTGACGTACAATACTGCTAGATGGAGTGAAAAGTAACCTCCATGGGAATGAAAAATTTTTTTTTTTATTTTATTCAATTTAGTCCCCTTTTAGTTTGATACACTTATTCCAGCGATTTTCCAACTTCTTGATAGTCTGCAAAATACTCCTCCGTGGCGTCGATGATTTCCTCACGTGAAATGAATTTTTTATTGATGAGCCATCTTTTGAGGTTTGGGAAGAGATAAAGTCCGAGGGATCCAAATCTAGTTACCAATCGACGCCAAAAGTACGCTCGATTCCGCATCAGCAAGTCCAAACACTCTTTCGAAGTGCTCTCGCGTTCGTGTTTTTGGTCAGGAGTGAGCATGCGCGACACCCAGCGGCAGGATAACTTTTTCATATGCAGAACATTGCCCAAAAATATGGCGTGTGCGCTCAGTACTAATCTTCGTGGTATCTGCTGCTAGCACCTTCACTTTCCGGTCAGCCAACACCATTTCATGTATTTTTTTGACATTGTCCTGTGTAACCGCATCGGAGGGTCTGCCGCTGCGGACTTGATCGGTAGTGGAGTTGCGGCCACCACGAAACTCTCGAAACCAATATTTGACGGTGTAATCTGACGGAGCATTAGCCCCATAATATTTATCCAACTTTTCTTTTGTTTCCTTAGCCGTTTTGCCTCTCAAATAATGTTTTATGAGAGAATGAAAATCGTTTTTGTCCATACTCAACATGATGTCAAACACGTCAACAACAATCAGCTGTCAAAACAAAACTAAAGACAGTATCGCACTGAAATTTGGCATGTCTGCCTAAATATGAAAGCACTTCAAGGCACCATAACCTTTTTTCAGTAACAGCGCATTCTGGCGGTCAAGGAGGTTACTAGTATTTCGCAATAAAGCAAGCAAAATTACGAAGAAGGTTTAGTCATGAGTAGATATTAAAAATAACCTCTACGATACAAATTTATAGAAGTACTCATTCCTGTACAAAAAATTCGGAATCAAATTATAGAATCACCACTCATCTAAGAAAGCACTGAGCTTTTTTGGCAGAAAAATCGTTTTCCGGCAAGAAATTGCCCAAAGTATAGGGTCATCCAATAAGAGCTTTCAATAGAAACACACAAAATTTTTATGGAAAATGATTATATTTTTATTTTAATCAGTTCATATTTATTCAGTGAGAAAATAACAGAACAGAAAGGCACAAATTTCTGAAAAATGTCAGATCGAGTTAGAACAGAAAAATACAGCGATATGTTAGCTGTCAAAAATTAAAACATTACATATTTTTCAGTTCTGGTGGTTTAAAATAAAAATCCTCATTTTCATTTAGATCAGCGATAAACGATTGCTCGAAAATTTGCATGAAAATATTATCGTCTCAAAGAATAATGAAAATTAAATTAAAAACACGTTTAATTCAATTTTGTACTTACCAAATTACCACTATAAATTGCCCTTTTTCCGACTTAAGTTCAATTTCTTCAAATTGCTGGAATCAAATCAAATTCAGCTGCAGCTGTTTTTGACACTTCTCACATCTGTTCTACCTCAAGTATGGGTGCAGAAAATCTTGTTCCAATCTGCTTGGAATACACTCATTGAACACAAAACAGATCAGTTTCGGACAGAAATTTTTCTCATTGAACGCAAAACATGGACTGTTGAACTAACCTCATTGAACAAAGCTAAAATATCTGCAAAATTTCCGCCTTGGCCCTGTCTACAAATAGTTATTCCTTTGATGATATTTTTCATCACGTTTTCGCATAATAGCGACTGTATTTCCCGAATAACAGCTCTGATATTTTCTTTTAGTGCATGAATCGTTGGTGGGGCATTGGCGTAAACTTTATATTTAGCATAGCCCCAAAGGAAAAATTTTAATGGTGTTAAATCGCAGGGCTAGTTGAAGTCTCCACTTCGAGAAATCACACATCGAAGAAATTTTTCACGTAATAGAGCTATTGTTTCAAAAAAACGTAACCCAATCCATTCACTCAAACGGTCGCACCAGCATTATTTTCGAAAAAATATGTGCTAATGACACCGCCAACCCAAAAACCGCACCAAACTGTCATTCGTTGTGGATGGAGAGGTTGTTCCACTATTTTCTTGGGTTTTCGGAGACCCCGATACGAGTATGTGTAAAAATCATGATCTTGTTCATTCATTTCCAGCACCTAATCAGCGAAAGTATGGCGTTGTGCGTGGTCTGCTGGTTTCAAATTTTGTGTCAACTGGACCTTATAGACAAAGATCTTTATGCAAAATGCAAATTGCGGTGCAAAATGGTTGCGGATAGGCCAAATTCCTGTGATTTTCTCGAAACCTGGGTTTTCAGTCACACTCTCAGCTACGGCGGCTATATTTTCAGTTGACCTTGCCGGACGAACACGAGTTGGAGTCTTCATATCACCTGTCCAAAACGAACTGTGCGAGAAGTCATTGCAGTGATAGTTGAATGTACAGTGGCGACAAATTAAATAGCACATTTTGAGAATAAGCTCTAATAACATATTAAACACTTGTTTTGCATATCAAATGGTATTTCTTTTTTATGTTGCATGTTTTTTGCCATCTCTGTAAACTAACGGTTTAATTTTTAATTGAAAATTTTTTTGTCTTTCTAAGTTAAACGTCATCTGGCAAAGGTACGTTGGTAAAGCGAAGACAAATTAAATAGCATACCATACTTCTTTCTTTGTCAGTTTTTTTTTTTTTTTTAAATTTTATATTATTTGGCTAAGGTAATTTGTTATTCTATAAAGTTGGTTTACTCATTTCTTGTAAATTAGAGACAATTTTTAGTATGGGACGCGGAAAACATTCGACAGAAAACTTTAGGCAACGGGTTTTAGATTATAAAAATGGAGGCCTTTCAATAACGGATATTTCTCAAATGTTAGAATGCTCGTGAAGAAATAGGGACAGTGCAAGACAAAATTCGAAAAATCGGAAACGTAAAACGACAGAACGGACCGATACTGCTATTTTACGTCTGAGCAAGATGGATCCGTTTTATGTGCGCACCCAATAATATCTGTTATGTGTTAATATCTCCGTAAGTACAGTAAAAAATGGCCTTAGGGAAAAAAAATTGTTTGGACGCATTGCGTGAAGAAAACCACTGGTTTCGGTTCGGAACCGAAAGCGGCATTTGGAATTTGCAAGAGAGCACCTTCAGAAGGACCCAACGTGGTGGAAAAATGTTCTATGGTCGGACGAATCCAAGTTTAATCGCATTGGATCTGATGGCAAAATTTATGTGCGCCGTGGAATCAACCAAGAGTTCAATCCTAATAACACATGGACTGAAAAGTCCGCGCCGTTTCTAAGAGAGGGCACCACTTGAATTAAATCCATACCATTTTAAGTTAGTACCAACCTTCAAAAGATACGTGTATAAATTTGACAGCTGTCGGACGATTAGTTCTCGAGATATAGCGTTGTGAGTGAAGCAACTTTTGTTATTGTGAAAAAATATGGATTCAAAGCAATTTCGTGTGTTGATTTCTCATTGGTTTTTGATGGGGAAAAATGCAGCCGATGCAAAGAAATGGCTTGATAAGTGTTACCCGGACTCTTCACCAGCTGAACGAACCATTCGCAAGTGGATTGAAAAATTTAAAAGTAGTCATACAAGCATAGAAGATGATGCGCGCAGTGGACGTCCAAAAGAGGCTGTTTCAGATGAAAACACTAAAAAAGTCCACAAAATGATTACGAATGACCGTAAAGTGAAGTTGATCGAGATAGCTGAGGCTCTGAAGATATCAAAAGAGTGTGTTGGATATATCATACACGAATATTTGGACATGCGAAATCTGTGTTCAAAGTGAGTGCCGCGTTTGCTCACAGTCGACCAAAAACAACAACGTGTTGATGATTCAAAGGAGTGTTTAAAGCTGTTCAACCGCAATAAAGCCGAATTTTTGCGTCGGTATGTGACAATGGATGAAGCTTGGCTCCATCACTTCGCACCAGAGTCAAGTCGGCAGTCAGCTGAGTGGCGAGCAGGCGACGAACCTCGTCCTCGGCTGGCAAGGTTTTGGCATCCGTATTTTGGGATGCACATGGAATAATTTTCATCGACTATCTCCAAAAGGGGCAGACTATCAACAGCGACTATTACATTGCGTTGTTGGAGCGTTTGAAGGACGAAAACGCAGAAAAACGCCCGCTTTGAAGAAAAAGAAAGTGCTGTTTCATCAATTGAAAGAATTCGGCTACGAATTGCTTCCCCACCCACCGTATTCTACAGATTTGGCCCCCAGTGACTATTTCCTGTTCGCAGACCTCAAAAGAATGCTCGCCGAAAAGAGATTTAAGACCGATGAAGAAGTAATCGCCGAAACAGAGGCGTATCTTGAAGCTAAACCGAAATCGTACTACAAAACTGGTATCGAAAGATTGAAAAATCGTTTCAATCAGTGTTGCAACTATATTGATAAATAAAGTTGAATTTTGCAAAAAATTTGTGTTTTACTATAAAACGGACTTTTCAGCCCATGTGTTATATCCAAAAGACTGTTAAACATGGAGGAGGCAGCGTTGTTGTTTGGGGTTGTTTTTCTTTCGGAGTAGGGCCTATTTATCGTGTGGAGGGTATTATGGACCAAACCAAATATAGGGAAATTTTAAATGATACCATGCTTCCGTATGCAGAGGAGGAATTGCCGCTGAAATGGAAATTTCAGCACGACAATGATCCAAAACATACAGCAAAATCGGTTAAGCAGTGGCTAAAGTATCAAAAAATTAATATTTTAAGCTGACCAACACAATCCCCTGATCTCAACCCGATTGAGAACTTGTGGAACAACGTCGACAAAGCAATTGATAAATCTGCAGCTTCAAACTTAAGTCAACTTTGGGCAGAGGTTCAGAAAGCTTGGAACGCAATACCCCTAGAGCGCTGTCAAGCCCTCATATCATCTATGGGTCGTCGATGTGCTGCGGTTTTAAAAAATAAGGGTTCTCCCACAAAATATTAAAACAGTCTTTGATATTAATTAAAATTAAGTTGTTTATATTCTTAAAATATTTTTTTAAAGGATTTTTAAAGCAATAATGAAGTGTGCTATTTATTTTGCCTATGTATTTTTAGATATGAGGGTAGTTTTCCTTTTTGTTTTTCTTAAAAGGAAGTACTTGTTTTCACTTTTTTATTTTATTGTGTACTAAAATAGTTTTGTTTTTAGTTTTTAAGATTCATATTATTCCGGTCTTACCGAATAAAAAAAAAATTGGGATTTAATAATTTACACACACATGCACTATTTATTATGCCGCCACTGTAGTTGAATATTGAATGGCGAAAAAATTTAAACTGACCCCTCTTGTTAAATGGCCCTATGTTTGCCTCATGCAATATCCTAATTAACCAGCAAGAAACTGATTTCAAATTCAAAAAAGTTAGCATTTAGAATTTTTTGTTTGGGATTTAAAGTTCAGAGTCAGCATTTTTTTTTCATAAAATATTTACAAGTTTAATGCATGTGGTTCATATTGGAAATAATGTTTTTTATCGTTATTTTAGGGAAGGACGACATTTTACAATTTTGATTTATTATTTTCAAATTTGAATGTCTTAACAGATTTGTCCTTTATTTTTATATTTTCGACCTAAAACGGCCAAAGGTCCGTTGCTCTACATTTAGCTTTTGGTAGATCTTATTGGCAAACATTAAAAGTCCACAAGCATCCTGAGAAATTCGAAGCAAGTAGCAGTTGCTACTGAGCCGGTGCATTTTCTACATTTGTAAGATACGGACCATAGAGGTATTGTGTTTCGGAATGAATGAATTTTGATATATCCGAGCTTTCCGCATGGCTCTTTTTAGGATCTGCTTCAAGTTGTAGAAGACTACTAACACTTATTATTATTCGTATTCACTTTTTCGTGTTCACTCAACTGTTTCAATATTGCAATTTACATATGTAGGTATCCGATGAAAATTGTTCGCTTCATTTTGGTGAATCACAACTCACATGGTTGTCGGTTCTGCGACTCGGTTCAAATGATTTCAGAATTTAATAGCATATTCTAAAATGCTAATTACATATGCCAAATGCTAAAATTGTTGAACAAATAGTGAATTTTGATCACAATAAAAAGAATCGCATGCTTGTTTGGGTAAAAACATATGACGATTCTCATGTACGTTACGTTTTAATTTCACATAATAATTATGAGGCTGAAAAATAAAATTTTCTGTTTTATTGCAAGCCTTTGCAATAAATCTAACTGTAGCACTCTTTGTTTGTGAATAATTTGCGGAAGTTGTTAGTAGAAATGTTGTAGGAAATACACATGGAAAAACAACAATTATTGGATAATTATTTCCTTTACATCGTTGTTTATTTACCGCATTGCACTGCGCTATTAAAAGGTAATTTTAAATTCTTTAACAATACTAGCAGTCAGTCATTACGTTTTTCGTTTTCAACTAAATCATGTTTGGTGATATTGATCTACGACAGTAGGTTTCTTTTGATAATTATTCAAACAGCTGTTATGTGCGATACCATCTATTATCGGTTGCATATACTAGTTCCCGACTAGCTTCAACCGAATAAAGACAAATATTCCGATGTTCACATAAGCGTAATCCGCTGTGAATAAATGTTGCCCTGCAACATTTGCCACTTTGGGTTAGCAAATCTCAGTGCATAGCCTAGATTGTAAAACATCTATCGACTTTTTAAAATTCAATCCAAAGAGCAATTCGTCCCATCCATCTCTCATCCTGCCAATATGCCTATATAGCACTTGATGATCTAATGCAGTAAACGACTGCTCACATATTTTGACGAGATAGCAAAAAAAAGCAAAGATATACTCTTACCTTATATCATAGCGATGTCTTATGGAATAGAGGCTTTTGCATATTGGTAATTTGAGGCTGTTCTGATACTCAAAAGCACTGAAGAAACAAAGCCTTATACGGCACCAGATTGGTCATAGCAGCGCGCCTAGGCTAATAGAAACAAATTTGGATCAGAAAAGTTCTGATAGAGCTCTAAGGCCTTAAAGGGAAAACGCTCTCTACGCTTACAATGTCAGAAAGAATACTATATATCAGGTTACTAGCTATGTAGTTTTATTATAAACTGAACGGTTTCAACAATGCTTTTCTGGCTGATATAAACACTCTAGGAACGAGCATTGTGATTTCGAATATGTACTATATATATTTATTTCTGACCCATTTATAAGCAATTTGTTCGCTTGAGTTATGGTCATATCAAGCAAATATGAAGCATATATTAGTCAGCCCTCTGAATACAAACATAACTTTGGCGATACAATTTGGAACCACGCCAGTAAAATTTTGAACTTACCTTGGTCTTGCTCTTTTTTATAGCTCTATTTGTGGCGGTGTTCAAATTTTACTGGAACCCCAGCTAATTTGGGATTTGCACATTTTTTGTTTTGCATCGAATTGGTTCATTTTGGCCGAAATTAAGCAAAAACTGGTTCTACCATATATTCTATTGTATACTTCAAAGTTTATATACCCTTTAGTAGATGAAGGACCCTTTACTAGAATAGAATTGTCAATCCCTACGTTAGCATTAATATCTATCGGCAATATGACCACGTCCCTTTTCTTTATACCCTAGAATCAGCAGCTAAGAACACCTACCCGAATCTTTATTAGAAGCTAGCTTGAGTAAACAACAACAATATCAACGAACACTATTTTCATCCGCATTTTATCAATTTATGCTTCCATGTCATATAGCAATACTCGTATTAAAGTATAGTTGTTCCTAAAAGTGCTTTATTTTTTTATCCAGAAAAAAAAAAGAAGATTGACATGAGTGATTGTTTGCTTAATTTCTATTGTAACATCATTCTTTGAATCTAACACTGAACGCAGATACTCATACATATGTAAACTCTTTTAGAATCTACAAGTCTTTGCTGCCCGATGTGGTGTTCTGTCCCTCACTATGTATAATGTTAGGGTTACGAGTACCTTATACGAGTATAATTTGTTTTGCTCTTGATGGCTGAACGCTGCTATTGCTCTCGCATTTCCTCTCGAAAAAGTCGCTGCTCGGCTTCTAGCGCAGGGCTGTCCAATTTCTTCATATAGCCTGAGACTAACATTAAGACAATTTGGTAGATTCTGACTATATCCGTCAACATAGGCTCCTTCTACAGCGATGTAATCGCTTACCTTTCTTTTATTGTAGAACGATTTGTCTCACCTTTCAAAATGTGTTTCAGTTTCGGCGATCATCTCTTCATTGGAGCCATATCTCTTTCCGACGGATCCATGTTTCATTCTTTGTCACATACCGCATGAATAAAATCTTTTTATTTCATTTAAACAGCTCCTAACAGAGCTCTGAATCATTAACACGTTGTAGTTTTTGGTCAACTGTGAGCAAAGACGGTTCCAATTTCGAACAGAACTTTCGCATACCCAATTACTCGTGCAAATTCTGATGTGCACGGTCTATTGATATCTTTACGATGTCAGCACTTTCACTTTACGGTTGTTCAAAACGATTTTGTGGATATTTTTTACGTTTACCGGCGTAACAGTCTTATTGGGCGCACGGAAGATTGAGCATCATTTGTGTCTGTATGACACTTTCAAGTTATTCTTGAGTTTTAACGGTATTTTTCTCCATCAAATAACAGTGTTTTATCAACAGACGAAACTTGTTGTTTTTCCATGCTTTCGAAAATATCAAAAAGTGCGTCACTTAAACTTCAATATCTCGAAGATTTGAAGGTAGGTACTGCTTATAAATATTTAGAATTACGGTGCTGTATTTAGTTCCAAACACAATTGGGTTTGACAATTCATATGTAGATGGGGTTAAACACATCGTCTTCAGAACAATAATGATACGAGTAGTTTGATTTTCTCCTTGTCTTGGCGTAACTTGCAAAGTTCTGATTGTTTGTATAACTATTTTTTTTTTATCTTGTCTTGGCGCATCCATACAGCAGTAATATCTTTGGGCCAATAGGTTTTTGGCAAGAAGTTGTCAGCGAGCATGATCAAATCGTACAGTTTAAAGTACTTCGTTTAAACATTTTGGTCTTCGGCTTGTGATTGTTTCTTTAGTCTGAAATATCATATTTAGGTCACAATGAACATCATTTTTCGATAATAATATTTAGTATAAGGTTTAATAAGATTTTTTATGCATCATATAGTCCTCTTCCTGTTATCAGTAGTTTAGCCTACAATTTAGATATTTCAACATAAACTTTCTACCAACCAGCTCCACGGCGATCTCCTCCTACATATTTTTTTAAGTTTTTTTGATCACCTGAAAATTAGCCTTAGTGCCACAGTTTCCGTACTATTGGTATTTTACAACACAGCAAGTAATAGTACAATCGCTGCAAATACCGTTTTCTATTGAACCATACGAAAAAAACCTTAAATGGAGTCGGTGGGTAGATAGATTTGAGACAGCTATCACATTATTTCAACATTCAGAAGAAAAAAAAGTGCAATTACTTTTGCACTACATGGGGAGTGAAACTTATAATGTGCTGTGTGACAAAACGGCACCAGAGAAACCGTGCACCAAGTCGTATGATGAAATTATCGCAACGTTAACGGGCGTTTTACGATCCAGCTCCAAATGAGTTTTTGGAAAACTACCGCTTTCACCTCAGAAAGCAACGAGAAGAAGAGACGTGTGAAGAATTTCCGAATGCATTGAGGCGCTTATCAACCGATTGCAATTTTGATGCTTACCTACAAACCGCTTTACGAAACCAATTTTTATTTGGATTAAAAAATCAACGCATACCAAATAGACTGTTGGAAAAACAAAAACTAACGCTAGCAGCAGCTTTGGACATCGCAAAAGCAATCTAACCTCGGAAAAGGGCGGGCAGAACTGCACAAAGAGAAGAAATTCACAGTCGATGTCAACTTAGTAAAAGAAAAAACTAAAAAGAAGAAGAGTACAAATGAAACAAAGTTACAAAATTCAAAGTTATCATTCAAAAAGGCAATGTCAACAGTGTTGACATGTTACCGGTGTGCTAGCACAGAGCACTTAGCAAACAGATATAGATTTGTTAATACAGTCTGCTCGTAAAGCGAACTTGTTTCAAAGCAAAACGGAATTGACAGGGAGTCACCAACCAGTTAGAAGCTGAGACGGAAGATATTCGAGCCGGCGAAATTTGTCAAATATGTGAGGAAATGACACAAATCAATGATCCAGCTAAGGTAAAACTTCGTTCCAGAATATCGTGCGAACTGTTATTAATAATTTCCCTTTCACCTTTCAAATAGATGCTGGATCATCTTGTCGGTTTGGTGGATGCACAGAAGCACTTTGGGACACTGCGATTACAAAAGAATGATACGGAACTGGAGAGCTTTTGTGGAAATAAAATCGAGTGCTTTGGACACATTCTAGTAAACGTTAAAATAAATTCAGAGATCAAGAAATTAAAAATGTACGTAGTCAGATCGCAACGAATTCCACTTTTGGGTCGGGAATGGCTTCGGCAAATACAATTAAACTGGGACGAAATTTTTAACAAACAACTAAACAAATTAATTCACATACATGCCAACAAATTCGAGCAAATAAACGTCAAAGAATTGATAATACTCGTATCATATTTTATAGGGTTTTTTCGTCGACAACAGGTAAGATCACAGGTATACAGGCAAGATAACAAATGAAAAAGACAGCTCCAATTTTCATTAAGGCTCTTAAGGTGGCATTTCCATTGGTTAAGTCTGTGGAAGAGGAATTGGAAAAATTAGTTCAAAATGACATCCTAGAGAAAGTAGATACCTGTGAATGGGCTACACCAATAGTTGCTGTACGTAAATAGGACGATCAGGTGCGAATATGTGGTGACTATAAGGTCATAATCAATCAATTTCTACACGTTGATGAATACCCTTTACCATCAATTGATGAATTATTCGACTCAATGGCGGGTGGAAAAAAATTTACAAAAATTGACTTATCTAAAGCGTACTTGCAACTAGAAGTACACCCGGGCGACCGCGATTACCTGACGTTAAGCACACATAAAGGTCTATATATTGGGTCTATAACTTAATTCGTGCGGTTTTCTAAGAGATGGCGTAACTTGTATTATTCCATTATAATATGCGTTGGAAAGCTACCGTCATTGTACGTCATTTCAGTATATGTCATTCATTTGAAGCGTAAACAACAATAATATTTTTTCACTCAAATATGTCGAACTTTGTGCCTGAAAAAGTGTTTTTGCGGGGAGTTCTTCTTCTTCTTCATTCTTCATTTAATATGAAGAAAACTGCTGCCGAAAGTCATCGTATTTTGGTGGAAGTTTATGGTGAACATGCGCTAGTTGAGCGAACGTGCCAAAAGTGGTTTGCACGATTTAAAAGTGGTGATTTTGGCTAGGAAGATGATGAACGTCCTGGGCAACCAAAAAATTTGAAGATGAAGAACTGGAAGCATTACTCTATGAAGATTGTTGCCAAACACAAGAAGAGCTCGCAAAATCTTTGGGTGTCACTCAAGCAGCCATTTCAAAACGTTTAAAAGCAGCTGGATATATTCAAAAGCAAGGAAATGGGTTCCGCATGAACTCAAGCCGAGAGACGTCGAAAGGCAGTTTTGCATGTCCGAAATGCTACTGGAACGCCACAAAAGGAAGTCATTTTTGCATCGGATTGTTACTGGTGATGAAAAATAGATCCATTACGACAACCCCAAGCACAAAAAATCATATGTGAAACCCGGCCAACCAGCCAAATCAACAACAAAGCCGAATATCCATGGCGCGAAGGTAATGCTCTGTATTTGGTGGGATCAGATGGGTGTGCTGTACTATGAGCTGCTAAAACCAGGTGAAACCATCAATAGACAACGCTACCGAACACAATTAATTCGTTTGAAGAGAACAGTGGCCGAAAAACGCCCGGAATATGCGACCAGACACGAGGCAATAATTTTCCATCATGACAAGGCTCGGCCCCACGTTGCTATTCCGGTTAAGAACTATTTGGAAAACAGTGGATGGGAAGTCTTACCCCATCCGCCTTATAGCCCAGACCTTGCCCCTTCTGACTACCATTTGTTCCGGTCGATGCAGAACGCCCTCACTGAAATACGGTTCACATCAGAGCAGAATATCAAAAATTGGCTTGATTCATTCTTGGCTGCCAAGCCGGCGCAGTTCTTTTGGGATGGGATGCACAAATTGCCAGAAAGGTCGGAAAAAGTCATAGCTTCAGATGGGCAATACTTTGAATAATACTATTGTACATGTTTTTCTTAAATAAACATTCAAATTTTGAAAAAAAAAACCGCACGATTTAAGTTATATACTCAATATGTAGATCAAATGGCAACGTCATATGGAGTAGATTCTTAAGGACATTCCTGGCGTAAAAGTGTTCTTGGACAACATAAAAATTACTGCAGAGAATAATGTCTTACACCTACAGCGTTTAGAAGTAGTCCTACGGCGATTAAATCACTACAATATGTTATGCGTGTAAACTTCGATAAGTCTGAATTTTTGGCAGATCGCATAGAGTATTGTGGGTATGTAATTGATTGCAATGATTGTACATAAGATGAAAAGTAAAATCAAGGCTATCCAAAACATGAAGCGCCCAAGTAATAAGGAAGTAGTGCGAGCATTTGTTGGTCTCATAAATTACTACGGGAGGTTTTTCAATAACCTAAGTGCGCTCTTGTATACTATTAATAATGTCCTAAAGGAACAGACACATTTTCACTGGGACGAAAGATGTGAAAAGTCATTTCAGGACGTAAAAACACACATGTAGTCAGAGGTCATATTAGCTCACTACGATCCGACACTACCCTTGGTGTTAGCAACAGACGCCAGTCCGTATGGATTGGGCGCTGTACTAAGCCACGTGTATCCTGATAAGAGTGAAAGACCAATTCAAATGTGCAACAAAGATATAGCCAAGTGGATCGGGAAGCTTACGCGATTATATTTGGAATAAAAAGGTTCTATCAGTGTGTTGACGATAGAAGATTAATTTTAGTTACCGACAATAAACCCATTTCATAGATCTCACCTAAAAAAGGGTTACCCACCTTATCACTAACTAGGATGCAGCATTACGCAATATTTTTGGAATCGTTTAATTATGAAATTCGATATAAAAAATCTAGAGAAAATGCGAATGCAGATACCATGTCTCGATTGCCAGTGCCAAAGAAGTACGATGGTATTGAAGAAATTGATTTAGTGGAAATCAACGCTATCGAAAAACTGTCAATCACAAGGGGCGAACCAAGTAAGTTTACAGCTCAAGATCCACGTCTAAAAACATTAATATAAGCGTTGCAGTTTGGGCGTGAATGTGAGTTAAAAGACCGATTTGAGATTAACCCATCGGAGTTCGCGTTGTAACAGGGATGCTTAATGAGAGATATACGGGTCTTTATCCCAAATCAATTAAGACCTCGAGTTTTAGCTGAATTGCACTCTGCTCATTTTGGAATGACCAAAATGAAAACGCTTGCCAGAGGATATTGTTGGTGGGAGAATATGGATCGTGATATCGAAGATATGGTGATGAATTGTGCAGATTGTCAGCTGACGCGACCAGAGTCGAAAAGCACAAATTCTAAACATTGCTGGGAGAGGCCGGAAAAGCCATTTGAACGCGTACATGGCGATTTTGCTGGACCATTTATGGGTACTTACTTTAACATTTTAATTGACGCATTTACGAAATGGCCGGAAGTTCACATTATACCCAAATGGACCACAGAAATAACTAATAAAAATGTCGAGAAGTTTTTAGTACATTCGGCTTGGAATCTATTTTCGTTAGTGATTGGGGACCAATCACTTTCACATGGTGAAAGAGACACCTGGACCAAATGAGAAAAGTCGGGGATAAAGTAAGATCAGAAGTACCAATTATATGTAACAAAGAGGACGATAATGACGACGAGTATGCAGGAGGTAGATTTGATAAAGCACAACGATTAACTATCAGACCGGAGAATGAAAACAAAGTACCAAGTGTATCTGCGGCGTCTCAAGAGTCGACAGTGGTAGCAGGGGATCCAGGTAAGAAAGGTGATGAGGAGCCGGCGGTGCTCAGACGGTCGGAGCGAGTTTGGAATAGACTTGATAGATGGAATTATACATAAAAAAAAAGTTATTTTCAAATATGAATTAAATTTTGGGTTATACTTTCTAGTTGCCATACACAAATACTATGTACTTGGAATATTGAATTATCGTAGTGAATTTTACGAACTATTTAAGTAAGAATTAAATGTAAACATGCACATATACGAGTATATATAGCTAAGATTATAAATTTCCTGTGGAAGAAGAGTTGTTGTGTCTTGTCAATTTCGCTTTCTCTCTTTGACGTACTCATAAATATACTGATTATGTGTCATTGGGTACAGTCAGTACATGTACTCGTATACACAGCGAACAGTTCACATCGGGAAATAAAGCAATAATACAGTATTCACAGGATTAACGCGTTTTATTTTAATAAACATAAACGATACAACAAGGATAATCACCGGCATCGACTGTAATATGCAATTGAATTAGAGGCGCTGCAATACAGGATACCTTCGGTATTCACGAACGAAACAATGCTGTTGTATGGTCTTCCTATGCCGAAGTAAAATAGAGTAAATTATATTATAACTTGACATTGACAAGATCATCAATAGTGAATGTGAAGGAAGTAAATTGATCAAAGTTTCGAAATAATGTTTGTGAAACACGAAGAAACATATGGAACATTATCAGATTACCAATCTAAAAGGTCTTCCAATAGGGACTTCCAAACTTGATAGCGGCCATATTGTTGACACTACATCTGTAAAATTGGCTGTCATTTATTCAGTCTGTTTTGCCAAATTACCATGGACGTACATAGCGTTCAACAACACGTGCAAATGATAAAATTGTTTTATCAAAATGGGTGTTCTGTTCGCGCTTCGCCCATTTTACGGTCGCCATAATCGTCCTACCAACAGGACTATTCGCAGTGTGATGGATAAATTTGAGTCTACTGGTTCAGTAAACGATAAACCAACACACCCGTACGTCGACGAAACGCAAGATCTGCCGAAAACATCGCCGCTGTCCGTGAAAGTGTGCAGGAGAATCGGAGGCAGCCGATTTCGCGTCGGTCACAAGAACTCGGCCTTTCGCAGACCACAACTTGGTGAATTTTGCATCGTGATTTGGGGCTGCACCCGTACAAAATTCAACTGACTCAGGAGCTAAAGGTAAACGACCATAGACAAAGACGTGTGTTCGCTTAATGGACTCTGGAGCAGTTGGAAACTGACCCTAATTTTCATCGAAAAATCATCTTCAGTGATGAGGCCCATTTCTGGATGAATGGGTACGTCAACAAACAAAATTTGAGAATTTGGGACGATACCAATCCACATGAGATCCAAGAGCGTGCAATGCATCCCGAAAAAGTCACTGTTTGGTGTGGATTTTCGGCTGGCGGCATCATCGGTCCATATGTCTTTAAAAACGACGTTGGTCAGGCCATCACCGTCAACGGCGAGCGCTATAGGTCGATGATTACCAACTTATTTTGGCCTGAATTGGATGATATGGACACCAACGACATGTAATTTCAACAGGACGGCGCTACGTGCCACACAGTTCACGCCACATTGGAAATTCTACACGAGCGATTCGAAGGCATGGTCATCTCAGGTGGAGGTGATGTCAACTGACCACCGAGATCGTGCGATTTGACCCCGTTAGACTTTTTCTTGTGGGGTTTTCTGAAGTCGCAAGTCTATACGAATAAGTCTCAAACCACAACGGCTCTTAAAGCTAACAAAACCCATGCCATCGGTCAAATTTGTCTGATTTATGCGTCAGCGTCATGGAAAATTGGACATTTCGGAGGCCGCGGTGGACATTTGAACGATGTTATATTCCATACATAATGGCATCGTTAGGCCTTTCAAACGAATAAAAAATTTTGATGATATCTCACACACGCTTTGTTTTATTTAAATTTAAAGATATGAAGCGCTTAATGGAAGACCCTTTATAAGCAACTTAACTGTATACGAAAAACTACTTTCAAAAGTAGGGCACACGTCTTGTACTTTTTGCTCTAACACCGAAGAGGTGGTCGAAATAGTAAGGGAGGACAGATGTCTCTTGTGTTTTGACGTGAGCGCCTGATAATAGAGTGACTTAGGTCCACGGGATGAACATATATCCATGGGAATCAAGATGCGCTTGGTCATCGCTTACCCACGTTAGTAGTGTAATACCAAAGCTGAATTTGTGTTGAAGGTATAAGCTCCACCCTTGGTATGAAATGAGGAGGTCCTAAAACCTTGTGCAGCTCTTAGGGTCACGGCATCCAGTACTTTTGCAACCCTTCCTGCGTTTTAAATTTAAACCACAGCGCACCATGACACTCCTACTAAAGGGCTTACCTCTAACAAATCAGGTTCGGACCGAAATCCCGAAGGTCCTGGCTCCCACGCTACCGTGTTTTAAGTCCGGGTATGGATAACGGGTGGACCTGCCACTCAACAGGACCTATGACCACCAGCTTGTAACTGGTCACATCGTAGCATCCTTCAGTTGCGTCATCTGAATTTGTTTACGATACGATCAGTGCTTGCTCTACACCCGCTTTTTATTAGACAACGTCTGGAACGGAAGAAGCTTCGATAATTGGGCGGAGGGCCAGTAAAGGAGAACACGATTTTTGTGAACGTAACTTTTATGATATCATTCAAACGAGCAACGAGACAATCCAAGTTAAGAATCAAACTTCGTCGTCACATCGCTAAAAGTATTTCCCCAATTCTAACAAACGTCACGGTGGCAGCACATAAAATCGGCATCGAATACGTCCATGGTCTACGCATGGTTAACATCAGGCTGTTTGATGATCTGACGAAAGTGTTTAAATTTTCTTCAATGGCAGACATCATCATGCAAGATAAATAGAAAACTGAACATACCACCGATAGAAATATCAGATATTCCAAGCAACTCTTCTCAGTACTAAGATGTAACCGAAATAGATTTTTAAGGCGGGGATAGCTAACACAATGTAATTCCAACCAATGGAAAGGGGCGATATCACCTTGAACGGATCCAATTCATGGTCAAGCATAGTGCACCTATGTGCGGGACATGATCGGGTGTGGTCCCATCATATTGTGGGTTTTTACATTAGGAATCGTATAATTGCTGACTGGACAACTAAACTTGCACGCGCTGCCCATACAGTATGCTGTTAGGTTTCGGAAACAAATCAATCTTGTAATTGAAATCTTTTTCTTCTAATCGAATAGTACGTACATTTGAACAGGGAGATCGAATGGCTTCCCCATTTGCGATTTTTCTCAAGATTCACCTTTGAGCAATCTTTAAATCATTCAAATTATCGGATTAAAAATAAAAATACTTTTTAAAAAGGAACATTCTTATCCCTTAGAATGCCACAAAGATACATGATAAATATATTTATAAGCGCATGCATTCTTCTGAGGAGCCGGCTTAGTTCTTCTATCCATAACAGCACGTATAACACACACTAAGACAAAGTGGTTTGCAAAATAAAATTCATTCTACTCGTAGTCTTATATTCATACATACGAGTACATGTACGAGTATGTCGTATGTCTAGTTCATTATAGTTAATAGTAAAATTATTCATCCAACTAAAATGCAAAAGCTTTATTCTAACCCTTCAAAAACACTTACACAGGTTGGAGAAGGTCTTCACCTTCGTCTGCAATTACTATTTGTTTTAACCTGGGTATGGTAATTCCTTTAAGTATCATTAGGGCAGCTTTTGTCAAAGTGAAATGTTATAACGTTTTAAATTATTATTGTTGGAACCTTATTAAATATTTTGGAGGAGAAAGCATTTTCTAATCTTGCTTACGTTAAATGTGCTGAATCTGCAATTCTTGTGGCTACGAGGATACCAACTACAACAATAAAATGAGGAATATTACGAGCACGAGCTTGCATGTACCACGGGTATATACTCGTCGTAAATGTGAACGATGAAGCAACAGTCTGACGTACGGATACCCTGTGTTTTAGACGGAAAATAAATCGACCATAAGGATGGTTCTGTATTATTTATTTCGTATTTTTATTTTGTAGAATTTATTTTGTTTTGTTCATTAAAATTGAAGATACGAGTACAGTAAACAAATAAACCGGTTTATTAAGAAGTCAGTGAAACTGTCCGAATCATCTAGACTTTTGTTTCGGTTATATGAATTCTGTTCGTTTCTAGGATTCTTCTGTTGCAATCATAGCATCGAAAAGTAATTTTACCCCCCAGAAATGTACATGACAACCACTGTTTACATCACCAATATCAGCTTATTCCTACCTTGCATTTCGACAGAATGTTTGCCATTACAGAAGGGACTCAATGGACCGCACAATGGTATGTTATCATGTCTCAAATAGTTCACAACAAAATGAAAATATACGAGTACGTACAATATTTATGTAGTTAAGCTCACTGCACCTACAGGCACTACATATCAAATCTACAAGTTGATTGAAGAATGAAATTTGGAAATTTTCAGTTCAATCCATATCATTTAAAGTTTATATTAAGTCTGTAACTATGCTAAATATTTTTGTAAATAATTTATGAAAAATATACAATATGTTACATTGGCTAGAGATACTGAAGGCCTTTTGACGTCCATGAAGTTATTATGAAATATCATAATAAAATAATAATGTGGTATTTACTCGTACATACGTATGTTATAAGTAAAGGGAAGAAGAATTTTGAATATTCATTTTTGATTTAAAATCTTATTACAATACAATGAAAAATAAAAAAATTAAATAACATCGTAACATTGCACTCTCAGTCATGCGGTTTTATAGAAAATAGTTATAGATACTTCGTATCTAGGGCAATGAATGGTAATGACTGAGAAAAACGTTCGTAAACAATACCAAAAATTATAAAAAGGAATACCTACAAGGTGGCGCAAAATTAATCATCCAATTTTGTTTTTGAATAACTTTTTAACTAAATAAAAAAAAAAAGATTTTGAGTGATGGAAATTTTTATTTGGACCTTTACAATTGTTTGCGCTAAGTGGAAAAGATGATATCCGCCAAGTGTGGCTGCCGCTAGTGTTGATAGTTGATACACATTTGTGTCTGTTTTATCGCATTTTCCATGGCCTTCCGCAAGATTTCCGGTAATAACTGTTCGCATTCCTGTCGAATATTCTCCTTAAGGGCTGCGATTTTCTGAAGCTTGTTGGCATAAACCCGCGACTTCAAGTAGCCCCAAAGAAGGAAGTCTGGGATCGTTAAATCGGGCGATCTTACTGGCCATGCCAAATCGCCAAAACTGGAGACTACGCGACCAGGAAACGCTTCCTTCACAATATCCATTGTAGCTTGTGTGCTGTTTCACCATTTTGTTGAAACTACATGTTCACCAAGCCCCGCTCATCCAATTCCGGCAGTAAGAAGTCGTTTATCATGGCCCTGTAGCGTTCGCCAGTAACAGTGACCGTATTGCCGATGGCGCCCTCAAAAAAATACGGCCCAATCACTCCTCCCGCGTGAACGCCGCACCACACAGTGGCTTTGAGTGGATGTAATGCTTTTCGTGCATCACCCGCGGATTTTCAGTGCCCTAAAAATGAAGATTTTGCTTATTGACGTAACCGCTTAAGTGGAAATGCGCCTCGCCGCTCATGATGATTTTCGACACAAAATCGTCCTCTTCGTTGTTGAGATTGAGGATGGCTTTATAGTAATTTTCACGCGACTGACGGTCAGGAGGTATTAACTGGCCCGTTGTCTGGTTGAAGTTTCTTCGTTCTCAGCGACATCGGCAGCCACAGCCGCGATACTCTCGGTCGAACGACCAGTCCGGTGGCGAGCACACCCTACATGGTCTCATATGGTCTGTTCGAGTCGAGTACCTAAGCGCCGGAATGTTTGCCCAGTTGGCGCGACACGATTAGGAAATCAACATCGAAATTCACGCTGCGTTAACACCACCGACAGATTCTTGGTCGAAACATCGACACAATTATTCCACGCTCTTGCGGAATATAGCGCCCCATTGCTTGTCTGTTTGTATACTGCAGCTGTCTAGCTCACAAATGTCAAATATGATTGACGACGACGTCATTCGCAAAAACCACACCATCTCCCGATAGGGTGATTAATTTTGCGCCACGTTGTATGTACGTAGTGTTTGTAAAAACATGAACCCAACAAGCTATGGTACATATACCCTATATTTTGTAAGAAAATGTAATAAATTGCTTTAAGATTTGGGATTTCTTTTAGAAATTTTCAACTGAAGAACTTTAAATATGTTACATACGAGCATAATCAGAGAATTTTTTATCTGTGTTATTGCGTTCTATATCCACAGGAGTTAATGGATAGTTATTAGGTTTGCAAGAGGAGAACGGAGAACATTCCTTCGGGTGTTGTCTGTCCAGAATGACAAAGAACTCATATCTGAATTAGGATATTTTTTTTTTTTTTAAATAAGAACTTAACACTCAAGAGGGTACTACTACTCTTAAAATGACGGAGCACGTGTTAAGTTTTTTGGAAAATTGGATAGAGAGAGAGAGAGAGAGAGAGAGAGAGGAAGATGTTTGGTCTCAGTGGTTATTCCGCTCCATGGGTGTCATCCAACATTTAATGATGAGACTAAATTGTTAGTGTAAATTGACTTTTTGTTGTATTTTAGGCACCCCTTCATCTCAAGAGATTTTAGTTGCCTGACAAAAGAATGTCTTTCGGGCACGGCAGGTATTGAACCCCGTCCGTCCGATTGGGAAGCCAATACTTGAAAAGGGTGTTTTCTTAAAATAATTAGACTTATTTGTTTAAACAGAACGCGGATAACTTGATGAAAATTTATTAAATTCATTCGAAAGGGTATTTTACGCCATTTAGCATTTGGAAACATCTTTGAGCATATGTCCACAATGGCTGCTTCGTATAGAGCGCAGTTTGGTCCAAAGAGTCAGTGCTTGTTCGTTTATCGGTATAAACTAGCGACCTGACGTAGCCCCGCTGAGAATAAAATTGCACGACTTTGGTGGCCAATTGACGGGTCCATTTCTTGAAATGACTCTATTGCCAAATCGTGCTCTCAATAAAGCGATGTGGAGGGGTGAAACATCATCCTATTCTAACCACAGTTCATTCAAATTCATGTCACGCAAAATTTGCGGCAAAAAAATCGTTGATTATCGCATTATCCCGATGTATATTGTCATCCTTATTTTGAAGTATTAAGAACCAATGATGCCACCAGCGTAAAACCCGCATGATACGCTACATTTTTCTGGATGCAATGGCATCTGGTGAATTTCTTGAAGATTGTTCTGGCTACAAATACGGCAATTATACTTCCGGTTGATTTAAAGTGCAATCCCTCAACACCCGATGCATTAAATGGGTAAGCGGATTTAGCTCTTGCACTGGTTGGATCTTATAGGCCTTAAGACTAAGACTTTTACAGAAGATTTTGCAGATCATGGATGGATAAAGGCCAAGCTGTTGTAAATGACGACAAATCGATAAACTGGAGTCTTCTTCAATACTAGCTTCCACAGAAGCGATATTTTCTTCCGAACGCACTGTCCTCGTTCTTGTTGTGTGTATCCAATAGCGTGGATAAAAGTTTCGTGAACAGAGCTTTGATTTTCGAAATAAATTTCAACGATTTGAAATCGTTGTTGTGGCGTCAATCTTTCCATGATTTCATACCTACCTATCTTGAGTAACTTTCAGATTTTCCTCCATATAACTCGTCACTGCCTTTTTTTTTGTTTTTATGAACATCTTTTTTCACTTACAATTTCTTAACTCATGCTCAGAAACAGAGTGAACAAATTTCATTAACTTGACACAATATCTGTCAATAAAACTCACATTCATGCTTGTGGAATCGGAAAAAGACTATGTACACATTTTTTCGTGTACACAGCAAAACCACCGTTGCAGAATTCGGCCCCAGATCACTGTGGTGTTCGTAGAGTTCACCGTCACATCTAGTCCTCCAAAGTAAACGGGGCCGAAAATCATTCGAAGAATATTGCTTTCTAAACGGCCAAAAATAGCTTCATTCACCGAAACTAACATCCATGCTGAAGCACCATGAAACAGAACATATAGCGAGTCTCGTTAGTGGATCATGGCATTACATGCTTAGTTTGATTTCCTATGAGATGTAATTACTTATTAGATTTAATAGCGGAACCGAGGTATACCAACTCATTGTGTACCTCAAAGTTATAGCTGTCTTTTGTAACCGATACGTCGATGTTGTGTCTTTTCATTGACAGCGAATCCTTAATTTCACGACTAGACCCAATTTTTCCCCTTTCAATACTTGCGAACGCACCAGTGGCAGCTAGTTCTGCAAACTATCTTAATGTCATCAGCGTATGCAAGCAGTTGTATAGACCTTTAGAAAATTGCACCTCTGGTATAGACTCACGAGTTTCGCATAATTTTCTCAAGTATGATGTTAAAAAAATTAGATGACAGCGCATTATCTTGCCTAAAACCTTTTCTGATGGAGGAGCGAGCATCACTCTTCAAATTTGACAAGTTTGGCATAGATTTACGAGTAAATCTCAATAAATATAACCTTAATATCTATTGTATAAACAGGTGGTGCGTATCGATTTGAACTTCTTAGGTTTTTTGCACAATCCGCCGTAATGTGAATATTTGATCGATTGTGGAATTAACCGGCGTAAAAGCGTACTGATGTCTTAAATAGCTCGGCAGGTAGACCGTCCGATACACCAACCCTGTTGCACTTAAGCTTGGATATATCCTCACGTTATTTTGATCGATAAGATGGATCTCTTAGCTTTTGCCTTACAGCGGAATTTGCGTTGTCTTCGTCGTTTAACAGTCTGCGGAAGTTGTTCCATATTGTCAGTACCGATTGTGACTCTACTACTAATACTGGTATACATATGTAAAACGAGGGATAAGGATAGCTTAAGATAGTTTAAGTAGATTAAGATTTATTAAGTTAACAATTTCGAGAGAATGTATCAAATGCCACAGATTAACACGTTGCCTGGCACGTGAGCCACCGGTGGTACACATGACTTGTTTATTTGTTTAAACGATAGTTTTTCGGGCTGTTGATAAAAGTAAATTTTTCCTTCAGAGGCACCTGGGTAAAGTTTTATTCTTTTCATATGATTAAAAAAAAAGAAGAACTTTTAGGTTTTTTTTATTTTTTTATTTATGATATTAATTTTCAAATTTTTTTTTGTATATGTATTTGACTTTGTTTGGAACTAATGTATAAAATTCATAGTAAATAACGTAAAATAAAATAATTCAAAGTTTGTTGGAAACAATGGTCACAATATGTGAGTCAGTTGGCCACGGAGGCATCCATGATGCAGGAGTAGATGGCAGTGGCATGCTCGCGGTTCCTTGGCTCTAGCTCGTCGGATTGGGTTCGTTCTTGCCACTACCCCGGGCATCGCAACTCAACTTACGTTTTGTTTCCTGCCGAAATACCAAAAAAAATCAAAAAGGAATAAGGATAGCTAAGGAGAAAGCTACGCTATTTTACGGACGGACTTAAAAGAGAGGAGGAGAGAAAGACGATAGAAAAGAGAGGAAAAGAAAGAGCAAGATCACATCTGTGTGCCATCTCCACTATGTAAGTCCGGGACTTTCGCGA
Source organism: Volucella zonaria (assembly GCA_963966105.1). Lineage (NCBI taxonomy): Eukaryota > Metazoa > Arthropoda > Insecta > Diptera > Syrphidae > Volucella > Volucella zonaria. The sequence continues at coordinate 159,225,506 of OZ014532.1, read as the reverse complement.
TGTAGCTAACTAAACCAATACTAAGCTAATCCCTTAATACCGAAACTTAAATAACGATTTATAACTAAACCTAATGCTAACTTAAGCCTACGTACCCTACACCGAATAATATGTCCCAGGGTCATACAGCGATGACAGCTCGTCACGACCTGAAATAAGCCGGGTGTTGTCGGCTGAGGATGGCCAACCCACCCTTATCGCAATTGGATCCGACCAATTGCTATCATTCTGGGCAAAACTGTGAATGGTAGCCCCTAAAACAAAATCCTCCCAGTCGCCACCTGTAAGAAAAAAATACCAGAGAATGTCAGTCTTGTCATTTCCGTTATGTCGTCATTGTTTGTACGTCACGTCCCGTCGCCGTCGCCCAACCACACACCACTTGCGTTGGATTCACTCCATCATTTTTAATAAAAAAAATCTATTTCAACTCATGACATACTCGTAATTCATACTAATTTATTTATCAGAAGGAAATTCACCAAAAAAAGAACTTAATATTTATTGTACAATAATTTGGCTTTTTGTTTTTGAATTTTATTCTATTTAACCTACTATATGAGTATGTTAGGGCTATTTTAATTCAATCCAAAAAAAACTTATACCTAGGGCTTACCGGTTTTAGCGGATCCCTCGTAGTTCTGGCGCCAGGACTTGAAGAATCACTTGATTAAATGAATAAAAAGGTTAATTTTTTTTTTGTTTCTGCGCACAACAAAAATAAAATAAAATTCAAAATAAAAAAAAACTTAGCTCTAACACCCTATCCTATCTACACAATGAAATTAAAAAAAAAAGCAAATCTACATATGTATATCTTGACCTAGATTAACTAATTACACTACTTCGCAAATTCTAAATTTCTGCATATGTACATAGGTATACTAAATGGAGTGAAAAGTGACCTCCTTGGGAATAAAAAAAATTATTTTTTTTAAATGTTTTTTTATATTGTTCAATATAGTCCTCTTTTAGTTTGATACACTTATTCCAGTGATTTTCCAACTTCTTGATCCCGTCCGAAAAGTAATTTTTCGGAAGGTCTGCAAAATACTCCTCCGTGGTGTCGATGATTTCCTCGCGTGAGCTGAATTTTTTATTGATGAGCCATCTTTTGAGGTTTGGGAAGAGATAATAGTCCGAGGGATCCAAATCCAGTTACCAATCGACGCCAAAAGTCAGCCCGATTCCGCATCAGCAAGTCCAAACATTCTTTCGAAGTGCTCTCGCGTTCGTGTTTTTGGTCAAGAGTGAGCATGCGCGGCACCCAGCGGCAGGATAACTTTTTCATATGCTGGCGTGTGCGCTCAGTACTAATCTTTGTGGTATCTGCTAGCTCGCGCAGCTTCACTTACCGGTCAGCCAACACCATTTCATGTATTTTTTTGACATTGTCCTCTGTAACCGCATCGGAGGGCCTGCCGCTGCGGACTTGATCGGTAGTGGAGTTGCGGCCACCATGAAACTCTCGAAACCAATATTTGACGGTGTAATCTGACGGAGCATTGGCCCCATAATATTTATCCAACTTTTCTTTTGCTTCCTTCTCCGTTTTGCCTCTCAAAAAATAATCTTTTGTGAGAGAACGAAAATCGTTTTTGTCCATACTCAACATGATGCCAAACACGTCAACAACAATCAGCTGTCAAAACAAAACTAAAGACAGTATCGCACTGAAATTTGGCATGTCTGCCTAAATATGAACGGACTTCAAGGCACCATAACCTTTTTTGCAATAGCAGCGAGGTCAGTTTTCACTCCTTCTAGTATAATTTTTATTTTTTTTTTTATTTTATTTATTTATTTATTATTTTTGCACTTTTTGTTCTGTAATTCACTTTTTGTTTTTGTATTCTTGTTGTTGGAGCTGTTGTCCCGCCGAGCACCTCTTGCAGGAGATGTAGCTTTATGTATGTAGATATGTATGGAGAAATCGTATTTCGCACTACGATTTTTTTTTTTTGTATTTTGCACCAAACCAGCAAGGTCTTTTCGTCCAGCAGTTTATTTGTGGGTTGTCCTTATTTAGGTGGAGGGGTTGGGGGGGGTTTCAGGTTTTTTATTTTTTTTTTTCACTTTGGGTGACTTTCTTTTTTTTTTTATTGTTTAGCCCGGGGAGAATTTACCGTCGGCTCACTTTTCCGCGGACACCCGGTGGATATAAAAAAATAATATCTCCCGTATATTCGGAGCGGGAAATTCCAGGCAACCTTGTTGCTCTATTATCAGACACATAGACTAACTATACCTAGATATCAAACTTTCCAGATATTGGAAAATCAAAACCGGTTTTCTACTGATCGCCCCTATCCGTGTGATCCTGTCTGTGAATACGTGTAAATTGTCATCAATGGCACTTTCCCTCTCCTTTTATGCAAACCACGCCCATTTTAAACAAAAAAAATGTCGTCTCCATTACACACATTCGTGCAAATCGCTTTCATTTTAGCAATTTTACTTGTAAATTGCTCTCCTTCTAGCAATTTTTGACAAAGTTACAGAGATGCAGAAGTGTTGGCATCCACTTAGAGTGTGTCGGTGCAAAGGTTAAGGGTTTGCAAAAGTATTAGTAGAGTTTGACATCTAGTTAGTTTATCTATGATCAGACATCAACTGTCCCAATTTCAACTCAAAAAAAGGAGGAGAAAAAAAAAGTCCCTGCCAACACGACCTTGCGCTATGTCCCCAGACAGTCTAACAAAAAAAAAAAACCCGATCTAGTCTACTGATTCCATCAGCTGATCAAAACCCGTAAAGGCCATTGACCTGCCTAATTGGCCTCATTCTCCTAAAAATCCCATTTCTTCTTTCCTATTTCGCTTCCTACCTCTTTCATTTTCTATCTCGTTTCCTACCTCTTTCGTTTTCTACTCGTAAAATCTATTTCGCAAAAATAGGTTCCTGCCTAAATTAGGTTCTTTATCACAGTACACAACCATATTTAAACATTCAAATCTAAATTACTCTCACACGATCTGTAGCCTTAGCAAGGCTTTCCACCTCTTCCTCCTGAATTTAAATTAACAAAACACAACGTTCTCTACGACAAAAGGGACATATTCACCATGGGAACAAGAGCACGGGGAGAGAATGAGCCTACAAAGAAAGTGGAATGAGGGAATTCGAAAATAGAGGGACGTTTGACAGAGTCAGGTTTTGCTGTGAGTTGAGAAAGAGAGATTAGTAGGTCCAATTAATAGATTGGGAGGGGAAAAGGTCGGTTTTTTGAAAAGGGATAAATTGACTGGATTTGGTACACTGAGAGAGCACAAACAGAACACCACAACTAAACATATTTATTTTTTGCAAAAAGGCTGACGCTACACACCCTCTTAGTTTTTTTTTGACCTGCAACTCTGCCTTCGTTCTGCTGAATATCGTTGTAGCAACCGGAACAACGTTATCGAGTTTTTCGATTAGTTTTGTGTAGTGTGTCGAACTCTTTTATGAGAAGTTTGACTTTCATACTGGAAGAAGTTAACGGATGTACTTCCAGTTCACAAAGAGATTCGCAGATTGATTGCCTGAATTCAAGAATTTGTGCATTTTTATGGAACTGTTTGTAGATCACTAAGGCATTTACGACGGATGCACTTAGTAGAAATTCAAATGCAATTTTGTGGTACCATTTTATAGTTTTTCGTGACGGCGTGAAATAGCACGCCATTTGATCTCAAATGTCTATTCCTTGTTTACCTTTATTATATTCCGTTATCATTTTCAATTTTTGTATTTCTTCGTTGTTGCAGTTTTTCTTTCCTGCGGCAACACTCTCTAAGTTGTGCTTCGTGCTAAGCATAAGCACGTCATGTTTGTCCTTCCACTTTGTAATGACTATTCTCGAGTTTTCTGGTCCAATAATTTGTTTTTTTTTTTAGTTTTGCACCTATCACGTCCTTTGGATTTTCAGCTCTATTTTTCCTCAGAGTTCCAACTAGGTGTGTTTGATGATCAAAGAGATTTTTTGCCAATATTACAGATGTATAAAAATTATCGGTCTTCATTGTCCAGCCTTAGTCCAAATACCGATCAGCAAGGTCTAATACAATTTGGGTGCTGTGTGAAGTGCCTTCAGTTGGCCTTCCTCTCTGATTGATATTATCACATTTTCCAGCATAAACTGAGCTTGTATATGTACAGCCACTTGTGTCACAACGCTTGTACACATTTACGCCATATTTTTCTGATTTCCCGGGTCTATACTGGTGGAACCTTCCTCGCCAGGGAATAATACTCTCATCAACTGCCAGGATCTCACCTGGAATTTGAGCATGTACGAAATTGTTTTCGAGAATTTCAAGTAAATGGCTTGCTTTACCCAAGCGATTACCTTCCATTCCATGGGGGACAAAATTATTTTGACTAAATGGGCTTGTATTCCAGTACAACGAAATTGCTGGATACTTTATTATTCCCATGTAAATCTCTACGCCCCGAAATTTTTTCATCTCTGGTACATTTGTATTGTCCCATTCCTTTATTGGCGATCTTCGAGAAACTGTAGATTTTGCCAAGAATTGATTTGCGTTCAAAGTAGTTTGGAACACAATAAGTTCATAGACTTCGTGCGTCACCATCAAGCTAAACAAATCAATTGGTTTTATTGAACTTGTTTCCAGATTAGATATCCCAGGTGTTGATGGATGATCAGTAAACGTAAACGTCTTGAGTGACCTTCCGCTAATCACTGTCCATACGTTTGATGGAATATCGACAACAGCAGCGTCTTCATCCTCTGACGATTCGTGATTATCCTCTAAAGCGTCCTAGTCACTAGATTCAGAACCAGTTGGTACGTAGTCACTGCAATCGGAACCTTCAAAATCCAAGTTATCATCACTATCGGAATCTTCATCTCCCCTTCTAACATATGACCGTAAAATAATCTACTTGGAATCGTTATTTGCCATTGAAAATATTATTTAGAGTCACACTTTTATATGAATAACCTAAAAACTAAAGAAAAATCTGATCCGAAATAACGGAGAAATATGGTATGTGCACCACCGGTGGTACACGTGGCACCACCGTGTGGCGCTCTCATTGCTCCGATTTGAGCTCTGTTTTTTCTGTTAGGTTGGCAAATCTGTTGTTGACGTTCTCTCTAAATCTTAGGGGCATAGCTTGACATTTGCAAAAGTTACGTAGCCAAGAGTACATCTATCTCTGTGTGTGTTGGCGATTTTTCACAATTTTAGAAATGGATTTAAATTTGCAACAACGAACTTGTACTCGTATTAAATTTGGCGTAAAAAACGGATTTAATGGTGCGCGAACGTTGGAGATGTTGGAAAAGTGTTTCGGCAACGATTCTCTAAATTAAACGGTCGTTTACCAGTGGCACGAGCGTGAGCGGTTCAAAAGTGGTCGTGAGTTAATCGAAGATGATGAACGCAGTGGCAGACCATCGACATCGAAAACCTACGAAAACATTGATGAAGTAAAAGAAATGTTGGCCAATAACCGCAAATTAACCATCAAAGAGATAGCGGAGGACTTGAACATTGCCTATGGATCCGTCCAAGACATTTTGGTTAATGATTTGGGTTTCCGTCGTGTAGCAGCAAAGTTGGTGCCAAAAGACCTCAATTTCATGCAAAGGTGTGTTGAGGTCGCAAAAGAGATGAATTGCGAGACTGAATCCGATCCCACATTCATCAAAAGGATCATTACTGGAGACGAGACGTGGGTTTATGAGTACGACACGCAATCCAGACATCAGGCAAGTGAATGGCGTTCATCAAATGAGCCGAGCCCAAAAAAAAACCACGTCGTTTTCAGTCAAAAAAGAAGGCAATGCTCACAGTTTTCATGGATTACAACGGTGTAGTGCATCATGAATTTTTGCCAGAGGGCCAGACAGTAAACAAAGAGTATTATTTGGGTGTTATGAGACGTTTGCGTGAAGCAATTCGCCGAAAGAGACCAGAATTGTGGGCAGAAAACTCGTGGATTTTGCACCATGATAACGCACCGCCGCACAGTGCCATCATTACCATCCAACAGCCACCGAATTCACCTGATTTGGCTGCCTGTGACTTCTTTCTGTTCAATCGAGTTAAAAAAACCACTACGGGGAACACGTTTCAGCAGCCGAAAGGAAGTACGAGTAATGGAAAAATCGCAGAAAACACTGATGGACATACCGAGAACCGAACATAAAAAATGTTTCGAGGATTGGATGAAGCGCTGGCATAAGTGTGTTGCACTCAATGGGGATTACTCTGAAGGGGACAATATAGATTTAGATGAATAAATTTGTATTTTCAATTTTCTGAATACATTCCGGTAACTTTTTGATCGAGGTAGTATTAATTCCAATATTAACAGAGTGCCATGTGAACCACCGGTAGCCACAGCCTACTCGTAAAACCACATATAAAACGTCACAAACGAGAAAAGACAACAACAGAACACTTAACACATGGGTAATGATCAGTTTGAACCGATATTTATAGTTTGAAATTTTGGTAATCGTTTTTTTTTTTTTGCATGGTGGCAGAATAAGGTAGTCTAAATTCGTTAATCTTGTTTTTAAGCGTGAAGACCATAACCATGATAAGAAACCGACTGTGAAAAAGCATCAATTTAGCTGGTTTTATTACGTATAAAGTACTTGTCGGGAAATCCTGCCAAGAAGGGAAGTTGAAGTCAAATTGAGGAACCTAAGATAAAACTGTTTTCTTTTTGCAATTTTGTCATTGTGCAAGTGGAGTAACAGCAATTTGTATTCCATTTTGTCGCTTTTCTAGTTTAAGCTGCCTCCAAACCAAAACATACATTGCTGTTCGAAACATAAGCAGCAAAAATTACCTTAAGGGTTAAATACTTAAATTTCCTTCTGTAGGGGTATTTGGAAAACTTTAATAGTGTGCATCAAAAGAACATTAAATCTCCTTCATAATGGTATATTTATAAAAACAAAAACAATTCAATAATAAAAAAAAAATTAATAAACCAAAAAAGAAGTACTCAAATAGGTTGTGCGAAACAAAAGCAACAAAATCAATATTTTGTGTATGAGCCTCTATTTGCAATTACTTCCGCACATCTTTGGGGCATTGAACATATTAAATTAGCTATTATTGTTGCAGGAATTTGTTCCCATTCACTTTATAGTGTTTGGAACAATTCTCTTTTATTCGACGATTGTTTGCGCCCAAATCTTCGCTTAAGAATCCCGAAAAGATTCTCAATGGGGTTTAAGTTCGGTGATAGTGCCGAATCAAGAACTTGAACCATGTTGTCGTTTAAGTAGTCCTTTACGAGCTTCGATGTGTGCTTCGGACCGTTGTCGTGTTGGAACACACATCAAAGCGGCATATTCCACTCTGCATAAGGCATCACATGCATCTCCAAAATATCTTTGTAATCAAAGCGGTCGATAGTGCCTTTAATTTCATAAAAAGGGCCAACGCCGTGAGCCGAAAAGCATGTCCAAATCATGACCACTCCCCCGCCGTGTTTTACCGTTTGTTTGCAGTAACGGGGATTTAGGCGCTGTCCTTTCGTACGCCTAACTGTAGCCATACCATCTGAGCATACCAAATTGAATTTTGATTCGTCACTGAAAAGGACAGTCTTCCATTTCTCGATAGACCAACTTCCATATCTTTTTGCAAAATCCAACCTAATAATTGAAAAATCCAATGATTAATTAAAAATTCGATCAAAACTTAGGCTTTTTAAAAATACATTCGACGGAAGTGAGGTTTTTTTTGACATTGGTTTTTTTACTGGCCTATAACTGTTTTAAATTGTTTTCCAAAGCACGTTTCCTGACTGTGCTTGTATGAATATTTAAATTAAAATTATTTACAATCTGTCTTGAAGTGATAAAAGGTTCCTTCTTAGGCAAGTTACTAATCCATTTAAACAAGGTTGTGTTCTGAGCACGCTACTTTTTATATTATTCATAAATGATATTGTAGAGACAATTGGAGGAAAAATTCAGTTTGGAAGTATGCAGATGCCAAGACTAGTTTTCGCCGACGATATAGTTTTTCTTTCGGATTCAGTTGAAGGATTGTAGCGAATGATCAAGCGACTGGAGAGCTATTGTGAATCTGTCTGTTAACTTAGAGAAATCCAAAATTATGATATTCAGAGCTGGTGGTGATATCTACCGTTCGTAATGAAAAATGGACCTACAAAGGAGAGATTGTTTCAATAGTTCCGGAGTATAAGTATCTAGGCGTATTAATTACGGCGAATCTTAGTCTGAAAAAGCATTTCCAACTTAAACTGGCTGAGGCGAAAAGAGCTGTTTCTTCAGTATGGGGCCGATAATAAATATATTGAGCACAGATCTAAGATTAAATTATTTCGTGCGACTGCTGCCTCTATATTACTATACTATATGGTGCTCAAGTTTGGGGTTACTGCCAGTTTCAAGAAGTTGAAAGATTCCTGAGATATTTTCTGAAACGAATTTTCCGGTTACCAAAGTCCACTCCAAATATATAATTTCATTTCAATTTCATTTGGAAACAACAGTGCCAGCCCTATTTTTAGATCCGCTTAAACTGTACTTTGAATATGTTATAAAAGTACTGGAGATGAAAGAAGAACGGCTTCCTAGACTAGTGCACAGGAGAGCTATTTCGACAAGAGGAAATCTTATCAAAAAGTGGGAGGAGTTGAGGGATAACATCGGTGAAAATGTGCGCATTGCCACAGACATTAGTGCTGCTAATTTAAGGAAGATTTTTACAAAACTATTAAAGAGAGCAAACTCCACTTTGTACGATAAATGTAAAACGGAAGCAGTAACTTCACAACATAGAATACTTTACAGTCAACTGAATTATAATCTTCAAGAGTACACGTACTTTCTCAATCGCTTTCCGCTGAAGATGATTAATTTAATATTTAAAGTAAGAGGTGAAATAATCAATTTAAATTACATCCCACATCGTCCTGACCGGCCAATTCTAAGTGACCTGTGTACCTACAAGAAAGGGATCCTCCCATTTTATTGCCAGATGTCCTAACTTAAGCGAATTCCGTGTGAGATACTTTGGTGTAAACAAAATGGAAATGAATGATGTTCTGAACATTTTAAACGGTGAACTTGGTTGGAAAGCTTTGTATAAATGCACTTCAATCGCACTTGATTACAGAGTACGTATTATTGAAGGAGACTTCTAAACAAGCATATGTATTGAATTTTATTTAAGGAATTGTCAGTCTGATAGACAACCTTGGGCCAAACCATAGTAAACCTAAGTTTATCAAATTGTAATACATAGTTACTTTAAGTACTTTTTCTTTTAAATAAAGTTTTCAATACTACTTCAATACTACTACTAACCCGTTTATCGGTTTTAATTGTTGTTTTTCGTGGTCGACCACCTAAATGCACCACTTTAGTGTATCCCGTTTGTCTAAATTTTTTTAAAAGCCGACAGACAATAGACCGGTTAATTTTGTATTTTTTTCGCAATTCAACTTTGTGACATTGCATTTAAAATGTCTAAAATAACCCAATTTTGAAATTCTTGGCCGTATTAATTTCCCGCCATAGTTAGAGTACCGTTAACTTTTTCTTGCTTTTATGTTTTGTTGCATTTGTTTCGCACAACCTACGAGGGTTGTAAAGATAGCGGCACTTGTCAATAAAAGCTAGCGAATGCTAGTTATGCATCTTCTGACAGTTACTTGCCGAAGTTTCAGTCATTTTCGCAGTTTTTAGTTGACAATCGTTTAAGAGATGTGAGTGTGTTTTGTGAAAAACGTAAGAGCTTGGGAGATGATGAACGTCCGGGACGTCCAAAAACTGCAACCATTGACGATAACATTGCTAAATTCACCAAAGGGTGTTAGACGACCGCCGAATTAAAGTGAGAGAGATAGTAGAGGTTATGAAAATGTCCAAAGAACGTGTTTGTTACATATTAAATCAAGATTTAGGCATGAGAAAGCTGTCCGCTGTCCAACGCTTTGTTGGCACAGTTTAAGTGCAATAAATCCGAGTTTTGGCGCCGATTAATTACTGTAGATGAAACTTGGATACACCATTATACGCCCGAAACAAAAATTCAGTCAAAACAGTGGACTGTTTTGAGCGAGCCGGCTCTAAAAAAAGCAGAAAATGTTTTTTCGGCCGGGAAAGTGATGGCGAAAGTTTTTTGGGATAGTAAAGGAGTTATCTTAATCGATTATCCTCAAAAAGGAATAACCATTACAGGAGCATACTACGCATCATTACTTGCCAAGCTGAAGGCAGAAATTGCGGAAAATCGGCCACATTTGCAGAAAAAGAAAATCCTATTTCACCAAGACAACGCACCGTCTTGCACCTCAGCGGTTGCCATGGCGAAAATCCATGAATTACGGTTTGAACTGCTTGACCATCCAGCTTATTCACCAGATCTAGCCCCAAGCGACTTCTTTTTGTTCCCTCATCTAAAAACTGCGCTCGGATTACAGAGATTCGTAAAATGAGGAGGCAATCACCTTCATGAACAATTATTTTGCAGAGAAAAACACCAAGTACTATTTGGACGGGTTAAAAAGATGGAAGTATCGCTGGGAGAAGTGTGTAGAGTTAGAAGGAGACTATGTAGAAAAATAAAAAAAAAATTTGAGAAAAAAATGTCTTGTCTCATTGTTCGGTCGGAAACTTTTCAAACAACTCTCGTATTTGAGTACTTCTTTTTGTTTTGTTAATTTTTTTTATGATTGCATTGTTTTTGTAAATATGACATTATGAAGGAGATTTAATGTTCTTTTGATGCACATTATTAAATTTTTCCAAATACCCCTACAGAAGAAAATTTACGCATTCAACCGTTAAGGTAATTTTTGTTGCTTATGTTTCGAACAGCACTGTATACTCGTATGATGTTAATAATTTATTTACGATTGTGCTGATAAGTATTTAGAAAAAATCAGCACCCTTTTCTGAATTGATTTTAAGCACTAACTACTCAAAATCCCGAAAAGATTTTTAGCTCAGTGAACAAGAAAGTTCTTCTTACTTCTGGAATTGAAATAATAAAAATGATGGTTCGTTGGTATTCGAACTACAAGACTTTGCCTGATTGATTGTGTTGGGAGTTTGTTTTAAAAAGGAAGGAAGCCAAAGAGGAAACTGTTTGTCCATTATTTGGCACAGCATTTTGTTGATAAGCTGTTCGACTGCAACGCGTGAAAAGTTTACAACATTGTTAGCTTGTAAACAAAAAATAATTATTATTAAGCGGTTTTTTTTTTTGGTAAAAACATACACATTGTCTCTGAATTTCCTGTACAGAGAGATTGCATTTACAATACTTAAATTATTTTCGAAATACTATGTAGGTCATTCTATTTCTAGAGTATCCTTTGTTTGAATTAAACTCCTAACCCTCAAGGTAATTAAATTATTGAATCCCATATGTGTATGTATTTGTCTATCCTAATCATTTTACTTAGATACAAAATAAACATAGTTCTACAACTTCGTGTTCTGAAAAGCGTAGAGTTTAACTTATCCTTTGAAGCTTTCACGTGTTCTAACTATTTTGGTGTGTGTGGCTAATCACTAAACTAATCAAATTGAAACTATCCATAAATAGATGTCCCATTTATTTTCGATTAATGAAATCAGGTTAAATCTGAAAGGATTTTAGTTTTGAAATTAATATATAAATATTATATAGTACAACTGCTATGCTTCTCTTCTAAATTTATGGAAAACCTTCGATGTGTCATCATTACAAGGTAACCCCTACTGTAATCTTTCTTTGCGAATACAAAACGGAAAACGAACTAACTAAAAAAAATATTGATTTGGAGTTGCTTATCTTGGTATCGATTTACCTTTTGGGGCAATTTATCAATCCGATGACGTCACATTCGTTCGCCATTCCTTGCGAGCAATAGGTATATGGTACGCAATATCCATCTACATAATGACTTGGTAGGAAATTTTCATGGGCAGTTTAATTATATATATTTTTTTTGAATTGCAATTAGGCAATATCTGAGCCACACCATTTGAGTAGATATTGCCTGTTGTTTGATGAAGCTGAACAAACACCTCCGTAGTCTATACCTCCTGTATTGATTTATTTTTGTATGTTGTACGAGTATGTTGAATGCCCTTGATTGACAGTGAAGTAAATTATACATACATAAATACTAAGTCTTAACATTTATGTACTTATACGGCTCCAAATATGATTAAATATAGGACAAACATTTTCAAGTGGGTACAAGGTTACGTTAAAATCACTATCCAGTTTAGACATTAAATGCTCTCAAATCAGTTCAGTTTTTTTTCAGTTTATATGCATTTTTATTTTATCACTTAAAGTACTCTTACTTGCTAGACAAAAAAATGCTTAAAAATTAGCTTAATTAACTTAAAATTATCTTATTCTAACTTACTGGCCCCATGCGGGCACTCTAAGTTAAACCTAACACTTAAATTATGTCTTTCGACGTACGTTACTACTATACTATACTATTTCTATTCCTTATAATTAAAACTAAGAAAACATTTTTTTACAAAAGAAAAAACTTAGTAACATGACTTTTTAGTTCTATTTTATTATAAAACTTAAAACTAAAATCCTACAAACTACCTACAAATAAATCTTAATCTACTTAAACTACTTACATCTAATACATACATATACACATATATATATATATATATATATATATACATAATATATATATACTTAATATATATAAATATATGTATATATATATGTTCTTTTTTTTCATTTTTTATTTTTATTAATTTTTTTTTGTTTTTTTTGTTTTTATCTATTTTTTTTCTTAAATCTAGCTTACTCCTACTTAAAACTATGAAAGCCGGCCATGGCTAAAAAAAAAATTAGGCGACCCACTTTGCTTCACATGAAGCTAGCAAGTATTGGAGGAATTCGACGACGAAGCATCCTCTCCCTCAAAAAGCCACCAAAATTGTTGGTGCTGCTGAGCAACATCCCTCATGTCGCGACTCCCTACCGCCCTACTGAACCGGAGACGCTCCGCACTGCCGTGTACGACGTCTCTGTCGTAGTTGAGTCGCCTGTCCGCAGCTGTTCGAGCAACGTGGAAGATTAGCGGCACAGCCAATCTGTCCTGGATCAGACCTTTGCTATCAAGGTAGAGGAACGCTTCTGGAGGAACATAGCCGTCAAAGCGAACTCTCTCATGATACATATAATTAGGGTAGTAAGCCCCAGAGATCAGGTTGTTCGACGATGTCATTGCTCTTGCAATGTGCCTTCGAGTCAACTTAATAACAAAATTGTCCACTCTTATTAGGTTCGCCCTATTGTACAAGACCTCATTGCGATAGAATTTTATGTACTCAGACTCTGGTGTTCTGTATAACCGAAGACAAGCCCTAAGGCAAGCCCTCTCAAACACCCGAATCTTTTCCAATAAACTTGCTCTCACGTTGAACCACACGGGACATCCAAACACAAGCATAGGCCGGATAAGGGCCATGTAGCAGATCACCTTCACCCTCGCATCGAGTTGGCTGTTGTAAAACAGTCTCCTTGTAAGGGCAAAAGCACCTCTGGCTCTGGCCAGAGCAACATCTATATGTTTGTTAAAATACAGATATTGATCTAGCCAGATCCCAAGGTATCTGACTACATTTCGACAGGCAAGTGGTTGTCCATGTTGTCCGACGATAGAGAACTTTCGCCAATTCTTTCTGGTATCCCTAGAGGCCCCAGACAAAGGCGTCCTAAACAGAATGGTTTCCGACTTCTGAAAGTTGATTTTCAACTTCCAGTCATCGCAATATTGTTTAATTTTGTCGAAGTCACGTTGCAAAAGTGTATTAATGACCTCAATCTTTGGACCTGATCTGTACGCGATTAAGTCGTCTGCGTACGCTATGGCATGGTGAAGTGAACCTATCAGATCACTTGTGTAAATGTTGAATAGGATCGGCGAATTTACCGCACCTTGTTGCAGACCGTTTTCAATGTTAAATGTTCCAGCGGAAGTCACATCGCCATTCTTCACGATGAACTGTCTACTGGAGAGCATATCAAAAAGAATATACAGCAGTGGTTTACTAATGCCCAACCTGTCCAACTTGAAGAAGAGTCCCTCTAACCATACGGTATCAAAGGCCTTTTCCAAGTCAACAAGGCAGGCACCAGTGCACTGTTTCTTGCCTTTGTTCCATTGGATATCAGAAACCAGTTTAGACGCAGCATGAATGATATCATGCCCCGCCTTGAAACCGAATTGATTATCCGGAACTATATGTTTGTCCTCAACCCACTTAGTCAGGACTCTATTGATCACCTTCTCGAAAACCTTACTGATGTTTGGAAGAAGACTGATCGAGCGGAGATTCGCCGGATTGGAAGTATCTTTATTCCTTTTGGGAATGGGATGTACCACCGCAGTTTTCCAATGCGCTGGATAATGTACATTATTCATTGCATTATTAAACAGGGTGGTATAAATGTCCACCGCTTCTAGTGGCAGATGTCGAAGCACAATGTTCGGTATTTCATCGGTTCCCACTGATTTCTTACTTCTAAGCGATTCGAAGATCGTTTGGAGCTCTTCCTTCGAAATGAACGGTGGTAATACCCTTTCGTTGGTGATGACATTATTTGCCATATTCTCGTCACTGAACTGGGTGAAACCCGAGCTCTCGAATCGCCAATTCGCAATTTCATTTCGAAGGCCGGAATTGTGCACAAGGACTCGACTTTCCAGGTCGTGGTTCGGGCCAATGATGTCATTCGCCTTGTACACTTCCTGGAAAGTTGCTCTCAAATCAGATTTGGTATTAGGTGCGCAACTAATTCTCTAAGTCAATAGATGGCTCTAGCAGTAAGTGCTGGTCGATTTTGACATATCCAAAATGTCATGAGCCAAGCTTAGACATATGGTAAGCAAACCTTTTTGACACAGTAGTGATTTTGTCATATGCCGGAAGTGTTAATATTCTTCTTTCATTCGAAGATAACGTCGGTTTAAGTGCATCAAGAAAAGTTTACGGAGATGCTGCTCTATGTGAAACAACGTGCCGTGATTGGTTAGCGTTCCGTCGCTTCAAAAACGGTGCTTTCGATGTTTACGAACGTCCGCGTGAAGGAAGCCCAAAATCCTTCCAAGACGCTGAATTGGAGGCATTGCTCGATGAGATTCGTGCCAAACGCAAGAAGAGAAGGAGTTACCCGCCAAGCGATAGCATGCATTGAGAATGATTCAAAAACAAGGAACTTGGGTTCCTTATGATTTGAAGGCAAGGGACGTCGAGCGTCGTTTTTTCGCCTGTGAACAACTGCTCCAGCGGCAAGGGTTTTCTACATCACATCGTGACGGGTGATGAAAAATGGATTCATTACAGCAACTCAAAGAGGAGAATGTCGTGCGGACTGCCCGGTCTTGCTTCTACGTCGTCGGCTCGGCCGAATATTCACGCTGCGAAGGCTACGCTGTGGTGGAACCAGGTCGGTGTTATTTATTATGAACTGTTGAAACCCAAGGAAACAATTACTGGGCAACGGTATCGACTTCAATTGATGCGATTGAGACGAGCTCTGCGCGAAAAATGGCCACAATACGAGTAGCGGCAAAAAAAAAAAATTCTACATCATGCCAACGCTCGGCCTCTCGTTGCCAAACCTGTTAAAACCTACCTGAGAAGTCCTACCCCACCCGCCATATTCCCCAAATATTGTGCCGTTCGATTATTACTTGTTCCGTTCGATGGCATATGGTCTGGCTGATCAGCAGTTCCGCTCATGTGAAGACATCAAAAAACGGCTTGATAGCCTCTAAAAATGAACACTAGGTATTCCAGCTCAGCCAGAAAGATGGGAAAAAGTTGTAGCTAGCGATGGGCAGTACTTTGAATGATTCATTTGTAACCACTTTTTTACAATAAAGTTGCAATTTCGTGAAAAAGATATAGCTTAGTTGGGCACCTTATATTATCATAAATTTGAAAGATGAACTTATCCATCACACAAGTGAAAAAGGAAGAGTAAATGCAAAAACGAACCAGGTAATTTCTAGATCTCAAAAGTTCGAAACAGGCATTCAGATTAGCCAAGCCCAATGCAAATATTTCAAAATAACTAGTAATAAAAATGTATGCATATATATTTATATAGGCCCCTTTTGCTTTCCAGCAATGGCGAAGTCGGTCGGGCCACTCATCGATTGCAGTATGCACCTCATGCGTTGGAAAATTTTCCACAACTCGGACTCAAGACTTGGATCTCGAGTAGTGCAAGAAATTGTCTCCAGAACAGACCATAGTCTTGTAGTCTAATGGATTAATCTTTGGGCTACCAGATGGCCAATCATCCGTGGAAATGAAGTTGGAGTCGTTTTTGCCTCATGAGGAGCTCGAGCGGAGTCTTTGCGAAGAGTGTTGTGTTAAGGGGCTCCACAACATTCTCTTAAATGTCCGTTTGATACACTTTCGCTGAGGTTTTGACACCCTTTTCGCAGAAATGGAGCTCGTAGGCGACGCTCCACCAAACCACCACAGAAACCGGGCGGTGGCCACATTGAACTCTCAGAACGAGTTCAGACGCATGTCGTAATGACAGACCTTCTCTTCAATAAAAAAAATTCGTCTGTGACCGATCTTCGCGTAATGGCTAAGCAAGGCTTTCGGTTTTGAAATACGTTTTTGTTTCAATGCTTTACAGTGCGTGAAGGACGGAATTTTGTACGATTGACTATTTCACCAGTATCCTCAATTAACTTCACGGTATGATACCCAAAATTTCATGTGGTTTTCAGTAGCTACAACAGTGGAAAGATTTCGGCTTTTGGTAGCCGCATTTTTGCAGGCAAATTACTCCAACATGATTTTTGATTCCATGATTACAAACAACTGACGTCAGAACTTTGCACAAATGTCACTTGTCAAATAGCCGTCAAGTTGGAGTGGATGTGTTTATTGCTTTATTTGGCGTAGCAAAAAATTTGCTAGTGCTAGGTATACTCGTACTTCTATATATATTGTGTACCACTCTCAAATAAGTGCTATGAAATATCCAAGGATTTATAAATTCTTAAAATATTTGTACTGCGGGTAAAAAAAAAACAAAAAAGTGAGATATCGGTGTAGATAAGTTTTAAACAGCTGTAGGTCTTTATGACTGGGATAGAAGGTTAATGGCTTTATCTTTTTCTTGTATTATTATTATCTGCGGGCCTTAAACCATACTACAAGCTGCTCTATTTTAAATCACCTTATTAATGCGCTTATAAATTTTCTTATATTTTGCATTTGGGCGATCCAATTAGTTTTCCTTCAGTCTCGTCTTCAACCCTCGGTTGGAACTTAAGCTTCTTATCCTTTTTGGAAACGGATTTTGCTGTGATCTTCCTTGAGCGTTGCAAAACCAAGCCTATCCACATTTAAATAAGTTACCTGAAGGTCTAATACGAGGGCGGGTCAATAAGTCCGTGACTTTTTGAATTTCTGACCTCTTTACTGAAACAGCTCCTGTCAACAGGCATCTGTCAGTTGACTCCTGTCAAAATTTTAACTTGCTGCGTCAGTTAGTTTGTGTTTGACAGCTATTTTTATCAGACTACTCACTAATTTGAGGAGAAAATGGAAAAAAGTGAATTTCGTGTGCTTATTAAGCATTGTTTCTTGCGAAAAAAAACCATTACCGAGACCAAGGCTAAGCTTGATAAATACTATGGGGACTCTGCACCATCGATTTCAATAGTAAAAAAGTGGTTTACTGAATTTCGTTGTGGCCGTACAAGCACTGAAGATGCCGAACCTCCTGGACGCCCAGTTGAGGTCTCTACACCCGAAACAATCGAAAAAATTCACGATATGGTGTTGGCCGACCGAAGATTGAAAGTGCGAGAGATTGTGGAAGCCGTAGGGATCTCGCATGGCTCAGTGGTTTCAATTTTGAATGATTACTTGGGCATGAGAAAGCTTTCCGCAAGATGGGTGCCGCGTTTGCTCACAGTCGACCACAAACGCAATCGTGTAACAACTTCACAGGAAGGTTTGGCGTTGTTTAATCGCAATATGGAGGAGTTTTTGCTCCGTTTTGTAACCGTGGACGAAACATGGATCCATCACAACACACCAGAGAACAAACAACAGTCAAAACAGTGGGTTTCTAAGGGTGAATCGGCGCCAAAGAAGGCCAAGGTGGGTTTGTCAGCCAATAAAGTTATGGCGACTGTTTTTTGGGATGCACGCGGGATAATCCACATTGACTACCTTCAAAAGGGAAGAACAATCAATGGGGAATATTATGCCAACTTATTGGACCGATTCAATGACGATTTGAAAAAAAAACGACCTCATTTGGCCAAGAAAAAAGTTCTTTTCCACCAAGACAATGCAAGGGTGCACACATGTGCAGTTGCCATGGCAAAAATCCATGAATTGGGCTATGAATTGCTCCCTCATCCACCCTATTCTCCAGATTTGGCTCCGAGCGACTACTTCTTGTTCCCAAACCTGAAGAAATGGCTTGGTGGAAAAAGATTTGACTCCAATGATGAAGTCATCTCGCAAACAAAGGCCTATTGTGAGGACCTCGACAAATCATTTTTTTTGGAAGGGATAAAAAAATTGGAGAAGCGTTGGACAAAGTGTATAGAGCTCAAGGGAGACTACGTTGAAAAATAAAATTATTTTTTTATCAAAAAATCTGTGTTTTAATCCAAAAGTCACGGACTCGTAGCTTGTTGGTTGTGATAGTGCTATCATCTACGAAAAGAAGAGAAGATTTTTCCAATCCGTTAATGTGATGCTTCAATAGAAATCATATTTACTTAGGTGGCGCTACTATCCGAGTTTACCTTAACCAACAAGCTCCTTCAGCTAGCATGAGCACAATTTATCGTCAGCTGTCGCAAGTGGCGTACTCCAAGCTGGTTGAGGAGCCCTTCAATTTTCTTGCGCCACCCTAGGATGTGGTAGTCTTCCGCTCCATGTCTCTCCGGGTTAGATTGAAAGACCTCTTGGGTTGGATCTTTGACGTCTATTGGTTCAGGCCCACACATCAGACGTTGGATCCGTAGATGCCTGACTAGTCAGATCTCGTCGAGAGCTCCTCCAACATTCCCCGTTAATGCAGATGGGACCTAAAATCACACGCAGTATCTTTCGATGAGAGTGATTGGCAGAAGTAATTCTGTATTTGGTTTATGCGCTGATGTTACTTTTGCTTGTAAGGTAGACGAAGTTCTAACTACCTCGAAGTCATAACTGCCAATTTTAATATTTTGACGTACCTTCAGAGCCATTTTTCCCGCTTCCGTCGCAATATTCAGGAAAGCTTTATTGACGGCTCACCGTGTCTGTCCAATCATATGAGTGTCATTTGCATACTCAAGTAATTGTGCGGACTTTGGTGTTGCCTGCTTTGTTGGCCAGTGAGTTTTGCAGGATTTTTTTTTATGGCGATGTTAAATAAGTCATATGACCGCGCTCCACCTTATCTTTACTTATCTACCTTGATGGAGCGGGGTTAATTCTCCATAGTCATCCTGCACAGCCTTGGCAGAGATATAAAACTAGACATAGCCTTTTTAAAGCTTTATTTCTTCTTTTTTCGCGAAAGCCGAGGGAATAGTCCTATAGAGGAATTCATTATTAAATAACGCATTGGATGCTCTTTTCATCTATTGCAAATTCTCTGTAACCAGGTATCCCTAGTCACCTTCAATCCCTTCGTTGTTCCGTTGTCTTAAAAATAATTGATCGTTTGCGGTTGCTTCGACATTGCACTTCGCATGTTGTAATCTTAGCTCTTCAAATTTCTGATACTAAGCCTCTACTCCCATACATACTAGTCTCTTGTAACTTAATACGAACTTAAGCAGGTTAGGTATTTCTGCTATGTTTAGTCCATTCTTGAAAGACCTGCCGTTTGTTTCTTAACGTCAATTTTATCTTATCGTTCCATCACCACGTATTTTCAATTATGTATAGTCGGCCTTTTGGAACACTGATCTGAGTTTTTTCCAAAATATTTTTCTTAGTTCTTCCTCACGGAAGTTTGGCGCCCAAAACTGTCTTTTTTCCTTGTTTAAATTGCGTCAATTTATTCTCCCTGATTTTCCTGAAATCTGTGTAGATGGCCCAATTAGAAGATTCTACCGTTTTGAAGGTTGGGAAGTGATACCATTCGTAGGGGTTTTTTAGGTCATTCCCTTAAGTCATTCTGTTTCACAACAATATCATATTGACCACTTTTTACTTTTAGTCCTCTAAATTTTTTCGACCTCGAGCTCTTGTTGTACCTCTTGCTTTCTTCTGAGAAGTGACTCATACAGCTTAAGAGCACTCTTTGTGGTCTTTTGCATTTGTTACATTTATAGGTCAGAATTTCTCCATTAAAGGCTGTATTTTGTTGGTTAGTGGTCGGGTACATATCTTAAGCTTGCTGGCAATATTGGTACTGGTTTTCTAAATATAACGCTACAGGTGGTGTATGATTTCTAGGAAGAAGAAGAAACACTGGATCGGCAAAGACTTAGTTATCCGTCACCTAAGTTTTTACATACGAGTAATATGCATGTATATGTGATTTTTCACTGCTTAAAATATTCGCATTCAATAGTCAATACTTCTTGGCAAAGTTTTCCTTCATGGCAATTGTTGTAATTTACTGCCCACCTGTCGCAGTTTTCATTCTTCTTTTCCCAGGCTGATTATCAAACAGCTCGTCTATGTGTCACTCAAATGAAAATATAAAATAACTTCATTCCTACATAGCATCCTCGAATCCTGTGCAGCTACATCCAATGGTATTTACTTCATAATACAACATAAATAATTACTTCAAAATACACGAATGAGTGAACTTCAATTTTTTTTTTCGAACATGAATGAGTATCTAATGAATGGAAACTCATTGATTCAGTACTTTTTCCTACTTGCAGTTCTAACCGTTTTAACAACCTCAATCAAGTACAACGAATACGTTACCGACAAAGGCAAAAACATTTCAATACCTTGTGACGCAAATGGATCTATCATGTGGGTTAAAGAAAACGGAAACAATACCAAAGTTTTACAGGTAAGCTCCGATACTTATACTTGTTTATACATTTGTCTTTAGATACTCGCTGTTGTGTTTCTTATATTGTTTTCATCGAGCATGTACTTGTAAAAAAATCACCGCACTTTTACTTTAGGACTTAAAACAGAAATAAAACAAGGTCGAGTTCACGGTCATTTTTACCCCTTTTACGAGTATACGAGTGCACACAGACTATAAGTATGTAGTGCTTGCTGATACTCAAAAATATTTCATCATTTCACCGAAAATATTGCAAAACTGTTCTCGGCACTCAAATGCCGTGATTAAATGGAAAAGCAATTTAAAATACTTTATATAAACTTGTATGTGTGTTCATAAATGCGAACATGTTTATATGCACTTGTATGCAGGTGTGTGAAAAGAACTGCGAATGGTAAATGATTAAACACTTTTCAAGGACTCTACACCGCAAATTGTGATACAGTATTTTCAAAATTTCTTAACTATCGTTGTAATTATATTTGAAGATTTCTTAATTAATTTTTTAGTGAAAATTATACCGGGACAAAGTAGTAATCTATGTATTACGTGTATTTTGTCCTAAAAGAACCTTAATCCTGAAATTTTCCCTTTTTCGGATTTATACTGGAGCACACAAATACTGGGCGGATAAATACTCATAGTCTCACATCCGATAGATTGATTCCGATTCCACATTTAGTGGAAAATATAACTCATTACCAAAAGTTCAGACCAATTCACATGTCGTCTTCGATAACACAATCCGATGGGTTCAGTTTCAGTTATCTACAAAGAACTTATCGTGATGCTTTTGTGGTCAAGAAACTGCAATACATTGTATCTAGTAGGGACATAAATACTGTTACACAGAAAAATCAGCGCCAAATGAAAACGAATTAATATTTAAACAACTTTTTTTTTGTTTTCATTGGGTTATTCAATGGCTACAAATCTTAGAGCAACTTATTTGAAATGACTTCCATTAGCCTTCCAGCGCGACTTAAGACGATGTGGCCACTCATCGATTGCGAAACGCACTTCATGCATGGGGAAATTGTCCACTGCACGGATAAGGGCTCGCTTCAACGATTGAATATTTGAGTGTCGAGTAGAGCAAGCCATGCCCTCTAATACGGACCAAAACTTGTAATCCAACGGGTTGAGGTCTGGACTACCAGCTGGCCAATCATCCGTTGATATGAAGTCCGGAACGTTGTTTTTAAGCCACAGTTAAGTCGTTTTTGCTTTGTGAGCTGGAGCAGAGTCTTGCTGAAAAGTCCATGGCTTGTTGTTGAATATTGATTGGTTAAGAGACTTCACAATGGGTTCCAAGACGGTCGATTGATATACTTTGGCCGATGTTTTCACTCCTTTCTCGCTTGGTAACTCCATCGTATCACAGTCCCCACCATACCATTGGTGGCCTCTTTGAACCCTCGGGATGAGTTGGGATGCTTCTCTGGATGACCGAGCATACACACGATCGTTCTGCTTATTGAACGATTCTTCTACGGTGAAGATTTTCTCGTCAGTAAACAGAATTTGTCTGTGAGCGTTCTTCGCGTACCGACTGAGTAACGCTTTCGATCTTCGCTTGCGTTTTTCCTTCAATGCCCGCCGTGAGCTGGTGTCCAGTGTGTCGCTTGTACGCGCTGAATACTAAATCTTCTTTGATAATGCGAGACATGGATTTCTGCGAAATTTGCATTTCCCGCGACAAGATTTTCTGTTTTCGCAGCGGTTTTCGGTCGATTCGTTTCTTCACGGCTTTGATCGCTTTCGGAGTTCTCACAGTGCGCGGACGGCCGGATCTTTGACGGTTTCGTACTCCACCAGTATCCTCAAACAACTTCACAGCACGATACACAAAATTGCGAGTGATTCCAAGCGGTCACGACGCCGTAAAGATATCGCCTTTTTCCATGTTGCATTTTAGTGGGCCAACTACAAAAATACGATTTTCAATGTCTCCCCATTCCATGATTGTAAGCAATTACTGTCAAAAACTTTTTACGTCACAATGAAGCATAAATATCAACTGTCAAATCACAATCAATACGAAATGGATGCGCCCAGTGTTGCATTCGTAATGAGTGAGTTCAGTTGTGTACCAGTATTTATGACTTGACTAGGTATACAGTTTTTTCAATACCATCCCTAGATTTCTAAAGCCTGAAGCCTCTGGAAATAAAAAGACTTCTTTACTTACAGTGATGTGCGAAGTAATAGGGACACTTCTTCTCCAATGGTTTAAAAGCTTCCAATTCCTTTCTACGTTGAGAGAAGAAAGGACTTTAAGCTTTGCTCTTTGTAAAACAAAGTGCAGTTCTCTATACCCAAATATTAATCATGCATTCCAAATTGTGTCGTTAGTTTGCGAAGTGCGGTCAATTTTGTCGGTACAAAATATTAGGGACAACTCTCCTGTTTAAATGATTTTAGTTTTGCGTTTTTGAATCTAATAGGTAATATTAGGGTTTTTCACGGAATATAATAAAACTTATGATTTTAATAGAAATAGTGATTAAAAATTGGTCGGAAACAGCATTGTAGCGCTGAGTAGAGGAAGCAGATTAATAAACTCTATAATAACAGTATGACTTACCGACAAATTGCCGAATTTGTTGACTGCTCAAAGACAATGGTGGAAAACGCCTTAAACTGGCAATCAATTTTTCTTAAATTAAATCTTCAATTAAATTAAAAAATATTCATTACTAATACTGAGAAAGGAGAAAATAGAGGAAGCACAGGTGGAAAAGATGATGAAAAGTGTGCAAATAGCATTCTTTTAAATTTCTTAACTCCTAAAGTTTGTTTAATGGTGGTAGCCAGTGAATTCCACAGTCTGACATTTCCACAAGGCGAGACGAGTTTAAATATTTAGAGGAGGGCATTCTAAGATTGAAAGTCTCGGCGACTGAACAGATTTCAATTTTTCAAATAAATACGGTGGTGATTGGTTATGTATTACTTATAATTTATATAAAAGCACACAGCATTTAATTTCCCAAAAATTAAGAAATGAATACCAAAGGACATGTTTACGGTAATGAGATACATATACTCGTAATATGGTCGTATATTCTTACCCCAAAGACATATCGAACCATATCATTAAAAGCGACAAGTAATTTGCGCTGAGAGACGTAATCTAATTAACAATAGATAATTATACTACATATACTAAAGATAACAGGCAGGGTTTTCGCAATCCTGCATAAATATGTGCTATCATATTGTTAACATGATCAGTGGGAGAAAGGGACCGATTTAATTTATATCCCAGACTTACCACGGTGTCAGTAAAAGTAAGCCTCGTGGAATTGAGAAAAATGGGCGGCAACTCTTGTAAGATATTTTTTAAATCAAAATTAACTGACTCTTTTTTGGATTTAAAATCAGACCAATATCTAGAAAGCATTTTACAATGAAAGGCAAGACCGAATGGAATTTAGCCACAAGATTTTCCACCAGCCCAGGTGGTCGAGAGAGGTTTATCTGCGCGTCATCGGTATATAGATCTATAGATGTATATCGAAACGCTTGTGGTAAGTCGTTAATAAAAAAAACAGAACAGGATTGAGCCGAGAACTAAACCTTGGGGAACTCCAGAAAGTATATTTTTTGGTTAAGAGTATTTTAGATTATCAATTACCGTTTGAACATGATTAGTAGGATAATTCCTAATCAGACACACCGAGGAATCACTCAAACCAAAGTAAAGTATTCGATTTCTGAAACTACTTAAGGCAGAAACTCACCAACGAAAACTTAAAATGTCCCCTCCCTTAAAGAAAGGATATTGCGCCATTTAAAAAAAAAAAACCTTTTGCTTCATCCAGCGCATTGAAAAAAGAGTTTAGCCTGGATGCCGACACCTCTACCATTCGCAGGATGCTTATAGAAAATAATTTTAAAGCAAGAAGTGGAAGGAAGGTACCGCTGCTGTAAAAGAATAGTGTTGCTAAAATGTTGCTTTTTGCAGAAAAACATTCCAGCTGGCCTGAATCCAAATGGCGCATTATGCTTTGGACTGATGAGACGAAAGTTAATTTATTTAATTCAGATCGCTGCAGTGCTCAAGTGCGTAGAACACTCAATACGGGATATTGCAATAAATACACCATCAAGACGGTGCAATATGGTGGAAGCTGCATCATGGTATGAGGATATTTTTCCTACCAGGTTATAGGTCCCATTCATAGAATTGAGGGCAATATGACGGCATGTCCTATGTGGACATATGGTATTAAAAAATACGCATCTGACGGGTGTTCCAACAGGATAATGAAGTATGCAATATGCTTCAGAGGTGGCCTTCTTAATCGCCAAAGGTCAAAGTGGCATTAATGGGCATAAAAGCGTCTAATACTAATGATTTATGGACATTCGTCAAGGATGCGTGGGAAGCTAATCTACCAAGGACTTGCCACAAGCTCGTTGATTCGGTGCCGCAACATTACTTGACTGTCATAAGTAGCATGGGCTATTCGACGAAGTATTGAAGTAGCTATATGATAAACTAATTCATTTCTGATGTTATAGCATTAGTTTTGTTTTTGTGTCAGTTTGCATTCGGAATATACGAGTATAACTTCAAGAATTTGTAGCTGCTCTCATTTTTTTTCCATAGCCAACATAAGAGGATTTGAAGCCTTTCCTTTTTTTCTCATTTTCAATATAAATTTTAGGCCACGCTCTTTATTTTTATACTACCGACATTCAAAGCAATTAATACAAAATTATAACGTGTCATGAAAACAAAGAGGTTCTGAGCTTTTTTGCGTTTTCAAATTTTCCAATGACTGTCACTATTATTTTGCACATCATTGTAGATAGAATCCGATTATTTGAGGTGGGACTGGTACCCTTATTACTGCGGCATAATTAGATCTACATATTTTGATCTTTACTAGTTAGAATCCATTTATGATGCTGGATTTGTTAAGAAATTTGACTAAGTCTTTCATTGAACTGATGGTAATCTCTTCTGCCTCAAGGTAGGGTTTACCTAGAAGACATCGATATGTTAGGCTTGTTCTGTGGCAAAATATGTGCTCTGCAGTTTCTTCGTCCGCGTTACGTAGTCGAGATATATTGTCGTAAGCTCAGTCAGGGAATGTTTTGTGACTTAGCAGTGTCCCTTTAGAGAACCGGTTACAGTGCATATCTGATTTTTAGGTAATCGAATAAGTTGTCTTGTTCTTTTGGAGAAAGAGGTTGTTAAACATTTAGTGATGGATCACTTTGCCTTCAGTTGGTTATTCTTGCGGCTTCTTTTTTGTACGAGTAGCTTATGGGCATCCTGCAGATTGGTTTTGACATCATAAATATTCGTCATCGGTCCTTTTATCCCCTTCATAGCCACAGTGTTTTACCCAGATAAAATCAAGACCAATAGACTTGGCTAGTGTTGTAAGCAGTTCGATGCAGACATAGACTATTTTCGATGTAATCTCAAATGCTTTGGTAGCAAGCAGAGCCTCCTTACTATCAAAGAGAATGTAAAAGTTCTTGTTTGTGACTAACCTATTTAGGTGGTCTCTATTGCATGTATCTTAGCTACTAAGTAAGCTTCCGTTTACTCATACCACTAACTCACTCATACCACTAAGTCACTCCTTTTTTTTAGATACATTAGTGTACGATACTAGTGAATCTTTAACAAAGGTTCATCACAGTTCATCACTTAGATTGATATGTTTTCACAAAAATCGGGATTGGTTTCTTAAATATCCAGGATCCAATAAAGGTACGTTTTTCATATTTATTTTTGCGTACAAAGAGAAGAGCTTCGGACTTTAAGTGGCAAGAATATGAGAGTGGTTTCCTGGGGAGAAGTGTTGACTTTTGGAAGTTTGCCATTGCTTTCCTTGAACTCAGATCTATAACAATGGTTCGGGCTTACTTAATCACTACACAACACTAAACACCATTCGAATGATACTACCTACACTTGTAACATAGGGCGCTTTTTTAAGAGCTGTACAACTTTTTATGTAAACCGTAACGATACGAATTGTTTTTATTAAAAATCTTTGTTCATTATGGCATTTACGAGTAACACGACTTTCGGCATACAACTTCCTCGGTCGGCTATTCTTAATGAATCGCATCCTATTTTTAAGAGGTTTTACATAGCCCCCACAAGAAGTAATCAAGAGGTATCATTTCGTTGGTGGCCAATTTATTAATCCGGTTGTAAGTCAATGATTTTAGATAGATAGAGAGATAGATAGATAAAATAGTTTATTCCTTATAGATAAATTACAAATTGCTTACAAAAATAATTCTTTTTTTTTCTGTGGTTTTTTTAAATTTACAATAAGAAAATATGTGCCATTCTATATTTTTGCATACATTAAATGGAAAAATAGTATTGAATACCACTTCATGACTCAATTACAACAAATAATTAAATTAATTTAGTTTGGGTGGGATGACCCTTTTTAAAACAAATAACATAATTCAAAAATTTAAGAAATGAAAATTAGAAAAAAAAACAGGAAGGAATGAACAAATTCAAGTAATGAATATTAAAGCAAAGTTTAAATTAAATTACAGTGAAAGTAAAACAAAGAATCAAGATACAAAGCTATGAAGAAATAAGGATATACAGAAATAAAGAAACCAGAATATCAGCTGTTTGCGAAATAATTAAGGATTCAAAACACAATTAATGATTCTAAACTCCTATAATCTAGATTAAAAAGCCAGAGCGCCACATGTTTCAAGAACATGCCAGACATTGAAATTGATCTGATCGACTGAGGAAGTTTGTTAAATAAGCGATACGATGAAACTGAAAAAAAAATTACGATACGCAGTGGTACGAAAGATGGGTACAGATAGCAAGTAAGAAAGATTTACACGTCAATTATGACTTGAAATTAGACTAAAATTATGATGACCAGACCTCATAAAGAAAGTCTTCAACACTTTAAAACAATATAAATGAAGAACTGAAAGAATACTTAAATTCACAGACCAAAGTAAAACTAGGATATCTTCGAAGTTTTTAGCAAATATTCCTTAAGACATATTTCTGCAAAATTAACAACTGGTGGATTTTATTAAAATAAGCACCACCCTTGCAGACAATTCCGTATGACAGCCTTGAATGAAAAAATTCCTTAGTAAATAGTTTTAAGAAGATTTCTTGAGCAGATATTTCGCAAATAAAAAAAAATGTCTAAGAGTGAATCGAAAATGATTCCGTGTGAAGCAAAAAACTCATTCTTGAGTCGATTACTAGACCCAGATACTTAAACTCCTCCACTTTTTCAATTAAGAAACATTTATTACTACAGATTTGCTTACAACAGAAAGAAGAAGAGCAACAACAACACACAAAATTATTCCAAAAGGGCATTTTAAATCTTTGGCATTGAGGTGCAATGTGCACGAAAATTGTTAACAGATGACAGACTGAAATACATTGTTTTAGTTTTAGGGCTTATTACCAGGTTACGATCTCCGAAACAGCTTCTTAAAAAGTTAAGATCCCAGTTTATATCAGAAACCAGATCCAAGGGACTATTACAGGTATGCGAAAACCCAATACCATCTGCATAAGCGGTTGGTCTACCCTTATAATAAAGTGAAAGCATTGAGTTTATATAAATTAAGAGTAAAATGGGACCCAAAACAGAGTCTTGCGGTACTCCCATTTTAATGGTCTCTACTCCGCTTCTAACCTCATCTATTGTATCTTTACCTTTTGGGATCTACTGGGTGAATAACTCGAACTCCAACTTTTTAAAATGCTATAATTTTTTTTTATTTTTTGATAAATTTTATTGTGCCAAAGCAAAAAATATTGGAAAATACATCAATTTTCAAATTGTATCAGTAGTTTTCAATATGTCCACCTTTGGAGCGAATAATGGTCTTGAGACGGCCGAAGAAAGCATCGCAGTGGCTCTGCGGTATTTTGGCCCTTTTCCGGCGTAGTGCTTGTTTGAGGTGGTCCAAACTTTATTATTTTTTAGTGCCAACCTTCGCCTTCAAAATACCCCAGACAGAGAAATCCAACGGATTTGCATCCGGAGAATTTGCAATCCATTGTGTCGAAGAAATGAAGTGTGTTTTTTAACCAATCTTGGTTGACGCGCGCTTTGTGAGACGGTGCCGATCTTGTTGAAATGTCCATGATTGTTTGCCCAAGGCTTCAATACTGCCTCTAAGACAGTTTCACGGTATACGATCGCATTAATTTTGACGCCACGGTCCAAAAATACGAGCGGAGAGCGACCATCGGCGGTTATGGCGGCCCAAACTATCACCGTCGGTGCTGCCTGCTTTCTGGTGGCCGTCCGAAGGTGTAAACTTTCGAAGGACCTCTCTGGCAAGTAAACTCGGTTATTTTGTTTGTTGACATATTGCTCGATAACAAATGGCGACTCATCGGAAAAAACCAAATTCGGCAACTCACCACTTTCGTGCAAGCGTAGCAATTCCTTCGCTTTTTCGACTCTAACTTTTTTCTGTTGCGGTGTAAGATCGTGTGCTTTTTGAAACTTCAATGGCTTGAGCCCGAGCTCATTTTTCAGTATGTGTTGCATCCGTTCCAACGATATGTTGAGCTCACGAGTCATTTTTTTTCCACTTCGACGCGGATTTCGCTCAATTCGAGCCTTAACTTTCCGAACCATTTCTGGCGATGTTGCTGTCTTTTTATGACCACCTCCATGGCGTTTTGCAACGCTGCCAGTATCACGGTAACGAGCTATGGTTCGAGACACAAATGATTTATTCACGTTGAGGTGCTGGAGGGCTCTAACGATAGCTACTTGTGGTTTTCCAGCCAAATATAAAGCAATCACATTTGAATTGAATCGCGGATAAATTTTGTTCAAAACAACTGAGACGCAAATCGTTTAAGAGGCTTGTAGATAATAAAATTATCTGTCATGTGTCAAAACTTGAGCTCGCTGTCATCAACGGTTTGGAAATTATAGCTGTCTGAAGTTGGTTGCAGTTCGAGTCAGGCAGGATGTATTTTCATGATAGGACCTGAACCAATTAACCATGAAGCCACGAAACCCAACTCTTTCCAGTTTTTTTTAATAAGATATTGTAGTTAACCATATCGCAGGCTTTAGTGATGTCGATAAGTAGGCCAGCCATACACCTTTTCTCTTCAAGGCTTGACATAACCTTAGTAGGACATCTTCAGTCGATTTACATTTTTGAAATTCAAATCGAGAAGGATTTAATAACTTAATTGTATTCAAAAAACTCACTAACCTATTTTTAACTAGTTTTTCAAAAATTTTACTAAAGACAGGAAGAAGTGAAATTGGCCTATAGTTAGAGACTTCGACAGGAGAATCTTTTTTAAACAGTGGTACAACATCAGCGCATTTGAGTGTGTAAGGGAAAACTCCCTTAAATATACAGCGGTTAAAAATATAGACTAACACTTAAAGTACAAAACATTCAATTTTTTTAACAACAAAGCTTGACATACCATCAGCACCACATGAATTCGAGTTTTTTTAATGTTCCCATAACTTTTAAAACCTTGAGGGAAATTATAAGCTCAAAAACGAAACTGTTTGATCGAAATTCTTTAGCAGTGCTGTGAGAGCGCGAGGATGTATTGCAACAGATCGGATAAACACTACAAAATTGTGGGCTGCTGGGTATATTAGTAAACTATCTATTGAAAACATTGGCTATAGCAAGCTTGTCAGAGACTTCAGAGCGATGATTTATTTAGAATTCGAATTTAATACAATTTTAATGGAATTCATTTTTTAAATTACCTTTTGCAGAATAAAACTGGGTACGATAATATGTGTCGTGACAAAGTGATATCTCCTTTTTGAGTTCAGCACACGTTTGTTTATATTTGCTTTTTAAATTCGTATTCTGGGGATGCTTATAACAAATAATTCTTACTTTGTTTTTGCCTTTTACTTTATTCAATAAATGCCTTGAGATCCAACGTTTGAGCCTTTTTTCCACTTTTATAAAGGGCGAACAGGAGGTGCAAGACAGGGTATCAATAAATATTGTAAAATAAGTTGAAGCATCCCCACATCAATATACATCTTCCCAAAACTCATGAGAAAGAGTGTACTTTAGCTGACAGAAATTGATTTTCAAAAACTTGCTAGAAGTTTCAGAATTATTTTTATTATTTATACACGAAACGGGTAACATAACATTTAGCGCCATAACATCCCGATTAACATTGATTCATATTTTCGAAAAAATTATTACTGTTAGTTAGTTGATGAGGATCAAAGAAATCCCGTCGTTTCCTATGCTAAACATGATAATTTGTCAAACGAAATTGACCATAGATGATAAACAACTATTAAAAATGCCAAAATGATTTGAAAGTCATCTCTATTAAAGGAATCACTCTTTATCTGCGTAGTTAGTTCGCAGAGGTGAGGTGTCATGGTTCGCGTGGTTTCTCATTAACACAAATCATTTATGTATTAGATATTCATATAAAAGAACATTTTTAACTTGCACTAAACGACTATATTTTTTTTTTTTCCTATTATTATTAAAGACAGGCAAAATTCTAGTTTTAACAAATGTTTCGGAAGCTGATAGAGGCCTTTATATTTGTCTGACGACAGTTGAGAGCAAAACCCCAGAAATTGATGAAAATGATGATGAAACAAACAATAATGAGACTTCGTCTTCGAGTGACATGAAGGAAATGGACTATTTGGACAAAATGTTATCAAATACCACCAAGTCAACAACACTGCTACCAAATACAACGATACCGAATGTAGAGTCTACAGAAACAACACAAAATCTCACCCGCATTGAAGATGAATTTCAGGCCTACCTCAAAGCCAACCTAAGTGTACGCACAGCACCGGGACCTGTTTCGCAGTTGTATTTTAAAGCTTCTACAATTCTTGGCTTTCTAATTTGGAGATTTAATAAATCGAACTCCGGTGGTTATCCCGTACGCAGTTTTACAGCCGAATTTCGAAATGTTTCATACAATGAAACCACCAATCGAAAATACGAACACGAATGGAGTCGCATGGATCCCATAAACATAGCTCCAAATGTTGTAAGTATAGATGTCTTATCACTCCTATTTAAGGGGTTTCCTTTAGCCGTGCTAAAATGTAAATACGAAAGGTTTTCTTTGTTTGGTTGTTGTTTAAAAATAATGATACTAATTTTTTTTTTGTAAGTTTTTTTTTTTAAGAGTAATTTGAGTGTCGTTCAATGTAGTTGGAAGAAAATTTGAAAATTTTTAGATAGGGTATTTTTTTGTTTTTTTTTTAGATTTTGTACTCTGGTATTTAATTTATGGTAGAGTATCTTTAAAGTGTTTGTAAGTAGTGCTGAGAAAAATAATAAATTTCATTCAGCAGTTATATTTGATGTTCTTGTTAAAAATTTAAATATTTGCTTTTATTAGTAATAAATTTTTACATTTAACACAAATGTAGGTCAGGTAAACGAAACGAGCCTATCAAGAATTTGTCAGAGTACTTTTAAGAAAAATATTTAAAATATGAAGCACTTCAAAAACTGAACATTTTTCTAGTTGCAATTGCGTCCTTTCTTTCGAAGGTCATGGAAACGCTTATATACTGTCAGCTTATAAATTATCTCGAGACGCGAAATCCTTTTAATGACCGACAGAACAGTTTCCGTAGCAACTTCTTCACTGGGGATTAGACGTCCTCCCTCATCGCAGAGTGAAATCAAAGTCTACACAATCTGTCGAAAGCAAGATAGTTCCACTTGATATTTCAAAGGCATTTGGAAGAGTTTGGATCGACAAATCACCTCTTTAATGAATTATGGGATTCATTATATCTCCAACACTATAATAATCTGTTGTCTGGCATTGATCTTGCCAAAAGCATTATACAAATTCTAAAACCGCACTGCTCTTGCTGGATAGAATTCAAAACCATGCGATTCTATGCTAATTTTACCCATTAAATTGACACTCTCTCTTACCTTGTTCCATCATTACAATTTGAACAGTAGTCAAATGAGATTGCCAGAAATCCGCCACTTCAAACCTTTAAGCTTAACATCCGTCTCACTTTGAATTCTTATTACTTTACCCACAGGACCTCCTTCGGACGAACTCTGAAATATTGCGATTCTTTCCTATGCCGTACAACCCGGCTATGGAATGGCTAACCGAACTACTTTTTTCCTAGTCATTATAACCTGCAAACAAATCTTTTTCTCCTTTCAAATTTGGTTCATAGTATCTTAAGTGCGCTAATTATAAAAAAAGGCATTCCTGCATCCCGACCCTTACATTCTTATATGAGAGCGAATTGTAGGTGAAGTGGCTAAAAAAGTGCATTGTATGAGACCCGGTGAGCTCCTTACTTGCTAAATAATTTACTCGAAAAAAATGCCATCAACAATCCAATAGATATTGGCTAACAAAATAAGGGGCAACTACTCTTCAGGTAGAAATCGCTTCCTACATGATGGCTTTTGGGCATTGTTAACGTTTTTGATGGCGTTCTCATCAAACGTTCGTTCAGATTATGCTTGTTCACATAGCCATCGACAAGAAAATGTCCAAAAATTCAAAAATATTCCAGCATTAGTTTTGCGTAAGAAGATAGTCATTTTCGTTAAATTCTTTATCAAAATAATTTGTCAAAACAATCTTTCGTATCAATTTTCTTAGATACTACGTTATTTCGTCTCGCACTTGAGCCACAGGTTTGAACCTTTGCACTTACGACCAGTTCGTGCTCAGCCCATAGGTAAGCCGTCGGATATTGTAATGAGTGCTAAAACCGTGACGTGCACGAAACAATGCTTCACTGTTCTTTAAATATTGCTCTATACGACACATAACTCATGACGATTCTTGAATCCACAAAATATGCGCATCTAATGATACCTCTCCCGATTTGAACCTTGCTACGATTTTAACAAAAACATTTTCCACGGGACACGCTTTATATTGTAAATGTCCTTGGAATCATGGGAATCTGCAAATTATCATATGTTAGCGCGAAATGAAATTATTGCCAAAATTTGTTGGCAAAACCAGAAATTCATCCGAATTTAATTTATTCATTAAAAGTTTTTGTATGGATATATCTATAAAATTGGCATTGACTGCGCAAATGCATCAATTCAAATTTTTGTTGCTGTTTTTATTCCTTTTTTTTAAATAACTTAGCATTAATATTGAATTTGGAGTCGAACGCCCCTATAGTATACAATTATTTAAGATTTTCGTTTTAGAAAATCGTACATAGACAGTACAGGATTTCTCAAAACTCAGATAGACGGTGTAAGATCCCTTAAAACTTTTTCAAGATCTTTTTTCAGATTAATAAGGGTGATGTGGGACATCTGTAAACCAACTCATTTGGCATCTCATATACCATAATGTACATGAATTTACTTTGATAACTGAATTATCCTGGTTTTTATTATTATAAAAAAAATATTTCTCCATTTACATCTTCTTGTATTTCAATGTCTACATTTCAATTGCAAGGAAGCAATTTTGGCAGAAACACTTTGTTCGCTTTTGTTTTGCAAAAAATTCTACGATACTTGGCAGCTTGCCATATTGTCTTCCAAAGCTTCAATTAGTGCTGGTTTATCTACATAAAGAAGCCACCCACACCCTCAGAAAATAGTTGAGCGGCTTTTGATCGGACGATCTTACTGCCTTATTCTTGTTGTTCACCTAATGCCATATAGTGTCAAATTTAGTGTTTAATCTATCTGCAACACAACAATAGCACGTTCATATGGTCCATAATATTGACAAAGTAGTCGATGAATGTTGACGTTGTTGCAAATAAATCTGTCCATAATGGAGATATACGAGTACACCTAGGAACTAGAAAAAAAAGGACATTTTTGTGTATTTTTTTAAGAAAAACTGTTTGAAATTTCGGATCGGGTGTTCAACTATCTAAAAGTATACACATTCAGAAATATGTTTAATTTTTTTTATTTAAAAATATCAAAAATATACAAAGATATTGTATGATTCTTGGAGCGTTGTAAAAAAATCTGCGTAAACGGTACCCACAGACGTTTCTTCAAAAATCATCTGAAAAAAAAAAACAAAATCACTAGCTTTGTTCAATGAGGCTGTTCCGGACTGTTCCGAACAGAAAAGTACAAGCTTTCCTGTTCAGTGAGAAAAATTTCTGTCCGAATCTGTTCTGCTCTGTGTTCAGTGAGGCTGTTCCAATCTGTTCGGAACAGAAAATCGGGCACCTACTTTCGAAGTAGAACACAATTGTCAAAAGTGTCAAAATCAGCTGTGCTGTACTTTTCTGTTCTCATTTGATTTGACGTTTTTCACAAATCTGTGCTGTTCCGTTCTAGTTTTTTAGATACTGTGTATAATCTAGTGCTTGTCATAGCCTATTTTGAAAACATTGATTTATGACAAAATGGCAGACGTTTGAACATAAATAGTGATTTTCTAACCAAAAATCAGTTATTATTTTGCCTATAAAACAAAAACTAAGTAAAGAAAAAAAAGAAATCCTATGACAAGCACTAGATAATGGTGTATAGAATAATCACAAAAAAATTCAAGGCAATCGGTTGATTGGTTTTCGAAAAATTTTGGGTACCGATTTGAAAAACGTGGTTTTGAGAAAAACGCGTTTGAAAATTTGGGAATGAATAAATCTCGGTTCCACGCACGCCGCAAAACTCGTTTCACTCTCTCGGCTGTAACTGGCTTATTCATTGAAATATCGACTTGGCGTTTTCACCAGATATTTTTGAGACCTCAAGCTTCAAGAAAATAAAAAAAAAATAGATTTTGTAACATATATCTCCCCTTAACTGAAAACAAAAAAAAAAAACACTCAGACTAAAAAAAAATTACAACTAATATACATAGTTAGCGGAAATCCAGCGCCTTTTAGTAAACATCATTTATATGTTATAATTTAACTGATGAATGCAACGATGATAGGTGGCCGTGGCTCAAGTGGTAGTGGACTGGCTTCTAAATCGGAAGGTTCGGTGTTCGAATCCCAGCCTCGCCCGAAAGACATATCATCCATTTTTCCAGTTCACGAAAATCAAGCCAACTTCCACTAAGAATTTAGTCTCCCCATTAAATGTTGGATGCCACCCATGGAGCGAAATAACCACTGAGCCCAAACATCTTTCCTTCTCCCTCTATCCCATTTTCCAAAAAAACTTAACACATGCTGAGGTATTATGTGTATTCATACCCACTTGAGTGTTAAGTTCTTTTTCTTAAAAAAAAAATAAAAAAAAACTATTTTGATTTTCAAAAATTATTGTTCCAGTCATGACTCCAAAATGAGTGTTGACTGATTGTTGTAAAGTTGACGTCATAATTCAAGTTATTGAGCTGGAATGTTTCTCAGTGGAGCCAAAGGATTTTTTTACAGAAATGTTTGATTTTTTTACGGGCCTGCTGCTTGATAACTGCTTGAACTCTCCGTATATATTGTAGACACTAAAGTCTCAACTTTTGCCTAGCGGCATGAGGTTCAGAATTGGATTTGGTTTTCGCTTTACTCTTGCTCCTGCTGTATATCTTTTCCGATCTTTTCCAAAGCTATCTAGGTTTTTTTTAAAGAGCTGTTGATGATCCACGGATCTTGAGCAGTTTTTTACGCAACTTATCGGCTGGAATAATTTTTACATGACTCATATTTGTTAATTGTGTGTTTTATTTTAAACTTAGCCAATAAACTGATAGTTTATATACGAGTATGCATCTTACTGATTGTTTTCTCAAATTTGTAGTAAATAATTTGGCATAGAAATTTTCGGAAAAGATTTTAAAATCTCCCTGAAATTTCACGACTGACCTTAATTCATAAAAAAATATTCTATCTACATTATGGAGGGTCTCATATAGGAAACATTTCAGTTGACATACCTCGACAAACTACATGAAACGACACATTAAGTCTTAGTTGATTAAAAGAAAATTTTAGCAGTTATCTCTTATCCAGCGACAAATGGAAGTTTATCGGCTAGAACCGAACACCACTTATGAATTTCGAATATGGGCAAACAACCATTTGGGATCTGGCGAAATAGTTACCACAAATGTAACAACTCTTTCCGAAACCAAGGAGGAGGGTAAGTTAAAAAAAAAAATTATTTATATTTTACATTTACACCTAACTGCTAGATTGAAAAAATTTAATTTAAAATATTTATATGCAGGTTTAAGAAAATATAAATTAGTTGACTTTATTAGGATTTGCGCGCCAAATCCATATGGTATGGTTAGAAAGTATTGCAACTTCCTATTATTTTTAATATAAAATATGAAATGTTAAGAAGGTTTAAAAACTATATATATTGTCTTACTTCTTTAGCCTTTAACCCTGTTTCTTTTCCATATATAGTGTAAGGCCTTTTTTATTTAACTTGTTTATATGGTATATGTAATTTGTTAAAGTTTAATGCGTAGTGTATAAAAATTAACATATGCATACTTACTTCATTTGTCCATATTTGATTTATTTATTTTAAATTATAATATGATTTTGTAGTCACTAATAAAGAGAAGATAACTGTTGGACTGATTCGAATAATCCCATAATATCTTTAGATGGTAGCATATTACAAAAATGTGCTTTGCTTCTTGAAATAATTCTAGCAACTAAAATTTCAATTTAGACCTACGAATACCTCCGAAAAATTGGCAGCAAAATTTGCAAACAACGGTTAAAAAATGTTTGTAGATTTCTTATGATAAAGAAAGTCACTTTTTGGCCCTATACATAGATTCCTTGTCTACATACATAGATTTTTCAGTGTTTCTTTCGATCAAGATAATATTTTAAAGCTTTTAAAAGCATTCTACTTCCTCTATTGATCCTGAAGTCCTTACAGTACTCGTATATGGTATATCTTTTGACGAAATTCGTTTTTCTTTTCATTCGATAGGGGACCATTATTTTTCATTATTTGCAAATATTTGAATCCATACGAGGGTTGTCTGAAAAGTTTCCCAACAATTTTTTTTATTTTTCTACATAGTCTCCTTGTAACTCTGCACACTTCTCCCAGCGATGCTCCTATCTCTCTAACCCGTCCATATAGTACTTGGCACTTTTCTCTGCAAAATAATTGTTCAAGAAGGTGATTGCCTCCTCATTTGAGGAAAATCTCTGTCCTCCGAGCGCAGTTTTTAGATGAGGGAACAAAAAGAAGTCGCTTGGGACTATATCTGGTGATTAAGGAGGATGGTCAAGCAGTTCAAACCGTAATTCATGGATTTTCGCCATGGCAACCGCTGAGGTGTGAGACGGCGCGTTGTCTTGGTAAAATAGGATTTTCTTTTTCTGCAAATGTGGACGATTTCCCGCAATTTCTACCTTCAGCTTGGCAAGTAATGATGCGTAGTATGCTCCGGTAATGGTTTTTCCTTTTAGAAGATAATCGTTTAAGATAACTCCTTTACTATCCCAAAAAACAGTCGCCATCACTTTCTTAGCCGAAAAAACTGTTTTTGCTTTTTTTGGAGCCGGCTGCAAGTTTCATCTACAGTAATTAGTCGGCGACAAAACTCGGATTTATTGCGCCTAAACTGCGCCAACAGAGCGCAATTCATTCGAACATGTTTTTGGTCTAACGTAAGCAAACGCGGCACCCAACGAGAGGACAGCTTTCTCATGCCTAAATCTTGATTTAATATGTAACAAACACGTTCTTTGGACATTTTCATAACCTCTACTATCTCTCTCACTTTAATTCGGCGGTCGTCTAACACCATTTGGTGAACTTTAGCAATGTTATCGTCAGTGGTTGTAGTTTTTGGACGTCCCGAACGTTCATCATCTCCCAAGCTCTTATGGCCACGTTTAAATTCAGCTGCCCAAAATTTCACTGTGGTAAATGATGGTGCAGAGTCCCCATACACAAAGTCCAACTTATTTTTGATTTGCGTAGGCGTATTGCCTTTCAAAAACAAGAATTTAATAACAGCTCGATACTAAATTTTTTCCATTTTTATAAAAAACACTCACATCGACTCGCTCAAACTACTGTCAACTAAAAACTGCGCGTCCAAAATGACTGAAGCTTCGGTAGGTAACTGTCAAAAGATGCACAATTAGCATTCACTAGCTTTTATTGACGAGTGCCGCTATCTTTACGTTACGGTGGGAAACTTTTCAGGCAACCCTCGTGTATTAGAGCCCATCGAATTCCTTCGGGTTGAGTTTGTTCACTGGCGCAAAGCACCTCATTTATCACCAACAAAAACACTTCTGGTGAAGCGATACGTCCTTGTTTTATGCCGCTTTGGATTTCTACTCCTTTAACAGCTTTTCTTAATACCGACGAGTTTTTTTGATTCATTGTATTGTAGGTTGCCTCATAGTAAATATAATTTTCCGGGTACATTCATCCTGGACAAGGAGACCAAACTAATATACTTAGTTTTGATTTCAAAAAATTGTTTTCTAACGTGAGCTTTCATTCGCTGGAGAATGACTTTCGTTATTATTGTAGGAATTGCAAGCTGCAGGTATTTTTGAGCCAATCGATTAGTATTTTTTCTATTCTTCGAGGGATTGTAATTGTAATTGAATTGGGTCATGCACAATAATGTGTCGGAAATTTAGTTCAGACTTTAAAAAAATGTATAAATTCTGTATAATATAATGAAAGCACCCCAGACCTCTAATATCTCTCCACTTTAATGGTGAAAATCAATGTCCATTGGAGTCGAGTCCAGAGATGTTGGAGGTCACAAAATGGGTCTGCCTGCTTCGACCTGTTCAAGACCTATTGTACATATTTAAGAGTTTTGACATTCACGATTTAGCTACTCCCTAGCTATTCATACATGACCTTGATATGTACGAACGCAATGATTTTTGTTCACAATGACTATTATTAGTTCCAGGGGTATTCACCCATCAGTTCGAATTAAGCCCTCGAGGAAGCCGATGTAATCGGAGTAGCCTGTTATCCAATATGCCTTCCTACACAATTGGTGCTAAGGTAGCGCCTATCTATGTTTAGTGTGACAACTAACATGTGTTTTGTTTAAAGCATTTTAGATATAAATAAACTACTCTTAATAGCAATCTCTACTAAAAATTGTACGTTCAAGTGGCCCCCTTATAAATCCAGTGTAAACAAAATCACATTAACTTTTGAAAAAAAGGTGATTCAATGATTTTGAAGCAATCTACTATATAAATAATCACTTTTTAAAGGCCCGAAATCCCGGAGATTATTAATGTTCCCGTATATTAGATCACTTATGGGCGATTGTCAGACCATTTTCCAGTAAGCAAATGAGTAGCAAATGTTTTATTGTAGCTTTGCAATCGCATACTGATTTAAAACGTACTCTTATAAATATTCTTGGGGCTTGAAGTCTATTTAACCAATGCTTTGCAGGTGCTTAGGTATCGTTGCTTAACAACTGTAAGCAGGTATGCTAGCCATGTTACCCGTTGAGCAGCATTGTGCGTCGAGTTAAGGACCCGTTTTTAAATAATGTACTGCACATTATCTTTTCAACGTGTTGATCAATTTTTTTAATTGTTCCTTTGTGGGAGTTGTGTTGACTGTCACGACTGCACAGTGGTTCAGCTTGCAAAGAAGGGCGGTCATAGGGTTTTTTGGGCAGATTTACAATAAAATCATATCATTTTGGCCTGGAAAATGGTTGTTATGATTACTAGAGGGTTAGAACAAGACAAAAAAGCTATTTTTTTTAACAGAGTGTATTCATGCATAAAATATTCCTCATATATAAAAAACATAACCTCACAAAAAAAAATCGGTTTATAATAACAATAAAATTAGTTTTGTTTATCTTATCGAAACGTAGTATTTTACATGAGACAAGTGCTATTTACATATGTAGTATTAAAAATGTCAAGTAATATAATATAATGAACTTACAATAAAGCTCAAAAATTTAATAAATCCAATACATCTTTTACTAACGCAGGCTTCTTTTTATACTGCAACTTTCTTAAACTAGAAATAAGTGGATCTGATACATGCTAGTAACATCTCGGGAATGTTTCCTAGTATAATCGCGTCTGAATAGTTTGACTAATTTATTACAAGACTCAGCGGCCTCCTCAGATAATTCACCAATAGATAATAAAGAACTATCTATCACTTCTGCTCCGTGAATCAATACTTTATGTATTCCTCCACAAACATGTTGGCAGTATCAAAAGCATAACTCTTAAATTTTTCTGAATTTATTTTATAACCAGAAGAAAGGCTTTGCAGAAGGTGACTACATCTGTCAGAACGTTCCATGATTTTTAACGTAAACGACCTGTCATGTAGACCTTATGTTTACGCGATGCCCATACATCCATAGGGAGCAAAGATACGTCTTCCCATCGCTTTCCGTCAATTCTTTGATACCAATTCGGAACTGTGTTGGAGGCACAAGTTTCACCCTTGGTATGAGTCGAGGCCGACCTAAAACCTCTTACTGTTCTTAGGGTCACAGCATCCAGTACTTATTTGCAACTCTACAATGGGTTAAACGAACCCGCGATTCGGGTTTAAACCACAGCCACCATGACGCTCTCACAAGGGGGCCTACCTCTAACAAGTCAGGCCCGGACCGAAATCCGGGGGGCTCCTGACTCCCAAGGTACCATGATTTAAGTCCTGGTATGGACTACCGGTGGTCCAGCCGCCAACAAGACCTATGACCGGCAATTTGTAACTGGTCATTATGGTCGTTATTATCTGAAGATGTGTACGATAAGACCAGTAATATGCTCTGCCCCCGCTTTTTATTAGACAACGTCATTAATGGGCGAAACCTTGATAATTGGGCGGAGGCCCACTACATCTGTCAATAAGATCTTTTCTAATACCTGTTATTTCAGATGAAATATCAGAGTTATGGAAAAATGTACGTGCTGTGTTTCCATCTTTGGATGCGTCACTTCCGCCACTTCGAAGTTTGTCTACAATTAAACCTAATTTTTCCCTAAACTGCCGTTGAACTAGCTCTTTTCTCTGAGCAAGACTAGCTTTATCTTCTGCAGAATGCGCTTGCAACTTTTTAATATTAATTCGATAAGAAACGTGAATAAAATACTCGAAAAATCTAATGTGTGAATGAAGAGGAGATAAGACAAACTCAAATTTCCTAGTATCAAGGACCTCTTTTAAGCATATGTTTAAATCGTTCATCTCTTTTGGTGTTGCACCGCAAATGTAACACCTACTCGTAGATAAGTCGCTAAGTGCAGAACAAACTTTACAATCTACAATCGTCAATTGTAAGGGATGGGTGATTTTAATTTCGTGGCCGTTAATGAAGTAGGTGAAGTAGGGACTAACTGGTTAATTTGGCTTTTGAAATAAACTTCTGCTTGCAAGGTGACTTCCTTTGTTTCTTTTGTAAAGTGAAAACGAATTGGTCTGCATCATCTAGTAGAGGAAGGGCGTGGATTTTTCCATATGATTGATTCATCAGAGGTATTTTGTTTATAAACAAGTTGAAGAGGTACATAGGATGTGACAAATAAACTCGAATCTTCGATAGTTGAATCTGTAAAATTTCTTCTTATATTCACTATGGCCTTTGCTGCCATCAAAACCCCATTTACCAATTAAAACTAAGTCATCCTTAGGTTCGTGAAGGCTTTCAAACACAGCTTTTTGAGATTTAACAATGCGACTTGATGTATGGTCTAACAATGATTGCAAATTGATTTCAGCAGAAGATTCCGTCACGCGAATATCAGTTGGATAGCAAAGTTTTTTTAGCTTCCAGCACTTTATGATAGGACGGAAAAACATTTGGTATTTTAGAATGAATCACTTCTCTTAATAATAAATATTGGTTTTTAGTAAGCTTAGCTTCATTAATAAATGAAACAACTTCATACGTGCTAAATTCCAAAGAACTTTCTGATTGATTTGAACTGCTAAGTAAAGTAGGTACAGCGGAGTCGTCCATCTGTGATAAAACTGCTAATCTGCGACGTTTGGACCTCTTGCTGCAGTCTCCAAACTCCTTCCTGTATCGCGTTCCACTTTAGATTGAAGAGATTCCTTTTGGTCGTCGTTGTAGTTTCCACATACTTCTCCATCAGATACTTTAAGTATGCAAACTTCGGTCTCATTTAACCAGCTTTCGTATTTGGCCACTAGCTTAGCTTTTGATCTCCTAAATTGCTTCCAATATGCGCAAACCGTTTACAGAGATTCAAAAGGAGATTTCTCAAGCAAGAAGTCTGGATATTTTCAGCGTCCGCTAAAGAATTCGCAAGGCATCCAAACACTTCCCGAAACCTTTCTGCTTCATTTTCTTTATTTTTTGAAGCTATCCACGCATTTAAAATAAGCATTCGGGTAAAAGAACACGTAATGGTTGTACCTGCAAAATAAAAACACAAAAAATTAAAAAAAAAATTTTTCTAGTACTGGACCTAGTCTCCTCAATGACCTGAAACAACCCTCAAAGCACCTAGGCTTTGCGGTTATTAAAACTAGGAAAATAAGAGATTATATATATCGATATATGACTCATTTATGGCGATTCGTGCCTCCATATGTAAAAGCTTAGTTGAATATGGAAAATGGTTAAAAACAATAAAAGTGGAAGGTGTGTTTTGACGGAGCTAGTTATGAATAGTCGCATTGTTAAGCAAAACATAATTACTTTTAAAATATCGTATATACCTTCAATTTGAATATCCATTGCACAATTATATCACAAACAATAAATTTCTCGGAAAAACCACACTTTAAAAACAACACCAATTTATGTGAATAAATAAA
This sequence comes from Volucella zonaria, assembly GCA_963966105.1. NCBI lineage: Eukaryota > Metazoa > Arthropoda > Insecta > Diptera > Syrphidae > Volucella > Volucella zonaria. Next base: position 159,181,758 of record OZ014532.1, on the reverse strand, counting down.
CTAATGAGCACTAATCAGATGTTACCACTTCCGGTGCACAAAATTAACTGTGCAATGTTTTTTATACCTGTGAATAGAACTGTTTTTTATGTATCCTCTAACGGTAAAATAACATCATATTTGCAACATCGCTATTATGACCCTATGACCTACGGCTGAACCACTGTCTGTGGACTGGCGCAAATTATAAAACACGAGGTTGAATTTGGAATAAAATCCTTCTTAAATGTTCGTGAGAGAGATATCCCGTGATGTCCATGCAAACAGTTGTACAAATTCGTGAAATGGTGCTCTTCAACATATTTATATCTAGCACCCAGATGTCAATCCCATTAATTTTAATCTTAACAAAATAATATCCTTGATGAATGTTTTTTTTGTTTCTCAAAGCTGACTTAGTAAAACAAAATGGCCAAATCGTCTCACTATACTGTTGTTTAATTGTTGTTTCCTTCTTATCCAAATGATATGAGTATCTAACTAACACTATTGCAGATGAATAAAATCAAGCAAAAATTCTTCATATACCTAAAACATGCTCGCAAAATAACCCAGAGTATAGGCAATTAGCAAGTTCCTTTATTCAGTGAAGTTTTTGGGAAAATCGTTAGCAAACGCATGAAATCCTTCCTTGAAGAAAACAACTTAATAACCCAACTCTAATCTGGTTCTGAGTCTGAACACGAATGCATCTGTTATCGATGTATGGAGATACTATGAAGTTACATGTGGTATTTTAATTTAGTAAATAATAGTATTCTATTATATCTATGTATTAAAAAACTTAATTTGCCTTTGATAGTAAAATGCCAACTTGTGGGGTCATATCTAAATAATCGGAAAACCAAGCAGCCTATCAGTGCGACAAAAAGCCATTGAGTCTGCCAGTAATGGGTGCTCCAAGGCCCTCTTTTCTTTATTATGTTCTCAAACGATATTTGTAGAAAAATAAGCCACTGTAATTATCACACATACATACGTGGAGGATGTACAAAAAGTACGTACGAGTATACTTGCCTACAACTGTGATGAGAAAGATGAAACTCATTAAATCCTTCATTCTGCCCATCATACCATATGAATGTGAGTTCTTTCCACTTTTAGAATCTTCATCTCAAGGAAACTGAAAGTTATATTTAACTATTGTGCAAGATTCATCTTCAGTTCAGGCAATATGGGCAAATATCCGTCTTTCTCCGAAAAATCGTCGGTTGTCCGTTAGAAATACTAAGTATTATAAAAAAAATGTTTGCTATTTAGGTATTTGTTTGTTTTTCAATCATAATCGCATTCTCCTAATAATCTCTCCTAAAACATTTAACCTGTTCAAATATTGTGCAATTTGCAATTAGCGATACAAGGGCATCTAGCTATTTTACAGAGTCTTGCAATAAATGGCTTAATTTTGAATAGTCTGCTATTTCGCCATTTGTAACATGCAAAAACTACGCCATTAATAAAATGGAAAGATAAGCTTCAACAACGCGTTAAAATTCACTAAAAACACGATGAAAATTTTGATGAAATAGTTCGAAAAGTTTAAAGACTGCTCATTAGACGTAAAGCGCCTCATCTAGCAATTGTTAAATTGGTTTAGAAATTTAAGGTATTGGAATAAGTTGGTGATGAGAAGAACAAAAATCATGCCCGTCACGCAAGGCAACTGAGAATTTTGCTTCTGTAGCTTAGAGTGTAGCCAAAAATTCAAGTTTCCCGATTACACGCCGATTTCAGGAGTTTTGCATATCGAATGCAATATACATACTCTACCGTATTTTGTATGAAGAATTGTATCATAAAGCACAAGATATAAGGTCATACAAAAACCTAAGACCGTATACCATCAGCAATATCAGAATTTTCACAATTGGGTGTCGTAATACAAATAGCATAAAATTTATTAAGAATTTAACAACAAAGCACTCAAAACCAACGTCTGTGCTGTTATCAAAATATAGAGCCGCTAATGTGCCCATATGTGAAGAACAATTTTATCAAAAGAACGTGCAACAGAGGCTGTGGAGGTCATTTGACTCATAATGTGTTTCATTCTTAATGGCAACCCTTCGTGAAAAATACGTATTTTCTTGATCCATCAAAATCAAATCTTTTATTGCAAAACCCTTATTAACACATTGGCTGAAAAGTCTGCGCCGTTTTATAGCAAAACACAAAATTTTTGCAAAAATCAACTTTATTTATCAATATAGTTGCAACACTGATTGAAACGATTTTTCAATCTTTCGATACCAGTTTTGTAGTACGATTTCGGTTTAGCCTCAAAATAGGCCTCTGTTTCGGCGATTCGGTCTTAAATCTTTTTCCGGTGAGCATTCTTTCGAGGTCTGCGAACAGGAAATAGTCGCTGGGGGCCAAATCTGGAGAATACGGTGGGTGGGGAAGCAATTCGTTCAATTTTGCCATCGTTTTCATCGACTTGTGACACGGTGCATTGTCTTGATGAAACAGCACTTTATTTTTCTTCAAATGCGGCCGTTTTTCTGCGATTTCGCCCTTCAAACGCTCCAACAACGCAATGTAATAGTCGCTGTTGATAGTCTGCCCCTTTTGGAGATAGTCGATGAAAATTATTCCATGTGCATCCCAAAATACGGATGCCAAAACCTTGCCAGCCGAGGACGAGGTTCGTCGCCTGCTCGCCACTCAGCTGACTGCCGACTTGACTCTGGTGTGAAGTGATGGAGCCAAGTTTCATCCATTGTCACATACCGACGCAAGAATTCGGCTTTATTGCGGTTGAACAGCTTTAAGCACTCCTCTGAATCATCAACACGTTGTTGTTTTTGGTCGACTGTGAGCAAACGCGGCACTTTGAACAGAGCTTTCGCATGTCCAAATATTCGTGTATGATATATCCAACATGCTCTTTTGATATCTTCAGAGCCTCAGCTATCTCGATCAGCTTCACTTTACGGTCATTCGTAATCATTTTGTGGACTTTTTTGATGTTTTCATCTGAAACAGCCTCTTTTGGACGTCCACTGCGTGCATCGTCTTCGGTGCTTGTATGACCACTTTTAAATTTTTCAATCCACTTGCGAATTGTTCGTTCGCAAGGTGCAGAGTCCGGGTAACACCATTTCTTTGCATTGGCTGCATTTTTTCCCATCAAAAACAATGATAAGTCAACACACGAAATTGCTTTGAATTCATTTTTTTCACAATAACAAAAGTTGCTTCACTCATAACGCTATATCTCGAGAACTAATCGTCCGACAGCTGTCAAATTTATACACGTATCTTTTGAAGGTTGGTACTAACTGAAAATGGTATGGATTTAATTCAAGTGGTGCCCTCTCTTATAAGTTTATAAGTTTGTTACACATAAGTTTTTCTATAGATTTATGTATCTGCATTTCATATTTGCAAAATGAATTAACCCGTGCACTGTTAAACGTCTTGTGACTTAAATATACGACTATACTTTCTTTTTAATGTTCATATCATGGGCTGCTTTGTGAAAGCCATCTTCCGTTTAAAATAAAGTGGCATTTGATAGAAAAACATACGTACTAGAGTTTTAATGACCTTGCATGCCGACAGTCATCTAAGGGCCATGTCGTTTGATGCAAAAAGACCAGAGTTCTTATTGCTACGAAAATAGAATCTGAGACAGAAAAGAAATGTAGTCGAGCCTTCACGGATGGTTCCTAAACCTATCTAGAATGCGGCGCTGGTGTGTTTTGACAGACGTGACAGACCCATTAGAGGTAAAATAAAAACTACTAATATTTTTATTGAATTATCTTTATTTTTGTGTTGAAATGAGAACAAAAAACCAAAGAAAATAAGAAAACAATCAAAAATTGTTGTTTTCATGAATTCCTGCTGTCACGGACTTCGTTAGTACTTCCAGCAGTTGATAAGTATGAAGGGGTACATTTCCGCCAGGTTGGGTTCGGATTGACTGTCTTCGCTACCACTATCCTCTCGGTTTATAAAAACCTCAATAGAACCAGGTACGTCCTGCGGTATAAAAACGCGTCGCCATATCCTGATCGGCATCTTCCTCTCTTCATCAGTCAACGCACATGGATCAGGTGGTATGATAGCCAAGTCACATTCTTCATCATCGCTTTCTTGTGAAATGGCTTCAATAACTTCTCCCAGCCCTATGTAGCTATTTTGACCTCTAAAATGATGTTTCTCCATTGAAAGGTTCTGGAAAAAAACAGTCTTTTTTTTACGTATGTTGTCATTGTACTCAACCGAGTACAGTCATATTTATATGACTCTAGTTTTATTTTATTTTATTATATTACTCTGACATGTTTTAATAATTAAATTAAAAAACCAACTTATAAGTAGTAATTATTATAACAAATCTGTACTCACTTGAGTAGAGTTACTTCTAATGCTACTTCTAGTCCAATATATTCCTTTGCTGAAGACAATAGTCTCTGCTTTTCATATTCGTTCCCGGGCTCACATACCTTGTCTCGGCTGAAGAATGAGAACAGCAGCGTATGCTAAGCTCATTAAATTCTGAAATACACAGCAGTCCTAAATGGAGAATCACCAACAGAGTGGAATTTGTTGCTTCCAAAACACAATGCTGCCTGCTGTCGTTAAAGAGAAATCTAAACACCCAGCTAATATCCATGAATGGCACCTGCATCGTTGAAAGCGAAAAACTTTGCATTCCCGGTATGTGTATAAATGACACAATGCCCACATCTGGTGAGGAGCTCCTAAAACCTATCTGTTGATAGAAGTCAAAACCATATGATAAAATTCAGATGTGATGCTAATATCACCCAGTCAATTGACAACCATTTCCACAACCAGCGCTCCAGTGAAATTGCCAGTAGCATTCGGCTTCTTCAAATCTTTAACGCTAACATCTGTCTCGCTATAAGTGCTCATCAGTTTACCTTCAAACCCACTTTCGGACGTACAGTGAAATATTATGATTCTTTCCTAAGCCGTAAAACTCGTTTATGGAATGTCCTGCCGATCTCTTTATTTCCTAATCATTATAACTTGCAAACATTCAAAACCAACGTACATCGGTATCTCTCTTTCATTCCTCCCTAACTCTCCTCCGCCTGCGCTGTATGAAGACATTTGAAAGGTACCAAAAGGTAAACAAGAAACACATTTATTAAATTTACCTTTTTTTATTATAAATACATAAAACTTTAGGCTAGGTGCCTTAGAGTAATTCTAAGCTTACTTAAATTAACTTAATGTACGAATATCTTAATTTGATTATGTATTTCGGCTTCATATTGCCCTACTAAAGATTGGGATTAGCGGGACCGCTAATTTGTCCACGACCAGCCCCTTACTGCTGTGAGAATATAGAAACATAGTCGTTGAAGCGTCTACTCTTTTTAGGTTCGCCCCCTTGAAAAAAAACCTCATTAGGATCGAATTTGATGTTGAGCCACATGGGACATCTAATTACAAATAAAGGGCGGATAGGGACCATGTAACAGGTAACTTTTGCAGCTAAGGACTGTATCGAAAAGAAACTGCACACACATTTATTCAAATTTATTGGAACGTAAACATTTTTTTTAAATCAGTTTTCAACTTAACTTAAAGAAACATTAAACAATACTCGTACTTTTAAAAACGAAAAAAAAACTATTTTCCTCGAATTTTTCGCTAGACCCCTTTCATCAAATTTTGCACCACATTTGATGTTATTTTTTCGAGGACCTTATCAAATTTTTTTAAATTTAGAAAGATTTGTCCCCTTCTTCTTTAGATTTCACTTAATGCAAGCCCAGTGCCGCTCAATTGGCCTTTTTAAGGCACTCCCTGCAAAAAAATTTGCCATTCAATGTACCTTTTGTAATAAAAAACTTAGTTTTTTGTCCGCAAATTTGGAGGTTCGAATTGTCTTCACAGAATCGTCCATGTCACTGTCTTTAGACTTAGTGTAAAATGTTGGACCTGGTAAAACACTGGAGTGCATTTTCACATTAGTTTTGTCATCCATCACAACACATTGAATTTTTCCACAACAGATCCGTTTGTAAAATTTTTCCTATTTCTTCTTGCTTTTTCCTTTGCTTTTTATACGTTCTTAAATTGTTTTTTTTTTTTCGCTTTTTGAATCATGCCCACAGTTGTCTTTAGTTTTTTAGCCATAACACCAATGGATATCGATTTGTTCCTTTTTAATGAACTTTAATATTGGAACCTCCAATTTCAGGTCACTACGACCTTTTTTCGCCCACTTTTTCTTAAAATCATTAAAAGTTAATTCATTGCCGAACATTAAAATTATACGAGTAATTTGCACACACCATATCGTTTACCCAACTTCCGATATGACAAACGACTTTCTGAGCACCAGTCGTGCACAATTTTTTTTTCGAACCTCCAAATCAATAAGTTAAAGATGATCTTTAACTTCCAGTAATCGTAATATCGCTTAATCTGAAACATGTAAAGTGAGGCAAAAAATACTATTTCAATGTCCCAAAGGTAGTAAAAATTTTTGATCGTTCATCAAAAATATTAGAAACTCTGCTTCATCCTCCATCCCAACGCTCATTTACAATAACATTCCAGCTGGCAGCTCTTTGAACAAGGCCAATCTGCTTGCCGCACACTTTGCGACCAGCTCTACACTCCCAGATTGTGCTTTGTCTCCGCCTGGACTTGAGTGCGCCGAATCTTCAATGGGACATATTCACTTTCGCACTCGTGTAGTAACAAGAGTTCTTAAAGATCTTAATATACATAAATCCGCAGGTCCAGATGGTACATATAACTCCCCTCCTTCGGAAGAGGTGTTCTTCCTCGCTTTCAAAACCACTGCGGACAAACAGCATTTGTCCAGCCCGTCCCTAAAAAAGGCGAATCTTCCTCTCTCTCCTCCTACAAATCCATTGCACTTACGTCCCTTCTTTCCAAGGTGATGGAAACTCTGATAAACCGTCAGCTCATGAAATATCTCGAAACACGAAAACTTCTTAATGACCGGCAGTGCGGTTTTCGTAGCAACAGCAATTTGATGACATGTCTCACCGAAAAGTGGAACCAAAGTCTACACTAATCTGGTGAAAGCAAGATAGTTGTGCTTGATATTTCTAAGGCATTTGACAGAGTTTGTCATCAGGCTCTTTTTCGAAAATGTGTGCTTCAAGGACCGATGACTCGTTACTTTTCGGAACGTTCAATTCAAGTTGTCTTGGATGGTTTCAAGTCTGAGATTCACAAAATAAATGATGGTGTGCCCCAGAGCTCCGTTCTGTCTCCGACACTCTTTTCAATTTTCATCAACGATCTCTTGTCTGCTACTTCTAATCTAATATATGTTATGTATTTCTTTGCTGACGACAGTACTCTCTGCTCTTCATATTCGTTCCCGGACTCACGTCCCTGCTCCTCGGATGTAGAACGGGAACGGCAGCGTATGTTAAGCTTATTAAATTCTGATATTAACAGCATAACTAATTAGGGAACCACTAACAGAGTAGAATTTAATGCTTCCAAAACACAATGCTGTCTGCTGTCGTTAAAGCGAAATTTAAACACCCAGCCCTTATCCATGAATGGCACTTGCATCGTCGAAACCGATAAACGTTCCATTCTCGGTATGTGTGTCAATGAAAACTTACGTTAGAATGACCACATATTCGGTGTCGTCAAAAATGCTGCGAAGTGTCTAGGTTTCCCCGAGCGATGTAAGAAATACTTTATCCCCTCTGATCTGGCCTCAATATATGTATAAGGCATTTATCCGGCCGAAATTGGAGTACAATGTCCACATCTGGTCGGGTGCGCCCAAAACATCTCTGCAACTGCTAGATAGGATTCAAAACCGTGCGATAAAACTCACCCAAACAATGGACACTCTCGAACATCGAACTAATTTCTCGTGTCCACCATAGAAATCGCGAGTAGCATTACGCCCCTTCAAACTTTTAACCGTAACAATCGTCCCGCTATGAATGCTCATCAGTATACCCTCAAGACCACTTTCGTGCTCTAAAATATCGTGATTCGCTCCTAAGCCGTACAACTCGCTTATGGAATGTCCTGCCTAGCTCATTATTTCCTACTCATTATAATCTTCAAACATTTAAAACCAACGTTCACCGGTACCTCTCGTTCCATCCTCCCTGATTTTCCTTCGTCCGCGCTGTGTGCAAACATTTTAAGGTTACTTAAATTCATTGAGCGCTCGCAAATTATATAAAAAAAAAGTCATGTTACAGTGATATGTTAAGGGCCTCGATCTTTGGACTTTTATAATCGCAGGTAGGCGTCCAGATTTCTTGTCACGGTGCTCAGTTGGTTGTAAAATTCATCCTTTCCTATATTGTGACGTTTATAGTTTAAGATCCCGGTGAGGTGATCAAGAATCAAACCCGCTCTGTGTTCGTTATGCATCTGATGCAATCTATGGAAGGGAGTAGTTATGAAAACAAAGTAAGTTTTTTAATTTTTTGTTGTATTTGAATTCCAAACAGTTTACAAAACTAGTTCAGATAAAGTTGTTTAGATAAATGGAATGGGTCTATAAGAAAATTAGATATATTGTACATATGTGTATCCATTAATATTTTAATCTATATGTTAGGTGTAAATCCACAAATAATAAACTATTTACAATACAGGAAGCCTTTAAATGCATTTACCATTTTTGATTTATTATGTTTTCACAGATTTAATACGCCTTATACAAGCTGACTTAGATAATTTTGATCCACGTATATGGATAGTTGCTGTCAGTATAGTACTTGGAACCCTTGTGATATTAGCAATCGGATTGTGTATAGTTTTGTCAAAAGAATACTATCAATCATCACAAATGGGTACTACTACAACCACTACTTCTACTAACGACTGCAAGTTGGATGTTGTAATCGCTTGAATTTTGTTTTTTGTTTGCTGTTAAAGTTTGAACAAAAAAAAATGCAATTCAAAAATTTACATTTTGAAAAAAAAAACGAATAATAATATTAAAAAAAAAAAAAAAATATGCAAAAACGTCTCATACTATCACGGGCAAAGTTTAAAACTTGCTGAAGCAAATATTTTATGTTTTCGCCTATGTCTGTACAATTAATTTATGTTATTATGTTTTTAAATGTTATTTATTTGTTTTTTGTTTTGTTGTTCAAATTGTTTACATACAAACATCACTTTATGAGTTTATTGTTTTGAAACAAAATGTGTTACTTAATCAAATTAGCTAATTAAATATTGTGGTCTTGTTGTTGTGGTGTATTTTGTTTGAAATGAAACAAATGTTGTACATAAAAAAATTATACATATATGTTTTACAAAAAAAAAAAAAAACGTAATTCAATTTACCTATTATAATCGCTTACAATATTCTTATTAAGCAGAAAAAAAAAAAACATCAATTTTAAATTAAAAATAGATGATTTATAAATAATAGAAAAATAAATCTATACGAGTAAATGTAAGGCTTAGTTCTAAGTAGCACACATAGAAAAAAAAAAAATAGTAAACAAAAATTGTAGTCCTTAAACACACTTAAATCTGACACTAATCAAATCCAATGTGCTTCTCTTCTTTTCTTTTTTTCTTTTGCGATTACTTTCGCGCTGTAGCGGCCTACGAGGATGGTTGGGATAGTATAGAATTAATTCCTAATATTATATTGAATCCAGGATTCTGCGAATCAGATGATCAGGATGCGCCATATACCCGAACGATCATATTTGGCGAAGACGACGAAAGCGACGGCTACGACGATGAGTCGGACTACGAACCGCCGATGGAAAGATTCAAACGAAAAGTTTCAATATTTTTTACCGGACCCACCATCAAACGTATTTGAGAGTACAAACAAAATGTGAATTATGACAATGTTAATTGTTATAAAAAATTTATTTATTTACCATGTGCAACATTTTTATGGCAAACAAGCGTGCTGGTTTGAAAGATAAAAATTTAAGAAAACCAAAAAAAAAACAGAACACAGCAACAAATAATAATTATTTAATTCTGTGATTAGATTGGTTAGGTACATATGCAGGTATGTATGCTAGTCCCAATGATTTTGCAAGTATTTTATTCAAATTAAAATTAATTACGATTATTATTATTTTTCTCCAAAGTAAATCGAGTTTGTTTTTTTTTTTTTTTTGTATTTCAACTTAGAAAGTGCACTTTGATAATTGACTTTTAAATAGATTGTTATTTACTTATCCGGATGTACATATGTTATGTATCATATTATGTAAAAAAAATAAATATTATGTTTTATAGAATTATGAGTCTTACACGAACGAACGAGTAATCTATTGCTTAGAATATCGAGAGTTAAAAGCAAATAAACATGTTGGAATCTAAAAGAAAAATTGAAGTGCCGATCACGACAGTATTGTTGACCTTATTTAGGCTTAATAGTCCAAGAACGAAAACTAATTTTGCATTATCTAAATTGATATTGAAATTACGACTGTTTAGCTGGTTGTTTAAAGCAAATGAAGTTGATTATCTATTGAATTTTGGAAAACTCTGTGATGGAGGAGACTCCAAAATTGAGAGCGGCACAAGAATTTTCTTCTCCTATGCCCATATAATGTGCAAAATTACATATGGTATACTGCTACATATTTCTATAGCGAACCATTCTACAGGCCACTCTATTTTGAACCATTTCATTTGTTATGTCAAGAGTTTTCTGATGATGCAGGAAAACCCACAGACTTTATGATACTTGGAAAAACCTGCAGCAGTTAAAATTTATTAAAAAGGTTTTTTTTTTTTTTAAGCTCCAAAGGCTATGAATAAAAACTGGTTTTGTGTGGTTTAGGTAGTTTTTATTTTATGCGTATACTAAAACAGTTATAACAGGTGCTCAAAGTGTCCTCCTTGGTTTTATATGCATGCTAGAGCCCGTTTTTGGATTGTACTGCGAATGTTTATTGCTGCTAACTGCTGCTTCACTTTTGATGACGCTTCGAGAATACAATCTTCCAGTTCAATTAAAGTTGCTATTTCGGTTGAATAAACAAGTTCCCTCATTCTTCCCCACACGAAAAAATCCAATACTGTAAGCTCAGGGCATCTTGCAGCCCAGTGAACTGGTCCATTTCTTCCAACCAATTCTCAACCTCACGACCATAGTGGGCTAGAGCACCGTCCTGTTGAAAATATGATGAAGATATTTGGATCAGTGCAATGTCCTCCAATAGTTCTGGTAAATCATTTCGCAAAAACTCCAGATAGTATGTAGAATTCAGCCTAGGTGGTAGTTTGAAGGGGGCGATTAACTTGTCTCCAAGTATACCTGCCCACATATTGACGCTGAATTTGTATTAAAATGATTTATGTCTCATTGTATGTGGATTGTCCGCAGCCCGCGTATGAAGATTTTGAAAATTTGTGATCCCATCTCTTGTAAATTCAAATTGGTTCGTCCAAAGAATTCTGCTAGTTGTCATCCAAACTGCACTCCAGCAACCAGTTAGAAAACTCAAGTCTCTTTTCCAAATCATTTGGAAGCAGTTCTTGTACATGTGTATGGTGGTATGGATAAAGATTTTCTCTATGCAGTACATTAGAAATTTTATGTCTGGAAACATTGAATTGCAAAGCATCCAGTATTCTTTCATCAGCCGAAATCCTTCGTACTTGTAGAGCTCCCGCCTTCGGTCATATATTCGAAACTGATCCCGTTTCTCGAAGCCTTCGATACGTATTTAGAAATACTCTTTTATTAGGAAGTCGTCGGTTAGGATAAAGTTCATGGTATCTTTGTAGCGCACTAGTTGAACTTCCATTGCATAGCTCATAAACGTAAATAATGCCTGCGTATTCTTGGTTTGTAAATGCTGACATTTCGAACAGCGTTTCTAAGCAACTGTAACCTTAGCGTAAAAAATTACACTCATCAATTAATTTTTTTTTCCTAATCTTTTATACTATTTCTGTAAGGTATACTTTCTAAATAGGCCTTCATACCCTAAACCTAACTCTTCCGAAAACTTTTAAGGAACAGGGTAAGGAAATGAGGGTTTTGACAGGTAGTCAAATAAAAGATCACGCTTTAAAACTCTTAACTAGCTATACAATTTAAAAAAATATTTGAAAATTAGTGATTCGAGGAAAACCGCTCTTACGAGTATGTATTGTTAATTGTTGTTAGAAACGTTGGTAAAAAATCATAAATTCCTTTTTGAACCTGTTGCAGGTTTTTCCATGTATCATAAAATCTGTGGATTTTTGTGCAAACTTGATGATGATATTGTTACTTTCATAAGAAAAAAAAATAGTAAAACGTTATGTTAATTAGGCATTTTCTGGAGAAAAGTGACCTCAAAGTCAAAAATTAGCATGGGCAATGAAAACGGAACAGGCTTAGAAATTGGATATCTAAAGACTCAAATAAGATATCAACTTTATTTAAACGCCGTTATAAAGGCTGGTATTTTTTCTAAAAAGAAAGTCCTACATGAAGTTTTTACTATTAGTACTGACCGAGCAATTTCCGTTAACATGGGTCAGGGTACACCATGGACGTGGGGGTGGCCGTGGTGTAGTGGTACTAGCTATCGCTTCTCACTCGGAATGTCAAGGTTCGAATCCTAGCCACAGCAAGTTTTCATTTGTGTAATTGGAACTCAGTCAGAAAAATCTGCGTGTGAAGGCATAACACTGACATGTAGATTTGGCTGTTGTAGGGTTTTCCAAGCACAAAACAACCGTTAAAATACACAACCTCAAGAAAAATCTCTCCGTCCTATTCGGACTCCCACCCCTGGAGAGTCAATATCGAAACCAAACACACCTGAGTTTCAAACCACTACATCACAAACTTTCCTTTCTCCTCTTTCTATCTTTCCGCCCGCCAGGGCAACAGTATAAGGGTATTCATAACCCCTTAGGCGTGCGTAAATTATAAAAAAAAAAAAAAAAAAAACAAAGTTAGCCTTTTCTTAAATCCCCGTTAAATGATGTCAACATTGGAGATAGACGCTTACTGTAGAACGAATATGCCCAGGAATCATTTCCCAAATTACCGTCAACGAATTAGGGGACACAATGTATATTGTATCTCGCCGTCGAATTGATCATGCAAAAACTACTTTCGGTTGAAACTAATTTGTGTAAAATTGTGTATTAAAGTTGCCCTCAAAAATTATGGTCCACCCTGTATTTTTCGGAGTAATAAACATACAGACTCTGGATTCTTCTGAAATTATTTTCGTCTTAGCTTTGAATATTAAGAAGCTGCAGTATACCACAGCCAAGCCATTATCGCAAGAATAATTTTTAGTGTTCTAACAATAGGTCAAACTTTTGACTGTTTTTGTAAACGTCTTCAGTATCTACAATAGTTTGATTTCAAAAAATGTTAAACTCTTATCTACCAATACCTTTCAATAAATTTACAAACACGAGATCCAGGAATTTGAGTTGGTTGCTGAGAAGTTAGTCTTACGAGTACATATAAATTGCTTAAAAACCGCTTTGGGTATCCGATTTTTAAATTGAGGTACTAATGCTAGAACATCGGCTTATGTCGACAAAAGGTCCTCGTCGACATTCCTGGGCAAATTGCCTTCTTTTTGATTGCAGGGTATTCATAAGCCTTCTAGGCACAACGTTTTGAAGTTATACCTATTCTTTTTTTTCTTTTTAAGTTTTTCAGAGTATAACACTACCGAGTGGCAGCTCGGTCTTGGGGTTAAGAACAGGTTTCAGTGTTTCCCTATTTTCTAGCTATTTTCAGGGTAGTTGATGGCGAATAAAAATTATGTGATTCTTACCTTCGAATTTTTATATAACTTGCAGCCTCATAACCTCACTACATCAAGCGGTTGCGAGGAATTTTTCCTCGGAACGATCACTTTTAATAAAATCCTTATTTCAGAAGAGCATATGGTAGAGCAGCTTTTCGAGGATTTGTGTCCTATATTTGTATTCTCTTTAGTTCAAATTAGGATTTCACTGCACGGTTATTTTCTCAGCCTGAAGAGACAATGATTGACATCTGTCATTTTTATGGAATGTGCAGCTTAGCTTAAGTTGTACAACATTCTTTTGGACGGTCTACCGAATGTAGCTTTTGCATTGCCGATTCTCCTGTCTACGTCAAGGTAAATGCCGAAAGGCAATTTTATATAAGAAGGCAACATTTAATCAATAAGGCGCTAGTTAATAGGCATGTCACCTCAGTGTGACGTCTTTTGAAGTGGTTACTCCTTTTACAATGAAACCAGTTTTTCTTCTATTATCTGAGAATCATTTGCGTTTTCTATATGCTTAGTACGGAACAAACTTTGATTTACGTTATGTTTTTCACAGTCTAAAGATTCCATAACATTTTTTATCTACATATACTAAATTATTTTGTAATTTTTCTACGAATTTCACTTCAATCGCCTACTAATTGTTCTATTAGTAAAGTAATGAAATTGATAATCTTATTTAAATTTTTTATGAGTTTGATTTTTCGAGTACCTTCAGTGAATATTGGAATTAGAAAATGCAAGAAGAAAAATGTTAACACAAAATTAGTACATACTATTGTATTATACCAATTTTACTATTTTTAAATTTGAAAAACAAATGGCTTAATACACATATTAATATTATGTCATAAGTTGATTGAAGGAAGGATTTAAAAGTCAATTTGGAAATAAATAAAATAAACTAAAAAATAGTTACAATAGCAGTATTTGTATTGTTGTGCAGAATAAAAAGTTTTTAATTTAAATTGAATAATTGGGACAAAATTGAAAACAGATAATTCACTGCCGATGTTTTTATTACAAAATTTGGCACAGTAAAAATAATAAAATTGCATAAAAAACGAAAATGCAATTATAAATGCAATTCTTTATAAATCCTTAAACCATACACGTTAGTTAAATTTCTTCGCATTACGAGTACTATTATTAAATTTAATATTTCATTTCTCTTAAATTACCCTTATTTTAAAAAGAAAACTTAGTGCACTATTATTTCATAATAAGAAAATAAAAAAAAAAAACATTTTATTAATACTGTGATATAAATTTCAATTGAAAGTAGACTCGAATGAAATCGAACATTGTTAATTTGTTGTTAATCGAATGAATTGTTATAGATAAGAAAAAAAAGAAAAATGTTATTCAATTACTTTCAGAAAATGTTGCTTATTATAGTTTTATTATTATTGTCAATCCAAGATTTAAATGAAATGTTTAATACTGTATCAAAAAAAGGAAAGGTTAGTGAGCAAAATTTTCCTATAAATGCATGAGTAAACTGTTTTTTCTTTTTGTTTTTTGTCGACATTATCACTCGCACAGTTTTAAATTAATAGTAAAAATATAATATTTGAGAAATATTTACAATACAATATATTTATTTTAATTTTTTATTATCTATGATATTATTCAGTATTAATTAAATTAACTGTAAAGTAAATGGTCAGAAGGTGAACTTTTTTTGTTTTTGTTTTAAGGAAGCTTTGTGAAACTTTATTATTAAAGTTCAGAAACACGCTTGTAATATATGTATACCAAGTCTTGATTGTTATATAATACATTTTGTATATGCACGAGTGTGTTATATTTTTTACATAATCGAAGTTCAATTTAAGAAAACAAAGTATTAGCATCTTAAACCGGTCTGAATATTTCTAAAGCCAAGGAGTATATTATATCCATGGTCTTGTTGTTACTCGTTTTCAGAATGGCATCCTTAATTTTACCCATTTAATAGCAGTAGCAGTGCTCTATCAAACAATGAGCTCTTAGAAGCAAGCAATTCAAAATCTTCGATTAAAGTGCTTCAAAATTTATAAATAATTTATCGAATGTCGTTGATTTAAGAATACGTCAATTTTTCCACCTTTAATGGGCGTATCACATGTGGTACCTACATACAGCTGTTGTCAACTAATTAGAAACGCCCGTGTGATTATAGTTTTTTTCCGCTTAATTAGCCATTTCCAAAAATATTTGATAAGCATTTTATAAATTAAAGTACATATACAAGTATATGTATATTCTTATTTAATGAAAAAAAATTAGATTTTTTGTAATTCAAGTGATTCATTGAAAAAAACAATGAAACAGGTTAGGACACCTAATTAGAAACGGTGGAAAAAATGTTATAAAGTATAGGTAAAGTACATTTTTGAACTGTACAAAACCTTTTTGCTTCAATGCTACTAGACATCGCTTTGACATAGGATTAACTAAGCTCCATCTTTCCACTGAAATGGTCTCCTATGCAGCTTTTACCTTTTCGAAGAGCTCATCCAAATTACCGATGTTTTGGACGCTAACAGCCTTCTTCACATCTCCCCACAAATGCTCGATTGGATTCAAATCGGTGCTAGACGATGGCCAATTAAGAACTGTTATAGAGTTTTCTTCAAAAAACCTTTTCGTAAGTTTTGCGATATGTTTGGAATCGTTATGTTGTTGGAACCGCCAAACAACCAATAAATGTTCTTCTGGCCACGGTAACATTACATTTTGAAGAATTTCCACATACTTTTCCTTAGTTAGTATGCCTTTCCACTCCAGGAAAAGCATCCCCATATGTTTATTGATCCTCCGCCGTGCTTTATAACAGGCGAAACGTACCAAGGATCAATAGCACTATTTGTTGGGCTCTGCATATATGTACTTTCTGCCATCCGGACCTATACGATTGATCTTTGTTTCATCGGTCCAAAGTATGTACTTCCGGTTTTGCACGGTCCATGGGTCATGAGCTTTGGCAAATTCCACCCGCAATTGTCTCTGCCTTTTTGTTACCTAAGGCTTCTTGCGAGAAGTTCGTTCGTGAAATCCAGCCTCAACCAAACGACGTGGTATTGTTCGTTTGGATAACTCCTCTTTAGTTCTTGCACAAACTTCGTACATAATATTAGCAGGATTTTTTTCTTGGGTCTGCTTTTGCCAGCTGAACGATTTTACGGTCCATATGCTGAGACGATTTTGGTAGCCGTTTTTGCGTGGGATGCTCCCGATGGTCTCATATCTCCGATAAGGATGTAGCGCAGTGAAAACCATCTTTTTTGAGCACTCAATCGCAGGTCCTATACTGCGATATGAAAGACCTGCTGAATACAATGCAACAATAGCGTTTCCCATAGCTGGGGTACAACTTTTAGCTTTCCCCATTCTTAGAATAACTATTTCTAAAAAAAATTCAAATAATCAAAACTCTTGAAATCCCTTTAAATCCGAACTTACCAGCAAAAAGCGCACAAAATAGTACATTTATTAAGTTTTCATAGAAATTTTTCACGTTTTTAATGAGCTGTCCACCCTAGTTGACCACTAATAGCAACTGTGCAATGGAAAAAATTGCAACAATGTTACTGCTATATTGTGTCATGTTAAGCAATGAAAAAGGAGGAAAGAATGGAAGCTGTTGTTTAATGAGAAACGCGAACAGCAAATGCAGTAGTGAGTGTGTTTTTTTTCTTTCAATTCGGTGATTTACCTCTTGAATGAACAGTATATCCCTTAGTCGAATTTGGGCAACGATTTGCTCAATTTTTGGTTAAATTTATTTTGAAATACATATGTATGTTGCTAGATCAGACTTCGGGTTATAGTGTAGGTATAGTAGGTAAGAGTGGCTGTTGGAAACACCAACCCACTTAGGCCTATTGGCTCGTTGTGATCATTGTGATGCCACGTGGATCTATGATCCTCTTACTGATGGAACCAGTTCGAGCTTACAGAGCGTAGGAGGCTGTTTACGTCTATATTCTTTAAATCGTTCAGGTCATTGTAGAAAAAAGCTCCTAAGTGAAGTTTTCTTCTCTGGGAGAGTGCTGGACATGTACAGAGCAGGCGGATGATTGTCTCCTCTTTTTCCTCGTCCATGCAGCTTCTACAGAAATCATTTTTAAAGGCGCCAAATCGGCTTGCATGCTTGCCTATGAGGCAGTGTCCAGTGATGACACCTATGATGGCGCTGAGATGCTTCCTATTTAGAAGGATCAGACTCTTAGAGCGATTCAGATCTAGCTTTGGCCAGATCTGTTTAGTTGTTAGACATGTTGGTCCAACAGTCCGCCTAAGGTATGTTCTTTTATTGGTATCCAGCTTTAATATTAATTTGCACATAGCGATTTGTATACCGATGCTACTCTTTTCCGGTAGAATAGGTAGAGTGGCTCAAATTTTGGCGAGTTCATCAGCCCTACAGTTCCCTAGGATGTCTCTGTGGCCCGGGAAGCAGCAAAGGTGAAGGTGGAACTGCTCTGCCATCTCCATAAGAGATGATCGGCATTGAAGGGCGGTTTTAGAATTTAATGAGACTGAGTCCAGGGATTTGATAGCGTCCTGACTATCCGAAAAGATGCGGGTAACCTTTGCAGATATCACGTTTTTCTTCAGCTAGGACAGAGCTTCTTTAATCTCCAAAATTTCCGCTTATCTGAGAAAACACCACCATGAACCCTGCTATCGGTTTTAGCTCTATCTGTGTAAAATTGACTTGTCCTCCATGAAACCATGTTCATTCCAGAAAGATCTAGAGGGGGAGCTTACATGAAAGTCTTTGTCAAACCAAAGTTCAGGTATGATGTAATCGATGTTCTCTGTGCTTATGCATAGGCATGCTGTTCTTTGGACTCGGCTTAGATTGCTGCAGTTGACTGCATTGTCTAAGGCCGTCAACCAGACAGCAACCCCGTAGGTGAGAATCGGTCTTATGACCAAGATGTATAGCCAGTGGGTTATCCGACGTTGAAAGCCCCATTTATTCCCAATAGCTTTTTTTCAAGAGTACAAAGCTACTGTAGCTTTATTGACTCTTTCTTGAATGATAGGTTTCCAGTTTAATTTCCTGTCGAAAATGAGACCCAGATATTTTGCTGTATTGGAAAAGACTAAACTGGTACCGTTTATTTAGGGAGGGTCTATAATTGGAGTTTTGTATTTAATGGAAAAGAGGACAAGATCAGTTTTATGGGGGCTTACTCCCAATCCACAGCGATCTGCCCAACGCGTTAATATGTTAAGATTTAGTTTAAGGAGTTCCTTAATGGTATTAAGATGCTTACCTGAGACGGCTATAGCAACGTCATCCACATAGGCAATCACCCTGCTGCCACCCGCTTCCAGGTATATCAGCAGTTCATTAACCACTAAGTTCCAGAGAAGGGGACTTCTGGTCCTAACCTTCAAGTGATGTGAAACGTTTTGATATGGAATGGAATTATGTGCCCGGAAGTCGTACATTAGACAGATTCCTAATCTTTATGTCAGATTCCATTTATTCCAGCTTGATTTTTATTTGATGCTAATAATTTTTATTTTGTTAATCCTGTGACTCTTTGTTATTCTATTCCTCACGAAATTAAGGATGTATCAGCTATCTTGTTTATCGTCAAGCATTGAGCTCTATAAAGAACGACCAACAGAAAACACTGTGATTTGGGACACACAGTTGGCTATAACTTTTCTGTGTCTTGGGTATTTTTTGCGAAATAAACTAAACTCGAATTTGAAAAGTGACCTGTGACTTGAGTTGTTTTTCTAATTCTTTTTAAATTTAAATATGTAACGCGTTCAAATTTATGTAATGCTAGATATTTCCTCCAGGTAGCTGTCATTCGACTGTGCTGGCTGAGATATTGGCGTTTTCGGATAGACCTTAATACTTTTCTACAAGGCCGCAATATGTTGGATCATATCCTCAGCCCAGAGTCTGCTTATAAGTTGGTATTTGAGTATGCTAATTAACTTTCCTCCCGCCTTTTTGTAACCTTCGCTGAAACTTGAGTTTTGGATGTTTTCCGGAAAGGTTTTACCTGTTGACCTTCTTTGTACATTCACTCAGCGTGAATTTTTTTGGATACCGGTATCTTTAAACGAAGATTGCTGGGAATATTTTTCATATTGCCTCAGAAAAATTGTAATTTAAATAAGATTTCATAACTGTCGTTCGTCGTCGTAAATATTACATATCATTCTTAGTCGTATACACATTTACACACATATCCTCGTATGTCCCCTCTCACAGTGCATAAAATAACACGGCGAAAGATTACGCGTTGCAACATCCCGGAATGTTGCACCCACAATTCATTGGTTTTTTCATATACTATAAATGTGTACGTTTGCGGTACATCTCGAACATTGTCAATATAATATCGCTTCTCCCACAAAGCATCATTAAGTACTGTGATGTTTAGTTATATTATACAATACATATTTTTGCTGTCTACTGTCTGACATCCATTCTTAATTTTCATTGTACGTACCAGTTTGTAGTATGTAGCTTTATCCTTTCCTATAGGACTTGCTACAGTTGCGCTTTTGCCTTTATAAGGTGAAACAAGATGGCTCTTTGTCTACTGGATAGACTTGTGATGGGTCTCTTAGGGAGCCACTGTCGCAATTTTAGCTGCCTTGAGGTGGAATCTTTGTTAACCATTATATTATGTTACTGTCTCTTTATGATCTATCACTGTGGCTCAGTAGAAATTACTTTACAATGCAAAATTTGTCACTATAAAATATGGTCGACCTTCTCTTTTTTCTCAAAGCGGAAGAAAGATTAATTTGTTATATTCTCATAACAGATTGAATTGAATCTTGTGAACAACTTTAGGTAAGAAAATATTTAATAGCGTTATTGAGGATAGAGTTGATATTGCACTTGCTAAGCGTAATTGTATGCTCTCAGATTTGTGTGGTTTTATAATTTGATATCACTAAACCAGTCATCTTGTTATACTAAGGCCTATGTAAGGTTGTTTAAACTTCTTATCTCCTTATTTACTGACTAACTTCGGATCGCCCTAAAGCCCAGGGTTGACCTGGGCCTCAATCAACAAGCGTCTACATTCAGCTCGATCTTTAGCTTGCTGCCTCCAGTTTCGCACACCAAGTCGGTTGAGGTCCCTTCCACTTGCGTGCGCCACCTGACTCGCGGTCTTCCTCTACTGCGCTGTCCCTCGCGGGCGGATTCAAAAACTTTTCCGAAGCATTGGTGTCCATCCGATCTACATCACCCAGCGATCTCAGTCTTTTGGCTAAGTCGTGCAGTTCATCGTTATATCTCCTCCTCCACTCACCGTCTATGCAGACGGGACAGAAAATCGCCCGAACAAGAACACTCTCACCCATTTTAGATAAAGTCCATGCCCCTGCGCCATAGAGCAGGACTGGAATTATTAAGGTCTTATATAGGGTCACTTTTGTTGCTCGAGAGAGGGCTTTGCTATTCAATTGCCTTCTTAGCCCAAAGAAGCAGCGATTGGTAAGTGTTATTCTTTTTTTGATCTCAACGCTGGTGTTGTTGTAAGAACTGATAACGGAGCCTAGGTAGACAAAGTCCCTAACTACCTCAAAGTTATATCTGTCAAGGGTGATGTTATGTCTAAGACGTGGATATTGCATGTTCTTTTTTGTTGACAACAGGTCTTACCCTCGTTGACCGTTAGACCCATCTTCGCCGATTCCGTCTCAATAATCGCGAAAGCGCCACTGACATCACCCTGCTTATGTCAATATCTTCGGCGTATGCAAGTAATTAGACAGACTTTTGAAAAATTGTACCTCTTGTGTTGGCTCGTGAGTTTTACACTATTCTTTCAAGAAAGATGTTCAAGAAATCGCTAACAGCGCACCGCCTTGTCTAAATCCTTTTTTGACATCAACGGTCTCGCTGAGTTCTGTACCAACCCGATCAGCGTGCATTCTTCACCGTCATCCTGTATAAACGGACGAGTTTGGCAGGGATGACAAAGCTAGACGTTATTCCCTATAGTTCGTCTATATAGATGTTGTCAGACGCGGCCTTAAAATCGATGAATAAGTGGTGTGTATCCATTTGGAGCTCATGGGTTTTTGTCCAAGATCTGCCGTAGTGTGAATATTTGATCCATGTTGGACTTTCCTGGCCTAAAGCCACACTAATATGGACCAATCAGGTTGTCGACGAACTTGTAGGCGATGTTAAGAATACTGATGCCTTTGTAGTTGGTGCAGTTCTAGGGTTTCCTTTCTTGAGAATCGAGCAAACAATCCTGAGGTTCCATTTATCGGGTATACTTTCATTCGACCATATTTTACAGACGAGTTGGTGTACGCCCCTTACCTTACCAAGTCATCGGCTGCCGCTTTGGAGAGCTCGGCAGTCAGGCTGTTCTCTCCAGCTGTTTTATTGGTCTTAAGCTTAGAAATGGATATCATCGCTTCACCTAGGTCGGGTGGACGGAATTGTTTGTCTACATCCTCCAGGTTAAAAGGTTCACTTTGCCTGACAGCGGTATTTGGTTCGTCATCGTCATCATACAGTCTACAGAAATGCTTTTTCCAAATCCTCAGCATCGACTGTGACTTTACTCGTACTACGATATTCACTTGTTCGTCTCTACAGGCTTCGGTTGGGGCATATTCTTTTTACATTTTGGTAGAGCTCCCGAATCTCATTCCTGGAGTAGAATCTCTCAATTTCCTCGACCGCGTACTTCTAATGCTCGTTCTTTATCTTGCTGAGAAGCCGGTGTTCATCTCCCGTCTTCTTTTCGTAGGCTCATGAGCATCTCTAGTCCTTCTATGCAGCGCCACTTTGTAAGAATCTTGCTTAGCTGCATGTACTTGATGGTACTTGTCGTCAAAGCAGGAGTTTCGTTTTGGTGGCCGAGTGCTTCATTGACGATATTTTATCATGAATAAGAAATATGTTTACCACTAAACATCGAAAATTTTCATATTTATTTCTTCACTATTCTAAACGGAAACATTGAAAGACGACTGTGAGCAAACAATTAAGTGACTTATTGCCTTTATTGTTAATTTTTTTTTATTGATAGTTTTAAAACTAAACACTTTGATGCACATAATTATCTGCTAAACGAAACGCTTTGCTGCAGGAAATGAGTTAGTTGCTTGGACATTAATCTGATAGTTTGGTTAATTGGCCTGAACTCTGTCAAGACCTATTTAAATAGAGAAGATCTAGAGCGACGTCTTTATGTGGCACAAACTCGTTGACTCTGCATTGAAATTTGTAACATAGATGCTTTTCATTTCGACAACAAAAATGCACTTCTTTTCTATAAAATTGCCTACGATTATCTAAATTTTTAGTTACAAAATGTCATTAAAAAAAATCGTTTCAACTCTTGTCAAGGCACTCCTTAACGTTTTTTTTTTTGTGCTAATGAAAACGAGTTGTTACTATTGTCATGAGGCGTAACTTTAAAAGCGAAAAAGGTAGCCTACATCTTCAAGTGTCGCTTTTTTTAATTCTTTTCGTTCAGATCTTTTTGTTATACCATATTTTAAAGATGTCAGTTTATCTAATTCAAAGGAATGTAGAGACCTTTTGATAGTTATTCAACTTTTTTCAGTCTTTTAAATTCATTAATTTGTATAATTAGTTCATAAAATCCACCTACTCGTGGAACTCGTTTAGTAGCAAAAGCGCTCAAAGGTCTTAATATACATAAGTCCGCTGATCCCCTTTTACTGAAGAGGTGTTTCTTTCACGTTCGCAAAATTACTATGTATGCTTTTCCATCAACCCGACTTCATTAGGATACTTTGCGGATAGATGGAAAACAGCATTTGTCCACCCCGTCCCTAACAATCACAAAAAGCATTTCACAACGTTTGAATCTTTTTGCGAAAATGCGTCCATTTGGGATCGCCAAATCTCTTGTAACGTTCAATTCAAGTTGTTTCAGACTATTTCAAGTATGATATCTACAAAATAAATACTGTATGCCACAGGGCTCGGTTCTCTCTCCGACATTATTTTTAGTTTTCACAAATCATCTCTTGTCTACCATTTCTAGTGGAGTATGTTTATTTACAGCCAACCAATATCCTCTACTTTTCGTATTCCTTCCCGGACTCACGTGCCTGCTCTTCGAATGTAGAACGTGAATAGCATCGTATGTAAAGGTCATTCAATTCCGATGTAATCGGTATAACTAACTAAGAAACTGAAAAACTGTCCATTCTCCAACCTACGTTGGAATAACCACATATTGGATTACGTTAAGAATGTAAAATGTAAGAGATACGAGGTTTGTCTGAAAAGATTCCGAACAATGATACAGGACATTTTTTCTCTTTTTTTTTTTATTTTTCTACATAGTCTCCTTGTAACTCTACACTTCTCCCAGCGATGCTCCCATCTCTCTAACCCGTCCAAATGGTACTTGGCGTTTTTCTCTGCAAAATAATTGTTCACGAAGGTGATTGGTTCCTCATTAGACGAAAATCTCTGTCCTTCGAGCGCAGTTTTTAGATGAGGGAACAAAAAGGAGTTCCTTGAGGCTAGATTTGGTGAATAAGGTAGACGGTCAAGCAGTTCAAACCGTAATTCATGGATTTTCACCATGGCAACCGCTGAGGTGAGAGACGGCGCGATTTTATTTTTCTGCATATGTGGCCGTTTTTCCGCAATTTCTGCCTTCAGCTTGGCAAGTAATGATGCGTAGTATGCTCCTGTAATGGTTTTTCCTTTTTGAAGATAATCGATTAAGATAACTCCTTTACTATCCCAAAAAACTGTCGAAATCACTTTCCCAGCCGAAAAAACAGTTTTTGCGTTTTTTGGAGCCGGCTCGCCCTTTGCAGTCCACTGTTTTGACTGCATTTTTGTTTCGGGCGTATAATGGTGTATTCAAGCTTCATCTACAGTAATTAATCGGCGCCAAAACTCAGATTTATTGCGCCTAAACGGGGCCAACAGAGCGTTGGAAATATTCATTCGAACTCGTTTTCGGTCTAACGTAAGCAAACGCGGCACCCTACGCGCGGACAGCTTTCTCATGCCTAAATCTTGATTTAATATGTAACAAACACGTTCTTTGGACATTTTCATAACCTCTACTATCTCTTTCACTTTAATTCAGCGGTCGTCTAACACCATTTGGTGAACTTTAGCAACGTTATCGTCAGCGATTGCAGTTTTTGGACGTCCCGAACGTTCATCATCTCCCAAGCTCTTACGGCCACGTTTAAATTCAGCTGGCCAAAATTTCACTGTGGTAAATGATGGTGCAGACTCCCCATACACAGAGTCCAACTTATTTTTGATTTGCGTAGGCGTATTGCCTTTCAAAAACAAGAATTGAATAACAGCTCGATACTCAATTGTTTCCATTTTCACAAAAAACACTCACATCAATTCACTCAAACGACTGTCAACTAAAAACTGCGCGTCTAAAATGACTGAAACTTCGGTAAGTAACTGTCAGAAGATACACAACTAGCATTCACTAGCTTTTATTAACAAATGCCGCTATCTTTACGTTGCGGTCGGAAACTTTTCAGCCAACCCTCGTATTTCAGCTTCACTGATCAGGCCTCCAATTAGTACAATGCTCACATCTGGTTAGGTGTATGTAAGATTTCTCTGCATGCATAGGTGACGCCAATATTCCTTGGTGAAACAGGATTTTCTTTTTTGACAGCCTCGAACATTAACCTAATGGCTCTTGCTTCACCTCGTTCTATTGCTATTATTATAACCAATGCTCGAACAAAATGGTCAGTAGCAGTCCGCCTTTTAAACCTTCATCACAAATATCTATAAATTCTCATCAGTTAACCCTCAATCCCACTTTCGGTTGTATTCTGAATTATCGTAATTCTTTTTTAATCCGTACAAATCGCTTATGGAATGCCGAGCTCTTTATTTCCTAGTCGTAATAAGCTTCAAACATTCAAAACCAAAGTATATCAATTCCTCTATTTCTTTCCTCCTTTATTTTCCTAAGCTCTTTTAGGAATGAAGCAGTAGAAGGAATGTATAAACCTGACGAATCAGTTACAATAATGCGAGTATGTTAGCCAGTTAACAGGAACTCTGACAGTAAGTTCGATGTATGCCAGGATGAGATAAATATCGGTGATCTACTTTGACTCTTTTTCTATTTTCTTCATCTGACGATCTCTCTCGGAAATAACTATCTGAAAATATTCCAGTTGATTTTAACGATACGTCGTTAGTCCATTTGGAAACATTAGTTTACACTGTAATTTGAGTCAAGATACTCATGTGTTAAATGGGCCTGCACAATATGGATCTAGGGACACTGTGTTCTATCATACTTCTGCTTTTCCCGATATCAATAAAGTCAAAATAAAAATAAAAGAGAAATATTCAGACAATCAAAATAAGTCAAAAACAAAGAATATGATTAAATTTGATTTACACGAGTACTTACAAAAATTATATTGTAATTTTAAAATATTCAAGATAATTTATTCAGCAACAAAATTAACGAATTATTTTTGTAGTTATTTAATAGTGAATTTGTTGAAATTTGTTGTACGAAATCTTTTAGTAATTTTTAAGCAAAAAGAAAAATTTTATTTTTGAATTTAGTGGGGTTCGCATATAAGCCAACAAATTGACTAAGACCTTAGTAATTAATTTTTTTTTAAGTTAACCGCTTCTGTTAACACTTTTCTAAAGGCCTTATAATGTAAGAAGAATCAAAAAAGAAATAATATAAATATAATATTAATGCAGCATAGTAAAATAATATTCTATAAGTACAGATAAACTTACATATATGTATAATGGCGTAATTCTTAACTATTACCATGAATTTTGAACAAAAAAAAAAAATGTATCCAAAAATGTAAGGATACCAGCATGTCTGGTAATTTCCGATCTCTGTGCTTAAAACACTTTCTGTTAATCAAAACATTTCGTTTGCTATATTGCCATGTCGGGCAATCAAATAATTATATTTCACTTAACTTGTTAAAAAAAAAAATAAATAAATAAACAAGAGAAAATATTTAAGTGCATCACGAGTAGTTCCTTTAAATACGCAGTTTTTATATCACAGAAGTAATGTAGTACATAGAAATTATGCACAATAGCATCACACATTCTACGAAATGTTAAAAGCTATGCTTCTAACCTGTGATGAGTTATTAACTCTAATTCTAACTTCACACACGCAATGTTAATAAATAGTAAAACAACTAAAATAATAAAAAAAAAAATACGAGTATATAGAAAATAAATTAACATTTCAAAAATATACACAATTCGCTTCCATATAAATAAAATAAAAAAAAATTAAAAAAAAAAAACAAAGAACAGCATAAAAACTAAAATGAAAATCATTAATTAAAATACAATGAATACAATGAAGGTACCTTATGAGTAATTGTTATATCATAGTTGCAAATAAGAAATCCAAAACACAAAAACCAAAAAGAAAAACTAAAATAAAATGCTGTTTGATACAATGTATTAAAAATAATAATAATTTTAAAGTAATTTATAAAGACTGTAGTTAATTTTTTTAACAAATATAAAACAAAAAAAAATAATAATTAAAAGCAAAAACATTTTTAGGCAATTTAGTCATCTGCATGAGTTACAAGAGCAAAAAATAAATAACTAGTATTTACAAAACAAACAAAAAATATATTAATATATATAATTGGTTTGATTTTATTTAAAATGAATTTTATTTTGGGAAAATGTAGTAAATATTTTAGTAGACTTACATTTTTAAATCACTTATTGTTAATAATATAGAGCAACACAAGCTGGTTTAAATTGTTTTCAATTTTGTACTACATATTATTATAATTGTTTTTATTTGTTGTTTGTTTTTTTTTTCTTCTTTTACTTAATAATTATTTTCTTAAATATGATGTTATTAATACATACCATAAGTGTATCTACTATATGCTTTCTAGGCTTTTCGTGTAAACTGCGTTTTGAACAATTATTTTAAAAAAATAAATTTATACAAGACAATTTATTATAAACTCATGTTATTTACTACGTGAACTTACTTATCGTCCAACAATTTTTTTATCTAATAAGCGGGAAGTGCAAGTTATTCGCATCTGTGCATGTGCTTGAACGTGCTATGACCGTAGGTAGAATGTTTTTTAGATGGATAATTTACATTCATTCATTTGCTGAATATACCAAAGCACAAATAAAATATGATATGATATTTATAATAAAAGGAATTTGTTTCATTTTTGCAACATTAGATTCCTTAAAAGCTGAAACATATTTTAGGAGCTCACTTTCAAATATGAACCTGTAAAGCCAATAATTTTCTGTCGGAACGGAACTAGCCCATTGAATTCCCTGTAAGTTCCTTTAATTGGAATTTCTCAGTCTTTCAAAGAAGGACAAGCAAACGTCTCAGTGGTAAAGTGCACCCACAACGTTAACGCCGACTACATGCAGCCTGATGAGAGTGTAAGCCGGACATTTACAGAGATATTGCTCGGCGGTGTTGTCATCACTTTCATAGCAAGTGTGGCAGGATGTTGTAAAACTTATGCCCAGCTTATTCAAGTGCTTAGCAAAGTGTAGTAACCCGTCACGACGCCAGTAAGCAGCTTGCAGTACTAGATGGAGTGAAAAGTGACCTTCTTGGGAATTAAAAAAAAAATTTTTTTAAATGTTTTTTTTTATATTATTCAATATAGTCCTCTTTTAGTTTGATACACTTACTCCAGCGATTTTCCAACTTCTTGATCCCGTCCGAAAAGTAATTTTTCCGGAAGGTCTGCAAAATACTCCTCCGTGGCGTCGATGATTTCCTCGCGTGAGCTGAATATTGATGAGCCATCTTTTGAGGTTTGGGAAGAGATAATAGTCCGAGGGATCCAAATCCAGTTACCAATCGACGCCAAAAGTCCGCCCGATTCCGCATCAGCAAGTCCAAACACTCTTTCGAAGTGCTCTCGTCTTCGTGTTTTTTGTCATTCGCGGCATCCAGCGGCAGGATAACTGTTTTATATGCAGAATATTGCCCAAAATATGGCGTGCGCTCAGTACTAATCTTTGTTGTATCTGTTAGCTAGCGCAGCTTCACTATCCGACCATTTCATGTATTTTTTTGACATTGTCCTCTGTAACCGCATCGGAGGGCCTGCCGCTGCGGACTTGATCGGTAGTGGAGTTGCGGGCACCACGAAACTCTCGAAACCAATATTTGACGGTGTAATCTGACGGAGCATTAGACCCATAATATTTATCCAACTTTTCTTTTGTTTCCTTCGCCGTTTTGTCTCTCAAAAAATAGTGTTTTTGTCCATAATCAACATCATGCCAAATACGTCAACAACAATCAGCTGTCAAAACAAAACTAAAGACAGAATCGCACTGAAATTTGGCATGTCTGCCTAAATATGAACGGACTTCAAGGCACCATAACCTTTTTTGCAGTAGTAGCGCATTCTGGCGGTCAAAGAGGTCACTTTTCACTCCATCTAATATTTCCTGCTATGGGACAGCAGCATGACCGCTGACTTCTTATATACGTCGGGGAACATTCGTTTGATCTGCCGGCAACCTGGAGAGCCATGCCATCTGTAGTTGTACTCATATGCAACCCAAGTGCCCTAAACGGGGGTGCCTGCAGACCTAAAGTACGTTCGGGTCCTGAAAAACTCTCCTCTGAGCCTTGCCTAGCAAGTTAATCTGCGATACAGATGCAAATGCTTCGCCCCCTCCCCTCTATCGATTCTTCACAATATAATTCGTTGCCATCAGGATTGCGTACATCTCCGCTTAGAAGACAGACGCAAGTTTTCCTAACGAGGAGTGAAATCGAACGTTGTCGCCCTCCAGGAAGACACCACCTTTCCTGGCTCAGACTCTTGCCAAAACCAGTCTTGAGCACAAGCCGAGAGAGTGCAGCCGTACAGCTCATGGTATGAATAAAGCGGAGGTAGGTGTGCTACCCCTACGCGCCCGAGACAGATCGGTTTTTAGAGTCTGGTAAGACCAGCAATAATGTATTTTCATGAGAGCTTATTCCACCAGGCAATCGACGCATAGGATATAATTGGCCTTATCATAGCTGTGTAGATCCAAAAAAAACCTTCTTGGGAAAGCTCCTTTACACTGCCAGAAGACCGACGGCACCTAAGAGGCTTTCAACGTAACACGTTTATTCCGTAGAAGTTTGTTATCCAGGATGACACCCAAATACTTAGCTTCTTTGGAGAACTGTATGTTGATGCCTCTAAGCACGAGATGATTCAGACCAGTCAGCTTTCTCCTTCTCCTAAAGAGAACAACCTCAGTTTTGAGAGGATTGACTGAAAGCCCATTTCTGGTGCACCAATAGCCGTTCACGTCTAGGGCTGCCCTCGCTTTAGAGCAGGCAGTCGCTAGACACGATCCAATGGACAGTACAGCTACATCATCCGCGTATGTTTATGCATATTGAGCGCGTTGAGCATTGATTCATGCACCATAGTTGGGGAGACAAAACGCCGGCTTACAGCCAACCCCTGTTTACCACCGCTATCCCATATTGGCCACATTCAGTATCGGCTGTCTATTTCCTATTCATCAGCATTGTTACGATCCAATAAACTAGTGATTCATCTACGCCGTGTTGTCTGACCGAGTTACATAGGTCGTTTAAATATTACAATGGTAACGCATATTGAAGTAGTTGAAGCGATGAGCAAACAATTAAACGTTAAGAAATCGATTAATTCACTCCGTAATGCTAGCATACCAGTGAGACAATGAAATGTTAACAGTAAAGAGAATATTGCGGCTGTAGGCGAGTCGGTAAGTCAAGACCGCAATCAATCGATTCCATGCCATTCTTAAGACCTGGACATTTGTTACATTTTATGAAAAGACTTGACTATGCGTCTGTATAAGATCGTATTGACCCAAGAGTTAAAATGAATTGACCATCGTGCATGTCAAACTTTACCTGATTTAGGTCTGTTGTAGATGGAAAGAGATCTGGATTTTTCCGAAAAATCTTCCTCAGTGACGAGGCACATTTTCATCAAATGGCTTTCTTAATAAATAAAATTGCCGCAGAGTTTCAACAATAGCCATTGAGCATATGAAAAAAAATACTTTGTAATGTATAATTAAATTGTGGAGTATGAGTGCGCCCTCTATTGTCGAGTAGAGAACCTAAGTAGGCATGGTCATATTGTATTAGAGCAGCCATCACGATTTTCGTGCGAGAGAGAAAGAAGGTGCTTTTGGTTTCCTTTCTGATCGAAGACGTCAAACAAGAAGGTCGAAGGAGAAAAGAGGAAAAAAAATAAAATCCAAAAAAATCTATTATAATCGTTGTGTCATTTTCAACTTATGTGGTTTTTATGGCGGATGTGTCATTGGGGGTACTTCCGGAATGATGCCATAGACCGCTATCGCTTAATCCCAACCAATTTGGAAGGCTCGAAGGAAATGTGTTTTCAACAGGAAAGTGCCACTTGCCACAAAGCGCGTGCTACAATCGACTTACTGAAGACGAAGTTTGTGATCGTCTTATCGCCAAAAGTTGACCGCTTCACTCGTGCAATTTAAGACCCTTAAGACACCCTGGGGGCTGTATCAAGTCTCTGATCAATGCCAACAAGCCAGAAACCTAAGACGACTTGAAGGCGAACATTCGATGTGAAATTAATGTTATAGTGCACGAATTTACAAAACAATTTTAATGAAAACCATCTGCATACATACATAAGTACATGCAAATTTATATAAGAGAACATTTTATCAGTTAACAGAACGTATTGCTAGTTGTTATAGAAATAGGATAGTCTTTAGCTGCCATCAACCTGGAGTTAGCTAGGATTGCAACTTGTTCTTTTTTTTCTTAAAATACCACCTTGATCAAAAAGTTCCCGCACCACACCACCGTGTGGCGCTCCCGTTGTTCCGATTTGAGTTCTGTTTTTTTCGTTAAGTTGGTAAATCTGTTGTTGACATTCCCTCTAAATCTTAGCGTTAGAGCTTGACATTTACAAAAGTTACGTAGTCAAGAGTACATCTATCTATGTGTGTGTTAGCGATTTTTTACAATTTTAGAAATGGATTTAAATTTGCAACAACGAACTTGTATTAAATATTGCGTAAAAAACGGATTTAATGGTGCGCGAACGTTGGAAATTTCGGCAACGATTCTCTAAAGAAAACGGTCGTTTACCAGTGGCACGAGCGCGAGCGGTTCGAAAGTGGTCGTGAGTCAATCGAAGATGATGAACGCAGTAGCAGACCATCGACATCGAAAACCGACGAAAACATTGATGAAGTAAAAGAAATGTTGGTCAATAACGGCAAATTAACCATTAGAGAGATAGAGCAGAGGTCTTGAACATTGCCTATGGATCCGTCCAAGACATTTTGGTTAATGATTTGGGTTTCCGTCGTGTAGCAGCAAAGTTGGTGCCAAAATACCTCAATTTCATGCAAAAAAGAGACCGTGTTGACGTCGCAAAAGAGATAATTTGCGACGCTGAATCCGATCCCACATTCGTCAAAAGGATCATTACTGGAGATGAGACGTGGGTTTATGAGTACGACACGCAGTCCAGACATCAGGCAAGTGAATGGCGTTCACCAAATGAGCCGAGACCAAAAAAACCACGTCGTTTTCAGTCAAAAAAGAAAGCAATGCTCACAGTTTTCATGCATTACAACGGTATAGTGCATCATGAATTTTTGCCAGAAGGCCAGACAGTAAACAAAGAGTATTATTTGGACGTTATGAGACGTTTGCGTGAAGCAATTCGCCGAAAGAGACCAGAATTGTGGGCAGAAAACTCGTGGATTTTGCATCATGATACCGCACCGTCGCACAGTGCCATCATTATTCGTAATTTTTTGACGAAAAATGCAACAAATACCATCCAACAGCCACCGAATTCACCTGATTTGGCTCCCTGTGAATTCTTTCTGTTCAATCGAGTTAAAAAACCACTACGGGGAACACGTTTCAGCAGCCGAGAGGAAGTAATGGAAAAATCGCAGGAAGCACTGATGGACATACCGAAAACCGAATATAAAAAATGTTTCGAAGATCGGATCAAGCGCTGGCATAAGTGTGTTGCAGTCGATGGGGATTACTTTGAAGGGGACAACATAGATTTAGATGAATAAACTTGTATTTTTAATTTTCTGAATAAAGTTTTGATCAAGGTGGTATATAAAGAATAAAATTAAAGGGTAGGGTAGAGTCGCCTGAATCCGAAAAATCCCAGTAGTCGATCATTTGCTGTACAAAAACGCATAAACTGTGTTTTCGCTTAAATTTTAAAATTCTATGAATGCGAAATGCAACACTTGTTATTGCCATAAACCTTAAAGGGCTTTCTAGTATTAGAAGTATCGTCAAATTTATAAAAGAAGGCAGTTTGCATTCATGGTACAGAAAGTGTGATATGGTTCGGTTTTGGTAGAAAAAAAACTGTTTTGATTCTTGTGAGAAGAAATGTGTTTCTTTTGTGCAAATTAAGGTTAATATTTATTTTTAAAGTTTTCTTCGTTAGATAAAATGTACGAAATGTCATTTCAATAAAAGTTTTATGTAAAAACATTAAATTTCTGTATATTAAGACTGTTCGATTATAGGAAACCAAATTTTTTTGAGTTTCCTGTTCGAAACTGTTGTTCGAACACAGGCAAATTGTAGTTCCCGGAAGATTGGATTATTGGTCGTTCTGAAACAGGATGGATGAGGTCAGGAACCTTTTACGAATACATCGCAAATGATTTTAGTGGATGGCTTGATCAAAATCATATTCAACGACCAGTCGTTTTATTGGTTGATGGACATAAATCGCACATGTCAATAGCCATAAGCGAATTTTGCTCTAATAACTAGATAATACTCTATTCACTCCCTCCCAACACTACACATATTATGCACCCGCTGACGACGGGGTGTTTAAAGGGATTACAAGCTATTATAAAGCTTCAGTATGGGAATGACAGAGTTTACCAAAAGACACTGGTAAATCTGTTACCAAGACAAACTTCTGCGAAATATTGAAATTGGTCCTAAACAAAACTGATCGTTCTCAAAGTGTACGAAATGCTTTTAAGAAATGCGGCATTTATCCATTTGATCCAAATGGAGTTTAAAGGGCTTCATCTGTAAAAGAAAATCTTATGTTCGAATTCAGGAAACTTTATGTTCGGGCTCAGGAAACTAGTGTTCGAATACTGGGGATCAAGGCTAAAAAGATCCTACGCTTTTTGGTGAAACCATGAAGTTTTCAACTGAAGTTAAATTCCTGGGGTTATCCTAGATCAACAACTCACTGGAAAGAGTCAGTATCTCACTATTGACCAGCGAAAGTATACTGAATAACATCTGGGGTATCAGCCCAAAAATGACACTGTAGATGTACTGAACAATTGCTAAATATCTTATGCATCTCCAATTTGGTGGAATAAAACTAAACAAAAGTCTACGCAGACTGGACTTAGCAAACTTCAAAGACTAGGTTGTGTGTATATTATGGGTGCAATGAGAGCAGCATTCAACGCATCATTAGGGGTTCTTATATCAGTCGATCAGAGCAGCTCTAAAACAGTTCACCCATAGCTTTCACTGGAACTCAGGAGAAATGAACTATTAGGAATTCCTCTTACAGCCAACTGTCTGAAATATTACAACTTCAACCGTAACTTTAAGGTTATATTCCCTAATCAACAGAACTGGGAACAGAACAAACCTTTGTTTATAAAATATTCACTGGTGCACTGATGCAAAACATACAAAGGAGTTGGAGCAGGGATATACGGAGCAACTACCAATATCTCACTGTACGTAAGTATGGACAGTAGCATCTCTGTATGTCAAACTGAGGTACATGCAATACAGCTCACCGTTAGAGAGAACTTGAACAGATCTGTTACCAATAACAACATTTATATTCTCTCTGACAGCAAGGCGCGTAGTACTTGCTATCCAATCCACGCTTTTGAAATAACCTCAACAATTCTTTGGGACTGCGGTTAACTTCTCATAACACTAGCCAGCACCAATAAAGTTCATTTCATCTGGGTGTCAGATCACAATTGTTATGATGATAATGAAAGACGAATTGGCCAGAATAGGTTCGGCCTCAACATTCATGTTGCCACGAAAATTCTCTGCGGGCTACCATTTAAATCCATAAACAACTGTCTAAAAACCAAGGCAACAGACAGGCCAATAACTTTTTACCAACCCCTTCCCACAAAACAAGTCAATATCTACTGCATGTTCAACGAGGATGAAGAATCAGCAGAGCATATCCTTGCCACTATAATTGCGTAAGCAAAGCACGTCTACGTTTGCTAAAAAAGCCATACCTTCAGGCAGAAGATATCACTTCCAGTTCACTCAAAGATATAGCCAAATTGAATAGAAACTCAGGCATCATGGGTGAGCTTTAACTTGAGAAAATCATAATACGCCTAACCTGGCTGCAGTGATATTGGTACATAGTCCCACCTCTCCCTCCAATCTAATCTAATCTACACCAGCAGAATGCTTCCCTATTGTTCAAACTTATTTTGAAAATCAGTCTTTAATTCGCAAAACGTAAAGAAGATTACGTGACTTTGATGGCCCTTATAATCGAACAATTAAGCTCGCTATTAGCACCGCACTCTACATGATGCAAAGCAAACAATGCGTTAACGTAATGTGTCTATAGAAGAAACTGTAGCCGCTGTGAGTTAAACTGTTGCGGAAAATCCGGAATTGTCGATTCGATCGATTCGTCCACTTTGTGGAAAATTTTGCGCAAAGACCTTGGCTCATATGCTGTGGTAGGAACTAAGGAAACTCTTGAGCAACTTGAATGCGGCATTTATTTTTATCGAAAAGTCGTATCTAGAGACGAAGCTCACTTTTGACTCAATAAACTTGTCAACAGGAAAAATTCCCGAAATGAAACAAATCCGGAAGAGACTCATGAAATTG
Organism: Volucella zonaria; assembly: GCA_963966105.1. NCBI lineage: Eukaryota > Metazoa > Arthropoda > Insecta > Diptera > Syrphidae > Volucella > Volucella zonaria. The sequence continues at coordinate 159,146,120 of OZ014532.1, read as the reverse complement.
AATAACATCCACAAAAGTAACTCTTTAGTGTGATCTTTACGCTGGTGGCATCAAGAGACAGTAACTCGCGTTACTGATTTTACACTGCTTACGAACAATAATCACTGATTACGAGTATTTCTCCGGACGATATGTTGTCGAACAGATTAGAACTCTTGCCTTACTGAGGACTTGATACAATGATAACATAATATAGCGATTTGACAACACCCGACTACTTCTTGCGGGGGTACCTATGTAAAATCGTTGGAGTATGTTGATAAATCGCAAACTGTTCAGGACTTGGAACCGTATATTTATTTGGAAAATAGACAACCAAATACCCCAAAAAGTTGGTTTGCATTGCATTGTATTGCAGGTGACCACCGACTGCTTACGGGGAGCAACAAAATTTGCATACACTTGGCTGCAGGGCATGGAAAAAAAACATCCGACTTTACGGAAGCCAAAGTTTGCAGAAATAATGTGCCGGAGACGTGCAGTCTAGCTAAATTACATCGGAAGTTTTGGATTTTTTCTACAATAAAACGATGAGAGATGATCGAATACGTAACCAATTAAAGGAGAGCTTTCTTGTTCCATTGTATAAAGGCAAAAGCTGCACGAAAAATGTCCATCGATTAGCGAAGCTGATATCGCATAAAGGATAACACTAGAAAATGGATGATGCAATTTTTAAACTACATGGCAGTCAATGCAGATATGTGGAAGGCAGGATGACATATGACGTGATCCAAAGTTTACGGATGATGATGGATCTGCATATCGTCTTCGTCGATTTGGAAAAAGCGTTCGACATACATATGTTATATGTCAGCTATATTCGTTAAAACGGAAGTTAAATGCACATTGGGAAAAAGCGGATACTTCGATTTAAAAGTTGGAGTACACCAAAGCATTGTACAATAGGAAATCCATTGGCCTTTAATGTCGTGTAAGATTTTCTATTGAAGCAGCACATTAACTAATGGGGAAACGCACTAGGGGACCAAATATTCAAACTCCTAACATCTATTTAGAAAATGTCTGCGTGTCACCAAGGAAATTGCAATGACAATGTCGCACAAAGAATTTGGCACGAGGTGTCTAAGATAGTTCTAAAAGTACTGCTTGAACTTAAAAGTTTTCCCTCTACGACAGTACTTCGTCCGGCTTCAACATACGCAGAGCGATGGTAGATGTATAAGGAATACAAAGGAACAATGGCAGCGGGTGTAACAAGACGTGCTCTAATAAAAATTACGCGGATTCGCAGAAGTCTCCATATTAAGGAACGAAACTTCAGGCTGAGCAAGTCAGCTAATTTTGATATGTTCAACGAAGGTGGTCGAAAGATTCGTTCAGAAAGATAAATAATTGGAGCACTCAAATGCAATGCAGATACATTGGAAATATATGTAGCATTAATGTAATACCTACTGCTTCTCTATCTTCTCCATTGTGTTGTTCGCTTTATCATGCAGGAGGAAGGTGAGTGTGAAATTCATTACATGCCGAATGAGAATGAAAAGAAAAGACGAAAGAATAAAATTTGGAAATAACATTCATTGTGCGGTACCCGATTACCCCACTACTGAAAAGTGTGAGGATATTTAAATAGAACGCTGTGGCTTGAACAAACGTATCCGCGTACAGCTTGGCTTTTGTAAATTCCAGGTAGCTGCCAGAAATCATCCTCTTGCACCAGATTTAAGAGTTCCTAATAAACAAATATGTATTCATTTTCATTTATTTTAGAAAATAAAGGAATAGAAGTCAATGCCCGTCTTCTGTTCTTAATTGGAAATCCTTATTTAATCTTTAGTCTATTAGTTTTAAGCTTCCGCAGTTAAGGAGAAAAAAACTGCACGGGTAACAAGGACAAATTGAAAATTGTGGGAAAACATGCGGCATGACGATCCTAAAGCGTTCTCATGAGATAGTCATTTATCCTTACATCTCACAGGTTGTCTTAACTGGAAAAGATTTAATTTATCTTCCTTCACTTATTTTTATTTCTTTTATAATTACATAGTACAAAAGTATATTTTATTCTAAGTACAAACTACACCCTGTCCAGCGCCTCCACCATAACAATGCTGTTTCCTCTTATCACCTAAACAAAAGCAAATTATAGTATTGTACACATTTCAGTTATTATTTCTATTTACCACCATTCCGATATTATTTCTCGTGCTGTCTTTGCACTCTTCGACAGTCTCATCCAGCACGACGTTCATGAAAGGGTCGAAACCGCGCAAAATACCAGCTACGGACCTGCCGCCATTGAGCTTAAGTAGCATCCGTTTATCCATATATCTATTGAAAAGAAATTTTTAATATAATAAGCCAACAATTAACTAATTTATTTATTTACTTTTTCAACTCTGGTGGGTGGGCTTTTGACATATTTATTCAATTTATTTTACTTTACTTAGAAAATTCCAATCAAATCGATCAGCAAGAAAGCGTGACAGGTTTCTGTATGCTTATCCCGAATTGACAATCGAGAGAGTTGTTCGTTTTAAGATTTGGAAAGAGTTGAATGGGCACATACAGCGGAATGTTCCTAGAATACAAAAACGATAGAGTTTTATTTTTGCCTTCGATCGCTTTGAGCTTTTTCAAAATTGATATAAATAATTTTCCCTTTAACAACTGTGTTTTATTTCAATTGTTTTAACCCAAATTTATTTTCATGGCTAATTTAAACAAAGCAGGACTTGTAGGAGGGAAAACTTTCCTTCAGCTGCTGTTGCTTCAGAATCTGTTTTCCTTGTGACCTCAATAAATTGTAAGTCCTCGAAAAAGTCACAATATTTTGTCGGAGTTTGGCAGTTTTTAATGTGCAACAAAGAAATGGTATTGTCTTACAACTGGTAATTTATTAATAACCTACTATCACATTGGTTTCTAAATGTTCGTATATCTGCTATAGAGGTTTAATCAACACTTCCGATTTTAAATGAAGCAACACTGAAAACCTTTATAGGTGTAGAACATAGGACATAGTTCCGATGCGTCTTTTATTTGTACATGCTTCCCAATTACGACCATATCCCGAAAAAAGTGTTATATGGTCAAGGGCAATGTTGGATAAAGCGATTTTAAACAAATCTTCTCTCTGCCCTACTTTGTTTTCTATTGCATATGGCATTCATCGTATTTATACATGGTAACAAATGGCTTTTGGCGATACGTAGAGAATGTATTCGTCGACTATTATGGTTTATTATTATTATTATCATTTGTAGATCTAGCTGCCAGGGCTTTCGGCTAAGGCTATTATGGTTTAAATCTTTACTAACACCGTAAAGCACGAAAATTAATTAACCTTCCGACGCCACTACCCTTTCTGCTGTTAGTTAGCCCTCGTGTGGCTTAGGGCGTCAACAATGCCTGCGTGGTGACTGTCTTTGTGCCGTAGGGTGTGTACAATTTTAGGTCCACTCTCTCTTCCGAATTTCGAAGTTTGTTGGATCTTTGCCAGTTATCGTGTATAGTTGGTCATTCAATATACGATTTAATCAGAAGATCTTCTATGAATGAAGGCTTGCAGCTTTCTGACGGTGTGGGTCATTTTCCGGGTACTGTATCCCTAAAGTTGTACTGTTCCTGCTTTCGACCGGAGCATTCTCAGCTTAGTTTTTTTTGCTAAAAACATGGCTTCTCCAGATTTTTAGCAAGTACGGGGCTTTGACTCCCTCGACTGGCTGTCCGGAAATGCTGACTTGAGCGGTACTGGTGCAGAGAAATTGGTGTGTTAAGGGGCTTTGTTTTAGCCGTATTCATTTTGGACCTTACTTCGTTCGCCTCTGACTCCAAATTATAGACAATTTGGTGTTGGTCCAATACCCTGTAAGAGAGTAGGCAATGTAGTTAAGGCGTCAAAGGAATGAAGATATTCCATCTCAGGCCCAATTTTTTCAAGGCGGAGCTGCTCTGAGCACAACATTGATTCCTACTAAGAATAGTAACTAGTTGCAATAAATTTAAAATACTCGTACTACGCTGCGAACTTCAAACTCATCTCACAACTTTTCGTTGTGTAAGTCATTATATGACATGACATGACGCCATCATAGGGAGCCTATATAATTGCGACTAATTTTTGCGGTATAGCTCTCATGCGGAGGGCTCGGTATCTCGATTCAAACTGTCAAAGTCCTTCTCGCAATCGATGAACAACAAATGTAGCGCAGATCTATACTCGAAAGTCTACCTCTTCGATGTCGAATATTGAGTCAAGACGTTCTTTCACTCGATCCAGAATTATTCTAGCTATTTGTTTAGCCAAAGCCGAAATAACGTGTAAGTCCCTCCAGATGCCGGGAAAGGCTACGGGTGCCCATTAGTGGCTGTAGTTTTTCCGCTGAGATGGTGGGCGCGGCTTGTAACAGGTTTACCAGGACCCCGTCTATGTCAATTCCCTTGATTCTCTTCACGGTCCTTATCACTGTCATTATTTCAGCGTTTCCGGGGGTGGCGAGAGGTGAGATGCGAATACGGATGTTTGTTGTTGTTGGAGTTTAAATTAGTGTCGCCCAAGTGTTCAACACTGCCGCAGAATTTCCCCGACATCTTGTAAGGTATTCCTCATTCCTTTTATTAGTTGTAGGTAGTTGAAAACCTTCACCACCCACGTAATACTATGGACAGTCCTGATCTTGCGCACCTATTTGTTTCTCATTCAGTATTGATGGTAAGTGCGTTATGTAGCTACGCTTGTCTTTTCTTACACTTTGCTGCATTTTTTGTTCATTCGGGAGCTAGAGTTCTAGTTTGTTGCGCTCTTAATCTGATCTATTCATTGATCCGTCTCCAGGTATTTGCTATCGACTATAAGTTGATTTTTATTTTTTATTTATTTGTTGTCATATTAAATAAGAAAGCGTGCTGCTTTCGTTTTATCCTTGAAAACAAACGTAAGTACTCGTAGTGCTTGTTCACATTGGCGATGCAATGAAAGTCCTCACCATGAACGTCGTGTTCACATTTTCATAGTGTTGAAAGACTTTTTGACAAGCGGAACACTTGAATCGGAGCATTTTTAATTTTGAAATTTGAGCAGTTGGCCTGAAACATACCGTTTTTCCTCTCCTTTTACACTTCCTTGCTCATCAACCGTCAAAATCAAAATGAAAAAATATGTCAGAAATGGAACGATATGAAAAAAAACGATGTGCTTCACCCGAGAATCCACTTTAGAAATGGATTTTCGGACAATCTTCCTGTCTGCGCTAATGTGAACAGGCACGTATGTCCCGTCACGACGACGCAACGTGTTGCACAGAATTGAGCCAGTATCGTTCACAATTGCAGGCACCACCGCTTAGATACGTCCATATTACAAATTTTGTACACAACTAAAAGCGACAGTTTGAAATGAACTGAAAGACGTCATTTATATGTCATTTCGCTAGTTAATTTTTTTCCTTTTGACAATTTGTCTCTGCAGCAATTTTAATGCAGCTAGTAGATTTTGTTTCGCAACTGGAATTGTTATGTGAAATCAATTTGTAATTTGCCATCCAAACTATCAAAACTAAATATTTTGAATTTCTATGGCAGGCTTACAAAAATACTCTACATTAAAGTATTAGTACGGGATATTTTCTTAGAAGAAATAATTTACCATATATACTTTGTAGATATTCTGCGGACGAGGAGCGGCATTCTCCGCCTAATCATCCATCTCCTCGAAAAGTTGTAAGTAGTAGCAACGTTCCAAACGATGCTGGTTCTCCCGGGTATATTTATCTAGCACAGGGAGGGAATCACGCCGATATGTACCCTCTGGATGATCATTATTCGTTCATGTAAGTTTATAGAGTAGAACTATGACAGCATCCGACGTAATATTTACATATGTACCATATATTCATCCTTAGGCATCCGGATGAAGACGAAATTAGTTTGAATCACAGACAAAACCCTTCGAGGAGGGTGGAAGGCGGAAATGGTCTTCAAGATAGTTTGAGTTCACCGGTTGATAATGATCCAAAGCTTAGATATATCAATACTGAGAGGGAGTTTTCACTATCGGACAGGCACACGGATTTTCGTAACCTTTGTGATACTCCAGAGGATGGTAGTGAAATATGGATAACAAGTTGAAGAAGTGGAGGTAGTAATTAATTTTTGTTTCAGATGTGTCAATACGAAAATATTTGTCCGTGAGCGTTGGGGTAGTAAGCCTTATAACGGAAAATCTATTAAGTCATCCATTTATTGTGCTAAGGAGGCAGTGCCAAGTCTTCCACGCATCGCAAAAGTAAGTACTCCACTTAGGAAGTTTTATTGCATTTACTCTAGAAAATATAAAGAGCGTTTTGTATTCAAATTGGACTGTGACAAGCTTTGTGTAACTCGTGAAGAAACTGCGCGACCATAATACATCGGTTCTGCTGGAATTTTTTTTAGATGAAATCACATCTTCCTTTTAATTTGATTTAAGGTTCGGGTCAAGTCCGGAGTAAACTTATTAAAGCCATAAGTAAAACTATGTAGTGGGACGAGAGGTACAATTCGAGTAAAGGACGTCCTTTAATGTCGTTGACATAGTGGGTGAAGAATTTCTTAGCCTTTGGCAAAAGCAAGAGCAAAGTTGAATTATTCTCATGATATTATCAATATCTGAATAAAACTTTAGTCCTCTTTTGCAGAAAACGCCTTTTTATTATATGAAATTTTGAAATATGTAACGTAAATAACATTTAGGTTAGGTTAGGTAATAAGGGATGTGCTGGTCCCAAAGGGACGAGCGTGCACTGAGGCCTATTGGTTTATTGTGATTCCCTGTTGATACTGCTATTGTAGTATTATATTATTATTATTATTATTATTATGGTGGGTCCTACTTTGCTGAAAACCAGTCAAAGCTTCTAACAAACCTAATGAGATTACCAGTTTTGCTTTGTTGATTTCACGTTCTCTAAAAAGCCTGTACCTCATGAATTTAATACAGAGCACTTGGAAGTTAATACAGTCGCACAGTATTTGTGTGATAGTCCTGCCAATGAGACAGTGGCCAATTAGGACAGCTGTATAGATACGGATGTCTTCTTTGTTGAGTCCGAGGAGGGTACGTGTTCTCCTGCTGCCCAGGTTTCGGCAAAGGAAGCATGAGATGACACAGTTACTCCTGAAGATATTATACATATTTTGTTGAATCGCTCTTTGGTTACAAGTTCAATTTTGCGTTTCAGGGTTTCAATTGGTATATTTGTGTCGTTGTGTGTTACTCCTGTGTAGAGAGGCACCCTCACTAGTTAGCTCATCTCTTTCATCCTTTTCACTTTTGTGTGTCCACTGATACCCACTCGGTGAGATTCGCAGACTCTAGTTAGAGTTTGAGAACATATTCGTACTTCAATTGATTTGGTAGTTTCACTTGCCAAAACTTTTATGGCTGCTTGACTGTCCACAATGATAAATGAGGGCTGAAGTGCCATGAATCGAGCCTGTACAGCTCTACGAATGGCAAATATTTCTGCCCTAAATATAGATATATAGTATTTCACAGTACATTCCAGCTCTAGCCGTCTCCATCTCTAACTCTCCATTTTGGAGCCGTCCGCGTGTATTGTCCATTGTTGGTGACAGCGTTAGTTAACCAGTCATGTTTGCTAGAAAATGATGTGGAGAAACTCCTCCTGATACGCTTGTAGTCACTATACTCCTCAGTTTTGATGGTACTGCTTTATTATAGACGAGTGTCCTTAATTGTGATGCGTCCATAGACCTGATTCTTTAGTTTGGCCGAGCTTTTGGAAGCTGGGCATTTAAGGAATTCGTCTAAAGGAATGAGGTTGAGCATTATCTATAGTGCACCTTGAGGAGTAGACCATCACGCTGCTGTTACTGCGACATAGCACAGTGATCGGGCTTGTATGGAGGTAGGCGACAAAAATACTTCTACGTAAAATATAGTTTTGAAATTGCTGCCATATCAGAATGATATTGTGTAAAAATAGGCGTGGTTGTTCACCGACACGCCTTTTCCCATCCATTTATATCTTTATATGTCTAACAAAAAAAAAATTATTTATAATATTTTCAAATCAGAAAATTTATTTTATTAAAGTTATAACAAAAATTCATAATTGAAAATAAAAAATATAAACAAAAGTGAAAACTAAATTTCTGTATCAAAAAATTGACAAAAATTACATTTTGGATGTTAATATTCTTGAAGTAAACCAACCACGGACTTATTTAACTTTGACTTTTTTTTTGTAAGGCAGTTTTCTTAATCCACTTATAAAAGGGTCTGAACTAAGAAGTATGTAATCTATTTATTAAGTTTGTGTTTGTTAAGACGCGGGAAATTTTTCAAGTGTGTTGGAGTCTAAATTTTTTTAGGTCTTTATTTTTGGCCTCTGCAGCTTCCTCAGAGAGCTCCCCAATTGAAACTAGAGCTCGGTCGATGACTTCTGGAGCATGAATCAATGTTTTGTGGACTTGAAGATGGCAAGTAGTACCATGGATATTTTTCAACTAGTCTTCTAGCTGTCTCTAGCGCATAACCCCTGAATTTGTTCACATTCATTTTGTAGCCCGAATTTAAAGTTTTCAAAATGGTAGCGCATCTAGCAATTAAAGCTTCATCAATTCTTGAAGCCAAGCCAGGGTTTTTAAAAAAATTGCGTGCTGTGTTTCCATCATTTGATGTACCGGTGCCTCCAAACTTGGGTTTGTCCACTAGCAGTCCCATTTTCTTTCGGAACTCCGATTGAAGTTTTCGCTTTCGTGTCAATAGTTCAGTTTTTTCTTTTGGAGACCTGATTTGCCACGATCTTATCTCCAATTGATATGATACATGGAGCAAATAGTCAAAAAATTGTATGTACGAATGTAGAAGTGATAACCCAAATTCGTACCGACTTTCGTGAACTTTTTTTCTCAGACAGTCATCTATACTGTTCATTTCTATCGGTTTCGCTTCGCATATGTAACATTTTGTTGAAGATGTTCCACTCAAGGCATTACAAACTTTACCGTCCACCATTGTAAGCTGCAGACTATGCTCTATGCTAATGTGCCGCAAACCGTTTATTTTCTGCTTAATATACTTTTCTTCTGCAATGGACAATTGGGTAGATTACTTTTTAAATTGAAACCTACAATAAGTTTTCAATTAATAAGTTGGAGGGCACATAAGATGTTACAAATAAAGAGTTGTCTTCACAACTATTATTGACGAAATTCTGCATATACTCGCTATGCCCAGCAGCTGCAGCGGACTCGTCTACCTTTGATACCTTAACCATTTGTCGTTGTTTTGTTCGTTTTGAAGACTCCTCGAATTCTGATTTGGGACATCCGCGACTTCTAGCTGAAATCGACTTTTAAGCCTTTTTTTTTACAGAGAAGCTCTCCCTCATCTCAAGCCAATTCGAGTGCTTTTGCAAAACAACGTCTTTGGTGCGGTTGCATTTTTGCCAAAAACTCACAACCTTTTTGCTGACGTAGTTGGTACAATTCTGTGTTTCATCTTGGTCTGCACAATTCTGAGCTTTTTTAGCATTAGTGCCTCTTACAGAGCACCGCTCTTGCAAAATAAATTTGCGCGAAACGCTGCACAGAAAAGAGCCTAAATAATTTGACATGTACTACATCTGTGAAGAATAACAAACACATGACGGAAGCACGACACGTACACAATATGAGGAACAAAAACATCATGCTTTAAACTGGAAAATTTTAAGTTCGATTTTTTTATTTTTGTCATATGTCAGCGAACACTGTGCATAGGTAAGAATTTGCCTAACGATGCCCATGTACATCCAACGTTTACCAAAGGTTTCTAGTGCTTGTTTGGTTTTTTCTTCGATGTTAGGATTCCAACTGATCTTACTGCCTAGGATGATTCCTAGATATTTCTCTACAGATGAAAATAGTATCTTAACACTGGCATATCCTGATTCTAGGAAGATTATACTTTCTCAAATTTCTTTTTCTCGTCGACAACCCTAGTTGTTGATTGATTTTTTAAAGGATTCTTTGTGTTGCCTATTTTGCGAGTGTGACTGACTCTATTAGTTCGCTGATCGTTGAAAGATGTTTTCCTCCCAAAAGAATGACTATGTCATCGGCCTTAACAGCTTTCTGTTCGAAACTTGTAAAGATGTAGTTTGCAACAGAAAGCCGCAGAAGGGGAGAAATCACTCCTCCTTGTGGAGTTCCTTTTACAATTCTGCTTTTTAGTACTTTAGGGTGGCAGCGGCTGAAGTGGTAGTGTATTGGCTTTCTAATCGGATGGTTCGGGGTTCAATACCAGCCGCGCCCGAAAGACATTAATTTTTTCTGGCAACCAAAATCCATAAAATGTGTAGTGTCCAATTACACTAATAATTTAGTCTCCCCATTAAATGTTGGATGCCACCCATGGAGCGAAATAGTCACTGAGCCCAAAAATCTCTCTCTCTCTTTCCTAAAAAACGTAAGACGTGTTCAGGCACTTTAAGTGTCGTCATACCCGCTAGAGTGTTAAGTTTTTTTTTTTTTGAAAAAAAGCATGTTCCCAATCCATTATGCTATCGTTGTTACTAAATGGAGCTTGTCGAAGACCAGGCTTATAGATCTGGTGTTTATATTGTTAAATGCCCCTTCAATATCTTTCCAGTTTGTTGGGACGCATCCCAGCTTTAGACAACTAAGTTAATTTTAAGCCAAGGTAAGGTGTATTAAACATGGTCGGGATTACCTCGTCTGTTCCCCCGGATTTGTAGGGGTTAAACGATTTGTAACGAACGACATGTTATCCTGTTTTCTGTGAAAAACACTTATCTTCCAAGTATCTGGATTTCTACTGCACCTCTTGTGGGGTTATTTATAGTCCTTAAGCTCTTTCAGATGCTGCTTTGTTTTGAATCGTCTTCTTAGTGAGGCCATAAGTTGGCTGACGTTTTACAATTTGACTGGCACAATTACTATTACTTTTTTTTAAACTAATCTAGATTCGAAGTCACCCCATCATAATCACATGTGTGGCATCGTAATCCCAGTTTCCTACATAGTCGAAGTATTTACATAGATGTCAGAAGTTGGGTCTAAGGGCTTGGATAAATGGCAATGCAGATATTCGGTCTCAATACGACTGATTCGCTACACTTTATTTTCTTGTGCCTTTATTGAATTATGATGGTGCTACGCTTGTCGAAAAAGCTTTGCTTTTATACAGTGGAACAGAAAAAAAGACTTCTATTGGTTGCGCATCCGATAGCCCCTCATCAATTTATTGAATAAATCAAGAAATATGAATCCAAGATTTTTATTCATACTTCGGAAGGTATGTACTCCTGTCCGACGACATTCTATTTACTGCTTCGCCGACTTCGATTTCCGTAAAATTTGTAAGCCGTTAAAGTACTCTTTCCATCTATTGCAAATGTCCTTGTTGAACCGTTAGTGGGTTTCCTTGCTCATCTTCAATATACTTCGGCGATTGAATCGCTTGCTCCGTTTTTTTTTTTCGTTTATCCGTGTACTGCATAACGCCTGCTTATAGGTTGTGAATGCATCTCTTCTAATTCGCGATGCAATACCTGGGAACTTTTTTTTCGGCTCTTTTTTTTAAATTTTCCGGGTCTAACTTAAAATGCAATTAGCGGTTTCGCTATATTCCCTGTACTACTGCTTTTATTTGTTTATGTCGAGTTGGCTTTTATAACACGGAGAAGTGTTTTTTGCGCTGCTCTTGAATTTTTCCTCAAAATTGTTCCATATTGCGATATATAATTTATTTCTTGAAAGCCTCATATTGCTCACACCTGGAAACCGTCGAACTCTGAAACTAATATTTCTATTCGTCCGAGATCACTTTTCCGCTATGCAGTAGAAATGTCCGGTGGGGTTGTGTGTTGCGGCACTGGTATGCATGAATATATGAATGTATATCCGACTTTTCTTTGCTCCAACAGTTGTCTCTAAACATGTGAATCCGATCATGGGTACAGACTTCATTAGATTCAGTTAATTTGGTGAATGAAAAACGCGCTTGTTTGCGCAGCCTCTTTGTACAATTTTTGATTGAAGTATGCACAGCCGAAACTTTTCATCGAACAGAGTATTTCTCTATGTTTAAACGAGCCAGAAATGACTGCAACGTCTTTCTTAAATGTGTAAAATGCCAATACGACCAAAAACTGAAGCAAAAAATACTACAATGTACCAAAGGTAGTAACAGTTCGTCAAAAATATTAAAAATTCTGCCTCATCCCCCACCCCAACGCTCGTTTACAATGACATTCCAGCTGCCAGCTCTTTGAACAAGGCCAATCTGCTTGCCACACACTTTGCGACCAGCTCAACACTCCCAGATTGTGCTTTGTCTCTGCCTACACTTGAGTGCGTCGAATCTTCAATGGGACAAATCCACTTTCGCACTCGTGTAGTAGCAAGAGTTCTTAAAGATCTTAACATTAACAAATCCGCTGGTCTAGATGGTGTATCTCCCCTCCTTCTGTAGAGGTGTTCTTCCTCGCTGGCAAAACCACTGCGTAAGCTTTTTCATCAATCCTACTCTTTAGGACTCTTTCCGAGAAGATGGACAACAGCATTTGTCCAGTCCGTCCCTAAAAAAGGCGAATCTTCCTCTCTCTCCTCCTACAGACCCATTGCACTTACGTCCCTTCTTTCCAAGGTCACGGAAACTCTGATAAACCGTTAGCTAATGAAATATCTCGAAACTAAACTTCTTAATGACAGGCAGTACGGTTTTCGTAGCAGCAAGTCCACTGGTGATTTGATGGCATGTCTCACTTTCGGAACCAAAGCGTACATCAATCTGGCGAAAGCAAGATAGTTGCATTTGATATTTCTAAGTCATTTGACAGAGTTTGGCATCAGGCTCTTTTGTCGAAAATGCTTGCATTTGGGATCGATGACCCTCTTCTTCAATGGATTAGAAACTACCTTTCGGAACGTTCAATTTAAGTTGTCTTGGATGGTTTGAAGTCTGATATTCACAAAATAAATGCTGGTGTGCCCCAGGGCTCCGTTCTGTCTCCGACACTCTTTCTAATTTTCATCAACAATCTCTTGTCTGCTATTTCTAATCCAATATATTCCTTTGCTGACAACAGTACTGTCTGCTTTTCATATTCGTTTGCGGACTCACGTCCCTGCTTTTCGGCTGTAGAACGGGAACGGCAGCGTATGTTAAGCTCATTAAATTCTGATATTAATAGCATAACTAATTGTGGAACCACTAACAGAGTAGAATTTAATGCTTCCAAAACACATTGCTCTCTGCTGCCGTTAAAGCAAAATTTAAACACCCAACCGATAAACTTTCCATTCTCGGTATGTGTGTCAATGACAATTTACGTTGGAATGATCACATATTCGGTGTCGCCAAAAATCCTGCGAAATGTCTAGGTTTATTCAAACGATGTAAGAAATACTTTAACCTTTCTGATCTGGCCTCAATATACAAGGCATTTATCCTTGGATAAATTGGAGTAGAATGCCCATATCTGGTCGGGTGCGCCCAAAACATCTCTGCCCCTGCTAGATAAGATTCAAAACCGTGCGATAAAACTCATAGGTGATATTAATATAACTCAAACAATGGACACCCTCGAACACCGACGTAATGTCTCGTGTCTCACTCTGTTTTACCGCTATTTACACCACCAGTGCTCCATAGAAATCGCCAGTAGCATTCTGCCCTTTCAAACTTTTAACCGTAAGACTCGTCTCGCTATGAATGCTTATCAGAACCCTGAAAATATCGTGATTCATTCCTAAGCCGAACAACTCGCTTATGGAATGCCCTGCCTAGCTCGTTATTTCCTAGTCATTATAACCTTCAAACATTTAAAGCCAACGTTCCCCAGTACCTCTCTTTCCATCCTCCCTGATTTTCCTTCGTCAAGCTGTGTGCAAACATTTCACTAGGAAAACTCAGCTAATCAGAGGTAGCAATTCGAGTGGTTAATTAGCAAATTTGTCCATTTATTGTTCGCACTTGGTTCTGTTTGCATAATTCTAGAGATTTCTAGAGATAGTGATTGATTGTTATTGCAATCGTTCACATCAAATTTAGAAGTAACTCTCATACTTAAGCCTTATTAATGCAATTTGATTGTTACAGATATCACCTCACGCCCATAAGTTTATTACCCAGCATAATACATCTTCATAAGCGACAGGGAGTTACCACACTATGGAAAGGCTTAGGAAGCTGTCTTCTGGTTCGTGGCATGTCAATGGGAGTAGATGATTTAATAGCTAAATTAACTCTATGGCCCAAGTAAGAAATCAAAATGCAATATCTAATATTTGTAACAAGGAAATATATTTTTAATTAACAGAGAAGTTGACAGTCGAACAACCTTAAAACGTTTCGGACAGCATTTAATCCTGAAAAGGTAAAAGCAAATAATCTAATTTACGAATATTTGTATGAATAATTAAAAACTTGATTGTAGTGTAAGTATCGCGGTAGTAATGCCATTCTATGCTGCTTCTCTTGTGGAAACTGTTCAAAGTGACATCGCTAGCGAAAAACCTGGAATCTTAGATGTTTTTCGTGAAGGTGGACTACGCCTTCTATCATGGAGCTCTCCACAAAAGGGAAGAATGCTACCAGTTTGGGCCTTACTAGGTCCGAGTGTGTCTCTCGGCCTTACGAAATATATTTTTAGGTACAGTATAAATTAGATACAAATAGATTTATTCATTCATTCCGTTCTCGGTGTCTGTTGTAGCCTCTTTGTAAAAGGGATCTCAAGTCGTGTCATTCGAAGAAGTATTCAGAATTCACAGGAGCAAAAAGGAGCTAAACTAAAAGACGACTCTCTAACCAATCAAAATGTCCAAATTTATTCAAATTTAATATCCGTTCTGACATCAGAAATTCTATTCTATCCATTCGAAACAATTCTTCATCGCTTACATTTGCAGGGGACTCGCACTATTGTTGACAATTTAGACAATGGGTATTCTGTAGTTGCGATTTTAACTAATTACCAGGGGGCAAGGGATTGCTACAGAACAACCATAGCAACCGAAGGCATCAGTGGTTTGTATAAGGGATTCGGAGCTATTGTGTTGCAGTTTGCTGCACATATCGCCGTTATCAAATTAACCAAATGGGTTATCGGTCAAATTAGTGAAGTTATTTCAAGCAAACCTCCAGCAAAAGTGGTACAATATTACAATTTAGAAAGAGCAGGTGCTTCTAGTTCCACAACGATTTCTCGAAGTCTAAGCTCAAGCAGCAACATGGGCGGAAGTATCGAAAATGTAGAATAGACCAGCTTTATTTCTTTTTGTTGATAAATAAAATTAAAATACTTTCGAATTATTTTTTGGCGTTGTGTATAAAAGAATAAAAAAAAAGAAAACTTCAGTATAGCATAAATATTTATAATTTCTTTTTCGGTTTACTGTGATAAAATAGCAAAACAAAACAAAGAAAACATAACACAAATACATAATGTTCAATTTCGATAATTGCGTGATCTTTTTTATGATGGCTTGCCCCTTTCAATACGAATTTTTTAGATACAACAATGCGAGTGACGTTAAATGGCTCCCTGAAGCCTAATATGCACTTTTATGCATTTTTCAAAATATATAGAATATCTAAGGAAAACTAGTCATTTGGATGTCCCATCAATGTGAGAATGTAAGTATGAAACATGTGTCTCATTGAACGTTGTTAGTTGACACTAGAAACTAACGCAGTTGGCGGAAATTCATCCATTAACATATTTCACTTTTACTAGCTCTTTTTCATGGTCTGTCCGCTTTTCTTTTAAGATAATCTCGGACAGTAATTCAATGAATGTAACTACATACTCGTAACTGATAGATTTTATTTACATTGTTGGTGTTGCAGTCCAGATTGGGCTTGGGCTTCAATATTTTCCCATTTGTAGACTCCAATATGATTGAGTTTACCCTTCTCATGTCTGAAAGGCTAAATATTTCTCTACTAGGTCGTCCCTCCGGACATCTATCCGTTCTACATTGTCCAGCTATCCCAGGCGATAGTTGCGCATCTTTTTGACCAGGTTGATGTCGTTGTACAGAATGTAGAATTTTTATATTAAATTTTAAATCAAAACTATTATTACTTTTTGTTTTTATAGCTTTTTGTTAATTAATTTTTGAAAATCAACAGTCCTTATGATCAATATATTCCTTTTTTGTCGGCTTCGGTTCTTCGTTTCTATGTTTCTGCATTTCAAAAAGCACTGTACATCGCATGTTGACTGAAAAATTGGACGTGAGAAAGCTGTGCGCAAGATGGGTGCCGCGATTGCTCACAACGGAACAAAAACAGCGTTGTGAGGATGTTTCTATCGAGTGTTTGGCGCAGTTTCACAGCAATAAAGCCGAGTTGCGTAGATTCATAACCATGGGTCCATCACTTCACACCCGAGACGAAGGAATAGTCCAAACAATGAACTCAAAGGGGAGAATCGGCTCCAAAGAAGGCGAAGACAGTTCCATCTGCAGGCAAAGTCATGGCATCAATTTTTTGGGATGCGTGTGGGATAATTTTCATTAAATATCTTCAATGCGGAAAAACAATCAACGGCGTGTATTGTGCGAACTTATTGCAGTGTTTGAAAGATGAAATCAAGAAAAAACGGCCGCATTTGGCAAAGAAAAAAGTGTTGGCTTTAGCCAATAGTAAAGAGGTGGAGTCTGCGGTTGATGGCTATTTTAAGGAGCACGACGATTCTCACTATAAACAGGGTATCGAATTGGGACTACCCTCATACATTCTTCTTCCCAAGTATTTCTCATTCTTGGAGTTTAATTGTGGATTTACATACATATATAGTGTATCTATGAGTTCACAAAAGCCATATAAAGGGTGTTTTTTTTTAGAGATTTGGTTTTTAAACTGGTAACACTGTTTGTTGAATTGTGGTTAGTGCGTTTTGCTATTTTACGACGAATACATTAACGCCAGAACAACGCGTGCAAATTGTGCAAACTTATTTTGAAAACCATGGTTTGGTTCGTCAAATTTATCGTGCCCTGCGTTCATTTTACGGTCGACATAATCGCCCATCTGAGCAGATTATTCGGAACACGATGAATCGTTTTCGCGTCACGTACACTCTAGTGCATAATACGCATTCCCAAAGACGATAAACAGTGCGAACAGAAGAAGTTATTGCCGTTGTGGAGCGCAGTGTTGAGGGGAATCCGAATGAGTCGATTCGGTTTGTGCACAGCAATTGAAGCCATGCCTATCCACTTGGTGAATATCCAGCTTGTGCAAGAGTTGAAATCGCGTGACCTATTATACCCGTCGTAGGTTCGGTGAATGGGCCGAAAACTTGATTCAGCGTGATCCTCATTTTCTCGCAAAATGTTGTTCTCCGATGAAGCCCATTTTGGGTTAAATGGATATGTAAACAAGGAAAATTGCCGAATTTGGAGTGGAGAACACTCAGAGGTCTTTGTCGAGACGACCTTACAACCATTAAAACTCACTCTTTGGTGTGCTTTATGGGCTGGTGGAATCATTGGCCCATATTTCTTTAAGGACGATACCGGCCAGAATGTTATCGTTCGTTCCTCAGTTGGATGGCAATGACGTGACAGAGCTTTGGTTTCAACAAGATGGCGCAACATGTCACATGGCGCGCGACACTATCAATTTATTTCGGGAAACATTTGCTGAGCGTATAATTTCGCGTAATGGACCTGTGAACTGGCCTTCACGATCCTGTAATCTAAAGGTTACTTTTTTTTGGGGGTATGTGAAGTCACTAGTCTATGCCGATAAACCAGACACGTTGGGCGATTTAGTAGTCAGCATTCGCCGTGTTATTGCTGATATATGACCCCAGTTGCTCGATAAAGTTGTCGAAAATTGGACTTGCCGATTGCGCTTCATTCGAGCAAGCCGTAGTGCGCATATGCCCAATATCATATTTAAACACTATTGGTATAAAATTATCTATTAAATGAAGCTAATGTCATAGACTTATTTCTTATGTCTTATTTCATATTGAATTTGTAAAACACCGTTTACAATATTCCACATAAAAAAGCCATAGGCTTTGGTTTAGATCTGTTTTGGGTCTGTGAGTCATATTTGAACGAATGAATCGAACCTTGTTTCATTTAGTTGTAAAATAATACCACGACCGGCTTTTCAGAATCATTAGCTTTTTCATTACAAGATGATAAAAGAAAAACCCTCCTTGAGGGCTCATTGGTATCTTTTTCACATGTTGTTAACGAGTTCCTTAGTGCCACGCGTCTGATTTTCATTTCGACGTTTGTCCATTTTACAATCTCTCATATGATTTTATCATTTATAGAATAATTATAGAAGCAGATCTAGGGATCTAAAATATCTTTTACCACTTGAGTTGGACCTCTAGAATCTCGAACAATATACAGAATTGGAGTTCTATTGAATGTTTTGGCCTTTATGGTTAACAAACACTTTCCATTCTTACCTCGTAATACTTTTTGAGATGGTTTAATTATTCGACCAGACTCCACCCAATCTAGGGCTAGATGGATTTCGATGCAGCCTGTTGAGATTTTTCGTGAACCAATTCATTATTTTCCATCATAAAATCATCTTTATATTCGCTGTGGACATCATCCCCCAGTTGATTATCTTCCTCTTCGCTGAATCAAGAGGCAAATAACTCTCATCTTCATCCATTATACTTTCTATAGTTTGGTATGATCCATGATGGTATTTTAGCTTAATAAGTAAATAAATATCAGAATACGTGAAAAAAAATAACGATAATCGAAAAAACCAAAAACTGCTAAACATTACTTGTGTACCAATGCATAAACATAGGTCTCAGAGACGTTAAAGCAACTTCTTAATGCCGTAACTAAAAAAATTTTTTGGCTTTGACCAGAAAATATCTCAAGAACCTCTTGGACAACATCCCGAGCTCTAAAAATATTTCCTTCAAGGAAGTTTTGCAGACTTCGGAATAAGTAGAAATGTGAAGGTGCTAAATCTGAAGAATAAGGCGGATGCATCATTTTTTCCCAACCGAACTCCTGTAACTGTGTTCAGGTGGTTGTAACTGTATAAGGGTGAGCGTTATCCTGATGGAATAGAACACCTCTTTGATTAACCAGATCTGACCGTTTCTTGTTAATGCCGATTTAAATCTGCATAGCTGTTGACAGTGGACTTCTGCGGTGATAGTCTGGTTACGAGGCAACAGCCCAAAGTGGATTATTCCCTCAGCATCCCGGCGTACAGACAGTAACACATCGAGCGGGTGAAATCCATCTCTGGGATATTGTGCAGGTTTGCCAAAACGGGTCTTGATTGTGACGAGATAGAAGCACAGTGCCAGCTCCGATTCTTTGATGAAGATTATTTTCTTTTTGCCATATTTGTTAGGTCTCCATGGATGCTCATATGGCTTGCGTTGAGTTGCCTTCCGAGTTCCTTTACCGTAACAGTGGGATTTCTTTCGGCTCGAATGAGGTTTATTCTTAAGGTCAAAATTACCGTTTCTAAACTTTGCAAACCAACGCCGACACTTGAACTCCATGAGAATATCCTCTCCATACACATTGTGGATTTCTCTATTGACTTCACTTCCATTCTGGTTTTTCCTGAAAAAGAAACAAAATGGTGAATATGCTCTTCCAGTTAAAAATGCAAACTTTGCAAACTGAATGAGCAGTATATCCCAAATATTGGGTCTACAAGTAAGTTTCCAGCGTTTGTCAGAGATGGCGCCACCAGTGGATCCCGGGCAGAAATGTCAGACTCCATGTGTTTTATTTGTAGGTTTTGTATCTGTCAACAACTTTGCAGCGTTATATTTGAGCAGTTCTATCGGTGTCGTACATTTTATCGAGCAAAATCATGGCAAGTTTCCAGCCAAATAAACGTCATTTGCGGGAAGCGCTGCTTTTATTCTTTAATATGAAGAAAAGTGCGGATGAGTCCTATCGTTTGCTTTCGGAAACTTATAGGGCGGAATGTATTGGTGAATCGACGTGCCGCGCGTGGTTCAAACGGTTCAAAAGTGGTGATTTTGGAGTTGAAGACAAAGATCGCCCCGGAAAGCCGAAAAGTTTTGAATACGAGGAATTAGACGCTTTACTGGATGAGGACCCGTGTCAGATTCAAGAAGAACTTGCTGCATCATTGGGCGTCACGCAACAAGCCGTTTCCCTGCGCCTAAAAGCACTGGGATTCATTCAAAAGGTTGGAAACTGGGTGCCGTACGAATTGAAGCCAAGAGACGTCGAACGGCTATTTTGCATGTCCGAAATGTTACTGCAGCGGTATAAAAATAAATCATTTTTGCATCGTATTGTCACTTGTGATGAGAAATGGATTTATTATGATAATCCTAAACGCAGAAAATCGTATAAACCGGCGAGCCCGCCCAATCGACGCCGAAACGAAATATTCACGTGAATAAGGTCATGCTCTGCATATGGTGAGATCAAAAGGGTGTCGTATACAACGAACTGCTTCCGAGTGGTGAAACCATCAAAGGACCATTATATCGAACCCAACTAATTCGTTTGAAGAGGGCATTAAAAGAAAAACGGCCAGAATATGAGACCAGGCATGAGTCCGTCATTTTTCATCACGACAACGCTCGGCCACAGGTTGCGGTTTCGGTGAAAAACTATTTGGAAAATAGTGGATGGGAAATTCTGCCTCACCCGCCTTACAGTCCAGACTTGGCACCATCTGACTACCACTTGTTTAGTTCGATGCAGAACGCTCTTACGGGAATACGCTTCAGCTCAGTAGACGAAATCAAAAATTGGCTCGATACGTTCTTGGGCTCGAAAGACGAGAAATTTTTTTGGTCCGGAATTCATAAATTGCCAGAAAGAAGGGGGAAAGTTGTAGCTTCCGATGGACGATACTTTGAATAAATCATTGTAACTATGTTTTCATAATAAAACTTCAAATTTTGGAAAAAAACGCTGGAAACTTACTTGTAGACCCAATACTAATTTCAATAACGGTTTTAGCATTAAATTGGTTTTGTGCATCGTATGGCAATTGGAAAATAACCCTCGAAATACACGCACAATATGATACTTATGTTATACCCTGATGAACTGAATTGACAAGAAAGGACAAAGAGCGTTAAAAAGAGATGAAGATTTGATCTTTGGGTATACGCCTCAAAGGCGTAGATTATGGTTCTAGGGTTAAGTTAAGTTAAGTTCTTATCACTATAGTTCAAAAAATCGTCCAAGTCCTGACGGATGCTACCAGTGTTTATAAACTGCTTTAACTTGGGAAAAGGTTGCAATCGGTAAGAATAATGTGGATGGGGCAACACTTCATATTTCAAACTTCCGAGTTCTAACTGTGCTGCATGTTGTCTTGCTTTACCATGAAGTAGAATATGGCCATGCTTATTTACCAATGAAGCTTGTTTTTGGTATAATTTGCTATGCACTATATCGATTTCTATACAGGATGACTCTCTTGTGATTGTTTCTCCGGGTTTGAGAAATGAATAATTCACAACTCCCATACTTCTCTGCCATATTGTCACTATTACCTATTCGGTGCGTATTTCTGCCTTGGTCCCGTGGAAAGCTCACTCGGGTCCAAGCAGACCCCTGAATTGTTCTTTTATCATACAGGGTCCGCTTTCCATCGCAGATAACAACTCGAAGCAAAAAAATCTATTGGACAAAGGCATTACAAACATCGTCATCATCCTGACCGTGTGGTGGTTGCTGTTTGGTGTGGTTTTTGAAGTGGCATTATTGGTCCATTTTTCTTCCAAGACCGTAATGAAAGAAACTGATTTTTTATCGCTACAAATGAGGATTTGGACTTGGGCAGGCTATAGTTCCATCAAGATAGGGCTACATAGCCCTCCAACAATCGATTTATTGTACACTAAGTTCAATAATCGTGTAATCAGTCGTTTTGGTGATGTTGCTTAGCCGTGGCGCTTCGTTTTGACGCGGTTGGACTTTTTTTTTGTCGGGTGCCATTGAATATCGATGCTATGCGAACAACCCAGAGACGATTCAAGAGACTCAAGAACAATATTGGTCAAGCTATTCGTGAAATCGAAAATGTATTGAAAAATTGGGCTGACAGGATAGCCTAATGCCAAGCCAGTTGAGGCAGTCATTTGAATGACATAATATTCCATAATTAATCGCAAGGCTTACTCTTTACAAAAAAAATGACAATCGTTGAAAAATATTGAAGAGTATTTTTTTTATAGGCTTTTTAAAAATAAACCAAAAGAGGGCCGACCCTTTGTTATATACTTATCCTACGACAAGCTATGTAGGACTGTAATGAAACAAGAGGTTTTTTTGAACACAATTAGACAATACAATTCTTGACATCATTTGGTGTCGGGCCCGAAGTCGTATTATCAGGTTTTTCACCTACTTTCACGATCCAAGTTCAAATTTACCATACAATTGCTTTGCTTCCAGCAGAAAATAATCGGCATAAGTTTTTATAGATTTACTTTATGGGGGATGAAACCAATGAAGTGGACCGTAGGTGTCAAAATATCCAAGGCGTAGAAAATGAGACTGTTTTGAAGTGTGGCATGAAACTAACTGCCAAATATCCATTTTTAAAACTGCTTTAGGGAGAAGATTAGAAATTAGTGATGCACCAAGACCGTACACAAAGTGCGGAACATGAGAGACGATAAAACGCTAATAAAAAAAGTCGTAGCCATAGTTACAGGCGAACAGTTCGCAACTCGCGACATCGTTTTACATGCACGTGATGGCAGATTAACTAGGGTGCCTGAGTGTCTGATACACATAAATAAATATTATCTGTTACCTTTTTACGGCTAAGCTGCTGAACCCATTTTGATGAAATTCGGTATGGACATAGCTTAAACCCTATGGAAGAATATAGTTTAACCCACCTACCTACTTTAAATGGCAGCCGGCAGCTGACGTTGTCGCACGTACGAAGTTCATATTATAAAATTTGCGCTGCGTCGAACAACAAACTTTTGAATTTCTTTCTTTGTCAGTTTAAATGATTCGATTTAAAACTAAAACTACTACACATAGTAATATTGATTTAAGGAGGTTTGTAAAGTTATTTAGTTTAAGTAATTTAACTCTGTTTAATCTTTTTAGAAAGTCACAATTTTTTTTCAGTGCAGATCAGCGCCCAAGATGAGAACTTTTCGCAATATTAATAACGATTTGCAGACTTTTAAATCCCTAGCAATTGACGTGGCGGAAGATACATTGGTCAGATTTTAAGACCCCAATGCTACATACAATGATTTTTATTTACAATGAAGCTCTCATAAAGGTGGCAGACCAAGTAACAATGACAACCGGAAAACATTTATCATTGCAACAGCAACTCACTGAACACGTTGCGCATTTCAATCCAGAATAAGGAATAGTTTTTAACAATGTTATGGAACAAATTGAGAGTGGTGAATGGTTTCTCCTTTCTAGATTCTTCCTTACGTACTTCTTGGCAAGACTTTTCTTTTAAATTTGCCCTTAACCCAAATTCGGAAACTTAAAGGAGCTGCTGTTGCTGGAATGGCTGCCAAGGTACTCGATGGTGATTGAATCGCTCATTCAGCTATTAAACTGCCATTGAACTTAGCTCATGAAAAAACACCTATTTGTAACATCAGCAAAAAATAACGATCGTGGACGAATGTACAATTTTCCACAAAAGAGCATTCGAAGCACTAAACCGTACCATGAAAGATATTCAAAGCAACCAAAGTATTGTAGGAGGCGATTTTAGACAGACTGCCCGTAATTACTGAAGGACACCTGCAGATGAAATAATTGTATATTTAAAGGCGTCAACTTTGTGGCAAATATGCGAATAAAACTGCAAAACGACACAGAATTAAGCAATATGCGGATGGTCTTTGTAAAATCGGCGAAGATCGTAATGCTACACTTCTTGCTAACGGTATGATTATACAAGGACGAAATCGTGAATTCTGAAATGTTGTTCCAAGTACTGAGGAATTGGTGAGCAAAATTTATCCTGAACTGCAAACTAATATGGGAAATAAAGGGATTTTCGGGCCGGCTAATGAGAACGTAGGAGAGATAAATGAAACAATTACACTTGCGGTCATAAAAACCGCACCATATCAAAATGATTGAAAAATTGTTAATAACTACGATAATAATTTTTATAATGAAATGAAATTTTTGTTGAGTACTCCGCAGTAGTTTATAAGTATTTCTATCTAATTTCCAACTGTTTATTGAATGTTTGAAAAAAGATATTAACAAAGAAAGAGAAACCAGTTAATTTTCTTATTTTTTTAAATTTTTTATTTTTTTTTTTTATAATTTACACGCCCCTAAGGGGTTATGAATACCCTTTTACTGTTGCCAGGGCGCGGGTGGAAAGATAGAAGGAGGAGAAAGGAAAGCATTGTTGTGAAGTAGTGGTTTGAAACTCAGGTGTGCTTGGTTAACGAAATCAAACGATACATTTTTTATGTATGTGTATATAAGATGTTTAGATATGCCACTTTTACCAAAAAATTATCAATACCGAGTTGCTCCTCCTTTGGCGGTTATAACCGCTTTTATTCTAGAAGGCATCGAGTTTACTAGAAGTTCAGTAATATCCCTTGAAATTTCAGTATTCCATACATGTTCCAGAACTTCATTTAGCTTTTTTTTACTCTCTGGTTTATGTTCAGCCTCCTTACGTTTCATTACATGCCACAAGTGTTCGATTGGGTTTAAATCGGGCGAATCAGCTGGCCAGTTTAGTCTGGTAATTCCGAGGTCATCAAACGTTTTCTTGAGCTGAAAATTTTTGAAAGACTTGTTTGTTACTTGTCTGTTTATTATTTATAAAATAGACATCTAGAAGTTGATTTATAACACTTTACTTACGGATTTGACGCGGTGGCAAGGTGCAGAATCATCTTGAAAAATGCACTTGTCAGTATGCGAATGATGCTGTTCAATTGCTGGTACCAAATACTCCCTTACTACTTCTCCATACTTTTGAGCGTTCATAGTTCCATTAAAAAAAATGCAAAGGGCCCAAAACGTAAAAAGAAAAACATCCCCAAACCATCTGGCTTAGAGGAAACTTCACTGTTTTGACTATGCACTCGTCCTTGAACCTTTCACCTGCTGACGGTCGTACGTATGGCAAATTATCGGCACACAACAAATTAAATTTACTTTCATCGGACCATATCACACATCGCCAATCATCCTGCGTCCAATCTTCGTACTTTTTTGTCCACGTCAAGCGAGCTTTTTTCATTTTTGTGGTTAGGGGAGGTATTTTCGCTGGTCGTCTTCCATATAAATCTATCTCCCGTAGCCGTCGGCGTATGGTTTCGGCGCTTAGATCAACTTGATGAAATTCACTCAGCTCTGCTCTTATACGGACAGCATTTTTAAAGCGATCTTTCATGCTAATTCGTTGTAATACATTGTCCGTCTTCTGGGTTGTTTTAAGTTTTCGTCCCGAGCCTTTTTTCCTTTCCAGTGGATCAAAATTTTCTTTTTTCTTCATCAGTCGTACGATAGTTGAATGACAGCATCCTATTTTAACCGCAATCTCACGATTGCCAAGCCCTTCTTCGACCAAAGTCAATATTTGAACTTTTTCGTCCCGTGTCAGTTGATGTATTTACCAGACATTTCACATTTTTTTACTTGTCACCGTCACAACTCAATTCAAACTGATTTTTTTTGCACTGAATGCGAGGCCGAACTCCGCTGTGGGGAATACCCTTCATTAGTATGGGAAAAACCCTTACGATCTGATGTAATTAGGCATTTTTTGAGAACTCATTAGGTGGTGCGGTTTTTATGACCGCAAGTGTATGTCACAAGTAGAATGAGATATTGTAGAATATTTGTCTGAGGATAATGTTATGGACACCGAAGAAGAAATGGTGTGAAGTCCATTTCTTAACTCTTTGAACTTGTCAGGATTCCCTTCTCATAAACTAAGGTAAGGGCTGGTTTTCCGGTCCTCTTAACCCATTATCTGCCACTGTACTCAGTGGAGTACAGTATTTTTGAAATTTTGAAATCGGTATTTTTCAAAAAGTAGGGTTTGAATTTTATTTCTTTCAATTTGAAAGCAAACATAATTATGTGTTTTGTCATTTGGATTCATTTTCTTGAATTTGCCATCTGTTTGCAAGTACTCGTATTTGCGTTAAATTTTGTGAGCGGTGTTTTTTGTTTTACGCTGTTTTGTGTCTTTCTACAAGAAAAAGATTGATAAAAGTCTAGACTTTTGCTTAACAAAAGAATAAAGAATTCCGGGTTTTAAGTTTTTTATGTAAAAACAAAATTCTAAATAGGTTTCACATTAAAAGATTTTCGTGCTAATTTTGTTTTATGACTGGACTTACAGAAAAATGGCTTCTCAAACCATAACTTGCAAGAATATTTATGGAAAGCGCTATTCGAGCCTGTTTATAGCTGTTGATGATATCCCAAATGATGGAAATGAACGGGAAGTAGTAATAATTCCACCGGATGTTGATGTTCAAGCGGATGAAGAAGATTTATGCGAGGATGATTTGCTCAATTCAAGCATTCCTTTTGACACCCCAGGAGCAGTAGGAGTTGAGGTAAGCGATGGGTTAGAAAGTGATGACGACATTCCAATTGCTCGTCTAAGAGAAGAAGGTAAGCCTCATGATCGTGCTCCTAAATGGTCAAACCACGTTTTTTATTCCACGGATTTGACAAAAACAACAGTTGGTTTTGAATGACGAAGTTCAAATTTTTGAACACTTTTTTGACGATGATGTTATGAATTTGATTGTGGAACAAAGCATGAAATATGCTCTCGACCAAAACTGCCACTCGTTCATATGGTATTCACAAAAGCCGGTCTCAGAAAGTTTGTTGGAATTTTGCTATTTTCCAAGAATTTTTGTACTGGTGTCTGGATGAAGATACACGAATTCCGTTAGTAGCAAACGCCATGTCCCATAATTGATTCAAGGAAATCAAACGTTCTATTCATTTGGCAAACAATTCAACGATTGACAAAACCGATAAAATGGCAAAAGTTGAAACCTGTCAATAGACGAAGCCATGATAAAATACTTTGGCCGTCATTCTGCAAAACAATTCATGCGTGGAAAACCGGTTCGTTTTGATTATAAGGAGTGGATGCTCTGCAGTGACGATGGTTGTTGTTACAATTTGTGTATTGTATATTGTGTGCCAAGAACGTGAGTCAAACAAACAAATATTTACAACTTGGATCTCGTGTAGTACGCGATTTACTTAAAGTAATAAATACGCCAAGTGATTACAACGTATTTTTTGATAATTATTTCATAAGCCATGGCCTATTGTCGAAATTGAGAAGGAAAGAATTTCGTGCAACAGGTACCGTTCGGAACAAGAGAACAAAGAAACTTCCACTCAAATTCTTGAAGACGGTTATGAAACCAAAACGTGGGTATATATGTCCCAAATTTGATAAGAACAACAACATCTTGCTTGCCCGATGGAAAGATAATGCAGTTGTTACAGTCGCAACAAATTACGATATTTTGGAGCCGTTAAGAAAAGTTAAGAGATGGTCAACCACAGCAGAAGAAAAAGTATTGATTCCTCAGCCAAAACCTTTGGTCTCATACAATGAGGGCATGGGCGGTGTCGTCCTTCATGATCAATTTGTGAACATTTACCGGATAAAAATAAAGGTTAAGAAATGGTGGTGGCCAATTTTTACACATACACATAGTTCCCGGAATGTATTCAGAAAATTGGAAATACAAGTTTATTCATCTAAATCCATATTGTCCCCTTTAAAGTAATCCCCATAGACTGCAACACACTTATGCCAGCGCTTGATCCAATCCTCGAAACATTTTTTATATTCGGTTTTCGATATGTCCATCAGTGCTTCCTGCGGTTTTTCCATTACTTCCTCACGGCTGCTGAAACGTGTTCGCCGTAGTGGTTTTTTAACTCGATTGAACAGAAAGAAGTCACAGGGAGCTACATCAGGTGAATTCGGTTCCTGTTGGATGGTATTTGTTGCATTTTTCGTCAAAAAATTACGAATAATGATGGCACTGTGCGACGGTGCGTTATCATGGTGCAAAATCCACGAGTTTTCTGCCCATAATTCTGGTCTCTTACGGCGAATTGCTTCACGCAAACGTCTCATAACTCCCAAATACGAGTAATACTCTTTGTTTACTGTCTGGCCTTCTGGCAAAAATTCATGATGCACTACACCGTTATAGTCCATGAAAACCGTGAACATTGCCTTCTTTTTTGACTGAAAACGACGTGGTTTTTTTGGTATCGGCTCATTTGGTGAACGCCATTCACTTGCCTGATGTCTGGATTGCGTGTCGTACTTATAAACCCACGTCTCGTCTACAGTAATGATCCTTTTGATGAATGTGGGATCAGATTCAGCTTCACAAATCGCAAATCATCTCTTTTGCGACGTCAACACGGTCTCTTTTTTGCATGAAATTGAGGTCTTTTGGCACCAACTTTGCTGCTACACGACAGAAACCCAAATCATTAACCAAAATGTCTTGGACGGACCCATAGGCAATGTTCAAGTCCTCCGCTATCTCTCTGATGGTCAATTTGCGGTTATTGACCAACATTTGTTTTAATTCATCAATGTTTTCGTCGGCTTTCGATGTCGATGGTCTGTCACTGCGTTCATCATCTTCGATTGACTCACGACCGCTTTTGAACCGCTCGGGCCACTGGTAAACGACCGTTTTCTTTAGAGAATCGTTGCGGAAACACTTTTCCAACATTTCCAACGTTCGCGCACTGTTAAATCCGTTTTTTACGCAAAATTTATTACACGTACAAGTTCGTTGTTGCAAATTTAAATCCATTTCTAAAATTGTAAAAAATCGCCAACATATACAGAGATATATGTACTCTTGGCTACGTAACTTTTGCAAATGTCAAGCTATGACGTTAAAATTTAGAGGGAATGTCAACAACAGATTTACCAACTTAACAAAAAAAAAAAAACAGAACTCAAATCGGAACAGTGGGAGCGCCACACGGTGGTGTGGTGCGGGAACTTTTTGATCAAGGTGGTAAATGATATAAATCCAAACTTCAAGTAGTCCAAACTGTATTGTCTGCAATTTTTTTTCGTGTTTGCCATCATAAAACTGAACAGTTATAGTTTTAGGTAGATAACAACTTTTCTAAAGTAATTTCAAAAAATACTCAGAAAAATATTAAAACGTTTTTTTGGTACTTACCCTGTTACTTTTTCATAAACTGCAGAAATGTGTGGTTACGCTATTAACGCTTGTAGGTAACTAAGGATTTTGTAAATTTTTTTTCAATCACTTTATTTCAATTCACTTTATTTAGCTATGTAATCACTTTGTAATCTCTTGAAATAAATTAGTAGATGAGTGTATTGTCATTGATATTGAAGTTCCAACGAATTTCAAAACGCAAATGAACTTTCAACCTTGTTATATAACAAAATATCAGGAGCATGTTTGGACCTGAGCTTGATCTTGACTTCGTTTGTGTTAAATCGCGTATACGAGTATGTGTCAAATATGTACATAGCAAGGCAAAACGTGTCTGAAAGACTTGTACGCTCGAACACATTACCTTGCACGAACTAGTCCACGCATATTGACTTGCCGAGTTTTTTAAAAGTACAACAATGATATTTCCTACTAAAATATTAGTCATTCTTATAACAAGTTGGTACACATAACACAACTTATACAGTATCTTGAACGTTTCAAATAAGAACTTGTGTTAATTAATAGGGGTCGAGTTTTTGTTTATGTTGACCCCTGGGAAACCGATTTCGACCCCAAGGGATCGATATCAACCACTTTGGGAATCCCTGCTCTAAATTAAGCTTGAACCCGGTCTTACTACACAATGGCAATATTTTGCCTTCAATTCCTATCAGCCATACAGTCTATATGAAAGAGTCCTACGAAATCTGAAAACTTGCTTATCACATATAAAATTCAATGAACGTGAATGGAAAACTTAGGGAGATTTAGAAATTGTGGCTCTATTGTTTGAATTCCAGTTAGGTTACACGAAGTTCTCTGTTGTTTCATCTGTGAATGGGACAGCTATGCTAGAAAATATCATTTTAAAAAGAAGTCATGGCTTCTTCGTAAGTCACTCGAACCAGGACAAAAAAAATGTTCAAATTGTCCCTTTGGTTGACTCAAAAAAAAAAAAATACTCCTTCCACCTCCGCATATACGAGTACATACGAGTACATACGAGGGGCGTTCAAGATATTCTCGGTATCGGGGTGAAGCTGTGGTTGCATATATAAATTGACTTATTTATCAAGTAACACTATTATTTTAGTGCATTCATGTAAAATTTCATATAAATGTGATTATTAATTCGCGTTTTATCTCTAGTTAAACAGAATCATAATGGCAACTGAGGCGATGATGGTGAAAATTGAGCATCGCGCTGTAATTAAATTTCTCACTAAGCAAGGAAAAAGTCAAAAAACTATTCATGAAGAGATGGTGGCTGTTTACCAGGGTTCCGCACCTTCATTATCAACTGTGCAAAAGTGGTCAAGTGAGTTCAAGAGAGGCAGAGAGAGCATTGAGGACGACCCCCGCTCCGGCGCCCCGGCTACTGCTTGTACGGGAGAAAGCATCAAAGAAGTCGAAAAACTTGTTCTTGAGGATGCCCGAATAAAGGTGAAAATGATGGCAGAGATCACCAAGCTTTCAATTGGTACCATTCACACCATTCTTCATGACCATCTTAACCTTTCAAAGGTCAGTGCAAGGTGGGTGCCACGAATGCTCACAGCGCCTCAGATAAAAAGTGAGAATCGCATGCTGTAGAGAGCTTTTGGAGATGTGTAGTGAGAATGCGGACGGTGTTATGGATCGAATTGTTACTGGGGACGAAACATGGGTCCACCACTATGACCCTGAAAGCAAACAAGAGTCCATGCAGTGGCATAAAAAAGGAACAGACCCCCCGAAGAAGTTCAAAGTCACTCCGTCTGCCGGGAAGCTCATGGCCACAGTTTCTTGGGACTCAAAGGGAATCTTGCTCATTGAGTACAAAAAAAAGGTGAAACCATCAACGCCACATCCTACGCTTCCACTTTGCATAATTTGCGGGAGGAAATTAAAAAGAAAAGACGGGGTAAACTCGCAGCGGGTGTGTTGCTTCTTCATGACAACGCTCCTGTTCACACGGCGCGAGTTTCCAAGGCTGCTGCGCGAGATTGTGGTTTCGAAGAAATCCAACACCCACCCTATAGTCCAGACCTTGCCCCTAGTGATTATTTCCTGTTTCCGGATTTGAAAAAATGTCTTCGTGGAAAAAGATTTTCGGATGATGAAGAACTCAAGTCGGTATTTTGCAGAGAAAAAGGAAATTTATTATTTTGAGGGTTTAAAAAAGCTTATCTCAAGATGTAACAAATGCATTGATGTTAGGGGAGATCATATTGAAAAATAAAAACAATTTAAATTGAATTCGCATTTTCCTTCATATCGATACCGAGAATATATTGAACGCCCCTCGTATAAAACTAGGGCTCATGAAGAATTAAGTGAGGACAAACTGAGAGGCATTTCAGTATTTACGTCAGTAAATTCCAAGACTGAGCAAAGCCAAAATCAAGGAGGGAATCTTGGTCGGTCCTCAAATTAGAAATTTAAAGATGATAATTTTGATTTCGTTTTGGAAGGCAAAGCAAAATAGCTTGTGGCATACAATTTCTTAGGAAACGAAAGAGATGAAAACTACGTTACGCTCGTAAAAGACATGTCATCGTGCTACTGAGCTATTATGTCGTTAAAAATTCGTTTCTTACTTTCTCATTTGGACCATTTTCCATACAATTGTAGAGCGCTAAGTGAAGAGCATACAGAAAGCGTCCATCAGGATATCGCTATATACACTGACGATGACTGACTCGAACTGCGACCAACTTCAGACTGTTATAATTTCCAAACCGTTCATAACAGTGAGATCAAATTTTGACACATGACAGATAATTTTAGTATTTACAAGCCTTTTAAACGATTTGCGTTGTTTTGAAAAATTTTTATCCGCAATGGAGTTCAAACGTGATAGTGTGATTGCTTTTTATTTGGCTGGAAAACCAAAAGTAGCTATCGTTAGAGTCCTCCAGCACATCAACGTGAATAAATCATTTGTGTCTCGAACCATAGCTCGTTATCGTGATACTGGCAGCGTTGCAAAACGCCATGGAGGTGGTCATAAAAAAACGGTAGCATCGACAGAAATGGTTCGGAAAGTGGAGGCTCGAATTGAGCGAAAATGAGGCTCGTGAGCTCAACATATCGTTGGAACGGATGCAACACATACTGAAAAATTAGCTCGGGCTCAAGCCATTGAACTTCCAAAAAGCACACGATCTTACACCGCAACAGAAAAAAGTTAGAGTCGAAAGAGCGGAGGAATTGCTACGCTTTCACGAAAGTGGTGAGTTGCCGAATTTGGTTTTTTCCGATGAGTCGCCATTTGTTATCGAGCAATATGTCAACAAACAAAATGCCGAGTTTACTTGCCAGAGAGGTCCTTCGAAAATTGACACCTTCGGACGGCCACCAGAAAGCAGGCAGCACCGATGGTGATGGTTTGGGCCGCCATAACCGCCGATGGTCGCTCTCCGCTCGTATTTTTGGACCGTGGCGTCAAAATTAATGCGATCGTATACCGTGAAACTGTCTTAGAAGCAGAGTTGAAGCCTTGGGCAAACAATCATTTCGGTCGGAGACCGTGGACATTTCAATAAGACTCGGCACCGTCTCACAAAGCACGCGTCAACCAAGATTGGTTAAAAAACAATGTTCCACACTTCATTTCTTCGACACGATGGATTGCAAATTCTCCGGATGCAAATCTGTTGGATTTCTCTGTCTGGGGTATTTTGAAGGCGAAAGTTGGCACTGAAAAACACCAAAGTTTGGACCACCTCAAACAAGCACTTCGCCGGGAATGGGCCGAAATACCGCAGAGCCACTTGCGTGCAGCGTGTGATGCTTTCTTCGGCCGTCTCAAGGCCATTATTCGCGCCAAAGGTGGACATATTGAAAACTACTGATACAATTTGAAAATTTATGTATTTTCCAACATTTTTTGCTTTGGTACAATAAAATTTATCAAAAAATAAAAAAAATTATAGCATTGTAAAAAGTTCGAGTCAGTTACCCTGTAGAAAAACGCTATCAGGGTAAGTGGAATATTTAAATGAATTCAGAATTCTGCACAATAATAAAAATATAGCGTTTTTTTTTTATTATTTTTTTGACAAAAATTAATAAGTCATTTTCCACAAAACTGAAAACAATTTTATTTTTTTGTGAATACGAAATTCAGCGTATCAAAATCTAAAAGAAAAGTTACTTCGCATAAAGTATACCATTTTAAAGTCAAAATTTTTCCTGCACTTATGTAGGCTTTTACACAGTTTCCACAACGAAATGATGAAAAAAGGTTTTGTTTTTTACCAAGGCACCCTGATTTACACCTAATCCATTGCAACAGCAAAATTTAACGAATTGGGCTACGAATTACTTGCTCATCCATTTTATTCTCTAGATTTATGTAGCTCCTTGCGACAATTTCTTTTTGTCTCCAAATATCAGGAAATGGCTTAAAGGTAAACGATTTATATCAAATGAAGAGGTTAAGTGTATCGACCATTTTTAAAAATGAAAACTGATTTTGCCGAAAAAAAATGTGTACGAATAGTCTCTGTTATCGGATGCTCCTCGAACTTCTCCAACTTATTGGTTGCAGGATCTGCAGAAGAAGCGCATAGGTGCAAGATCAGAATTATTAACACATCGGAAAAGTCTTAAGCCGCTTTATTCGATTAGTTCCATAAAACTAATTCTTATGGAGATGGGCCAAGAACAAATTACATATATCGAATTCGTGGTTCTATTTGGATGCAGTACAAGAAGTGTGTTCTGAGCTACCACAAAAAAGATGGAAGCAGTTTTAAACCATTGTTTACGTATACGAAATATGGTACTTTGCAGATTTTCTTTGCTAATCGTTATTCCAACACGGAGTTTCATTAGCATTGTAATTCATGGCCAATCGGCCATGTGATACAAAAGGGCGTCATATCCATTGCCTACCATGTCATTGAATTGAACTCTGAACAGAAGAAGAACGGTCAACCAAGACATACTCTTACGCTTATAAGGCAAAAATGAGTGAGAATTAAGGCACATTACTAGAAATTGCTTAGCGATGGTGCAGATGTGTATTGGATATGCTTCGACCTACAATGCGGTATAGAGAAAGTTGCATTCAATTCTGGTCACTCCATTCTTATACTCGTATGTATAATGTTCCATCATCGTTTCATTATACCAATTCAAATTCTTGTATGATAGACATTGATCGCTATAAACAATCAAACGAGTATACACTTATTTTATACAACGTATTAGACTCCTGTTTCGGCCCGTTTTGGTGTGTTAGTTTCGAAGTCGAACTGCACCATCTTTTAATAAGACATGCAGTGAGACTTTAATCTTTTATCGGTTAATGTACGCGCTGACTGACTTTTTGTTCTGTTATTTAAAAGGGCCAATTTTCTTTTGAATAGTTCAAAAGATTTTCCCCTGACTGCCACTGACTGCCACTGACTGCAAAGTTCTCACAAGTAGGTATCCCTTACGTGGCAAGGGGCAGAGAAAAAAAGAAGTAAGAAACCCTCCATGCTTCATGCTCCATGCAATCATTCTTTAGCGACTTTAAACTAAGATATTTGTGCAGGATGTGATTCTTATTCCAATAAGGCCTTTGCCAACACATCCAGCAAGTATTTATTAGTCTTACACACACTTTACGGCTTACATACAACGGTCACCATATGCAAAGACTACGAAGATGGCATATTTTCACATACTTGCTGGCAGCGCGTACGTCGTCGTCGTATCGTGCGTCGGTCGTATCGAAGCGTACCCTTTGTGTGCTGGCCTGGCCTGGCCTGGCTTGGCTTGGTACTCGTACATCGTTGTGAAAGTTGGGCAAAGGGGCAGTACATTTTACTATAGAAATCTCCAGGGTATTGATTTGTTGCCCGTACGGAAGTTTCCATTCCTCCCCTCCATTTTAATCTAATATGTTGGCAAGTGTGACTATATGGATCGGTTTAGATGCGTACATCTACATATTTTATAAAACCCGATTCTTTGTCGTCCTCGTCCTTGCTATCCGTATTTCGGCTGAGAGCAAACCTTCAGCAATTACTATATCCCAGGATATGGGGATGTCCTCGGAGCCCATATGCGAACACTTCTATTCATACAGCAGGACACACATATCTTTCTCTCTCTGTGAAAGCATATAGATAGATAGTTACATATGTTTGCATGTATGTAAGTGCGTGCGAATATTTATATATGCACATATTCTAAACAGTGTTCTCGCTTGGAAAGCAGTGTTGTACTTAAATTTATCTTAATATTTTATATGCATACACACGTGTGTGACATACAAATTTTACGAACATCCTTTTCGGTAGGTGGATGGTGGAATCATGCCCGTCAGCGATTCGCATTCGGTCGGGGAGACTTCAACTCAACTCCTGCTGGACTTTGGCGACTTGTATTTTAAGAAATATATTTAGAAAATCTACATATAAAATTGGATTGGATCGATATTTTCCAGTCCAATTTATGGAGCTGCTGGCTTCTGGCTCATGCTACTGACGCTACAATATACGAGTAAATGGTGCCGCTTCCATAACATACGAATATGGTATGTGGTGCGAGCTTGTAAGAGTACGAAACGAATACCATATCTTTGTATGTTGGTATGACACATTATGTCTTAGCATAGTTATGGGTAGTGTATTATAAATTCGATTCCAGTGAGGGGTGGATGGTTTAGTTTGAGCTCAATTTGAAGTATGCAGTAGCATTGTTATAGAAATTTTATTATTTTTAAGTCAGGCGGATGGTTATGGTATGGTAAGCTTTTAAGAAACTTCTTGACGCAGGGGAAATAATTACATGAATGTTCAAAAAAATGTGACTTAGGCGGTCTATAGAGATTTATAAATCGGTATCTTTTAACTTACGTTTACAGATGTCCTTATGTAAATGAATATGTAATCAAATTGAAAATGGGTCAAACAAAATACTGACCAATTGGTGTATTTCTTAAAGAGCACTTCTACAAACGTTAAACTAATTTTGCATGAATTAATTTGCAGTAGGTTAAGCAGCCATCATAATCTGAATGCTGAATGGTTTTTCGGAGTCGCATTTTGCTAAGAAACCTTGCAAACAACCGGGACATAGTCGTGGAGAAGACCAGAGTAGTTGTATGCATAAGATATTAGGTACCTTTATGGTTTCACATCTTTAAAAAATCCTAAGATACTCGTACAGTAATACAATATGCAACGATTTTTTCAGTTGAAAATGCGACCTAAGATTTTTTTGAGCTTTTGCACCCTCATACTAGATGGATTTCTGCTTCCTTCCTTTCACGATCATAGTAATGAAGCTATTCAGCAACAATTTGCTCGAAAATGCTCGAGGAATATTCGCCAAAACTTCTTACACCAGACTTGCGCATATTTTTGAGTACCACGTTATGGTTGTCTTTCACTTAAAATCACTAGAAAACTAGATACGTAATTTTACACTTATACTTCCCATTATATAACATAAATAAATAATATAAAATTACCTACGACGCGAAGTCAACAACGCGTCAACGTCATGAGCTGTGAGAAAAGGTCTGGCGGAGATCTGGAATTGTCAAATCGGCTCCGATTGCAAAAGCTTGGTCCTAGTCTGTCAACTATGCGCAAAATTACTCGACTATATCTAACTTATGACGATTGGGTCCTGAGCAGCAGTCGACCCCTACTTTCTTTTGGACTCAATTTCAACCACAAAAATATACTAAGTATTTGGAGTGGTCCTTATGCTAGAGCCATATGTCAATTAATAAACAACGTTCTTTAAATGATGACTCTGCTTGCACTTGAGCGTTTCGACATTTAAGCATAACAAATCTATTTCTGCACTTGTAACAGCAAGAATTTTTTATGATCATAATACATACCATCTTGATCAAAAAGTTATTCAGAACATTAAAGATACAAGTTTATTCATCTAAATCTACAGGGTGAATGACTCGAACTATAACTTTTTAAAATGTTATATTGTAATTTTTTATTTCTTGGTAAATTTTATTGTGCCAATGTTGGAAAATACATCAATTTTCAAATTGTATCAGTAGTTTTCAATATATCCACCTTTGGCGCGAATAATGGCCTTGAGACGGCCGAAGAAAGCATCGCACGCTGCACGCAAGAGGCTCTGCGGTATTTTGGCCCATTCCCGGCGAAGTGCTTGTGTGAGGTGGTCCAAACTTTGGTATTTTTTAGTGCCAACCTTCGCCTTCAAAATACCCCAGACAGAGAAATCCAACAGATTTGCATCCGGAGAATTTGCAATCCATTGTGACGAAGAAATTAAGTGTAGAACATTGTTTTTTAACCAATCTTGGTTAACGCGTGCTTTGTGAGATGGTGCCGAGTCTTATTGAAATGTCCACGGTCTCTGACCGAAATGGTTGTTTGCCCAAGGCTTCAACTCTGCTTCTAAGACAGTTTCACGGTATACGATCGCATTAATTTTGACGCCACGGTCCAAAAATACGAGCGGAGAGCGACCATCGGCAGTTATGGCGGTCCAAACCATCACTATCAGTGCTGCCTGCTTTCTGGTGGCCGTCCGAAGGTGTAGATTTTCGAAGGACCTCTCTGGCAAGTAAACGCGGTCATTTTGCTTGTTGGCATATTGCTCGAAAACAAATGGCGACTCATCGGAAAAAACCAAATTCGGCAACTAACCACTTTCGTGCAAGCGTAGCAACTCCTTCGCTCTTTCGACTCCAACTTTTTTCTGTTGCAGTGTAAGATCGTGTGCTTTTTGGAAGTACAATGGCTTGAGCCCGAGCTAATTTTTCAGTATGTGTTGCATTCGTTCCAACGATTTGTTGAGTTCACGAGCTATTTTTCTTCCATTTCGACGCGGATTTCGCTCAATTCGAGCCTTCACTATCCGAACCATTTCTGGCGATGTTGCTGTTTTTTT
This sequence comes from Volucella zonaria, assembly GCA_963966105.1. Classification (NCBI taxonomy): domain Eukaryota; kingdom Metazoa; phylum Arthropoda; class Insecta; order Diptera; family Syrphidae; genus Volucella; species Volucella zonaria. The sequence goes on along the minus strand of OZ014532.1, from coordinate 159,108,054 downwards.
ACGACCATCTCCATGGCGTTTTGCAACGCTGCCAGTATCACGGTAACGAGCTATGGTTCGAGACACAAATGATTTATTCACGTTGAGGTGCTGGAGGGCTCTAACGATAGCTACTTTTGGTTTTCCAGCCAAATAAAAAGCAATCACACTATCACGTTTGAATTCCATCGCGGATAAAAATTGTTCAACACAACTGAGACGCAAATCGCTTAAGAGTCTTGTAAATAATAAAATTATCTGCCATGTGTTAAAATTTGAGCTCACTGTCATGAACGGCTTGGAACAGTCTTAAGTTGGTTGCAGTTATAGTCATTCAGGGTGTATATTGTCCCCTTCAAAGTAATCCCCATCGACTGCAACACACTTATGCCAGCGCTTGATCCAATCCTTGAAACATTTTTTATATTCGGTTTTCGGTATGTCTATCAGTGCTTTCTGCGATTTTTCCATTACTTCCTCTCGGCTGCTGAAACGCGTTCGCGGTAGTGGTTTTTTAACTCGAAAGAAGTCACAGTTAGCCAAATCAGGGGATTTCGGTGGCTGTTGGATGGTATTTGTTGCATTTTTCGTCAACAAATTACGAATAATGATGGCACTGTGCGATGGTGCGTTATCATGGTGCAAAATCCACGAGTTTTCTTTGTTTACTGTCTGGCCTTCTGGCAAAAATTAATGATGCACTACACCGTTATAATCCATGAAAACCGTAAGCATTGCCTTCTTTTTTGACTGAAAACGACGTAGTTTTTTTTGGTATCGGCTCATTTGGTGAACGCCATTCACTTGCCTGATGCCTGGATTGCGTGTCGTACTGATATAAACCCACGTCTCGTCTCCAGTAATGATTCTTCTGATGAATGTGGGATCGGATTCAGCCTCGCAAATCATCTCTTTTGCGACGTCAACACGGTCTCTTTTTTGCATGAAATTGAGGTCTTTTGGCACCAACTTTTCTGCTACACGACGGAAATCCAAATCATTAACCAAAATGTCTTGGACGGACCCATAGGCAATGTTCAAGTTCTCCGCTATCTCTCTGATGGTTAATTTGTGGTTATTGACCAACATTTCTTTTTCTCGTACTTCATCAATGTTTTCGTCGGTTTTCGATGTCGATGGTCTGCTACTGCGTTCATCATCTTCCATTGACCACGACCACTTTTGAACCGCTCGCGCTCGTGCCACTGGTAAACGACCGTTTTCTTTAGAAAATCGTTGCCGAAATTTCCAACGTTCGCGCACCATTAAATCCGTTTTTTACGCAATATTTAATACAAGTTCGTTGTTGTCGGATTGGTTTATCTATAGTTGCTCTGGAAAACTGTTCTCCCTCCTTGGTAAAAAGTTTTCATAAGTTCTACTCTTTAAGCCTCTTCATGAATGATCTCAGAGGTACTTCTGGCGAAGTATTTTTGAGTCTCATGTTGTTCTCCAGAATCATGTCACTGTACTTTTGTTATAGAAAGGGAACGGCAGCGCATATTGAGCTAATTAAATACCGATGTTATGTAGCAGTATTACCAATAGAGTGAAAATTGAAGCTTCCAAAACACCAACTTGTCTCTAATTAATAATCAGATTTTTGATGTCGCCAAAAGTTTTGCGAAAAGGCCGTTTTATCTAGCCTCAATATGTTTTTGTCGAACAACAGCTGGAGCTCATTGGAGGTTTCAATAGCACCATAAACAAAAATAAGTGGGATTGTACATTTTGTTTCACTATATTAACATTAGTTATGCTCGATTCCGCGTTTTCAAACTTTCAATTGTAACGCTGGTACTGTTTTGAATTTTGATTGGGCATCAATTTGCACTTAAACCCATCTTAAATTTTTCTGCCGATTTTACAATACAAATTCTTGTTCACGCCATCGTGTGCAGTTCTTAGCTGCGGTTTTGTTTTAAGAATGTGTTATCATATGAAGGCGAATGTGAAAATCTCCAAGATACGAGTACTGAAACAGACGAATGTTCCCGGCTTCCTTCTTTACGCGCAATAGTCTTGAGTGGACATGGATTTCAAATATCATGGTTTTTCAGTTAACAAATTTATGTTCTTACATAACACATGGGCTGAAAAGTCCGTTTCTAATAGAGGGCACCATCTGAATTAAATCCATACCATTTTCAGTTAGTACCAACCTTCAAAAGATACGTTTATAAATTTGACAGCTGTCGGACGCTTAGTTCTCGAGATATGCCGTTGTGAGTGAAGAAACTTTTGTTATTGTGAAAAAAATGGATTCAAAGCAATTTCGTGTGTTGATTTATCATTGCTTTTTGATGGGAAAAAATGCAGTCGATGCAAAGAAATGGTGTTACCCGAACTCTGTACCTTGCGAACGAACCATTCGCAAGTGGATTGAAAAATTTAAAAGTGGTCATACAAGCACCGAAGACGATGCACGCAGTGGACGTCCAAAAGAGGCTGTTTCAGATGGAAACATCAAAAAAGTCCACAAAATGACTACGAATGACCGTAAAGTGAAGTTAATCGAGATAGCTGAGGCTCTGAAGATATCAAAAGAGCGTGTTGGATATATTATACACGACTATTTGGACATGCGAAAGCTGTGTTCAAAGTGGATGCCGCGTTTGCTCACAGTCGACCAAAAACAACAACATGTTGATGATTCAAAGGAGTGTTTAAAGCTGTTCAACCGCAATAAAGCCGAATTCTTGCGTCGGTATGTGACAATGGATGAAACTTGGCTCCATCACTTCACACCAGAGTCAAGTCGGCAGACAGCTGAGTGGCGAGCAGGCGACGAACCTCGTCCAAAACGATCAAAAACTCAACAGTCAGCTGGCAAGGTTATGACATCCGTATTTTGGGATGCACATGGAATAATTTTCATCGACTATCTCCAAAAGGGGCAGACTATCAACAGCGACTATTATCAAGTCGATGAAAACGATGGCAAAATTGAATGAATTCGGCTACGAATTGCTTCTCCACCCACCGCATTCTCCAGATTTGGCCCCCAGCGACTGTTCGCAGACCTCAAAAGAATGCTCGCCGGAAAGAGATTTAAGACCGATGAAGAAGTAATCGCCGAAACAGAGGCCTATTTTGAGGCTAAACCAAAATCGTACTACAAAACTGGTATCGAAAGATTGAAAAATCGTTACAATCAGTGTATCGCCCTCGAAGGCAACTATATTGATAAATAAAGTTGAATTTTGCAAAAATTTTGTGTTTTATTATAAAACGGACTTCTCAGCCCATGTGTTACTTACTTACACAATAAGTTCGGGGTTAAGGTCACCTTCCATTAGTGTGCTTCATTAAAAGGGAGTTAGTTATTTATTGCATTGTCCTCCGAGTGAATCGATGACTTTTAGGGTCAAAGCGGTTATATCCATTAAATCTACATTCTAGACATTTCAGACGACTGATGCGCATTTTTCTGGCCAAGTTTTATGTTGCTGTTCGCTGTTACAAGTACGGGTGAATTTATAAATGTCAGCAGTTATCTTTCCTTGTGTGTTTTTGAACGCATTCACTGCGCTGACAGACATATCTTAGTACGGTCGGGTGTCTTCGTAAACGTTAAACTAACAAAGATCTGCCTTACTTCTGTTATAAATTCAAATTCAAATCGAACTAACGCATGCCGATCAGAAATGTACAGTAAACGAGTCGGCGTTAGTCAGATTGCGCAGCCAAAATGAAATAGCTGCAGAAGAGTAGGCAGATTAAATTTACGGGAAAGTATGTAATATTCCTAGTTGAAATTTAAAAAAAAAATTAACTTATGTATTGCAAATATATTTATTTCGGGAAAGAGAAAGAGTGGAATCGCGATGATGTGAAGTTGATAATAGCGACCCGATTGGCCATGGAGCCTGAATTTGTAGCAGGAATAAAGAAGAACCAACTTTTGTGGAGAACGTGCAGGTAATTAGAAACGCCAAATAAATAAATTCTTATTTTCTTAAAAACACATACGTTTTCACCTTAAGACACTGCAGTATCTTTATGAAATTTTATAAAAAAAATCAGGGAAATGGCATAAAGTATCGTTATCATAGCGATTGTATATCACACTAGAAATTAAAGTGGTCGTGGACATAATTAGAAGCGCTGACATTTTTGAAAGGAATATTGTTAATTTTTATTAAAATAATTAATATATTTCAATATTTAGTTGCATAGCCATGATTTTCGACTGCAGCTTGTAATCTGTGGGGCATAGACTCCACCAACTTTTGGCAAACGCTTTGTGGAATGTTTTCCCAGGTAGCCTTGGTTTCTTCAACAAGAGTGTTAAAATTTCCAATTTTTTTGAAGGATAGTTGTCTTTTTAAGTGCTGCCATAAATTCTCAATTGGATTGAGATCAGGACTACATGATGGCCAGTGCAAGACCGTCACCATTTGGTCTTCCAGCTAATTTTTTGCATATCTCGCGGTTTGCTTTGGATCATTGTCCTGCTGAAATCTCCAGTGACCAAGGTGGTCATCAGCGTATGGCAGCATTGTATTCTGCAATATTTCACAATATTGGAATCTGTCCATACGGCACGATATTGCACCCCAAATAAAAATATTTCCTCCACCATGTTTGACCGTTGGGCGGGTGTATTTTGGGTCATATGCCTTTGACCTTGGGCAGCGTACAATGGCTTTACCGTCAGATGTAATCCGGTCTATTTTTGTTTCATCACTGAATAAAACGTTTTTCCACTGAGCAACGGTCCAACGCCTGTATTTCTTAGCTAACTCTAACCTCTTCTTGCGATTTTGCTCGGTCAAAAGTGGCTTTTTCCTTGCTACACGCGCAAGCTTCGTTTCACTGTATCTACCGATGGTCCGCTGTCATTGTCGCCAAATACTCTCGTTCGGATTTCCCTAGCGGTGGCATGAGGGAATTTTTTACTATTCCGAACAATGAGTTGGTCTTCTCGGTGGGTAATTACTTTCACTCGAGGTTTACGGCAAAGTTTTTCGACGGCACCATTCTTTTTAAAATATTGTACCGCATTAAAAATCTTCTTTTTTGAACATTTTAACGCCTTCGCAATTTGACCATAACTTGTTCCTTGGTCGTGCAAATTTAAAATGAGCACTCTGGTCTCGACGTTGCAAGATGGATTTTTTCCCATTGCCTATTGCCTTAAGGTTTAATTATTCTACTTTATATTTAATAATAAAATATGCCAAATCTAAAATACCAGTTGATTTCTACCCGTCTTTGATGAAATTACCGCAAGAATACAAATTATGCGCGCGTTTCTAATTATGTGCACGACCACTTTAATTGACTTTTTCTTGTGCGATATACAGTGGCTAAGATAACGGTACCTTATGCCAATTCCCTGACTTTTTTTATAAGTGTACTCTATTCTACAGTAAAAGAGGAAAATCATCTTAAAATTTCATGAAGATACTGCGGTGTCTTAAGGTGAAAACGTATGTGTTTTTAGGAAAATAAGAATATATTTATTTGGCGTTTCTAATCACCTGCACGTAACTGTATAAAGAAATCACCAATCAGGAATAGACACTATAATATGGGAATATTTTGAGATGCTTGCCAAAGTTTATGGGGAAAGACGCAACATATCGTCGCCACAGGAATTATTCGGAGGCTATCTGGTCAATCTGCAAATGTAGAAAATGGCTATTAAACGCGAGCTTTTGAACGTTTTAGATAAAAACTAATTCCGAGTACCTTACCTATATCAATCCTGTGTTAAATTTTTTTTTCTTTAATTCATCAACAATTAAATTTTCTTCTCCTTTTCGCAGTATTTCTTTTATAATAATATCCACAACAATCCTTTTCGCTATGAAAACAATCGTATCAAAATGACTGCAGCCTGCCTGTTAACCGCATGCAGAAAAAAGATATGTTAGATTCACAGGCAGAGAGCAGGCATGCAGTCGGTTTTTCGCATGCATATGATTACGCTTACGAAGATCTTTATCGTCATTTGTTTTGCGTTCAAAAACGTCCTGCCAGTGCAAAATAAATGTAATATTAAGCCAAATCTTAAATTTAATTTTTTCAGGGGAAAAAGGTTGCTATTTATTATTTCAATATTCTTATAACTTTACTCTTCAAAAAACACAAAACTATTTCGCACTAAAATCTTGAACTTTTTGTGCAGACACAATTGAAATGCCTAATAAATCTGCGCAGGTATGAAGATATTTTGAGGTTTATGAACACAAGGGTAATACTGTTTGACTAAGTTAATTCTGCAGAAAATCTGCATTATTGAACGCAACTAATCCAGTTCTCGGTTAGTAAGATGATTTTGAAAATACCCTATATCTGCTCGTTCAAAGCACGCAAACGAGATCATGAATCACTCGAAAAATTGTATGTTCAAAACGCCCAAGGTTCTCCGCCTTTACTAATGACCATGCTTGAGCACCATAGAGCAGGCCTGGGATGATGGGGTCCTATTAAAGTATTTGTTGTGACAAGGCTAATAAAAGCTCAATTGCTTTCTTAGGCCAACGAAATTGGAGTTGAGAAGCGTAAGGCTTCATTTGGTCTCGGATGAGAGTAAGTAGCAGAGCCGAAATAGACCAGATCATTGAATACCTGGAAATTTTAAGGACTTCCCAGTGAGAGGTGTCATTTTTATTTACATATTAATAACTTGTATTTCTTTTTTTTTTTTAATCTGAAGAAGGAATTACATAAATAATGGAAAGAAAATTGACTTGAAAGCGTTGGCATTAACCTTCTTCTTCACACGGTTCCAGAGGAAGAAATCGCATGACATCGGCGTGCAATTTTGATCACCATTTTGAGAAATCACTCGACCTGAAACTTTTCTCGCAAAAGGCAACGGTTTCGACGCTTGTGTGGCACCTAGCATTCTCTTGTTGAAAACATACGCCTGTCAAATCCATACGTTCAATTTCGGGTAATGATTATGGTTCGATAGCCAAACCCATTCACATTCGCAAAATCGCACCAAACAGCAAACCAAACAGTGGATAGAGAGGCTTTTCGACGATCATTCTTGGGTTTTCTTAGCCCTAAATTTGGCAATCATGCGTAGGTAGTAACAAAACAAAATGTGCCGCAGTGCTTGATTAATTCTGGAGCAATTTTCTCCCATTTCAACACCTAATTGGCAAAGTTACGACGCTGCTGACTGTCGGCCGGCTTAAGTTCTTGCGCAAATTTAACTTTATACTCTTTTTGATCCAGGTCTTCATGCAGAATTCGGTATTGTTTATGATATGCCCAATTCCTGGGATTGACATGGAATCGACAAGCCTGGGTTTTCGGCAACATGTCGGGCTTCAGAAGCAATATGCTCAGTTGTCCTTACTTGGCGAGAAGATGCTTCACGTCGACCGAGAAACCTTTTAACTTTCCGAACTATTTCAGCGAAATTTTCAGCATTTTTGTAGTGAATTTTAAAAATATCAACGCATTGTGTGTTGTTCTATTTTTATTAATGACGGGGGTTTTATTTGTCACCTGTCTAAAAATAAGCTTTTATATTTTGACAAGTGACAAAATAGCGGAATATTCAAAATATTGGAGAACTCAGTATCTAGTACGATCCGTCGATGCCGTCTGTCCCGTCTTATTGGCAGCGTATACTCTGTTTGGAGCAGCGAAACCTCGTTGTGTTCTGGGAATTATTTCAATGTCATTAGCTTATGAAAGTAACCACACAGACTTTTGAAAAATATGATCCCTGCTGTCAGTTTGCAAGACTCACATATTTTCCCAAAAAAATGATGTTAAAAATGTGACATTATTTTGGCATTAAAGGTGAGATAGCGTCTGACCTCTACTCATCTCTACAGGTATCTCCTTAAATCTTAGAATTCTATTTTAGAGAAAAAAAAACAATGTTCTTGCGTCCTCTTTTATACTAGCCGAGCATATTAGTAAGATAGTTGTTTTGGTACATTTGCTTGCTTCAACCCGAATTCGTGGCATTCGATGCCACTGATCTTCAGCGACTTATGTGGTTGCTAAGGAATTAACGTTGGGCTAAGTTATAGGCGGCCGATATCGGTCCTGGGTGTTTGTTGCTATCACTACCTTTAAACATTGAATCTGCTTCTCAACGGAGAAGCCGTTGTTATGGCATCTGCGATATCCGTAAACGTACCCTGGCTGCATACTGTACTATCGAGTATAGTAACACTAAAAGAATGCTATGGTTCAGTCTAAGGGTGCTAACTGTGAAGTGACCTTTTTCTACTCCGTCTGCTGGCCAGATTCATCTCGCGTTTGCATTCACTTGAGGGTTCAAACAAGACCAACAATTATTTACAGAATTATTTCTTCAAAATAACCAATGATGCTCCATAATAATTTGGTAGGTGTTTATAGAAAAGAGCTAGTATGATCAATATCTTATATCGAACTATTTAAACTATTTAGAGCTTCTAAGACCTTTTTAAATATTAAAAAAACAAGAGGGATTCACCGTCAGTATCTATGTAATTTTTTGCTAGCAATTTACATGTACTCGTATATGCTTTGTTTCTACCTTTTCCAACGCGAAACTCACTTCTGTTTTCATATTAATAACCACGCTACTGGCAACGCGTTGTGTTCACCCAACAAAAGTTAAATAAGCTTTTGGAAAATTGTGCCTCTTGGGTTTTTTTTGGGACGATATTAAGAAGTCGTTTTGCTTATATTTCTTTATTGTCCTGGCTAAAAAGCAGTATATTTCAGCGGAGGAGGTTTATGAAACATGCTGTTGTTACCTTTGATAGTATATAACATAACCAGTTATGATACAAAAATATAAAGATCAGCTGCTGCTAGCTCTTAAGAGAATCTTCACTGCTAGCCTGGCACTGGAATACGAGTGCATGCCGAAACCCTGGCGAATAGTAGCGTTTATACCGAAAACCCGAAAAGAGGACTATCTGCTCGCCAAGAACTTCAGACCTATAAGTCTGCCTTCCTCAACGATAAAGATCATTGAGAGAATGGTTGAACTCTTTGTGCGCAAACTGCTTTGTGAATGCATCCTTTGTCTAAGATGCAACATTCTAATCAACTCGGAAGAACTAGCGAAAGTGGGCTTCAAAATCTGGTAGGCGGAATTGAAGACGCACTCGAAAAGAATGAATACGCACTGGGTGTTTCCAATGACATTGAGGGTGCTTTCGATAATGCAACTTTTGACGGCATATGTAACTCGGCCAGACAACCATGCTGGTAAATAAGACACTTATTGCGGATCCTGACAGCGGGCAATATGTGATGGCGAAAGTAAACAGGGGTTTCCCTGCGGCGTCCTCTCTCTGCTGCTATGGTGGATGTTGGTCGACTCACTGCTTAACGTTCTCAATAGTTCTGACGTCTATGTATGTTCAAGCATATGTTCGAGGGTTGCAACGTAAAGATAGCGGCACTCGTCAATAAAAGCTAGTGAATAGTAGTTGTGCATCTTTTGACAGTTACATACCGAAGTTTAAGTCATTTTGGAAGCGCAGTTTTTAGTTGACAGTCGTTTGAGTGAGTCGATGTGAGTGTTTTTTATAAAAATGGAAAAAATTTAGTATCGAGCTGTTATTAAATTCTTGTTTTTGAAAGGCAATACGCCTACGCAAATCAAAAATAAGTTGGACTCTGTGTATGTGGACTCTGCACCATCATTTACCGCAGTGAAATTTTGGGCAGCTGAATATAAACGTGGCCGTAAGAGCTTGGGAGATGATGACCGTTCGGGACGTCCAAAAACTGTAACCACTGACGATAACATTGCTAAAGTTCACCAAATGGTGTTAGACGACCGCCGAATTAAAATGAGAGAGATAGTAGAGGTTATGTATATGTCCAAAGAACGTGTTTGTTACATATTAAATCAAGATTTAGGCATGAGAAAGCTGTCCGCGCGTTGGGTGCCGCGTTTGCTTACGTTAGACCAAAAACGTGTTCGAATGAACATTTCCAACGCTCTGTTGGCGCATTTTAGGCGCAATAAATCCGAGTTTTGGAGCCGATTAATTACTGTAGATGAAACTTGGATATACCACTATACGCCCGAAACAAAAATTCAGTCAAAACAGTGGACTGCAAAAGGCGAGCCGACTCCAAAAAAAGCAAAAACTGTTTTTTCGGCTGGGAAAGTGATGGCGACTGTTTTTTGGGATAGTAAAGGAGTTATCTTAATCGGTCAACGGCCTCGCCATACTGAAAGCATCGGTCCCACTAGATCACCGAAATCAAGCAATGTTGGGCGCGGTAAGTACGTATGTAGGTGACCACACGGGAACTCAGTACTCCGCGTGCTGTTGACAAAACGCGCCACATGGGCATAGTACCCCGGCGTTAAATCCCGGACACTATAAATTAATTTGTATCGTTCCCTTGATAATAATAATAATAATACGAGGGCGGGTCAATAAGTCCGTGACTTTTTGAATTTCTGACCTCTTTACTGAAACAGCAACACTGCTCCTGTCAACAGGCATTTGTCAGTTGACTCCTGTCCAAATTTAAACTTGCTGCGTCAGTTAGTTTGTGTTTGACAGCTATTTTTATCAGACTACTCACTAATTTGAGGAGAAAATGGAAAAAAGTGAATTTCGTGTGCTTATTAAGCATTATTTCTTGCGAAAAAAAACCATTACCGAGACCAAGGCTAAGCTTGATAAATACTATGGGGACTCTGCACCATCGATTTCAATGGTAAAAAAGTGGTTTACTGAATTTCGTTGTGGCCGTACAAGCACTGAAGATGCCGAACGTCCTGGACGCCCAGTTGAGGTCTCTACACCCGAAACAATCGAAAAAATTCACGATATGGTGTTGGCCGACCGAAGATTGAAAGTGCGAGAGATTGTGGAAGCCGTAGGGATCTCGCATGGCTCAGTGGTTTCAATTTTGAATGATCACCTGGGCATGAGAAAGCTTTCCGCAAGATGGGTGCCGCGTTTGCTCACAGTCGACCACAAACGCAATCGTGTAACAACTTCACAGGAAGGTTTGGCGTTGTTTAATCGCAATATGGAGGAGTTTTTGCGCTGTTTTGTAACCGTGGACGAAACATGGATCCATCACAACACACCAGAGAACAAACAACAGTCAAAACAGTGGGTTTCTAAGGGTGAATCGGCGCCAAAGAAGGCCAAGGTGGGTTTGTCAGCCAATAAAGTTATGGCGACTGTTTTTTGGGATGCACGCGAGATAATCCACATTGACTACCTTCAAAAGGGAAGAACAATCAATGGGGAATATTATGCCAACTTATTGGACCGATTCAATGACGATTTGAAAAAAAAACGACCTCATTTGGCCAAGAAAAAAGTTCTTTTCCACCAAGACAATGCAAGGGTGCACACATGTGCAGTTGCCATGGCAAAAATCCATGAATTGGGCTATGAATTGCTCCCTCATCCACCCTATTCTCCAGATTTGGCTCCGAGCGACTACTTCTTGTTCCCAAACCTGAAGAAATGGCTTGGTGGAAAAAGATTTGACTCCAATGATGAAGTCATCTCGTCATTTTGAGGACCTCGACAAATCATTTTTTTTGGAAGGGATAAAAAAATTGGAGAAGCGTTGGACAAAGTGTATAGAGCTCAAGGAAGACTGCGTTGAAAAATAAAATTATTTTTTTATCAAAAAATCTGTTTTAATCCAAAAGTCACTGACTTATTGACCCGCCCTCGTATCTTAATCGAAGGAAAAACCATTACAGGAGCATACCACGCATCATTACTTGCCAAGCTGAAGGTAGAAATTGCGGGAAAACGTCCACATTTGTAGAAAAAGACAGTTGCCATGGCGAAAATCCATGAATTACGGTTTGAACTGCTTGACCATCCGCCTTATTCACCAGATCTAGCCCCAAGCGACTTCGTTTTGTTCCCTCATCTAAAAACTGCGCTCGGATTACAGAGATTCGTAAAATGAGGAGGCAATCACCTTCATGAACAATTATTTTGCAGAGAAAAACGCCAAGTACTATATGGACGGGTTAGAGAGATGGGAGCATCGCTGGGAGAAGTGTGTAGAGTTACAAGGAGACTATGTAGAAAAATAAAAAAAAATTTAAGAAAAAATGTCTTGTATCATTGTTCGGTCGGAAACCTTTCAGACAACCTTCGTACATAATGTAACTGTATTGTCTATTGGATCGTGACTAGCCACGTAATGGGCGATTCGTGCACTAGAAATGGGCTTTCATTCAATCCTCTCAAAACTGAGGCTGTTCTCTTCAGGAGAAAGAGGAAGCGAACTGGTCTCACTCATCTAGTACCTAAAGGCGTCACCATCCGATTCTAAAAAGAGGATAAGTATTTAGGTGTCATCCTTCCCACACTTCTCTGAGCTAAACATGTTACGTCGACAGCCCCTGAGGCGCTGTCGGCCTTCTGGTAGTGCAAAGGAACTGTCGGCAAGACATGGCTGGCTATTGTAAGGCGCCAATTATATCTTATGCGTTGGTTGTCTGGTGGAATAAGCTCTCATGAAAATACTTCATTGCTGTTTTTACCAGACTCCAAAGAGCGGTCTCTTTCGGCTATGCAGCCAAGGACTTTCCCTATCATGTCAGTCTCCGCTCTATACCCTTGATATTCATATCATAGGCTGCACTCACCAAGCGATCTTCCGTTTAAAAAAAAGTGGTATTTGGTACAATGCGCATTGGAGCTTTGATGACCTTGCCCTCCGGTTGTCTTTTGACTCTGGTCTTATGGACATGCCATTTGACGCAATGACACCTGAACTCTTGTTGCAAAAAAAAATAAATACGAAATCGACTTTCCCTGGTTTCGGCTAGAACCTGAGCCATGAAAGGAATGTGACTTCACGGATGGCTCTAAAACCGATATAGGATGCGGCGCTGCTGTCTTTCTGGAGGGCGACAACCTTAGATTTCACTCATCGTCAGGAAAACTTGCGTTTGTCTTCCAAGCGGAGATATACGCAATCTAGATGGCAACGGACCATATGGAATCGGTGAAAGGGCAGAGCACTTACATCTGCAGCAACAGCTAAGCAATGCTTTAAGCCTTGCCAAACTCTCTTCCGGTTTCCAAGTTTAGAGAATGCAAAACTTTACTAAACGCAGTCCAAAGGCTGAATACACTAAATCTTGTCTGGGTCGAAGGTCACAATGGGATCACGCAAATGAAATCGCCCCAAATGAAGATCTGCCGCAAATTAAAAAAAACAAAAAACAACAACAACTCTAGTTAGACTTCTTGGATGTCGGCACAGATCTGCTTCCACCGAAGGCTAATGCCTCTGTTTGTGTCCTAAAGTTTTTAGCCGATCGGACAGATACGTCGACGTCAAATGACGAGAATATGAAATGGTAGAAAGTCCAAATTAAAGTACAAAAACTGTTATTGCGTATACACCTGTCCATACATATGTGTACGTATGGTATTTAAAAATGTTACTTCAAATGAGTAGGGAACATTATCCCAACAGTTGTAAAATGATTTACACAAATGTATGTAAATTAAAAATTTAATCTTCGACGCTTATTGCAAATTAAATTCATAGTATACACACCTGCAAGCCATTACGTACATGTGTATGTATGTACTCGTAGGTGTATACGAAAGCAGACCAACAATAGAATTAAACATTGAGTCCAGTTTAACCCCCACATGCAACATTCAAATGTCCATTTCAAAAGGGGATGAAATTTTGACTATAGCCACCGTGTGCCTGGTATCCGTACCGCAGCCTTGTGAGTAATAAAGAACAAGAATTCAGCACGAAAGGGGTTGCCTTGCCGAATAAACTCGGGAATAAGAATTCTTACCCCTAAACGCTAGAATGGAGGCTAAAATTGAGAGAGATAACTTCTCTCTAAACAGAAAAAAAAAAAAAAAAAAAAAAAAAAAACGTGAAAGCTTTAAATTTATATAGTTTACATGTATCCATATATGTTTGTATCTATTTACATGTTTGTACTTTGTACGGTTATCGGACGGTACCCTTGTGTGTGCTGTAGCATCGATAAACACAAGAAATCCGGATTGTCCGACATTATAATATGTAGATACTCGTATCTACGAGGTGCGTTTTAAATACGATAAATATCATACTTTGTTAATGTACCCCCTTACACAAAGACGACACACGTAAGATACGACACGGTCTAGGGAGTAACGTTCGTTTCATAGATTACAAAAGTACGCTTTGAATTACGATGACAGGGAAGAAGTCATTTTGTGGGAGGTGGGCGATGGATAAGTTTGAGGTTACCTTCACTGAACTCACTATACAACAACATATACCCGTCTTATGGTAAACAACAACAATAAACCTTTCAATGAATGAGGCTAGGCAATTTTTAATGAATCTTAATGCCCCGCAGTTGGAAAGGTGCTTCCATCAAAAGGCTTACATCAGTTTAATATTCACGGGCGTCTCACAGATACGTAAACTGACTCATATACCATTGGGGGAAGGGGTGGGATGTCGCATGTGGACCTGGACACATACAAGTAGTATGGTCCTCCTCCGGTATACACTTTATTATCGGCCGGGAGAAAATCTCAATTCAAAATATCTCTAGAGAAGGTATGTTTCCATCCATAGAATGGGTAGTTGGGGATGGGGATGGAATGCGGTGGAATGGGGTTGAATGGGGTGGCCAACTCACTCTAAAGTACTCGCACTAAAGTCGCATACTACAATACAATACCTATGCCATGGCGTTGCGAATTGCGAAGAAGAGATAACACACAATGCCCAGCCACCCCCGAAATCTGTTTACCATATTATATTCTATTTGGGCAGTCCTGCTATAACATTGAGCTAGAGAATGGCATCAGGAGACGAACGAAGGATTTGCTGCCGCTTGTTACTTGTCCGAGTTTAACATTGATGTTAAGGGGTGTACGGTGCGGTATGGTGTGGCGATAGAAAACTTAAAATGTGTACTCGTATGTTTGTATGTATGTATGTATGTATGCATGCATAGAATTGGATATATCGTTGCTATATTCTAATGCCTGGATAGATGGGTAGCCACAATGTATAGAAGCAACCTTGTGCTGTGATAAACGTTTTGCCAAAACGAAGACCACCAACAAGGGGGACAAAGAGTCTGCCAGTAAAATGACGACAACGACGACTACGTTCCTGTACGAATATGTATAAATGTATGTTTGCATGTATATAAGTACATACATATATATATACATGTATGCATATACATACAAGCACAACATGTGTACACACAAAGTTTTTATAAACAAACTATAGGCATCAGTTTGAAAGTTTACAATATATGCAGGACATAAGGGATTTCAAAAGATTGGTTTTTAGGCACAAATTTATACACACACACCATAACACATTCATATATGTACAGAGAAATGTGTGCACACACACTTTTATGTAAGTAGAGTAGGATTTTGGTCCCGTAATATGGATGTAATATGCAAACAAAGTTTCGCAATAGAAATTTAAATTAGAAGAGATATACGAGTACATTTATGTGTGTACATATATACATACATACATACATGTATATATGTACATAAATGCTTTGCTAACTGTACCAGAACATTAACATTCACGAGAACTAATACAAGTTGTGGATAATATCTTATTCAGAATAGAAAAGGAAATTCTATTATTCCCTCTAAATTTAAAGAGAAAAGCATGATTTGTTATAAAAGAATTAATCTTTGCAATGATCAGAGATCATCCGTATCTATAGAGGGTGTTTTTTTTTTTCGAAGACCTGTAGAATTTTTTTTTTTTTAAACATAACAACATAAGTTTTCACTAAAAATCTTTAATCAGCTCCACTTTGTCGGGCCAATTTGTGGCCATTTTTTTCGAGCATTTGCTGCTCTACACGTATCTCACCTCATAATGAACTGAACATTGACCTCTAAGGCCTAAATAGTTTGAGATCAGCATGCCAAGTACATCAAAGACTTTACATTGCCCCACAAGAAGCAATCGTCAGCTTCACAATGTAATGTTGTCATTGAACCAAGTTCTGAATGGTTTTTCATGGTTGGCATAAATCTTTATCCTAACCCTCAACGTGCACAATTGTCTTAAAGACGGTGGTCAGCCAATACCAGAAAACAGAACTAAAGTATTTCTTAACTCTGCAAGTAAAATTCTTGTGTTTCTATCCCCACGCCATCAGATAAGGCACCTGATTTCAAGGGACGGAGGTTAAATCAGTCACGTATAAGCTTCCTTCAGATGGACAGGCATAGTCTGCCGTAATCTAGCCTTACCCTGGGCTCACAGCTTCGCCGGGATGGATCTAGCAAAAAACCAAAATTTAAAAAAAGAAAAACACAGGGAAAATTGACCACGGCACCTCGAACGAGAAGCAGCTCTTTGCTTCAAGTCAAGAGACAATAACTCCTTTGGGCAGCGGGGAAAGTGTCGGCCAAAGTATTGTCTCAAGAGCACTGAAAAAACCACCCTCAGTCAACTAATTGATATAAAGGTAAAATACACCATCAAGCAGTGGAAGCTTTTCCATCAAAAGGCGGTACTCATATTTAGCAAAATTTAAGATAACGACGTTGCCGGCACTCTGCGCGAGAATTATATTTACTAACGAATGGAGAAATGAAACTACACTGCTTTTGGTGTCGTCTAGATTAAGACTGCTTATTTTCTTTATTTGAACATATTACTTCATGTCATATCATAAACATAGATATGGTCAACGCATTCCGTTTCCGATGGCCTTCAGACAGCACTATTGACACCGGAATGTAATTGACACTTTTGTGTCGCAAAAGTGTGAACTGGGTAAAATTTCGAAAAGAACTAAAAGAAAAACTTCTAACTATGCCAACAGACATAGAAGCTTTAACAAACAAACGAGATATTGACAATATCCTTCAACAATTTACAAATCACATTAAAACTTCAGCAAGTTCTAGTATCCCCCAAAATTGTAAAAAAGTAACTGCGATGAAATTACTGAGTCATATTTTAAATCTTATCAGAATTCGAAATACCCACAGGAGAAATTGGCAAAACTATCGCCTACCAATTTCAAAAACTCTCATAGCATATTTCAATAGATTAATAAGTACGAATATAAAGGCACATCAAAACTCAGAATGGAACAATAAGTTGAAGATCCTCGATAAAGCTGGAAAGCCATTCTGGAATTTAGTCAAAGTAATTAGAAATAAAAACAAGCAATACCTTTTCTTAAATGCAACACCAATGTCTTTATTGCTGACAACGAAAAGGCCAATGTATTTTCCCAAAAGGTTTCCGAAAATCACACGGTATCTCAACATATACTACGAGTAGATGGAGTGAAAAGTAACCTCCTTGGGCAAGAAAAAAATTTTTTTTTTTAAATGTTTTTTTTATTTTATTCAATATACTCGTAGTCCCCTTTTAGTTTGATACACTTATTTCAGCGATTTTCCAACTTCTTGATCCCGTCTGAAAAGTATTTTTCCGGAAGGTCTGCAAAATACTCCTCCGTGGCGTCGATGATTTCGTCGCATGAACTGAATTTTTTATTGATGAGCCATCTTTTGAGGTTTGGGAAGAGATAATAGTCCGAGGGATCCAAATATAGTTACCAATCGATGCCAAAAGGCTGCCCGATTCCGCATCAGCAAGTCCAAACACACTTTAGAAGTGCTCTCGCATTCGTGTTTTTGGTCAAAAGTGAGTATTCGCGGTACTTAGCGGCAGGATAACTTTTTCATATGCAGAACATTGCCCAAAAATATGGCGTGAGCGCTCAGTACTAATCTTGGTGGTATCTGCTAGCTGTCGCACCTTCACTTTCCGGTCAGCCAACACCATTTTTGACATTGTCCTCTGTAACCGCATCGGAGGGCCTGCCGCTGCGGACTTGATCGGTAGTGGAGTTGCGGTCACTACGAAACTCTCGAAACCAATTTTTGACAGTGTAATCTGACGGACCATTAGCCCCATAATATTTATCCAACTTTTCTTTTGTTTCCTTCGCCGTTTTGCCTCTCAAAAAATAATGTTTTATGAGAGAACGAAAATCGTTTTCGTCCATACTGTACATGATGCCAAACACGTCAACAACAATCAGCTGTCAAAGCAATACTAAAGATAGTATCGCACTGAAATTTGGCATGTCTGCCTAAATATGAACGGACTTCAAGGCACTATAACCTTTTCTGGCAGTCAAGGAGGTTACTTTTCACTCCACCTAGTAGACAACGCAAACACTACTACGCTTGTGGAGAGCGCACTAAGTACTTTTAATGAAATTAATTGTAATACTCCTTCAAATGAATTTGTTACTGAGACGGACATCAAATATATTATAAACCAATTGCAGGTAAGAAAAACGAGTGGTATTGACACAATCAAAAATCGTTACCTAAAAGAAATGCCTAAAATTGGAATAAAATTTCTTACATTTTTCATGAATGCCTGTCTTAAGTTGCAATACTTTCCATATGAATGGAAACTAGCAAAGGTAGTCCCAATTCCAAAAGCCGGTAAGCCCCCTAATGATCCTGTTAGCTATAGGCCAATTAGTTTGCTTAGCAATTTAAGTAAAATATTCGAAAAAATACTTAAAGTTAAAATTGTCAAACATATCGAAGAACAAAAAATATACCCTGATGAGCAGTTTGGTTTTAGGCGTAATCATGGTACCTCGCATCAGGTTCTCAGAATACGCAATCTGATAAAGAGTAATCGTGCAATAGGTAAATCAACTGGGATGATTTTGTTGAATATTGAGAAAGCTTTTGACTCCGTTTGGCATGCTGGGCTTATCTACAAAATGATTAATAATAATTTTCCTCCATTTCTTTGTAGAATCGTTCAAAGTTTTGTGTCAAATCGTCGTTTTAAAGTATTTGTTAATAGTAATGCATCTGATGTAGTCAGTTTTTGTGCAGGTGTGCCCCAAGGCTCAGTGCTTGGTCCTATACTTTATAATTTGTTTACGTCGGATATTCCAAATCTTCAGCATTGTGAAATTGCTATTTATGCTGATGATATCGCTATACTTTCTTCGCATGAGTTCGGTCTCAACATTGAGATGAACTTAAAAAATGCGATTGGAATATTGCAAAGCTATTTGTCCAAATGGAAAATAAAACTGAACGTGGAAAAAACCCAAGCTATCTTTTTCACCCGAAAAAGAAAGTCTTGTTTTCTTCCAGCCATTCAGTTAAAAATCAATGACCACCTAATAGCATGGAAGCCATTTGTAAAGTACCTGGGTTTTTTTCTTGATCAAAAATTGACATTTAAAAAACGCGTTTTTGAAACAATTAACAAAGTAAATAAAGCAATACAAATGTTATATCCCTTTATTAATAGAAAATCAACACTTTCAAATGACAACAAAAGGACAATTTACAAAACGATTTTCCAACCTACGAGTATATTATTGTACGGTTGTATGGTGTGGGGTAATTGCGCTAAGTGCTACATTAGAAAGCTTCAAATATCTCAGAATAAAGTTTTAAAGATGATGCTTAATCTCCCCTGGCGTTACTCCACAACAGATTTACATGATAGAGCTAATGTTGAATTGATCTCTTCTAGAATATGCAAGCTAAGTGACTCGTTCAAGCTAAGATGTTATATTTGCGAAAATTCTCTTGTAAATCAACTCAATTAATCGTGACATTCTTTTCGTGTTTATTAAATATCGATATATGTTTATTACGACTTCCCATTCATTTACATGTTGTATTTTGCTTATTAAATACATTTAATTGATTGTAAAAAAGCTTCTGTTACATTTATTTGCTTATGAATTATGTGATTATATATCTGTATATACGAGGGCGGATCAATAAGTCCGTGACTTAAAACACAGATTTTTTTGATAAAAAAATAATTTTATTTTTCAACGTAGTCTCCCTTGAGCTCTATACACTTTGTCCAACGCTTCTCCAATTTTTTTATCCCTTCCAAAAAAAATGATTTGTCGAGGTCCTCAAAATAGGCCTTTGTTTGCGAGATGACTTCATCATTGGAGTCAAATCGTTTTCCACCAAGTCATTTCTTCAGGTTTGGGAACAAGAAGTAGTCGCTCGGAGCCAAATCTGGAGAATAGGGTGGATGAGGGAGCAATTCATAGCCCAATTCATGGATTTTTGCCATGGCAACTGCACATGTGTGCACCCTTGCATTGTCTTGGTGGAAAAGAACTTTTTTCTTGGCCAAATGAGGTCGTTTTTTTTTCAAATCGTCATTGAATCGGTCCAATAAGTTGGCATAATATTCCCCATTGATTGTTCTTCCCTTTTGAAGGTAGTCAATGTGGATTATCCCGCGTGAATCCCAAAAAACAGTCGCCATAACTTTATTGGCTGACAAACCCACCTTGGCCTTCTTTGGCGCCGATTCACCCTTAGAAACCCACTGTTTTGACTGTTGTTTGTTCTCTGGTGTGTTGTGATGGATCCATGTTTCGTCCACGGTTACAAAACGGCGCAAAAACTCCTCCATATTGCGATTAAACAACGCCAAACCTTCCTGTGAAGTTGTTACACGATTGCGTTTGTGGTCGACTGTGAGCAAACGCGGCACCCATCTTGCGGAAAGCTTTCTCATGCCCAAGTGATCATTCAAAATTGAAACCACTGAGCCATGCGAGATCCCTACGGCTTCCACAATCTCTCGCACTTTCAATCTTCGGTCGGCCAACACCATATCGTGAATTTTTTCGATTGTTTCGGGTGTAGAGACCTCAACTGGGCGTCCAGGACGTTCGGCATCTTCAGTGCTTGTACGGCCACAACGAAATTCAGTAAACCACTTTTTTACCATTGAAATCGATGGTGCAGAGTCCCCATAGTATTTATCAAGCTTAGCCTTGGTCTCGGTAATGGTTTTTTTTCGCAAGAAACAATGCTTAATAAGCACACGAAATTCACTTTTTTCCATTTTCTCCTCAAATTAGTGAGTAGTCTGATAAAAATAGCTGTCAAACACAAACTAACTGACGCAGCAAGTTTAAATTTTGACAGGAGTCAACTGACAGATGCCTGTTGACAGGAGCAGTGTTGCTGTTTCAGTAAAGAGTCACTGACTTATTGACCCGCCCTCGTATCTATGTCTGTGCATAACGTAATTTATGATTTATTTATTTATCCATTGTACACTATTTATTTGTTGACAAATAATGTCCTATTTATTTCGTTTCTTTGCTATTTTGTTTATTTATATATTTTTCATTTACTTATTTATTTATTTATTTATCTATTTATTTTGTTAGTTTTTACATTTCATATATATTTATTTATTATTATTTTTATTTTATTTTATTTTTTTTTGTTGTTGTATTGATTTGAGTTGAAGTAGCAGGCTGGTGTTCAAGATTATGACAACTACTTGGTCCAGTATCAACAATAAATATGAAGCGGAATCAGTTCCAAAAAGAAACGGCCCATTCCAGTAAACCCAACAAGGTTAACACCAGCGCTTGCAAAAATAAGCAATTCACTCAATGGAACATAGTCAGGCGAAAGTTCAGCAAGATGGTCAGAGATGATCTTTAAACTGCCCTTACGGACGAGCTGTCCAAAAATGCCAGTACTGTTATCCCTGATAGGAGAGACCGTTGCCTTATTTCAACTCAGCCGAAGTCGTTAGAGGATATATGTGAGAACCGCTTTTGAGCTGTTGAGCGGTGCATGATAAGGCTTGAGATATAAGTTAATCAAAGTAAATGAGATCCTCAAAAGACCTAAGACCCGCATTTGGTTGTCCAATATCCTCTTGGACGAGAGCCCCTCATGAGCTGTACGAGCAGACACTGAGAAGTTATACTTCAGGAATAACATATGGAAGTTTTACCAACAGGTAAAAAGAACGTATTAAGGCATTTAGTCCCATACAGAAACCTTATAATATGAAGAAGGAAACCTTGTAATAGAGTCACAGTAGATGCTGATAATATGGAAAAACGTATTCTGCGGACTGTACAACGGCGAAGAAGCCCAACAAGCAGAATAGACCATTCAGCGTAGATAATGATAGCCAAAATGTCCGTCCATCTGACCAAAATGAAGTAAGGACAGCAATATTTAGATTGAAATCCAACAAATTAGACCAGACGTCTTACGGCAGCGGTATTCAAAGCTGCTGGAAATGGCTTTGTGGAGAGTATACGAAAACTCATCTCAGATCTGATTGCAAGAGTGTATGCCTGATGAATTAAATCCCAGCATCGGCATACAAGTTCTTATCTGCCATACTGTAACAACGTCTGAAATCCTTCGCCACCAACCTGATTGGCCCCTATCAGTTCGGTTTCAGACCAGAAAAGTCCACAATCGATCAAATGTTCACACCCCGGCGGATCCTGGAAAAAACTCAAAAAATCTAAATCTACATATACCCACGACTTTTTCATCGATTTTAAGGCCGCATATGACAGCATTTATAGAGACGAGCTATATAGGGCCATCTCTAGTTTTGGCATCCCTGCCAAACTCGTCCGTCTGTGCAGAATGACGATTGAGAATGACCGCTGCTTCGTCAAAGTCGGTAACGACTTAACCGAAACCTTCGATGTCAAAAAAGATTTTAGACAAGGTGACATGCTGTCATATAACTGCTTTAACATCAATTGTGCGAAACTCACAAGCGAACACTGGAGGCACCATCTTTCTAAAGTCTGTGGAACTACTAGCGTACACCGATAATATCGACATAGGTTTAGCTTTGCTATGAATTCTGCCAACAACACCTCGATTTTTTTTTTTTTTTTGTAAAAAAAGAACTTAACACTCAAGAGGGTATTACTATTCTTAAAATGCCGGAACACGTGTTAAGTTTTTCGGAAAATTGGATAGAGAGAGAGAGAAAGATTTTTGGGCTCAGTGGTTATTTCTCTCTATGGGTGGCATCCAACAATTAATGGGGAGACTAAATTACTAGTGTAAATTGGACTTGATGTTATATAGGGTCCGCCAAAAATGTTTTTTTTTTGAAAATGCTATAAAAAAAAACTACTGAATATTTTCTCAAATTTCTTTTTTTATTTGAAAGTACAATCCTTCCGGTTAATAATGGAAAATAATTTCATTCAAATGGCTGCCTCGGCTGGCCATGCAGTAGCCTACACGATCGGTCCAATTTTTAAGCACATTATCGATTGTGTGCAGCTGTATTTCACCAATGGCTTCACGAATATTGTCCTTTAAAGCGTCAATTGTCTCTGGCTTGTCTGCGTAACACTTATCTTTTACGGCACCCCACAAATAACGGGGTGGCCAACGGTGTCAAATCGCAGCTCCGGGGTGGCCAAACGACATCAGCTCTGCGGCTGATAATGCGATCTTCAAAAACAGGGCGCAAAACATCGAGTGTAGCTTCGGCTGTGTGGCACGTAGTGCCGTCCTGTTGAAACCAAATGTTGCCAATATCCTCCTCTTCAATTTTTGTGAACAAAAATTCGTTCAACATGGCCCGATAACGATCGCAATTGACTGTAACGGCCATTCCTTGTTCATTTTCGAAGAAAAATGGCCCAATTATGCCTCTGGACCAAAATCCGCACCAAACAGTGACTCGTTTTGGGTGTATCGGCTTTTCAATGTATGCGTGCGGGTTTTCTGTGCCCCAAATGCGACAATTTTGCTTGTTTACATACCCGCCAAGATCAAAATGAGCTTCATCTGAAAAGATGATTTTTTTGGCAAAATCGACATCTTCTCTAAGTCGATCGCAGGCCCACTTAGCGAAGCGTATACACAACCATATTCGTTCAGCGGAAGGATAAAACTAATTATCTGTCAAATCAGACATGAGCTAAGTGTTACCATTCACGAAATAAGCACAATAGTTGAAAAAAAAAACGTTAGATGGCGGACCCTATATTTCAGCAAACATTCATTTCACAAGATTTTAGTTGCCTGAAAAAGTCTTTCGGTCACGGGTGGTATTGAACCCCGAACCGTCCGATTGGGAAGCCAACACACTACAACTTGAGCCACGGCCACCAGATAGAAATAAAATGAAGAATCACTCTTGTCAATCGCTGTTTCTTTGGGCTAATAAGGCAATTGAGTACAAAAGCCCTCTCCCGAAAAAACCAACGAGACTCTATATAAAACCTTGATCATCCCAGCTCTACTTTATTGCACTGAAGCAAGGACTCAATAGAAAATGGATGAAGGTCAGTCGTGTCGAGAGAAAAATATTTTCGAAAAATTCGGCGTCGTTTGCATTGACGAGCATTGAAGCTGTATATGAGCTGTACAGCGACATCGACCTAGTCGGGAATTTGCTCATCAGTCGCCAGAAATTACTAGGACATGTAGAGCAAATGGACACTAATACTTCACATCTAACACGTGGGGTTAGTAGTAGAAGAAGACCCCATCTTAGGTAGCACGCGCAAGTAGAAGGGGACCTCAACCGCCTTGGAGTGCTCAACTGTAGCCAGTTACTAAAGACCGGACTAGGTTAGGCTAGGTTAGATTAAACACCGCTGTGATGCATATGCCATCACACGGACACTAGGTACTAGGTCTCTGTGGAATCAATTGAATTTGCCTTCAAATGGTAAAAACCTAAACAATCGCCCTGGTGAAACTCCCAATTTTCTTGCAAAAGGCAAGAAGGCCTTTAAAGTTCGTGTCGTCTACCATATTACTTCTAGGTTTTCGAGAAAGCATTTCCCTAAAAGTTTTCTTCGACTACGCGATATTGCCTCGCATTCACACAGTATGTGTGTTAGGTCACCGCAGAATCTGCAGATATCCGTATCTGACAATTTGAGTCTCTTTGCGTGCTGCCGCAGGAGACACTGTCCGGTCAGGATTCCTATTACTGTCCTAAGCTTATCTCTGTTTACTTCTATTAACTTCCTGGCTCTTTTTCCGTCAAAAAGCGGCCAGAGAGCCTTAGAAACCGTGTGCCCTTCAAGACTTGACCACCTTAAGTTGGCAGTCTTTGTGATTTTTTCCTCTCACTATGCAAAGGGGTGATTTGATATTGGCAACCTCACTATTGTCAAGTAGTCCTCATTTTCTTGCAAGCTTGTCTGCTTTCTCGTTTCCTTTAATATCGCAGTGTTCTGGCATCCAGCACAGTCTTATCCGGTTCGACAGCCCCTGATTGTATCAGAGTTGACGTTGGCTGATTCCGTTGCCTTGAATGCCGCCTGGCTATCGATGTAGATAGCGATATCCCGTTCGGATACCGATCTCATCTGATTAGCTCAGCCGCCCTGAGGACAGCCAGAACCTCTGATTGGAAGACACTGCTTGCGTCTTATAGACACTCTTAGCTCTGAGTCTTCTAAGGAGATACCAGAACCTGTTCTTTCCTTTTGAGCCATCTGCGAAAATTGCAATTTCATTCGACGACCTGATTATTGGTCGGATATATTATATCATACGGAATATCGAAGTCGACCAAGGACGGTAAAACCGGACTAACTCGAGAGGCTTGTTAGTTGAGGCCCAGATTCACCCCGAAAAGTAGCGCCACCTACATAACTTTACATCTTAAGTGTAGTGTATTTTTTACAATAAACTAGAGCACTGAGAAATATTAAATTATTAAGATCATGTATAATAAAATAAACTAACGAAGAATAAGTTGTCAACACTTCAATTTTAATTATTTCCAATCTCTAAAGCCCCATTTAGATGATCAGTTCAGTTTCAGTTGAGCTTTCAGTTGACGCTTTCAGTTGAGCTTTCAGTTAAACTGCTGTGTAAAGGCAAAAACTGAAGCGTTTAACTGTAACTGAAACTGAGACTGATACTTATGGAGTTCCCAGCAGTCTTCAGTTCAGGCGTCAGATAAACTGATGTGTAAATCAGTTTCAGTTCAGTTCTCATTTCCGGTTACAGTTGGTAGTGGATTGTCAAACAACGGATTTTACAATAATTTTTGTGCTTTTTTTTTTCATTAACTAACAAAGATGGCAAAAGAACGTGATAATGTGGTTGAATCTATAGAACTGAATCGCGCGTGTCCATGTTTGTGGAAGAAAAGTGATGCTTTTTATCACAATACGGTGAAAAGAGAAGCAGCTTACAATACGTTGCTGGAGAAATTAAAAGAGTGCGATAAGGAAACGACGAAGGTTAAGGTCAAGGCAAAGATTAACAGCATTCGTTCTGCATATAACAAAGAGCTAAAAAAAGTAAAGAGCTCCAACAAAAGTGGAATAGGGACTGATGAAGCGTACGTACCGAATCTGTGGTACTTTGATTTGCTTTTTTCATTCTTAGGTGATCAGCAGCAGACTCGTGCAAGTCTGTCCACATTGGACAGTAATTATGAGGAAGACAACGATCCGGTAAGTTTCATTTAAATACTTTTTTTATTTTTTATTTAAATTTTACAATTCACTTCATTATACCATATATCTTGTTCGTACTACCTCATCTTGCCATTCAACTCGGCCTTCATTTACAATACAAAATATTCCACAAACTTATTTCGGGAAAGCTTCGCTTCAGTGCTAATGTTTTTGTTGTTTCCTGCTTGAAGGCCTGCTAGCCCTTGTACGTCAGTAACGGGATATCTTTCAGCTTCGTTGAATTCGGGTGGATTGTACGTATCTCCACATTTTTGCCGTAAAAAATTGTGCAAGTAGCAGCATGTCATAACAACAACATCCACATTTTCAATTTTTAAATTTATAGCAGATTGAAAGATTTGAAATCTATTGGTCAAAATGCCAAACGCGTTCTCCACAATGCGTCGAGCTCTTGATAATCTATATAGTTAAAAACCATACGATCTTGATTCAACTGTTTTTTATTGAATAAATTCAAGAAGTTGCGTCTTAGTGCAAATGCTTCATCTCCTACAAAAGCGTATGGAAGCTTGTTGCTACTTGAGGTTGGGCTCTCATCCGGAGGCAATTTTAAATCATCGTTAATGAGTTTCTCGTAAAATCTAGTTTTGCTTATTACTCCACCATCTGAGATGCTCCCATTCCCACCGACATCGCACATAATGAATTTGTAATTCGAATTTACAATAGCCATAAGAACAATGCTATTAAATTTTTTATAGTTCCAAAATAGTGATCCACTTTCTTTTGGTGGTATTATTCTGACGTGTTTCCCATCAACAGTTTGGAAATTGCCATCTGTCTTGGAAACGTTCGGCAATTTTTTTCCATTCCATCTCATTTGTTGGCATCTGAAAAAGTTATCGCTTGATTCAATTAATTTTTAATTCATACAATTTTTTAATTATTTTTGGTTCATATTGAATTTCCTTTTTTTTCAAGGAGCAATCAATATCCTTATTGGAAAACGATGAAGCATTTATGCAGGAACTAGAAACAGGAAGTCGGTTGGTTCCGAGCAACCAACTAGGTCCTTCGACTTCACGGATCGATTAAAAAATAGCGACAAGGGAAAACATGTGGCATTTGGAAAACATATTATGGAAGAGTTAAATAATATGTCACCAGAAATGGATGGTGTCATTCATAAAAAAAAATTATAAACGATGCAATATTTAAAGGTCACCTGAAGGTCAGGTCTTTGAATAGGACGTCAAAAGTTGTGACATAACAAAACGAAAGCCGATTTGTGACAATTCCAAGGGCGTCACCAACCACGCAATTCATAATGACAAGCTCCACTCCGGCAGATATATCGGAAGACTCCACCATTGCGGGCCACTTTTTTCAATTTTCATAAATTTGAATATTTGTATTTCAAATTACACTTACCTTACATTTTCAATATATGAGTACTTACTTTAATATAATCCCTGAGTACTGTCATTATTGCTTTGCAAGTTTCAGGTATAATTGCACTTAGACTTGGTGCCAATATTGCGGTAGGAAATTTAAGGCTTTGGTAAGCATTTCCACTTGCTAAAAATCTAAGAGTTGCACAAAGTCTTTCATGAGGTGGTATAGCTTCTCTCATATTGGTATCCTGTTTTTTTATAATTGGCGTCACTAATTCTAGTAGCTTCAAGTATATACTTTCACTCATACGCAAATAATTTGAAAAGTCACAGTGTTCAAATCGCAATTCTCGCATTAAATTTACGTGCGAGAGTGATTGTCTTTTTAAATACCAACCTTTACTCCATTTACTCCGTTTTTTTCTAGGTTTCTTTAGCAACAAAACTATAGCTACTGCAATTAAACTTTCTTCGTCCGTCACGTATGTATGTCTTGCAACGTTTGATCACTGCTCACTAATAAAATGAAAGCTCAACTAAATACCGTACTGACGTTTAAATGCATTGCCTTTTTCAACTGAACTGATAACTGAACTGACAACTGAAACTGAAACTGATCGTCTAAATGGGGCTTAAAATTTAAAAAAGAAAAACCCAATATTTTATCATTTAGTCAGTTTGGTTGATTCACTTGCATTTGCGTGATCCAAATATTATTGATTCGTCCCCGTTTTCATTACTTGACTAAGATTTGAGCCCCTATTGCTTCCGGAGATCTTCCGAGAGCATCTTGTGCAGGGCAATAATAGTTGGAGCACTTAGCCTTCAACTTTTCAACTCTCGATTCTTCAATATAGTGATCTCCGCGAGTAGGGTTTCTTCTAACTAGGCCGGATTGCGAAATACCTGTGCATTCATATCATTTTGTTCTCTATCGCTGCATTTCTCGTACGTCTTCCAACACTGCGATGCGTATGTGTTAGTGGGATTCTTCTATCACAGAGGTTAGTTAGCTTTCGCTTTATTTTACAAATTGCACTTTAGCGCAATGTTGGCATCGAAATTTCTTTGATCACTCATGACTGATCCCACGTACTTAGATTTTTCGTAGCAGAAAACTTTGAACGAAATTAAAAGGCAGCGGAATTTAAGCACTGCCTTCGAGGACTAAAATTTTTTTTTTTTTTAAAGAGCTTAACACTCAAGTGGGTATGAATACACTTATAATGTCTCAGGATGTGTTAAGTTTTTTGGAAAATTGGATAGAGAGAGAAAAAAAGATGTTTGGGCTCAGTGGTTATTTCGCTTCATGGGTGGCATCCAACATTTAATGGGGAGACTAAATTCTTAGTGGAAGTTGGCTTGATGTTGATTTCTAGTCAACTACTCATCTTACTTGATTTTCGTTAACTGAAAAAATGGATATGTCTTTCGAGCGAGGCTTGGATTCGAACACTTTGAATTCTTCTATTGTTCCCGCTGTGTATTTTTCTTTTATTTTTATGTCATCGTACGTATCACGTAAAATTTTTATGTACATATGTAAGTGATATATTTTGAAATTTTAACGCCTTTCATATAAGGACTGAAACGAATAAAATTTGGAAACTTCAAAGTAAAAAAAAAAAATATTTTCGTAATCCATGTAAATTTTTTTTTATTTGCTTTAAAACTCTGTTTTTATTAAATTCATTTACAATTACAAAAAATAAAAAAATTATTTGGGTTCCCATTCTTTCCTCAACTTCTTTCGAATGTCCTTCATAAAGTTGGTGACAGTTACATCCGTGATATTTTTGGACGCTCTTTTGCATTTAGCACTAAAATCTTTTACGTCCTTTGCACACTGCTTACTTTTCCTCAATTTAGTTTTGACCAAAGCCCAATACCTTTCAATGGGACGGCACTGTCCAACATTGGGTGGATTCATGTCTTTTGGGACAAAGTCGACATTTTTAGTAACAAGAAAGCTCAACGTCGCAACGTTTTTTAGGCACTCGTTAATGTATACTTCTCCGTTAATAGTTCCCGTTGTAATAAACGATGAGCTTCTGTGTCCACATTGGCAAATGGTCTGCCAAACGAGATATTTTGACCCGAATTTTTCCATCCCAATCGATGTTGTTGATTGCGGAAGAATCTCAGCTTCAAACGAGTTGTAAAACTGCGCACCTGGAAGAGTAGTAAAGTCGGCTTTGATATAAGTTTCGTCGTCCAAAACCAAGCACGCTTTCTTGTTGCCGATCAACTTGTATAGCTTTCGGGCTCGTGTTTTTACGACTTTTTTTTGCTTTTCAGTAATTTTTGGTATTTTTTTTTGTTTTTAGACCGTTACGTTTTTTAGATCTTTGTACCATTGTTTGGTTGGTGTTACATTTCCGAGCAACATCTCTGGATGAAATAGTCCGGTTTTTTACGATGGTACCCACTATTTTCCTGTCCAAATTTGTATCATGTGCTCCGCTTTTAGCTCCACTTTTCTGTTTTCGCTTAACTGTCAACGTCTCCAAATATCGTTTAACAACAGAATCCACTGTACTGCGTGCTATGTCTAAATTTTTTGCGATGAAATGGTTTGGACGCGAAGTGTTTTCGAGCCATTTGTCGATGATCTTTTTACGGCGTTCCTCTTGACTCATATCTTATAAATATTTTAAACCGCACCGAACTAAAATCAATAACAAACTGAAACTAGAGAATATACAGGCTAATTTGGGTACAACATGCGATTGCAATTTTTACGCATTGGAAGTATAGCCCGTATTAAAATTTACAGATTTTATTCGTTTCAGTCCTTAATTTCCTTGGAACTGTCTTAAACCATTTTCCGAGATCGATGAAGAAGATGTGTAGAATCTTTGGAGCGTTGCTATGTGTTTCTTTCGTAAACTGTAAGCTTTGAATAGCGTCATGTGTTGCCTGTCATGGAGTAGTTTGATTATATGATATAATATAGCTGCTTGTTTAGAATCCGCTTTTGCATTTTCATTTTATACGGCATTAGCTTATTGGATCGTTAATTGTTACAGTTTCTCGTGTCGCTCTTGCCTATCCATCCTTCCATTTTCTTTATTGAATAATATCGCGAGCTATTTGAATCCAAGTTTTATATCCATACTTCGGGAGGTATGTAATCTGGTCGCACTGGAGGTCTAAGGTACTACTTATAGTTGATTTTGGCTTCCGTAGAATATGTTATTTTCTCTTCATGCGCGACAGCCTAGAGAATGTTACTTCGCGGGAACGCTTCTTTTAGTATCACGTTAAAATTCTCTTTCCACCCACCACCCCCTGCAACTTTCTTCATTTTCCTTAGTAATTGTCCCTATTCGTCCAATAAATTGGCAACTGAAGCTCTAACGAGACATTTCATCGTTCAGCTACTCGTATGGTCTTAAAAAATATTAGCCCGATGGATTGTGCTTCGAGGAGAGGCCATTTTCTAAAGCTTGTCGCTTATTTTTCGATTCTATGGGAATATTTTCGTAGTCGCAATACAAACCCTTTGTGGTACGACTATTGCGTATTTAGCAGATGTATCTACCCATGAACTCGTATATCTAATTAGTTTCCTATTTAAATAATTATTGTAATACCAACCAAACTTAAGACGATTCAGATAAGTTAATGAGCTATACGAGAATATATGTATGTACATCTGATACAATCCAAAGTGTGTTCTCCAATTTAATAATATGAATTTGGAAGGGGGGGGGGGGGTGGAGAAATTAAACATTCTCTCGCTCACCAACATTGCCATGCCATTCATAATTAAGTGGGCTTTAGAAAATAGCTTCAAACTGAACCTTTCGTCACGCCATTTGACATTTCATGGAATTTCCTAATTGCATATCGAAACTTTCCATAAATAATCATAAAATATTTATTTTAAGATGTCAATCTGCTTTTCAAATATAAGACATATTGAAAAGCAGCATATGTTAAAAAATTTCATTTTTCGTGTTTATTTACAATCTGAAATTAGAAAGCAATTAATGATATTAATATATTATTTGGATAATTGAAATTGATGGTGCTTTTAAAGTCAAACTCGAATATAGACAAACTCGAATAAATACATACAAACGAGTATATAAGGAATGGTTAGATATTAAGAACGGTACGGCTTGTCCCTAACTCATACAATAAAATTTGTTATTGCAGCTACACAGGTATCTAAAACTCAAAAATTTAGAATGAACGTACAAGACTTTGTTCCTTATCATATTTTTTATTTTTTGTGTAATGAGAGCGCGCTCAAGGGGTTTTTGTACCCTTAAAATGTTTGTAGACAGGGCGAGCGAAGGAAATTTAGGGAGAAAGAAAGGACAGGTACCGATGTACATTGTTTTTAAATGTTTGCAAGTTATAACGACCAGGAAACACAGAGGTCGGCAGGGCATACCATAAGTGAGTTGTACAGCTTAGGAAAGAATCACGATATTTTAGAGTACGTCCGAAAATAGGCTTGAGGGTATACTGATGAGAATTCATAGCGAGACGGGTGTTACGGTTGAAAGTTTGAATGGGCGGAATGCTACTTACGATTTCAATGGAGCACTGAAGGTGGAAATAGCTATAAAATAAAGTGAGACAGGAGACATTACGTCGATGTTCGGGGGTGTCAATTGATTGACTGATATTAGTATCACCAATGAATTTTATGTTTTAGGAGCATCTGACTAGATGTGGGCATTGTACTCCAATTTTGGGCGGATGAATTCGTTATATATTGTATGCAGATCAGAGACATTTCACAGCATTTTTGATGACATCGAATATGTGGTCATTCCAAAGTAAGTTGTCACTGGCACACATACCGAGAATGGAAAGTTTATCGGTTTCGACGATGCAAGTGCCAATCATGGATAATGGCTAAAATTTCGCTTTAATGACAGCACACAGCATTGCGTTTTGGAAGCATTAAATTCCACTCGGTTGATAGTTCTCCAATTGGTTATGCTGTTAATATTGGAATTTAATGAGCTAAAGATACGCTACCGTTCCCATTCTACAGCCGAAGAGCAGGGACGTGAGTTCAGGAAAGAATATGAAAAGGGGAGAGTACTGTCATCACCAAAGGAATATGTTGGATTAGAAGTGGCAGACAAGAGATCATTGATGAAAATTAAAAAGACTGTCGGAGACAGAACAGAGCCCTGGGGCACACCAGCATTTATTTTGTGAATATCAGGCTTGAAACCGTCCAAGACAACTTGAATTGAACTTTCCGAAAGGTAATTTCTAAACCATTGAAGAAGAGAGTCATCGATTCCAACAGTACGCATTTTCGACAAAAGAGCCTGATGCCAAACTCTGTCAAATGCCTTAGATATATCAAGTGCAACTATCTTGCTTTCGCCAGATTGATGTACGTTTTGGTTCTATTGGGTCTATAACTTAATTCGTCTATAACTTAATTTGCTAAGAGATGGCGTAACTTGTATTATTCCATTGGAACATGCGTTGGAAAGCTACTGTCATTGTACGTCATTTTAGTATATGTCATTCATTTGGAGCGTAAACAACAATAATTTTTTTTCACTCAAATATGTCGAACTTTGTGCCTGAAAAAGTGTTTTTGCGGGGAGTTCTTCTTCATTACTTTAATATGAAGAAAACTGCTGCCGAAAGTCATCGTATTTTCGTGGAAGTTTATGGTGAACATGCGCTAGTTGAGCGAACGTGCCAAAAGTGGTTTGCACGATTTAAAAGTGGTGATTTTGGCTTGGAAGACGATGAACAGGGCAGGTCCTGGGCAGCCAAAAAAGTTTGAAGATGAAGAACTGGAAGCATTACTCTATGAAGATTGTTGCCAAACACAAGAAGAGCTCGCAGAATCTTTGGGTGTCACTCAAGCAGCCATTTCAAAACTTTTAAAAGCAGTTGGATATATTCAAAAGCAAGCAAATTGGGTTCCACATGAACTCAAGCCGAGAGATGTCGAAAGGCGGTTTTGCATGTCCGAAATGCTGCTGGAACGCCACAAAAGAAAGTCATTTTTGCAACCCCAAGCGCAAGAAATCATATGTGAAACCCGGCCAACCAGCCAAATCAACGGCAAAGCCGAATATCCATGGCGCGAAGATAATGCTCTGTATTTGGTGGGATCAGATGGGTGTGCTGTATTATGAGCTGCTAAAACCGGATGAAACCATCAATGGACAACGCTGCCGAACACAATTAATCCGTTTGAAGAGAGTAGTGGCCGAAAAATGCCCGGAATATGCGACCAGACGCGAGGCAATAATTTTCCATCATGACAACGCTCGGCCCCACGTTGCTATTCCGGTTAAGAACTATTTGGATAACAGTGGATGGGAAGTCTTGCCCCACCCGCCTTATAGTCCAGACCTTGCCCCTTCTGACTACCATTTATTCTGGTCGATGCAGAACGCCCTCACTGAAATACGGTTCACATCAGAGCAGAGTATCAAAAATTGGCTTGATTCATTCTTGGCTGCCAAGCCGGCGCAGTTCTTTTAGGATGGGATCCACAAATTGCCAGAAAGGTGGGAAAAAGTCATAGCTTCAGATGGGCAATACTTTCAATAATACTATTCTACATGTTTTTCTTAAATAAACGTTTAAATTTTGAAATGAATTAAGTTATATACCCAATACTTTTCGGTGAGACATGCCATCAAATCACCAGTGGACCTGTTGCTACGAAAACCATACTGCCTGTCATTAACAAGTTTTCGTGTTTCGAGATATTTCATAAGCTGACGGTTTATCAGCGTTTCCATGACCTTAGAGAGAAGGGACGTGAGTGCAATGCGTCTGTAGGAGGAGAGGGAAGAAGTTTCGTCTTTTTTAGGGACGGGCTGGACAAATGCTGTTTTTCATTTGCTCGGAAAGAGTCCTAAAGAGTAGGATTGATGAAAAGGCCTACGCAGTAGTTTTGCCAGCGTAGAAGAACACGTCTTCAAAAGAAGGGGAGATATACCATCTGGACCAGCGGATTTATGCATGTTGAGATCTTTAAGTACTCTTACTACTACACGAGTGCGAAAGTGGATTCGTCCCATGGTAGATTCGACGCACTCAAGTGTAGGCGGGGACAAAGCGAAATCTGAAAGTGTGCAGCAAGCAGATTGGGCTTGTCCAAAGAGCTGATAGCTGGAATGTCATTGTAAATGAGCGTTGGGATGGAGGATGAGGCAGAATTTCTGATGTTTTTGACAAATGACCCACAATTTTCACTACCTTTGGCACATTTTTTCCCTCAGTTTTTGGTCGTATTGGAATTTCACACGCTTGAAAATGACGTTGCAGTCATTTCTGGCTCGTTTAAACTTTTTTCGGTTTTCCTCTGTCGGGTTAGTCTTGTAGGACCGAAAAAACAATTTTCTAACTCTGACAGCCTCTTTACAGCTCGAGTCGTACCATGCCTTTTTCTTTGGTTTGATACTCTTCATCCGATGAGAAATAAAGCATCTCTTTCCAAAGAGAACAGTTTCTATGATCATGCCCGCAGCGACACCCACGTCGTTATCGAGGAACCAGTTAAAATTCCTAAAGAAGCTGTTAAGCCCGCTCCAATTGGCTTTTTTGTATGGCCATACGGTTCTTTTGGTAATTTTTTCTCTAGCTGTGTGGTGGGTGTACGAGAATTTAGCTGTTATGACACAATGGTCCGACGAGCGTAGAGGGGAGAGCACATCAACGCAGTACTTGTCAGGGTGAGAAGTTAAAAACAAGTCCAGGGTGTTGGCGGTATGACTATCAACGTGTGGGTTCATTTACAAGCTGGTCTAAGTTATTTTCCGAAGCGAAGATCTCAACACACCTTCCTTCGGGTGTTGTCCGTCCAGAATGTCGAAGCCAACCAGAATTGTGTGTATTGAAATCGCCCGTAATTACGATTTCACTATGAGGATACAGGGATACAATTCTTTGTATGGAGTCAGACAGCGCGTCAAACTCGTTAAAGGTCGAGTTGCTGTCCAGTTTGGAGCTTCTGCAAATAAAGCAGTACTGGATAATTTGCTCACGGAGATGGAATTTTAACCACATGAAATTGAATTCCGTATTGGAACAGGGACTACATTGTGGTGGAATTTGGTAAGCTACATCACTACGCACATAAATGGCGAGATCGCGATGAGGAAAGAATAGTGGCACTAGTTCGTATCCAGGTAGCTTCAGATCAGAGTGATCTGAGAGGTGCAGGGCGGAGTCTGTATTTACAGACGTGGACGTAAAAGTAATTACTTTTTAGCCCGCGTATATTGGCTACGCCCACCCTGAATTCCCTAGTCATAATTACAACAAACATCGTAAACGCAAATACTAAGCAAGGCTGTGAAGTGAAAATTCTGACGTTGGTTTACCGAATCAAATTGCTGTAGGTGTTATGCCCTTACCACAATACGAAACAGTGCACCAACAAAAATGTACAATAATAAGTTACAAGTGCACAAATGCTGCTTAATCGAATAAATTGGTCGGTCTGCTCCAGTACTAGATATGTAAGTTTTAAAATAGGTTTGTATCTACTAAAGTCGTGTATGACACCTATCCTGATTTACATATAATATTAAAATAAACAGTTGTAAGCCATTTTGGTTTACGCATACATACAATATACATACGTACAATTTTTTAAGATTCGCAGCAATATGTGGTCCTCTCCTTTAACCTTTATTACAATCATATACTATAAACCATATTCTGCCCCCCAGACCTAACTTTTAGGTGCTAATAACTTTTAGCTAGCCTCTGTCTGCACTTATGTCACCCTGACTGTCCGAATCTTTTGGCAGTTCCTATGCTTACAACGAAAATTATGCTCCTTAAAACTCAAAATGCACGTAAATCATTACACAGGTCAACACAAATTTTGACTTTGATAAGAGGGTGTGAAATTTCGATAGATTTATCGGTAGTTAGACAAAGTAAAAATATATGGTTTAAAAAAGTTGCTTTTGTATCCAGGAGAACGGTTGACCAATATTTTAGAAAATCCATAGTTATATATCTTGATGAAAACGTTCTCCTTGTTCTTCTGAGTATGCCCCAATGTAGTTTTCAAATTAATCTAAATGAGCATGTAGCATATTTATAGTACTTTTAGAAACATTCTGCAACCCATAGTTTTAAAATTGTGTAACATGTTTTCAACTACTTCTAGATAATTTTCAGCTTTGTTATTCCCTAGAAATCCAGAAGCTACTCCTTTAAAACTATTCTAACATTTTTGTTGATCACTAGTAAATAATCTTGCACTGGAAGTTGTAGGCTGTGTGAGATTGGCGCAGAAGTTGAAGCAGGGTTAGGATATTCGATGGGTTTCGCATTTTTGCCTTTACGTCTTTTATATCTCGGGCATTAATAAATATAGTATCTATCATATAAACGGTGCTTTTTTGGAGGTATATAAATTCAACATGAAATAAAATACTTGAAGCTAATGTTAATATTTATGATATTAGCTAATTGTATGTCATTAGTGTTTAAGTATGATATCGGGCATAGGCTCGCCAAGGCTAGCTCGAATAAAGCGCAATCGTGAAGTCCAATTTTCGACGACAGCAATAACACAGCGAATGTTGACTTCCAAATCGTCCAACACCAATAAACATTGGCATAGACTAGTGACTTCACATACCCCAAAGAAAGTAATCTAAAGGTGTGAGATCACAGGATCCTGGAGGCCAGTTCAAAGGTCCATTATGCGAAATTATGCGCTCAGTAAATGTTTCTCGAAATAAATTGATAGTGTCGCGCGCCGTGTGACATGTTGCGCCATCTTGTTGAAACCAAAGCTCTGTCACGTCACTGAGGAACGAAGGAGTCAGAAATCATGTTTCTACAGGGTGACTTACTCGAACTATAACTTTTTAAAATGCTATAATTTTTTTATTTTTTGATAAATTTTATCGTCCCAAAGCAAAAAATGTTGGAAAATACATCAATTTTCAAATTGTATCAGTAGTTTTCAATATGTCCACCATTGGCGCGAATAATGGCCTTGAGACGGCCGAACATCGCACGCTGCACGCAAGTGGCTTTGCGGTATTTTGGCCTATTCCCGGCAAAGTGCTTGTTTGAGGTGGTCCAAACTTTGGTATTTTTTAGTGCCAACCTTCGCCTTCAAAATACCCTAGACAGAGAAATCCAACGGATTTGCATCCGGAGAATTTGCATCCAGAGAATTTGCATCCGGAGAATTTGCAATCTATTGTGTCGAAGAAATGAAGTGTGGAACATTGTTTTTTAATCAATCTTAGTTGACGCGCGCTCTGTGAGACGGTGCCGAGTCTTGTTGAAATGTCCACGGTCTCCGACCGAAATGATTGTTTGCCTAAAGCTTCAATACTGTCTCTAAGACAATTTCACGATATACGATCGCATTAATTTTGACGCCACGGTCCAAAAATACGAGCGGAGAGCGACCATCGGCGGTTATGGCGGCTCAAACCATCACCATCGGTGCTGCCTGCTTTCTGGTGGCCCCCCGAAGGTGTAAATTTTCGAAGGACCCCTCTGGCAAGTAAACTCGGTCATTTTGTTTGTTGACATATTGCTCGAAAAAAATGGCGACTCATCGGATGGAACCAAATTCGGCAACTCACCACTTTCGTGCAAGCGTAGCAACTCCTTCGCTCTTTCGACTCCAACTTTTTTTTGTTGCTGTGTAAGATCGTGTGTTTTTTGGAACTTCAATGGCTTGAGCCCAAGCTCATTTTTCAGTATGTGTTGCATCCTTTCCAACGATATGTTGAGCGCACGAGCCATTTTTCTTCCACTACGACGCGGATTTCGCTCAATTCGAGCCTTCACTTTCCGAACCATTTCTGCCGATGTTGCTGTTTTTTATGACCACCTCCATGGCGTTTTGCAACTCTGCCAGTATCACGGTAACGAGCTATGGTTCGAGACACAAATGATTTATTCACGTTGAGGTGCTGGAGGGCTCTAACGGCTACTCTACTTGTGGTTTTCTAGCCAAATATGTTATAAAGCAATCACACGTTTGAATTCCATCGCGGATAAAAATTTTTCAATACAACTGAGATGCAAATCGTTTAAAAGGCTTGTGAATAATAAAATTATCTGTCATGTGTCAAAATTTGAGCTCACTGTCATGAACGGTTTGGAAATTATAGCAGTCTGAAATTGGTTGCAGTTCGAGTCATTCAGGGTGTATAGCGCTCCCCATTGACGGTAACATTCTGACCGACATCGTCCTTAAAGAAATATGGGCCAGTGATTCCACCAGCCCATAAACCACACCAAACAGTGAGTTTTAATGGTTGTAAGGTCGTCTCGACAAAGATTTCTGGGTGTTCCCCACTCCAAATTCGGAAATTTGGCTTGTTTACGAGTACATATCCATTTAACCAAAAATGGTCCTCATCGGAGAACAGAATTTTGCGTTAAAAATGAGGATCAAGCTGAGTCATATTTTCGGCCCATTCGCCGAACCTACGGCGCGTATAATTGTCACATGGTTTCAACTCTTGCACAGGCTGGATCTTATAAGCTTTTAAGCTAAGATCTTTCCGTAAAATCTTCCACAAAGTGGATGCGCATAGCTCCAATTGGTGTGAACGATGACGAACGGACTCATTCGGATTCTCCTCAACACTGCGCTCCACAAAGAGAATAACTTCTTCTGTTCGCGCTGTTTGTCTTCTTTGGTGATGCGTGCTATCCACCAGAATGTACGTGATGCAAAAACAATTCATCGTGTTCGAATAACTTTCTCCGATGGACGATTACGTCGACCGTAAAATGGACGTAGCGCAAGATAAGTTTGGCGAACCGAACCATGGTTTTCAAAATAAGTTTTCACAATTTGCACGCATCGTTCTGACGTTAATCTATTCATCAAACCAATTTTCAACTGTCAAATTGACAATCTGTAGAAACAGCGTTGCCAGTTTAAAAATTAGACTTCTAAAAAACACCATTTATAAAAAATATGCATCAACATCATGTTTACACTTTCTACAATAGACGGCATTTTAACCCCTTTGAGTCTTCTATAAAGCAGTTAATATTGTTGTTTATCACTTAAGTAACGTCTGTAGAAGCTGTGTGAAAGTTATGCCTTTGTTTTTTTGTATTTTTATATATATATACCAGAACTATTTAATATTTTTACGATAACTCAAAAAAATGTATTATTATCATAACTACCACAAAAGCAAACTTTATATGGAATATGGGTATTTTTCCTTTATTTTGGAGCATAATGAATAGAAAAGTCATAAAATAAATTTCAGGACACAGACAAAAATTGTTTTTGTAGAGTTGTGTTATTGGAGGATAGACTTAAAATTAGGGAATACTGAGACGTTCCAAGGCAAAAAAAAAATAGAATAATCCAAACGACTATAAAATAATAGTACTACCCAGAAGTTATAGACACGAACAGTGACGTTTTGCACTAGTAGCTTCGAGGGCAGTCCCAGAAGTTTTTTTTTGTGAAAAATATGTTTATTTCTCTATGTATGTAGTCACCTTTTAGTTCAACACACTTTTCCCAGCGATGTTCAATTGCTTCGATACCATGTTTATAGTGAGATTGTCGAGCTCTTTTACCACCGAGCCATTTTTTCAAATTGGGAAATATTGGTTATACCACATGAAATGTCCGATTTTCGTTCAGTCGAAAACATAGATAAACTAACCTAGATATCAAGCTTTCCAGATATTGGAAAAATCAAACCCGGTTTTCTACTGATCGCCTCTATCCGTGTGACCTTGTCTGTGAATACGTGTGAATTGTCATCAATGGCAATTTCCCTCCCATTTTACTCAAAAAACGTCATCGACATTACACACCCGCGTGCAAATTCCTCTCATTTTAGCAAATTCTGACAGGTTATTGAAATGGTAACAATGTTAGCGCGAAAGTTAAGGGTTTGCAAAAGTATTAGTAGAGTTTGCCATCTAGGTTAGTTCATCTATGGTCGGAAATAAGAAGTTCTCGAGTGAACGTCTGTGCCAGAACGTTAAATTTTCTTTTTTTATAAAATAAAGTGGTACGTGTGCTTGACGTGTGTGTTCAAGGTTCGTTACAAGTACCGTTATTTTTTTTCTAGGAATTATTTACCACGCTGCCAGCAGTTCAAACTCGAACTCTCTTTCTTTACGAATTTAAAACGTAATGCGTCATTGGCAATGAAAAACATTAATGATGCATTTGAGGATGTAGGGTGTGTGAAGCCGGAAACGTTAGTTGAAGACGATGTTTTCAGAGCAACGGTGGATGCAGACCCAACGAAATCGGTGTGGGAGATTGCACAAACCATGGGAGTATCCCCAATGACAATAAGTCGACACCTTTCTCTCATAGGAAGGGTAAAAAAACTCGATAAGTGGGTACCCAATGAACTGAATGAATCCCAAAAGACACGGCGGCGCCCGGAAATCTGCGCATCGCTTACATTAAGAAACCAAACTGAACGGTTTTTGCACCGGATCGTCACCTGTGATGAAAAGTGGATACTGTATGATAATCGTAAAAGAGCTGGGCAGTGGTTGGATGCAGATAAAAAACAAAAACACACCCCCAAGCCCGATCTTCACCCAAAAAAGGTTATGGTGACAGTTTGGTGGACCAAAGGACCAATCCACTTTTCATTTCTTCAACCAGGAGAAACGATAAACGCTATCAAATATTGTGAGGAAATCAACACATTGCATGCCAAATTGGATGAAAAGCAACCTCCGTTGGTCAATAGGCACGGTCCGATCCTTTCTCAAGACAATGCTAGACACCATACCTCACCAGTAACGGTGCAAAAACTGTTGTAGTTGGGATTTGAAATTCTTCCGCATTCACCGTACTCTCCTGATATTTGCCCAACGGATTACCATCTTTTCCGCAATCTGGATTCATTTTGCCGGCAGAAGGTCTTCCGGAACCGAGCAGAGCTCATAAAGCCTTTGAAGATTTCATTGCCTCAAAAAGTCAGCACTTCTACGAAAAAGGAATATTGGACTTAGTATCACGTTGGAAGAATGTCATAGATGCCAACGGATCCTATTTTCACTGAATAAAAATTTACGGAGAAATAATATTGGCTTTCAAATTTTTACTATACCACATTTCATGTGGTAAAACCAAAAGAAAATAATCCGAGGGGCTAAATGTGGCGAATGGAGTGCATGAGGAAGCAATTCGAACTTTAATTTATCGATTTTGGCCATAGCGATGGCGGATGAGTGAACTGGTGCATTGTCTTCATGAAACAAAACATTTTTCTTCGCCAAATGCGGCCGTTTTTCCTTAATCAAAGAAAATTATCCCATGTGCATTCTAAAAAACTGACGCCATGACCTTGCCTGCAGATAGAATTGTGTGCGCCTTCTCGGGAGCCGATTCTCCCCTTGAGTAAATTGTTTTTACTATTCCTTCGTCTCGGATGTGAAGTGATGGATCCATGTTCCATCCATGGTTATGAATCGACGCAAAAACTTGGCTTTATTGCTGTGAAACTTCGCCAAACCCTCGACTAAAACGTCCTCACGACGCTGTTTTTGTTCCATTGTGAGCAATCGCGGCACCCATCTTGCGTACAGCTTTCTCATGCCCAATTTTTCAGTCAACATACTCACCTCATTTGGTTGACCACTGCGATGTCCATCTTGGCAACTCGTACTGCCTCCCTTAAACTCTGTCACCCAATATTTTATTGTTGTAAACGAAGGAGCAGACCACGACCACCCAGAGTAGATTCCAGTTCCGTTTTGATGTTGGTTGGATTGAGGAATTTCAAAGTATTAAGTATTGCATCACATAACGATGGCCAATTTTTTCCATATTTAAAAATTCATTGAGAGCTTTCACTATTGATTTCTGCCGTACAAATACTAAACAACATAGCATCGTTAAACTAGAAGTTTAACCTTTATAAGGTTGGTACTTTCTACAATTGTCATTCTTTATAAACAACAAACGCCATCTATATGTCAGGTCGGGTACCTCTGGGACTACCCTCGTAAGAAACAGATATTTTGTTTGTTAATTGCAAATGCGATGTTTTTATTGTCCTATTATAAACAAAACACAGCAACTGGAAATGAGTAATGAAGAAAGTTTCATCCGCAATATGAAATCTCTACGAGGAAGTCTTTCCAAACAAAACAATCACACTCCTTCGGACATTTCAAGCAATACACGGGATATCTGGAGTACTCGTTGCTTCTGCGTGATTCCGAAATCATCCATCCAGACGGCAGTGCTGTAGTCTCGAACATGAGTTTTCTGAATACGTTCCAGTTCCCGTAGCAATACAAAGACTGAAATCATGGTTAGGACGCTCAAGAAAAACAAAACTATGGCCATTGACAGAATGTCATTCTTTCGAGATACGTCAAATACGTTGGATTAGGTATTGAGGTCCTTCAATATGGTGGAGAGAAATGAAGGGATGATCATCATTTTACCAAAGAAGGACAATGAACTTCGGAAACTGGCGGAATATATGGGATAAAAATACCGAAAAACATCTGGCATGGCGTGGACTCACTCTCGACGCCTGCCTTCGTCAGATGGCTCAGCACTCAAAATTCGAAGCCAATAGAGTAATGGCGTTTTCGATTGGCCGACAGAAACCTTCTTTTTGTTATCACT
Organism: Volucella zonaria; assembly: GCA_963966105.1. Lineage (NCBI taxonomy): Eukaryota > Metazoa > Arthropoda > Insecta > Diptera > Syrphidae > Volucella > Volucella zonaria. The sequence continues at coordinate 159,064,898 of OZ014532.1, read as the reverse complement.
TTTTCAGCAGCAAAATTTCTCTTCTGAATGGTATCTCACAATGTACTAACAGATTGTACATATGATATATAAACGTCAAATAGTATTGTGGGTCAAACCTGATTTTTATTTTCGAGCGATCGACTGTCTTTGGCTTTAAGGTCACAAGAAGTTTTTAGTGTTCTATTGGGGCCCAATTTGTCCAGTTTTGGAGAAAAATCAGTCGAAAATGTCATAAGACTTAAGATAAATGCACCCAAACCCAAAGCCCGTAGCCTTAGAAAGCGGCATAAGTAGTTGAAAATATTACGAATCTATGATTTGTAGACTCGAGAAGCAAAAGTTGCGTTTGATATGCTGTGGATGGGAAAACAAACATTGAGAGGAATAAGAGTAAACTCCGCGTGTTTCGTTGCGGCATTGAGTTGATATTTTTGTATGTATGTGCACACTTTCTTCGGACCGTCGTAAATAGATGTCAACACATCGTCACTGGAGTTTTCTAGCCAGAAAGGATCTCAAACAAACAGCTCCATATGAGAATTACTCAGGACCTTATAAACATCGTTATACGGGCAAGGAAGAGGCAGTGGTAAATCACGCCCTTAAGCACGAAGCCAACTTCATTTCCATGTAGTGAAATCGGCTTATCCATTCAGCCAGATGTTGAAGAGAAATCGGGGACAATTGGAATAAGAAAAAGAAAGCTGAAGCGCTTTGTAGGAAATCAAACAGGATGTTTCGTAGACATTATTAACGCCTTATGTTCCACGGTAAAATACAGGAATTAAGATTGTAAAAGGATTTTACTAACCAGTTGAACTTAGAGGGTAGTCGATTGGCAGGTCGAAAACATCTTTGGTATCTACAGATAAATGTGGTAGAAAATAGTAGACTTCATCAGTTATTCACTTACATTCTAACGCTTGATTGATGATTTATTGCATGTTCAACATCTAAGTATCACCAGAAACTTTTAACAATTCAGAAGCTTATCTGGCGGAGCAAGCGACCTTAAATTTTTCCAGCCTATAAATTGTCAAGATAGTACAGAGCTTTTTGGCATTGGAAAAATTTCGCATGCAAAGTAAATTTTTAAAGCAACCTACGACTGATTTAAATATTAGAGATGTACGAGGTCTGTTCAAACAGTATCCGATCATAATTTTTATTGACAAAACCAACAAAGTTTGGAAAACCGAGCTTAGTGACCATTAGTAGGCATACCTTGTCGGCATGCTCAATTTTTTTCAAGTTCAGAGCATCACTCAGTGACTGTCATCATAGATGAACTAACTAACATAGATCGTAAACTATACTAATACGTTAGCAACCCCTTAACCCATCACAAATCCACTGTAAATAAATTACCTACATTAGCCCAAGTGAGTGAGTGTAAGTAACAGCCGTCGAGAAAATGGTAGAAAAGGCTGAACATAGATCAAATTTCCTGTAAAGCTCGGGGATTCTCAAGTGGAAACTTACTTTTGATTAGTAATGAGACTTGGTTTTATGGATAAGACCCAGAAGGCAAGTTCCAGTGATCCGAATGAAAGAATGCAATATCGATGATTCCCAAAAAAAAGCAACGCAAGTCCGCAGTAATCTGAAAGTCATGCTGACCGTTTTTTTTTATTCCAGTGGCGTGGTTTATCATGAATATGCCACCACACGGCACTATAATCACCAAGGAGTACTATCCGCAGCTTCTGCGTCACCTTCGTAATGTAGTGAGAAGCAAACGGCTGGACTTCCGGTTAATTAGCAGTTTGCAACTTCATCACAGTTACGCACCCGCTCATTCTTCACACATGGTTCCGAATTTCTCAGCCAAACACAACACATCTGTGGTTTGTCAACTTCCTTACTTTTCAGATCTCGCTTTCCGTGAGTTCTGGCTCTTTTCCAAGCTGAAAATGCATTTGAAAGGGCCCAGATTTCAGACCAGAAAAGACATCAATCAAATTGCTATGGACCACTTGCTCGCCATACCAGAAGAGGCTTTCCAGTGTTGCCTCAAGCAGTGGCTGAACCGTTGGGAGAAGTGTGTAGCAGCTCAAGAGGAGTACTTTGAAGGGGTTTAATTCTATATAATTATATCTCAATAAATGTTGATTATATGTATAAATAAAAGTCGAATACGTTGCTGTTTTTATAGATTCCCACTATATCCCAGCAGATATAAAGAGAAAAGCCCGAACACGTCAGCCTCGTTAGACCGACGTACAGAGCTGGGAGAGAACCTGGGACCTTTGATATTGTCGGTCCCAAGATGTCCAATAAAGACGTAGATACCCAAATTAGTACGAGAAAATATCTCGCTTGACAAGTCACAGAGGAAAGTGATTCAAATTTTAAACTTTTCTTCTTGGATTTCGAATATACCACCTTGATCAAAATTCACGAATTTATTCAGAAAATTAAAAATATAAGTGTAATCATCTAAATATCCCCATCGACTGCAACACACTTATGCCAGCGCTTGATCCAATCCTCGAAACATTTTTTATATTCGGTTTTCAGTATGTCCATCAGTGCTTCCTGCGATTTTTCCATTACATCCTCGCGGCTGCTGAAACGCGTTCCCCGTAGTGGTTTTTTAACTCGATTGAACAGAAAGAAGTCACAGGGAGCCAAATCAGGTGAATTCGGTGGCTGTTGGATGGTATTTGTTGCATTTTTCGGCCAAAAATTACGAATAATGATGGCGCTGTGCGACAGTGCGTAATCATGGCCCAAAATCTACGAGTTTTCTGTCCACAATTCTGGTCTCTTTCGGCGCATTGCTTCACGCAAACGTCTCATAACGCCCAAATACGAGTAATACTCTTTGTTTACTGTCTGGCCTTCTGGCAAAAATTAATGATGCACTACACCGTTGTAATCCATGAAAACCGTGGGCATTGCCTTCTTTTTTGACTGAAAATGACGTGGGTTTTTTGGTCTCGGCTCATTTGGTGAACGCCATTCACTTGTCTGATGTCTGGATTGCGTGTCGTACTCATACTCGTAAGCCCACGTCTCATCTCCAGTAATGATCCTTTTGATGAATGTGGGATCGGATTCAGCCTCGCAAATCATCTCTTTTGCGACCTCAACACGGTCTCTTTTTTTGCATGAAATTGAGGTTTTTTGGCACCAACTTCGCTGCTATACGACGGCAACCCAAATCATTAACCAAAATGTCTTGGACGGATCCATAGGTAATGTTCAAGCCCTCAGCTATCTCTCTGATGGTTAATTTGCGGTTATTGACCAAGATTTCTTTTAGTTCATCGATGTTTTCGTCGGTCTTCGATGTCGATGGTCTGCCACTGCGTTCATCATCTTCGATTGACTCACGACCACTTTTGAACCGCCCGTGCCATTGGTAAATGACCGTTTTCCTTAGAGAATCGTTGCCGAAACACTTTTCCAACATTTCCAACGTTCGCGCACCATTAAATCCTTTGTTTACGCAAAATTTAATACAAGTTCGTTGTTGCAAATTGAAATCCATTTCTAAAATTATAAAAAAATCGCTAACACACAGAAATAGATGTACTCTTGACTACGTAACTTTTGAAAATGTCAAGCTATGATGCTAAGATTTAGAGGGAATGTCAACAACAGATTTACCAACTTAACAAAAAAAAAAAAACAGAACTCAAATCGGAACAATGGGAGCACCACACGGTGGTAAGTCAATATCTAGTATGAGTGAAATAATTCGGGATTTAAAGAGGAAACCAGAAGTGTACTGACAAAATCTGAATGGAATCTGGTTGATTGCCAATCATCCAATAAACTAAGAAAATATCATTTAATTTGAAATTGTAGTCATTTAAAATGTACATACCATATATCTTCCACATTTAATATTTTAACAATTTTTTTTATAAAAATTATCTAACATACGTATGTTATACACGTACGTGTATATGGGCATACGAGGAGATTCATGTGAACATTTTTAACACTTTCATCGTAATTCTGGCAAAGTGAGAGCTCGCGTGTTGACGATTTCATGCCGAACTATTGTACATTAATACCCATTCCATGGAACGAGTATGATAAATTAACACCACCCTCTGAATGCTCGACTTTTGTTGCATGTGGTGATGGTACAATTTTAGTTGTACACCTATTGCACAACACAAACGTTTATGTAAAAAACAAGGCAATATCGACCTTCCTGCTACCCGCACATCATTTGCTGGCAATAATCTACTTAGCGAGCCAATAATGTGCAGTGAACTTATGCCTTTGGCTGAAGGATGAGCAATTCAATTACGCTATACAAATATGCTGTTCACTTGTAGAAAGCACAGGGCGTTTCAAATGAAATTGATTTTCAAATGTTAACTAAACCAACCACTTCTACTCGTACTAAGTTGATTTCCACAAATGATTGGGAACTACATCGATGGGATTTCGATTGGATTCATTCTCTGCGTCAAAGTCCGAATGCAGTAGTTTAATATGTACGTAAAGGCTGTTTTTTTTTTTAGATGTATCCAAATTCAATATGAAATAAAACACTTGAAGCTAATGTTAATGTCTATGATGTTAGCTGTAAGCTTTATTTAATAGATAATTGTATGCAATTAGTGTTTAAGTATGATATCGGGCATAGGCACGCCAAGGCTAGCTCGAATGAAGTGCAATCGTGAAGTCCAATTTTCGACGACATCAATAACACAGCGAATGTTGACTTCCAAATCGTCCAATGTCTCTGGTTTGCCGGCATAGACTAGTAACTTCACCTACCCCCAAAGAAAGTAATCTAAAGGTGTGAGATCACAGGATCCTGGAGGTCAGTTCAAAGGTCCATTACTCGAAATTATGCGCTCAGCAAATGTTTCTCACAATAAATTGATGATGTCGCGCACCATGTGGTATGTTGCGCCATTATGTTGAAACCAAAGCTCTGTCACGTCAATGCCATTCAACTGAGGAACGACGAATCAGAAATCATGTTTCTATACCGCTCTCCATTGGCTTTTACATCTGGTCGGCATCGTCCTTAAAGGAATATGGACGAATGATTCCACCAGCCCATAAAATACACCAAACAGTGAGTTTTAATGGTTGTAAGAGGGCGTCTCGACAAAGACTTCTGCGTTATCTCCACTCCAAATTCGGCAGTTTTGCTTGTTTACATATCCATTTAACCAAAAATGGGCCTCATCGGAGAACAGAATTTTGCGTTGAAAATGAGGATCAAGCCCATTCACCGAATCTATGACGCGTATAGTGATCACGCAGTATCAACTCTTACACAAGCTGGATTTTATAAGCTTTTAAGCTAAGATCTTTCCGTAAAATCGTCCACAAAGTGGATGGACATAGCTCTAATTGCTGTACACGATGCCGAATCGACTCATTCGGACTGCTCACTTAACACTGCGCTCCACAACGGCAATAACTTCTTCTGTTCGCACAGTTTGTCGTCATTGGTGATGCATATTATCCACAAGAGTGTATCTGGTGTGAAAACGATTCATCGTGTTCCGAATAACTTTCTCAGATGGACGATTATGTCGACCGTAAAATGGATATAGCGCACGATAAGCTTGGCGAACCGAACCATGGTTTTCAAAATAAGTTTGCACAATTTGCATGCGTTGTTCTGGTGTTAATCTATTCATCGTAAAATGGCAAAACGTACTAACCACAAATCAACTTTCAACTGTCAAATTGACAATCTGTAAAAACAGTGTTGCCAGCTTACAAACTAAACCTCTAAAAAAAAATTATATAGAAGTAAAATATCAACCTCGTATTTGGATAGTAGTTTGAGTTAGTACGGAAGATAGCATATCCTAAGGCATAAGACTAGTAGTCGCGTGTTCCATCCTACGATGAACACTTACATAGGAAATCCTCCTTCGTATCATCATCATCTGGAAAAAATTTTGCAGGAGGTAATGTCATTGCTTAGGACATTAACATTCTTAGCAAAAGCAAAGTCCATCGTTTTAGGCAGTCTACTTCTATTCATTGGCTATTAAAGTAGTTTGCTTTTGTAAACCTTTTACTGTTGTGACGCCGTAAACCCAATATATGTAATGACCTATACTAAAGATGTAGGCGGTCCTAACGTAGGTTACTGTCTTCCTCTGAGACTTACTTAGATGGAGAAAACTTGGTAAGTGCATACTTCTAAGTGTTTTTACTATTTAGAGAAACCTGACACTCTTGAACTTATTTGGATTGCAATATTAAACAAGAGGCTAACGTGTTCTTTGTGTATAGCCATAAGAATTTCCACTTCCATCCTTTCTGTGCTTTGGAAAATAAAGGAGGCCAGGTCAATAAATCTGTAGCTCGGCGGGAGTGAGATGTTACCTTAACGTATAGAGAACGCTCTCAGTATTCGCCAGGAGTTTGGTAAATAGGCTAATAACAGGTCAGCATTATCTTGTTTTAGGAAATAGGTAACCGGAAGTTTGAAGCTATCAAAAAAGTTAACAAGGTTTTAATATCCTCATTTATTACAGCGACCAAACGGATATACATATTTAAAGTCTTTCTAAATTTATTTGAAGTTCCAATAATATTGTAGGAACTGACTGGATGGAAACCGCTTTTGATAAAATTTAAGAATGAGTTTTAGATTCTTTACCTTCGCCGGCTAGATGAAGGTACAGTCAAATTTTGTAATATATTAAATCGGGCTTCTATTTCACCAAGTATTGCGATATTTTTGCAAAACTCCTTTCAGGAAGCATTACATATAGTTTATTCTAGATGCTACGACTCTTACACTCTTTTTGTTTTGTCGGATTTCTTCCTCCCAATGAGCTTACAAATTACCTGCAGTCTTTTATTCTACTATATTTGCAGGAGGTTTTGCTGGCAGAGCAAAACATTACGCATTCGAAAGCATTCAGATTTTCAGAAGCTTCCGTTCCCTTTTGTCTTGTTCTGTGCATAGGAGGAATTTTGACACATTTGCTTAAACCCTCCTCCCGATAAGTCTCAATCTAATTCAGATCCGATTCGGAATTTGTTATATCCATGGTCTGACATCAACACTTCCGACAGTATTTCAAACCGGAAATTTCCTTGTTGGATCATAGGTAAGTCGATTACTTGATGTCTTCTCGTAATAAAAATTTGTTGAGAATTTAAGTATTTAAATACCAAGCTGTGAAATCCTGGAAATGGTTAGGTGCTACATTGCACTTGGTATTACCCCCGAGAATATTATTATCAGTAGTGTCGTAACATATGGCAAGTCCCATTTTAAAGTCGTATATTCAATAAGTTCGTACTGCTTTTGATAGTGGTGGTAATCGAATCAAATAAGTTGACTTATTGTTGCATATGTTTGTACAACGTCTTAAGATTGGTGTGTCAAAAATCGAAACAAATCGGAGCAAAACTAACTAAGATATAGAATTTTAAGCGTTCAAATTTTTCACGTTTAATATTGGATTTTCTGGTATACAAAACTTTAAAGCAATTTGCTGGCACTTGTCATTTTTGCAGCCGTTGAACTGTTTAAATCAAAACCTACTCGACCGATTCTTTTGAAATTGAGTATACCATGGCCCATGTTTTAGGGGAAAATCGGTGCTTTCACTTGTAAGTGTAGTAGGGATACTTTGGGAAAGTGATTATCTAATGTTCACCGGAGGACATTTTTTTTCCGAGGTGTCTCCGAAGATTTGCTGCCTTCGGCTTAATTATTAATATTTTGCTTTCAAAAATTAAGGAAGTGTTGTACTATAATGCCACAATCAATTAAATAAATTTGTATTAGCTACAGCATTTTCTTCGCCGAATTAACGTTACGTCGATCTACGTACGAGTATGTACTCGTATCTCCACTGCAATTCCAAACGTCAAGGAGATTATGCAAGCTCGCCATTTTCCAGGATTCATACATTCCGTGATTTACTTGCTGTAGATTTTTTTACGTTAGCTTGCTTCTGTTTGTAGCTTTTGTTATGCAGCCATTGCTGGTCGTAGCACGAGTGCTATCTGGAGATCTTGCCATCAACTGGAGAAGCGTAATGTCATCTTGACTCTGTTTACGACCCTAGAAAAGAAGGCAAGGAATTGCTCAGTTTCGATTTTTGACAACTTTAGCCGACCTTACACTATTGGACGCTAAGGCGATATCGAAAGTTCGAAAATTTAAAAAAAAATCTTAATTATGCTAGCTCCTACAACGAGATGGGGTTAGAAAGTGCAAATGCTAATTCAGACTTTTAGAAGTTATCTTAGCCGCATTAGGAAGGTCAAGGGTGGTTTTTTCCTGTTATTAGTACATTAATCATTTTGATTTCAGTCAAATGAATAGAAACGAGATGATAAGTTACATAATCTGAAGGTTAATTAATCTCTTTATGCTTTTCTCGAAGTATTATTTATTATTTATTATTTATTTCATTTATTTATTTATTTCTTATTTCTTATAATTAATATTTCATATAATTATTTACAAATTCAATTGACTTTTAAATAATAAGAAATTAGATTAACATTCAGTATTTTAAATTAAAATAGAATTGAATGTCATCCATTACTTCAATAAATAGAAGTGAAAGATTATTTATGGGTGGGAAATTCCTTTTTTATAAAACTAGCATTAATTCAAAATTCAAAAGGTTTAAAATCAAAAAACAAATACTGATGGAACAAAAAATATTTTTAAATCAAAACGTCAAAAGTGGGAGATTCAATTTGACTAAGATCAAATGCAAAGAGCCAGCATTTTACTCTCTTTAGAAAGGTAGCTTTAAATGATACCGTTCTAATGGAAGCAGGAAGTTTATTAAACAAACGAGTAGATAAAACAGTATAACAATTACGAAATGCAGAGGTTCGAAAATAAGGAATGGAATGCGTGCAAGACAAGTTTCCACGGAGATTGTGACTAGAAATTAAACGAAAATTACGGTTACCGGACTTCATATAGAACATTTTCAACACCTTAAAACAGAACAAATGACGAATAGGAAGGATTTTCAGGTAACAGAATAACGGAAAACCAGAATGTCTAGCAGGTTTACGACAAATTACTAGATGGAGTAAAAAGTGACCTCCTTGGGAATTAAAATTTTTTTATTTTTTTCAATGTTTTTTTATATTATCCATATAGTCCCCTTTTAGTTTGATACACTTATTCCAGCGATTTTAAAACCTCTTGATCCCGTCCGAAAAGTAATTTTCCGGAAGGTCTGCAAAATACTCCTCCGTGGCGTCGATGATTTCCTCGCGTGAGCTGAATTTTTTATTGATGAGCCATCTTTTGAGGTTTGGGAAGAGATAATAGTTCGAGGGATCCAAATCCAGTTACCAATCGACGCCAAAAGTCAGCCCGATTCTGCATCAGCAAGTCTCAAACACTCTTTCGAAGTGCTCTCGCGTTCGTGTTTTTGGTCATTCGTGGCACCCAGGCAGGATAACTTTTTCATATGCAGAATATTGCCCACGAAACTCTCCAAACCAATATTTGATGGTGTAATCTGACGGAGCATTAGCCCCATAATATTTATCCAACTTTTCTTTTGTTTCCTTCGCCGTTTTGTCTCTCAAAAAATAATGTTTTATGAGAGAACGAAAATCGTTTTTGTCCATACTCAACATGATGCCAAACACGTCAACAACAATCAGCTGTCAAAACAAAACTAAAGACAGAATCGCACTGAAATTTGGCATGTCTGCCTAAATATTAACGGACTTCAAGGCACCATAACCTTTTTTGCAGTAGCAGCGCAATCTGGCGGTCAAGGAGGTCACTTTTCACTCCATCTAGTATTGTTAAAACATACACCCTGAATGACTCGAACTGCAACCAATTTCAGACTGCTAGAATTTCCAAACCGTTCATGACATGACAGATAATTTTATTACATTATTTACAAGCTTTTTAAACGATTTACGCATCAGTTGTGTTGAAAAATTATTATCCGCGTTGAAATTCAAACGTGATAGTGTGATTGCTTTATATTTGGCTGGAAAACCACAAGTCGCTATCGTTAGAGCCCTCCAGCACCTCAACGTGAATAAATCATTTGTGTCTCGAATAATAGCTCGTTACCCTGATACTGGCAGCGTAGCCAGTATCACCATGGAGGTGGTCATAAAAACATAGCAACATGCGCAGAAACGGTTCGGAAAGTGAAGGCTCAAATTGAGTGAAATCCGCGTCGAAGTGGAAGAAAAATGGCTCGTGAGCTCAACATATCGTTGGAACGGATGCAACATATCCTGAAAAATGAGCTTGGGCTCAAGCCATTGAAGTTCCAAAAAGCACACGATCTTGCACCGCAACAGAAAAAAGTTAGAGTCGAAAGAGCGAAGGAGTTGCTATGCTTGCACGAAAGTGGTAAGTTGCCGAATTTGGTTTTTTCCGATAAGTCACCATTTGTTATCGAGCAATATGCCAATAAACAAAATAACCGAGTTTACTTGCCAGAGAGGTCCTTCGAAAATTTACACCTTCGGGCGGCCACCAGAAAGCAGGAAGCACCGATGGTGATGGTTTGGGCCGCCATAACCGCCGATGGTCGCTCTCCGCTCGTATTTTTGGATCGTGGCCGTGGCGTCAAAATCGTATACCGTGAAACTGTCTTAGAGGCAGTATTGAAGCCTTGGGCAAACAATCATTTCGGTCTGAGACCGTGGACATTTCAACAAGACTCGGCACCGTCTCACAAAGCACGCGTCAACCAAGATTGTTTAAAAAACAATGTTCCACACTTCATTTCTTCGACACAATAGATTGCAAATTCTCCGGATGCAAATCCGTTGGATTTCTCTGTGTGGGGTATTTTGAAGGCGAAGGTTGGCACTAAAAAATACCAAAGTTTGGACCACCTCAAACAAGCACTTCGCCGGGAATGAACCAAAATACCGCAGAGCCACTTGTGTGCAGCGTGTGATGCTTTATTCGGCCGTCTCAAGGCCATTATTCGCGCCAAAGGTGGACATATTGGAAACTAGTGATACAATTTGAAAATTGCTGTATTTTCCAACAAAATTTATCAAAAAATAAAAAAATTATATCATTTTAAAAAGTTGGAGTTCGAGTCATTCACCCTGTATTTTTGTAATATCAACAATGATTGAATATTACTTAGATAAACACTCCCCTGAAATCTAAATCCAAACTGAAGTCTAGATTGAAAGATGCCATAGTATATAGCCTTTAAAAGACTAATGGAACAAACGTTATAACAAAAATGACGAAGGGTGCATCGGAAGTAATTTTTTAATATATTTATATGGTTAACAAAGCTCATCCTAGAATCAAGGGCAAGTCCCAGATATTTGAACTCAACAACATTCTCTATAAGGAAACAATTATTATTACATTTTGTATTACTATTGTACGAGTAACAGTCGTCTACATTCCTGTGAGTGAAAATAAATATTAGTTTCGCAATTGTAATTCGAGGAGAGACTGAAATACATTAATTCAGTCTTGGAGCTCAAAACTATGTAAATTATGAGCAGAAAACCAATGCCTTAATAAATCAAGATCCCAGTTTATGTCAGGGACCATGTCTAGAGCACTTTGCGAGCCATAAGAAAAGCCAATGTCATCTGTAAATGCAGTCGGCGAACCCCTGAAATTAAGCGAAAATAATGAGTTTATAAAGACTAAGAACAGAATGGGACCTAAGACAGAACCTTGAGGAACACCGATATTAAAAAGCATCTTTCCACTTCTGATACCGTCGATCTTGACCCTTTGTGACCTATTTTTAAGATAGGACCCAAACCAATCCACGAAAACCAGCATTTTTCAACAAGAGGTTGTGATCGACCATGTCAAAAGCTTTGGTGATGTCAACAAATAATCCTGCGGTAAATTGTTTAACATCAAGGTGTGACATGATTTGGGAACAGAATTGTAAGAGTGCGTCTTCCGTTGATTTCCCTTTCTGAAACCCGACATCGACATCTTTAACATCCTTTAAGATCCTCGGGGAAGATCCCTTCAAAAACACAACGGTTATAAATAAAAGACAAGACATCAACCAATACAATACAATCTTTTTAAGCGTTAAATTTGAGATACCACCACCACTACTTGCATTAAAATTTGGTAAGGATCCAATAACTTTCAAAATCTCCAGAGGAGTAATGGGTTGAAACACAAAAGTATTTCTTTCTATATGCTCAATAAAACCATGTAAGGGGCGATAAATTGGACAAACCGATTTGATAGGACTCGTTTGTAGACTGGAGACAATATTGGCAAAATAACAATGAAAAGCATTAGCCATAGCTGTCAGACTTATAAGTCTAAAATTCCTGGCCAGGGGAAAAATTCGTTACCGATTTTCGATATACCAAAGATGATGTTTCTTATATAAATTAAATGGAAAGAACAGGCTCATGGAATATGAATGTATTGCAGAAATTTCATGTGAAACGTATCCTGATTATGTAGCCTTTTCATAAGATGTAATTTAATTATTAAATTCACACCTCTGTATGTACTTGTGTATCCTTAATTTAACTCGGTATCACTAGTTTCGTAGAGTTAACAAGCTTCTAAGGAAACTCAACTTGTTTTCTGTTTCCGTTTGAATCCGGATACGATCCTCATGAAACCGCAGTCAATGTGTACATCAGGAACAATCGGGTCCAATTCAGAACTGATAGTTACATAAATCTCAGAAATGACATAGTTGGGACATGATAGTCCATCAAAATGATCAGGTGGTAGTGCCTACGTTATCTTTTACTAGGTTACCGTATATGCTTAAAAAGGCTCAATAGGCCTGCTTTTACGGTCGTGCGGATCGAATCATTACAGTTTTGTGTTACGATAAAAGAAAGATATCACAAATGCAAAACTATAATTCGAAGCTAACTTAAACTTAAAAACTGCGTCATTGGCTATTTGATTAGTAAAGTGCACAGTTCTATGTACTCTGTCGATTGGCACCAGCTTGGTTTGCTTCATATACGCATTTTGTTGTGTCTACTAACAACATACTTAATCAGATAAACTAGATAGAGCTATTTATGCGAAATATGCCCTCTGTTATGAAGTTATCAAGGCCAGCTGACCCAACGATCCAGAAGATGGTAGTTTCGGATTCCATGCTCTCAGTAGAACTTTAAAAAAATATAAAATGAATCGTTAGCTTAATGAATCATGATGCTGGTAGTTGCATATTTTCGGAAAACATTTTCCGTCATATTAAATAGCATACAGGCAGCCGAAATTAAGTTGTCCTTAAAAGTCCCTTAAAGGGTTCCCAGCAGGAGTGGAAAATTAAATTAAAAAAATAAGAGTTTTTTTGACTCTCAGATCGGCTGCCACGGTTTGGCATAAATGTTTCTGGATTTCAATGAGTGGGCGTGGAAGTGCTGTCATAACCTATAATCTTAGAAAACAAAAATAAGTCTAAAAGAGTTAAATCGAACGACAGCGGTGGTAAAATCTGGTCACCCAAACCGAAGATTACATCATTAGGGAATGTCTCGTGCAATAATGTCATTGTTTTAGGTGATATGTGGCAAGTAGTTCTGTTTTCCATTTGAGACACATAGAACTGTTTTATTATTTCTTGATGTGGTTTGCCTTTGTTTGTTCATTTCCGGCAACGTTTAGAAAAACAATGGTCCAAGATGCCTCAAGTGCAAAATACACGTTTTGGATCTACCATATGTGAGTTTTTATCATTCCAAATGTTGCAGTTTTGTTTGTTTACATAGTCATCCACATTGAAACGGGTCACACCGCTGAAGAATTTTGTTAATAAACTCACCCTCCACAAATTGTTGTTCAATTGAGAAACTCTTTTCGCTGTGTATGTTCTGTAGGCTTGACCTGTTAAATCAGTTGAATTTTATAGGCACGAAGGCGCGAATCTTTCGTGAGAATATGCTTCAAGGTGTTTGCTGAATTATTCAATTCAATTTATTTAAATGATGACATATCCGCTGAGGATCTGACTGCTGCTCACATAGGTGATAGATATTACTCTTCAGTGGAAGGGATGGTAGCCCATCTTGATATACGAAAGTAAAATCAGGGAGAGGGCATAAAAAAGCATGTGAGAGAGATGACGTTGAAATCATTAATCTAAGCGGACGATGCCGCCCACTAAAAAATAAAATTTCTTAATGCCTTGGATCCTTCCAGCCTTCCATCACATACATATATCCATTCTTAATATTGCAATGTACATATGCATTGTTACTAAGAAATCGTAATTATGCATTAGACGTAAAAGATTCGAATAAAGATATTGCAGAAGCCACAAAGTTCACTGGATGTGATTGAGGTCAGGTAATTGTTATCTCCGGAATACCGTTAATCTCATCAAAATGACCTTCCAGTTAGAAAAAATTTCTCTCTTAATGTGTGCTTTGCTATAACTATTAACACACCTCAAAAACAGCATTAATTTGAAAGAGGTTGTTTCTCATATGGGCTCTACGAGTATATCGCATGCGACAGAGTGAACTCTGTAGTCTAGGAGGTACTGGGAAATATTAAACTCAATCTTTCGGTTTCTTTTTATACTTAGGCAATTTTTACGTAATTTATCGTTAAAGCTAAATCTAACTCATAGATACTCGTATATCGAAAATGAAGATTTTAATTTTGGTCCATTTTTAGTTATTATAAAAAATTCTAAATTAGTGTTATCGTGTCTAACATTATTATTGTAAATTAAGACGATTAAACGCAGTAAGTTTTTGAAAACAAATTGATTACATCAATAAATAAATTTACAAAATTAGTATGAGATAAGCATACGAACGTAATAGTAGAGTTACAGTTGGTGCAGAGGAATAACTGCCTCTGCAGACTGTCTAACAGGGATCAAGTTTCCGCTGTCAGGCAGAATGAATCATTCAACTTGGGTGATGATCGACAGCAACTTTGTCCATCAGACCAAGAAGGGGTCTAGATAGTGATATCTAAACTAAAGACTAATGAGGCTATAAGAGTAGACAGTTCGGAAGTTGGGCGAAATATTTAAAGCAGCGCGGACTAGGTAAGAAGCATGCAGTAACTCAACTGAAAAATATGGTCGAATGAATATATGCCCGGTGAATGCAATTCCTACATATTTTTCCTGATGCTCAAAAGGTGAGACCCTTTAAACTGCTCCAAATATAGAAGAATCCGACTTCTTAACACTCCGTACAAGATTTTATCTAACGCCTCAAACCGTATATCAACAATCTCATAAGTCATTACCACTGTGGTTTTAGACCTGATAAATCTAGCGTGGGGCAATTCTTGGAAAACCCAGGAACTTAAAATCGAAACTCACCACCTGTTTATTGCTTTTAAGGCCGAACATAAGAGCATTTTTAAAAACGAAATATATACGAGTACATCACCCAGTTTTTGCAGCTCGGATAGAGCCATACAAAATTTTTTATTAATCAAGTGAATCTTTCAAACGTATTTAAGGACTATAACAATAATTTGCATACCCAGATTGTAGTTTCTCACAGTTTAATTAAAACAAAACACAGATTATGTTTACGGGTTCTACAGTACAGTACAAGTGTTACCATTCGGGAACTCCGAAAATTAGCGCTCTTAGGACCAGGTCAATAGCACTACGGCCTATATTGGTCTTTGTTTTATCTTATTCATCAAATTCGGTTTATGTAGACTAACTTTTCTCTCGAATCAACCAGTGGCATTTTCGCCCGCTTTAGATAAATACCATTATTCCGCGCCATACACAGGGATAATAACGGTCTTATTCAGTCACTAGTGGAAGAGACTTATTTTGCAATAACCTTCTACAGAGAAGCAACTATTGTCAGGGTCTCTATGTACAATGTGGTAATTTTAAAATTGTCAGCGGAACCCAGGTAGACAAAGTCTTTTATCCTCATTCAAGGCTATAATTTGGAGTTGTTGTTACTGTCTGAGCCGTTAGTGTTGAGTTTTATATATTGATGATAGCATATACTCGTACATACATACTTTGTCTTACCCTCATTTACTACTAAACTCATCTTAGCCGCTGCTACTTCAAATGCTCCAGTGATAACTTGCTAGTTTTTTTTTTTGTATAATGTCAATCCTTCGACTTTGCGATTTTAATGCAAAGCTAGTACGCAGTCTCCATATCTCGATACTCACAAGGGGACGTGGAGAACTCCTGATCAACCAACCGTCAACCAGATTGACCACATTACGATCGAAGTAAGGCGCTCCTTCAGTATTATGAATGTCCTAACGCTCCGAGGGGTCAACATCTACTCGGAATAATACCTTGTTGTGGCCGAGATACGGTAGCGGAAAGGCAAACTATTACTGTGCGGAAATTCGACGTCGGACAGCTACAATCGCTAGAAATCCCCAAATCCTTTCCGATCAAATCTCCCTTATTCTCTTGAGGTCCTATGTGCTGGCACCAATTATCGAAGACCAGTGGCAACATTGCCAAAAAGCCATAAGAGATGCCGCCTCTGATGTGCTGGGCTGCTCATCAGCTGAAACGGGTAGAGGAGGAGAGACGAACACCGGCTTCTCAGGAGAAAAAAAAGTAATATGAAAAGCGGGCAGTCGAGAAAATTGAGAGATGCTACTCCAGGAATGAGATTCGGAAATTTTACCACGATGCAAACCCTGAACCGAAGCGTGTAGAGACGAACAAGGGAGCATCGGGATAGAGTCGCAGTCGATGCTGAAGATTTGAAAAAAGCATTTGGATAGACTGTATAACGGCGATAACGAATCAAACACCGCTGTCAGGCAGAATAAATCTTTCAACTTGGACGATGTAGACCAACAATTTCGCCCACCCGAATCGGGTAAAGTGAAGATAGCCATATCTAAATTTAAGTTCAACAAAGCTGTTGGATTGGACGGCTTGACTGCTGAGCTCTTCAAAGCGGCAGGCGATGACTTGGTAAGGAGCATACACCAACTCACCTGTAAAATATGCTCGGACAACAATCTGATTGGTCCATATCAGTGTGGCTTTAGGCCAGGAAAATCCACCATGGACCACCATTCACGCTACCGCAGATCTTGGAAAACGCCCATGAGCTCTAAATCGATACACACCACTTACTCATCGATTTTAAGGCCGCGTCTGACAGCATCTATATATAAAGACAAACTATACAGAGCAATGTCTAGACTTGGTATCCTTGCCAAACTCATTCGGGTGTGTAGGATGATAGTGGAGAACGTCCTCTAGTCCATTAAAACCGAGAATGGAACTATCAGGCATTTGATGTTCGACAAGGTAGGTCATGTGTTTTTTTCCACGTCATATTTTGCACAACATTTCAAAAGTCCGTATAACTGCTGGCAATGACGATATTAGTATTGTAGGAAGAAATCAATGAAGTGTTATTGGAGCGTTTGTAGCCATGAATTCAGAAGCGAAGAAGATAGATTTAATGCAACATGAGAGTAAAATTGAGTCGACAGTACGCAATGATAACCAACACCGAAGACCGGACGATACGCCACAACCGAAACTATAACTTTTGGTCTGGAGAAAAAAGTTCCTCTCACGAATAATAAAGAAGGCTCTTTTCGTCTCAGTTCTACTGTAAGGTCTAAGAGTATGGATTCGATCTGTAGCTGGTGAAAATGCCTTTGGTTGCTTTGGGCGACAAGTACTTCGAGTGGTTTTCCAGTCTGCAGAAACGGAATTTGGAGAAAAAAGTACAACAATGTCTTGTATGGGCGTTTCTGACCTGGTCAGAAATTCACCCGGGTAAAGCTGCGGCCAACACTGATAATAATTTATATTTTTTTTTAAATACATAACTAATTACTAACCTATATTTTAATATTGTTGATAAAAAAGAAACAAGCATTAAGGGCAATGACTTTTCAACAAACTTTTTTTGTGTTTCGAAGTACGAGAACCATCCTGCATTCGAATTATGTATATCAAGCAACATGCACGGTTGATATACATAGGCACATATGTATATAAAACACATGCATGCATATATCAGATACCAATTTAATACTACTCTACTTATATCTATATCAAACCTACATTCATAAATGGATGTATGTACGAATAAAATTGTTGCCTTGCATGAGTTATTAGTTAATAAAAAAAAAAAGAACACAAGAACTACTAGCATAACGCGGAAGGTAGTTTTGTTTGAAACTCCTGCAAAGTTGATGCGATAGCATGTTTATAGTTTCACGTATATCTATTAGGCATGTCATAAGATACTATACAAATCCGAAACAACAACGTGAGCCAGAGAATTTTGCGTTAGCCCGTTCTTTATTAGTTTAGTGGGGTGCTACTGATACACATGTGTTTATTCGATAAAGTTCTATTTTCTTACTTCAGTTAAGTGAAACACAATAAAATATAGAGAGTGATTTAGTATTTTCATTAATACTTAACAACTTTAATAAATTTTGCAGCATATTTAATAAATTCCCGGTAATCAACCTACAATATATATTAAGTAAATTCAAAACAATAATTTGCTTGTAAAAGTGTGTGCAGATGTACCTATATATTATCTTTGAATTTGACATGGTTTAGCTCAAAGGCTTTTATGTTAAACCTTTTCATACATGGAAAGGACGTGTATAAGGTCCTTTAATTAAAATTAATAGATCACACTAAAAACGAAATTATTGCTATTAAATCTTATTTGGTGCGAGTGTGACACACATTTTGATGAATAGCTTTAAAAAATAGTGTTTTCGATTCTAATGGATTTTAGTGTTGAAAATGGTGAATTCAAATTAAGAAAAGAAACATACCATATAAAACTGGTTGGGCCATGTTTAGGGTGACCGGGCTTCTTACTTTTCTATAGCCATCTTGAATTTAAGGACCTGTTAACCGGAGCTTACCTTTCTTTATATGGCACTACAGTCTTCACGTGATCGAATGGAACAGCGATCCGAAAAATTTAGTATCTATTAAATTGATTCCTTGGTGCTATTGTTATTTCGGCTTACAGAAGAACTCGAATATACAAAGCCTTTTACTATCGCAAAGTAATAACTGGTGTGAACTGCTCTGGTGCTGGGTGTCCTTTCTTGTTGACGGCATATACTTTGTTTTGTTACATCTAATGAATCAGTGCACCAACGGACCAGCGTTTCCTTTCATTCTTCCTATCATATTCGGCGATTGCGGATAATAATACTACATTGATCAAAAAGTCCCCGGAATGTGTTCAGAAAATTGGAAATAAAAGTTTATTCATCTAAATCTATATTGTCCCCTTCAGAGTAATCCCCATCGACTACAACACACTTATGCCAGCGCTTGATCCAATCCTCGAAACATTTTTTATATTCTGTTTTCCGTATGTCCATCAGTGCTTCCTGCGATTTTGCCATTACTTCCTCTCGGCTGCTGAAACGCGTTCCCCGTAATGGTTTTTTAACTCGATTGAACAGAAAGAAGTCACAGGGAGCCCAATCAGGTGATTTCGGTGGCTGTTGGATGGTATTTGTTGTATTTTTCGTCAAAAAATTACGAATAATGATGGCACTGTGCTATGGTGCGTTGTCATGATGCAAAATCCACGAGTTTTCTGCCCACAATTCTGGTCTCTTTCGGCGAATTGCTTCACGCAAACGTCTCATAACACCCAAATAATACTCTTTGTTTACTGTCTGGCCTTCTGGCAGAAATTCATGATGCACTACACCGTTGTAATCCATGAAAACCGTGAGCATTGCCTTCTTTTTTGACTGAAAACGACGTGTTTTTTGTGGTCTTGGCTCATTTGGTGAACGGAATTCACTTGCCTGATGTCTAGATTGCGTGTCGTACTCATAAACCCACGTCTCGTCTCCAGTAATGATCTTTTTGATGAATGTGGGATCGGATTCAGCCTCGCAAATCGCAAATCATCTCTTTTGCGACGTCAACACGGTCTCTTTTTTGCATGAAATTGAGGTCTTTTGGTACCAACTTTGCTGCTACACGACGGAAACCCAAATCATTAACCAAAATGTCTTGGACGGATCCATAGGCAACGTTCAGGTCCTCCGCTATCTCTCTGATGGTTAATTTGCGGTTATTGAACAACATTTCTTTTACCCGTACTTCATCAATGTTTTCGTCGGTTTTCGATGTCGATGGTCTGCCACTGCGTTCATCATCTTCGATTGACTCACGACCACTTTTGAACCGCCCGTGCCATTGGTAAATGACCGTTTTCCTTAGAGAATCGTTGCCGAAACACTTTTCCAACATTTCCAACGTTCGCGCACCATTAAATCCGTTGTTTATGCCAAATTTAATACAATTTCGTTGTTGCAAATTTAAATCCATTTCTAAAATTGTAAAAAATCGCCTATTCACACAAAGATATATGTATTCTTGGCTACGTAACTTTTGCAAATGTCAAGCTATGATGCTACAACTTGAGACGAGTTGTTGTTAATACCCAGACAATCGCAATTTTTACAATCGGATGAAAGGTTGGTCTGAAGTGATATAAAAATTTTCACCCGGAGGTTTATGGAAACCGTTCAGGGTTTATGGGAAGTCGTTATAGCTAAATTGAGACTAGAACATTTGTTGGATACAGAGCTAGCCTTATCATGTAAGTGGGCAAAGTGGGTAAATGTCATCGAAAACCAAACAAATGACTGCCATTAATAATGAAAAGGAATATCAGGCAAATGACCTCCACATTATCTGATACCTACATGTCTATTTGTACAATATTACATTGTTCATTACATTTTTGCACAATTGCGGCAATATTTCGTCAATAATTTCGTATTGACTAGAGAGCATCAGCTTAAGCCTTCTCTTACATTTGGCACTAAAGAAAGAAGTCTCACGCTGTCGAATCGCATAACATGTACGTCCAATTTTGATTACTGCTATAAGAAATGACTCGGCCACGAAACTTTTCTAGTAAAAGAGCAATGGTTTGCCACTTGTATAGCAAGTTTCAACGACTTGCTGGAAATAATCATCGCATAACATGCATACATACTTTTAATTTGCGAATTCTCTGATCCTGGTTCGGCAGTCCAATCCATCCACACCCCCTTTTTTCAATAATGCTTCCTGTATAAAAATGCCACCAAATTGTAACATGTTGTGGACAATCGTTTTTGATTTTTTTTTTACCCCAAAATTAGGAAATATTCAATAATATAATCAAAATTATTTTTCTATTAAATTCTCGATCAATTGTACGAATCCTTGAGACAACACATTTGCAAACTTATAACGCCCCTGATGGTCGACAGGCTTTAGTTGTTGCGTCGATTGAACATTATCGGCTTTACGATCCAAGACGCTGTATAAAATTCGGTCGAGCGTAGCTCGAACTTCAGCCATTATACAGGCCGTCCCTCACTTCTCACAGACCCATTGCAAGTGATGGAAACGCTGATGAACTGTCAGCTAATGAACCGCCAAAACTTCTCAATGACCTTCAGTATGGTTTTCGTAGCAGCAGGTCTACTGGTGATTTGATGGCATGTCTCACCGAAAAGTGGAACCAAAGCGTACATCAATCTGGCGAAAGCAAGATAGTTGCATTTGATATTTCTAAGTCATTTGACAGAGTTTGGCATCAGGCTCTTTTGTTGAAAATGCGTGCTTTTGGGACCGATGGCTCTCTTCTTCAATGGACTAAAAATTACCTTAATTCGCTTAAAACATCAAACTCTTCATCTCTTGACAGTATTTCTAGCTTTTTATTAAAAAATATATCTTTTCAAATTTGCGATGTCTTGTGTTTAATTTTTATTGTTGCCACTCCATAAAAAAGGTGATGCAATGTGTCTGGGCAATTATCGCACTATCTCGATTCCGTCAATTTTTTCTAAAGTTTTTGAAAGAGGAATAAGATCCAGAATACTTTCCTTCTTAGATGAAACTAACTTTTTGGATTCGGGTTTAGGAGTGGTAGTTCGACTAAAATTAACAGGGGAGTTACAAAGTAATTTAAATATTTCTGTTTTATTTATATATATAACTAAAGCTTTCAATACAGTGAATCATAGCTTACTGCTGGGTAAACTATATAGTGCAGGTTTCAGAGGCTCTATTTATGACTGGTTTGCTTCTTATTTGAGAAATCGTTATCAAGTGGTGAAGATAGAAAATGTTGTTAGTTCTAAAAGGCCTATTAACACTGGTGTCCCTCAGGGTTCCGTACTGGGCCCAATACTATTTTTGATTTACGTGAACTCACTTTTTTGGCAAAGTCACTGCTTTCGCCGATGATACAGAACTTATTTATTCATCAATGAGCAATTGGGAGTGGGTTAGCAATGTAAACTTCGACTTAGATCTACCTCGAAGATGGTTTTATCATCATAAACTTACTATTAGCAAAAAAACCAAAGTTTATGTTATTTAGTATTAAGGGCGAAAAGTTTGTTTACTTGCCTTTACACTATTATACTCCTAAATGCTTGCGTTTTAGCATACGTATCTCAATCTCAAGAGTTACCTTTTAATACGAATATCAATTGTTGTGGTGATTGCTTTAAAATTTAGTGTGCAGACAATTTCAAATTTCAAAGAACATATTTTCCGTATTAAGAATTATTTAAATAAAGTTGTTAAGACAATTGTACCACCTAAGCCCTTATTGCAACTTAAGTGTTTTAAAATTAGTTTACAATGGTTTAATAAAATCAAAATTGCAATATGGTATTTCCTGCTGGGGTGGTATCTATTTCAACACCATAAAACCTCTTTTAGTTAAACAAAAACACGCCATAAGAATCATATCGAAGACTAATCGTAGGACACAAAGTTTTGATTTTTTTAAGCAGCTAAGATTTCTTCCCTTAAGGCATTTATATTGTTAGAAAGAATGGATAATAATTACAATCTGCGCGTTAATACCAGAAGCTATGTATCTGTACCAACTATTAATAAAACCCTTTATTCTCGTTGTTATTTTGTTACCACATCGCGTCTTTTTAACTGTTCATTGCATCTAAGGTGCGAGAGAGAGAAATCAGTATTTTTATTTGGTTTGAAAGGATTTATTTTTTCTCTTAATTATTTGGAAATTGAAAATATACTTGTCCTACCGAATTAGTTCATTTGCACTTATCTTTTATCTTGTTCTCTTCCCCATCATTAATCATGAATTATTACTATGTATTTTTGAAATACTTTCATCGCTTGTCATAGCTCAAGAAAAGATTGTATTATTACTATTTCTTTCGATTAATATTATCACTATTTAAATATTAATTTAAAATTATTATTGATTGAAATAAAGATTCTGTTAAAAAAAAAAACGTTCAATTCAAGTTGTCTTGGATGGCTTCAAGTCTGATATTCACAAAATAAATGTTAGCGTGCTCCAGGGCTCTGTTCCGTCTCCGACACTCTTTTTACTTTTCAGTAATGAGCTCTTGTTTGCTACTTCTAGTCCAATATATTCCTCTGCTGATGACACCACTCTCTGCTTTTCAGATTCGTTCACAGATTCATGCTCTTCGGCTGTAGAACGGGAACGGCATTAAATTCCGATACTAACAGCATAACCGATTTGGGAACTATCAACAGAGTTTAATTTAATGCTTCCAAAACTCAATGCTGTCTGCTGTCATTAAAGCGAAATTCAAATACCCAGCCATTATTCGTAAATGGCACTTGCATCGTCCAAACCGATAAACTTTCCATTCTCGGTATGTGTGTCAGTGACAACTTACGCTGGAATGACCACATATTTGATGTCGTCAAAAATGCTGCGAAATGTCTAGGTTTATTCAAGCGATGTAAGAAATATTTCACCTCCTCTGATCTGGCCTAAATAAGTAAGGCATTCATCCGAAAAAAATTGGAGTACATTGCCAACATCTGGTCAGGTGCTCCTAAAACATCTCTGCAACTGATCTATAAGATTCAAAACCGGGCGATAAAACTCGTAGGTGATATTAATATCAGTCACCCGTGATGCATTGAAATTGCCAATATCATTCCGCTCCTTCAAACCTTCAACCGTAACAGCTGCCTCTCCACTTCCTGGTCGCTATAACTTGCAAACATTTAAAAACAATGTACATCGGTACTTCTCTTTTCTTCCTCCCTAAATTTCCTTCCCCCGCACTATGTACAAACATTTTAAGGTTACACAAATCCCTTGCTCGCGCACTCATTATAAAAAGGAAAAAAAGAAAAAAACAAAAAGCAATATTCTCAGTTATCCTTGCTGGGCGAGAAGGTGTTTCGCGTTGGTTGAAATACCTTTTAACTTTTCGAGCTCTTCCAGCGAAATTTACAACATTTTTTAGTAAATTTTAAGAACTCCACTTTATTTTTATTAATTACGTATTTCTTATTTGTCATCCGTAAAAAAATTACACAACATTTTTCAAGAGATGGCAATTGAAGATTAAACCCTTTTTCCATAGAAGAAACCATTTAATTCACCTCTCGTTATTTAGAAGGCTTTGAATTTTCTGTTTATTTTATTCAAATTATTTGCTTTAAGATGTTCTTCTAAAAAAAAAAATCTTTATTATAATATATAAAAGTAAATTAAAAAAAATATACCAAATTTATATTTATAGAAAAAAATGTTGGTGGGCACACAACTTAAGCTGTCGGATCGTAGGTCAAGTCGAAGATTCAAAACTCTTAGTTCCAACACTTGCCATTCAGACAGAAATTCACAAGTCTTTAGACCTTGTTCTCAGACAAGTTTAGCGGGAGTAGCGCCGAAAGTTTCAAATGTCTTTCCCACACCGGAAAAGAGGTAAGTTTTTAATAAAAATTAATTGGTAATAAATATTATTTAAAAGTTCCATAGAAGACATTCTAATTTTGCTTCTAAAAATGAATGCAAAGACTATCTCAGGAAAAGGATTGTCTCGGATCTTCTTTATTTATCAGAGCTGATCCATTTTGGTTTTTTTCTCTTTCTGCAAATTTCATCCCATAATATGCATATCAACCCAAAGGAAGTATGGTATTTTGGCCCACCAAAGCGAATTTAGATAGTTTTTAGATTATCCGATTATTCATTTGACTCTTCTCTGAAATGTCGATGAACTACTTTGATAGGCTTTCTGGGTAGTCAGGCTTGTCCAATAAAATTGTCAATTAAATTGATAACATTTATTTAAAGCATAGATTTTCGCTTTTATTGTAGAATCTCGCCGATGTTTCTCTATCGGTTGGACATTCTTGCGTCTTCTTCGTGATCTGCCACAGTGTGAGTTTTGGTCGAAACCCAACTTATATCAACAGATCAGATTATCGACGATCTTGTATTTGATATAGTTGGCATAGTACAATACAAGGGGTTTCCTTGCTTCAAGATCCAAAAGGTTAGGCTGAGATAGCTTCATCAACTATGCGTTCATCTGACCCTATTTTATAGTTGAGATGATGCATGATTATTAGATCATTTGTTGCATTTGCGTTTTTTTATCTCATTTCATTTTGTCGAAAGTATTCACCGTCTTGTTGAATGATGCCTCATGACTGAGAGCGTCTACAAACTTGATTCTTTGACATTTATAGCACTGCATGCAGCTTTGCTACGAAATTTCGTCATTGCATACCTCGCTTCGGGTTTTGTTTCCCTGACACATCCTATAATTTCCTGTACTGATTTTTTCTTTCGATGAAGTTTGTGTTCTTATTTTCTCCTCTGCTGGTACGTGTCTCAACTCAGCCCTCGTTCTCACGTGTAGTGTTGGCTGTACTCGTAGCTGCACTTGTTCGTAATTATCTCGTGAAATCTAAAACATCAGGGGCGGCATTTCCGATGGCTCCCTTATACCATTGCCGCTAGTTCTCCGCACTTGATGTTTTGCGATGCGGGATCGTGAGGGAGGTGGAGGGACAAAATGCTCTGACATTCTTTTGCGCTTGTAGCCGTCTGACGTCAAAAATTCTTATATCATTTTGCCGGCAGTACAATCTCTGATACTCGTATTCTCTTTGGTACTTCGCCTCCTGCAATGCTGGCACCTCGGAACGTACGGATGCGTATCTTCCGACTAGTTCAAAATTGTCAATTCGACTTTTCATGTATTTCCATGGGGAAAACGTGTGCTGTCCACGACAATGTATCTACCTTTGTCCGCTTCCGGATGTGATGTCAACCATACTATGCTAGCGCACTAGGCCCTCCTTTTGTATTCTGAACAAAAAATATATTTCGGAATGAATATAGCTAATATACGCGGGATTAGAAGTTATTTTATTACTTCTCTGTGTAGGTGTATGTCTGTAAATTCTGGTCAGCTGTTTTAGCAGTTAATAAGACACGGGTAAAACCCCGTGGCTTCGATATTCTTCACAGACAATTTTCTTTGCAGCGGAAAACAACATTTCCCCGGCTTGTAAATAAGACCATACGAATATCTGAGTTGATAATCACGCCGCCAACACCTTGTGGTCTCTAAGGAGTCCACCGTCGATGTGCTCTCTCCTCTAGGCCATAGATGAACTAGCTTAGATGGCAAACTCTATTAATACTTTTGCAAACCGTTAACTTTGGTAGAGACACACTGTAAGTGAGTTACCAACACTTTGCACATCTTTATAACTTGCCAGAATTTTCTAGAATGAGAACAATTTACAAGTAAAGTTGCTGGAATGAGAACAATTAAAGAGCAGGTAAAGTTGCTAGAATGAGAGCGATTTGCACGCACATGTGTGATGTGAATAACGTTTTTTGAGTAAAATGGACGGATTTTGGTTTGCCATCTATGTTAGTTCATCTATGCTCTAGGCTCGTCAGGCCAATTTGTCATATGTGGAATGAAATCCTTTATCATTCATCGGATGAAGCGTATTAAACCAACGCGCAGTACGATTTGAGTTATAAAGCTGTTTTTCTGCCCTACAGGTCAACCCGAGAGAACAAAACGAAAAAAGTTCAAATGAGCCAGGAACAACTGTAACTCCATTCTTAAATGTGTGAAATTTCAATACGACCTGAAGCAAACCATACTGCAGTGTCCAAAGCCAGTAGAAATGCTTGGTCGTTTGCCAAAAACCTAAGGATTTCTGACTCATCTTCCATCCAAACCCTCACTTTGATATGCTAGTTGTCAGCTATTTAGACAAGGCCAATCTGCTTATCGCGATCCTTATAGCCAACTTGATGCTTCTAAATTGTGTCATTTCTTCGCAAACAATAACAGTAAATTGTTTGCCGTTATAAAAAAGCTCATAATACTTCTTAACCTTTTGAAATGCCTCATAATCTACTCGTACTATAGCAACCCAATAGTTTCAAAAAACTAGATTCGGCCCCACGTGCAAATGTTCCCATCATAAGTTCTAAGAATATATATCCAACCGAGCGCCATGAATTATCATAGTATATGTATGTTGCTTGTTCCCTGACAATATGGTATCAGTTAACAAGCAACAATCTCTGTTAAGATAGATATTTGCATCTGATTTAAATTTTTATTATATAGACGACATAATTCTAAATGAACAAAATATTGAAAGA
Organism: Volucella zonaria; assembly: GCA_963966105.1. NCBI lineage: Eukaryota > Metazoa > Arthropoda > Insecta > Diptera > Syrphidae > Volucella > Volucella zonaria. Next base: position 159,037,553 of record OZ014532.1, on the reverse strand, counting down.
ATGAACATCTGTTTTTTTTTTTTTTTTTTGTTTCGAATAAAAACAAAGCATTGGATAACGCTGTAAATATAATAATTATGGAAACCTTCCTATAATTTATGGCTTTTATTAAAAATCGAATATCGCCTTTGTCTTTGTCAAGCGACCAATAATATTTTTTTATGAATTTCACAGTCGTATCTCGCACCACATCGATAACTTCCCTATTTCCCATGTTTTATTATTCGTACGAATGGTAAATCATCGGAAACTACAAATTACCAAAACAAGCTACAAGCAGCCGATGATCGAATCAGTATCAAGCTATAATTATGTAGTCTTGAATATTCAGTCTTCACATATAAATTGGAACACTACCATGGTGGCGCATGAAATTTATTCAAAGTTGGCCTTTTGTGTTTACCGCGGCAGCTTAATAAACCCCATGAGAGCGGACGCCTTCTTTGTTGGATGAAGTTAATTTGAATAATGCTTACCGATTGCTTCTATGCCGCCAGATTATTATCTGTGATATTTTATAGCTCGTCTTAGATGAATAATTGACACATGAGATGCTGATCGGCAATTATTAATTTTTTTTTCACATTGGGAAAAATTAAATTCATGTTGTTACTTTTGTACGAATTGTTACCAAGAAATTCTGTGGATAACTGGAGTACAATTGTTTCGCTACATTTTATTTCTATTTGTTGAAGGTTGAAAGTAAACAGGATTTTTTTTTAAAAAAAAAAAAGAATAACAAAAAGCTTTTTTTGGCAAATCCGATTTAATTTATTCCAAATATCCTCCTTCCAAGTCAATACAGGGATTTGTACGGTCTAAAATCTTGTCGAATGAGTGGTACAGATCGCCGGTGGGATGTCCTTCAAGATGTCGGTACGAGCCTTTTGGATGGCTTCTATGTCCACGAAATGCTTTCCTTTTCATGGTACCAAATCAGGCGAATATGGGGAATGGTTGACAGTTAAAACGCGATTCTTAGCTAAAAAGTCGGTCAGAAGTTTCGATCGATGATGCAGCGTATTATCTGCGCGAGAGAAGCCTCAAAACACCAAGAGAGAACTGTGCATTAATTGCTTATCCCGGTGTAACGAACTCCTTGCGGACACTGCCCTTGGTATTGTAAAAGCAAATCAACATTGTCTTCACTTTTGGCTTCTCCAAACCAGATTTTTTTGATTTTGGCTCGTCTAGCGCCTTCTACTCGGCACTTTGGCTCTTAGTTTCTGGATCATGTTTCCATCACCTCCTTGATAATATCCTTCAAATGTTAAATTCCAAGCAATTTTTGCTCAATGCTCATTTTTGTACTGATGACGCAAACATACTGTCACTTCAAATGAAATAACTCTGCTTCTATACGTCCAAATATCATGAAATTTTGACACTACATCAGTAAAAGATCTACCTTTCCGAGGCATGTAATTGCCAGTACAGTACGCACATTTCATTTAGCCGAGTATATACTTTTGAACATTACGGTCAGTGGAAATTATAAACAATTAAAATAAAATTTTAATTGTTTTATTCAACAGAAAATAAATGAAGTATATTATTTTACTTTTGAGAAAATAAGAGGCTTTATTTTAAAAATTCATTAATTTGCAGCGCATTACGTATAGCCGAATGAACTAACTGCTTAGATATATTTAATACAAACATTTTTTTTTTAAGTTAGTATTTAGTTTAGCCTCCTCTGTTTATTAACACTTCGTAAATGCGTTTTTCCATGCTGTTTATCAAGTTTCGATGTTCGTTTGAGACGATCGCTTCCCAACAGCTCACAATGGCACTTTTTAATTCTAGAATTGAGCTAAGTTGCCTTCCATTTAGATAAATCTTTCTAGCCAATATGCTCCACAGGTTCTCTATCGGGTTCAGATCAGAACTGCGTGCGGGCTAGTTCATAACTCTCAGCTGTTTTAAAGAAAACAAGCTCGTAGTTACGCGAGAACGATGGATTGATGCGTTGTCTTGCTGGAAAATAGCATCGTCCTCATGATGGTCTTCTAAAAAAGGAATCAATTTTGCTTCTAAGAGTTCTGTGTACATCTCGCTGTTGGTTTTTGGTGGAATGAAACAGATTTTAGTCTTTCCATTAAACGAAAAAGTACGCCAAACCATTACACTGCCTCCACGAAAATTACGACTAAGGCGTGGTGAGTCCGGCGCTCTTAAATCATGCCAATAATAACTCAATCCATTTGGTCTGTCCAATTTACATTTTTTTTTCGTCTGGAAAAATCAAATTTTTCCATTGAGAAGTCCAGCTCATGTGTTCTTGTGCAAATTTGAGTTGAGCATCCTTATTAGCCTTGATTAAGAGAGGTGCTTTCATCAGTTTCCTATAAGCCAGGATCGGTGAAGCTGCCAAAATGGTTTGAACACGTCGCCTTCCTATAGGCAATTTAAGGTTATCGACAATTTTAGCAGCATTCAACTTTTGCTTTGTAGCCAATGAGCGATTTTGGTTAACCTGTTGCTTTGAAATTTTCTTTCTACCTTTTGTTGGCGGCTTCTTACCGTAATTGTCCTTATTCAAAAAGTTTCGGATGACTTTTTCAGAGCGGTTAATTTTTCGACCAATTTGAGTATTGTTTAGACCATTTTCCTTATAAGCTGTAATGGCAGCCTTTTCCACTTCACTCAAATACTTTCCTTTCGGCATGGCTAAAATTTGCAAACAAAATTATTTCTTTTTGCTCAAAAACCCAAAAATACTTCGCTTTATAAACAATATGCTTTACTTACTGATATACAAGTGTTAAAATTATGTATTTTAGAATTTATTATCAATTCGTCTAAACGAAGTTCGCACTAAATTCATACAAACGACAACGCAAAGGAACTGATTTTGTAAATAGACAATGCACATCTTCCAACTGATCATACGCATGTTTGAATTTGCATAAATACGAAAACATGCAATGTCAATATTAAACGGTTTATGGGATAAACACAAATAAAAAAGTATCTGCTAAGTTCGGCTAAACGAAACGCGCTCACTGTAGATAGCCTTACTAGAAATATTTATTCGTAAAAAGTTCTGTTTACTTTGGAATAAACTGATTGATTGATTGATTGATTTTTTTTAAAAATAATTTGAATACATTCGTAAGCTAAAAGAAACTAGTGTCGAATGTATGATAGAAATAACTTTATAATTTAATTACAAAAATTAGAAATATTAGTTTGTAAACTGTATACTTTATTAAATGATCGTGAAACTAGCGCTTGGGTTGACTGAACGACCATGTTCCTTCGTAGCCTGAGCGACTGTGTTCAGGCGTCCATAATGATTTTTGACAGTTGTTAGTTTTTTTTTTGTAAAATAGAGGATTACGAATCAGACGCTTGAGTGAGCTACACGTTCTTCTTTCGGATCTTTTAAAATCATATATAATTGGGAACATCTTTTATGGAAAATTATAGGTTGTAGGGTGCTATATTGAGATAAGAAAAGAAAATAATAAAAATTAAAGTAAAACAAAAGAGATGAAAGACTTAAATACAAAAGATACAAAATCTAAGACAAAGATTAAATTATATTACCAAATTTAATAAATTATTGATTTCTACGAAATCAAAATTGAACGGCCATGTGTTCACTTTTTTCATGTAGAAAAAAAGACTCAAATACTCCTTACTTCAGCAGGTAGTTTATTAAAAAGCCTAGGTGCTACCGAAGAATAAAAATTTTGGAACTGAATAGTATTAGATCTTGGTACTACGGCAAGCCCTCTATCACTACTTCGTAGTCCATAAGCAGTTGGGGCTTGGTTTATGAGGTTACCGCTTCTAACAAAGAATACTTTCAGAACTTTGTAAAAGTAAAGATGTTTTAAAGGGGGAATGCCAGAATTGATAAAAAGTGGAAAGCTGTGATCTCGACTTCTTTGACTCCACATAATTCTTAGAATATGCTTTTGAGCCACTACGAGAGGTTGGATATTATAGTTGTAGGTGCCACCCAGCAAACTAAACCGTATTGCATCTTAGTTTGAACTAAAAGACAGTAGACAGTTTCTAACAGATTTCTGGGGCAAAAACGTCTCAAATGAAACAACATATAAGTAGCTGTAGATAGGTATTTATTAAGGAGCGCAGTGTGCATATTCCAACACATTTTGTTGTCAACGACAAAGCCAACGTAAATTTTGAACCTCGCCAATCTTGAAGCACTTTGTCGAGCAGGGCACATTAACATCAAAAGTACAGGCATTATTGGATGATCGACAGGTTTGAGAGCATAAAAAGATGTTTTTACAGTCACGACTGTGAAAGACAAAATCCGGAGAATGGAGATAAAAAGACGGAAGATTAAAAAACATTAGCTTGGTCCTATCACTAATGACTAGCTTATGGATCGAAAACCAGTGCCATAGGATTTCAAGATGATGGTTGATATTGACGATCAAGTCTAAGATGGATGAATTGGAATAGACAATTGTAATATCATCAGCAAAGGTACGAGTAGATCAAAAATAGAATTTATAAATATTAGAAATAACACAGCCCCAAGAACTGAGCTTTGCGGCACGCCAGTGAGAATATCAAGGCATTCACTAAAAATTCCACCAGCTTTTATCATTTGTTTTCTATCTTTGACATAAGGCGTGAACTAGCCAAGAACAGGACCTCTAAACCCGGCTTTTTCTAACTTAGACAATAGAAAATGATGATCCACAGTTTGAAATGCTTTCGTTATGTCAATAAAGAGGGAAGCAGTTATTTTCTTGTGGTTCAGACTGGCATACAACATACATTGGTACAAAAATTTAAGACTGCATCTTTTATAGATTTACATTCTCTAAATACATATTGATTAGGGCTAAAGAAGGAGTATAACCCGGCTTATTGTGGTCTTTTCAAAGATTTTCGAGAAAGTCGAAAGGAGAGAAATGGGTTTATAATTATATAAATCCTTCCGATCACCTTTTTTAAAAATTGGTGTAACCTCCGCCAGTTTTAACCTAGAAGGGAGTTTACCTCTAGATATACTTTTATTGAAAATATAAGCTAAAACGTCGACAATGCTAAGAGAAATATTCTTTATGAAGACATTTGAGTAGCTATTCCGGGAAGATAAATTTGATTTATTCAGATTCATTATACACTTCAAACGAACTAATTGGCTCAAATAAGAAACTTTGCTTGGATTTCATTACTATTAAAACCAGTGTCATCACAATCCGTAATATTTTTACACCCAGCTTCAGAAAGGGTGTTGATATAAAAATTTGCCTTAATTATAGGAACTGCGATACTAATTGCTTTGCAAACCTTCAGATAGTTGCAGGCAAAAAATTATTTTTATAGCAAATTCATAGTCATCCAAGGCTTGAGCCTTTTTAATTTAGGTCGTCTAGCATATACGAGTATACGAGACACAGTTTCACGGAAACCAGACGACTCCACAAGGACTGCCACAGGATCAGCTGAGTATCGACTGATCGAAGACGTACATCGAATAAGACTGACCACTTTATCATTAGCTTACATTTAAGAAATTCCGTTGAAGACGTCCGTAACAAACATGAAGCTGATATCGAAATATGGAAGAACTACCATCTAATGATAGTTACTATAGGTATTCGCACTGCATCTGTTAGCAGCAATTTATTCAACTGGCTAAGAATACCGATGCATAGGCACAGGCACCAGGATTTTTAAGTGCACCAACATGTAAGGGATTTCCTTACTGCAAATGTAAAATCAATCAGTGGCTTCTACTGAAACGCTGTGAAATAACGTATTTACGTCTGTGCTAAAGAGCATGGTTGACGAAAATCTGTTGATTTCGAATGAGGAACCGCTTGTCAGATGGCGAGCGCATATTGGAGGAGTCCTGGACTACATACGCCACAGCCACTTTGGCCCAGGTCCGGGAAAATTGCAGCAGCAATAAGCACCCCTATTTAGTGACATAATGTCAAGCGTCAGCAATAACGGTCCTTACAGACAGAATTGTATCAGACATAACATCTGACATCTAGTTTGCCATATTTTTTTCTGTCTTGGCTGGGCAACTTATGTCAAAATATTTCATTTTGCGAGCAGATGTTCATGCGACAACATACAACAACAGGATTAATAAATCGCCTCCTTTTTACTCGACATTCTGAAAAAAATGCGTTTACCATTCTATTCAACAGAAAACAGCTCCCATAGACACGAAATGTCAAATTCATGCCAGTTTTCCATCCACGTCTTGACATAAAATTGAACATCCATGACCTGGTATTAGTTTGGGCATGGATTTTTGTGTTACCATTATAAATGTTCCTGGCATGATTATAATCCAAGCATCATTCATGACGGCCTGTTAAGAAAAACAAGTTAGTTGGCATAGACAGTATCCCGCCTCAATACTTCCAAGCCACTAAATAGCAAAGTACGGAAAAGTGGTGCCTTCCCCGAAGATTAAAAAAGGAAATGTGGCTACTGGTGGAGAAATCTGTGCTTTATTCTGGCTGTGGCTAAACTGGATTGAAAGAAAGAAAATCTTGATTCAATGCTCGGCTCGACACCGAACAGATAGCCTTCCGAGCTTAATTTTCATGCATCAACCACATCAACACCTTGTGGATCACAGTTAGTGAGTTAGATAAAACTGACTATTTCACTAATAGGAAGGTTTTTACAGTTGTATAATTTCTAGGTCTGTTTGGTTTAGCTGACCGCCCGTCTACCAGCTTAACATTTATGCATATTCATAAAATTACATTCTCGTATGTACTTGGTGGGGTGAAAAGTAACCTCCCTGGGAATTAAAAAAATTTTATTTTTTTAAACGTTTTTTAATATTATTCAATATAGTCCCCTTTTAGTTTGATACACTCATTCCAGCGATTTTCCAACTTCTTGATCCCGTCCGAAAAGTAATTTTTCGGAAGGTCTGCAAAATACTCCTCCGTGGCGTCGATGATTTCCTCGCGTGAGCTGAATCTTTTATTGATGAGCCATCTTTTGAGGTTTGGGAAGAGATAATAGTCCGAGGGATCCAAATCCAGTTACCAATCGACGCCAAAAGTCCGCCCGATTCCGCATCAGCAAGTCCAAACACTCTTTCGAAGTGCTCTTGCGTTCGTGTTTTTGGTCAAAAGTGAGCATTCGCGGCATCCAGCGGCAGGATAACTTTTTCATATGCAGAATATTGCCCAAAATATGGCGTACAGTACTAATCTTTGTGATATCTGCTAGCTCGCGCACCTTCACTTTCCGGTCAGCCAACGCCATTTCATGTATTTTTTTTTAATTGTCCTCTGTAACCGCATCGGAGGGCCTGCCGCTGTGGACTTGATCGGTAGTGGAGTTGCGGCCACCACGAAACTCTCGAAACCAATATTTGACGGTGTAATCTGACGGAGCATTAGCCCCATAATATTTATCCAACTTTTCTTTTGTTTCCTTCGCCGTTTGGCCTCTCAAAAAATAATGTTTTATGAGAAAACGAAAATCGTTTTTGTGCATACTCAACATGATGCCAAACACGTCAATAACAATCAGCTGTCAAAACAAAACAAAAGACAGTATCGCACTGAAATTTGGCATGTTTGCCTAAATATGAACGGACTTCAAGGCACCATAACCTTTTTTGCAGTAGCAGCGCATTCTGGTGCGCTGGTCAAGGAGGCTAATTTTCACTCCACCTAGTAATTTAGGGGTGCAAGTGTATCAATAAATAGAGACGGAATTACTTGACAGTTTAAAGACTTTTTTGATGGAATAACGAAGAAACTTTTTAGCAGTTGCATTGTGCTCCAAGCAGAAAGATATACCATATGCTGTAGAATGGGTTACAAACTTATTATTGATGCACCTTCTCCGAACTGAACAAATTGAGCGTTTGGCTTCAGTTAACTTTATTTCGAAGAGTTTATTCAGGTGACGTGAAATAAAGCCCAACGAAATAAGACCAAATGTCCATTATCAAAGCGAAATAAGGCCAAATTTGAAATTTAGGAAGAAACAGTAATATGTTTTTTTTTTATAGGCGCCTGCCTGACCGTTGTTGGGGTACCCTTAGCAGACCGACGAAGTCGCATGAGCGTCTAAACCACCCCGGAAAGTGGAGTTCAAACAAATTAGTCGCGCGAAGCGTTACTTCTTTTTGCAAAGCAAAATAAGGCTAAATTGGTCTTATTTCGTTTTCTAAAGCGAAATAAGGCCAAATCGGAAATTTGGTGTTATTTCCAGATTTAAAACGAAATAAGGTCACCGTTTATTCATGTTCAAGTTGCCATCAAGACTCCCAGATATTTGTATTCTCTTACAATTGCTACGCATTCACCTTGATAATTCCACATTTCATTTCGCGAGTATCTGCACCCTCACTTTCGAAATACCATCATTTTCGTCTTCTGCAGGATTACAGAGAATATTCCAGGTGCTACAATTGTTTGCTAGTCTACATATTTATTATTAGTTGCATATTCGGCAAGGAATACAATATCATCTGCATACATTAGTGCAGGGATATTTGTTTGATTTATTTCAATTCCGCCTCTGATGCTATCTGTGATGTCATTGATAAATAGAGTGAATAACAGCGCACTAAGGATACATCCTCGTTTCACGCCCAATGTAGTTGTGAACACTGCAGATACGGATTTACCATCCCATACAAACACGGTGTTGTTCTTATACAATACAAAGCTCTTAAACTGTTGATAATTTTGCTGGATACTCCTATTGTGTACAGTTTATAGTATACTGGAGAGTCACGGTGAATACGGGTAGAGTCTACAAAGACGGCGTATAACTTCGCTTGTTTCTTCTGATATATCTCCACAATATCATAAAATGCAAATATTTGATCTACAGTTGATTAGTTTTCTCTAAACGAAACTTGGAGCTCGTCTAGAGATTTCTTGTCATTGACCGAATTTTTAACCGGTTGAAAAGCAGGGAGCTGAATACCTTTTCCGGAGCATTTAAAAGGCAGATACCTCTGTAATCCCTTTTTTTGGGTGGAGCGCGCGTTGCGTCACTTGTATGGCATATAGCGCCGTCTAGTTGAAACCACAGCTCGAATATATCGATGTTGTCGAACTCCGGCCACAGAAAGTCGGTTAACAACCCTCTATACCTGACACCATTGACGGTAACGGTGTCTCCTTCCTCATTTCGAAAGAAATACCGATATGCCATAATCCGCACCAAACAGTAAATTTTTTTGTATGCATTGATGCTTGGCCGAACACTTGTGGATTGCGTTCATTCCAATAATGGCAATTTTACTTGCAGACGTACCCGTTGAGCGAAAAATGTGCCTCGTCCGTGGAAATGATTTTTTGGTCAAAATCCGGATCTCTAGTCAACATTTCCAGCGCCCAATTATAGAACTCACAGCGTTGTCTATGGTCGCCCGGCTTCAATTCTTGCGTCTACACAATCTCATATGGATGTAGACCAAAATTCAACCGTAAAATCAACCGGGTTGACTCTCTGGCGATGCCCAATTCAGCTGATCGGCGCCGAATCGACATTTCTGGGTCTTCTTCGATACTGGCCTCTACGGCGGCTATGTTTTTTTTTTTCATTTCGCACCAATCTCTGGTGGCCTAAGATCCAAAAGAGTGTACTCATGCTTAAACTTTTCCACGGTTTGACGAATTGCCTGCATACTGAAGCCATGATGACGACCGACCTCACGATGTCATTGGAAACTTCGACATCTGCTGAAACATAACAATTTTAAAAACTATCATTGCTATCTGGTCACCCATAATTAGGAATATCGGAGGTTTGGAATATTTGATTGAACTCCGTAATCAACGCCATTGCTAGTTCTACTGAATTCAAAAGGAACACGGTCTTCTCCCGGGGCTTTGTTCTTTTTAGCATTATCAATGACTTTCTGCACTGCAGTTAAAATCCGGATACTCATCAAAAAAGAGAGGGGGAATGTCAACGATATAAGCAGAGTGTTGAGAATGTTTTTGAAGTGGTCTCCAAGTTGCATTGCGACAAGAAGAAATAACACTTGTTCGTCCGTTTATAACTTTAACTGCCTTCCGATATTCAGCAGAAGATCTGGCACTGCTTATTAAGGCTGAGTACCAAACCTAAACCGTTGCTGACCCAAATATGGTACATACAGTAAAAGCTCTTTATTCGCGCTTCCTTCATTCGCGTTTTCACTATTCGCGGATTTAAAAAATGCGACCCAATTCCTATATTCGCGGCTAAAGATTCCTTTATTCGCGGATCTAATCGGTACATCGGTACATGCAGATTAATAAAAAGGATTCAAATTGACTAAGAAAAAACTAAAATAGACCTTATTACAATTATACCTAAAGTATGTTGTTAAATAATATCGCCGCTGTATTGGTTCGGCCTTTGACACAAGCTGCTTCGCCGCGGTCGGCGTTTGTGATAATGTACAGAGGGTGGCCAAGTCATAAGCACGGTTTTAAAAAAACGGTTTTTATGTCAAGTATTCTTAAATACCAATCAACATAGCGAAGAAATATTTTGGGAATATCAAAAACACATTTTAGTATAGGTCAAAGCAATAAAATTTGGAAAAAACCCCTTTCGGAAGTAATTAATGGGAAATTCAGGAAAGAAGTGTGCTAATTAATGACTTGGCCACCGTCTGTAAACAAACAGTAAGAGCCGCTTTGCGTGTTTTATTGTTTCATCTTTCCATTCATTACAAAAATTGTGATCGAATAACACGTCTCTACCGCTGTCTTCCTAATTTATAATGTCGACTAAAAAAATTGAAAACCGAGTTTTGACGCGAAAAGAATCTGTGTTACCGCTTAAACTGAAAATAGAAATGCTTGATCGTTGACGCCTTGGAGAGTCGTTTTCATCCATATCACGCTCATTCAATGTCAACGAATCAACTGTACGATTCCGAAGATAAAATAAGGTCGTCTGTAGCTTCAACTTCACTGTCAGCGAAAATTGTTCGTGATCCAGCAATAGAAAAAATGGAAATGGCGTTGGCATTATGGATTGAAGACCGCAACCGAAAAAGGGTGCCCCTGAGTGGTCCAATCGTGCGGGAGAAGGCAAAGCGTCTTTACGCACATTTTAAATAACCTGATGATAGTTGTAGTGGTGAATGTACAGATGGAGGATTTCAAGCATCGGAGGGTTGGTTCAATAAATTTAAGACAATCATTGCATAGCATTAAAATCGTTGGAAAAGCTACATTTGCAGACATTGATGCAGCAGAAAGATATCCAGAAGAATTTGCAAACCTAGTATCTGATGGAGGATACAAACCTGAGCAAATATTTAATTCAGACGAAACTGCACTGTTTTGAAAGAGAATGCCAAACACAACATTCATTTCTAAAAGCGAAAAGTCTGCCTCTGGATTTAAGGCAGCAAAGGATAGGATTACACTATTGCTATGTTCTAATGCATCTGGAGATTGTGTCATTAAACCACTGATTCTTTAAATCCTCGTGCTTTAAAAAATCAAAACAAGGACGACCTGCCAGTGTTTTGACGTGCTAATAAGAAAACGTGGGTTACAAGCGCTATTTTTTGTGACTAGTTCCGGAATTGTTTTGTTTCTGAAGTTAAAACTTATTTTAAAAAAAATGTTGACTTTAAAGCAGCTCTAGTTTTGGACAATGCCCCAGGTCATCCTCGCGAACTTGAAACTATGCATCCAAATATAAAAGTGACATTTTTACCTCCCAACACGACGCACAGTGTGACAATTCGCACATTTAGCGGGATTTAATTCAAAAATCGACATGCACAAATGTAAACAAAAAACAGTTTCTCTTAAAGCTTAAACCTCCCACTGAATGACCGCAAAAAAAAAAATGTATGTTAAAAGCATGTGCAACAGCAAAAAAATGACATCAAAGATCAAGTTGTGTACAATTATTCATAAGAAGGTCAGCTTTAAGAGCAAGCGGTAAAGTTTTTTTTTTCAAGTGGTTCGCGTGGCTTTAAGTAAAAGTTTAATGTTTTTTTAATAAATATAATATTGTTGAATATTAAGGTAAGTTGTTTAGGGATAAAAAGTGTTTTCGTAAAAATTAGGGGTGCTTGAGAGTAAAAAATTAGTGATAAATTATGTGTTTTATGTGTTCATTAGCCCAAAAGTGTAATTGTTCAGTGTTTTTCAAGGTTGAGACCATTTTTGTTTTAGAGCCTTATATATGTGGAACCAAAAAGTGTTTTGACTTTTTGCGCACAGGTGCGACACCTATACTAAATTTTTCGTATTTTAGGATGGCAATCGAAATTACGAAAAAACAAATTTTTGATGTTTGGATTTCCAAACTCAAAATTAAGCACTTCGATGCTGTATTTGCTTTCGTAATGGATTGTTTTAATAATTTTTCATTTTCTGAAGAGCCAATTAAGTCATTAAAGGCAACCTTGAAAATTTCATGTTTGAGGTTTGACGAAGAAATGGCCAAAAATGGTCGCCATAGAGAACGCTTCGAAAGCAATAATTGTGCCTGGTTAAATGAAACTTTAACAGTATCACAAACTGTTTTAGATTACATTCCCTCTTCATCTCATGGCACCATGGTATTAGGAAGACCAAGAAAAAGCTTCGAGGAGTGCTGTGAAAAGACCAAGAAGAGAAAAGTACACACACTTCCAGATTCATTTAGCGCTGAAGAAATCAGAACTGCGAATGAAATAAACCTTAGGAAAGCTGTTAAGCAATTATCAATATGTTCTCCAAAAAGAGGTTAGTTTTTTGCTTCAGTCAATTTTTTTTTTTCTTATAAATTTTATCATTTATACCTAAGGTTCAATTGTAAAGAAAACAGTGGAAACACATTCATCTGACTTTTTGCCAATATCTGCAGATGATGCATTAGCAATGATAATAGACTCACAGCTATCCACTCATCAGTATGATATAATACGTCAAAAAATTAATATAAATGTTCCAAATCTACTACCCTCGTACCACAAAATTAAAGAGGCTAAGGCAAAATGCTATCCCGATAGCAGAACTGTGAGTGAGTTTTCTGCTGAATGCGGCTTAAAAAGCTTGGTAAATCAAAGCATTGGACTTAGCTTATGCTTAGCTCAAAAAGATGTTTTAGATTCTGTTTCGGATTTTAAAACTGGGCTTAAAGATACTGCCGGCCTATTAAATTGAACTTTGCAAAAGAAACGACAGAATTGATCAAGTTAGAAGTAGATTCAATGCAAGAACAAATTAAAATGTTACAGCCAGTTGAGATAAATAATGACATCTTTCATATTCAAATAAAACCAATTTTCTTACTTACCATGATCGACGGCAAAATATGTACTGCTTTATCACCAAGTTATAGGTCACAAACCTGTTATATTTGCGCAGCAAAACCATCTGAAATGAACAACTCAACCAAACTTTCAGAAAAGCAAGTGGACCAACAAGCAATGTCCTATGGGCTAAGTCCCCTTCGCTCTAGGATCCGATTTATGGAATGTATCCTACATATCGCTTATAGACTGGATGTTAAAGTTTGGCAGGTTAGAGACCAAGAGAGTAAGGAAAAGGTTAAAGCAAGAAAAAAGTTGATTCAGGATAGATTTAAAGCGGAAACTGGGTTATTGGTTGATATGCCAACTCAACAGTCAGGCAATACGAATGATGGAAACACGGCCAGAAGATTTTTCAGAGATGAGGAAAAAACTGCTGAAATAACAGTTGACATAGATGCCTTCGAAACATTTGCAAGAGAAACGAGAGACCTATATATATGAGAAAGTATGGCTGGTTTTGTATGCCAGTAAGTGTACATAAGGTATTATTTCATGGGAAACAATTTCTACTTATATACTTCCAATTGGACAACTTTCCGAGGAAGCACAAGAAGCGAGAAACAAGGAAAATCGAAAATTTAGGGAGCTGTTTACCAGGAAAACCTCGCGAGTGGATACGAATACTGACCTTCTTAATAGGTTGCTAGTATTCTCAGATCCATTTTTGGTAAGTCTTCGATGCATTCCAAAAACAAAAAAAACATTAATTGAACACGAAGTTCTACAATTATTAAATATACCAACTGAGTAATAAAATGCAAATTATTGGCTGTTGTATGTTTTTTTTTCATCACAACTGTTATAGACATGTTTACAAAATTTATTACATTTCATTCTATAAACAATTCTCATAAAAGTAAGTAAAAAACTTTTAAATCTAAGCGCTATTAATTTAATCCCGCTAAATGAGCGAATTGTCACACTGTGCGACGGCTTGGTTTCAACCTATGGACCAACGAATAATCCAGGCCTTTAAGCTCTATTACATTAGACGAACCTTCAAAATCTTATTGGATAATATGGAATGTGATCCTGATATGAATGTTATGGAATGCTGGAAGAAATTTGACATAGCAAAATTTATCGTAGACATAAAAAAATCATTGGAAGAACTGAAGCCATACACTTTGAAATCGTGCTGGAAAAAAATTGTGGCCTGCTCTGACTGCGGAAAATGACGAAGAATCTGTGCAAATTCAAACTTTGACTGCAAACATAGCCGGAATTGCAAATGGAATAGGACGAGATGGGTTCGAACAGATAGAGTCAATTGACATTCAAGAGTTGCTTGAATCGCAAGATGAAGATTTGACTGAAACCGACTTGGAGGAAATGTTAAATTCACAGCCCATTGAAGAAGAGGCTTCAACAAGTACTGGAAACGTGACATTTAATTTGAAAAATCTTAGTGAAGGTTTAAGAATGGCAAATGAGCTTTGTGATTTCTTTATTCAAATTGATCGGCCTATGGAACGAAGTCTTATTTTTAAGAGGCAAATTGCTAATGCCACTGCTGAATATCGGTCTGAATTGAAGGAGCTTTTAAAAACTGCCAAGCAAGAAAAAATTACGAAATTCTTTAAACCTCTGCCTAAGCCTAAAGATAATAATTAATCAATATGGTCAAAAACTTCAATAAAATTCATTTTTTATATGTTATACATATGTACTTGTTTTTTATTTTGTCACCTAGGAACGTATCCCCTATAATCCCATATAAATTACCATTCCATACTCACGGTTTCTGTATTCGCGGCATTTTTACGGAACATATACCCGGCGAATAAAGAGCTTTGACTGTATTAAAAAGTGGTCAACGCAGAATTTAGACCGGGATTGGAGCAACATCATATTTACGGATGAGTCATCTTTTCTTGTTTATAATTATTGGTAGAAAGCCTGAACAAAATAAAATGAAAAGTTTCTGCAACGCACCGTAAAACATCCAGCAAAAGTTCATGTCTATGGATGCCAAAGAATTCGGAAAGTTAATGGTATTCACACTAAGCTTCGGTGTGGTAAAATTATACCAGAGGAGTTCACTAAGGTCTGCCAAATCTCCAAATCTCAACCGCATAACGATCCAAAACATCGGAGTCGCCTCTGAACGCATTGGTATAGGGACTTTAAATTGGCCGTCCCAAAGTCCTGATGCGAATCCAATAGAAAATGTGTGGTCTTTATTGTAGCAGAGGCTTAAGCTGGAAAAATAGCCATGATGAAATAATAATGAAATAACTTGCGTGGATCTTGAATCAAATTTGGAGAGGCCAACGTTTAGAATATGCGCAAAAATTAAAATTAAATTCTGGCATTTTACATACATGGGCTTTTTTAGACACCGGTTTTTGTTGAACAAATTGCAACTATCCAGCTGGTCTCGCGAAAAGCTGATGATGCAATTCCACTACTGAGGCATAGTTCCAGATACAATAACGTACATAACATATTAGGTTGGGGAATAATTATGGGGTTTTGTGGTAAAAAATAAGTAACTGGTTGATAAAAAGTACATCAGCTACTTCACGTCGTTTTTTTAGGGTAAGCATGCTAATAAGTTTTAGCCTATTTTCATAGGGGGGTAATCCATATGAGTCTGCCCAGGGTAGACCACGAAGTGCGACACGGATAAACCTGCGTTGGACTGCTTCTGTTCTTTGAATGTGGATTAGTTGACCAAACTTGGCTGCAATATTCCAGAAGAGGCCTTACAAAAGTAATATACAGGGACTTTGTAACGTAAGGGTTGGAAAATTCTTTTGACCAGCGTTTGATAAAACCAAGTGCAGAGTTAGCTTTATTTATAATGCTGTCAATATGTGAGTCGAAATTCAATTCTCTGTCACAAATTATTCCTAGATCCCGTACTTGGGTAGTGGAAGGCAGAGGCTCATCGCAGATGAAGTAGTTTCTTGGAGGGGGAGGTAGACATTTGCAGGAATTAGTTATCGCTTGGCATTTGCTGACATTAAGCTCCAAAAAGTTTTGCTTGCATTGTACCGAAAACTTATTTAAGTCATCTTGCAGGCAATGGGAGTCAGGAGGCAATTAAATGACTTTGGAAATTCTCATGTCATCAGCGAAAATAGAAAGATTACAATTCGTTAAAATGAGATTTATGTCGTTAATCGTTACGATAAAGATAATTGGTCCAAGGTGACTACCCTGAGGGACACCAGATGTTGCTTTAATTACGTCGGATATTGAAGATCTGAAGATGACCCTGTATTCTCGGTCTTCTAAATAGGATTTGGTCCATGCCACAAAATGAGGGGAAAAGCCAAGTTTTTTTAGGTTAAAAATGATAAGTTGGTGAGAAATTTTATCGAATGCCTTGCTGAAATCAGTGGAAATTGAATCCACTTCATCATCGCCTTGTAAAGCATGAAGCGTCCTAGAGATGAACTCTGTTAGGTTAGTGGTCGTTGATTTACCTTTCATGAAACCATGCTGATTTGTACAGATAGTTGGCCTACAGTACGGGAGCAGTTGTTGATAGACTATGCTTTCAAAAAGTTTAGGTATACAAGAGAGTTTTGCTATGGGCCTATAATTATCGACTTCGGCTTTACTTCCTTTTTTATGAATAGGGATGATGTAAGATTCTTTCCATAGGAAAGGGAAAGTACCTGTTGAGACAGACAAGTTAAATAGGGCAGCAAGGGGAGGTTAACACACTCTTTTATTACAATAGCCGGAAGGCCATCAGGACCGGAAGAAAAATCATCTTTAAGTTTGGTAATGTTTTCAGATACCAAAGATGTTGTTATATTTAGCAAAACGGATGATGTCTCAGGATAATTTCTAATATAGCTAAAGTAACTAGGATCGGGTTCAGCTCTTTTCTTAGAAGAGGATTTATTAAAATGACAGGCAAAGAAATTTGCAATGGTTTTCGGGTCGGCAGAAGATTCACTAAGAAATTTGAGAGTAGATGGGTAGCCGTCAGTAGGGGTACTCAAGGTAAAGACACTCACAAAGTTCAGAAAAACGATTGTATACCAATCGATAATTACTGTAGTCGGAATCAGATCGAGTCCTTAAGAATTTATGCCACAACTTGTTTCTGTAATTACGGAGAGAGCGCAACTCCTTATTGTACCAGGGAGGAGCTGGCATGCAGTCCTTTCGGAAGGTATATGGAACCGATTGGGCAAATCAGGAGAAAATTAACGAATAGAACGTTGATAGGGCAAGATCAATGTTAGTTGTCTCAGCAATAAAGTCAAAGTTAATGTTGCTGATGAGGTTTTTAAGTTTTTTAAAGTCGGTTCTTCGGAAGTTAAATGAAAATGCATTTTCCGAATCGACACTTGTGTTGCTATTTTCATATGAGTATATAATTGACAAGGGGGGATGAAGGCGGTCTAGGTTAGAAAGAAGACGATCACTCCTATAAACGACACAGTTATCTGAATCGGATGTGAAGACAAGGTCGAGTTGTCTGTTCATTGTGTTAGGTATTCCACTAATCTGATATAGACTTGAGTTGGTTAGGCAGTCCACCATCAGTATTTCTATTTCTGAGGACGAATTAAGAGAGACGAAATGAGACGAATAGCCGGAAGGCCCCCATATAAGTTGAGACAGGTTGAAATCCCCTACTACAATAATACAGTCTTCAGGTTGTGCATTATCAGTCAAAAAATCCATTGCGTGAACTACAGGTCGATAAGACTCAATTGGTTGGGATGGGTGAATGTAACAACAAAGTACATAAAGACAGCGTTTGGGGAGCGTAATCTTGACACATACGAGTACTAACTCAAAGTTGTCAGTGTGGGGAATATCAACAGGAGTTGCGTGAAAAAAGTTCCGGATTGCTAGTAAGACACCTCGGCCATATGGATTATCAGCTCTTTCAAATCCATCTTTGGAGGAAACAGCTCAAGGTTTTTAATGTCCGGAATTAGATTTTTTTCAGTAAGAACAATTAGGTCATAGTGTAACTTTTGAGAATTGAGATATACGACGTAGATTTTAGAGCGCAAACCTCTTACATTTTGGTAGTAAATGGACAGGCATTGTGGACTGGAGGATACATCAAAACTTTCCAGCCAATGTTTTTCAATTTTTGCCGAGTCACCAAAGATGTGTGTGGTCTGGCGTTGTTATGAGGAAACACCACACCTTTCCTGTTGATCCATTCTGGCTTCTTTTTTGAAGTCTCATTAGTGAAGTTTCATTTCATTGTCTTTTTTCGGGCAATACCGTTATGGTGTATTTTTCATCTCTCGTTGCCATTCGTTTATAAAATTGTAAAATATTCCGAATTTTCTCAGAAATTTCACTCATTTTTGCTTTCAAATAATTCCTACCTATGCAACGCAACAACCCCAATAAAATTGATAATAAATGTCCTTGCTTTGTTGCTCCTTTTTCTACTCGCATACTCGTAATTGTATCGTCATGTTCAAATATTTATGGTTATATCCTAGCGTTTCGATTTTAGATTGAATGTTGGTTACTGCATCTTAAGCTCCAGAGTAGCTCTTCTTTCCGGCACCAGTCATCGATCGTGGTATTTCTATTAGCTTTCCTGCATCCCTGTAGGATACACGATTTACGAAGATTCCGATTGTGTGTTATGTATTTGTATATTATTTTTAATATTGATAAATGGCAGAGTTAACTAAGTCCACTTTTTATTTTATTTCAGGATGCCGGAAATGCGAATTGTATCATTACATTTAGAGGACTATAACACCAATAAAAGGAAAATCCTAAGATCACCTCATAAGATGCCGTCGTTTTGCAAGCATTTCAAACGAACTCAAAGGAATTGCCATCGCGATGAACAACATTTTAACGATGATTTTCTAGTGCGTGGCATTGAAGTTGGAAACTATAAGGACAGTGCTTATGCCGATTCCGACCTGGACGATCAAGTTGAAAATGAACTTGAAGCTGAAGCTAAAAACTTACAAAGTGGAATACAAATACAGCTTACAGATTGTTGTCAATGTGTTTGTGATTTGTTTAACAGTAATTTTCTTACGCCCCATGATGACCATGATTTTAACTATGTCACTTTGGAAGGTTGTAATTTGTCTAGACCTTTAAGGCCAAAAGAAGGGTTGCCTTCGCAGGACAAAGAGCTACTTGATCCAAATATTCTTAAGGTCATTCGAATAACAATGAGCGCTAAAAATTAAAAAAAAATATATTGTATTAGAATATAAGAGTATATATAACCTAGGCTTCGAAAGTTTCGTATGTCTTATATCCATTAGAAAAATATGAGGACATTTAAGGCTATAAAAGTAGTGAAGTTATTGTTTTTAGTAAGAGATAGTTAATAGATCTGGTAGATGTTACACACTTACGCCAGGACTTCTTCCAATTCCGGAACAACTTCAGGAACTCGTTCTTTGTGATAACTTTTAGCTCTTTCAGTGATGCACTTTTAATCTCATCCAACATTTGACGCTTTAAAAAAAAACGGCAGGCGAGGCGACATGAGGTGTGGTGAATATGGATGATAGGATCATTAATGTTTATTTTGGCTAAAAATTCACAGACAAGCAATGAAGAAAGGGCAGGTGCATGTTTGAGCCTTAGTTTAGACTTCATATCCAAGTTTCATCAGATGTTGAGGTAACGTGTCAGTAGTTCTACATTTGTTTAAAATTCAATGATTTTGGAACAAGTTTCATGAGTAGCATATATCAATTGACAATTGACATGCCATCATGATAGTGATGGTGATAATGGCCACTTCTATTCATACATCATTTCTTTCACATTTTAATCTCTGTTCTTAATGTAACTCAAAGCTAATCAAAACATTGTTGCGCCGTACTCCATTCTTAAAATAAAGTCTTTTAAAACAAATTTTATAGAAAATCGCGGATCCTACCAAAACATTTGTAACGTTTTTTGGCAGCTGACAACGGAGTAAGTATACAATACGGCTATCATGTTTGTGTTGCTTTTTCGAACAGACCTTGGTACTCGTATATAAATCACTTCTTCAAAATATAGTATTTCTCCTTTTTGGCCTTGTTTATTATAAATGTTACATATATAATTTTAGGTTTAAATCAAAACATTACATTATCGTATTTTTAAACTAAAAAAAATACATATGCGTTTCAAGTTATTCTTAAAAACATTACATACAAGTATAAATTGTTGTAAGCTTTATATAAATATTTATTTAGGAAATTTTGTGCCAAATGCTTAAAGTTTTGTGAATAGATGTTGTTTTAAATTGTTTTTTTAGTTGACAATATCTGCTTACCACAGCATCATACTAATTGTAAGCACTAATTAAATTGTATTGCTCTTTGTCAAGATATCAAAATTTACGTGAAGCAGGAGCTTTATTCGCTTCGTGCTTTAAGTATTAGAGAACAAAAATAAATCTCTAAGAAAACAAGTGTTTTAATGTTTTTAATTACAACAATGTTTTATAAGCTTTTTTTAATTACAAGTAATCTAAAAACAGAATTAAATGTGGTGTAATTAAAATTAAAAGATTGCATCTTGTCATTTTTACATTTATTACTAAGATTGCGGTATATAGTCCAATGTGAACCTGAACTTTAACCAACAAACCTCTCCAGTTAGCACAGTCTTTAGCCTCCAGTTGCGAACTCAAAGTTGTTTGAGATCCCTTTCCAGGTATACGTGCCACCTAAGGCGAGGTTTTCTTCTTCTGCCTTGTATCTCCTCCTCTTCGGAGCAGAGCATTAATTTCGGAGTCTCTTCAGGCAACTTTTCTGACCAGTTCAATGTCCATCAATGCAAACGAGACTAGACATCACTCGAAGAATCTTGCGTTCAAAGTAATTATGGATGTCTTGACCCACCATGCTCAGCCCATGCTTCTGCACCATAGAGTATGACTGGGTAGTATTTATTTACAGGACCTTATAACTCATTTGCCTTCTTCATTCGATTCCTGAGGAGGTGTCAATTTCCAAGGAAATAACAAATGGAGTTATACTGCCGTCCAAAGCAAAAAGAGCGTAAGCGCTGAAGGTCATAATTTCAGTTAGAGGCATATTTGATACCGTGTCCTACTCTTCAGTTTATTAAGAAATCAGCAATTGAAATAGTCATATCTTCAAGTTTGACACCGTTTGCCCTCATTCACAGCTTAAACCATTTTTGCCGGTTGTGTTTTATTATATAGCTCACTGCCTATTTAAGTACAATACAAAGTATCAAATTTAAGTACGAAGAGCTAAGGTAATAGTAACATATATAGAACAACTCTGATGAAAAATGTAAGAGTTGTGCAAAATCGTTGCCCCACATAACAGTTCGAAAAGTCCAATTTTTTGGCAAATTCGACTTTGTTCATCAACATAGTCTTCTTCTTGAGTGATGCAATCATTCCAGCGCCCCTCTAACATTTCTATGCTTTTCTTATAGAACGATTTGTCCAACCCTTCAAAATACGCTTCAGTTTCGGCGATCACCTTGTCATTCGAGCCATATCTCTTTCTTCTGAACATTTTTTTGAGGTTTTGAGCATTTTTTGTCACACTCCGTATGAAAAAATTATTTTTATTTTGATTAAACAGCTCCAAAGAGCGTTCTGAATCATCAACACATTGTTGTTTGTGGTCCATACGCGGTATCCATTCGGAACAGAGCTTTCGCATATATAAATACTCGTGAAAAATATGATGTACACTCACAGACTTCCACCTTGGGATTGTTCAAAATGATTTTCTGGACTTTTGTTTTCCGGCGTAACAGGCTCATTTAGACCCAAAGAGCGTTCAGCATCATTTGTGTCTGTATGACCGCGTTTGAATTCACCAACTAGCGATTCCTTATAACACTTTTCAAGCCGTTCTTGAGTTTTAACGATATTTTTTTATTTTTTTCCATCAAATAACATTGTTTTGCCAACGTACGAAACTCGTTTTGAAAATATTAAAAGGTGCGTCACTTAAACTTCAATGTATCGAGGGCTAATGGTCTAAATGTCATAAAATATTGACACGTATCGTTTGTAGGTTTGGACTAACTAATCATAGCACTACTATGGATAATACTGGATATGTTATTACAGCCGCCACCTATGTGTCAGTCTGGCACCACCTGTTAAATAAAAAAAAAAACCTGGTGGTGGTATGAATCAAAAGGAAAGCCTTTCAAATTTGAACTAAGTATAGTGCAAATTTTATTATTATTAAGCTGGCGCTACCGCCCAGAGTGGACATGGTTCTCAACCAGCAAGTGTCTCCAGACAGCTCGATCTTTAGTTAGCTGCCTTCAGTTTCACGCTAAGTTGGTTGAGATCCCTTCCACTTGCGTGCGCCACCTGAGTCGCGCTCTTCCTGCGCTGTCCCTGGGGGGCGGTCTCGAAGACTTTTTGGACCGTAGCATGTTCTATCCGTCTCAGGTGACCGATGTGCAGTTTTCTGATTTCCTCGTTGAATATTCTCCTCCAAAAATCGTTAACGCAAAAGGGACCGAATATTTTTCGAAGAATTTTTTTTTTGAAACAACTAAGGATATCTTTATCCGATTTCGATAGAATCAATGCTTCAGCGGCTTAAATTAGGACTGAATAATTAAGGTCTTATATAGAGCCTCCCTAGTTTTTCGGAGAATGGCCCAAAGAAATAGCGATTGGCAAGAGTGACGGTACTTATAGCTGAGCCAAGGTAGACAAAGTCCCTTACTGTGACGTTTTGCCTAATTCGTTGATGCTGCGTGCTCCTTCTTGTTGACAGCATATACTTAGTTTTGTCCTCATTTAGCGGTAAACTCATTCTGGCAGCTTCCTCTTCAATACTAGCATGCGAGCCGGTGACACCGTGATAGGCATAAATCCTACACTTCCCAAACCTCAAAATAAAAAAGCCCAACAGCGTTTGCCGTCCAAATTCTGATCACCAAAACCAGAAATTACACGACCAGGCAATGAATTTTTGCGGTAATTGAATTGTTTCTTGGGCTGTTAACTGTTATTGCCTGACTAGCCGCATTTTCAAAGAAAAATGGTCCGATGATGCCTCCAGTCCAAAATCTGCACCAAACAGTGACACGTTGTGGATGCATTTGTTTCTCAACAATCACTCGTGGGTTTTCCGAACCACAAATTCGTAAATTTTGAAGAATAACAAAGCCATCAAGGTGAAAATGATCCTCACCCCTGAAGATGATTTTGTTTTTGATCTATTTCCATAATCCATTCAACAAACTCTCCTCGCTTTGCGTGGTCAGTAATCGTCAGTTCTAGAGTCAATTGCATTTTGTATACATTAAAAAGTAAATCTTTTGTGAGAACACGCTCTAAAGAGCCCTATTCTTGACCACGGTACCGAATTGTTGTGCCTGGATTCTCAGCATCACCCCCAGGAACTCCTTCGATGTTTTGTGTTGAACGACTTGTTGATGAACGGCCAGAGTATCTAAGATCATTAAATCATCCAGTCTCGTTGAATTTTTGAATTATTCTCTTAGTAGTTGATGAAGTTAAATCACTATTTCGAACATATTTTGTACGAAAATTGCAAACTCTAGCTGCCAAACCTTTAGCATTTTTGAAATATTGCTCAACAATGAAAACGCGTTATTATTTCGTGTAGGGCTCCATTTTTACTGACCCTGAATTCTCATCTCTTACGCTGTCTTTTTTTTTCATTGCTAAGACTTTACTTCACAAATGGCTCAAAATTCAAATCTCGCGTGAATGTTGGTATACCCTCTGCATGCTGTTAACGAGAAATGGCACACGATATCGATGAATCGGACAAGGCCTAGCAATAGACAGCTATACCCTTGAAGTAGTCAAGGACGTCTACTTCACCTTCACTGTATAATGCAGATCTAGTACACTTTCCAATCGCTGTTTTTTTGGCTTAAGAAGGCAATTGAATGATAAAGCTTGGCAAAAAATTACTGAGAATAGTCTATATAGGAGTAAGACCCTTATTTTGTTAGTCCTTGTCGATGGGGCAGAAACATGGATGAAGATATCCTTGGTCGTTTCAAAAGCATTAACTGGCTTCGGAGAATGAGATATGACAGCGAACTGGAATTGTAAGCGGGGCAGGTCTGTGGAAAGTGCTCTTCAATGGAAGGGGACTTCAAGCGATTTGGACTGCGTTACCGATTGGCAGTTGGTCAAGTTAACTGAAGGGGTTTATTAGTTTAGGTCCCATTTTTATAAGTAAATATGTATTGCTCTAGAGACCGGCCTTATTAGGTCGAAAACAAATGCAATACCTGCATACTTTCATCGCGTAGGTATAGTTTTCGGATACCATTTAGTTCATTTTTCAATTTACAATACAAAAACGTTGCCCGAAGGTCATAGAATAAAATCAATTTTTTTCAAAGACGTTAAAGTATTTTTAGCTGGAGCTAATAAAACCAGAATTCCGGAATTTATTCAGAAAATTTAAAATACAAGCTTATTCATCTAAATCTATATTGTCCCCTTCAAATTAATCCCCATCGACTGCAACACACTTATGTCAGCGCTTGATCCAATCCTCGAAACATTTTTTATATTCGGTTTTTGGTATGTCCATCAGTGCTTCCTGCGATTTTTCCATTACTTCCTCTCGGCTGCTGAAACGCGTTCCCCGTAGTGGTTTTTTAACTGGCTTGAACAGAAAAAAGTCACAGGGAGCCAAATCAGGTGACTTCGGTGGCTGTTGGCTGTTGGATGGTATTTGTTGCATTTTTCGTCAAAAAAATACGAATAATGGTGGCTCTATGCGACGGTGCGTTATCATGGTGCAAAATTCTGGTCTCTTTCGGCGAATTGCTCATAACGCTCAAATAATACTCTTTGTTTACTGTCTGGCCTTTTGGCAAAAATTCATGATGCACTACACCGTTGTAATCCATGAAAACCATGAGCATTGCCTTCTTTTTTGACTGAAAACGAAAGGTTTTTTTGGTTTCGGCTCATTTGGTGAACGCCATTCACTTGCCTGATGTCTGGATTGCGTGTCGTACTCATACTCGTAAACCCACGTCTCGTCTTCAGTAATGATCCTTTTGATGAATGTGGGATCGGATTCAGCCTCGCAAATCGCAAGTCATCTCTTTTGCGACGGTCTCTTTTTTGCATGAAATGGAGGTCTTTTGGCACCAACTTTGCTGCTACACGACGGAAACCCAAATCATTAACCAAATAGTCTTGGACGGATCCATAGGCAATGTTCAAGTCCTCCTCCATCTCTCTGATGGTTATTGACCAACATTTCTTTTACTTCATCAATGTTTTCGTCGATTTGCGATGTCGAAGGTCTGCCACTGCGTTCATCATCTTCGATTGACTCACGACCACTTTAGAAAAGCTCGTGCCACTGGTAAACGACCGTTTTCTTTAGAGAATCGTTGCCGAAACACTTTTCCAACGTTCGCGCACCATTAAATCCGTTTTTTACGCAAAATTTAATACTCGTACGAGTTCGTTGTTGCAAATTTAAATCTATTTCTAAAATTGTAAAAAAATCGCCAACACACACAGAGATATATGTATTCTTGCCCACGTAACTTCTGCAAATGTCAAGCTATGATGCTACGATTTAAAGGGAATGTCAACAATAGATTTACCAACTTAACAAAAAGAAACAGAACTCAAATCGTAACAATGGGAGCGCCACAAGGCGGTTATTCCACTTTTTGATCAAGGTGGTTTTCCGTAGATATTTAAATTTCCAAAATTAATTGCAATTTCAATAACTCACTTCGGTCACCATCTCTCAGGCCTGAAAGTCCTTTTGGCCCCTGGATATAACAAAATTACTTGCGTGTATGTTCCAATATATTGTACATTTATGGTATTTTCTGGTTCTGCGTATAATACTACTTCTATTTTACGAGCATTGTAGTTAAATGAAACACTTTGTCGACTTCCACACTTTCACTTTTCACCGTTTTATGGGTGCAGTGGCACATTCATATATTTTCTTCAGAAATGACCAGGAAATGAAGTTTTTTTTCGGAATTAATTGATTACTTATAGTCTCGGTTACTGCCCAAAGTATCGGAGTCAGGCATCCCGCTGAGCTAGTTGCATACCATAGAGTGGAACACGTTTGAATTGTCTTATAAGCATTAATTAATTTTTCTACATCGTATGCGTATGAGGGATTAGATTCATTCAGAACAAAACACATCTATCCGTATCCGAATACGTGCACATAAAATCGCTGGGTTCTAAGTTTTGACTTCGGAGTTTGAATTTATAAGATAGAAATAACAAAACCAGATCTTTTGAAATGTCACTACTCATAACACAGAGTAAGTGCCCATCAATCTTCTTCGAAATGAAGGATAATGATTAATCCGTTGCATCTCACAATTCTTTTTCCATCAGTAGAGACAACGTTGTCTAATCGCATTTTTATGTTACGCATCATAATGTCAATATTTTCGACACTCGCACAAGGCATACGTACATACGAGTATGAGTATTTGTGAGAACTACGAGAGTATGTTCAAATTGACATGTTGAATTAAAATTGGGCCCAAAGACACACCCTTAAATCTGTTTTCCCATCAATGATGACAATACATCAGTTCAATGATTTTCTTTTGATGATATTTCGGTGATTGTTTTTAGACCGATCAAAGCGAAGCGTTCGAGTGTTAATAATAATTTAATTTTTATTTCTAAGCTTCGGGTATGAGCCTTATTAAAGCTCGGTTCATATGTTCAATGGGATTAAGGCGTCAGCTTATGGTCTTAAGATAATGTGAGGCGGCAGCACATCAAATGAATTTCAAATAGTTGGAGGGTAATTATTTTCTTTCCAATGCCAAGAGCTTAAGTTTATTTATTTATTTGTTTGTAATTAAAACATCAAATGAGGAGATATTTTTTTTCAAAATGCCAATATGCCACCGCAGTCACAAGTTTTACTTAACGAACCAGATTGAATGACCGAAAGCCTACGTTCTTGTAATATGATTTAAGCATGGCTCATTTTTTTTGGCATAGTACGTACGACTACAAGCCACTTCACAGGATCTCCCTAAGTGTAATGCCTCTCAAGACAATAAGCATACCAGAATTTTGCAATGAAACTGAAAATATTTTTTTGATATTTGAAAAATATTTGAATTTAGGAAGAATTTGGGAACTTCAGACCACATGTACCCCAAAAAGTGAATGTGACGCATTTAAATATTTAATAAGAATCCTAAGAAAGGAGATGTTGTTTGTTACTCTGGACCTGGGCCTCAACCAACATACCTCTCCAGACAGCCCAGTTGGTTGCTAATTGCTTCCATTTTCGCACGCCAGGTAATTTGAGGTCTGATGCCTTTTCCTTCGGTGATGGATTAGATGACTTTCCGATCTGGTGCGCTTGTGTTCATATTGACAATGAATTCTGACTCTTTTAGCTAAATCCGTTCCGCTGTAGAGCCCATACAGTTCTTGAATAAATCTCATTGACTCGCAGTCGATCACTCTAAGCACTTTTCTCTCGAAATGACCAAGCACCCGGTCATCATCTTTTGAAATTTATGCCTCTGCGCCATAGAGTAGGACTGGGATGATCAATGTCTTATTAGGCGCTATTTTGGTAGTCCGAGAGGGGGTTTTGATACTCAATTGCCTTCTGAATCTAAAAAAAAACAATAATTGGCAAGAATGAATCTTCGAATGATCGTTGTTTACACTACCTTGATCAAAAAGTTCCCGAACCACACCACCGTGTGGCGCTCCTATGTTACGATTTGAGTTCTGTTTTTTTTTTGTTAAGTTGGTAAATCTGTTGTTGACATTCCCTCTAAATCGTAGCATCATAGCTTGACATTTGCAAAAGTTACGTAGCCAAGAATACATATATCTCTGTGTGTGTTGGCGATTTTTTTACAATTTTGGAAATAGATTTAAATTTGCAACAACGAACTTGTACGAGTATTAAATTTTGCGTAAAAAACGGATTTAATGGTGCGCGAACGTTGCAAATGTTTCCGCAACGATTCTCTAAAGAAAACGGTCGTTTACCAGTAGCACGAGCGCGAGCGGTTCAAAAGTGGTCGTGAGTCAATCGAAGATGATGAACGCAGTGGCAGACCTTCGACATCGCAAATCGACGAAAACATTGATGAAGTAAAAGAAATGTTGGTCAATAACTTGAACTGACTTGAACATTGCCTATGGATCCGTCCAAGACATTTTGGTTAATGATTTGAGTTTCCGTCGTGTAGCAGCAAAATTGGTGCCAAAAGACCTCAATTTCATGCAAAAAAGAGACCGTGTTGAGGTCGCAAAAGAGATGATTTGCGAGGCTGAATCCGATCCCACATTCATCAAAAGGATCATTACTGGAGACGAAACGTGAGTTTACGAGTATGAGTACGACACGCAATCCAGACATCAGGCAAGTGAATGGCGTTCACCAAATGAGCCGAAACCAAAAAAACATGTCGTTTTCAGTCAAAAAAGAAGGCAATGCTCACGGTTTTCATGCATTACAATGCCGAGACACTAAACAAAGAGTATTATTTGGGCGTTATGAGACATTTGCGTGAGCAATTCGCTGAAAGAGACCAGAATTGTGGGCAGAAAACTCGTGGATTTTGCACCATGATAGCGCACCGTTGCACAGTGCCATCATTATTCTTAAGTTTTTGACAAAAAATGCAACAAATACCATCCAACAGCCACCGAAGATTTGGCTTCCTGTGATTTCTTTCCGTTCAATCGAGTTCAAAAACCACTACGGGGAACGCGTTTCAGCAGCCGAGAGGAAGTAATGGAAAAATCGCAGGAAGCACTGATGGACATGCCGAAAACCGAATATAAAAAATGTTTCGAGGATTGAATCATGCACTGGCACAAGTGTGTTGCAGTCGATGGGGATTACTTTGAAGGGGACAATATAGATCTAGATGAATAAACTTGTATTTTTAATTTTCTGAATAAATTCCGAAAAATTTTTGTTCAAGGTGGTATTACCTGGGGAGTATAGGTAGACACAATTCTTCTTGACTACCTTGAAGTTATACAATTTGGGATTCAAAGGCCTTATCCAAAACCTACCGTAATGTAAAAATTTTGTCGATTGAAAAATATGCCCACACTGACGGCAAAAATGGCCTTATAGGTGATCTTGATTCATGTCTCTATGGATGGCGCAGACTAGAGGGTCTCATTTCTTCTGTGTCGAGCATGCAACGCTGAGATTCGACTCGGCTGGCGTGCTTTCGTTCGACCAACAGCCTTGACGGACAGTCTTCTTTGACATATGGGTATCCCCACTTCAGGCGGAGAATACAACTCCCGAAATCATGCTTATGGAATCAACATTGATATTGCATGCCTAAAAGAGCTCCAAGACATTTGGAACATAGGTCTTTAAAGATTTAAGACAGGCACAGGTTTTTCAAAAAGAGACTGGAGTGGATAAGCGGAAGCTCTCATATTCCCGCAGTAGAAAAATGGCTGCCCAGCTTATGGTTAATATTTGAATTAGCCCGTCCAGATTGGACTGACTAAGGAATTTCATTATCACGTAAAAAGGAAATGAATTATGGGAGAATGAGTTGCCTTGAAGTTGGACCCGGTTTAATTTACGCTACGAACTGGAGTATGTACAAAACATTTAGTTAGAAACAGCGGGCTCTATTGAGTCTTAAAATTATTGGATGGACAGGATAAACTATGCATAAACGAGAAAACGGAAATAGTTATTAGAGGTATCGCAAAATATTGCTCATGCCAGTATGTGAATTTACATATATCCGAAAATCGACTTTAAGCCAATATGCCTCCCCCCTGCTTTAATCCAAGCTACTCTCTATAGCATCTACTTTATTTACATATTTGTGCCAACCACCTTAAACGAGGAAAAGACCATATGAAGGAGGTTTTTTTTATGACATAGAGAGCCTATCTGATGTATGAGTAACATGTCGAATTTTTACTCGCAAATATGATGCATGCTTAGGTAGGCAAGGAAAATCACTTCGCAATATAAGTAGCCATACAAGTGGTAAAATAAAACGAGTTTTGTATATCTATCTGTTTATTGTTGATTTTTTTTCCTTTCCTATTGCCTGATATGTTGCGAAAAAGTTTATTTTCCAAGCTTGAGTCGACTTTTTTAGTAGCTTTCACCGCATCTATTCCTTTCACAGATTCTTTACAGTTAGTACACCCAGTTGGCTCTTCAGAAATTTTTTCGGTCTCTTAGTGTCTTTCAGTTAAAACCTGAAGAAAATAAATTGTTGCTCTGATAAGGATTCTCATTGGAAAGATGGATGCCTTCCTGAAAACTAGAAATTTGTATTTCAGATAACTTAGGCTCCAAACGTTGCAAAAGAGTGACTAAGAAAACGGAAGCTAGAGCAGGTGGAATAGCAGAAGAAGCATTGTATTTGGAAGCAAAACATGCAAACTGATAGTACACTTGGATCGGGTCATATGGTTGGCATTGAAGAATTCTTTAATTTATGTTAACTGGCTCGCGATTTTGTTCAATAAAATAATAAGTGGCGATCAGATGCCTAACCAGAGGACAGAGAGCTTTCTTGTTCCACTCAATACAGTTAAAAGCGTTACGCGAAATCGCAACAACTACCGATCGATGAATTTAATTTAATTTAGAGGCCCGCGCAATAATAATCAACTCAATAGCACAGTCAAAGAGGTTTTGTAGGAGGTGGGCCCACATATGGCGTAATCAAATCTAATGGAAATCTATGGAGAATTATCACGACCTTTCAAAAGGTATGCCTATCGTCTTCATCGATTTACGTAAGACGTTTGAAAGAGTTCCTAGACAACTTATATGGACTCGGCTAATCAAAAAATGTAGAACAGAAGGATTAGCGATATCTACGATGACAGCGGGAATAATCGAAGAGTTGACAGTTAAATTTGATTTTGAAAGTCGAGGAAGATTTTATTTTGAAGCAGGATATTAAAGGTTCCGGAATGACTTCTAATATTTTTGGAGATGATAGTGCTATCATTAGAAATGGCTTGAAAGCTCTCCAAGCAAGTCTTAATAATTGGATAAAGGCATTACAACAGAAAACTGCCGTGTTAAACACGAAAGTCGTTCGTCCAGCTTTAACATATGTATAGCTGTGTTGGGCGATGTACGAGAAGCATAAAAGCAAAATGTGATCGACGGAAATGAATACGTTACAAATGTCACCGATTGTAATAAAACACTCATTCACGGAGATCTCCACTGATAGTGGTCCAGATTCAAGATGAGCATATCACCTGGTTTTGACATTTTCAACGAACATTATTTTAAAATCCGGTCCATAAAGCAAGATGCTCAAGTTCCAGACGAGGTAGAAGAAGAAGTCTAAATTGGACCCCCCAAATAAGAAAAGAAAACATCAGCAACCAGGATGAAAGGTCCGCAAATTCAGTCAACCTCACAAACGAGGCAGAAGCAATACAGATACGTGTGAGAAATGTGGAGAAGTTTAATAATTGCAAAGGTAGTCCAAGAAGTACCCGACCTGACGTATAGATGGCGGTTATTGTTTGAAAACAATGACAATTGTAGAAAGTACTAAGATTATGAACCTCAAATTTTGACGACGCTATGTTTTTTAGCATTTGTTCGGCAGCCATCAATAGTGAACGCTCTCAATGAATTTTTAAATATGGAAAAAATTGGTCATCGTTATGTGATACAATACTTTCATTTGAAAGGCCTCGATCCAACTAACATTAAACCGGAACTGTATTATACTTTGAGGGAGTCTGCTCCTCCGTTTACAACAATAAAATATTGGGTGGCAGAGTTTAAGCGAGGCCGTACGAGTTGCCAAGACGAACATCGCCGTGGTCGACCAAATAATGTGAGTTCACCAGAAATGTTGAAAAAAATCCACAAAATGGTATTGGACGCCCATCGATTGAAAGTGCGTGAACTAGCAGATATGGTAGATGTTTCAAAAAGCACTGTACATCGAATGTTGACTAAAAAATTGGACATGAGAAAGTTGTGCACAAGATGTTCACAATGGAACAAAAACAGCGCGTGAGGATGTTTCAATCGAGTGTTTGGCGAAATTTCACTGCAATAAAGCCGAGTTTTTGCGTCGATTCATTACCATGGATGAAATATGGGTCCATCGAAGGAGCAGTCAAAACAATGGACTCAGAGGGGAGAATCGGCTTGAAAGAAGGCGAAGACAGTTCCATCTGCATGGCGTCAGTTTTTTGGGATGCGCGTGGTATAATTTTCATCGATTAACTTCAGAAAGGAAAAGCCATCAATGGCGTGTCTTATGCGAACTTATTGCAGCGTTTGAAAGATATAATCAAGAAAAAAACGTATGCATTTGGCGAAGAAAAAAGTTTTGTTCCATCAAGACAATGCACCAGTTCGCCCATCCGTCATCACGTTGGCCAAGATCAATGAGTTAATTGTTCGAATTGCTTCCTCAAGCACCCTATTCGCCAGACTTAAACCCCTCTAACTATTTTCTATTTCCGAACTTGAAAAAATGGCTCCGTGGTAAAAAATTTGCCAACAGCAAATGGGTGGAGTCTGCGGTTGATGGCTATTTTAAGGAGTTCGGCGATTCTCACGGAGATATTTCTTCCCAAATTTCTTGTATTTTCTTTGTTAGGTCGGGTACTTCTGAAACTACCCTCGTAGATGTATTATGTACAATATGTATAACTACAATAACATATACGCGTTACTTATTTCGACTTATATAAGAAAAAGATGTGTAACGTTTTATGTTTTGGTTGAGTTTTAAAGATTTTATAAAAACAAGGCGTTCAGTTCCCCAGATCATTTTAACCAAAAATCTAGCGCTCTTTGAATTAAAAAAAATTCATTTACAATTTAACATATGGTATTTTGGTTGATTTCTTGTTTGACGATGTAATGGAACAACCAAGGAAGAATGTAACATTCCTAATGGAATTTACAAAAAAATAAAAATAATAATAATGGCGCAATAGTCCAGTCCGGATCAAGATCTTGCTTCTCCATTCACTGTGTTGTTCGTCTTGACCTACGATTTTTCACTGACTCCAAACGGTGAGAGGATGAGAGACTTTTCTATAGGCAGAGGATTCCACAATCGGAAGTATTCCTGCCGAAAGTGTGGTGACATCAGCAAAATTAATTCTTCTATTTTTTGGCAAATAATTGATTTTAAACCTAAATCCTCTTTATCAATAGTCAACGAGTTTTCGATATCACTAATTGAAGTTGCTTGGACAAAATACTAGTAGAAAATATTTATTTTTCGCTAATAACACAACTCATGGCATTGTTACTGCGAAAATTCGATCACTAAACTGACAATGCACCGAAGCAATTAATATAGCAGAAGTTTAAAGAATGCATTTGAGCTCTAAAGGTTAAATTTGGTCTTTATACAAATGATAGTCTGAGGCTCAAATATCTAAAGAATAAAAACGCATGAATAACTTTATCAATCAAAAACAGCACTAACTGCTATTTTCATAGTCATTTTCGTATTTCCTTTCTTCCACGCCTGTCAATTTTATTCTCCCTCTCTCTTATTTATTACCACCAGAGACATTTGCACCGCGTGAGAGTTCTTATCATAGAACAAAAATCTGGAAAAAAAAAAATAGCTTCCCTGAGGATTAGTGCGTCTCCGATTCCAGGTAGAAATTTGAAATTGTTGAGATTAGAAATCGTATATTGGATTGCTCATGTGAAATCGAATATCTATGTTCGTGCATACAACGAAAGGAATTTCTATTGTATCCTATGAATGTAGTAGGTTAGGTTCCTCCTGCATGATCCTTTTGTACCGTTAGCCCTGGGTAGACCACCTGTGGTCACAATCCCCCTAAGCCGGCGCCGCCGCCGTCGGTTTGTAACCTAGAATACCATACATTACGAGTATGCCTTACCATGGTGAAACTGATTTTTTGTTTAATTCCCAATGATATTTCATTTTAATTGCGACAGGTAGACATTAGACATGGATTAGGCAAGGTGAATTGTATGCACTCGGTAATTAGGGGTGTCTACAACCAGAAAGTTAAAGATACCTAAAGGAACACTTGTCTAAGGAAAGTCGCAATTGTCCGATAGTGAAATAAAATTTATTCAAAAAACAATGAAGGCTTCGGCCATACTTTGTTACACTAAAGTTTACAATGATCCATAGATCAGTATACGGAAATGAGTTCATATTTTTTCCTCCCTCACTTTCTATAAATATAAATGTAACATATATGTAGATTTCAACAAAAATTATAGAGTATTAATAGATATTGTACACTTAAAACAATTATCTATTCACATGCATATGGGCTACTGTTTCCCATGGAAGTTATGCCTAAGACACAAAATCGTCACGTTACGTTCTATTCACTTTGTGCTCGCTTTGAAGCGACATTTCTGAAATGTTATGAATAATTCTACAACTAAAGAGAAAAATTCTTTTTTGCGAGCTGAAAATTTGTTTCAGTTGAAAGCATATCTTCGAAAATTCAAAAAGTGTTATTATTTGCAGAAAATAGCTTTTGCAGGATACTCGCGTTATCGCTATACAGAATTATTTGAACAAGAGGAAGCCTAAACTAAAAGATGTCGCATAGTGGTCAAAAATACAAACCTTCCTGGGCAAAATTACTTTTTGATTTAAAGTCATTTATTTATTGGTTGTCATCGGAAATTTTGATGATTTAAGGACAAAAACAATTTATGAACGCCATTGTAACATCCTTGATAACAGCAGAAAGCCATTTGTTTTATGTTTAGGTTTTATTTAATCAATTTTAACATATTCATTAATTTTAAATTAAAAAATAAAATAAAAGCATAATCTGAATCAAAACTGGAATCAGAAGAACTCGAACCTGTACAATCTTCAGAGTTCAACTCCGATATGTCAGTTATCAAAACCTCTTCAGAAGATTCTAGTAAACTAAGAGCTTCTGAGGAAAGAGTGCGAAATTTTTTTTTGGGTTGTTGTCGATAAAAGCTAACAACTGGATCAGAAGTTATAAGGAGCATGTGGAACAAATCTTCCATAATGCTGGTTCTACTGAATTTCCTTGTATGATGTGCCCGATAAAATTTGAAGTCCTCATTTATTGCATCTTGCGCTTCCTCTGTCAGCTAACCAATGGGAACTAATGCATGTCTTATGACATCCGGTCCATGTATGATTATGTTATGTACACTTGCGGGCACATAATACGATGGACATAAATAATATCGCAGTATTTTTGCAATATTCACCGAATTTCTCAGTATTAATATCAAATCCACTGGAAATTGGGTTTAAAATTGGTCCAAATGAGGAAATTAGTGTAACACTTAATCCAGTGATTTCTGAGCATTTGGGCGGATTTTTAAAGAATCGACGAGCTCTGTTACCATCGTTTGTTGTTCCCCTTCCCGGTTTCGGAACATTAACAAACAATCCTAATTGAGAACGGAATTGAAATTGAATCTATTTTTTTCGTTCGTTCACTAATCGTTTTTCTTCCTCTGAAGCGAGATGTGCAAACGCACTCAAAAAAACGAATTCAAGCGTGGAGTGTCGACAATTAAACGCTGTAGTTAGCTTCCTCAACTGGCTTCTGTGTTGAGCTTTTCAGCAAGCAAGTTAAAAGTAATGTCTGAGAAATATGAATTTTTTTCCCCTAGTTTGTCGATTCGAACCTGCATGTTGTATCTAAGGTGTTTTGTGTCTCCTTTTCGAATGCAATTTTAATCGGTCTGCAGTGTCGCGTTGATGCAGGGCTAGGGCTGGACCGGAAAACTATGTAAGGAGATTTTTTTAAAAAGTTTAACAGGAAGGATAGAAACCGCAAACGAATCAAAATCGGTTTTTTCAGGTTCGCCAAATTTTTATTTGTATGTATAAATTCCGGCCACTATTTGCATCAAACTCCCGTTTAAAAACCATCTCAATATCAGCCTCAAGTTCAAAACCAGAAAATACTTCAACTGGAACCACGCTCATAATCCGCCGAATGGGGTGATTTAACAATGATTGTACATAGTTCCACTTATGCCGTACTTTCTGTTATGACAATGTGCCTGGAATAACACTCCTTCTTTGATTCCAGTACAAGTAAGGAGGGTAAATTTCAGAATTGTGTTCATTGGCTTGCTTTCTTATTAACCGATATGCATGTTTGCTCAATCGCGGATACAATGTCAATGCAACAGCTTCTTCAGCTGAATATTGCTTTGGTTTCTTGACTTTTGCATATACGAGTAATTCAAGATTTGTAGCAGAGACAAGTTTGCGATCAGCTGGAAATAAAGATGCTGCTAAAATATTAAGATCACCAAAAAAGGCTACAGAAATGAAAAGACTACTACGAGGGTTGTCTGAAAAGTTTCGTAAAGATAGCGGCACTCGTCAATAAATGCGAGTGAATGCTAGTTGTGCATCTTTTGACAGTTACGTACCGAAGTTTCAGTCATTTTGGACGCGCAGTTTTTAGTTGACAGTCGTTTGAGTGGAGAAAATTGAGTATCGAGCTGTTATTAAATTCTTGTTTTTGAAAGGCAATACGCCTACGCAAATCAAAAATGAGTTGGACTCTGTGTATGGGGACTCTGCATCATCATTTACCACAGTGAAATTTTGGGCAACTGAATTTAAACGTGGCTGTAAGAGCTTAGGTGATTATGAACGTTCGCGACGTCCAAAAACTACAACCAAATGGTGTTAGACGACCGCCGAATTAAAGTGAGGGAGATAGTAGAGGTTATGAAAATGTCCAAAGAACGTGTTTGTTACATATTAAATCAAGATTTAGGCACGAGAAAGCTGTCCGCGCGTTGGGTACCGCGTTTGCTTACGTTAGACCAAAAACGTGTTCGAATAAACATTTCCAACGCTCTGTTGGCGCAGTTTAGGCGCAAGAAATCCGAGTTTTGGCCCCGATTAATTACTGTAGATGAAACTTGGATTCACCATTATACGCCCGAAACAAAAATTCAGTCAAAACTGCAAGGGGCGAGCCAATTCCAAAAAAAAGCAAAAACTGTTTTTTCGGCTGGGAAAGTGATGGCGACTGTTTTTTGGGATAGTAAAGGTGTTATCTTAATCGATTATCTTCAAAAAGGAAAAACCATTACAGGGGCATACTACGCATCATTACTTGCCAAGCTGAAGGCAGAAATTGCGGAAAAACGGCCACATTTGGAGAAAAACAAAATCCTGTTTCACCAAGCCAAAGCGCCGTCTCACACCTCAGCGGTTGTCATGGCGAAAATCCATGAATTGCGGTTTGAACTGCTTGACCATCCGCCTTATTCACCAGATCTAGACCCAAGCGACTTCTTTTTGTTCCCTCGTCTAAAAACTGCGCTCGGAGGATAGAGATTTTCGTCAACTGAGGAGGCAATCACCTTCGTGAACAATTATTTTGCAGAGAAAAACGCCAAGTACTATTTGGACGGCTTAGAGAGATGGCAGCATCGCTGGGAGAAGTGTAGAATTACAAGGAGACTATGTAGAAAAATAAAAAAATTTTCACAAAAAATGTCTTGTATCATTGTTCGGTCGGAAACTTTTCAGACAACCCTCGTGTTTTCGAGGTCTTCCTTAGCTTATCTTACCTAAAAAGGAATTATACATGTGTTAAGTTTCATGCAATTATTAGTTCTGATCTGAATGATTCACGATGTTAACTTTGGGCTTACCCAGAACAGTTATATTCGCAGGGATGTCTTAAATATTTTGCATCTTTATACTTCAACATTTCAAAATGACAAAAAAACAATTTTCGTGCACCTTTTGTAGATTTGAGTTTTTAAATACTGTGCGTCGGTGGGTGTGTAAACTAAATTTGGGAAGACATGAGAAAGGATTATTTGCGCACAACTTCAAACAAATGAAAGAAAAGGATCCAGAACATTTTTTTTTTAAATGACAAGGATGTTTTTTTTTTTTTTGGTTGCGCCAATGGATGTGGTAATCTTCTAAAGATGCGGTAGCCCATGCCACCAACATGCACGATTCGGAACACCAGAATATTCGATGCCAGGAGTGCGCCTACGTACTAATTCACACCACTACGTCCTTCAACCACTCTTCCCGTTGGACTGCCGTTAGGTATTACTTCGCGGGGCGGGTTAGCAATTATGCCCTATTCTCCGAGGCCACCTCTTGAGCTCTTCTTAGAGCTTCTGCTCTTTGCAGCGCGTACTGCACGCGCACTATAAATGAGCAGATCTCCATGACGAGGGTGTCTCCTGCAGCATTTGAAACACTCCGTGCTCTTATTGAGCCCCATTTGGAGAAGACCTCACGGAGGAAGCTTATTGAGCCTAGTGCTAGATTATATTTGGTTCTATTTTAAGTTTGTTGAAGTTTTACTTAACTTTTCTAACTTAACAAGTCCTAGCTTAGATGTTTCGTATGGGCTACTTAACTATTGCTTTTTACTTGTTGCAGCCGACGGAAAATGATTGTAAGCGCATCACAACCGAATTCGAAGCAATGCGGAATTTGCCCAATTGTGCCGCTGCTATAGATGTGAAGCTTGTAAATATTCGTTGCCCACGAACAGGATCGAAGTATTTTAATTACAAACGACATAGTACTTCTCGCTACTTGTGAGGCAAATTACATTTTTACTGCAGTTGAAATCGGAGCATATGGATGTCAAAGTAATGGGAGAATATTTGCAGAATCATCGTTTGGGATGATTGCAATAAATGACCTTAACTTTTCACCTGCCAGTCAACTCCCCAACTCGGACGACATTTGCAACAATTATATGATTGGTGATGCTGCTTTTCCATTGGAACTCTATTTGATCCGCCCTTACGCCGGAAAATTACTCGACGACGAGGAATATAATTTTAACAAAAGTCTTTCCCGGGTTCGGTGGGTAATAGAGAACACTTTCGCAATATTGAAGATGCTCCTTAGCAACGCGGAAAAAATCATTATCATACATATTTTTGTCCAACTTAACCTACTAATCTTAACCAGTTATACTCAAGTGTGGTATTTTTTAAAACAAGACCTTTGATGCAAAGCGTTTTATCACGTACTTGAGTAGCTGAGGCAATTTTTTTTAGAAAATGCGTAATGTTGTCTGTTGACAAACCAGGTATTATCGATGATAACGGTCTATTGGGGATAGTTTCCTTTTGACATTGATGAAGAAAATAGCTAGCGGTGTTCCTTCTGAATTCCAGCTGGCTCTAAGGATTATCTAATGATATAACACGCAACCTCCATGCATTAGATACTGCCAAATGCAACATATAAGTGAATATGGTCCACCACCATTTTTTATCTCACCCGGCCATCCGGTATACAGATATTGGCTGATCCATTTCGTCTACACCGCCCATTCCTCTGTTATAATTTTGAAACAGTTTTGGGATATTCAGCTCCATCTTTTCTTTCTTTTCGTTGCAGCGTCGCATTACCTTGCCGAGTAGTTTAACTGTGTTGAAATTTGTTCCAATTGTGAAAACATCGAATCCATCGAATTAGAAGTACTTCCTTGCCGCTGTCAAATCGGTAGTCAAACTCTGCTCAGTTTTTCTTTTTCATATTTTTGACTGTGGCTGAAGGACACTTTTTGATCCGGTTGTCACAACCAATACCCGTAACTCGATATCCTAAATCGCCGCACATTCTTTAACAGTTTTGTCGAAATAAACAATAAGTTTGGCTGGATTTACTGGTATCCTTCCTAAAAGAGACTTTACTACTTTTGAACCTAACAGCTTTTTTATAACATATTTGATCCAATAGCTTTGCCGCAATACATAAAAATTGTAGCAGTATCCCGTAGAGCCAAAAGGTTTACCTTTTATGAATGGTGGTCAAAGGATTTTATCATTGACTCATCTATTGACAAGTCGGTATGAAAAAACGTTCCATTGGGAAAATTTGTTGATGAGAAGATCATCATATTGTCTGCCAAGTGAATGTTGCTCTTTATTTCCGTGAACGCATTTCTAGCATTGTACGTTACGCCAATGGAGATCCCATATCTTCATCTAAAGACCAATATAGTCTCTGCCGTGG
Source organism: Volucella zonaria (assembly GCA_963966105.1). NCBI lineage: Eukaryota > Metazoa > Arthropoda > Insecta > Diptera > Syrphidae > Volucella > Volucella zonaria. The sequence continues at coordinate 158,997,355 of OZ014532.1, read as the reverse complement.
CAATCAGCAATAGTATTCCAATAAAACCCTTTCAATTGCGATTCATTTATGTCGAATGTGTGTCTGCTGCTTTGGGTGGCATTAAGTTTTGTATCGCTAACTGTAAGGCTTACAACATCTTCATCAAACAGCTTTTCAAATATTTGTACCGGATTTAAGTTCTTAAGCTTCATTTGCCAATTGATTTCTTTTTCATAAAACGGTTTCTGAGCTTGAAAGCGAGCTTGAGCGAGTTTCAATATCATCATCGACACCTTCTTAATCTTCTGTAAGATTACTTAGCTCTGGCGGTATGAACAACATATCATATTCCGCCTTTTTTTCTTCAAATGGAGCCACATCTTCTTCTAGGCCATTGTAGTTTCTTGAGAACTTAAAAACCAGTCCACTCAATTTTTACTGAAAAATAATAAAAAAATAATTTGTATAGTCATGTCCACGCTGTACTCAAACGAGTACATGTAAAAGCTCGACTTTGATTGATGACTAAAAGTTTTACCAAAAATCGTAATAAGACTTAAAACGTTTACTTGATTCAAAATGTCACAGATTTGAAACCGGACTATAAACAATGGACAATTTTACGCATGAAGAAAAAAGTCCGCCACATCTAGTTTTTGAGAGATACAAAATTAGTTCTTATGGCACTTGATTGATTACAGCGATCGTTAATGGATGGCTAAGCTTATTGTTTATCAGAATTTGTCGATCGTATGATGAAAATGATGTTCTTAAAGGAGGTCTCTGGGGAAGTAAGGTTACACCACTAGTCGAATGTAGAGCAATTGCCTCACACAACTCGTCCCAAGCTGCCTTCGTAATGCGAGAAAAACTCAAAGAGCATCTGTATATTAATAAAATCTAAAATTGCTATTTTGTTTGTACTTCAGTATTCAGTACGGGTGACCAGATAGCAGTGATCGTTTTGCCAATTGTTATGTTTCACCAGCTGTCAAAGTTACCAATAACATCTAGCTGTCAGTAAGGTTTGCCATTTCATCATGCATCGTTTTACGCTTGCCGAACGTGCGGAAATTATAAAAAAATTGAATTGAAATTCCGGCACAGTTGTAAATACGCAACGTAAATTTCGTTGTGAGGTCGGTCGTCATCATGGCTTCAGTGTGCAGGCAATTCGTCGCACCGCGGAAAAGTTTTAGCGTGAGTACACTCTTTTCGATTTCGAAATGAAGAAAACATAGCCGCCGTAACGGCCAGTCTCGAAAAAGACCCAGAAATGTGGATTCGGCCACCGGGCATCGCCAGAGAGTCACCCCGGCTTATTTTGCGGTTGGATCTGGGCCTATATCCATATCCGTGCTGACGCCAGAATTGAAGCCGGACGACCATAGATAACCGTGAGTTCGCGTAATTGGGCGATGGAAATGTATGCCGGAGATCCGGATTTTGGCCAAAAAATCAACCATATTTGGCTCAGCGGCTATGTCATTAAGCAAAATTGCCATTATTGTGGCGAGCACAATCCACAAGTGTTCGGCCAAGCATCAGTGCATCCACAAAAATTGATTGTTTTGTTCGGTTTATGGCAAGGCGGTATCATCGGACCTTATTTTTTTGAAATGTGGAAGGAGACACTGTTACCGTCAGTGGTCTCAGGTATAGAGCGATTTGGGGATACATCCATATCCGTGCTGACGGAAGAATTGAAGCCGGACGACCGCAGATAACCGCGAGTTACTTAACTGGGCGCTGAAAATGTTGGACTGAGATCCGCATTGTGGCCAAAAAATCATCTTCTCGGACAAAGCCCATTTTTGGCTCAGCGGCTATGTCAGCAAGCAAAATTGCCATTATTGGAGCGAACACAATCCACAAGTGTTCGGCCAAGCATCAATGCAAAACAACACAAAAATTGATTGTTTTGTTCGGTTTATGGCAAGGCGGCATCATCGGACCTTATTTTTTAGAAATGTGGAGGGAGACGCCGTTACCGTCAATGGTCTCAATTATAGAGCGATGTTAACCGACTGTGGTCACACTAAGATGTCATACAAGCGACGCAATGCTCGAATTTGTGAAGGAGAAATCTGGTTGCTGAGTCATCTCACGGCGAGCATTCATCAATTGGCCGCTGCGATCAGGCGATTTGACACAACTCGATTATTTTCTCTGGTGCTACGTCAAGTCCCTGGTCTACGTTAACAAACCAGTCACTTTGGACTAGCTCGACACGCTATTGCCGGACAAATGCCGCACATATTGGACCGAGTCATCAAAAATTCTACCGGCCGCATGAAACTCTGCTAGTGAAGCCGAAGCGGCCATTTGAATGATGTGCTATTCCACACATAATGGCAAGAACGTAGCTTTAAAATAAAATACCGTTGTAGTTTCCTTCAACTTTTTTTTCTATCGTTCTTATCCGGTTACCCATTATTAAATAAAATATAACAAGCAAAAATATTAAAATTAAAAAAAAAGCATTAAGTCTTCTCGAAATCGATTATTTGGAATATTTTTCATTTATGTCATAATTGTGCATGTAGATGAATATGCACTGCTTCCGAGAAGGGCTTCATCCTTTTCGTCATGATCAGCATGAACTCCTCGTCCAAATCTAAAACAGGGACGGGTTGACTAAGGTGTATTGCGACGGCCTCATTCAACCCCCCGAAAAACTGTCTAAAAGCATCCTCTTTTCTCCCTCTTTTCTTGTGAAGATTATATCAGCCCCATCGTCACAGTCGACGAATTCTTCCAGGCTTCTTAAGGATAGAACGCCCTTAAGTCTCCACAGAAATTTCCCGTTTGTTTGCAATGAATTTAGAATGTAATATGTACTCGTATCAATGTATAAATATAATTCTACTAGAAATACATGCTTTTGTGGTATAAGCGATGGAATTAAGAGCTCCATCATTTCAAAAAAAAAAAAACCCGCACGTATCCTTGTAAGCAGCTGCACTGCACGCTTTTCCTTAAGAAGCGGTCTCGAAGGCTGAAACTGAAATGTAAGTTATAGTTTAATGCGTATAAGCTATATTTACTACTACTCAATTAATTACCTGGTCTGTTGGGATCTTTCCCAATTCGCTCCCATTTACAGTTTCTTTTAAGGACGTTTTCATATGATTTGAATTTAGTTTTGTATAAAAATTCCTGATCTCTGACAAGATCAATTAAACTTTCTTCAAAAGGCATCTTCTGTCAAATATGTCTTCATTGTATATCTATTTATACTTACAATATCTAAATAAATAAAAAACTGGCCTCCAAACTACCGCACCATAAACATATTTGCTTACATTTTTTCATGGCTATTAACTGTCAAAAGCAAGGCAAAGTTGAGCCTATCCCAACTTTTGCTTCACTCTGAAGTCACGTTAAGTCTGAAACTCAAAGGGACTTTGTGATACACAGCATTGGATTCCTATAGTTGAACTTGAAACCTCAAAGCGAAGCCAAAGCAGAAGCGCTATTGTGTTTTAACCATGAAAGTCTTTCATCTACTCGACCGTAGTCATACTTGGATTGCGGAAGGTATAATTTAACGCTTGATTTTGAATTGAACTCGTATACTCTTAAAGTCAAGTGAATTTTATTTTCCTACTAAAAACAAAAATATGAAAAAAAAACGTTTCCGCAAAGTTATGGTAGCTTTACGGTTGACAACAGAGACCGTGACTGTGGACCCAGCTTAATCCTCTAAACCAAGCATTCCTGTCCACCGAATTCTGTAGACTCGAGTTCTCGTTCAAATCTACGTTTTCAATTTTGATCAGAATCGGTACTTCGATTGTCGAGAGAGGCTAATATTGTTTTGAGGGTTTTAAATTTCTGTGACGCGTCTAGCAGGCCTTGCTCTCCAATTCTAACCAGAGACAATAAAATTGCCGATGGGCAATCTCTTGCCACTCTAAGGTCATCAGGGATATTGACCCCGAGCCACTCCAGTGTGGTTTTGGCCTCGTGAGGAATTCTCTTGGAAGATCGACTTTTTCCATTGCCACAACATCTTGTTGGTAAACTTTTGCATTCCTTTTCAGGTCTTCTTGCAGAAATAGGGATGAACAGACTTCCCACCAAACTATTATGGATAGACATGAACTCGCTGAACTTTTGGTATATTTTTTCCGCGTCCTTAAGGTTCAAATTTTCGCATTCGTAAACAACACGTATTCACGACCTTTGTTGGTGTGATACTGAAAAGGCCGCTTACAGGTTTTCAGCCTAATTTTATTTAGTTGAAGAGTATAAAGATGAGCCGTCGATCGATAATAGTTTTTCATGTAAAGATCATTTCGATTTAGCCTAGAAATGGATCTACACCCTGAATGACTCGAACTGCAACCAACTTCAGACTGCTATAATTTCCAAACCGTTCATGACAGTGAGCTCAAATTTTGACACATGACAGATAATTTTGGCAAATTTTAATCCGCTATGGAATTCAAACGTGATAGTGTGATTGCTTTATATTTGGCTGGAAAATCATAAAAAAACAGCAACATCGGCAGAAATGTTTCGGAAAGTGAAGGTTCGAATTGAGCGAAATTCGCGTCGAAGTGGAAGAAAAATGGCTCGTGAGCTCAACATATCGTTGGAACGGATGCAACACATACTGAAAAATGAGCTTTGGCTCAAGCCATTGAAGTTGCAAAAAGCACACGATCTTACACAGCAACAAAAAAAAGTTGGAGTCGAAAGAGCGAAGGAGTTGCTACGCTTGCACGAAAGTGGTGAGTTGCCGAATTTGGTTCCATCCGATGAGTCGCCATTTTTTTCGAGCAATATGTCAACAAACAAAATGACCGAGTTTACTTGCCAAAGAGGTCCTTCGAAAATTTACACCTTCGGACGGCCACCAGAAAGCAGGCAGCACCGATGGTGATGGTTTGGGCCGCCATAACCGCCGATGGTCGCTCTCCGCTCGTATTTTTGGACCGTGACGTCAAAATTACTGCGATCGCATACCGTGAAACTGTCTTAGAGGCAGTATTGAAGCCTTGGGCAAACAATCATTTCGATCGGAGACCGTGGACATTTCAACAAGACTCGGCACCGTCTCACAAAGTACGCATTAACCAAGATTGGTTAAAAAACAATGTTCCACACTTCATTTCTTCGACACAATGGATTGCAAATTCTCCAGATGCAAATCCGTTGGATTTCTCTGTCTGGGGTATTTTGAAGGTGAAGGTTGGCACTAAAAAATACCAAAGTTTGGACCACCTCAAACAAGCACTTCGCCGGGGATGGGCCAAAATACCGCAGAGTCATTTGCGTGCAGTGTGCGATGCTTTCTTCGGCCGTCTCAAAGCCATTATTCGCGCCAAAGGTGGACATATTGAAAACTACTGATACAATTTGAAAATTGATGTATTTTCCAACACTTTTTGCTTTGGCGCAATAAAATTTATCTAAAAATAAAAAATTATAGCACTTTAAAAAGTTGGAGTTCGAGTCACTCACCCAGTAGTAGATATATCCAATTCTATGACATGATTTTTTACTTTCCAATGGAAGTTCTGCGAATTCTTGCACGCAATGATTTTACTACCGCACTCGAAGGGGCGACCGACGAGTGAAGGATCACCTCCTTTACCATAGATGAATTAACATAGATGGCAAACTCTATTAGTATTTTTGTAATCCCTTAAACTCGTCGCAAATACACCCTTGCCAAGGCTTGTAAACTGATAGAATTTGCTGGAATGAGAGCAATTTGCACATTCACCATGTGGATGACGTTTTTGTGTGAAATGTGAGAGGCATTGACATTGTGGACAACTCACAAGTAGTCCGAGATGAGTCACACGGATAGGAGCAGTCAGTGGAAAGCTGTGTTTGGATCGGCCAAAATCTGGAAAGTTTGCCATCTATGTTAGTTCATCTACATATGTCTTTTATGTTGCCAAGGAGATCAGTAAATCGAGGAACGAAAATTTTATATACGAGTATTACAAGTGATTTTAGCAACTGGCAAATTTGGCCGGCACTATTTTCCCACTTCTGGAGCAATTTTACTGGAAGATTTGGATTAAAGTGAGCTAACTTTATTTTGTTGCCAACTGCTTCATCAGGTTCCATTCGAATTTTATTCCTTGTACGAAGAAATGACTGCAGCCTTTTCATTAATGTTGGCCTGACTGTCTTGACTAATGCACCAATTTTATGGTCGTATGAACGCAAGCCTTGAGTATCATTGCGTAACCTAGATTTGAGATTAATTTGACAAAAAAAACGCAATAGTCGTGTCACATAGTCCTGAAAAGAGCCTTTCAAAAATCGTATATGTTTCTCCCTACTGGAGCCCGAGATCAACATTGAAGAAAACAACAACAAGATGAATTTCTGCTTATAAACTTTCTATCAGGAAAATGTCTGGATTGAGCGCCAATCCATGAGCTAGGTGAAAATAAGTATCTAAACTACTCGTAGTTGATGTAAACTCTTGATGTCAAAAAATATTTTTGATTGTTCGCTAACAAATCTGAATTTGTAGGGAGTGGACAAATTTAAATTAAAAAATTTCTGCCAATTATGAGCTGACCAAGGGATATTTATCAGAGATATAGCGATTACTACTGCATATGTAGTTACCACAAATGCACAAGTCTCCAGTTTTCTTTTACACTGTCACAAGCAGGGTCACAGTGATGGTGTCGATGTAAATTCATTGGATCGGAAATTAGATCCTTTGTCATCATTAGAGTCAAGATACATACAAAAAACAGTAGTATGTTACTGTCTTGTTGAACATCACCGACTACATAAAAACCGCTCTTAGTACTTCTTGAATCTGGATTAGTATGTCCATCACATTAATTTATGTGAAAAGCTTATTCGGCAATATAATTTTTCATTAGATGCCGCAAAGCTGATTACATCCTACTAGTTGTTAAGAAACCAAGCAGTCAACGATGATTTATTAATCTTTTTACCAACCGTTCACCAAATTAGTCCTCAACAAGAAAGGGCGTGTAGGATTTTTTTCAGCTGAGAGGTTTTCTCTTCCCTGTACTCGTCTGAATAGGTCGCCCGAACATTGACAGCGTCACTATAGTAAGACTGCGGATTAGAAAAGAAAATGATTTTCGTCTTTACAGGTCTTATCAGAGCTATCAATGACGGTGGCTTTCAGGTTTTTGTTTAGAATCCGACTGTAGGAATTTATTTTTGGTTGGATTAAAATTTTTTTGCTCACGAGTAGTAGATTGTCGATATGGACAGCAAGTTTGTTAATCTATAAATGCTCAAGTTAACTAGACCCACGGTACATGGGAGATACTTTTAAACTGATACCTTGACTTAATGGTATGCGAGAACTTTTTAGTGTCGAGTTCGAGTTGAATATGGAGACGCATCAACACATCCTTGACGGCAAATCTCAAAAGTTGTGGTTCCCAAAGAGGGCTATTTTCGGTACAGACTTACTAACCGATTCAAAGGTAACTTACCCCATCGCTAAAATCGCCTGCTTTAGATATCTTCACAATATTTGCGTGTCAATCAGACTCTTATTACTACCAGCCACCCAAATTCAGAGAGGAGATAGTAGCACATTTATAGATAACCCGATTTCTTCACCTTTGACGTAAAACTACGACAGGGTTTATTTTTGCTGGTGGATTTGTCATCTTTGATCGTTTTTCGTCCACTGGATCTGCGGCCTTTGCTGATTACAGCACCGACTCTATCCGGATCTTATACTTGAGAAGTAGTAAGTAAAGGGTCTTTCATTAAGCGCTTCCTATCTTTAAATTTTTTCTTCGTTTGAAAGGCCTATCGATGCCATTATTCGAAATGCGCATCCGAAACGTCCCATTTTCCATGACTCTGGCGCATAAATCATTCTGGATTTTACCGATGGCATGGGTTATGTTGGTTTTCAGGGCCGCACAAGAAAAAGTCTAACGGGGTCAAATCGCACGATCTCGGTGGCCAGTTCACATCACCTCCACGTGAGATGACCATGCCCTCGAATCGACCGTGCAGAATTTCCTGTTGAAACCACATGTCGTTGGTGTCCATATCATCCAATTCAGGCCAAAATAAGTTGGTAATCATCGACCTATAGCGCTCGCCATTGACGGTGATGGCCTGGCTAACGCCGTTCTCAAAGAAATATGGACTGATGACGCCGCCAGCCCAAAATCCACACCAAACAGTGACTTTTTCGGGATGCATTGGACGCTCTTGGATATTATTTGGAGTGGTATCGTCCCAAATTCAACAATTTTGTTTGCTGACGTACCCATTCATCCAGAAATGGGCCTCATCGCTGAAGATGATTCTTCGATGCAAGCTAGGGTTTCAGTTTCCAACTGCTCCAGGGCCCATTCAGCGAACACACGTCGTTGTCTATGGTCAGCTCCTGGGTCAGTTCAATTTTGTACAGGTGCGGGCCCAAATCATAAAGGCCGATTTCTTGTGAGCGACACGAAATCGACTGCTTCGGATTCTCCTGCACACTCTCACGGACAGCGGCGATGTTTTCGGCAGATCTTGCGTTTCGTCAACGTTCGGGTGTTGGTTTATCGTTTACTGAACCAGACTCAAATTTATCCATCACACTGCGAATAGTCCTCTCGGTAAGACGATTATATCGAGCTTACGGTCGGTGAAGCACGCGGAACGTTGCCCGAACAGAACACCCATTTTGATAAAACAATTTTATCATTTGCACGTGTTGTTGAACGCCATGTTCGCCCATGGTGATTTGGCAAAACAACCAACTGTCAAAGTTCGGAAGTCCCTATTGGAAGACCCTGTATAATCAAAAGAGCAAGTGGAAGAAGTTTTATTCATCGACGTTAGAAAAAACCTGGTGAGACTTTTACCAAGCAGTTTATCTTATCTGTAGGAGAAGTGTGGCTTTTGTTTGCATTTGTAGTCCATTTGTGCCACGTATTTGCTTCAGGTGTTTTTGCTTTTCTAACTGCTTCTTAGACAGTAGGTCTCTTCTGGAGCGCGTTCAACTTTAATGTTTCCCGATTCAGACTGTTAAAATTAGCACTCTGATCAACCAGCCGGCTTCCCATCGTTTCAGCGTAATTTGCCAAACGTGTTCTAGAAGAGCGTCATTGATATTCGGAATTGAAAGACCTAGTTACTCCAAATCAGCGCCTAAATCGACAGGGTTTTGTTTTAGTAGACTTCGAAATCCAGAATTCGGTCGAGAAGATCACGGTTGCACTATATGTCTAGTACAAGCAGCACCTGGACTATAAGAATATATTTGGGTGTCCTACATTTTTGTTAATTGGTTAACGTCGAGTTAGGACATTTTTCGATGCCTAACCTGAGTTCTTCTCAGAACCTTAAGATATTTGACTCTTAATACTTTCTGCTACGACAAGACAGCTAACGACGGCAGAGAGGAGACAGGAGCCTTCATCGTAAACTGACTGTAGACAAAGGTTGCTAGGCTGAGTTTGTTTGTCAGTTTGTTCCCTAAACGAAAGAACTTTTACCTAGAAGAAACTTGATGAATTGATTGGAATGAAGAATTTGGAAGTAGAAATGATTGAAAGACATAACAGAAAGATATAACAGAAAGACCATCCGTTAGTGTGAAGATGGATAGCTTACACTATTTCGTAACTTTTACATTTATCTAGTTTCCATTCCGATTTGGATGGAAATTCTGACTGATGACAAACATAAAAGACTATCTTTATAATTATAAAAAAAGCAAAAACGCCGGTAATTTCTTTAAACTTAGACAATGTCTCACTTACATGTTCGGACATTGTTGTTCAGTTCAGAAAACAAAGCTGCTAGAATTAACTATCCATAATTAATGGGATCATATTTATTAAACGTTTGCGGAATTTTCAACAATCAATTGGACTCGACAGCATTCAAATTATTTGCTTGATGATACAAAAAATAAGCATATGAATATACAAACATAGATATAATGACATACCACCAACGCCTTGAAAAAGAGGCGTTACTTTTTTATTGCTGCTAATTACAATACAAAGGAAGTCCAAACAAAAAATCAACCAAAAAAAATTCATTAAAACAAATCATACCCTCATTCGTTTGCCTGTAAGAATAGAGAAATATACTTTCAACCTTGCCATTGCCTGGTACATACATGTGCATATGTATATGTCCATAGGTCATTAAAAAATTTGATAAAATTTATTTTGTTTCCATTTTTTTTTTTAAGGAATTTCAAACCTGTTATACAAATTTACGAGGTACTGCATGTCAAATCAAATATGATACTTTGCAATTTTAGCTTTGCTAAATGCATCAAAAAATTGCGCAGAAAAAAAATACCCATAACGAGTGGAATGGATGTTATACAAACTCGTATCTAAGCATGAATCCGCTGATGTCATTGGGACATATGTGAAAAATAAAAGTTGTATTTCAACATTTAATGATCAGGATTGGTCAATATGGAGATAAGGTGACATGTTTCGCTAGGAGTATAAGCAGAACATAAACTTAAGCGAACGTGTTCCAAAAGCAGGTCTTTAAGAATGGTACTACTTGCAGTTGAAGATTTAAATCACGAATCCTTCTAGCTTGCAACTAAATGGTTAGAGTAGGCATAGCCTACACGACACCACGCCTGGCAACGGACTTAGGCTTATTGGCTTTGCGGCGGTACGAAATATTACTATAGAAAGCACACGGTTTTCTAATTTCAATATACACAACGATAGACATAAGGTATTTTCGGATCACCACCTTGTTGCAGCCAAGGTACGAATGCAGATTTCCAGGCGCCACAACAAAGAAGAACTACTGTGAGAAGATATAACGTAGAAAAACTGCAGTCACAGGAGACCGAAAGAATCTTCCCCGAACCCGTATCCCGAAATCTCTCAGAAATTCCTATGCCGCCCGTATCAAGTACCGCAGACTAGTGGCAACGCTGCCAACGTGCCATTAGAGACGCCGCAACTGTTGTGCTAAGTTTGACCCGATCACCACCAAGAAATCCCTGATTTGATGAAGAATGCTGGCAAGCATATGTAGCTAAATACAACCCTGATCAAAAAGTTCCCGGAATGTATTCAGAAAACTGAAAAAACAAGTTTATTCACCTACATCTATACTGTCTCCTTTAAAGTAATCCCCATCGACTGCAACACACTTATGCCAGCACTTGATCCAATCCTCGAAACATTTTTTATATTTGGTTTTCGGTATGTCCATCAGTGCTTCCTACGATTTTTCCATTACTTCCTCTCGGCTGCTAAAACGCGTTCCCCGTAGTGGTTTTTTAACTCTATTAAATAGAAAGAAGTCACAGGGAGCCAAATTAGGTGAATTCGTTGGCCGTTGGCTGTTGGATGGCATTTGTTGCATTTTTCGTCAAAAAATTACGAATAATGATGGTACTGTGCGACGGTGCGTTATCCTTCGGCGAATTGCTTCACGCAAACGTCTCATAACGCCCAAATACGAGTAATACTCTTTGTTTACTGTCTGGCCTTCCGGCATTAATGATGCACTACACCGTTGTAATCCATGAAAACCGTGAGCATTGCCTTCTTTTTTGACTGAAAACGACGTGGTTTTTTGGTCTCGGCTCATTTGGTGAACGCCATTCACTTGCCTGATGTCTGGATTGCATGTCGTAGTCATACTCATAAACCCACGTCTCGTCTCCAGTAATGATCCTTTTTGATGAATGTGGGATCGGATTCAGCCTCGCAAATCATCTCTTTTGCGACGTCAAAACGGTCTGTTCTTTTGGCACCAACTTTGCTGCTACACGACGAAAACCCAAATCATTAACCAAAATGTCTTGGACGGATCCATGGGCAATTTTCAAGTCCTCCGCTGTCTCTCTGATGGTTAATTTGTGGTTATTGACCTACATTTCTTTTACTTCATCGATGTTTTCGTCGGTTTTCGATGTCGATGGTCTGCCACTACGTTCATCATCTTCGATTGACTCACGACCACTTTTGAACCGCGCTGCTTGTGCCACTGGTAAACGACGTTTTCTTTAGAGAATCGTTGCCGAAACACTTTTCCAACATTTGCGACGTTCGCGCACCATTAAATCCGTTTTTTGCGCAAAATTGAATACTCGTACAAGTTCGCTGTTGCAAATTTAAATCCATTTCTAAAATTGTAAAAAATCGCCAAGACACAAAAAGATAGATGTGCTCTGGACTACGTAACTTTTGCAAATGTCAAGTTATGGCGCTAAGATTTAGAGGAAATGTCAACAACAGATTTACCAACTTGACAAGAAAAAAACAGAACTCAAATCGGAACAATGGGAGCGCCACACGGTGGTGTGGTTCGGGAACTTTTTGAGCAAGGTGGTAAGAAGCCTACAAAACGGCACTGCAATGAAGGACGAGAGCTGCTCGTGAGCTCTACGATTAGAAGAGACGAGAAGAACAACGGATTCTCCAGAAGAAGAAAAAAGAGCACCAGAACCGCCCGCTCGAAAATAGTAAGAGGATGTACTCGAGCAATAACGTATGGAAATTATACCAACAGGTAAAAAGACCCATAGAGGGCTCTGTAGAGATGTCGATGCTGAGAAAATGGAAAAACTTTTTCTGCAGACATTTTAACGACGAAGAAGCCCAACATGCCGCCGTCAGGCAGTATAGACCACTCAACTTAGACGATGATAACCAAAACTTGCTGAGCACAACGAAGTAAGGATAGCAATATCTAAGCTAAAATCCAATAAATCAACTGGTCTTGGTTGCTTACCTGCCGAAGTACTCAAAGCTGCTAGAAATGTCTTTGTGGGCACCAACACATTTCTCAGATCTGGTCAGAAGAGTGTACTCGTATGGCTGATGAATGGAATCTCAGAATCACTTGCCCGATTCACAAAAAAGTAAACCCCCGCAACTGCGTCAACTATAGAGGTATAAGTCTCCTCAACATCGGATTTGTTATATCTGCCATATTGTGTGAACGTCTGACCCTTATCAGTGCGGTTTGAGACAAGGAATGCCCACAATTGGCCAAATCTTGGAATCTTCACACTACGGCAGATCCTGCAAAAAAAACTCAAGAAGTCCAAATCGATAACCACAATCGATTTTAAGGCCGCATATGACAACATTTATATAGACGAGCCATATAGAACCATGTTTAGCTTTGATATCCCTGCCGTTCCCGATTGGGAACGCTCGCTATTCCGTCAAGGGTGGTAACGGCTTAACCGAGCCCTTTTTTGGTTTGGTTCGATGATATCGACATAATTGGGAGAACTGCACGAGCTGTTACCGGTGCGTTCGCTGAAACAGAAGCTGCCAAATGGGTTTAGCGGTAAATGAGGGCAAAACCAAGTATCATCTGTCAACAAAAAGGGACACACAACATCTACAAATTCGGCTGTCGACAGCTAAAATTTCGAGGTAATAATAGACTATGTGTACCTTGGCTCTGCTATGAATTCTGTCAATAAGTCCTCAGCAGACATAAAACGAAAATTGGCAAGAGTCCAATCGCTGTTTATTTGTGTTCAGAAGGCAATTGAATAGTAAGGCCCTATCCCGAAAAATTAAGTAGACCCTATATACTCGTAAGACCTCAATCATCCCAGTCCTACTTTCGAAGCATGGACCCTATCGAAAGCGGATGAAAACATCCTCAGTCGTTTCGATAGAAAAATCCTTCGTACAACATTCGGTCCCGTTCGCGTTGACGGGCTTTGAAGGAGAAGATTCAACGACGAACTATACGAGCAGTACAGCGACATTGACCTAGTCAGAACACTGCGCATTATTCGCTTGAGATGGCTAAGACATCTAGAGTGAATGGACATCAATGCTCTGGCCCGCAGAGTTTTCGAATCTAACCCGCAAGGACAACGCATCAGAGAGACACCTCACTGTAGGTGGTACACGCAAGTAGAAGGGGACCTCAACCGACTTGGAGTGCGCAACTGGAGGCAGTTAGCCCGAAATGTAGCAGCACCTAAGTAAGTAAGTAACTAAGGCACTGGTCGGCGTCAACCTAGCGATATCCAGTGCTGAAACCGTGACTATGTGACTACAAATCAATTGTGCTTCGCAGTGGCCGACAGCTACTGCCGAACTTATAACTGCAATTGTTTAATTCGAGAAAATAACAATAATAAACTCTCCTGTCAGAAATGACCTAACCTCAGAAACGCATCGCACAGCAGATGAATTCGCGTGGCTGAATCAACGCTAGAGACAACAGTCTGTCTCCTTATATGACCTACTTCAACGTGCGAGGCAGCCAATAGCCTAAGATTAGGAAGGAATAACTGCTGACGATCTTCTAATTCAAAAATAAGACAACTACGTTCGGATCTGCACTTGGACTGTTCGGATCATGAACACATGGAGCCAAACAGGAGACCCCAGACTGAAGGAAACCAGATATTACCGCCATTCAGCAGATGCCTTTGGATAGGTTGGACAAAAGGGGAATGAAAAACTGTGACATGTGTTATTATCGATATGTTACAGAGAGTAAAAGCAGCGTTCAGTTGGGTAAGCGGCAGAGTAAGGTAATAAGTCTTGAGTTTCGGCATGTGAGCAATAACCTGCATCAAGGTTACCTTGGCCAAGATCAGCGTAATAGGGGTGAACTATGCTGCTCTCGTGTACTTTATATATTAACTCGGGGTACACTGCATGATGTAGGGGTTGCCCTCGATTCCTAAAGATGAGCCACAGAAATTATAAAATTTTAGCAAGAAACCGGCTCACTCCGTGCAAGAAAGTGGTTTGCAGTTTGCTTTAGAAAAGGTTAGCGACTTAAAAGAACATGCAACTGTATAGTGCAAGGGTTCCAGGTGCTAGAATTATGTATCGCATATACCCCTTTCTGTATTGAAAAAACAATTGTATATGGTTTCTATCTACACCCTGAATGACTTGAACTGCAACCAACTTCAAACTGCTATAATTTGTAAACCGTTCATGACAGTGAGCTCAAATTTTGACACATGACAGATAATTTTATTATTTACAAGCCTTTTAAACGATTTGCGTCTCAGTTGTGTTGAAAAATTATTATCCGCGTTGGAATTCAAACGTGATAGTGTGATTGCTTTATATTTGGCTGGAAAACCACAAGTAGCTATCATTAGAGCCCTCCAGCACCTCAACGTGAATAAATCATTTGTGTTTCGAACCATAGCTCGTTACCGTGATACTGGCAGCGTTGCAAAACGCCATGGAGGTGGTCATAAAAAAACAGCAACATCGGCAGAAATGGTTCGGAAAGTGAAGGCTCGAATTGAGCGAAATTCGCGTCGAAGTGGAAGAAAAATGGCTCGTGAGCTCAACATATCGTTGGAACGGATGCAACACATACTGAAAAATGAGCTTTGGCTCAAGCCATTGAAGTTCCAAAAAGCACACGATCTTACACCGCAACAGAAAAAAGTTAGAGTCGAAAGAGCGAAGGAGTTGCTACGCTTCCACGAAAGTGGTGAGTTGCCGAATTTGAATTTGGTTTTTTCCGATGAGTCGCCATTTGTTATCAAGCAATATGTCAACAAACAACAAACAAAATGACCGAGTTTACTTGCCAGAGAGGTCCTTCGAAAATTTTCACCTTTGGACGGCCACCAGAAAGCAGGCAGCACCAATGGTGATGGTTTGGGTTGCCATAACCGCCGATGGTCGCTCTTCGCTCGTATTTTTGGACCGTGGCGTCAAAATTAATGCGATCGTATACCGTGAAACTATCTTAGAGGCTTCAATACTGCCTTGGGCAAACAATCATTTCGGTCGGAGACCGTGGACATTCCAACAAGACTCGGCACCGTCTCACAAAGCGCGCGTCAATCAAGATTGGTTAAAAAACAATGTTCCACACTTCATTTCTTCGTCACAATAGATTGCAAATTCTCCGGATGCAAATCCGTTGGATTTCTCTGTCTGCGGTATTTTGAAGGCGAAGGTTGGCACTAAAAAATACCAAAGTTTGGACCACCTCACACAAGCACTTCGCCGGGAATGGGCCAAAATACCGCAGAGGCACTTGCGTGCAGCGTGCGATGCTTTATTCGACCGTCTCAAAGCCATTATTCGCGCCAAAGGTGGTCATATTGAAAACTACTGATACAATTTGAAAATTGATGTATTTCCCAATATTTTTTGCTTTAGCACAATAAAATTTATCAAAAAATAAAAAAATTATAGCATTGTAAAAAGTTGGAGTTCGAGTCATTCACCCTGTATGCAACAAGCTAATCAACCCACTTTATTTATGCCAGAACTCGAGACACTTTTGATCACTCTTCCATTAATCTACTCAGATTTCAACGCCAAATACAGAGGAGGGGTAAGGGGGATAAATCTTCATAGTGATCGAAGAATCTAAAATAAGATAAAAACACTAGTAGAGAGTTCAGCAATAAGACAAAAGTGGGCTGACGGATCAGTGTCATTTTCTAGTCAAGAATCTGTACAATTTCTTTTAAATACGCATTTCCCAGGTATTACAGGGGCTTTTGCATAAGAAAGCGAGTAGTTGAATTTGACGAGTAGTAAGCGATACGAGTGTGAAATTCACGCATGTAAGACGTCTTTCTTCGTTGCAAATTTGCTGGCTCAGATGGAATAATTCCAGGAAAAGTTTTCGTAAATAGTATCTGCATATCTTTCGCTTACGTTTGTACGGTTTTCTCTCTCTCTCTCTCTGAAGGAGTTTTACCCCCGTTTGGATAAAAATGAACCTTCAAATGTATAATCTAAATATATTTGAAATATTTACTTATATAAAATGAAAAGATTGTACTTCAACCGAACTTTTATATTTTTAGAATTGCCTACTTGTCCCTAGAATGCGATGAAATATTTGGCACAAATGCTAATTTGGAAAAGCTTTCAGATACAATATTTAATTATTCTCCCTTCATTCAAAACATTATGATTCTGACATTTTGTTTTTTGCTTAATATTAACTTTTTATATCAGGCACAAGCATACAGATACCGAATATTTTCAGAAACCGAAAATCTTTGCAACAACTTAACTTGCAAAGGAGGCATTCAACATACAGTCTGCAAGCAGGTACATATAATCTGAATTTTTGAAATTTGATTTGACACTTCAATATCAGTTTGATTTTAGTTTTCACCCAATCCTCGATGTTCAGAATTCTCAATGATGGAAATGTCCTCCGATGCAATAAATACAATGCTTTTAGGACATAATGGAATTCGAAATAAAATAGCGATAGATTGGAATATTGGCAACATGAATATTTTGGTACAGATAGTCATCTGTTTTTTTATTTAAAAAAAAAAGTCTTAATTATCGAAAATTACATATTTTAAGCACTGGAGTAAGGAACTAGAAAGACTGGCGGCATATTTTCTTATGGATTGTCAAACCAAGAAAGATGTGTGCGATTTTCTAGGTATGAAATTATTTAACTGCTTACTGTAGTCTTTTAATACCAATGTGTAGAAATTCTTAAGACATTTTTGACCATGTTCTTTTGTTCGCGAACAATGAACGAATAAGTTTTCTAATATTCGTTCCAAGTATATTGCTGCTACTTCGCCAGACCAAGGGCGCTTGGTCTCGACATCCCGATCCGAACATTCTTTTAGCTAGACCAAGTTTTTTTTTTTGAGGAATTCTGACTTTTGGGGGTATATCCACACATATGGTATGTCAATACTTTTTTTAAACCAGATTTTCCTTTTTTACTTCAGTTTCTAGAAATGTTTATGCAACACTTCACCTGCAATGTTCGATAAAATTTATGTTGTCTACGTGGTCATAAACATATACAATAGCTTTACAGGCTTAAAAGAATAGTGTTTTTTGAAGATTGAAGGCATCAAAAGACATGGCACCCAACACGTTTAGTGTTTAGCTTATTGACCTATTTAACTCTCTTGGACCAATCTTTGTTATTGGCGGCGACCTTAATGCGAACCAGACCTTTTGGCTGGTATGGAACGTGCTTACCAATTTTACTCAACAGGCAGACCGACGTACTAGCCCTCGGATGTCGCCAAAACACCCGATTCGATAGATACCAACTACTCCATATTACGCAAAAGAAGATAAAGAAAAAGCTAACGTTTTCTCCAACCATCTTGCAGAAACGTTCAAACGTTTCCAGAGAATGTTAATACGCTAGATGTGACGACGAAAAGGCTACACTTAGGGAACTTAGACAAGTTATCGATCCGCTTAAGCCCAATAAAACCCCCGGATAT
Organism: Volucella zonaria; assembly: GCA_963966105.1. Taxonomy (NCBI): domain Eukaryota; kingdom Metazoa; phylum Arthropoda; class Insecta; order Diptera; family Syrphidae; genus Volucella; species Volucella zonaria. Next base: position 158,979,222 of record OZ014532.1, on the reverse strand, counting down.
GACTTAATTACAGGAGAGATACTTAAAGCTCTACCGAACAAAGGTTTACCATAGCTGCTCTATCTTATAAATTCCACCATAAGATTAGAGTATGTACCGCATCAGTGGAAAGTTGCCGGTCATTATGGTTCCGAAACCCGGTAAACCGCTGACTGAAGTAAAGTCATACAGATCAATATCGCTCTTCCCGATTATATCGAAGGTCTTCGAGCGAATCATACTTAATCGTCTTAAACCGATTATTGACACAAATCGCGTCTTGCGCTATCATCAATTTAGCTTTAGAAGCCTACACTCTACTGTTGACCAAGTGCATCGGATAAGGGGTGTAATTGAACGAGCTATCGAGTGTAGGTTATTTTGTTCAAGCGAATCCCTTGACGTTTCGCAAGCCTTTGATAAGGTATGGCACGAGGGCCTGAAATATAAACTTCGACAAGTCCTACCCGAGCAATAGTTTCATATTTTAAGTTCATACCTAGATGACCGACTTTTCCGTGTTAGACACGGAAACGAATATTCCAATTTTAAAACAATAAAGGCAAGGGTGCCGGAAGGAAGTGTACTTGGCCCTCTGCTAGATTTGCTTTTTACCCGAGACACACCGCTAATGGACAATACTGTGCTAGCCACATTTGCTGATGACACTGCCATTTTGGAAACAGTTAAAACCGTCGAAGAAGCAACTTCTAAGTTGCAACGTCCCCTTACACGGATTAACAATTGGACAAAGACTTGGCGAATTGCGCTTAACGAAAACAAGTCTGTCCATGTGAACTTCACTCTCAAGAAAACTGTACAAATTCCTTTCGCGAACGAAGCCAAATATCTTGGTATGATACTCGATGCTAAACTTAAATGGAGATCACACGTTAAGAAAAAACGTAAAGAGCTTGAGATTAATTATAGAGACATGTACTGGCTTCTTGGAAAGTATTCCAAGCTCAGTTTAGAAAACAAATTGCTGCTATACAAGCAAGTGCCAAAACCGGTCTGAACATATAGTATACAGCTTTGGGGTTGTACCAAAATTAGTAACGGTAACGTCTTACAGACATTCCAAAACAAAGTTCTTCGAGGGTTTGTTAATGCACCATGATACATTAGAAACGATGTTATCCACAGAGAGCTAGGAGTCGAAAACGTTCAGAACGTAATTAAAATATTTGCGCGAAAACACAAAAATCGACTAAGTACTAGGACATACGAATACTCGCACTTCTTCACTATATCTTAATTTCACACAGATTGACAGGCCGAAACAACGTGGTAAATATGAACTAGTGATCGTTGATAGGGATCAATTTTTTCGAATGTCTGCCAATTTGAATTTCAAGCCTTAATTTTTTAGAGCCTTCTCTCTACCTAAAATAATATAAAATCATAAAAATCAATTTCAAAAATTATCTTTTTCCAACATAATCATAACTCACTTCCACTTTAGTGCAGCCCAACATAAAAATTGGACAAAATTACCATTTTTCGGAACATCCGCCTAGTGCTAGATGGTCAGGGCAACCGATTAGAAAATGGTACTTTGAGTTGGGCTTTCGAATTAAACATTGGAATGAATTTAGAGAGGCTCGAAAAAGCAATGATTCTCTTGAGCATTTTACCCAAATGATTTGGCCCACAACCGAATTTGTTGGCTGTGCTGCAGCTAAGTACATACTTTCTTATTTTATTGTACGAGTATTTATATACAATTTTATTGTTTAAATACCATTTCAGAATGTTTGATGGTTACCTTTCAACTTGTTATTATCATCCGCCTTTGGATGATAATTGGATTGATTTTACAATAGGAGAAGGATGCAGTAGATGCCCGGAAGATCGTCCAACTTGTTCAAGAGATTTTACTGCCTTATGTGGACTAGGTATGTACAGTTGCACATAATATTATATGTACGAATATATGCATATGTATGTTGGGTTCTCCCTTGATTTACACGCTGATTCAAACAGATATAGTGTTTATACCTTGCCTAACATTTAGATCAATGAGATGAATTGTCGCGCTCAACTCGAAGGTTGTCTTGTCAACTATTTCTAGTTTCATTGGATGTTCTAAGTTTTTCGCAAAACCACTTTGTGCTTCATCATTTAGGAAATGCAGACACAAATTCTGTCGTAGAGAATGCTTTACATGCTTTTAATCCAGCTACTCATGTAACTCCATCGAATAAATTCATAACCAATCCAGATACTCAATTATTTTTCTTAAGAAATTTACGTAGGCACATACGAGTATTAGGAAAAGTGGTGCAATCGGCCAAATCAAAAATATTTATCTTAAGCAATCGCCAAATAGAGAGTTATAGACCGATAAGATGCTAAAGCCCGTATGACACTACATTTTTTCCGCATTTTTAATACATTAAATAACGTGTAGATGTCAGCTCTGTAGATAATAGACAACGCGTTTTTTTAAGAAAAGGAAAGCAACCGCAAGCAAAAACTACAGAAAATTCTGCTATTGGAATCTATATTTCAACAGAAATACATAGACATATTACCACCTGAACAGCAAATAACTGCGAAGAAACAAATTTTTTCTATATCTTCAAAGTGAACGAATGAAACAGAGTGAAAAATAAACTTTTACTTATGTACATATTTATTTTCTTTATAAAGTTTCCATAAATGCGCTCCTAGAGAAGCGACGATAAATAGGAACAAATAACACTTGGAACCTGTTTGTTAATATCCTGCAAGCATTTTCTACGACGCGGCGGTTTCTAGACAACATATAAATAAATCGTCTTTGGTCGACTGTTAAATTTGTTTCAGAATATGGTTTCATCATGTAGTCCGTTAATGCAAAAGCATCGTCTGCAATAAATGTATATGGCGAAGAGATACACGTTGAAGGTAGATTACATGCAGTTGGTATATGTATTTCACTTTTTTCAATAGCATATTTTAGGTCAGAACCAAGCCACACTCCTGCATCATCAATACGTCCATAAATTAGAACATCTATTGGTTATATAACTTAATTCGGTTTTTTTTTTCAAAATTTGAACGTTTATTTAAGAAAAACATGTACAATAGTATTATTCAAAGTATTGCCCATCTGAAGCTGTGACTTTTTCCCATCTTTCTGGCAATTTGTGGATCCCATCCCAAAAGAACTGCGCCGGCTTGGCAGCCAAGAATGAATCAAGCCAATTTTTGATAATCTGCTCTGATGTGAACCGTATTTCAGTGAGGGCGTTCTGCATCGACCGGAACAAATGGTAGTCAGAAGGGGCAAGGTCTGGGCTATAAGGCGGGTGGGGTAAGACTTCTCATCCACTGTTTTCCAAATATTGGGTCTACAAGTAAGTTTCCAGCGTTTTTTTTCCAAAATTTGAAGTTTTATTATGAAAACATAGTTATAATGCTTTATTCAAAGTATCGTCCATCGGAAGCTACAACATTCCCCCATCTTTATGGCAATTTATGAATTCCGGACCAAAAAAATTTCTCGTCTTTCGAGCCCAAGAACGTATCGAGCCAATTTTTGATTTCCTCTACTGAGCTGAAGCGTATTCCCGTAAGAGCGTTCTGCATCGAACGAAACAAGTGGTAGTCAGATGGTGCCAAGTCTGGACTGTAAGGCGGGTGAGGCAGAATTTCCCATCCACTATTTTCCAAATAGTTTTTCACCGAAACCGCAACAAGTGGCCGAGCGTTGTCGTGATGAAAAATGACAGACTCATGCCTGGCCGTTTTTCTTTGAATGCCCGCTTCAAACGAATTAGTTGGGTTCGATATAATGGTCCTTTGATGGTTTCACCACTCGGAAGCAGTTCGTAGTATACGACACCCTTTTGATCCCACCATATGCAGAGCATGACCTTATTCACGTGAATATTTCGTTTCGGCGTCGATTGGGCGGGCTCGCCGGGCTTTGTATATGATTTTCTGCGTTTAGGATTATCATAATAAATCCATTTCTCATCACCAGTGACAATACGATGCAAAAATGATTTATTTTTATACCGCTGCAGTAAAATTTCGGACATGCAAAATCGCCGTTCGACGTCTCTTGGCTTCAATTCGTACGGCACCCAGTTTCCAACCTTTTGAATGAATCCCAGTGCTTTTAGGCGCAGCGAAACGGCTTGTTGCGTGACGCCCAATGATGCAGCAAGTTCTTCTTGAATCTGACACGGATCCTCATCCAGTAAAGCGTCCAATTCGTCGTCTTCAAAACTTTTCGGCTTTCCGGGGCGATCTTTGTCTTCAACTCCAAAATCACCACTTTTGAACCGTTTGAACCACTCGCGGCACGTCGATTCACCAATACATTCCGCCCCATAAGTTTCCGAAAGCAAACGATAGGCCTCAGCCGCACTTTTCTTCATATTAAAGAATAAAAGCAGCGCTTCCCGCAAATGACGTTTATTTGGCTGGAAACTTGCCATGATTTTGCTCGATAAAATGTACGACACCGATAGAACTGCTCAAATATAACGCTGCAAAGTTGTTGACAGATACAAAACCTACAAATAAAACACATGGGGTCTGACATTTCTGCCCGGGATCCACTGGTAGCGCCATCTCTGACAAACGCTGGAAATTTACTTGTAGACCCAATAGTTCTTAACCGGAATAGCAACGTGGGGCGAGCGTTGTCATGATGGAAAATTATTGCCTCGTGTCTGGTCGCATATTCCGGGCGTTTTTCGGCCACTGCTCTCTTCAAACGGATTAATTGTGTTCGGTAGCGTTGTCCATTGATGGTTTCACCCGGTTTTAGCAGCTCAGAATACAACACACCCATCTGATCCCATCAAATACAGAACAATACCTTCGCGCCATGGATATTCGGCTTTGCCGTTGATTTGGCTGGTTGGCCGGGTTTCACATATGATGTTTTGCACTTGGGGTTGTCGTAATAGATTCATTTTTCATCACCAGTAACAATCCGATGCAAAAATGACTTCTTTTTGTGCCGTTCCAGCAGCATTTCGGACATGCAAAACCGCCTTTCGACGTCTCTCGGCTTGAGTTCATGTGGACCCCGATTTCCTTGCTTTTGAATATAGTTTTCTTCATATTAAAGTAATGAAGAAGAACTCCCCGCAAAAACACTTTTTCAGGCACAAAGTTCGACATATTTGAGTGAAAAAAAATTATTGTTGTTTACGCTTCAAATGAATGACATATACTGAAATGACGTACAATGACAGGAGCTTTCCAACGCATGTTCCAATGGAATAATAACAATGGAATAATACAAGTTACGCCATCTCTTAGCAAACCGCACGAATTAATAATTAATTATAGACCCAATACATACAAGAAACGGTAATTGGCGTCAGCAATTGCCATTAAAATGAAGGATTTCCCTTGTAGTTGAAATATGTTGATCCAGCTTTATTCATGGGTCTTATCCTGCAGTGCTTCCCTGCAATCAACAAATTTTACAAGTCTATCCTACAACAAATCACTGTTTAAAATCTCACCGTCTATAGCTCCAATGCAATGTGGAAATCCCCAGATTTTTTAGAAATCGGTCGCAATAGTACGCCAATCGTTTCCACATTGAGGAAATTTTTAGAACTCTTCGTTCAGGGCAAAATAAATTGCTGGAATGCTTCCTTTTAGTATTTTTGATATTGTTGACGGTTGAATTCGAAAGGGCAATTGAAGTGATGATTGAGTTTCCCCTAGAATTGGAACTTATTTAGTATGATCAAATATGTATATTATAGCGAAGTTTGACCTACCAGTCCCCAGATATCTCAACGTCAATTGCAAACGTTCTACTGGCCCAATACAATTTCTGAATTTGGTGTCATGTTTGGATATATATGGTCTAACATATTCCAGTATTTTCTGGAATTGTGCAAGAGTCATTCTTAAAATGTTCTTAAGTAATTTGGTGTCTTCGCAGTGAATTTCTTTCGCTAATTTATGACTAAAACCTGCAATGCCAAAGAATATTATTTGAGCGCATACATATATTATCTCCCAAATATTTACCTTCTTCTTCCCTGCGTAATAGCCACCATGCCGAGTATTTCTTTTTAAGTTTTTGTCTTTCTTTATCTAATGCTATATTTAATAAATTTATATTTACAGCACACAACACAAGAACATCTGGATCCATTTTGCAATGTTTAAATTTATTTCAGAAATGTCAAAAAAAAAAAGCTGCCAGTGGCTGAAAAATATGATTTGAAGTACATTTTCAATGCATTTTTTGTGGCATTTCCCCAGTTACACCTATTGACAATTTACATATTTTTCCGTACTGCTGCAATGTAGTGTCATAAGGGCTTAAATACGGTTAATAAAATTTATGAATATAAATTGAAGGAGAAAATTATTAAAAAATTATTGACTATCGAAAAATACGAGTATATATCGCGATGAACGATTCGATTTTTTTTAGTTTTAGTTTATTTTACTTCATTCAATGAATACAAATTAAAATTACAGGTTAATACATTTACAGTCATGTAGCTGATTAAAAAGTCGAGTTATACGTCATTAAAAGTTGAACAATGTTAATTACTACGGAGGTTACAGGAAATCCAATTCTGATTTAATAGATAGCGACTTCTTATATAAAAGATATTTTAGACTTTATAAAAGTAAAGATGGCAGTATCCGCAAGCTACAGAAGAGACAAAAGCTAAGTTCACGGCGCCGTTTTTTCCACATAATCCTTAAAATATGTTTTTGTACTACTAATAAAGGCTTTAGTTTGTTGTTTAAGGTACCTCCCCAGCAACTCGTCGCTATGTTTCCTCGATAACGATGCCGCTGCTCACATGCTCACAGAATCTATTCTCTTTGGAATGAGATGCTTTATCCCTCATCGGATGAAGAGTATCAAACCAAAAGAAAAGGCACGGTACGACTCGAGCTGTAAAGAGGCTGTCAGGGTTAGAGAATTCTTTTTTCGGTCCTACAAGACCAACCCTACAGAGGAAAACCGAAAAAAGTTTAAACGAGCCAGAAATGACTGCAACGTCATTCTCAAGCGTGTGAAATTCCAATACGACCAAAAACTGAGAGAAAAATACTACAATGTCCCAAAGGTAGTAAAAATTGTTGGTCATTTGTCAAAAACATCAGAAATTCTGCCTCATCCTCCGTCCCAACGCTCATTCACAATGACATTCCAGCTATCAGCTCTTTGGACAAGCCCAATCTGCTTGCTGCACACTTTCAGATTTCGCTTTGTCCCCGCCTACACTTGGACGAATCCACTTTCGCACTCGTGTAGTAGTAAGAGTACTTAAAGATCTCAACATGCATAAATCCGCTGGTCCAGATGGTATATCTCCCCTTCTTTTAAAGACGTGTTCTTCCACGCTGGCAAAACCACTGCGTAGGCCTTTTCATCAATCCTACTCTTTAGGACTCTTTCCGAGCAGATGGAAAACAGCATTTGTCAAGCCCGTCAATAAAAAAGGCGAATCTTATTCTCTCTCCTCCTACAGACCCATTGCACTTACGTCCCTTCTCTCCAAGGTCATGGAAACGCTGATAAACCGTCAGCTCATGAAATATCTCGAAACGCGAAAACTTGTCAATGAACGGCAATATGGTTTTCGTAGCAACAGGTCCACTGGTGATTTGATGGCTTGTCTCACCGAAAAGTGGAACCAAAGCGTACATCAATCTAGCGAAAGCAAGATAGTTACACTTGATAAGAGTTTGGCATCCGGTTCTTTTGTCGAAAATGCGTGCTTTTGGGATCGATGACTCTCTTCTTCAATGGATTAGAAATTACTTTTCGGAACGTTCAATTCATGTTGTCTTGGACGGTTTCGAGTCTGATATTCACAAAATAAATGCTGGTGTGCGTCAGGGCTCCGTTCTGTCTCCGGCACTTTTTTAATTTTCATCAACGACCTCTTGTCTGCTACTTCCAATCCAATATATTCCTTTGCTGACGAGAGTACTCTCTGCTTTTCATATTCATTCCCGGACTCAGGTTTCTGCTCTTCGACTGTAGAACGGGAACGGTTATTAACAGCATAACCAATTGGGGAACCATCAGCCGAGTGGAATTTAATGTTTCCAAAATGCTGTCTGCTGTCATTAAAGAAATTCAAATACCCAGCCATTATCCATGAATGGCACTTGCATCGCCGAAACCGATAAACTTTCCATTCTCGGTATGTGTGCCAGTAACAACTTACGTTGGAATGACCACATATTCGATGTCGCCAAAAATGCTGCGAAATGTCTAGGTTTCCTCAAGCGATGTAAGAAATATTTTACCCCCTCTGATCTGGCCACAATATATAAGGCATTTATCTGCCCAAAATTGGAGTACAATGCCCACATTTGGTCAGGTGCTCCTAAAACATCTCTGCACCTGCTAGATAGGATTCAAAACTGTGCGATAAAACTCATTGGTGATACTAATATCAGTCAATCAATTGACAGCCCCGAACACCGACGTAATGTCTCCTGTCTCACTTTATTGTATCGCTATGAATGCTCATCAGTATACCCTCAAGCGCATTTTCGGACGTACTCTAAAATATCGTGATTCTTTCCTAAGCCGTACAACTCGCTGTCATCTGTACTGAAGCCGTATTGAAACCTAAATTGAACCAAAATAAACTGTTTATAGAAGCTTACGAGAACAGTGTTTTGCTTTATTGCTGATAACTAGTTTATGAGAACCAAACCAGTGCCTTAGGATTTCCAAGTCGTGATTAATATCCGCCACTAAGTCCAGTACAGAAGCACTTGCGTATGAGCAAGCAATATCATCGGCAAACCCCCAGTTTTATCCCCTTTCAACTGCAAGCTGAAGATTGAATTTATGTAGATAAGGAATAACGTTGGACCAAGTACTGAGCCCTGTGGAACACCAATCCGAATACTCAGACACTCACTGAAACAGTCACCTATTTTGACCCTTTGATTTCTATCCTTAAGGTAAGAAGGAAACCATTTAAGAATGAATCCTCTAAAGGCAGCTTTATCTAATTTTCCAAACAAAAGCTCGTGATCCACGATATCGAGAGCTTTTTGCGTATCTATAAACAGGGCCAAACCATCGACAACATATAGTCAAATGCTCTTAACAATGAAATTCGAGTAGCTCTTCTGTTTGAACGAATTCGACTTTTTCAGTAACAAGATGTTTTTGTAAGGTCGAAAGAAGAGATAGGTTCAAAAAAAAAGATTTGAGCTGTCGAGTCAAAACCAGCTTCGGTGAGCATATTTGCAGGAGCTCTTGTAAAGAATTCATTAAACATATTAGCGATGTCTACTGGAGATGCAAGCAGGTACATCAGAGGATGCTTTTTTGTTAAACAATTCATTCACGGTAATCCACTCTTCTTTAAGATTCCCTTTTGCTTTGTGGAATTTATTGATATACTCGTAGAAGCTTTGTTTACATATACGCACCTCAGTGACCACTTGTTTTGAAATTAATTCAAGGATTTACGAAAACGAGTATTATTGGGATATTTTCTATATTTTAAGCGTAGCTTGTTCTTATATATTTTTTTCAACAAGTAATTAGACATCCAAGGTTGGAGTTTCTCTAGCTTTTTTCTTTTAACGAAATCTGTTTCTGAGCACAACTCATAGTGACCTTTTAAAATCCTAAATAAGGAACAAGTCAAACGCTAGAGAGGGATTGTCTTCGCTGTAAACTTCAAACTAATCTCCAAGTAATAAACGTCCATTTAAATTACGAAAATTTACTTTATTAGGAGTTAGGATGGAAACCAGTTTTCTCTATTGTTTGAGCTGACAAATTTCATCAAAGAGGCATGTCATACAATGGTCAGTAATCCTAAAATCCGATGTCGCACTTATGAGAGAAAGCTTTGTATTACGATCAAGTCTATCATTAAAAATTCTTGTAGGCTCATTTATGCAAGAATCGAATTCATTTACAGACATCAGTTTTAGATATTTTCAGCGACCGGAGATTGAGATAGGGTATCAAGGCTTATATCACCAACTATAAACAAATTTTTCGAAGATTCACTAGCAAAGAGGGAAGACAGCTCTTCCACAAAGTCAGCTTTACTTTTATCATGTGGCCTGTAGATACAATAGAAAACTAATTTGAGGGAATCAAAGGAACATGTGACCTTTAACACATCACAGCCCAACAACATACCTTAATAGCTCTCGACCACACCATCAACAACATAATTTGCAGTCTAACTATCACTTATATACACAACAACACCGCCTGCAGCATACGAATTATTACACTTAGGATAGAATTCATATCCAGGTATTTTAAAGAAATCCAGTTCGCGATCGTAAATCCATATCTCAGACAAAAAAATCAAATGTGGCGTATTTACAAATGATTCCAAATGAACCAATAGGATATCAAAATTGGCCCGTAAACTACGGATATTTTGGTGGATGATAATGAGGTTATTTTTTCTTTGTTCACCATAGAAAAAACACTACTGGAAGCATCCTTATCATAATGAATAGAAAAAGGAGTACAAAACAAATTATTATTAGTGGGATCTTTAGTTAAAGTTTGTTGTACATTAGTCATAAATACAGATTCGCTTAAGTTAAATTATATCTAGATCATCAAAAGAACAAACAAATTCTGATAACATTATCCTCTTCTTTTTTCCGCATTAAAATTACACCATTATTTATCCAAACGAATTTTCATTTGTTGGCTTTATTAAAAAGAGAGCAATTGAAATTGGATAGGCTTTCCTTCACAAAAATCGGTTCTTTGCCAAATTGTTGTCCGAATATAACAGTTGATAACTTCACCTTTTGTTTCTTGTAAATAACACTCTGCTTGCTATTAATATTCCTGAACTTGAGGCATACAATATGCGTTAACTCCGCAGATACAGCTGATCCCCAGATCTGTTTTTAGTGTTTTTTTCGGGCACTTTGTTTACTATTTTTGTTTGACATGATAGGATTTTATGTCATCTTCGGTAACCTGCACACAGAAATCCTCAGTCAGAACTTTAACAGCAAAACTCAAAGCATTTTCCTTGTTGACATTTCGAATACCTATAATGTCAATGCATTTGCGAAAAGGGTTTTGCTGCAGTGTATTTACTATACTGATGGAGTGAAAAGTAACCTCCTTGGGAATGAAAAAAAAATTTTTTTTAAGTGTTTTTTATATTTTATTCAATATAGTCCCCTTTTAGTTTGATACACTTATTCCAGCGATTTTCCAACTTCTTGATCCCGTCCGAAAAGTAATTTTCCGGAAGGTCAGCAAAATACTCCTCCGTGGCGCGATGATTTCCTCGCGTGAGCTGAATTTTTTATTGATGAGCCATCTTTTGAAGTTTGAGAAGAGATAACAGTCCGAGGGATCCAAATTCAGTTACCAATCGACGCCAAAAGTCCGCCCGATTCCGCATCAGCAAGTCCAAACGCTCGAAGTGCTCTCGCGGTCGTGTTTTTGATCAGGAGTGAGCATGCGCGGCACCCAGCGGCAGGATAACTTTTTCATATGCAGAATATTGCCCAAAATATGGCGTGTGCACTCAGTACTAATCTTTGTGGTATCTGCTAGCTCGCGCACCTTCACTTTCCGGTCAGCCAACACCATTTCAGGAATTTTTTTGACATTTTCCTCTGTAACCGCATCGAAGGGCCTGCCGCTGCAGACTTGATCGGTAGTGGAGTTGCGGCCACCACGAAACTCTCGAAACCAATATTTGACGGTGTAATCTGACGGAGTATTAGCCCCATAATATTTATCCAACTTTTCTTTTGTTTCCTTCGCCGTACGTACGTCCACGTAGACCACCAACGTCCACGTACAACGAGTTCAAAAGCATTATGAAAAAATCTAATGATGCAGTTTTGTTTCAAATCTCTTTTTATTAATAATACACTATAAAATAAATGAAATTAACAAAAAGACAACAGTCTTACTTCTTTTAAGCCTCCTTGCAACTTCTCGGCCTGAGAGTCCTAACTCATTGAAAGAATCTATTTTTCCTCTTTCTATCGCTGTCAAAGTCTTTCTGGAACCCTTTTTTTTTAAACTAAATAAAAACAGTTCTTTTCAACGTTTTTTTTAAATATTCTTAACAAAACTTTGAAAAATATCGCTGATGTGAACTCCTGCAACGAAATATTCACAATGGCCTCATCCTACGAGTAGTGGCGTAACTTTTTATACGCTTTTCAAGAAGTTCATTGTTTGATCTTGGGAAATTCCAACGGCCGTTTCTTATTTACCCTTTAATTTTATGACTTTGAAATTTGAAAATTTGTAACTGTTCACAGGTAGTAAAAGTTTGCGGGTACAAAATTTCAAGCAGATATGGATTGCAATCGATTGCAAAATGTATGGCCTCATCCTAGTGATCGCCAGTGTATAAAATTAATAATATTTTCCATTCAAATTAAGGAAAAAATTTTTAAACCGGACGTTTTGACTAATTGGTATAACTAGTATTAGTCGATGTTTCAAGGTACATGTTAATGCTCATGTGTCTGATTTAATTCATTTCAATTCTGGTGTTCCCCAAATCCGTTCTTGGCCCAGTGTTATACAAATTGTATACTGATCTTCTAGTCATTCTCGAATGTGAAGTCGTGATATATGCATATGATACAGCAATATTTTCGTCGCATGAGCTCGGTTTTAATATTGAGACGAGTTTACAAAATGTTGCTAAAATATTGCAAACACATTTACTTAAGGTGAAAAATTAAGCTCAATGTTGAGAAAATTCAAGATACCTTTTTTACTAAAAGAAGAACTTGTTTTCTTCCGGCTGGCCAAATAACCGTTAGCGGTCAACCATAACATGGAAGCCGACTATAAAAGATTCGGGTATTCATCACAAAATTAACTTTTAAAGAGCATAATATACAGACACTTAAAAAATTAAATATTGCTATTAAAATGCTATTATATCCATTCATTAACAAAAAAAAGTAGTGATTTCAAATGGAAATAAAATAATAATACCCTTTTGTCTTTAGAAAATATACTAAATGTTATACTAAGTACATAATTACAAATGTCACAAAATAAAATATTAAAACTTATTCTGAATCTGCCACTTCACTTGAACTGATCTCCAATAGAATTCAAAAACTTAATGACTCATTTAGGATTAGGTGCGATATCTCTGATAATGGTTTACAATAATACCAAATCATATATAAATTTATTGGCAAGAGTACGATAACTTAGGCGCCAAGAAATAATAACCTTTTTTTTGTAGAACAGTTCAATACAAGCATTTTTTACTATGGGAGGGGGAGGGGGGTCTACCTCGGCCCGTTTAGGAGGTAGGGGCAATTTTAGAAAAAAAATGACTTAAAGTAAAAAAAAAATTGTTTAAAAATAACGATGAAGTTCTATACAGGTTTCGAAAGCCAGAAACCTGTTCTTTTATCCTAAATTTAAATTAAATTATTTATGTTAATAGTTTTTGAAAAATTCGCATGCAAACTCAAAATTTTGATAAAAAAAATCAAAAAAAAAAAGTTTAGACCAATTTTTTTCAATATTGTGAAATGAAGTTTTAAATTGGCTTTTTGTGATCAATGCTCATGGTATATCAATTCTGAATCGTACTCAAAAAGCCGTCTTCTGTCTTCTAGTTTTTGAGAAAATTGAAAATTACTATTTTTTTTTTGCTTTTTTGGCATTTATGTGGTCTTCATTTGAGGTAAGTGAATGAATAATAGATTAAACGTTTCGCAGGCCCCTATATCAACAGTTTGCTTAATTAAAAATACCCGGGTGGCCTGCTTAGCGGGATTAACGGATTTAAACTCTCTTTTCGCATGCGTCAGGTCCCGCTTACTCTCCCCAATTTATTTAATTTGCTCGTTTACTCATCTATTAATTGTTTTCATTTATATATTCATTCACCTATTCATTAACATATTCAATTACTTACTTACTTATTTTTTGATTAACATATCTAATTATTTTTTTATTTATTTATTTGCATATGTTCACATATTTATTCATGTTAGATTCATTTAGGCTCACAGCTCAACAGCGTCTCCAAATTATTCAGCTGTATTGTGAAAAATGTTTTTTGTGCGCTTCGAGTAACATGTGGTGTGCATCATCGAACTTCCGAGTCCGTTATTGCCTTTACTATCCACAAATTCGAGTCTTAGTGTACGTTATTGGATAATACGCGATTGAATAGACCACATTCAGCTCGTAGTGAGGAGAACATTGTGGCTGTGGCGGCGAGTGTGGCTGAATACCGTGAGCAATCGATTCGACGACAATCTCAACATATGTGCTTGGCGTATTTGGCAACTTGGCAAATTTTAAAAAAGGATCTTGGTTTAAATGCCTACAAAATCCAACTCGTTCAAGAATTGTAGCCGCCAGACTTGAATTTACGCTTAAATTTCAGTCAATGGGCTCTGTACCAGCTCAATGAAGATCCGCGGATTTCGCATCGAATTTTGTTCAGTGATGAGGCCCATTTATGGCTCAACTTTTATGTCAATAAGCAAAGTTGCCGCATTTGGGCAGACGAACAACCTGAAGAATATGTAAAACTACCGCAAAAATTCACTGTTTGGTGTGATTTACGGGCTCGCGGAATCATCGATCCGCATTTCTTTAAAAATGAGGCCGGACTGAACATAGCAGTCAATGGCGACCACCACCGCACCATGCTAACGGACTTTTTGCTGCCGGAAAGTTTTTTCTCAATATAACGCTTGAAACAATGGCTACATTGAGAAACAACTTTGGTTGACAACTAATTTCGCGTTTCGGACCTATAAACTGGCCACCTAGATCGTGTGCTATCACACCTTTAGATTTTTTTCTTTGGGTTTATGTAAAGCCAAAAGTATTCGCCGATAAGCCAGCAACGATCCAGAATTTGGAAGCCAACATTACTTGTGTAAGTCAGCAAATACCGATCGCAACGCTGGAAGCAGTATTCAAAATTGGACCTTCAGAAAGGACCATGTACGGCGTAGTCGCGGGCAACGTTTACACGAAATAACATTTAAAAAGTATACCATATGTCAGACACTGTTCTGTCAGGTAACAATAAAATTTCTACCATCCAAATTCATTTTATGTGTTTCATTTAAACTTAAAAAAAACAAGTCTTAATGAATCACCCTTTATTTATTTATCTACTCATTTATGCTACTTTTTATGTGTTTATTCATTTGATTATTTATTTATGTTTATTTATTCATTTATACAATATATAGTTTGTTTCCATATAATAATTTTTTTTCCACGTTTTGGTATTGAGGTTTTTTTTGTTTCCCCAAAAATTGCTATTTTCTAACATTTCATTTAAAATTTATAAATGATTTTTCCGTGGAAAGATATACGTCTGTAAATCATATCTCTGTGCGATAACCAAATCTAATTTATAAACGAAATAAAATAAAATCTAATCTAATCAAATCTAATTTAGAAAATATTCAGAAAGCTCATAATTTTTAAAACATACTGTTGAATTTCCATTTTACTAATCTTTGTTTCTATCTTATAGATGTTCCATATGCATCCTCTGGGCATCTTGTCAATACTTTTAGCTCAAACATAGAACGATTTCTTCTGTATTCAATGATATTCTTTACTGTTTTAAACTTACAATTTTTTTAACACTAAATATTTGTAAAACAAACGGAAATAAAAATATTGTCATAGTAAAAGTGAGTTTGTTTTTTTTTTTTTTAATTCATGTCGAAGTAGTTTTTCCGCTTTCGGTTAAAGATTTTCTAATATTGCTATGTCGACAACAAATAATATTTCGAAAAAAAAGTTTTAAAGGTATACTCAGCGAAATTTAATTGAAGGCAGATGCACTTTTTCTTTTGTTTTTGCTTTGTGTCCTTTCTGAAACGTATATTTTGAAAGTACCGTTACTCCCGCTCAGAAAATTTCAACATCTGTTGTTTTGCCACTAATGACCGTGCGAAATTTAATTAAAAGCAGTCGCGTTTATGCTGAGAAGCTTTGAGTTGGAAGCGAAATCAGGGTTTTTTTTTGGTGATTACAATTGAAAATATTTTTTTACATTTACTCGTAGAACTTTTAGATTTCGATGATTGTTGGCCGCAAGTTAGAATGGGAAAAGGAATCACGGTCTCGGATGAGGAAATCGCCAAAATACTAGATGGAGTGAAAAGTGACCTCCTTGACCGCCAGAATGCGCTGCTACTGCAAAAGAGGTTATGGTGCCTTGAAGTCCGTTCATATTTAGGCAGACATGCCAAATTTCAGTGCGATACTGTCTTTAGTTTTGTTTTGATAGCTGATTGTTGTTGACGTGTTTGGCATCATGTTGAGTATGGACAAAAACGATTTTCGTTCTCTCACAAAACATTATTTTTTGAGAGGCAAAACGGCGAAGGAAACAAAAGAAAAGTTGGATAAATATTTTGAATCTAATGCTCCGTCAGATTACACCGTCAAATATTGGTTTCGAGAGTTTCGTGGTGTCCGCAACTCCACTACCGATCAAGTCCGCAGCGGCAGGCCCTCCGATGCGGTTACAGAGGACAATGTCAAAAAAATACATGAAATGGTGTTGGCTGACCGGAAAGTGAAGGTGCGCGAGCTAGCAGATACCACAAAGATTAGTACTGAGCGCACACGCCATATTTTGGGCAATATTCTGCATATGAAAAAGTTATCCTGTCGCTGGGTGCCGCGCATGTTCACTCCTGACCAAAAACACGAACGCGAGAGCACTTCGAAAGAGTGTTTGGACTTGCTGATGCAGAATCGAGCGGACTTGTGGCGTCGATTGGTAACTGGATTTGGATCCCTCGGACTATTATCTCTTCCCAAACCTCAAAATATGGCTCATAAATAAAAAATTCATTTCACGCGAGGAAATCATCGACGCCACGGAGGAGTATTTTGCAGACCTTCCGAAAAATTACTTTTCGGACGGGATCAAGAAGTTGGAAAATCGCTAGAATAAGTGTATCAAACTAAAAGGGGACTATATTGAATAAAATAAAAAAATATTTAAAAAAAAAATTTTTTAATTCGCAAAAATGGCACTTTTCACTCCATCAAGTACATGCGTATAAGGATACCGGTACTTATGTCCAATCGCCAAATTTCCATTAAACTGAATCTATCGGCTTCCGCAATCGATAATGTTATTAAATTTGGAAGTAATTATAACGCGAACCGGAGAAATGAAAACAATCAAAAAATTTCACCATGGCAGAGATCGGCCATTATCCGAGCTGGGTTTCAAAAAAATGCTACTGCTTCTAAAATTATTTCAGATTTAAAGTTGCCGACATCTAGACGGCGCGGCGTGTACAAGATATTTTAGCTGGCAGTAATCGACTGGTTTGGAAAAAAATGAGGTCAATACCAGCTCTTACATAAAGCACATAAAGTTGCTCCACTACACTTTGCCAAAGAATACATGACTTGGTCTAAACAGTGGAAAAACATGATCTTTTAATTATGATTGGCATTATATGAAAAGTCCTGAGAGCTTCTCCACTAAGCGAAACTTTGGACGTGGATCTTTGATTATCTGGGCTTCTTTTAGCTATCATTGCAGGACTCCAATATGCAAAATTTCTGGCCGAAAGAAATCAGAAAATTATATAACTCTGTTGAAAGATGTTTTGGTAGATTTTTTTGGACCACCAGCCGGATTCAAATACAATTTTCCAACAAGATAATGCTGCCATTCATGTATCGCCGGCCAGTCGTGAGTGGTTGTCAGACAAAATTTAACTTTTAGAGTGGCCAGCATGTTCACCGGACGCGATCGGAAACCTGTAGAGAAATCTGTCTCGTCATGTTTATGCTGGCGGGCGCAAATGTGCTTCGGTGGAGGATTTACGCAACGGAATGGGATCTAATTCCAGCTCAGGAGTTCAAAAACGTGGTTAATTCGATGCCAAGTCGAATTTTCGGACTTATAACCAAGTCTGGCGGTTGGACTCACTATTAATTTAGACTTTTACGTTATTTGTTATACTGAAATTTCGTCTGTTTTTACTTTACCTTGACTGCCTTTAATCGAGTATAAATTGAGTTTTTTTTTTTGTTTAACTAAGTAAAGATATGTTTGTTTGTTTTAGTCAATTGTTTATTTTGCTTAAATAAATCATTTGTTTGTATTCAATAAGTTTGTAAATAGTACTGAGGAACAATTTAAAAAAAAATTTCTGTTGAGTTAAATTTTTCAATTGTTTAACTGTAATAGGTACGCGGATTACAAAACTGTACTTAGTTTTCTTCTATCACGTCAAGTTTTTTCACTACAGAGAGGTTGTGCTTCGATCCATATATTTGTAATATCTATTATAGTGAATAAGTGAAGGGGAGTCCGAGTTCTCCTCGGCATACAGGGAATAAGCAGAGTTAAGTTTTTATTTACATACATAGTTATTCCCTTTATTTTAGATCATACCTGCTTCTACTATTTCGCGTCGCAAGTCGCAAGTGCTTAAATAGCCCTGACTCATTTTGTTATATATTGCCTTGATCAAAAAGTTGCATTTACTCAGAAAATTTAAAATACAAGTTTATTCATCCAAATCTATGTTGCCCCCTTCAAAGTAATCGCCATCGATTGCAGCACACTTATGCCAGCGCTTGATCCAATCCTCGAAACATTTTTTATATTCGGTTTTCCGTATGTCCATCAGTGCTTCCTGCGATTTTTCCATTACTTCCTCTCGGCTGCTGAAACGCGTTCCCCGTAGTAGTTTTTTAACTCGATTGAACAGAAAGAAGTCACAGGGAGTCAAATCAGGTGATTTCGGTGGCTGTTGGATGGTATTTGTTGTATTTTTCGTCAAAAAATTACGAATAATGATGGCACTGTGCTATGGTGCGTTATCATGATGCAAAATCCACGAGTTTTCTGCCCACAATTCTGGTCTCTTTTGGCGAATTGCTTCACGCGAACGTCTCATAAAACCCAAATAATACTCTGTGTTTACTATCTGGCCTTCTGGCAAAAATTCATGATGCACTACACCGTTGTAATCCATGAAAACCGTGAGCATTGGTGAACGCCATTCACTTGCCTGATGTCTGGATTGCGTGTCGTACTCATAAACCCACGTCTCGTCTCCAGTAATGATCCTTTTGATGAATGTGGGATCGGATTCAGCCTCGCAAATCATCTCTTTTGCGACGTCAACACGGTCTCTTTTTTGCATGATATTCAGGTCTTTTGGCACCAACTTTGCTGCTACACGACGGAAACCCAAATCATTAACCAAAATGTCTTGGACGGATCCATGGGCAATGTTCAAGTCCTCCGCTGTCTCTCTGATGGTTAATTTGCGGTTATTGACCAACATTTCTTTTACTTCATCGATGTTTTCGTTGGTTTTCGATGTCGACGGTCTGCTACTGCGTTCATCATCTTCGATTGACTCACGACCACTTTTGAACCGCTCGTGCCACTGGTAAATGACCGTTTTCTTTGAAGAATCGTTGCCGAAACACTTTTCCAACATTTCCAACGTTCGCGTTGGTTGGTACAAGTTCGTTGTTGCAAATTGAAATCCATTTCTAAAATTGTAAAAAATCGCCAACACACACAGAGATAGATGTATTCTTGGCTACGTAACTTTTGCAATTGTCAAGCTATGACGCAAAGGTTTAGAGTGAATGTCAACAATAGATTTACCAATCTAACAGAAAAAACAGAACTCAAATCGAAACAATGGGAGTGCCACATGGTGGTGTGGTGCGGGAACTTTTTAAAGGTGATATACTTATTCCCTTTCCTTTAGATCATGTCTGCCTCTACTATTTCGCGTCGCAAGTCGCAAGTGCTTAAATAGCCGTGATTCATTTTGTTATATGTTATATGTGGCAGTTTTACCATTCCTAGTCAAAGAACGACCAGCAGCGCATTTGTCAGGGAAGCGTATTTTGCATATTTTAAAATAAAAGTTGGTGATCACTGATCAAGATAAACGTTGGGCATCTCACAAGGTGTGCAAACAGTGTGTTGAGAGTTTACGGATGTGGACAAAAGGAACACGAAATAAGTTGGTAATTTGGGGAGAGCGCAAAGATCATTCAAGTGACTGTTACTTTGTATAGTGAAAACGTCCGTATATAACAAGAAAAACAAATGTAAAATTAAAATAAAGTATCCTAGTTTATCATCAGCCATACGCCCAGCACCTTATTCAGCTGAAATCCTAGTGCCAGTTTTCATAGAACTACCTTCTTTATTACAAGAATACGAGTACGGTGGAGATCGAAGTGACACCAACGATGAAGATTTTGAAATGGAATATGACTCCATTCGTAAGGGATTTGAACAGAAAGAATTAAATCATTTGGCCCGGGATTTGGGACTTCCTAAGAAGGCTTCAGAGCTCTTAGCATCAAGACTTCACGAGAAAAACTTGCTTGAAAAAGGAGCTAAGATAACCTACTTTCGATCAAGAGAAATTACATGCCTGCAATACTTTCGAAGGGACGGTGAATTTGTTTATTGCCATAACATAAATGGTTTATTGGAGGAGTTGGGAATTCTAGCCTATAACGCAACTGAATGGCGACTGTTTATTGATAGCTCAAAGCGGAGCTTGAAGTGTGTCCTCCTCCACAATGGAAACTTATTTGGTGCAGTCCCAATAGGTTACTCAGTTTGTTTGAGTGGAGAATATGAAGACATAAAGAGAGCCATTGATTTGTTGCAATACCACATGTACAAATAGATCATCTGTGTTGACCTTAAAATGGTATGCTTCCTTCTTGACCAGCAAGGCGGATATACCAAGTATCCCTGTTTTTTGTGTATGTACGAGTACGATAGCGGAGCTCGTGAGAAGCATTGGCTACAGTCGAATTGGCCGCCAGGATCTGAACTCAATCCTGATGATTCAAACATTCTGCATCAGCCGCTTGTTGACAGAAATAGTATTATATTTCTACCTCTGCATATAAAACTGGGCCTAATCAAGCAATTTGTTAAATCTTTGCCAACTGAAGGAGACTATTTCAAGTACGTCATTTCAGCATTTCCTCGCCTGTCTTTTGAAAAGATAAAGGCAGCTCATTAAAGATGAACATTTTATTGGGACAATGACAGAACTCCAAAAGACTGCTTGGTTTTCGATTCAAAAGCGTTGTCAAAAACTTGTCCAGAAACTTTTCGAGAGCTTCAAAATGCTTGGTTGCAACATGAGCATCAAGGCTTACATTCTGCATAGCCATCTTGCTGACTTCCCGCAAAATCTAGGCGCAGTCAGTGATGAGCAAGGTGATGGCTGACTACTGTTGGAGCATCAGGCGAGATTGTCCACAGAAAGAACACTCCAGGATAAGCTATAAAGGAACATTTTTACCTTGATATGTACATATGGTATGTTTGGGGTTTGGTTAAAGAAGTTTACTACTTTTATGAATAAAATTATTTTCTTTGTACATTTTGTATGCACATTTTGTATGTTATTTAGAACGAAAAGATGATATCCTGTAGCTTAAAAAGGTGAAGTGATAGACAAAAACGGTGATCGTTTTCGCATTCAGACGCTAAAAGTAAGTCAAAAACAAGTGCTAGGTCTTAGCTAACGAAATGTGTGTTCCCCAGTACAGTATAACACTTAAATCAACTTTATTTTTAACATTTCAAAGGACAATAGGTTGCCTTTAATTGAATTTCGTTGAATGTGTATAGAAGGTTTGCTCAATAGCGCTCTGTGCTGAAGGTCCTTGATGCCTTGATGTGACTTAGAAAAAATAACAGAAAAGGTTAAAAGAATTCTAGAAGCTTTAAGATATTTAGAAAATATATACATATAGATCGGTAATTTTTTAAAAATATTTAATTGATTAGACAATAAATCTAGTATAAGATGTTACGCTTTTTAAAGGAATATTTAGTCAGTGGATACGCTATTAATTGAGCATTTAATCTAAGATGGATTGTACTTTCACTCTGGAAAAGGCGACTGGATTAGGAAAACTGTGCTATTCAGACTTAAGGTAAAATGTAGCTATTCTTACTTCATCTTGATTGTGTGCCAAAATTGGATTTTCGTCGTTCATATTAAATAGTTCGGTCTGCTTGCGATGTTTCGGTGGTTCCCGCCTTTTAAAAGTCTGCAGAAGTGGTTTTTTCATATCCTCAGAAGACGACTGTAACTCCAATACAAAATTTCTCTTTGGATCTTGTACTTTGATATTTCCTTAATACATTTTTGGAGTAGCGTTTCTCTATTTCCTCGATCGCTCGATCGCTCGATCGCTCGATGCTTATACTTTTTCTTTTTTTTTCCAGAAAAGCCAATCATCTTTCCTCACCCGTAGACCATAGATTGCATAAGCAGTTCTTGTCCTTCTATGCGTAGTCGCTTCAGGGGCGAGATTCTTTGCTTCATTTGATTGTCTGCACTCCTGATCAACCAGGGACTTTGTCGGAGCGTAATAGACGAGCCTTAGCTGTAACTAGGAAGGTGTACGACTCTACAGTTGACACTGGAATCTTCGGACATCTATTCGTACAGGGTTTTCCATTAGGTACTATAAATTTTTTTTAGTGTGATCGCACCCTTAATGTCTTTTTGCGAACTGTCTTTACTATTTTGGTTGTCAATGGCTGCCATTTTCATAGTAGTCTTGGGCCTACATAAGGTGTCAGTCATAACGCCCAATCTGTAGGATGTGTACATAGAGACGTGGATAAAAAAGAGGATGACGAAACGAGCATAGACTTCTCCAAAAGAATAGAAAAACCCCGGGATTTGGAACAACCAAAGATACGAGTATTCGGAAATGCTATCATCAAAAATATAATATTCACAATTTGCAGATTCCGGAAATACCGAAAAGTCGAAATTGATTCTAACAATCTCCACAGTGACTTCAAGTCCCTGATACCAAACTTTGTCAAATGCCTTAGAAATATGTTGCTACGGAAACCATATTGCCGGTCATTGAGAAGTTTTCGCGTTTCGAGATATTTCATGAGCTGAAGGTTTATTAGCATTTCCATGACCTTGGAAAGAAGAGACGTAAGTGCAATAGGTCTGTAGGAGGAGAGAGAAGAAGATTCGCCTTTATAGAGAGGGATTCGAACAGGATCGAAACAAAGTGACACATCGTCATTATGACTTCTTCAACATATGTATATAATTGCCCGAGCCAGCTGACGAGAATGCCCAAAATTGGCTCAGCATTGAAGCAAGGAAGGCAAACTATCTATACGAGTACATTCTATCAAGAAATTCCAACGTTTAAAAGGCTTTCATTGTATTTTCCTTTGCAGTCGACCACACAACTTATTTAAGCAATTTTACGAGTAAAGTTGGATATTTTTAGAATGTTCAAAATTTTGCTACAAATTGACGAGATGTCCAGTGATTTATGTAGTAAATTCATCTCAGTTTAAAGCTAAAAAACTTGGTTTTGAACTTCCTCCACGGACATACCATATGAGTGTACGAATGCTTTTTTTCCAGTTATTCACGAATTTTATATAATCACATGTGAACGTATCTGTTATATTTCCATGAATTTATATCTTTTTGTTGGACGGTTGTGTTTTGTACGAATGTGCATTTGTATTTATAACCGCATACACAAGAGTACGAGTATATCCATACGTGCGTACGTATGCTCTGGCTTATTAAAATTGACTTTACGTGGTGCGATACTATCAGTTGGGCATCTGAAACAACATTAAAAAAAAAAAAAAAAAACGCCTGACTGTGTATCTAGTACCGAAGCTTTGCATAAAGTTAAATACAAAAATACTAACATGCTTACAAGATACATCAAAATCATGTCCCAGTACAGCTCGTGTAAATTATTACAATGTCCGTCGTTATTTCTGTTACTAGGTTAATATGGACAAGTTTATCGGATGGTGCTACAAAAAGCATACCAGTTGTTGGGAAGCTTAAAAACATTCTGTAATTTGTGAAGAAATGCGGAAGATCTCACAGATTTGTACATACATGTGAGCATGTACATATGTACTCGAATGTTTGTTTGTCAGACCTCACAAGAAGCAAAAGTGTTCACCTGAAACGTGCATGGTGTTGAAACAAAGAAATCTCAGACAAAAAGAGGCTCAAACAAAAATATGTAAATTCTTTTGAATTAATTTCTTTTTCTTATTTTTTCAAACGCTTCATCTTAATTAAAGATAATTATAAATTATTTATGACGAAAAATTTTCGAGGCAGGCCACATTTCCTTACAATTGCATCTCCATTTTTGTGTAAGATAATCCCATCACGACTGTATGAGTAAATTTTTTTAGAATCTAAAAAGTACCAGAGGTAGCAAATCCAAAGTTAATGGGTATTTTTGAGAGCGACCCCCTCGCCTCTCGAAAACGGGAAAGGTAATAAACTTGACCAAGTGATATGGCACTGTACTCAAAAAGATTCATGCTAACGATAAGCTAGTGACCGATGATATTGATCCCGTCTGAATATCCCAGCATCTAGGATCTGTTGAAGGTAGGGCAATACATATGGCTGAGGTTTTTAACTTGAGACATCCAAATTACTCGAAAAACACGCGATATCGCGAAAAATGTTTCAGACAGAAGTCACAAGGTTCTGAAGGGGACATAAGATGGTGACCACGAGTTTGACCTTGAGACCCATTTTCAAGGTCAAACGAAGGTCACATTTGATTTTTCAAATGATAATTCCTGCTTTTCATTGCTCAGTCGTATTCCTCAATGGGGCACACGACTTTGTCTCAAAGGTCTTATTCATTCAGTGCTAGATACCACTGCACTGGCACGCCAAAATCATTAATCGGTTTCCAACGTTGTTAGGGTGTTAGAAGGTCGAGATTTGTTTTGATGAAGTCATTATTGCCTCGAGTGAAGTTAAAACTCAAAGAAATTTCAGATAAAGACAAATTGTCCTAAACTTATCTGAGAGTGTATGATGTGCACTCTGCCCTTTTTTTCTACTTGAACGGAACTGTACTTCATTTAGAAGTTCGATATTTGTTTTGAACTGATTATTATTTGTAACGTTTTCCAGATTAATAATGCAGGCTATTTCAATTCAAGAGAAAATTGAAATGATATTGATTTATGGAGAAAGTGGAAGGAACATCGATGGTGCTGTTGCTCTTTACGCCCAATGTTTCCCAGACCAGATACGATCACGCGCTTCCTTTTATCGGGTCATCCAACAATTCACTGGTGAAGGAAGTATGCAACCAAAGAAAAGGAATTGGTCATATAGGGTGGCTGTTGAGGACAATGAAATAGCAGTGTTAGCTATGAATCAGGAATTTCTCAAACGACTGTCTGTAAGATATTACATCGGCATAAATACCATCCTTATCATGTTTCAATACATCAAGAACTTTCTAGTGAGGATTTTCGCAACCGGGTTTCCTTTTGTCAATGGGCACTTCAGCAAATTGAACGAGACCCCCTTTTCTTCGCCAAGGTGTTATTCTCTGATGAGTCGACTTTCACCAATCACGGTATGGTCAATCGACATAATATGCATTACTGGGCTACCGAAAACCCTTTTTGGTTGCGACAAGTTGAATGCCAGTACTCTTGGAATGTTAATGTTTGGGCGGGAATTATTGGGGATAAATTAATAGGTCCATATTTTATTGAAGGCAACTTGAATGGCGAAAAGTATGCATACTTCTTGCGGGACCATCTTCCAGTATTACTAGAAGAACTGCCATTGGAGTTGCGACAAACAATGTGGTTTCAACATGATGGTTGCCCAGACCATTATTCCCAAGTATGGGTCTCAAGGTCAAACTCGTGGTCACCATCTTATGTCCCCTTCAGAACCTTGTGACTTTTGTCGGAAACATTTTTCGCGATATCGCGTATTTTTCGAGTAATTTAGATGTCTCAAGTTAAAAAACTCACCCTGTATATTCTTACTCTTACCCAGCATTTTCAAAATAAAAAAGAAATCACTTCGCAGCCGATCTTTTTGTCAAAATCTGGAACAAGTTGCCAAAGCCGTTGTATAATGATTTCCAACGTCATGCAGCAACGAAGGGCCTCTTTTGCTGGGATCCCGAATAATCGATTTAAAGCATATTGCCTCAACTTGGAATTCGTGTGCATTATACATATCGATTACCGCCTTGTATGAATGGTTGTGTTTAGGCAGATGGTACAGATGCCTCCCAATTTGTTTTTTTTAGCTTATTTTTCGCCTTCAAGTCCTTAGATTCCGGATTGTTGGCATTAACTTTCCGGCGATAAGACTATAACTGAACTTGTCTGTTATAAGTCGATTGTTGCATTTGTTGTGTGGCAATGGCACCATACTGTTGAAATCTAGTATACTCCAAGCAAATCAGTTCCAATTCATCCCAAAAAAATGTGATTACATGGAGCGATAGCGGTCTCCAATGACTGTTACCGACTCTCTGGCATCATCTCGGAAGAAGAACTGCCCACTACGGCTGCCGTTGGAACAGCTCCCGCTGTTTCCTTAATCGAATGTGTTAGTTTTGCCCATTAAGAAAGCCATGTGTCTTGTTACTGAGGACAATTGGATAGACCCCAAATAGCGAAAGTTCGACATGCACAATGGTCATTTGGATTTAACTTTAGGGTAAATACTATCTATTGTAATATGCTCGTAGACGTATAGCCACGTCTATTAGCAAAATCTGCCACATCGACGTTCGGAAATTGAATGATTGGAGTCTTGACTTACTGGCAATATTCTCTCCACTTTTTAACATTTCGCTGTCTCATTAGCATTGCAACATTATATAGTAAATAAGTCAAGATGCATTTTTTAACTAAACGATGAATTGCACCCTTATTGGGACGAACATTAACATTGAAATGGAAAATAACCTGGAACATGTCATATAACATCTGTTAAAAGATGGTATACGGAGTGCAGAGAATACCTAAGTCTAGGAAAATTGGGCGCATCTTACGAAAAACCTTCTACTCTTTTTATGATCTTTTTTTTTTTTATGGTGCGTGCAAGTTCATGTACCTAGGCAAAACCTCACATCCTTGTTTATTAGCTTTGAAGATATATCACCAAGACTGGTAATCTTCTCGTTATAAATCATTTGAGCCATTCGGATATAGCATGTTATAAAAATAGATATGCGTTCCCTTTTTATCTTATAACTACCTTCATCAGTTAGCTAGTAATATATATTACGCAAGTACGCCACACTAATCCTCAAGTGCCACACAACTTCCAACATATTTTTAGATCAAATATAATCGCTAAGAAGACCAGAAGAAGAAGACCAACAAATGCACTAGAATATAAAGCTCGGTTTGTTTCAGCTGTACATGGGCCCTCCATATCACGCCTAGCTCTGCTTTAGTGACACTGTAAAATCTCCACCCCCTGATATTCATATCGAGGGGTGCACTCTTTAAAAGGAAGTGGTATTTGGCAGAACCCGCATTGCTCATGGTTTGCCTTTTGAATTCAACATCTCGTACGCTTGACAAATATCACTTAGGGATGGCTTCTGCACTTGATCGAAACGGTCTAGTTTCAAAAACTACCATCGCTCCTAGCCCACCATTCAATTCTTTGCCGAAGCCTCCCAAATATCTGTCCCTGTATTATCAAAACGTTAGAGGATTACGAACTCAGATTTCTGCTATATTTCGTAATTCGCCGATTCTGCTCTACGACATTTTTGCCCTCACAGAGACCAATCTCACCCCTAATATTAAGAATAATGAATTATTTTCCCAAGACTTCGATTTACACCGTGACGATGGTCTAGATAAAGAGGAAAATTTATGTGGCTGTGGTGTACTTCTAGCTATACACTCTGGTCTCGAGTCTAAACCCTGTAAAAAATAGTCCACTGCATTCTTTGAATTTGTTTGCGCTAGAATTCATATTTGCAAGCGCAACCTATATATTTGCTGCTGCTACGTAGTTATTTTTTTAGGTGATTTTAATCTACCTAAGCTTGTATGGGCTCAGACTGACCAGTCCTACTTTACTGTAACAATTCCCACCTTTGATAAAGAAAATCTTTTCATCGACTGCCTTACTGACTCTGGTCTGTATCAATTAAGTGGTGTCACCAATAACATTGGTAGACAACTCGACCTAGTCTTCGCCACTGATACAGATATCTGCATCGTTTTAGAAAGCAGACATTGTCTTTCTAAGTTGGATAGTTACCACCCTCCCCTTTCTCTTTCGTTGGCGTATGACAATGGTCTTAATCGCGTTCCCTATGAGTATTATTACAGTTTTAATTTTCATAGGGCTAACTACGCCAAACTGAACAACCTCCTCAGTGTGGCCAATTTTAACTTTCTTTACGATAATCCCAACCTTACAGTTAACGATGCTCTCGCATCATTTTACACCGAAATTTGCAAATGTTACTCCCAATCTGTACCTTTTTTACCCAAAAAGAATCCCTCATCATCACCACCCTGGTATAGTAAAGAGCTGCGATCTCTTCGTAATAAGAGAAATAAGCTCTGATATACTTACTTAAAATCGCGTTCCGACACCGATTTCTTTTACTACCAGTCTGCCCAAATAAATTTCTCTGTATTTTGCCAAACTCTATAAGACAACTATTTAAACCAAGTGTGTGGTCCACTCATTTCCGGCCCCAAACGATACTTTCAGTTCATCAAAACTAAAAGTAAATCGGATAACTATCCATCATATCTGAATTTTCCAAATAAGTCCTGGGCGATCCCCAAATTATTGCAAATCTCTTCGCAATTTTTTTTAGCCAAGCGTTCGCCACCCATTCCCAAGAGCCAGACCACTCTTACTTTTCCCACTTAAATAGCTGCCCACAAACAACTTTGGAATCTGTGTCTATAACTTTAGAGCAGGTTAAAGATAAAATAATAAAGCTCAAAGATGATTATTCTGCTGGCCCTGATGATCTTCCCCCTATATTTTTAAAGAATTGTAAAATGCACCTAGCCCAACCTTTTACAGCTCTTTTTCAGCTTTCTATCACCCAGGGACCTGGAAAAAGTCTTTTATTATCCCTCTACATAAAAAAAGACGATATTTCCAACTATCGACCAATTGCTAAGCTATCCTGCATACCTAAGCTTTTCGAGAGCATTATTTATGACATAATGCTTTTCCATTGTAAACCTATTGTTTCCCAAAACCAGCACGAATTTCTCAAAGGTAGATCTACGGCCACCAACTTAACGGAATTCGTATCAAGCACTTTATGTGCACTGGAATCTGGAAATGAAGTTGATGTGATTTCCACCGATTTCAGCAAGGCCTTTGATAGGATTTCACATGATATAATCCTTCTGAAATTAAAAGCCCTTGGTTTCCAAATAAGCTTTATAACATGGGTTCAATCATATTTAAATGAAAGACATTACTATATTCTATTTAGGTCCATTGTTTCTGACCCAATTAAAGCCTCCTCTGGTGTCCCTCAAGGTAGCCACCTTGGTCCCTTATTACTTATTCTGGCCATTAACGATGTTGATTGCATCATTAAAAATTCAAACATATCTGTTTACGCAGACGATATGAAAATCTTTAGATATATATCTTCTTCCTCAGACAGCCTATCACTGCAGGAAGATCTTGACAGATTTTGTACTTCGTGTCAGAAGAATTTTCTTGAGCTTAACGTCAATAAGCTGCTATCTAATCTTTAATCTGCCTGTTCTCTAGTGAATGAGTTGCGTGATTTAAGTCTTATCTGTGATAAGGAATTCAATTTCCGTTCTCACATATAATAAAGAAAGCCAACTCTGCCCTTGGGTTTATCAAGCGCTGGTCTAAGGAGTTTTCCAATCCTTATGTTGCCAAATCTCTTTACATAACCTTCGTTAGGCCTCTTCTTGAATATGCAAGCCAAATTTGGTTAACCTACTAAAGAACACACATCCTCCGGATAGAAGCTGTTCAACGCATGTTTTTACGATTCGCTTTACGTGGTCTTCCCTGGAATGATAGCCAAAACTTACCACCTTATACTGACCGACTGAAACTTATAAATTTACAACCCCTTTCTATACGTCGAAAAGTTGCCGACATTCTCTTTATTCATCAAATTTTAGTTGGTAATATCGAGTTTCCTTCTTGACTTCAACTTATTTCTTTTAACACCAACCCACGCAATCTACGTTCTGTGCCACTTCTCCGGCTCAATCTTCACAGAAAAAATTACGGACACTTGGAGCCAATGTCTAGAATGCTTCGTAAAGTTAACGATATTCTGCCTCTCTTCGACTACCATCTCAGCAAACTCTCTCATTCTTATTTCCACGTATGCCTCACATCCTACCTTCTTTTTAACCGCTCCCATCTTTAGTTTTAAGTGAAAATTGTTAGTTTTAAGAATAAGCTTGCAATAAGCATTAATAAATCTGTCCGAAATTTGAATCAGAAAATAGATTGTCTTGATATCAATGAGGATGCGGCATAAACTATTTTGTAAAACACAGAAAGGACGAGGCATCTACAGGAAAGCAGTGTTCGAGGCGTTATTAATCCGCTTAGCCACTTCCTAACTTCAGAAATATTAGAAAATGAGCTCGATTAACTTGCTGGAAAAGGCTAAGAAGATATTTTTCAAGTCGTGAACGTGAAAATACCACCCGCATCTTACAAAATCAGCGATATTCCTGTTGCTCTTAGCTTAAAGGCATTCAGAGAGATTACTGACGTAGTCTGGGGAGGAATTCAATTTACCTGTGAAAAGCGAAACTACAATATCTTCTATGATTTCTGTTGCGTTAGTGACGACTTACAATCTCACTGCAATGCTGATACTGGCAGTGTACACTGTTGGTGTATCCAGACAAAAAAAAAAAGGACCATTACCCACCTTAAAACTTCAACACAGCGTACGATAGCGTACGCGTATATTACATGCAGCTCGTTCGTCTTTAGTACTTAAGTGTTCTGGTTGAAAAAAATTTCTGGATTCAGTTCTGACAATTTTTCTAAGAAATAAGTTTCGTACATACTCGTACATTTGCAACATTCACTAATGTACATGATTATTTTACTCCGTGATGTAGAGAAGAACAACTATGTATAAAATCATTGTTAAGCTCCATGACACCGAGAACACGTCAAAGTTCGGAGCTAATCTCATTTTGGTATTTCCTTGATTGGTGGTGCAAAGAAGGGAGAACAACTATGTTAGCAACTTGCCGGCTTGGCAACAAACACATCGTTCTGCAGTTCCAGCTTTCAATATTATCAACGGTGGTAGACGCGCTGGCAATAAATTACAAAATAGCAAGAAAGCTTTGATTTTGATTCAGGATGCTCTCGCCTCGAGTGGTATACACCGGCAAAGTCGAAATCAGCACAGATGTTGCTACTTCTGCATTCCATTAGGATATTCTATACTATTGGGCTTCAAGAGCCCCAACATCGACAACTCATTGTCGTTGATCCTTCTATCAGAATCATTTGAATGGCTGGACAAATTCAAATTGTCGACAACAATCACCAAGCCCAAGCCTATTGCCACCACTGTCGAGAAGAAGGTCAACAATGATTTACTGTTAAAGGTCAACCAAAGCGGTACCACCACCGAATCAATCAAGTGGCGGCTGGGAGTACCGGCTGGGGTATCAAGATATCACACAGGTCCGGCAAAACTGAGCACACATTCATCGCTGACGTCGATCTTTGCACCAGATAAATCAAGACTACAGCTCCATGCGGTTTCTCACTCTGACCAAGCACAATCAAATTGTTCATATCGAAGAGGAGCTCGGCGCTGCTGCTAAATCCGTCGGAAAGTCTTCTCAAAATTACTTGTAACCTGTAACACATTCAGACGTGCTATCTTACGATTTCTTCTTAATCCGGATTTGCGAAGAACAAGGCTGATACCGCAAAACTTTTTCCCCGTTTCATTAACATTATGGGAGGGATTGCAGACAATATCGACTATATGACAACCGTTTCATTCAAGACATCCTTGCAGCAGACTCTTATATACTCAAATATGCGAGAGCAACTTCACGGCATGTAAATATGCTACTTTCTTGTAGGATTTTTATCGATCGAGGATTGTTGTGGTAAGCCTTCGACTTAAGGTATCCTCACAAAAAATCACTTTGTGAGAGGTCTAAGGAGGGAGAAAACCATGGAATGTCTCTTGCTAACTAATATACTCGGTAAAATTGCGCTCAACTCCTCCAGCGGACCCCACACTGTATTGTAAACGTTTTTGGCATTGTCCTCTAGAGTTTTTCAGACCCCTGTAACGCATCTTCTGTTTATTCACATACTGAAAAGTACGTTTTCAACCGTTCTTGCTGTTCGAAAATTTAAATTGCTCTGTTGGTTTTTTAATTCCAGTAATCCGGCCGTAATCTAACTTATCGATTTACTCGCGATTTTGTCTCGAACTTGAGCTATATGTTCTGGCGCCGCTTCTGACTTTGATCGTCCCAGAGGGGTTGGGTTGACTATTGTGCCGTCTTGTCCGAATACTTGTACTTATGAACAGATCAGTTACAGTTAATGCGAACTAATTAAGAACGATACACTGGAATCATGTTTTTCGAACATTTTTATTTAAATTTTTATTCGTCTTGGGTTGTTAAATTTTTTTTTTGTACAATGTATCAGTCAAAACAGACAATAGCAAAAAGAGTAGCAAAAAGATAAAGGAAACTTAATTCAAAATGTTTTGATAACAAAAAATTTACTGGCGATCTAATCAAGTACGATAAGAGAATATGTAAACCTTTCATTGTATTTTGGGGTTTTTCCTCCATATTTTGTCGGGAATCCTTTGTTTGCAATTACAGCCATACATCGTCTTGGCATTGACAAAATTAGGTCCTGACATATTTTCGGTGTTATTGCATTCTTGGAATGTCCTTGTGATTTCATAGAATTTATTTTTAACTCGTACCTGGGGTATTCGATTGGATTTAGGCCCGGACTGTATGACGGCCAATCGATGACATCCACAGAATTATTCTGAAACCATGCCTTTGTTGACCTCGCAGAATGTTTCGGGTCGTTGTCCTGCATAAATTTCCAAGTTGTTTTCAATTCTGCCTCTGTATAGGGCAGCATTGCATTTTGAAGTAATCCTATGCAGCTTTGATCGTTCATTATATCTTTCACTCAGTGTAACGATACGATACCTTTAAAAGACATGCAACCCCATGATACTCCTTCCTCCAGGTTTGGGAGTGTGGCGTGGTGTACTTAGGATTGAATGCTCCATTTTTTGGTCGCCTAACATACTGTTTACCATCGGAACTCATTCTATTGATTTTAGTATCATCACTTCAGAGTATTTTTTTCCATTGTGAGATAGTCCGATCTTTGTGTTCCTTTGCAAAAGCTAACCTAGCCTTTCGGTTTTTTTACCGAAAGCAAAGTTTTTTTTCTGGCTGACCTCAATCGCTCTCTAATGGAGCGTGCAGAAAGTGCATTTGGGTCCTCGCCGAAAACTGTTTTCCGAATACCGTTCGAGCTCAAAAAAGGATTTTGTTTTGCCGGGCGAACTATCAACCTATCGTGACCTTCATTCCTTTTGGGAGGTCTTTTACGTCTTTTTACGCTTTCGGTGGTTCGATGTTTCTCGACATATGTTACGGCGTTAAAAAGCTTTGTTTTCGAGTAATCAAGTTTTCTTTGCGATATCATTATACGGCAATCTTTCAATATTACGAAGTTTTAGTATGGCCTCCCTCATACCTGCTGTGCAGCTCTTTTTTTTCACCATATCACGCTCAAAATATCTCTAAACCCAACAAAAACTAATAATATCCCTTTAATTTCAATTTTGAGTTAGTATGTTTACCAAAAACTCTTTCCGTGGGCAGCGAAATTCTGCAAACAAACCTGTTTTAGTGATACGTTCTTAATTATATCGCCAAGCGAATACTGGATCAAAATGCTTAAAAACCGATTTAAGCTGTTAAATAATGTGCAATAGCATCGATAGTTACAGTTTAACATGAAGAGGGACATGACTAAATAGGTTTTGGTTGCCATCTCTCTTATTATTGGAGCGATGGTGTTGCCAGTACTTACGATCGTTCTTAATTGGTTCGCCACAACTGTATGTGCACGGCTCATTCCTAATTCGTGGAATTTTTAGGTGTCTGCTCGAACCAGAACCCGCTCCAATTTGTTACAGATACCCTTAGCTCAGGATTTACTTACATATGTTCATATGTCTTTCTCTGATGACAAATCCACATCCAAATAGGCGCTGCCTCTGCTCTCTATTCTAATCACCATAGAATACTACCTTGATCAAAAGTTCCCGGAATGTCCACAAAAAATTGGAAATACAAGTTCATTCATCTACATAAATATTATCCCCTGTAGAGTAATCCTCACCGACTGCAACACATTTATGCCAGCGCTTGATCCAATCCTCGAAACATTTTTTTATATTCGGTTTTCGGTATGTCCATCAGTGCTTCCTGCGATTTTTCCATTACTTCCTCTCGGCTGCGGAAACGCGTTCCCCGTAATGGTTTTTTAACTCGATTGAACAGAAAGAAGTCACAGGAAGCCAAATCTGGTGAATTCGGTGGCTGTTGGATGGTATTTGTTGCATTTTTCGTCAAAAAATTACGAACAATGATGGCACTGTGCGACCGGCGGTGCGCTATCATGGCCCAAAATCCACGAGTTTTCTGCTCACAATTCTGGTCTCTTTCGGCGAATTGCTTCACGCAAATGTCTCATAACGCCCAAATAATACTTTTTGTTTACTGTCTGGCCTTCTGGCAAAAATTCATGATGCACTACACCGTTGTAATCCATAAAAACCGTGAGCATTGGTGAACGCCATTCACTTGCCTGATGTCTGGATTGCGTGTCGTACTCATAAACCCACGTCTCGTCTCCAGTAATGATCCTTTTGATGAATGTGGGATCGGATTCAGCCTCGCAAATCATCTCTTTTCCGACGTCAACACGGTCTCTTTTTTGCATGAAATTGAGGTCTTTTGGCATCAACTTTGCTGCTACACGACGGAAACCCAAATCATTAACCAAAATGTCTTGGACGGATCCATAGGTAATGTTCAAGTCCTCTGCTGTCTCTCTGATGGTTAATTTGCGGTTATTGACCAACATTTCTTTTACTTCATCGATGTTTTCGTCGGTTTTCGATGTCGACGGTCTGCTACTGCGTTCATCATCTTCGATTGACTCACGACCACTTTTGAACCGCTCGTACCACTGGTAAACGACTGTTTTCTTTGAAGAATCGTTGCCGAAACACTTTTCCAACATTTCCAACGTTCGCGCACCAATAAATCCGTGTTTTACGCAAAATTTAATACTCGTACAAGTTCGTTGTTGCAAATTGAAATCCATTTCTAAAATTGTAAAAAATCGCCAACACACACAGAGATAGGTGTACTCTGGGCTACGTAACTTTTGCAAATGTCAAGCTATGGTGCTTAGATTTAGAGAGAATGTCAACAACAGATTTACCAACTTAACAAAAGAAACAGAACTCAAATCGGAACAATGGGAGCGCCACACAGTAGGTGCGGCCGGAAACTTTTCGATCAAGGTGGTATGTCGCAGTTTTTTATCATTCTTTTACTGGCCCATACCATCGCAATTTTTGGATGGCAGTGATATCCGTTTTAAGGTCTCCAGAAATTTATCAGGCGTTGCCGTTAGTTCGCTTGAAATTCTTTCGTCACCTTCTCTATTTTGACAACTTACCTAGATTCCGAATTCCTGAGTTTAGAATATGTCGAAGTAGTTGAAATGGACTCATCGCAGCATCTGCCTTCGAAATTGTCAAAGACTATACCGCCAAAAGTTCGTATTGTGCTTTGTCTGGATTATATCTATGCCCTGAACTTCACCCAGGTGTGATTGCGCAGGTCCGAGTGTTCAATTACATTCGCACAGTCCGACTTAGCATAATGCAAAATGTTGAATGCTGATGGCGGTTATCACCCTCTTTCTCAGACTGCTCTTGAGACGGCTTTGGGAAGTTAGCAAACTAATTAATACTAATTCTTTAAAATTGACAACCGTATATACAGGGCATTTAATTCAAATAAAAGTAAACTTGCATCCTTATTAACTACGGAAAGACAGCACAGATCTAATTTTTCAATTTCTGTCAGCGAATAATATTGATTATAAGGAAGTGCCCAGGCATCGGGACACGTTTACAGGAGCACTTTCTTCTCGGAGCAGCTGCGTCATTATTCCTTGAATTCATTAAGATAATTTTTTCAACGCGCTTGCAGCAACAATGCAAAGTTATTTGCATAATTTAATCGTTCTTATTTTTATCCAACATATCTAGTGTTTTCCAGCTTCCAATCGCAAGGATTCACTACGCTTAAAAAAAAAAATAAAAAAAAAAATCCCTGGGACCCCTTTAATACATTCATACAGACATATGTATGAATGAACATATATAGATGATCTCCTCATACAATGAACAATCACATATTGTGCGAGTCATGTGCAAGGAAACGCTTCCTTGAAAGATAGGGAAGAAAATTCCCACATATACGAGTAGTTCGTTGCCTAACTACCGCAATCTGTTTAGAAATCTAAGAACGATACTGGTCGTCACCCCCCAACACATCTTCCCTATATTTAATTCGAAGCAACAAGTAGTAGAATAACATTCCTACTTCCTGTATGTCAAGTTCAGATAGCAAAAATAAAAAAAAAAAATCCAAAGCAAAACAAAAGAACCGTAAAAAGTGACTAAGGGTGAAATACAAAATCTCTGCTCTATCTTCAATATGAATTCGCACGATAGAGTTCTTTTGATGCAGCTACAAAGAAAAATATAAGTCTACACATTTATACAGATACATACATATGAACTAAATTGTGTGGCGCCCAGTGTCTGCGGCAGTTAAAAAATTAGAGATGATTGTGAATTAAAATACTCTACTACTTAGAATATGTAGTTTTGCCTTCCTATTCAACTCTATTTTATTTGCATCCAGTTTAGTATATTTAGATACAATAACAATGTTTCTTTCTTGGTTTACTCTTTTACAAAGTTGGTTACTTAGTTATTTACTTAGGTGACGCTACAGCTCGGGGTGAACCTGAACCTCAACTACTAACAAGCCTCTCCAGTTAGTCCGATTAGCTAACTGACTCCAAGTCGTATGAGGTGCACTTCTAGTTGGTAAGGTCTCCATCTACTGCGTTGTCCCTCTGGGGACTAGAATCGAAGATGCAGGCCAGAGCATTGGTATCCATTCACTCCATACTATGTCCTAGCCATATCAGGCGACTGATGCGCAGTTTTCTGACTAGGTCGACGTCGTTGTTCAGCTCATATATTTCGCCGTTGAATATTCTCCTTCAAAGCCCGTCAACGCGAACGGGACAGAATGTCGCACGAAGGATTTTTCTCGAAACGACTGAGGATATTTTCATCCGCTTTCAATAGGGTCCATTCTTTGACTCCACAAGGTAGGACTGGGATGACCAAGGACTTATATTTGTATACAGTCGCCTTATTTGTTCAGGATAGGGCCTTACTACTTAATTGCCTTCTTAGCCCAAAGAAACAGCGATCGGCAAGAGTGATTCTTTGTTTTATTTCTGTTGAGGTGTTGTTGGAAGAATTTAAAGCAGATCCAAGGTAGACAAAATCCCCTACTGTGACGTTCTGTCCAATTCGTCGATGTTGGGAGCCCCTTCTTGTTAACAGATGATACTTGGTTTTGCTGGTTAACACATTTTGGCAGCTTCCGTTTCAATACTAGCGAACGCACCGGAGATTGTCCGCTAAGTTCACCCAATAATGTCGATTGGAAGATTGTGCCTCAAGTATGTTGTCAAAGAAGTCACATGACAGCGCGCCACCTTGTCTACTTAAAATCTTGATATCCTTCCAAACTTTCGGCAAGTGACACTTAGGGCCAGCATTGACCTGGATCACTAGCTTCTTAGAACTAATATCTTCACGAATATCAATATCTAAAGGGTGTTTTTTTGCAAATACAAATCGTGGTAATGACCATGATATTGGCTTTAGTGGAAAGACAAGTTAATGCCATTACTCCAAGAATAAAACCCAAATTGGAAGTTCAGTTGTTGATCTCCTTTTCGAGCAGCTCAGACCGAAGTTGCCATGTACATTTGATCTACCTGTGTAGACTAGCAACTTTAAGGAATCCAAAGTTGTGAAATCACACGATTTTGGAAGCCAATAGGCCATTTGGTGAAATTATGCACTCATCGAATGTTTCCCTCAATAAATTGGTCATGCCGCGTGCTGTGTGGCATGTCGCGCAGTTTTATTTGTTAAACTACAGCTCTTTCACATTAAAGCTATTCGACTGGGGAATGGACAGCGCTTACGGATCTATAGCGCTCACCACTGATATCATTTTTGAAGAAATATGGACCAATAATTCCATCCTTGGTCCGTATTAGGATGAAATTGAGTCTCATGGTTGAACAAAATTTCGTGGTGAAAAGAGTATCAAGAGCAATCTCGTGTTCATCCCATTCACCGAACGTACTATGCACACTATGGTCAAGCGGCTTCAATTCTTTTACAAGCTGGATTTTGCAAGCTCGTAATCCAGGATCTTTTCGCAAAATCTTCCATAAAGTGATTTCGAATAGACTCATTTGGGTTCTTCTCAATACGAAGTTGAATAGCAGCAAGAGGTTCTTCCTTGCGCCTTCTACGATGTCTCTGCAGAAGCGTACTATCAATTTGAGTATGGGAAGTGCCATTTTTATTTGAATTACTTGCTCGGATGAACGATTACGTCGATCGAAAAATTGGCATAGCGGACGAAAAGTTTCGCGAGCTGAATCACGATATACGAAATAAATTTTCGCAGTTTGCAAGCATCCATTTGTAGTAAAATGGCAAACCAAACTGATCAGAAATCAGCGGTCAGCTGCCAAATTTGCTGTCGCTGGGTGTCCTGAGCCTGAAAGGTGCAATGTTGTCCAAATCCAGTGAATAGCACCTTAATGTTGGGTCAACACGATACGCAACTTCTTAATACGTATTTCTAACTAAGAATAACATATATATTTAGACATATCTTGTGTTTTGTAAGAGCTCTAAAGGCATACTACTACTTAGGTGCCCGGCGTTATTTCACGGCACCTACTGCTTAATGTTACATAAAAATCCACTCAATTCTTTCTTTGAACGCTTTCCGGAAAATACATGCGGCTGATGGTCCAATTTAAAAAGAGCACTTCGAAAATTCTTTGGATACATATTGTTGGATGTATTGATTAGGGAAACATATAATAAGCAGATGAAACTGATATAGAACACCTACAATAAGAGCAACTCCATTAGCTGCATGAGGTTTAGCACATCTATCAAATGTGTGTTTTTCTAAGAGCTATAGGAACAAGAACGGTAGGAATTGATATCTTTATTCATTAGCAAGAATTTTTCATGACATTATTGCATTTTTAAATACTTCAGGCATATGGCTTCCTCGGCTGTCCGGAAGCTCATTTTATCGGTCCAATTTTCAAGAGTTCGGGTCTCCATCTCACCAACAATGCGTTTATTATTGACTTCCAAATAGCTTACAGTACACAGCATACACCAAGACCTTTACTTACCACTAAAAGAAGTAATCGAGTTGCGTCAAATAAGGTTTCGGTGATCAATTCAATGGCCCATACAATTTTTTCCTTGAATTGAGGCCCCGGTAAGTAAATTGTTTGCACTTTAAAACATAGTGGCATTCTGCTGGATTCTCCGATTTTTGGGGCTCCATATTTTCGAAGAAATAAGCATTGTTGGCCATTGACTATAACGCGAGCTCCGGCCTCATTTTTGGAAAAATAAGGACCAAAAGCCAAATCAGGGTCAATTTCAAGCTTGCTCAAGAGCCTAATCGCTTACTCCCTTAGGAAACCGCGATACCATGGCTTAATTTTCCTCTTTCAATACTTTCCACATAGTAAACGGTCAAAGGCAAACCTATTGCGAAGTAGCCGAATTAGCGATTCCCCATCCTTCACAACAGGATCACGTACAGCGGCTGCAATATATACAACACGATGAACTGAGTTAACGAATTCATCACGAGATCTTTTACACGTTTTGCGAATAGCACACCGATTTTCAAAAGAAATTTGAACGATAGGAAAGAGAAAAAGAACGTGTACATCCAACAAGACCCGAACAAAACCCTAAAGAGATGAGCAAGGAAATTTAATATGGTACTAGTCACAGTCGGTGAAGAAACCATTTCTATAGACTGCCTAATTACAGGAACGGTCAAAACTTTGCTGTCAGGGAGAATGAATCATTGAACTTGGGTGATGAAGGCTAAGATTTACGCCCACCCGACCAAAAAAAAATGCAGCAAAGATGGCAATCATTCAACTGAAGCATAACTAAGGTGGCCTGGAAGAAAACATGCCTGATAATAGGTAGTATCGTTTGCTGGATCCACAAGAACGGAAACCGTTTAAATTGCGCCAACGTTAGAGGCATCAGTATCCTTAGAATCGCGTATAAGGTCTTGTCAACGATTGGATTGGCAATTATCAGATCGGTTTAACAGCCGAGAGAACCACAGTTGACCAAATATTCAGATCCTATGGGAAAAACCAGAAAGTCCCGATTGATGCTTACAACCTCCATTTCGATTTCAAGGCCACTTATGACAACACTTATACAGGAAGCTAAAGCGACCAATACCCACTTTTGCTTTCACTGACAGACTGTTCAAAACAAAACACAAACGGTAAGGATGATTTAAAGTCCTAACTGAGGAAAAAACCAAGTGTTTGCTACATAAACGACCTGTGATGGCAAAATATCACATACACTTACAGCTTTAGCGATTTTGTCTTCCTCAGTTCCCCTATTAACTCTGTTAATGACACCACAGGAAGAGTTGTACTTGCGAATCAAGAAGCATTAAGGAGTCTCTAATTATCCAACTCCTGATCTATGACACGGAGACATGGACATTATCGTAGCCAGATGAAGATATGCCCGGAAGTTTTGAAGCAAAATTCTTTGAATATTTTTTGATCCCGTTTGGGCTTCCAGGCTTTTGAGGAGCAGGTACGTAAGTACTATGCAGTATGTACCGTCATCGGTTTGGTCAGAAAAGTTCGTATTAGCCGTCTGATACGACGCAAATGGAGAGCGAATGTTTATTTATGTACTGACTCCTTCTGACGCGAAACGTTGTTAATTTCTGCCTGCAACGCTTATCTACCTACCTGCGCAACTGGTGGCAGTTGACCAAAGATCTCGCTAACTGGAGAGATTTATTGGTTAAGGCCTATGTCCATCACGGCGAATATATTATGAATGATTTAGCACTCGATGTTAAACTAACCCCAACACCTTACGTTACCTAATTGAAATGTGTATGCATTCACTACATCTACTGTTTGTTAAACTTTCAAATAGCCTTTGAAAGTTTGAAATGACATAGTCCAATGTGGGCCATAATGTACATATACATATATGGCCCTATTTTCCTAGGCTATATCTTTCGAATAAAGTGTAAAAAAATTAGTGTTTTTTTTTTTTTAATTTTTAATATATTTGGGCATTCATCCATAAAATTTATATCACTTTCCGACAGGGTCTTACATTATGGCCCACCTTATATTTTGATAAGCTTCCCTGGAAGATAAGGAGAAAATCATTGATGCAATCGAAGGTAGATATGAGGGACAAAAATCAAGGCCAGGTAGTTCAAAATATCACATAAGATGGACAGAATACATATAAGGAGTGGATAGATAGAAAGTATACGTAACTGCTGAGTAAAATTAAGATCTAAGCGATTATGGAACTAATTTCTGCAGAGTCGTCATGATTGACAGGTCGATGGCATGATGCTAATTTAGAGTGTGTGGCGCAAAAAAATTAACAAGTTAGTCGCAGACTATAAAAATTTTTAGAATTATTCCTCATCTAATACGCATTTAAATTTAACTTCAGGTACATCTCATTTTATCAGTGCTCTGTATTAGCTTCGATTTGAAGCTGTTTTTCTTCTTGCTCATCCTGGGGATCAAAAATTATCCTTTAAATCAGCAGCTGCGAAGTCAGAAATTTTTGTGACTAAGTGAGTGATAGAATTTGACAAACATTAAAATGATGACAATTTGTCTGAATGGTAACAAGATAACCTTTAGAAAGGGACGGATAATGTTTTGATAGAAAAAGGTGGCGAGGTTTTCACAAAATCTTCCCTTGCGGTGAAGCCTTAGTTAACCGAAAAACACAAGTTACGTAGCCAAGAGTACATCTTTCACTGTGTGTGTTGGCGATTTTTTACAATTTTAGAAATGGATTTAAATTTGCAACAATGAACTTGTACTCGTATTAAATTTTGCGTAAAAAACGGATTTAATGGTGTGCGAACGTTGAAATTGTTTGAAAAGTGTTTCGGCAACGATTCTCTAAAGAAAACGGTCGTTTACCAATAGCACGAGCGCGAGCGGTTCAAAAGTGGTCGTGAGTCAATCGAAGATGATGAACGCAGTGGCAGACCATCGACATCGAAAACCGACGAAAACATTGATGAAGTAAAAGAAATGTTGGTCAATAAACGCAAATTAACCACCAGAGAGATAGCGGAGGACTTGAACATTGCCTATGGATCCGTCTAAGACATTTTGGTTTATGATTTGGGTTTCCGTCGTGTAGCAGCAAAGTTGGTACCAAAAGACCTCAATTTCATGCAGAAAAGAGACTGTGTTGACGTCGCAAAACAGGTGATTTGCGAGGCTGAATCCGATCCCACATTCATCAAAGGGATCATTACTGGAGACGAGACGTGGGTTTATGAGTACGACACGCAATCCAGACAACAGGCAAGTGAATGGCGTTCACCAAATGAGCCGAGACCAAAAAACCCATGTCGTGTTCAGTCAAAAAAGAAGGCAATGCTGACGGTTTTCATGGATCACAACGGTGTAGTGCATTATGAATTTTTGTCAAAAGGCCAGACAGTAAACAAAGACTATTACTCGTATTTGGGCGTTATGAGACGTTTGCGTGAAGCAATTCGTCGAAAGAGACCAGAATTGTGGGCAGAAAATTCGTGGATTTTGCACCATGATAACGCACCGTCGCACAGTGCCATCATTATTCGTAAGTTTTTGGCAAAAAATGTAATAACTATCATCCAACAGCCACCGAATTCACCTGATTTAGTTCCCTGTGACTTCTTTCTGTTCAATCGACTGCGGGGAACGCGTTTCAGCAGCCGAGAGGAAGTAATGGAAAAATCGCAGGAAACACTGATGGACATACTGAAAACCGAATATAAAAAATGATTCGAGGATTGGATCAAGCGCTGGCATAAGTGTGTTGCAGTCGATGGGGATTACTTTGAAGGGGACAATATAGATTTAGATGAATAAACTTATTCTTGTAATTTTCTGAATACTTATTGATCAAGGTGGTATGTATATGGTTTAGTTGAAGGTCGTCTACCAGATATACAACACCCCCCATCCTAAGTCCCAATTTAGTATACTCTAGGTTTCATCTGACTGGAGTATATGCAATCCAAAGAACTTTAGTCGGAACTCCTTATGGACAATTGGGCAAATCTCCCACCCCCCCCCCCCCCCCTTTTGAGATTGCAATCTGTCTTCTCCAGGAAGATGTTAAGTTTTCGTTTTAATGAAGTCGGCTGTTCATAAGGTGTGACTTGTAGGTCAAAATCGCAATCAGGCGTTAGGGCTATCCATCCGTCGATTCATTTTCCCTAGTACGACAGCATTTGAGAAAGCACTAAATTTGTAATCCTTTCTTGTTTCATCTACATGACTCGTACTACATAATCCAGATGAAACTTTAGAGTATCCAGAAAAAGAGGCGCAACTCCTGTCTTCAGGTAAAGCATGCAATTTGGAGGACTGCTGCAAAACCTGAAAACTCGCCTGATGAAGTGTCGTAGGAACTTCTCTACATTTTCGATGGAGCTGTAGCCCAGGACTTGAGCTGAATAGAAAGAGATGGAGGTTCTTCTTTTTTATTAGAGTTATATTTTTGCCTAGCGTTATGTGCTATATGTTTGCTGTTGATACAGCTGCTCCAACCATCACCGATTGCTCGCTTACCATCATCTTGTAGATGTTTGTTCATATTTAGGTTAGGTGCAAGTAAGGAGTAGTGAACTCCAAGATATTTATACTCCCGCACTATCTCGATATGCGCGTCTTGCAATTTCTACTTGTCACTCCGAGAGTATTTAACACCGCCGTCCCTAAATATCATCATTTTTGACTTTTACGGGTTTACGAGTTCAGTTAAGTAACAAAATGCAAGACTATACTTACTTATTTACTTAAATGGGATACAGTCCGGGTTGGACCAGGACCTCAGCCAACATGCCTCCCCAGCTAGCGCAGTTTTTTGCCAGCTGCCTCCAATTCCGTTGGTTGGGGTCCCCTTTTATTTGTGTGCGCCACCTAAGATGAAGTCGTCCTCTTGTCCCTCTGGATTTGAATGGCAAATTATATAGGCTGTGAAGCTGGTTTCCTTGCGCTCAGGGCATCGCTGTACAGGCTGAAACGTCTCCTCGATGTCCCGTTGATGCAAATGAGATCAAAAA
This sequence comes from Volucella zonaria, assembly GCA_963966105.1. NCBI lineage: Eukaryota > Metazoa > Arthropoda > Insecta > Diptera > Syrphidae > Volucella > Volucella zonaria. Next base: position 158,934,787 of record OZ014532.1, on the reverse strand, counting down.
GTGTCTGAAAGCATTTTCGTCTGATTTCGTCAGTGTCCAAACTTCTACACCGTAAAACAGCACTATGTTGATCAGTGTCCTTTTTCTTGTTCGAGGCAGGGCTTTACCACTCAATTGCATTCGAAGCCCAAAGAAGCAGCGATTAGCAAGATTGATTCATCGCGTGATTTCATGAGGAATTAAGGAGGTTGAAAAACATACCATATTAAACACTTTGCGCTTTAGAGGAATCTCAAGTCAAGAGCTTATTGTCCTTTACACCACACGCTTTTGTCAAACACACTGTACTCGTATTTGTTAATAGAAAAAGAAAAAAACTCTCATTTTATTGCATATTATATTTTTTATTTGAACGTTGTATTTTTCTACGACATCTTAATTAAATAGAAATTCTGATTTAATTATTAATTTACACTTTTTTTTTTCTATATTAACAATTTCATAGAGTCTGTGTTCATTTATGGGGAAATAGTGTGTATGAAGGTTTGTTATACTTGTAAAAATAACTTTCAATTGGAGGTTAGAATTAAAATATAAAATAATTCAAAATATTTAACTAATGATAACATTTTACTATTTATTCGATACCCAGTGTCGGTCGGTCGCTGCATATTTGTTTTTCAAACAAAAAGAACAAAACGAAAAATTAATTAAAAATGTATATATCCACTTTTGTTATAGTTTTCTTTTTTCTCTCTTCTTATTTCTAATGAGCCATTGCTAAAGTTTACGTTTACAATTGGGTTTTATTTAATTTGTTTTTATATTTTTTAGTTTTTTGTTTTTTTTTTTGATTTAACATCAAATTAAATTTTTATTTTTATATTTTACACAATGAAATTAAATTATTTATCAAAATGCCTACATCTAAAGATGTGAACCCATACACATGATGTACTAGTATCCATTTAGATGGTTCATTTTTGAAGGGATTTCTTTTTATATGCGGACATTTGAAATTATTAATTCGGGGTTTGTTTTTAAGATTTTATTTTTTTTTTTTTACATATGTAACTATGATTAGCTTATAACTATCAATATCTCTTGAGTCGCTGAGGTACACGTGTTCCTTTTATTTTTTTTTTTCAAATACAATATATATGTCCAGTATTACAGGAAAGTAATATTTAGTATTTATTTATTTATTTTTATTTTTAAATGGTTGACAAAACTCTTGTTAAGTATATGTTTTATATATATATAAATATAGATTATTTTTATTTTATTTTTTAAACAACATTTATTGCTTCAACATACAAACCTTACGCAGATGAGTTTATAATAATTTTTGGGTTACAATCTCATTCATCAGTAAATCTATCTTAAAATAGGTTTTTCTTTTTTTTTAAGTACATATCATTGAAAATAAAATTATCCCTGAATATGTAAGTGTATCGTTGCTATTGTATGCTATTTGGTGTAAATATAGCACAAAATCTATTTAAAATTTATTCTTTTAAATTTTTTATTATAATTATTATTATTATTATTATTTTCCCTTTTTTTTTTTAGCTAAATATTACAAGTGAAACTACGTTCAATAATTAAAATAATTTTCTAACATTGGATAGAACACAACTTCCATTATTTCAAATTGATTTTTGTTTTATTTATTTTTTTTACTTCTTCTTTTTCTTCTATTATTTTAGATGATGATTATACTATCTATTTCAATTTTTAATATTTTATTACTTTTTTTTCAATAAAGCCCAACAATGAGCGTGTCATATTGCCTTTCTCCATTGTCAATAAAACAATTTACGAAAGATTGTGGGGTATTATGGTATCTTTACGTTTACGTACTTTTTAAGTATCTCTTAAATAATTGTTACTTTTATTTACAACCGTTAAATTATATACTTAAAATGTGTTTTTAGATATGTTATAGGTTATTAAAAAAAAAAGGTTTCTTTTAAATTGTTTTTTCTTTATAAATTACATTGCACGTTTTCTTAGATACATTAATGTATATTATGTTTATGATATAATTACAATTTTTTTAAAAAGTTCGAATCGATTTATGAAGATTCTATTATTAGGTTTTGAGGTAGTTTTGAGTCGTCGATATTAAGTCTTTTCGTTGAAATAAAAAAATATTCAGAGGTAGATATGTTTTTGTGAATCTTTTGTTTGAATTCATTGAAGCTCAGTTTATTTTACAAAAGTACCACGCTAAATCACTAAAGGTATTACATTTGAAAATAGGGAAAAAATTTTTTTAGGAATGATGGTATAATGCTAGCTATCGTATAAGCCTGCGAAAGTAACATTAGTAACCTGTTTGCGAAGTACACATTTAGAAACGGTATGGCATGGAAAGATGAAACGAATATAGCAAAACCGATAAAGTGCGTCTTATATTAGACTTCGAATTTTGCAGAGTAAGTGTATAAAAAAGCTTTAGCAGGATCACGTGCGGTAGCAGTAGATTCATTATTACGGTACATAGAAGATGTACTCTCGTAATCAATAAACAGACGAAAAGCAGTGCAATGTCGAAGGACACGCAAAAGAGCTATTATTTTTAAGGTTGCGAGAGCTTGAAAAAAAAACTCTATCGCCGATATTTGTTGAAAAAGAGCAGCAATGCTTGCATATGGGGAGCAACGAAATTTGCAACAAGAAATGCGCTACATAACGAACAAGTCCCACGGAGTAGCATTTCCTCGGTTATTGCGCACGAAGACGATAGATTTAAGGGTTAAAAAAAAACAACCCGCGGCATCTAGTTGGACCGCATGGTCTGTGATTTTGTTTAATGAAACGTTGAAAGGCCAGTGGAGAAAAATATCCCATTGTATAAAGGCAAAGGCGATACGAGAAATTGCAACACCTGCCAATCGATGAAGTCAATATTCAATCCTGTGAAAATAAACGAGAGAGTTCTACTGTAGACAGTCAACAGAGCACTATATTTAAACTCCGGCTAAAAACGTGGCAGATACGACACGATGCTTCGAAATTTCTGCACATCGTCTTCATCGATTTTCAAAAAGTGTTCGATAATATTTTTAGAGGTTTTAAATAGACGGCGCTAAAATCTCAAAACGTACCCGAAAAATTTAAATATACAACGTTTCCGTTCCTTTTTAATATCGTAAGATTTCAAGTACATTGGTGAGTCCAAAATGATTTGCCGATGATAGCCCTATCATTGGCAACGATGTGACAGGCCTTCAGTCAATTCTTTATAATCACAAAAAGGCGTTAAATGAAGAAAACGGGCTAATAATCAATGTAAGTATCTGCATTGCTATTTTTCCGAAACCAGGAACCCAACTTCTGACTTTTTGTCGTTAACCATTAAGAAAATGGAGCGAAAAAACCGGAGTATTTTTTAATGAAAAAGTGTTGCAAACTTGGCTCGTAAACACGACCAGTCGTATGCCCTTTAACATGCGCATGATATTAAGAAAAATACAATTTAACGAAAAATGTTACGAAAGTCTGCTAATGTGAAAAAACCTACCCGTGGAGGTCTTCATATATATAGTAGCAACTAATGAAAAAACTTGAAGCTGAACAAATCAGCTGGCCTTATAATGTTAAACGTAAGACGATGAGAGATCCGTTCCAAAATGCAACAGAGGCTCAATTTCCAGCCGAACTAAAAATAATTGGATCCTCAAATGCAAAAACATCAGCAAACTCTTGGCCTCACTAACGAGTTGACTGGAATTAGAGCAGCCTGTAGAATTTTACTTACGTCACCAAATTAAGTGCCTCTGATATTAAAGAGTGCTAATATAATGGCACTGTATTTCAAATTTTATACTCTCCCTTCTCACCTCGTTCTGAATCAAGAGCTTTGCCTACTCTACTTCTTTCGCTGGTCTCAAAAAAACCCTGATCCTACCAAAAAATTTGGGAGAGTTGAACAAGAAATCGGGACAGTTGCCCGAGCCAACAGATGGTTTGGCTGTTGGCTTTCAATCACTGTCATTTACTGAATTCCAGGTGGTTGATATTTTTGACAGATGTCAAACAATCTTTGGCAATTTTAGTCATGAAGTCATTTACCACGCAACAATGCATTTTCGTTATGCAATCTTATTACGAAAATGGCCGATCTGTAAAAGTAACATTTCGTAAAATTCGTGAATTTTTCGGTCAACATAATCGCCCTAGTGAGTCCGAAATTCACCCAATGGTGAAGCGTTTTGAAGAAAGTGGTTCGGTATCGGGTCAAACACCATATCAGCACACTCGGGCAGTACGTACACGCCAAAACATCAGCACTGTGAGCGAAAGTGTTTAAAACCAGCCAGACACGTTACCGCAACATGTTGACCGGCTATTTTTTTCCCCCAAAATTGAATGAATTGGGTCTGGACGATCTTTGTTTTCAACGTGATGGTGCCACCGCCCACACAAGCCATCAATCAATCAATTTATTGCGTGTGAAATTTGAAGATCGCATTATTTCGGTTAGAGGAGAAGTTGATTGGCCTCCTAGGTCATGCGTTTTAACACGTTTAGACTGCTTTCTGTGGGGTTATTCGAAGGGTGAGGTCTATGCCAATAACCCAGCGACGATTCAGGTTCTCAAACATAACATTCAAACAAAAATTGCGGCCATTGACCCATTTATTCTTCAAAAAGTCATCGATAATTTTGACCTTCAGTTGGTCTGTGACCTTCACCACAGAATCCGTGGTGGTCATATGAACGATGTTGTATTCCATTCCATTGCCATAGCCCAAACTTTATTAATCCATAAAATTCTACTACATTGATTTCACAATAAATTTGTATTTACAATAATTTAATGAAAACTTCCACACTAGCTATTGGCTCACCCTACCTGCCGAGGTTTTTAAGGCAACAAGTAGAGCGCCTACACCAATTCAGTTCCATGCTTTGGTCGGAGGGAAGTATGCTCGACGAATGTAATCTTAACATGGTTTATCCCACTAAAAGAGAGAGAGTCCAGTTTTGGCATCCATCCGAGATTCATTAGATTGTGCAGAATAACGATGGAGAACGCTCGTTGCTCCGTAAAGTTCGGAAACAAGTTCAACGAAACCATTGATCTCAAAAAAGAGTTTAGACAAGATGATGCGTTGACGTACATTAGGTGCGCAACTAAGTTCTCGCCAATAGATGGCTCCAGCAATAAGTTCTGATCGATTTTGACATATTCAAAACGTCATGAACCAAGCTTGGCCATATGGTAAACAAACCGTTTTGATACATTAGTGATTATGTTTTGGCGTCATATAAGTGCATTTGGTTGTGTGAAAATGTCTGATTTTGTGCCAAATAATCATCATTTGCGGGAAGTGTTGATTTGCTTCTTTCATTCGAAGAAAACGGCGGCTGAAGCGCATCGAGAACTCCAAAAAATTTACGAAGATGCTGGTCTAAATGAAACAAAGTGCCGTGATTAGTTCCGTCGCTTTAAAGACGGTGATTCCGATGTTGACGACCGTCCGCGCGAAGGAAGGCAAAAATCCTTCGAATACGCTGAATTGGAGGCATTGCTCGATGAGGATCCGTGCCAAATGCAAGGAAGAGGTTACTTCAACATTAGGAGTTACCCGCCAAGCCATTTCCAAGTGATTGCATGCGTTGGGAATGATTTAAAAACAAGGAACTTGGGTTCCTTATGCATTGAAGCCAAGGGACGTTGAACGTCGTTTTTTCGCCTGTGAACAACTGCTTCAGCGGCAAAAAAGGAAGGGTTTTCTTCATCGCATCATGACGGGTGATGAAAAATGGATTTATTACAGCAACTCAGAGAGAAGAACGTCATGGGTCATGCTTCTACGTCGTCGGCTCAGCCAAATATTCACGCTGCGAAGGCTATGCTGTAGTGGAACCAGGTCGGTGTTATTTATTATGAACTGTTGAAACCAAAGAAACCATTACAGGGGAACGGAATCGACTTCAGTTGATGCGACTGAGGCAAGCACTGCATGAAAAAGTGATTCTACAGCATGACAACGCTCGGCTTCATGTTGTAAACCCGTTAAAACCTACCTGGAAACGCTCAAATGGGAAACCCTACCCCACTCGCCATATTCCTCAGATATTGCGCCGACCGATTATTACTTGTTCCGTTCGATGGCACATGGTCTGGCTGATCAGCACTTCTGCTCATACGAAGACATCAAAAAATGGCTTGATTCGTGGATAGCTTCAAAAGATGAACGGTATTCGAGCTCTGCCAGAAAGATGGGAAAAGTTGTAGCTAGAGATGGGCATAAATGGTATGAATGCTCCATTTGTAACCAATAAAGTTGCATTTTCATCAAAAAACTCTTACTACTAATTTAGTTGCGTACCAATAATATCATACTTGAGAAAAGTGTGAGAATTTCGTGTTTAACTACTGCCAGTCGCTTTTGATATTGGTACTATTGGCAGCACACAGCGAACTGTCACTGATGTGTTTTTAGGTATTGAAACAAAGTCAAGTATTAAAAAATAGTCAAAGTGCCGATACTATCAACATAGTCTCCTTCTACAGTGATACAATCATTGCAGCCAGCGCCTCTCTAACATTTATATGCCTTTCTTAAAGAATGATTTGTCCAACCCTTTAAAATACGCTTCAGTTTCGGCGATCACCTCTTCATTGGAGCCTCGTTCCGGCGAGCATTTTGCGAGGTTTGCGAACAGGTAATATGATCCATGTTTCTTCCAATGTTATATACCGTATGAAAACAATCTTTTTAGTTCACTTAAACAAGCTCCAAACAGCGCTCTGAATCATCAACATGTTGTTGTTCTTGGTCAACTGTGAGCAAACGTGATACCCATTCGAACAGAGGTTTCGCATACCCAAATACTCGTGCAAAACATAATCTACTATATATGGTCTATTAATATCTTTACCATGTCAGCTATCTTCCCCACTTTCCCTTTACGGTTGTTCAAAACGATTTTGTTGAGTTTTTTTTAAGTTCTCCGGCGTAACAGCCTCACTTGGGGAGTCCAGAGCGTTTGAATTCAGCAAATCAGCTTTCGACGAAACAGATTTGTACCATGATTTTAAAAACATCGGAAGGTGCGTCACTAAAACTTCAACATCTCGATGATTAATGGTGGAATGTCATTAGACACGTGAAGGTTGGTACTGTCTAATAATCGCATCGATATGTTATTAGAGTCGCCATCTATGTGTCAGTATCAAGACTTTTCGAGTCAGCTGTTATGCATATCATCAACTAATCGGTTAAAACTTTGAGGTACATGTAGTTAATGATTTTGAATACCTCGGTTCCACAATGAAACCCCATAATGACATCTCATCAGAAATCACTCGCCAATCGCTGTTTCTTTGACCAAACAAGCCAATTGAGTAATAACGTCTTGCCTAAGGAAACTCTGCATAAGACCCTAATCATCACAGTTCAGCTCTAAGGCACGGATGCATTGAGGTTAGCAAACGCGGATGATTTCTACTCCCGTTTGCCTTAACCGGCTTTAAAGCAAGAGATATGTTACTAGTATAACAGATAAAAGTGCACATTAATCGCCACAGATGGCTAGAAAATGTAGAGCGAATGAATGTTAACGCTCCAGCTAGAAGAGTCATCGATTCCTACACGGAGGGACGACACAGCAGAGAAACACCCTGGAGAGGTCTGGATAGGTTTATTTGTTGACGTCAAGGTCCACTGAACTCAAGATCAAACTTCAGTTTAAGTAATCAGTAATGACAGAGTTTTTGGTGTTGACATCGTTTTAAAGGCTAAAGCCTGCGTTTTCCAAAACATTGCCACTAAATATACATATTGTCCTAGATGGATGGTATGTGAAATGTTTGCATCTTTTCAATCTGATCAAAGAAAAACAACCTATTTGACTTTCATAATAAATGCCAAGGATGTCACCGGAATGACGATACATACTATATGTATTGTAGGTGGTTAAAAATTAATGTTTCCAGAGAATAAGGACATTACGAGAAGTAAAATATATCGATGAAGCAGCGGTGGTTACCATTTTATAAAACAAAAGCTCAACACCAATGAAACTTATTATGTATAGGTATATTAATTAGTGTGTACGTATGTATGTTTCACTGATTTCTACACATGTACAAGTAAATTAGTGTTTTTTCTTCATTTAATCTTCTCTTTTAGTTTAATTTAAATTTCGTTCCTTAAACAATAAAGGTACTGTCATATGTATTGCATGATCTTTGATTGTTAGTCATTTTATTTTAAAATAATATTACATATTATAACAATGATATGATTGTATTAAAAAGAAAAAGAACCAAAATATAATATAAAATAATCAACAAAATTGAACAAAAGTATTTTCAACAAAAAAAACATTGCTTAAATGCATTGAGAATGAGAGAAAACAAATTGAATACACATTGCATATATTTGTTTTTGTGCCTTGGGTTTTTTGTTGGTTTGTTTTTTTTTTTTTAAGAAATTGCATTACATACTACTATTTTATTTACAATATTATATGTGGTTGTAAACTTACGGCTACAATGTTTACGCTTTACGTTTATCCCTGTTTTCTTTCGTTTGTAACTTGTCGGTTTTGAGCTGATTGTGTTATTTTTTTTTGTAAGTATCGGGTGCAAGTTCATCAACATTTGTATGTAGTAGTAAGTGCTCATTTTTTTTCTGAAAAAAAAAAATAGTAAAATATTAAATTAAAGAAATTCACCTTCTTTTTTAATAAATGTGTTTTATTCAAATAGTTTGCAATATTGTTAATTGGAATGCCACAGGGTTTCGAGGCAAAACTGTAGAGTTCACAAACTTGTTAAATACAAGCAAAATCATATGCTTTTATTACTGAGACTGGTCTACAACAGCAAGAAAAAAATCTACCTATCAACATCTGTTTTCCAATGCTATCCAAAGGATCGAATCGACAGTAGAGGTGGGGGAGTTGCAATACTTATTAGAAGATCAATTCAACATTCGCTCTTACCTATTACATGACCAAAAAGTTCCCCGAATTTATTCAGAAAATTAAAAATACAAGTTTATTCATCTAAAGCTACATTATCCCCTTCAAAGTAATCCCCATCGAATTATGCCAGCGCTTGATCCAATCCTCGAAACATTTTTTATATTCTGTTTTCAGTATGTCCATCAGTGTTTCCTGCGATTTTTCCATTACTTCCTCTCGGCTGCTGAAACGCGTTCCCCCATAGTGGTTTTTTAACTCATTTGAACAGAGAGAAGTCACAGGGAGCCAAATCAGGTGAATTCGGTGGCTGTTGGCTGTTGGATGGTATTTGTTGCATTTTTCGTCACAAAATTACGAATAATGATGGCGCTGTGCGACAGTGCGTTATCATGGTGCAAAATCCACGAGTTTTCTGCCCACAATTCTGGTCTCTTTCGGCCAATTGCTTTACGCAAACATCTCATAATGCCCAAGTACGAGTAATACTCTTTGTTTACTGTCTGGCCTTCTGGCAAAAATTCATGATGCACTACACCGTTATAATCCATGAAAACCGCTAGCATTGCCTTCTTTTTTGACTGAAAACGACGTGTTTTTTTTTTTGGTCTCGGCTCATTTGATGAGCGCCATTCACTTGCCTGATGTCTGGATTGCGTGTCGTACACATACTCGTAAACCCACGTCTCGTCTCCAGTAATGATCCTTTTGATGAATGTGGGATCGAATCCAGCCTCGCAAATCATCTCTTTTGCGACGTCAACACGGTCTCTTTTTTGCATGAAATTGAGGTCTTTTGGCACCAACTTTGCTGCTACACGACGGAAACCCAAATCATTAACCAAAATGTCTTGAACGGATCCATAGGCAATCTTCAGGTCCTCCGCTATCTCTCTGATGGTTAATTTGCGGTTATTGACCAACATTTCTTTTACGAGTACTTCATCAATGTTTTCGTCGGTTTCCGATGTTAATGGTCTGCCACTGCGTTCATCATCTTCGATTGACTCACGACCACTTTTGAACCGCTCGTGCCACTGGTAAACGACTGTTTTCTTTAGAGATTCGTTGCCGAAACACTTTTCCAACATTTCCAACGTTCGCGCACCATTAAATCCTTTTTTTACGCAAAATGTAATACAAGTTGGTTGTTGCAAATTTAAATCCATTTCTAATATTGTAAAAAATCGCCAACACACACAGAGATAGATGTACTCTTGGCTACGTAACTTTTACAAATGTCAAGCTATGACGCTAAGATTTAGAGGGAATGTCAGCAACAGATTTACCAACTTAACAAAAAAAAAACAGAACTCAAATCGGAACAATGGGAGCGCCATACAGTGGTGTGGTGCAGGAACTTTTTGATCAAGGTGGTATGTACATATTGAGAAATTAAGTTAACTTTGAGTTTGAACAAGCTGAAGATAGGTTGAGGCGCAGACACGTCAATTCGACTTATCAACTTGGGTTTCTAGGCTAAATTTCAACTCAACGAAGCATTAAGCTTGAAACTGAGCTGAGCCGACTTTATTTCAATTCAGAAAGCTTAAATATGTGTCCTACCCAAACTTCAAGTCAGTTTCGACTTCACCATGTATTACGCCTGTCTAAGGACTGAAACGAATAAAATTTGGAAACTTTAAAGTAAAAAAAAACCATATTTTCATAATTCATGTAAATTTTTTTTATTATCTTTAAAACTCTGTTTTTATTAAATTCATTCACAATTACAAAAGATAAAAAACATTATTTGGGTTCCCATGCCTTCCTCAACTTCTTTCGAATGTCCTTCATAAGGTGACATTTACATCCGTGATCTTTTTGGACGCTCTTTTCCATTTAGCACTAAAATCGTTTACGTCCTTTGCACACTGCTCACTTTTTCTCAATTTAGCTTTGACCAAAGCCCAATACCTTTCAATGGGACGGCACTGTGGAACATTGGATGGATTCATGTCTTTTGGGACAAAGTCGACATTTTTAGCAACAAGAAAGCTCAACGTCGGATGAGCATAGCGAGCTGAAGCTAAATCTGGCCAAAATAATGTTGAACCCTCGTGTTTGTTTAAGAAAGGAATCAACCGTTTTTTTAGGCACTCGTTAATGTACACTTCTCCGTTAATTGTTCCCGTTGTAATAAACGATGAGCTTTTGTGTCCACGTTGGCAAATGGCCTGCCAAACGAGATATTTTGACCCGAATTTTTCCATCCGAATCGATGTTGTTGATTGCGGAAGAATCTCAGCTTCAAACGAGTTGTAAAACTGCGCACCTGGAAGAGTAGTAAAGTCGGCTTTGACATATGTTTCGTCATCCAAAACCAAGCACGCATTAAAATTTACAGATTTTATTCGTTTCAGTCCTTAATACCTTCCTGAACGAGCACCCCCTATATGGAGATATGATTTGATCTCTATACAGGATGTCATGGATAAAGTTTCCGAGAGTGGGAATTCTCTGACACATTTTTTGAAAAAATAAAAAGATATGAGATCGCCCCTTTAAGATATAGCGGTTTTAAGCAAAGAGTTGCATTGCCCTGTACTGCATTCTATTGAACGTGTCCTCCTTAGAACTAAGTTTTGTGTGCTAAAAACTCAAAAAGTGTGGTATGGTAAGTAAGTATGAGTACTTTAAACGTCTGAAAGTAACTTTCGCTTGGCGGAATTGTATGGAAAGTAATTCAAGTTTAAAGTAATAAGGCAAAATCAAATATCTATTAGTCGGATACGTATTTTATTTACGCCGGAATTTTATACCTTCAAAATAGTTCTTTGATTAGGCAATTTAAATTTATTGGAAAGGCGGAATCCCTTTTTTGCAGTCGGGTACTACCTTGCAAAACCGAAAAAAGAACTCTAAAATTATTTGCATTACCAGTTTGTTCAGCATATTTTTTAATTCTGAAAAAATACAAGAATACGCAGACATGTACTAAATGAGATCGTAATACCATCACACACATTAAAGAAGCTACAAGCAGGATTCTGAGAACCGCTTTTGGATGAAAACATTTAATCTATGAACGGATGAGTCCGAATTCATAGGGGATGGGATTACTAGTTTCCTCAGTATGCAATCCTGGGCAGAAAATAACCCCAACTCCACAAAATAGAGGCTTTTCAACACGAGTTTAACGTCAATGTGTGGGATTTTGGATAACAAGCTAGTCGGTTTTCCTTAAAGCTTGATTAGCTTGCCTTCGTGAGAATCGAGCCAACAAGATGACTAGAATATCCAGACTTAGCCCAAATAAATTTTTGTTTATGAGGACATTGTTTACTCATCAGAAACAACAATTTTACCGTGACTTGAGCCATAGAACTGCGAAAATAAGAACAAGTGGAAGAAATTGATATTTTCAATAATTTCGTTGACGGCACAAGTCTGAGATAGCGGTAGTCGTATCTTGGTTGCAACTAGGTTAGGTAGTAGTCAGAGTTTACACTAGTCATTCGGAATTTTTGAGCATTCATAATACTCGAGGAGTGTCTTGCGTCGATGGCAACATGACCAATCTGGATAAAGGAAAGCGTGTGCTAGGTGTAGTGATATTCTGTCCCGCAGAAAAGTCGATTAGCCAAAGTCCATTTGCAGACATGGTCTTGTGTAGTCCCCGCTTTCAAAAATCACAATTGATCTTGTTCGCTAGTACTCTCAATGTTCAGGTTTTAAACCCCTGAAAAACTCGTGGATCATTTGGAACAAATCTCTTCCTCGTCATTCAAACTTATTTCAAAGACAGGTCTTGAACTCTTGAAACGTTTCTTTTTATCCACATACTTCAGCTTGCTCTCAGTTTATAATTTGGACGTCGCAGTTTAGTTTTATGCACTTGAGTGTCTCAGATACTGGTTGACTGATTGCTTTTGTAATCACTGTTCTATTTCTTAGTGTTTCTTAACTGAGAAAGTAGATGAATTTAAATATCTTGTAATCATCATCGACTCAAGAGTGAGCTTGTCAAACCACATACAATCTCTGAAAAAGTATTTCCAATTCACTCTCAGACATTTCTTCTACTTACGAAATATCTGCTCCAGAATTCCTTTAAAACATTTTATAATGGAATTTTCCATTCTAAGCTTCAATAAGGTACATACATATATGCTGTGCGGAAGGTTCTGTCCTGTCTCCGACACTCTATTTAATTTTCATTAATGATCCTTGTCTACTACTTCTAATCCAATACGAGGGTTGCCGGACAAGTTTCCGAACAATGATACAAGACGTTTTTTCCCAAAATTTTTTTTTATTATTCTATATAGTCTCCTTGTAACTCTAAACACTTCTTCCAGGAATGCTCCCATCTCTCTAACCCGTCCAAATAGTACTTGGCGTTTTTCTCTGCAAAATAATTGTTCACGAAGGTGATTGCCTCCTCATTTGACGAAAATCTCTGTCCTCCGAGCGCAGTTTTTAGATGAGGGTACAAAAAGAAGTCGCTTGGGGCTAGATCTGGTGAATAAGGCGGATGGTCAAGCAGTTCAAAGCGTAATTCATGGATTTTTGCATTGGCAACCGCTAAGGTGTGAGGCGGCGCGTTGTCTTGGTGAAACAGGATTTTCTTTTTCTGCAAATGTGGCCGTTTTTCCGCAATTTCTGCCTTCAGCTTGGCAAGTAATGATGCGTAGTATGCTCCTGTAATGGTTTTTCCTTTTTGAAGATAATCGATTAAGATAACTCCTTTACTATCCCAAAAAACAGTCACCATCACTTTCCCGGCCGAAAAAACAGTTTTTGCTTTTTTTGGAGCCGGCTCGCCCTTTGCAGTCCACAGTTTTGACTGAATTTTTGTTTCGGTCGTGTAATGGTTTGCGCCTAAACTGCGCCAACAGAGCATTGGAAATGTTCATTCGAACACATTCGTCTAACGTAAGCAAACGCGGCACCCAACGCGCGGACAGCTTTCTCATGCCTAAATCTTGATTTAATATGTAACAAACACATTCTTTGGACATTTTCATAACCTCTACCATCCCTCTCACTTTAATTCGGCGGTCGTCTAACACCATTTGGTGAACTTTAGCAATGTTATCGTCAGTGGTTGCAGTTTTTGGACGTCGCGAACGTTCATCATCGCCCAAGCTCTTACGGCCACGTTTAAATTCAGTTGCCCAAAATTTCACTGTGCTAAATGATGGTGCAGAGTCCCCATACACAGAATCCAACTCATTTTTGACTTGCGTAGGCGTATTGCCTTTCACAAACAAGAATTTAATAACAGCTCGATACTCAATTTTTTCCATTTTCACAAAAAACACTCACATCGACTCACTCAAACGACTGTCAACTAAAAATTGCGCGTCCAAAATGACTGAAACTTCAGTAAGTAACTGTCAAAAGATGCACAACTAACATTCACTAGCTTTTATTGACGAGTGCAGCTATATTTACGTTGCGGTCGGAAACATTTCAGGCAACCCTCGTATATTCCTTTGCTGATGACAGTGCTTTTTGTTTTTCATATTCGTTTCCGAATTCACGTCCCTGCTCTTCAGCTGCAGAACGGGAACGGCAGCGTATGTTAAGCTCATTAAATTCCGATATTAACAGCATAACCAATGGGGAACTACTCGTGTCAACAGAGTGGAATTTAATGCTTCCAAAACTCAATGCTGTCTGCTGTCATTTAAGCATCATCAAAACCGATAAACTTTCCATTCTCGGTATGTGTGTCAATGACAATTTACGTTGCAATGACCACATATTCGGTATCGTCAAAAATGCGAAATGTCCAGGTTTGCTAAAGCGATGTAAGAAATATTTTACCCCCTCTGATCAGGCCTGAATGACTCGATCTGCAACCGACTTCAGACTGCTATAATTTCCAAACCGTTCATGACAGTGAGCTCAAATTTTGACACATGACAGATAATTTTATTATTTACAAGTTTTTTAAACGATTTGCGTCTCAGTTGTGTTGGCAAATTTTAATCCGCGATGGAATTCAAACGTGATAGTGTGATTGCTTTATATTTGGCTGGAAAACCACAAGTAGCTATCGTTAGAGCCCTCCAACACCTCAACGTGAATAAATCATTTGTGTCTCGAACCATAGCTCGTTACCGTGATACTGGCAGCGTTGCAAAACGCCATGGAGGTGGTCATAAAAAAACAGCAACATCGGCAGAAATGGTTCGGAAATGAGCTTGGGCTCAAGCCATTGAAATTCCGAACGTGGTTTTTTCGATGAGTCGGCATTTGTTATTGAGCAATATTTTTGGACCGTGGCGTCAAAATTAATGCGATCGTATACCGTGAAACTATCGTAGAGGCAGTATTGAAGCTTTGGGCAAACAATCATTTCGGTCGGAGACCTTGGACATTTCAACAAGACTCGGCACCGTCTCACAAAGCGCGCATCAACCAAGATTGATTAAAAAACAATGTTTCACACTTCATTTCTTCGACACAATGCATTGAAAATTCCCCGGATGCAAATCCGTTGGATTTCTCTGTCTGGGGTATTTTGAAGGCGAAGGTTGGCACTAAAAAATACCAAAGTTTGGAGCACCTCAAACAAGCATTTCGCCGGGAATGGACCACAATACCGCAGAGCCACTTGCGTACAGCGTGCGATGCTTTATTCGACCGTCTCAAGGCCATTATTCGCGCTAAAGGTGGACATATTGAAAACTACTGATACAATTTGAAAATTGATGTATTTTCCAACATTTTTTGCTTTGGCACAATAAAATTATAGCATTTTGAAAAGTTGGAGTTCGAGTCATTCTCCCTGTATAAGGCGTTTATCCGCCCGATATTGGAGTACAATGCTCACATCTGGTCAGATGCTCCTAAAACATCTCTGCACCTGCTAGATAAAACTCATAGGTAATACTAATATCAGTCAGTCAATTGACACTGGCGTCGAACACCGACGTAATGTCTTACTTTGTTTTATCGCTATTTCCACCACCAATGTTCCATGGAAATCGTCAGTAGCATTCCGCCCATTCAAACATTTAACCGTAACACCCGTCTCGCTATGAATGCTCATCAGTATACCCCATTTTCGGAAGTACTCTAAAATATCGTGATTCGTTCCTAAGCCGTACAACTCGCTTATGGAATACCCTGCCGAGCTCTCTATTTTCTGATCGTTATAACTTGCCAACATTTAAAAACAATGTACATCTGTACCTCTCTTTTCTTCCTCCATAAATTTCCTTCGCCTGCGCTGTGTGCAAACATTTTAAGCGCACACAAATCCTTTATGAAAAAAAATCCTAATAATATTAAATCCCTTTTAATTTCCCAAAAACACACATTACGTAAATTGTCCCGAAAACCGGTTAAATACCACTGGTTTTCCACTGTTCCTTGACCTGAAGATCCTACTTTACTGTTTTAAAGTACTAAAGACGTTCTTTATGAAGGGCAACCGTAATTGTCGGATAATGCCAAATTATAATTTACGAAGAAACTTTTTAAATGCCTACTTTTCGTAATTTTTACTATATGGTATTTCCTCATCTCGCTTATTTAATAAGTATTGGCCTTTCAACTGTAATTACGATGATATAGAATCGATTACTTTTGACATTCTGGTTTAGTCCTGTTATAGCTTTTCTGTAACTTATTTGTTGTAACATAAGCAATTCAGATTTTTTTAGTTAATTTACTTATTATTGTTTGCAGCTTTATATATTGTACTTTAACATGATATTTTTTACGTTCCTTTTGTTTGAATTATTTATTATATTGTTGATAAACAGTTTTGTAAATAGCTTATTTTAAGCAAGTTCGCTCCACCTTAGGTGAGCTTCATTTTGAACTCTTAATACTGAAGTAGCATTCAACATGTGTGCTACAAAGGTAATCATATTAGTCCAATATTTTCGACCACTTTTTCGAGTAACACACCGTTCCCCGTTTAACTAACATTGCGAATAACAGTCACAACATTGGTGTCCATATCGTTAATACTCGTAGTTACTAGTAGATCCGTATTAACCAATGTGCTCAGGTGATCCCAACGAAAACAGGTATGTTTCGCAAAATCACCCTCTCGCCAAATTATGACTTTTTCCCAGACTTTTATAGATACGGCCCCCATTTTGTCTGCAATAATTTGGTTAGTGATTGTGTATTTATCATAATTTTTATGAGCCCACAACATGTCAACACCTGTAAATCATGCAGTCTGTAAATCAAAATACACATATGTACATACATGCGTAATAAGAGTAATTCCCGACTATCCTTCGTAAAATATTTCATGTTCACGAGATACGACCATGTCCTATATCTTATGGCTAATACAAACTAATACAAAAGGAGTGCAATTGGTTTGCTCTAAACAGATGTTTACTAAATAAACTAAAGGCAAGTCTCGATGAATCTGAATCCCACATATCACTTCCAAAGTGGAATAGCTGGTGAACGAATCCGACGTCGGATTCTGTTTTAGATCCTAAAACAACTCCTGTTTACCCCCGCCATCACATATTTGCCACAGTCAGCATCCGCTTTTATCCACAAAACTAATAATACGTCTACACCGTGGTGCCTGGCCGAGTTACGCATACCGTCAAAAGTTGCGTTGTCGAAAGCACCCTCAATATCGACGAAAATATTCAGCGCGTATTCCTTTCTGTCAAGTGCGCCTTCAATTCTGTCTACCAGATTTTGAAGAGCACCCTCACAGGTAAGCGTGTTGCACCGTAGACAGAGGATGCATTCGCAAGACAGTTTAGTGTATATGCAACCTTCTCTCCATGCTCTTCAACATGAAGGAAGTCGGACTTATAGGTCTGAAGCTCTTGGCGAGCGTGTAGCCCTCTTTTCCGATTTTCGGTATTAAGGGCTACTCTCACTGTTCGCCAGGGTTCCGGTACGTATGTCAGTGCCAAGCTAACTGGGAAGATTCTCTTCAGAGTTACCAGCAGCTGATCTATACTTTTTTGTGTCATAACTGGGTATATGCCATTTGGGCCAGACGACTTGAAGCCATCAACATGCAACAACATGTTTAATGGCCTCAACCGTCACCACAACCGATAAGATGTACCACTTACGGCGTGTTGTGTTATTCAGCTCACTAGCAGCTTCCTTAATAGGAGCTGGTTCTGATTAGGTTACTGGGAGGTGAGCCTGAAGTATGAAACGCAGTCTCTACTTTCGACCATCAGATTTTCTGAGTGGCTATAGTCTGGTTGATTATCTCCCTTTGAGGACTTTGGTTTCACGCACAGTTTCGATTCATTCGGAAAAATCTGTATAAGAGGCAGTCTTCGAAATTCGAATAAGCTTCTTATATTCTTTTTGCTTCGATCTGTAAGGATTCCAGTCTTCCTCCAAATTAGTCTGAAGTGACCTGTTTGGAAGTTTTCTGGTTTCTTTTAGAAGACGCTACTGATCTGCGTTACGAGGGTAGTCCCAGAAGTACCTGACCTAACAAAGAAAACACAAAAAATATGGGGAAAAATATGTTATTCTTTTTCAACAACAACCGTCTATACGTTAGGTCGGGTATCTCTGGGACTAGTCTCATACACCAAGGAACGGGCGATCGGCAGGATCGCTTTCTAGCTGGACATGCCATTTCAAAACTTCATTCAGCTATTGTTTTGTCCGAAGCTTAGGGAGAGTACTGTTGGATGTGTTAAGCTTCTGCTTAAATCGTGTCCAATTGGTTTTCTACGAATTCCTCGTCTTCAACAAGGTCGAGACCTCGCATCCGATTCTGAATTCGATGTACCTATGGTCTGACATGCAGATCTCCGATAGTATTTCCAACCTGTAATCTCCTTAGCGTATCTTTCGGACAACATTAAATTGGCGGAGAGCCAACATAGTTGACTGACCAATGGAAGAAGCTAAGAGGTATCGATACCTTCTGACCAATATCTTTACTAATTCAGAACTGAATCAGGATGATCATAGTTGCATTGCATTACAAATAAAACAGTTCTTTTGAATACGGATTAGTATATTAGATTATAAAAGACCAGATCTAGATTTGCTAAGGAAATACCATTTACATTTCCCCTTGTTAAATGACAATTCCAAGCTTAACTAGCAATTTTCTTAGAAAATGAACCAGAAACATTAAGTCTGTTACTAGAAAAAGGGATTACCTGAATAGTTTTACCAACCATGTAATGCAACACAGTCCTCTGATCACCGATTTCGGAAGACCAGTTGTAGCCTTAGATTTCTTAAGAGGGAACAAACTAAATACTGTAAAGCAATTTTTGCGATTTTCCCAATCTAGCCACATCATCTCTTCCTTAAAAAGACATCTTTCAGTAAACAACTTCCTCTGTTTTCCACGCTGAATTCCTACTCGACCAAATTTAGAGAAGATACAGTGCTAAAAGTAATCTGAACTTGCAACATTGTTCTTGAATAGTGTGAAACAATGAGGAGATCGATCTTCGGAACAAGCTTTATGGAGGTACCGGCGGCTAAGGACCATTTAGATAAAAAACAATTTTTTGGCCTACTGCATTGAAAACAGATTTTCTTGGATTAAGTCCTAAGAATTGAGTTGATCAGAGAATGTAGGCTACGAACACAGTCACATGGGGGATGTTTTATTGAAAATGCAGTCGGTCCAATATACCATATTGGAATCAAACCAACGATTTTGGATGAATATTGCTTCCATATGCTGCTCCAAAATGCAAATTTATTATCTTCTCGTAAGAAGGAGGCGAGCATTATAAGGGGTGTGCCAAAATTCACTCAAGATTCAAATGTTGCCAACGAAAAAAAGACAGTGTAATAGCTGACAGTTCAGGGTTGTTAAAAATGGAGAGCTACGCGTGAAAACAATGCGTTTTCATTGTTGAGTAATATTTTAAAAATAATGCAGATTTTAATAGGTCGCAATAATAATTTAACTTCATCAACTGTGAAGAGATTAATTCAAAAATTCAAGGAGGCTGAATCAATTGGTAACCTTAGACGCTCTGGCAGTTCTTCAACAAGTCGTTCACCACATAACATCGAAGAAGTTCCTGAGAGTGTTACTGTGAGTGGGCATATCGAGGAGCTCTCTACAGCGTATTCTTACAAAAGATTTGCATCTTCACGCATACAAAGTGCAATTGACTCAAGAACTGAAGCCTAATGACCACGCAGAGCTAAGAGAATTCGTTGAATATGTTATATTATGGAACAACATCAAAAACAAAAGCAAAATCATATTCAGGGTGATGGCTTTTTAATCGTCAAAATTGTCGAGTTTTGGAACTCAGCAAAGCCACGAGTGATTGCTTGGAAACAAACGCATGAATAGAGTATCACTGTTTGGTGCGGATTTCGGGCTGGAGGCATCATCGGACCATTTTTCTTTGGAAATTTGGCTGGTCAGGCAATAACAAGACAGTGTCACATACCATACAGCCCAAGAAGCAATTTAGTTACTGCATGAGTAATTTTCTGGTAATTTCCCGTTTTGGTAATCAGAATTTGTCGCCCAAATCATGCGATTTAACGCTGTTGGGCTTTTATCTTTTGGGTTTTTTTGGAGTCTAAGGTTTATTCCAATAAGCCCACAACCACTTATACCTTGAAGGAGCAGATTTAGCGCTGTATCAACGAAATTCAGCCACACTTATGAAAAACTGTTATGGAAAATTTTGACACAAAAGACGTATGTGCCAGCAAAGCCGTGGAGCCCATTTACCTGATATGCTATTCCATACATAACCCTATACTGTGTATTTTATGTCTCAATAGAAAAACCACTATTTTGACACTATGTGTTGGCCATGCAGTCTTCTGACTTTTCTGCCATGGAAGAAAGGATTTTGGAATCAGAAATTTGGCAATGGTACCGTGAACCAAATTGAAAATTTTAATGCATAAAGTACAAAGGTATATATGTCTTAAGCAAAAATGAATTAACAGAGTCAAAAATTTGTTGTCTAGTGTGCAACCATAGAAACAGTCTTCAACTGGAATATAGACGGTGAAAACAAGAAATTTAAGAGCGCTAACCGGTAGTTAACATCTAAAAAGATGTTTCCTCGCAAACCATAAATAGGCGAAAGCCTCAAAAGTATTATGAAATTAAAACGTAAGCAAACGGACTAACATTTCAAAAATTGCCAATCAACAAGGTACTCGTAAAATGATTGAGCCACGACAAATACTACCTTGATCAAAAAGTTCCCGGAATGTATTCAGAAAATTAAAAATACAAGTTTATTCATCTAAATCTATATTTTCCCCTTCAGAGTAATACCCATCGACTGCAGCACACTTATGCCAGCGCTTGATCCAATCCTCGAAACATTTTTTATATTCGGTTTTCGGTTTCCTCTCGGCTGCTGGAACGCGTTCGCCGTAGTGGTTTTTTAACTCGATTGAACAGAAAGATGTCACAGGGAGCCAAATTAGGTGAATTCGGTGATTGTTGGATGGTATTTGTTGCATTTTTCGTCAAAAAATTACGCAAAATTTAATACTCGTACAAGTTCGTTGTTGCAAATTGAAATCCATTTCTAAAATTGTAAAAAGTCGCCACACACACAGAGATAGATGTACTCTTGGCTACGTAACTTTTGCAAATGTGAAGCTATGACGCTAAGATTTAGAAGGAATGTCAACAACAGATTTACCAACTTAACAAAAAAAAACAGAACTCAAATAGGAATAATGGGATCGCCACACGGTGGTGTCCCCCTGTAACTTTTTGATCAAGGTGGTATACTCGTACATTGTCTGAAAAGCTTCCGACCGCAACGTAAAGATAGCGGCACTCGTCAATAAGAGCTAATGAATGCTAGTTGTGCATCTTTCGACAGTTACTTACCGAAGTTTCAGTCATTTTGAAAGCGTAGTTTTTAGTTGACAGTCGTTTGAGTGAGTCGATGTGAGTGTTTTTTATGAAAATGGGAAAAATTGAGTATCGAGCTGTTATTAGATTCTTGTTTTTGAAAGGCAATACGTATGGGGACTCTCCACCATCATTTACCACAGCGAAATTTTGGGCAGCTGAATTCAAACGTGGCCGTAAGGGCTTGGGAGATGATGAACGTTTTGGACGTCCAAAAACTGCAACCACTGATGATAACATTGCTAAAGTTCACCAAATGGTATTAGACGACCGCCGAATTAAAGTGAGAGAGATAGTAGATGTTATGAAAATGCCTAAAGAACGTGTTTGTTACATATTAAATCAAGATTTAGGCATGAGAAAGCTGTCCGCGTTTGCTTACGTTAGACCAAAAACGTGTTCGAATGAATATTTCCAACGGTCTGTTGGCGCAGTTTAGGCGCAATAAATCCGAGTTTTGGCGCCGATTAATTACTGTAGATGAAACTTGGATACACGCCCGAAACAAAAATTCAGTCAAAACGGTGGACTGCAAAGGGCGAGCCGGCTCCAAAGAAAAGCAAAAACTGTTTTTTCGTCTGGGGAAGAGATGGCGACTGTTTTTTGCGATAGTAAAGGAGTTATCTTAATCGGTTATCTTCAAAAAGGAAAAACCATTACAGGAGCATACTAAGCATTATTACTTGCCAAGCTGAAGGCAGAAATTGCGGAAAAGCGGCCACATTAGCAGAAAAAGAAAATCCTGTTTCACCAAGACAACGCGCCGTCTCACACCTTAGTGGTTGCCATGGCGAAAATCCATGAATTATGGTTTGAACTGCTTGACCATCCGCCTTATTCACCAGATCTAGCTCCAAGCGACTTCTTTTTGTTCCCTCATCTAAAAACTGCGCTCGGTGGGCAGAGATTTTCGTCAAATGAGGAGGCAATCACCTTCGTGAACAATTGTTTTGCAAAGAAAAACGCAAAGTACTATTTGGACGTGTTAAAGAGATGGCAGCATCGCTGGGTGAAGTGTGTAGAGTTACAAAGAGACTATGTAGAAAAATAAAAAAAAATGTTGAGAAAAAATCTCTTGTATCATTGTTTTTAGACAACCCTCGTATATATAGTATATAGAACACAATAGGTTTTACAGAAGCTGAAGTAAGTACGAGTATTGTAATTGAATTAAAAATAAACTAAGACCTGTAATCGGATCGAATCACATTCCTTCTTTTAAAAGAGTAAACCTTGAATAAATATGTTGACAGAATTGATTCGGTTCGCAATTAGAAAAATCCCTTTGTCCTATCGACGACGGAGGCGAATGTATGGATTTTGGGAACCTCCACCAAAATACTTAAAAACAAAAACCGATTAAGGCACTAACCTTCAAGCTGCTAGGTGTTTCAACTCCAATGACTCCTGCGCTTTTTGGAGACATAGTTGCTAAATTTGGCTGCCACTACATATTGAAAGCGTAACGGATACGTTCAGCTGTTTTCTGATTGTTAGTCGCAGCGGAGGACAAGGTATGAGGTAAAAATGCGGAGTAAAAAATTTAAGGCGCAGTTGAAAACGCAAGTGATGCAATCACACATTTTCAGTAGCGACGGCAAAAAGTAATTAATCAGCAGAAGTCACTCCATCTGAAACAATGGTAAGTGAAGGTACATATACTCGTATCTCAATTCTTCCAGTTTTGGGTTAGATATTTGAGAAATAAGTGAAAACCAGAATAGTTAATTTTTTGTATAAAACGGAGATTTTTAATTCAATTGAATCTGGCTTCCAAAAGGGGAAATCGAGTGAAGATGCACTACTCTACGTTTACACTCAGATAATGCTAAACCTTGATCTGAAAAAAATGCACGGCCGGTCTATTCATAGACATTACCAAAACTTTTGATATTGTAAACCATAATGTACAATACTTTTAAGGGAATTGGAAAGGGCTGGATTTAGTGGTTTCATACTAAATTGGTTTAAGTCCTATCTGGAGAATAGATTCCAAAGAGTGAAGCTGGATGAGTTCAGAGGCGAAATTCAGTTCTTCAACCTGGCGGTCCCCAAGGTTCTGTAATGGAGCCAATACTATTTCTTGTCACACAAACTCACTATTTTCACTTAACTTTCAGGGATCACATACTGCCTTTGCATATGGCTTGAATAATCCAATGGATCTAGTTTCAGATATTAATTGCTTTGCAGATCATTTTTTAATGATAACTTCAAAAATGTTTTTCAGTTTTTCGTCTTCACAAAATTTGGAAGCAAACGTTTGCTTTCATGCATCTGAGTGCGAAAGATATAATCTGCCAAAGTGTAACTATGTATCTATGATATTTTTCGCATCAACCTAAGCTGTTGTGATAAATGCTTCTAAAGTGAGATAGTTGAGGAAATCGAATACCTGGGTCTCACCAACGACTCTCAACTGAGCTTCTCCAATCATGCAGAAACTTTATATAAGAAAATATCCCTAATGCACTCTCAGAAATTTTTTTATTTGCGCTTTTAAGGCCAATTTGTTATGGAATTATTCAGTCGAAGCTGCAAATAAGGAATTGTTTATTGGGAAGAGATTGCTTCAACAAAATCATGGCACAAGCCCGCTAAACGTCCTAGTTTTTCATACTTCCGTGAGCTAAAAATTTTTCCAATTCGTCATTTACATTGTTTTAAAATATTGAAGACTTCTTTTATGAGGTCTGGTAACAGAAATTGATCAAAGAAATATCCATTCTTGGACTGTTCATAAAACATGTATGCTATTTTCTGCTAAGTAATATTATTTCTGATATTTTGGTTTAATCCGCAATATTTATTATTTCCTTTATAGTGATCAAACTTTCTGCGTTAAAAAAAGTAGATTTGTAACCACTCTACAGCTTTAAATTTCTAATGTTGTTGATGTATAATTTTTTGTTTGTAACATATTATATTTATGCATATTGCCAGGGTCACCCCACCCAAAACTTTTGAACTGACATTCGAAACTAGTTATTGAATACAATACAGAATGACACAAATTTTTTTATTTATTTTATCTAGAATACTCGTATTATGCCTTTACTTATAAGAATCATGAATTGTAATGAATTTATAAGAAAATAATAATAAATAAATAAATAAAAATCTTTTCCTTCTGGGAAGGAACGTTTCTGGCACACTTTTTATGTTGATGAGATTTCCATCGGACGCTGATCGAAATAACCGGAATTCCAAGCCGCAAATGTTGTAGTCTTTGTGGAAGAAAATCGGAGTTGAAGAAATTAAATCGTCTTGCAAAGACATCTTCGGGGGCAGCTTTCTCCGTGCTTAAATCCTACGTAAAAGAAAGACTGAAACGGTTGAATCGAAATCAGATTTCGCAGGAAAATCTACCTCTTAGAAAACCGCTGAATGTAAAATCCGATAACATCAGTTAACTTACAAATGAGTTACTATTTTTACGTTGGCATACTGAATTGAAAAAACTACATGGGAGAGAACCAAATCAGAGCCATGGATGAATACGAGTATGTGAAGAAGATGAATAGGGCCTGCCGGCAGGCCTGTGTATTATATCCACTGTTTTGGTGCCATTTAAAAAGTTCTAACGTTTAACTGTCTGCGGAATCATGCCTACATGGGCATTTTTTATATGAAAGTTTGCAAGAATTGCATTTTAGACAAAAAGTTCCCGTGAAGTTATAATACCTTCTATCGACTGTCGCTCGAGGAGTAATGGCTAAAACACACTAGCGATTGGGCTTCCGCCTCGCCTTTAGGTTTCAAGCTAAACTATAAATTTCAGGCTGAAATTTTGCTTGCTCTTGATAGTCAACAGCTGCGGAAACAAAAGAAAAAAATGTTTTGGCGGAGCAGTTTTGAAAATTTGAACTGATTGAAAGGCATGCTTATAATTGAAACAAACTAAACACAAACAGATTTTCAACTCGCAAAAAAAAATGTTCTCTTTAATTGTAGAACAAATCTAGCATAACGAATAAAACGTAACGCGACCAAAGCCGAAGCCTAAGCCAAAGCGGTATTGTGTTTTAGGCATACATGTCAGATTTTAGCCAAGTTGGAGTCAGCAAAACAGCAAAAAGAACCAACCGGCGGCGTGCAGTCAAATCGGAACACATATCCTCAGAAGTACATATCTCATCTACGAAATTCGAAAATTTTGGATCTAAATATGATTTTGTTCAATAAAATGCCTAACCCCAGAGGGAGAGCGTTCTTATTCCATTATGCAAGGGCAACACTAGAAATTGGAACAACCGATTGGTGATGCTAATGTCGTATACAATAGAGTTCTAGATTCTACGCAGACATGATTAAATACGGCCGAAATATTTTTTTTTTATATAATTGGCGCGCGCACAAGGGATTTTGTGTACCCTTAAGATGTTTGCACATAGCGCGGGTGAGGGGAAGTTAGGGAGGGAAAAAAGAGAGATACCGATGTGCGTTGGTCTTAAATGTTTGCAAATCATAGGGAATAAAGAGCTCGACAGAGCATTCCATAAGCGAGTTTTACGGCTTAGGAACGAATCACGATATTTCAGAGTACGTCTGAAAGTGGGCTTGAGGGTATACTGATGAGCATTCATAGCGATACGGGCGGTACGGTTAAAAGTTAGAAGGGGTGGACTGCTACTAGCAATTTCGGTGGAGCACTGGTGGTGAAAATAGCGATATCACAAGGTGAGACAGGAGACATTACGTCTGTGTTCGAGGGTGTTGAATGATTAGGAGCACCTGACCAGATGTGGGCATTTTGGGCGTATAAACGCCTTATATATTGAGGGCAGATCAGAGGGTGTGAAATATTCCGTACATCGCTTGAGGAAACCTAGACATTTCGCAGCACTATTTTTGGCGACATCGTATTGATCATTCCAACGTAGGTTGTCATTGACACGCATACCGGGAATGGGAAGTTTTTCGGTTTCAACGATGCAAGTGCCATTCATGGATAATGGCTGGGTATTTAAATTTCGCTTTGACGACAGCAGACAGCATTGTGTTTTGGAAGCACTAAATTCCACTCTGTTGATAGCTCCCCAATTGGTTGTGCTGCTAATATCGGAATTTAATGAGCTTAACATACGCTGCCGTTCCCGTTCTACAGCTGAAGAGCAGGGACGTAAATTCGGAAACGAATATGAAAAGCAGAGAGTACTGTCGTCAGCAAAGGAATATATTGGATTAGAAGTGGAAGACAAGAGATCTTTGATGAAAATTAAAAAGAGTGTTGGAGACAGAACGGAGCCCTGGGGCACACCAGCCCCAGCACTATCATAAACAGCTTTTAAGCTAGATTGGTTGCCGGGATCGTTTGTGCCATTAAACGAGAAAGTTTATACCAGTCAACTGAATCACAAACATATTTATCGATGAAATATAGTGTTACTTGACAGATCATCAGGAATAGACATACAAACTTATTCTGAAAATCCATATTCAATTCGCGAATACGTACCCTTAAAATGCTTACACACATCGCGGGCGAAGGAAAATCAGGGAGAAAACAAAGAGGTACCTATGAGCGTTGGTTTTAAATGTTTGAAGGTTATAATGACAAAGTACTTTGTTGGTCCTTATAGTCCACCAACTGAGCTCGCTATTCGCCGTGTTGTATGTTATATTAAAACCACTGCATTGCTTTCTGTTGATGCAGAGGCAACAGCCGCTCCACCTTCTATGCCTACAAAAACAACCGCTATGTTAAAGTGTGGCGGAAGCTCCGAACTGTTAATTCGGCACCAATTGCAACAATATGGCCATTAGTCGTTAGCTATACGGAAAGTTTTGCGAAAAGATCTCAGCCTACACTCGTACTAGTGCGGGAACCAAACAAGTGACTTTTCTTTTTTCTATTAGAACTTAACACTCAAGTGGGTATGGGTATTACTACTCTTAAAATGCCGGAGCACGTGTTAAGTTTGGGCTCAGTGGTTATTTCACTATATGGATGGCATACAATATTTAATCGGGAGACTAAATTATTAGTGTAAATTGGACTTGATGTTGTATTTAGGCAATCATTCATCTCACAAGATTTTTAGTTGCCTGAAAAAAAAGTCTTTCCGTCACGGCTGGTATTAAAACCCCGAACCGTCCGATTGGGAAGCCAATACACTACCACTTGAACCACGGTCACCCACGGAGTTTCGCAGTTTAGGCTTTTGAGAAGCTTCAAGGTGACCCGTATTTTCATCGAAAAATCGCGTCTAGTCACAGGGCTCATCTTCGGCTTAATGGTTTGTGTACAAGAAAAATTTCCCTTTCTGGAGTGAAACAAATCCAAAGACACTCATGAGTCTCAATTACGTCTATAAAAGTGAGCTGTTTGATGTGGTCTTCAGACTGGTGGCATCCGCGATTCCATTTTTTTTTTTTTCAAAAACCATTCATGAAACCATTAGTTTAATATACCAAGGATTCGATTCAACGACAAGAATCCATAGCGAATTGGATCAGTGAATTGATCACCGAAATCGTCTGGTTTGACGAATAAAAGATTTTAAAGTGATCTTACGCGAACCAGATGCAAGTCAGCACCGAACTCTGCTGGCAAAAAAGTAAACAAAGAACTAAAAAGTAAACTTTTTAAAGAAAGGGGCCAGCTCTGTAGATGAATTTAGAAGATGGGCTCCAAACTGCCATTAACTAAGAACAATATATACGCATATGGCTTGTGGAGCAACTTCGATGAAAACGCAACATTAGTGCTCAGAATTTCAATAGGCCGGTTCTCAATATAAATATATAAAAAATTCAAAGTACGAGTATTCGAATAATGATGAAGAAATGTCGAAATGTGGAAATGAAAGTTAAATGCACACCAGCGATAACCAGAGTGTTCGGAGTTAAAGTTGGAGTACACCAGGGCAGTGCGCAAAATCCATTGCTTTTTAATGTCGTGCAAGATGAAGCAGATTTCTCTTCTTTTCGCCAGTGATGGTTCAGAGAAATCTTAATGATTAGATCTTTATCTAAGAAGATTACGAATCAGTCGTACGTAGATCGAATATTTGCATCCCGAAGTTACAAAGCCAAATCCTGGCAACTATTTATCGAAGTGCGAAGTCGCTTTTGATTGAAGATGTGTGATGAATATACCACACTCGAAGGCTTAAATGGTGCACAGTATTTGTGACAGGAAAGTACCGCTGAAACTTAAACGTTTGTTATAAATGACAGTCGTTCGTCCAGTTTCGCATAGCAATGCTGGACAATGTACGAGAAGTATAATGGCAAAATTACAGCGACGGATATGTAAATGTTACGAATGTCATCGGTTGTACAATAGATACAAAAATTTATCTAAGAAGTGCAGGTAACAAACTGCTAGTGGAGAAATTTAAGGCTGAGCAAATCAGCTGGTTTTGCCATGTTTAACTGAGGTCGTTGATAAATACAAGAAGCAATATAGGCCCACGTATCAGCCGAGCTTCGAAAATTCAAAAACCCTTAGCCTCAGTAACGAGCTGATCCAATAGAATGGTTCCGCAAATTGGCTGACATTCAAGTGACTGAGAGTGCAGGTACCTGAAAGAAATATGCCGCATTAGATATTATTACATATTTAAAATGCCAATAAAAGATCATGTGATTTGACGACACTCGATTACGGCTGTTTTGAAAAACGTCATACTAATAAAGAACTGCATTAGTTGCGTTCAGTAACGCAGATTTTCTGTAGCACTAACTTAGTCAAACTGTGCTACTCTTGTGTTCATAAACGTCAACATATCGCCATGCTTGTGCCGATTAGTTAGGCATTTCAATTGCGCCTCCAGAAAAAGTCGGAAGATTTTGATGAGGAATAGTTTTGAATTTTTTTTTTTAAAGAGGAAAAATGTAAAAACTATTGAAATAATGTGTAATGAAAATACATAACCGTTTTCTTTTGACAAAATCCACGACTTGTTTTAATACTATTAATTTTTGCTGACATGACGTTTTTGAACGCAAAACAAATGACGATCGTATTAATACGAGTATATATCTGTGCAGTGAATGCGTAAGGTAGAAATGCTGATGTTTATGAACTCATCCTACCACAAACTACGCAGATCTTGCGAGGTAGAGCCCCAAATTCTCGAGAGAGTGACCCGACATGATGTGCTTCATCAAAAACAGCCAATGAAGCCATAGGAAGCCTGAAGTTGTATTGTTAAAAATGTCAATGATAATGCCATGAACCATTCTTCACAATGAATAGAGATTTTTAATTCAAACGCAATTCCTGTCGTTATTGTTTCAAAAACAGCAACTGACAATTACACAATAATAAATACCACTTTAACGAAACTCCAAAATGGGATGAATAAATTAAAACCGAAGAAAGCTCCCGGTTACGAGCTAATAACCGGAAAAGTCCTGAAAATGTTGCCCAGAAAAGAATTAACTAAGCTTCTGTTTATTACAAACGTAGGATACGCCCCGAGTCAGTGGAAATTTGCTGAAGTCAGAATGGTACCAAAACCAGGGAAACCATCGTTTGAAAAGATGTTTTTTTTAGATGAATTCTACTTCTCCCAATTGTATCCAATATTTATGACGAGATACTTCTTAATCGCATACTAACAGAAGCATTGAACTATTAATCAGGTTCATAGAGTCAACGACGTATTTAAGAAAGGTCTTAAGGAAAGATTTGCTCAGGCGTATTTCTTAATGCCTCACAAGCCTTTAATAAGGTTTGAAATTCGGATTGTAACAGACCTTGCTTTTAAACCTATACAGAGTGTCCCAGTTTAGGTTTTCGTCCTGATAGCAGAATATTCCTGAAGTTATGGCAAACAAAAAATTGTATTTTCATCTCTCTCCAAGTTATAGGCCGTTAAAGTAAGGAACCTCTGATTTCGAGGTAAAACTTCTTAAAAGGCCGTAGCTTTCTAACAGACTCAGATTAAGAAACCGTTGTACCACTTTTGAAAGACAGTATGCATAAAATACTAAAATTTCGTCGAGTTCGAGGAACGTTTATCTCGAAATTTTCAACTTTTAGGTTAACTTTTTTTATCAAAACTTTTGTCTTCTCTTCATTATCTACGATTTTTATGTATGTCTTTTCCACCTACGAACAACGGCAGTTATTGCAAATCACTATCTTATTCAGGCTTTGCGTCACAAAATAAATAGTGTGTTCAAATAAAAAAAACTAATTGACTAAAAGCTGTCAGCTAACAAGTAAAACAAAGTTGGAGAATTAAGCTAACGGTAAATTGTTCGCTATGTCGTGGAATGTGACAACTTTAGAAATGTGCCGATGTTACTTTATTTACTGGTTACATATGAGTGAACGAGTTAAGTGTTTAGCAAATGTTTAAGAAAAAATGTTTTCGATTCGCGAATACGCCGATATAATTTTCGTTTACGGTTTCTGTAATGGGGATCCAAGGTTAGCTAGCTAAGAGTACCAACGGCAATATCCTAGACGGAGGATCCCTTCTAGTCCAACTTTTATCAATGCCTTTCACCGCCTTTCAACCGTCGGCTAAACATATGGGTTAAGAAGAGAAAGATTGAAAGTAAGAAACATAACAGCAGGAAGAAAGAATTTTAAATGCTGTAAGAATGCAGCTATCTATTAGCTCCAGAAGGCTTGCAGCAAAGTTGCAAACTCCAAGAACTACAATCCATAGAGTTCCTCAAGCCAATCGCGTTTACCCCTTTCATTATATGCCCGGACAGGAACTTTTGCCAGGGGACTTCCAAAAAAGGATTGAATTTTGGCAATAGCTGCTGCAGCAACAAGATGAGAATGAGCAGTTTATTCTTAAAAATTTCATGGACTGACGAAGCCCAGTTTACGAGAATGGGCATTACCAGCCAACGAACTTCCCACTATTGGGCAGTGTCTAATCCTCACTTAACACGAACATCTTCTGAAAGGTAAAGATTCAGTTGAAATGCAAATGTTTTTCTTAACTGTATACCATTTTACAGAAGGTTTAGCGTGAATGTCTGAGCCGGCATTGAGTGGTACTTTAATCGGGCCATTCATACTTCCATACTTTTGAGAGACCAGTTGCCGGAACTCCTGGAAAATGTTCCTCTTGCTCAGAGGCAAAGAATGGTTTTCCAACACGATGGAGCTCCTTACCATTGTAGCAAAATGTAACTTCGTTTTTAAATCAAAAATTTAATGGACGGTGGATTGGCCGATTTGGTCCTTTTCCTCGACCTCTTAGATCTCTTGACCTAACGCTAATGGATTTTTTTTTTCTGGGCGGCCGTAAAAGAAAGGGTTTATTTGACTGAGATTTCGAGTCGGGAAGAGCTCCAAGAGGGAATAAATACAGTGGAAGAGGAGCTAAAAGGCATTTTACCAAACATTAATTTTCAGACTGAAATCATCAAACGCGCTAGAACGTGCATCCAAAGGCACGGGCAACATTTCGAAAATTTACTATAAAAGCATTTTGAAATCTTAAAGCCTAACGGTGCTTTTTAGGACCACAAAAACTATTTAAAGGGATATTAAATTTATTTTGTGACCCATTTACCTGAATAAGATAGTGGTTTGCAATAACTTCCGTTGTTCGTAGCTGGAAAAGTTATAAATAAAAATCGTAGATAATGAAGAGAAGACAAAATCTTTGATAAAAAAAGTTAACCTATTGGGTATATAACTTAATTCGTGCGGGTTTTTTCCCAACATTTGAACGTTTATTTAAGATAAACTTGTTCAGTAGTATTATTCAAAGTATTGCCCATCTGAAGCTATGACTTTTTCCCATCTTTCTGGCAATTTGTGGATCCCATCCCAAAAGAACTGCGCCGGCTTGGCAGCCAAGAATGAATCAAGCCAATTTTTGATATTCTGCTCTGATGTGAACCGTATTTCAGTGAACAAATGGTAGTCAGAGGGGGCAAGCTCTGGGCTATAAGGAGGGTGGGGTAAGACTTCCCATCCACTGTTTTCCAAATAGTTCTTAACCGGAATAGCAACGTGGGGTCGAGAGTTGTCATGATGGAAAATTAATGCCTCGTGTCTGGTCGCATATTCCGGGCGTTTTTCGGCCACTGCTCTCTTCAAACGGATTAATTGTGTTCGGTAGCGTTGTCCATTGATGGTTTCACCCGGTTTTAGTAGCTCATTATACAGCACACCCATCTGATCCCACCAAATACAAGGCATTACCTTCGCGCCATGGATATTCGACTTTGCCGTTGATTTGGCTGGTTGGCCGGGTTCACATATGATTTTTTGCGCTTGGGGTTGTCGTAATGGATCCATTTTTCATCACCAGTGGATGTGGAACCCACTCTCCTTACTTTTGAATATATCCAGCTGCTTTTAAACGTTTTGAAATGGTTGCTTGAATGACACCCAAAGATTCTGCGAGCTCTTCTTGTGTTTGGCAACAATCTTCAAAGAGTAATGCTTCCAGTTCTTCATCTTCAAACTTTTTTGGCTGCCCAGGACGTTCATCGTCTTCCAAGCCAAAATCACCACTTTTAAATCGTGCAAACCACTTTTGCCACATTCGCTCAGCTAGCGCATGTTCACCATAAACTTCCACCAAAATACGATGACTTTCGGCAGCAGTTTTCTTCATATTAAAGTAATGAAGAAGAACTCCGCGCAAAAACACTTTTTCAGGCACAAAGTTCGACATATTTGAGTGAAAAAAAATTATTGTTGTTTACGCTTCAAATGAAATGACGTACAATTACAGTAGCTTTCCAACGCATGTTCCAATGGAATAATACAAGTTACGCCATCTCTTAGCAAACCGCACGAATTAAGTACCCAATAGTTGGTTCTTTCTCCAGATTATTCTAACTACATATATGTTTTTTGCAAAATAAGTTACGGATGGACTTTATACTGCAACTAAGATTGCAGTAGTCCATAGTACTCGGATATTGTTTTCATTGCCTCAGGCGGTACACAATCTTCATAGTTTTTAATAGATAAGATCGCATTCTAGTAGTATGATTACTCCAGTTCAATTTGCTATCAATTTCAAGACCAAGATATTTGAAAAGTGCAGTTCGTTCTAGATGTATAAAACACTGAGGTGAAAAAATTCTATCCCCGTCCTTTTGCGTGCAGCAGGGTAAATAATACTTGTTTTCAATTTGCACTATGGAAAATCATGGGGGGGGAAGACAATGGCAGAAGACAATGGTAGAAGACAATGGGAGAAGACAATGGAAGAAGACAATAGGAGAAGACAATGGTAGAAGACAAATCGAAGAAAATTATTTTAGTTTTGTCACTTATTATGCAAACAAAACCAATGCCTTAGCTGCTCTAAGCCACGGTTTATGTTAGCAAATATATCTAACACAGAGCTATTAGAATAAGCAAGCTACGAGGGCGGGTCAATAAGTCCGTGACTTTTGGATTAAAACAGATTTTTTTGATAAAAAAATAATTTTATTTTTCAACGTAGTCTTCTTTGAGCTCTATACACTTTGTCCAACGCTTCTCCAATTTTTTTATCCCTTCCAAAAAAAATGATTTGTCGAGGTCCTCAAAATGACGAGATGACTTCATCATTGGAGTCAAATCTTTTTCCACCAAGCCATTTCTTCAGGTTTGGGAACAAGAAGTAGTCGCTCGGAGCCAAATCTGGAGAATAGGGTGGATGAGGGAGCAATTCATAGCCCAATTCATGGATTTTTGCCATGGCAACTGCACATGTGTGCACCCTTGCATTGTCTTGGTGGAAAAGAACTTTTTTCTTGGCCAAATGAGGTCGTTTTTTTTTCAAATCGTCATTGAATCGGTCCAATAAGTTTGCATAATATTCCCCATTGATTGTTCTTCCCTTTTTTCCCGCGTGCATCTCAAAAAACAGTCGCCATAACTTTATTGGCTGACAAACCCACCTTGGCCTTCTTTGGCGCCGATTCACCCTTAGAAACCCACTGTTTTGACTGTTGTTTGTTCTCTGGTGTGTTGTGATGGATCCATGTTTCGTCCACGGTTACAAAACGGCGCAAAAACTCCTCCATATTGCGATTAAACAACGCCAAACCTTCCTGTGAAGTTGTTACAAGATTGCGTTTGTGGTCGACTGTGAGCAAACGCGGCACCCATCTTGCGGAAAGCTTTCTCATGCCCAAGTGATCATTCAAAATTGAAACCACTGAGCCATGCGAGATCCCTACGGCTTCCACAATCTCTCGCACTTTCAATCTTCGGTCGGCCAACACCATATCGTGAATTTTTTCGATTGTTTCGGGTGTAGAGACCTCAACTGGGCGTCCAGGAGGTTCGGCATCTTCAGTGCTTGTACGGCCACAACGAAATTCTGTAAACCACTTTTTTACCATTGAAATCGATCTTGCAGAGTCCCCATAGTATTTATCAAGCTTAGCCTTGGTCCCGGTAATGGTTTTTTTTCGCAAGAAATAATGCTTAATAAGCACACGAAATTCACTTTTTTCCATTTTCTCCTCAAATTAGTGAGTAGTCTGATAAAAATAGCTGTCAAACACAAACTAACTGACGCAGCAAGTTTAAATTTTGACAGGAGTCAACTGACAAATGCCTGTTGACAGGAGCAGTGTTGCTGTTTCAGGAAAGAGGTCAGAAATTCAAAAATGCACGGAATTATTGACCCGCCCTCGTATGTCATCAGCAAAGCCTGTTCGTTTACGTTTGAAATCTATGTTAAATATTGAATTGATGTAATTCAAAAAAAAAAAGTATCGGACCAATTACTGAACCTCGTGGCACACCAGTTTTGAGATCTTAAGATAGGCTAAAACTATTACTTGTCTTTACGAATTGCTTACGGTTGCTTAAACCCTCTAATGCCCACTTTTGCTAAGTTTTTTGTTAATAACACATGGTCGACGGTATCACAGCAGTGATATCAATAAAAAAGAGCGCATCCTCAGTAGGATTACCAGCTCTAAACCTAAACTTATTATTACTAAAAAAAAAGAAGATTTATCAAGAAAAGCTGTTTTTAAAAAAAAAAAAATGAAAACACTGGAAGAAAGAGATTGTTCAGAAAATAACGAGAATTTTTAAATTTCGCGGGTTTTGGAGAGTCTGATTGTCAATTTTTTTTTATTACGTTGATATACATGCCCCTAAAGTATGATAAAAATTTCAGCAGTATTCCTTGTTTACTTTATCTGTGGCAGCCACTAAGGTTAGACGTATTTTTATGAGTTCGACGATTTTCATTTGTTAAAAGAAATGGATCAAAGAATTAAGAAATAAAGTGTAACAAAGTGCGTGAAATGTTAACAAAGCCCTATGGTGCCTCTGCTATGAGTAAAACAAAAGTTTACGAGTGGTACAAGCGTTCCCAAAATGGCCGTGAAGACGTTGAAGGTGACGAACGCCCCGGACGCCCAGCACATCAACAACCGATGAAAGCATGAAAAAAGTGAAAGAAATGGTTATGAACGATCGCCGAATCACAATCAGAAAAGTCGCTGATGATGTTGGCATATCGATTGGCTCATGCCATGACATTTTTTCGAATGTTTTGGGTAAGAAACGCGTGGCAGCAAAATTTGTTGCAAAATTGTTGAACTTTGAACGAAAACAGCGGGGGACGGAGGTCACTAAATCAAGTCAACGACGATGCAGGATTACTGAAAGGTGACGAAACATGGGTTTATGGTGGAGGCATTCTGGTTCGCCAAGATCGAAAATGGCTCGAGAAGTGCGGTCAAACGTGAAGGTTATGCTCACTTGTTCTTCGACTTTAACGGCAATGTGCAACATGAATTATTGACACGAGGTCAAGCGATCAATAAGCAGTAGTACCTATAAGTTCACCCTCTTTTGCATGAAGCAATTCGAAAAAACGCCTGGATTTGTGGAAAAACAATTCATGGCTTTTGCACCACATTTCATTGCTTGTTCGTGAGTTTTTGGCCAAAAACAATACTGTAACGATGCCGCAGTCACAATATTCGCCGGACATGTACTTGTGACTTTTCCCAATTTCCAAAAATAAAGAGAACCTTCAAGGGCCGTCGTTTTACAAGCATAGATGACATTAAAAGCACATCGCTGAAAGTGCTAAAGGCTATCCCAAAGATCGAATTTAAGAAGTGTTTCGATGGGTACTATTTTGAAGGCGACAAGATTAATATTTTTTTCAAAAACCAAAATTTTCCATTATTTTCGGAACACACTGCGTATATGAAAAGATACACGCATAAGAGCGGGTGGCTTTTTATTTATAAGCTCATTAACAATACCCCATTCTTTTCTTAAATTGTTTCTAGTTAGTTGCAGATACATACGGGTATGTATGTACATAACCAAATGAAACCAAATCTGTTCAAGTAAACTTTACTTACTGAAAAAGGAGCACAGGTTATTTTTCAAAACCTCGATCTGTATTCCGCTCGCATACGAGGCTGAATTGGAATGACATTCGACATTCGAATTCGAGAGTATACAAACAAATTTACGGGAAACCCCAAAAGCACATATATGTAGGTAAGCCCCAAATACACATGGCGCAAATAAGAAGAAACCAGGATGATTGAGTGAAAGAAGATAAAGAAAGAGCCGACCATCTTGCAGAAGCGTTCAAACCATTCGACGGGGTAGTGCTTCCAGAGATTATCAATACGCTAGACGTGACGACGAAGCTTCCAATAGAAAATGCTACATTTTGGGAACTTAGACAAGCTATAGACACGCTTAAGCCTAATAAAACCCCTGAATATGACTTAATTATGGGAGAGATACTTAAAGCGCCACCGAAAAAAGGTTTGCTAAAGCTGCTCTATCTTATACAAGTAAATGCCACCATAAGATTAGAGTATGTACCGCATCAGTGGAAAGTTGACGAAGTTATTATGGTTCCGAAACCCGGTGAACCGCTGACTGAAGTCAAGTCATACAGACCAATATCGCTCCTCCCGATTATCTGGAAGGTCTTTGAGCGAATCTTACTCAATCGTCTTAAACCGATTATTGACACTAATCGCCTCTTGCCCGATCATCGATTTGGCTTTAGAAGCTCTACTGTTGACCAAGTGCATCGGATAAGTGGTGTAATTGAACGAGCAATCGAGCGTAAGTTATTCTGTTCAAGCTAATTCCTTGACGTTTCGCAAGCCTTTGATAAGGTATGGCACGAGGGCCTGAAATATTAGCTTTGACAAGTCCCACCCGAGCAACTGTTTCATATTTTAAGTGAATACCTAGATGGCCAATTCTTCCGTGTCAGACACGGAAACGAATATTCCAATTTTAAGACAATAAAGGCAAGGGTGCCGGAAGGAAGTGTACTTGGCCCTCTGCTATATTTGCTTTTTACCCGCGACACACCGCAAACGGACGATAATGTGATAGACACATTTGCTGATGACACTGCCATTTTTGCAACAGCTAAAACCGTCGAAGAATCAATTTCTAAGTTGCAACGTGACCTTACACGGATTAACAATTGGACAAAGACTTGGCGAATCGCGCTTAATGAAAACAAGTCTGTCCATGTGAACTTCACTCTCAAGAAAACTGACAATCTACCTGAGTTTATCAACGCAGTACAAATTCCTTTCGCGAACGAAGCCAAATATTGTAT
The DNA here is from genome assembly GCA_963966105.1 of Volucella zonaria. Lineage (NCBI taxonomy): Eukaryota > Metazoa > Arthropoda > Insecta > Diptera > Syrphidae > Volucella > Volucella zonaria. The sequence goes on along the minus strand of OZ014532.1, from coordinate 158,896,582 downwards.
CTTGGTATAACACTCGACGCTAAACTTAAATGGAGAGCACACGTTAAGAAAAAACGTGAAGAGCTTGAGATTAAGTATAGAGACATGTACTGGCTTCTTGGAAAGTATTCCAGGCTCAGTTTAGAAAACAAATTGTTGCTATACAAGCAAGTACTAAAACCGGTCTGGGCATATGTATACAGCTTTGGGGTTGTAACAAAGTTCTTCGACGGTTTGTTAATGCACCATGATACATTAGAAACGATGTTATCCACAGAGAGCTAGGAGTCGAAACCGTTCAGAACGAAATTAAAAAACACAAGGACATACGAATGTTTCTGTTCAACAGATGCTTGACTAAACAAATTTATTGCGCCGTCTGAAAAGGACTAAGCCTCTCGATCTAGCGCGGTGATCAGCAGCGCTTAAAGTACGTAGGAATTTTCAATGGAAAATCGCCTGGAAAATGTCTATTAAAGCAAAATAAAACGCGAAAGAAGAACTGCTTGTTGAGTGTGAACTCAGTCGTAGTCTGTATAATCGAGGTGTTTTTTAGTAAGTAAGAATCTCACACTACTACTCGTATAAGCACCGAAGCTTATAGTCAGCCATATCGAGGTATACGTTCGGAAAAAAATTTTCTCCGAAGAATTTCCGTTCGAGGTATCCATTCCGAAACACTCGTCGGACACATCCTCCGATTAAATCTAACGCACATAACCGCAGTGCGATGTGGTGCGTTAAGTAAACAATTTTTGACAGCTACGCGGCAAATTTTTTCCGAAGTTCTCCGACGAGGAATTGCTGCGGAAAATTTCAGGAAAAATGGAAAGGACTTTCAAAATTCTAAGTAATAAAACTAAAAACTTAATAATTTGTTGTTGTTTATTCCGTTGATTTTGTATTTCAGAAAGAAAACAACGAGGAGAGTCCAGCATGAGCGATTGGTTGACATGCCATCAACCAAACTTGATATCACACTGTTATGAAACTAAAATAGGTAGCTGTCAAAAGGACGCGTTTATATGCTTCATTTATTTTGTTACGAAACGGATACCTTGAACGCAATTTGAGTTCCGAACGGAATTGACTTTCGCTTCGAAATTTCTTCCGAACGGATACCTCGATAGGTCTGAGTGTCTAGGAAGATTTCTCACCTACTCACGAAAGTACCCATCGTACTGTAAATTTTGAATGTAAGAAATCTGTTCTGCTGTGCCGTCTTCAAAGGACCAAACCTTTCGGCCTAGCGCAGTAAAATTAAACCGAATTTACATAGCGTAACATGCAGGGACTTTTATTGAAAACACAACCGTGTTTGGACGATTATTCATGATAGAAAGATTGCTTGATGAGTCGAAATTTAATTACAGGAAGAAACATTGATTTATCATAGAAGGATGGTGTTTTTAGTAAGTAAAAATCTCACACTGCTATGGACAATTTTCAACTTCCCTCGTCGGGAAAGAAAAAAACGACAAATTGTTTTAAAAGAAAGTTCTATAGCCCTTAAACTACAATACATCATTTAATCATCAGTATCAACTTTTGTCGCTGCGATCTGTAGGCAGGAACCTTTCTTCTGATTATTCGCTTTCTTTCAGTAAACGAGACAGCAAAATTAATTAAGCTGTGTGAAATGTAATGTAGGTATCTAAGGACTGAAACGAATAAAATCTGTAAATTTTAATACGGGCTTCCAATGCGTAAAAATTGGAATCCCATTTTGTACCCACATTAGCCTGTATATTCTCTAGTTTCAGTTTGTTATTGATTTTAGTTCGGTGTGGTTTAACATATTTATAAGATATGAGTCAAGAGGAACGCCGTAAATACTTCGCGTCCAAACCATTTCATCGCAAAAAATTTAAACATAGCACGCAGTACAGTGGATTCTGTTATTAAACGATATTTGTAGACGTTGACAGTTAAGCGAAAACAGAAAAGTAGAGCTAAAAGTGGAGCACAGGACAGAAAAATAGTGGGTACCATCGTAAAAAACCGGACTAGTAGATGGAGTGAAAAGTGACCTCTTTGGGAATTAAATTTTTTTTTTTTAAATGTTTTTTTGTATTATTCAATATAGTCCTCTTTTAGTTTGATACACTTATTCTAGCGATTTTCCAACTTATTGATCCCGTCCGAAAAGTAATTTTTCGGAAGGTCTGCAAAATACTCCTCCGTGGCGTCGATGATTTTCTCGCGTGAGCTGAATTTTTTATTGATGAGCCATCTTTTGAGGTTTGGGAAGAGATAATAGTCCGAGGAATCCAAATCCAGTTACCAATCGACGCCAAAAGTCCGCCCGATTTCGCATCAGTAAGTCCAAACACTCTTTCGAAGTGCTCTCACGTTCGTGTTTTTGGTCGAAAGTGAGCATTCGCGGCACCCAGCGGCAGGATAACTTTTTCATATGCAGAATATTGCCCAAAATATGGCGTGTGCGCTCACTACTAATCTTTGTGGTATCTGCTAGCTCGCGCACCTTCACTTTCCGGTCAGCCAACACCATTTCATGTATTTTTTTGACATTGTCCTCTGTACCCGCATCGGAGGGCCTGCCGCTGCGGACTTGATCGGTAGTGGAGTTGCGGCCACGAATATTTGACGGTGTAATCTGACGGAGCATTAGCCCCATAATATTTACCCAACTTTTCTTTTGTTTCCTTCGCCGTTTTGATTCTCAAAAAATAATGTTTCATGAGAAAACGAAAATCGTTTTTGTCCATACTCAACATGGTGCCAAACACGTAAAGAGCAATCAGCTGTCAAAACAAAACTAAAGACAGTATCGCACTAAAATTTGGCATGTCTGCCTAAATATGAACGGACTTCAAGGCACCATAACCTTTTTTGCAGTAGCATCGCATTCTGGCGGTCAAGGAGGTCACTTTTCACTCCATCTAGTATGTCATCCAGAGATGTTGTTCGGAAATGTAATACCATCCAAACAATGGTACAAAGATCTAAAAAACGTAACGGTCTAAAAACACGAAAAAAACAAAAAATACCAAAAGTTACTGAAAAGCAAAAACAAGTCATAAGAACACGAGCCCGAAAGCTATACGAGTTGATCGGCAACAAGAAAGCGTGCTTGGTTTTGGATGACGAAACTTATGTCAAAGCCGACTTTACTACTCTTCCAGGTGCGCAGTTTTACAACTCGTTTGAAGCTGAGACTCTTTCGCAATCAACAACAGCGATTGGGATGGAAAAATTCGGGTGAAAATATCTCGTTTGGCAGGCCATTTGCCAATGTGGACACAGAAGCTCATCGTTTATTACAACGGGAACAATTAACCGAGAAGTGTACTTTAACGAGTGCCTAAAAAAACGGTTGATTCCTTTCTTAAACAAACACGAGGGTTCAACATTATTTTGGCCAGATTTAGCTTCAGCTCACTATGCTCATGCGACATTGAGCTTTCTTGTTGCTAAAAATGTCGACTTTATCACAAAAGACATGAATCCACCCAATGTTCCCCAGTGCCGTCCCATTGAAAGGTATTGGGCTTTGGTCAAAGCTAAATCGAGGAGAAGTGAGCAGTGTGCAAAGGACGTAAAAGATTTTAGTGCTAAATGGAAAAGAGCGTCCAAAAAGATCACGGATGTAACTGTCACCAACCTTATGAAGGACATTCGAAAGAAGTTGAGGAAGGCATGGGAACCCAAATAATTTTTTTTATTTTTTGTAATTGTGAATGAATTTAATAAAAACAGTTTTAGAGATAATAAAAAAAATTTAAATGAATTATGAATATATTTTCGTTTTTTTTACTTTGAAGTTTCCAAATTTTATTCGTTTCAGTGCTTAGTATTTTTTCTTTATCTCAAAAATCGATATCGCCAAGTTTATTGTTAAATGTCGCTCTGGTCGCATATTTACACAATTTCACATGAATGCAGGTTTCTATATACAAATTAAGTACATATGCACCATATCTACATACATACATACATAAGACATTATCGACGACAAGTAAAAAGGACAATTTCTACTTCCTTTTTTTTCCCAGGTCCGACTCTAACGACAGGCTGCCTACATGCATACTCGTACATATATGTATCTTTCTTCTGTTGTTTATTGTCCACCCATATCTACCTACAACACGAAAACCTGTTTGAAATTCTCTTCTTTTTTTTTCGATTTTCAATTTCTTTTTGGGTTATTTTCTTCCTCAAACTGGTTTTTCCTTTTTTTTTTTTTTTGTTCTTTATCATATCTTGCTAAAACTCCAAACACAAAGCAAATCCTAATCTCCAGGAAACATACAACAAAAACAAGCAGAAAAGATCCTCGCGCGTCGACGATCATCAATTTCGAGCATGACAACCGGCAGTACATATTGAAAAAATTAAAGAAAAAAACGAAAAAAAAAACCAAAAACAACGATAAAACACACATCTACAGAAAGACAAAAGCCAAGCAAAGCAAAGCAAAGCAAAATCAAATAAAATAAAACGAAACGAAAAAACCCAAAAAAATCTGAAAGATAAAAAAATATAAAATAAAAACTCAAAAGAACTTTGGACAATCCACATGTAATTTTATTTATTTTTTTTTTCTTTGTTATTCAATATTTTTGGGATTTGAAATTAGTTTTTTGTTTTTTTGTTTTTTGTTTTTTTTTAAATGGCATCTACTTGTTTATACATACATTCATAAATGTTTATTCAAAAAAATATATAACAAAAATCAAAATTAAATATCAATAAAGCAAGGTACATACAAATTTGTTTAGTAATGTTTTTTTTTACGTATCATGTTGTTTTTTTTTAAATTGTTTTGTTTTTTTTTTTTTTTACAAAAAGGAAGCAATTCCAGGAAAATTCGATATTTTTACGTCTTTTTGTGACTTATTTGAAGAACTTAAAATAATTAGATTATTCGAAAAGATTTTAATTTTAATTTTAATTTTAATTTTAATTTTAATTTTAATATCAGAAATTTGCAGCGAAACATTCAAATAAAAGATACAAAATAATAAAAACATAAAAATACTACAATACAATACAAATGAACATATTTACAAAAAAATAAAAACTTGTATTTTTTTTTTTGAAGATTTTGTTTATTTTTTTTTTGTTACTTAATTTTTAGTTAAAAGCTAGTTAAATCCTTATCTGGATAGACAATACAACCTTCGTATTTTTTTTTTGTTTTCGTAAAAATTAAAAAAAAAAAAAATAAGTGGTGGAGGTTTCTGAGATCATTAAGACTTAAAATTTGCTGGAAGATCTGAGTTGAGGTTTTTCGTTTGGTTGGAGTTGCAATGTAACATATGTAGGTATGGCTATTGTATAACTTATGGCTGATCCTGAGAACTGACTTGGCTTAGATACGAGCATAATACTAACATTAATGAGTCTAGTCTATAAACTATGATTTACCTGAATTGTTTTGGTTTCGAAGATGTACGGATATGTGTAACTATGCATTTAAGTAATGTGAATTAAAAAATAAATATCTTAAGTGCTAAAGGAAGTTTGCCACTACATGTAGACCAACTCTTCACCGGCAATGGCGTAGGCTTCGACTTTTATGTCCAACTTTGGCATTAGGTGCGACTGCAACTGCGATTGTGACAGCGATTGTGACAGCGATTGTGAGGAAGAATTTTCGCTCTCGTCGACATTTGGAATTGGAGGAGGATTGGAGGAATTTGGCTCGTCCACCAGTGGGAATTCAGGGTCTGTTTTGGGTAATTTGTCAATTTGTGACTGTTTGCGATTGGGCACAGAGATTTTGGTTTTAGTTTTTTTCACCGGCTTTGGACGGGTGTGAATGTCACAGTGTTTGCGCAAATGATCCTTGCGACAGAAGCTTTTGTTGCACATGTCACAGGTGTGCGCCTTGAAGCCAGTGTGAATTGCCTCTTTGTGACGGCGTAGGTCGGTCTTGTGGTGGAACTGCTTAGGGCAAAGATCGCACTTGTGAGGTTTATCTTGAGATTTGTGCCTGGCTAAATGAGCATCATAAATATCTTCAATTTGAAAGCGCTTACCACATTTTTGGCATCTGTATGGCTGCTCACCGGAATGGAAGCTTTTGTTGTGCTGAGTAAGGTAACAGATTTTGGTGAACTCCTTATCACATTCGACACACTTGATGCGTCCCGTTGGCAGGGTGGTTGAAGTTGCATTCTGTGTACTTTCACGTTTACGCTTACTGCTTGGTTTTATCAATGGTGTAGCGTTCGTAGTTTTCGACTTTTCTCCGACAATCGGTAACAGATTTGTTGATGTAGTCGACGATGATACAGTCGGAGAATATGGATTTTGATCGTTTTGTGGACCAGAAGCTGTTGAATTGATCGGCGGTATGTCGGCTTCCTGTGGTGAACCTTGAGAACCGAATTCGGACATTCGATTATAGTATGATTCGGGAGCTGGTGCTACTGGTGAGGTGGCTTGCATGAGTCTCTCCTTAAATGTTGGCATACCACCGGAGATTCGTTGAATATCAACCATTGGCTGGTGATGAACTAATTGAATAACATGGCCATTGGCATCTAGTGCTACCATGTGTTGTTGTTGCAATTGTTGTTGGTTGATTTCTTGGAATGGTTGCGATCCAGTCAGTGTTGATAGATCCACATATGAGCTGAGTTGAATCAGATTGCCATCTTGAGGATTGTTGGTTACGGTTTGACCATCACTACCAATAATAGTGTGATAGCTCGGTTGGTGCTCCGCCGCCGGTTGTTGCAGATGTTGGAATGATGGAATGGTGGTGGTGGTGTTGTTGAGTGTGATGGGGGTGGTGGTGTTGATAGCCAAAGGGCTGATGATGTATTGCTGCGGCTGCGGCTGCAGCAGCTGCTGCTGCTGTTGATCCATTATATTGTGGATAGTGGTGGCCGTGTTGAAAATGGTGGACTCCTGCTGGTGGTGGTGGTGGATGGGGTGGACCTCCCGGTATTGGGGGTGGGAGATAATATGGGGAGATTGTAGCGGCAGCAGCTGCTGCTGCTGCGACTGCTGCTGTTGTTGAAGGTTGATGGTTGATTGATATTCCTCCAGGCTGCTGTTGCTGTTGGGGCTGTTGTTGGGACTGCACTCCTGTATTTCCTGCTGTTGCTGTTGTTGCTGATGGAATTGTTCCTCCTGCAGATGCAGGTTGTTGCTGTTGCTGCTGCTGTTGTTGTTGTTGTTGTTGCTGCTGATGTGAAGTTGGTCCTCCTCCTGATCCATGATGGATACTTCTGTGCTCATAATGGTCAGCAGGCCCCTCGGTTGGGAGGCTTGGACGGAGGGACCTGCTAGCCCGTTTGGGTGACCGTTCACGGAAGAGTTTAAATTGCTTTGTGGATGATATTGTTGGAATGCTTGCGACTGTTGCTGTGCCTGTGGTACAAAACCATTTGGTGACTGTGTTGTATATTGTGATGAGAAATCTGGACTTCTAGGCGGTTCGGGCGGTATAGGTGGCGGCTGTCTCGATTGACTATTACGGTGATGTTTCGAATTCGGATCACGACTTGGATGATGATGAGCACTGATTGGCATCGTAGCTGGATCTGGTTGACCACTTGATTTAACGGCATTCTTATGAAGCGTGGTGTTATAATGACGCTTCAAATGTCCAGAACTAGTAAACCATTTATTGCATGCAGTACAGTTGTAGGTTTTTGGCCGTCGTGCCTCATTTGATTTCCAGGTAGCGCTTTTTGTCGCCCCTCCACTGCTTGGCAGTGACGATGTTGGTGGCTCAAAGCCTCGATACTGAGATAAGTTGTCTTGTGGTGTTGTTGTTGATGGAAATTCCGATGGGCTCGATGACACAGGATTATTTCCGCTTGTCAAGTCTGCATTAGCGAATGATTTATCGTCGGGTCGGTTTTGCGATGCGATCGGTTGTGTATAATCGCTTGATTTTAAAGTCGAATTTCCAAAATTTGTCGGCGATACATATTCCGACTTGATTGGATGGAATTCGCTTTTGATGGAAGTGAAATCTTGCTTTGGATAGTATCCGGTGTGCTTTGTTTCGGTTAAATGCGGTGCAGCCATATAACCCGGATGCATTTCCTGAGGCCATGTCATTGGGCGTTGCATTGGATGCAGTCCAGGATTTACACCACCAACAACATCGCCCTCTGGTTGCGGATAGACCATTTTTTGTGAATCCAAATCTAAAATATCCGAACTGGGTGGTTCTTCTTTGATGTACGGAGCAAATGTTTGGTATTGACTACGATCTGCAGCCGATGTTGTTGAACGCTCCACCGAACTTATATTACAATTCTCAGCATTTTGTACTCCATGGAGAGCTGAATAATGCTCACTGAGCTCGGTTTCATTGGCACACATTACACCGCATTTATTACATTGCTTTGATGTGGTTGGTGTAGATGAACGATTTGTCATAGCACCAACGTCCGCTAATCCATGATGGGGAGTATTGGCAGCCGAATGATTTTGTGAAGGACTAGATGAACTTACAACTCGAGGGCTTAATGAACTGTTTGATACAGAACTGCTGGCGTTATTTCCTGATGAAACACCGTTGGCACCCACCGATGATGAGTGATTTTGAGGCGGTGTTAGATGATGTATGCCTCCGTTGTTTAAATATGGGTGGTAGCGCTGTGATGATGGTGCAACTTTATAATCTGTATGTGGTGATGCTGCCCCGGTTAGAGATTGATTCTGCATTTGGTAGGATAGAACCTGGTTTTGTTGTAACTGCTGCATAGCGCTGCCGTAATCCACACCGGCTGACGCATGATAAAATTGCTCGTAACCGCTTAGATATGAAGCAGCCGGCGGATGGTATGAATGCATATCTTGATACATTTGATTTGAGTTCACTAAAGTTGCACCGCTACCATAGAGTTGATGTTGATGTTGTAGATGTTGCTGTTGCTGTTGCGGCTGTTGTTGTTGTTGTTGTTGTTGTTGTTGCTGCTGCTGCTGCTGCTGTTGGTGCTGCTGATGATGAGTTGGTGGCTGATCTGGAGTTGGTGTTGGAGGCTGATTGTCACTAGAATCGGCGGCAGCACTTACGGTGCTATTTGACACCGAATGAAGTGGTGGCATCTCGGTTTTAATTCCAGCCATAGTTGAAGTAGCTGAATTTTCCTCCACATTGGACGAGAGCAGCAAGGAATTCACTGAATACACAACAGTGTTGTCGATTGTTGCCACTACTGGCGCACATGCTACCTCTTCCGTACTTGAATTTTCACCCTTTGCTGATTCTTTTTTGTTTTGTGGCGATGACGACGGTGAAAATGGTTCTGCTTTTACCGATGACGCGGGTGATGCCGTAACGGCTCCCAATGATGGACTTTCCTTCTCCTTCTTATCTGGTAATGATGTGGCGGTTATCTCGTTACTACTCCAGTTAACACTCATTTCATTTTCCTGCACATAATACACTTGTACGTTTCATCAAGTTTGACTTTGACACCTCTTATCAATCAGAGCTCTTTGCACATTTACAATAATTTTGTACGTAGGTATGTAATTGTTAAGATGATAAACAAGGAAAAAACAAAACAAAAAATGCCACGAAAATGACGGGCACACAAACTACACTAACTTCCGCAAATGAAATACGCGATACCGTGACTGTGCACCGCGCAGCAAGTACTAAACACAGAAAACACTTTCTAAATCTTCGTGCCGTTCGTTTCTCGTTTGTTTTCCTTTTGCCGACGTTCAAATTCAAAACAAAAACCAAAAACACTTGTAGCTGCTGCTTCTGTCGTCTTCGTCTTGTGTATTTATTTCTATTTTTTTTTCTTTTCCTCTCTCAACTTATATTTTTTTTTTTTTTTTTTTTTTTAACTTAACACATTTCACTTTGGGTTTGGTTTAATTTAACTTCTTTTTTTTTTTTTTTGTGGACGATTTTTTGAATTTATTTTCTCTCTTCCATCTTTGTTTGTCAATTTCACAACTTCACACGACGTTTTGTTCGTTATTAAATTGAATTCAAAAAACACAACAGAAAAAAAAAAACACAAAAACTTTAACTGTGTCCACCACACCGATTGCACGTCGTATTCTTCTTCGTTAAAATTCGTTAATTTCTCTCGATTCCAAATAAACAAAATAAAAAACTAAACACAAATAAAACAAGGAAGGAAATCATATGTTCTTTTGTTTAAAATTTACAACAAAAAAATAAAACAACAACAACTAATTAATTAATTTCAAATTTTGCGTCAATTTTGAGAACAAAAGTGTAAAGTGTTAGAAAGAATAAAAAATTAATTTTTAATAAGCCAACGAGCCGAAAATTGAAGAAATATAAAAATTCCCAAAAAACAAAAAAGCGTTCGCCCTGGTCGACGTTGCAAATACAAATGACAATGATCGGATTCTGTTTTATGACACCGTCCGCCGCGCTTTACAATACAAAACAAAGAGGGGGCAAACCAAACCAAACCAAACCAAACCATCAACCACCACCACCACCACCACCACCACCACAACCACAACCTCACTAACGAACGAATCCAGACCATACCAAACCAAACCAAAGGAAAGGAAAGCGAACCAAAGCAAGGCAAAGTAAAGCATCCCATCTAGCTAGCCATCCATCCATCCATCTATCTATCTATCCATTTGTCCACCAATACATTGTCACCATGCCAAATCAAAAGAAAATTTCTCCGTAACACACATACTAACGCAATTGGCTACCACACACACATTGAAATAATGCCTACCTGCCTCATACCAGCCATTTATATCTACCAACAAACAAACTCGCCTTTCTTTCGTTTTTCGCCGTCATACCACATTCCACTACTACCAGTGCATTTCGCTGGACATTCCTTGGGTTTCCGTTTCTATTCTCAATCTGTACTTTCTTACTTACGCCGGCATATCACTTTCGTACGCACTTGAATATATTCATACGGGCATGTGTGCGTGTGTTTATAGAGAACTTGTATTGTATTTGCCCTCCATTCCATTCTGTCTCAAACGGACATCGGACGCACGACTCAAGAAAAACATGGCATACGGTGAGATGCCAAACATTTTTGTGGTGTGAGTGTTTCTAATGTTCGCAAACTGTATTCACTTCACCATATTATAACAGTGTGCCCTCGCCTTTCTTCTTTGAACAATTCTTCTGCTACTCTTCTCCTAACGATGTCGATGCAAAAAATAGAAAAAAAAAAAAAAAAAAAAAAAATCAAAACACACGACTGTCCGTCCATCTAACTAACGCTTGGCCCTACTTGTATGGCCGAAACGAACGAACGAAGAGAGAAAAAAATAGGAGAAAACACATTCTCTCCACACATCACACAGATGTGCTTCTTCTGCTGGATAATCTCATCTTATCTCCAGAAAACTTCCACTCCACACCGTCGCCATTTGAATGTGAAAGAGAAACGATGCTTTGTGGACTTTTTTTCGGTTTTGTTTTTCTGCCTTATTCGTTGTTATTCTCTCGTTATATACTCAACAAAACAGCATACAAACTCGCCATGCGAACGAGATAATACTCGTAATATGATGAGTACGAATACGATACAAAATCCAAGTGTGAGAGCAACATCGGTATGATGAAAAATGAAGATGACGAAGGATTCGAAAAGGTAACCGGGCAGAAGCACATGGTCCCGCGTCTTTAACTACGTTACTCGGTTGCATTTCGAAAAAAAAAAAAGAAAAAAAAAACCTAAGAACAAGCAGAATATGACGAAGGCCACAAAACACAATGTAATATATAAAGAACATAAATAAAGAGGACAGAGTACAGAGAGAATGACGGCATGCACAAACAGTCGAACGTATAGGCCCTGGTTGTTTTTGGTTTTTGGTTTTTTTTTTTTTTTTCCTTCTCCCATTCCCAAGTAAACAAACCAAAGTCCGTTGGAATAGCAAAACTGAAAGATAGTTGTAAAAAAAAAGAAAGTTATGTTCTCTTCTTTTTCTTTTATTTGGATTTTTTTTTTGTGAAATGTGGGTCCTCCATATAGAAGCCAGTAATCGGTGCGGCAGAGATATCCCACAGAGCAGGGGATCACTGGGCTGCTCCGTATTTCCAATCTCAATGCACATAGCCGGCGATGAATGGAGTGTTTTGTGGGTTCCTTCTTCGTGTTTGACCTTGTGATGCATTCCAGGCACATGTCAGAAACATATCGTACACACAGTTTGAGATTCAGATCGAAGTGCAGATTGAAATTGAGAGGGTGGAAAAGCTTCGACTCGAATACAGGCATTCATATGTATTTATGTACATACATATGTACTCATTTTCTGCATAAAACTTGCCGACAGAAGGATGTCGAACATTAGGGTTGATGGTGTCTCTTCCTTTTTTCTTTTTTTTTTTTTTTTTTTCATTCTGCTGAGAGGGTGGTAGGTAGATGGTGGGTCCTCAATTGTGAATGAAGACATTACAAGTACACCTCAGGTTTTCATAGCTACTGCCTGTGTGTTTGGGTAATGTGATTCGACGTCATTTTTTGATGTGACGTATTGTAGAATAGAGCAACATTGGCGGATTGGGACAGAAACGTACTTACTTCCAAAGTGCCACAAATTGACGACAACGATTATTATTTGAACAAAGGGAACCAGCAAATTTTGTTTGTGCTCGTATATCAGGTGAAACCATGAATGACTCATGCGAGTTTCCAGAATTTGGCACTTTGCTTGTACTCACTGCGTTGCACTAAGTGTATAGCTTTGCAGACCTCAATGCCACCCCACAGGGAATAAAATCACATTTCGGATGACTTTTCGCCAAATTCCTCTGTGCAGGGCAACACCAGCTGCACAGTCACAATTTTTTAACATGACGACGACAGTGAACAAGCAGCAAGTACCACTTCAAATTCTTTTTTTCTCTCTCTCTCTCTCTTGATACACGCGCTTGAAAGTGCAGCATTTCGATCTCCGTCTCAATCACTTTTCCTTTTTTTAATCTACATACCTAGGGACCTACTTGTAGTAAATGGTGTTTATTTAGGCGCGCCTCCGATGTGGGTAACTGTCAAACTAGCTTTAATTCTCTTAAGCGTCAATGTCAATGTTTTCAGTGCAGTCTAACCACTAATTCGTGGGATATTATTTCCAAAATCAAGCCTATTGAGCATTTTGTCAGTTTTACGGACTAATGTGGATAGATTTCGCACAATTTAGCGCTACATGATATTGTATTAAAGCCACAACAAGAATGAGACTAGTGCGTTCCGATGAAAATATCGTGGTAACAAAGGCCAGTGTTAATGAAGATCCGGATTTGTCAGGCCGTAGGCGTACGCAGGAACTCGTCCGTTAAAAACTTTTGCCAATGGATCCTAAGCTCCTAATTCATTAAAAAAATTTAATCCATTGGATCATGCCACACGTGCGAAATTCAATGTCGAGCCCGAAACTAACATATTTACAAGATGATCCGACATTTTATGGCAAAATTGTTCTCAGCGATGAGGTTTACCTTTGGCTCAATGGATATGTCAATAAGCAAAATTGCCCTATTTGGAGTACGAACAATTCGCAATCTTCAGGCACGATTGCATCCATGAAAATCGGCTGCATGGTATGTTTTCATCGGACCTTATATTTTTTTCGAAATAAGCCAGTGTACCACACGTAGCCATTATGAGCGACGAAATATTAAAACAATTAGACCCTCGTCCTCTTCCACTATGTGGAAAATTTTGCCGAACGATCTGGGCGATGCCAGATCGCGGATTGGGCTTTCACCAGCTTGAAGTCAACCCTTATTTTTATTGAAAAATCGCATTTTACGTTTTTATCCAAATCGGCTCATGCCCATCTACTAGCGAAGAAGAAGAAAAAAAAACCAATTTTGGATGACAGTTCATTAAGGGGCTGTTCTCATTTGTTGGGTCAAAAAGGCATAAAGTTTTATAAGCAACTTTACATATTATTTAGTGATTCCTGTTACCGAAGGAGTGCTCTTGCGTCGACGTCCATAAAATGAAAAGCCAAACGGTAATCACAATAATTGCTCCGCCACTTGTTGGTCTGAAATAAAGAGTGCAAAAGGCATTTTATTAAAAATCTCTAAATCTATTGTAGTTACTGGACTAGGATATTTAAAAAAAAAAAATTATAATTGTAAAAATGACAGGCGAAATCCTAAAAAAAATTTAAAAAAAAACTGTCTTTTCTGCATGGAAGGGGGTATTTTGTCCTGAGCTAAGATTCTATTTCACTAACTAGCCAATACATTCGTCTACGAGCATATAGAAGAAGAAAAATTACCATTGCTGAAGTGAAGCAAATCCCGAAGAGACTCATGAGACTCAATTACACCCACCATAGTACAACAACGTGGTGATAAAATCAGTCTTTATTTTGTTGGTAAATGGAACCGGAGCTTTTGTTTCAGTCAATGGTAACCAGACCATGATCAGTGATTATTTCTTCGAAAATATGTAACCTACAACATTTTTTTTATACAACTACGTCTCATACTACGTCTCATACATCGATTTATTGATATCAATGTTTGGTGAGAGGGTGATTTCAAGATTGGCACCTGTAAATTGGCCACCAATATCTTGCGATCTAACGCCGCTCCATTATTTCGTGGGGTGGTACGTAAAATCGATTGTTTCCGTGGATAAACCAGCAGCAATTAAAGCAGTATACGGAAAGCTATTGCGGCTATTCAACCCTAGATGCTTCAAAAAGTGGTCACTAATTTAATCGATAGGAAACACTTCGTAATTGTCGGCTGTGGTGCTTATATGACCGACATCATCTCTAAATATTAAATAATAAAGAATTATTCTTCAAACAAAAACAGTTTTTAGGTCAAAAGTAAATACTTTGTATACTTATTTAAATTTATTTTATGAACCGTGTCAAAAAGGCAATCATCCAAGTCCAAGTGCCATCCTGACGTCTTAAGCAATTAAGTTTGAGCCATTTATAATCGTGATCGGATTCTATGTTGTTCTCTATGTATATTGAAAAAATGCAGATTTTTAATGTGAAAAGTCCCTAAGTTAACAACTGAAATAGTCATATCTGCGAACTCCAACATGTTTAATTAGCAAGAAAGTCATATTCATCAATTGCCTACTGAAAAGTCGTATGCGCCGTAAACACATGTAAAGGCATTGCTGCCATAAGCCTAATTTCAAGTGGGCCGCAAAATTTGTAACATACTTTCGTACATCAAATGCATCGTGTCGGAATAATGGTTTACGGTTTGACTACTGGTCAACACGACAGAGGCCCACTTAATGGTCCTTGCTGGACCCAGGTTCATGTCAGCTGATGCCTTTCATCGTCAGATGCAACGTTTTTAAAAAAAAAAGTTCATCGCTTTATGGTTTTTAAGGATTGTATTCAGCAATTTGACGCATATTGAAAGTTGAAGTAATTGAGATAGAACTTCAAAACTGTTCTAAATGGACAGACTATTCATTACTTAGAAATTAAAGATATGGTCCACATCCAGTTTTGCGAAAACCAAACTAGTTTGTTCCATACACAACATTTCAACGACTGGAGCTTTATGTAATTGAACTGCTTTCAATCTAATGCTTTGAATTAAAGATTTGAAATCCCTAGTGCGAAAACCTTGCCAAGAGGAATATCCATTGGTAAACAGCAGAAGAAAGGCCTGATCTGGAATCTTCAGTTCTTCCTCCAAAGAGAATAGGGTTCTGAAAAGCTCTTTCAAAAAATAAAGATAATCATGGTAGTGATTAATTCATGATTGATATTAGAGGTATTCAAGCTTCGGCGTATCTGGTTGTAACAGTGTATCATTTCCTTACAATACAACAACAAAATACGCAGCTTATCATTTTGTTATACTTCTACACTTTAGCAATATTCAACCCTTTTGTTACGAAGAGTATAAACGTGTAGCATCCAATTGAGAACATATTTGTGACAGATGGTTGCTGTAAATAATTTGATACTCTCAATTCATAAAATCTCTTTATATGAAAAGAATTAGCAGAAATATGGACGAAAAAAACGTCGTCGTAAATAAAGAGCGCCGAATTCAAATTCCGTATCTGTAAAAATAATATGTTACTTATTAGTTCAGCGTTTTTTCATTAATTGTTTTCGAACATTCAATCCACATAATTTTATTTGCAGCATCTTCGACTAAGAAGTCAATAACTTTCCTTTAATCGCCTTTTTTGTCACAATTATTTTATGTCAACAAAAATCAACTGATTTGGACTTAACACTCAATGTTGCTACAAATGCGGCAGAGTGCGTTCACGCTTTGGCGTACAAAAATACACTTTTACAAGACCAGATACAACAACAAATTAATATTAGCTAACCTCTTTTAAGTAACGAAAATTTGACAGTTTAAATGTATACCAAGGTTTTTGGTACGGATCAATTAGTAAATTTCATTTTCATTACTAAGCAAAGGGGCTCTATTTTCAAAAGTACGAGTACATATGTAGAAAATATATATTTCAAAAATTCACTTAATCCGAATTCATGGTTGAAAACTGAAAACAAACAAAACAACTTGAAGATCAGAACTTCACGAAGCAGAGCAATGAAGTCTGATTTACTCAAAACTTCCAAACAGATACCCCCTCCTTGCTTACTTAGCTCTGAAGCATTGAACAGCATTCAGAAAAGACTGCTGAATTTTCACGCCATGTCAACCACCTTACATTCTATGCTTTATAATACGTTTACTCAACTCTGGTATCTATTAGATAAGTTTTTTTTTTAAACCCAACATAATTTTCATAAATCAACTTTAATCAAGGAAAACTTTTTAGGACACATGATCACTTTAGTTACTCTTGATGCCTGATCATTCTGTCCGTATGACAAGAATAACACTTGCACATTGGGCTTATAGGGCATATATTTTTGCATCAAACAGCGACTTCGGACCACAAAATATAATCGGAATTACACATCAATTAATTGTCAATTCGACTATAATACCGTAGATCCTTGCTGCTGAAGGAAAATCCTATCCATATTTATGTCATCCATATTTTCAAACAAACAAGGGGTGATTTCTAAGAGTCGGGGAACTTTTTCAAACAATAACCACAGGAATTTAGTTTAAAACAAGAATCTTTATTCATTGTTCATGGCATGTTATAAACACGACTTCTAGCATATGCCTTCGTTGGCTGCTTTTGACGAACGCATCCTATCGGTCCACTATTAAGCCCAATCCTACGACCATTTGGGCTCCAAGACTTGAGTAATTTTTGGTTTATCGCCATACAAACAAGGCTCCAGAAGACGTAATCCACCTTCGCCAAATAGCGCGATGCCGGTGGCCAACTCACTGGTTCAATTTGCCATACGATGTTGTGGTGAAACAAGTCTTCAGTAAATTAATGGTTTCATGGGCAGTATAATACGAAGTGCCATCCTGCTGGAACCATATATCGTTCAGATCAAATTCGTTCATATTTATGAAGAAATAATCACTGACCATTGTCCGGTTACATTGGCCATTGAATGTAAGGTGAACTCCGCCCTTATTTTTGAAAAAAAAAAAATAAGGACCATCATGACACCAGCGTGAAAACCCCATCAAACAGTGAATTTTTTTGGCTGTGATTGAATTTCATGAGGATCTCTCTTTCTCTTTCTCTTTTTTGACTCCAGAAACGGCAATTTTGCTTGTTCAGAAACCCATTGAGATTCGTCTCTAACACGATTTCTTTTATAAAAAATAAAGGTCGGTCCAGAGCCCAATCCTAGAATTCCTTTTACAAGTCGTGGCAGCAGCTGGAGCTTATAGGGGTGTAGACCGAGTTCTTTTAGCACAATTTGCCACATAATAGACGGATAAAAGGCAAACTATAGCATTCGACTCAATATACTGGCTCTTGTTGATGTTGACTTGACTTGTTGACTTTGCGTCATGTAGAATGTATGTGGTACGGAATTTATTCACCACACGACCAATAGCAAGCTCAGTTAATCGATTATGAAGACCAAAATACCTACTCATGTAATTTTCTATGGGTTTCGAGGATTGAAAACCGATTTTCAAAATACGTTTGAATGGTATAATAGTTAAAATTTTTTGAAAATGTGCAAAATGTTAGTTTCTGTTAATCTTATTTAAAATTTCCGTAGAACAAGATCTAAAAGTCCATATGTTAGCCACCAAGACCCAAAGAACTAACTGCCGTTCTTATTCTAAAACAATTAAGGCAAAATGAAAGTTCGGTTTGGCACATCAGATTGATTGCCTTGCTAAGAGAAGCTCGTGTTGGGTTTATAAACTCGGATAAACGGTAATATCTAATCATGGTACGACTTATCCTTAAATAACATCATGATGGAATGGAATTAAATTTAATTATTCTTTGTAATTGGAACAATCGTGACGTCGGGAATAACAATGAAGCAATCGGTGGCGAAAGAAGAAAAAGCGTTCCGTTCATAGATAGATTTCGGACACGGTCCACAGTCATCGGCTTAAAATAAGGATTTCCGACATGCCGAAGGAACGTATTAATGCTCAGATATTCCTTTCACCCATTTTTAAATACCATATCATTGTTTTCTCATAATAAACAGGAATGTGTGGTGATTAGATCACTTTACATTTTCTGCTCGACGTTGCACTTCTTTTCAAGCTCTCTTCATTGACTGTAACGAAACATCTTCAAAGTTCTGGTAGAGCAATTTTATGAGAAGGCTTGTTTACCTCGTAAGGTTCGTGGTCTTCGTTTATAGACGTATAGATCTGCGAACATTGCGAGAAGCCAGTGTAGTGTAGAACACATAGCTTGCTACAGCCAAAGTACGTCTGCTGATATCTCAGACTCCACACCAGATAGGCATCAATGCCAAGAAGGCGTTAGAGATACTGCAACTGATGTACTGGGACCACCCGTATGAAACCACTTGTTTGATGGGGAGTGCAGACAAGAATATGTCGCGAATTTACGGTGCAAGAAGAACGATACCGGCTCGTATTCGACTTCTGCAAAAAAAAAAAAAAACGAACATATCGTAGCTATCGGGTCGAATGGGAGGTGCTGCTCCAGGAAAAGCGTTCTGAAATAACAAAATTATACAGAAACAAATACCTGTAGAAGTGAGAAGAAAATTTTAATAAAAGAGTTAATAAAAGAGAAATGGTTTTCCATATCCTCGCGATGGCGAGGATATGGAAAACCATTTCTGCAGCTTATTTAAAGGCGGAGATAACCAAAACTCCGCAGTCAGACAGAACGATTACCGCTCACCCAAACAAAATGAACTGAGGATAACGATAACTGAACTTAAGCATAGCAAGGCTGCCTAACTAGATGAATTACTTGCCGAGCTATTTAGGGCAACAGAAAATGATTTGGAAGCGAGCATATATGTAGATTTGATGAATGAAACCTTAACATCGTTGGCCCGATCCACAAAAAAGTCCAAAGTGTTAGAGGCATCAAGATCGAGTGCAAGATATTGTCATATTGTTTGTAGGCGGAAAAGCATTCGTCAGCAATCTGATCGACAACTACCGTGTAACGGCTGGTTAATTCACAACCGACCAAATATTTAAATAGAGCCATGTCTGGCTCTAGAGCCTTGGCAAATCTCATCAGATTGTGATACGAGTATAATGACGGCGCCGAACATTTGTTACGTATCGTAATTGGAGCAATTTTTTAAAAGTCTGTAGAACTACCTGCATATGCTAATGTTATTGATATCATTGCCAACATACGGCCAGCTACCATTGATGCGATTGCAAGAATTAATTAAATCAAAAACGGCAAAAGTGTGATTTGTTGGGGATGTGGGCCAAGTATGTATATGTTATCAACAAGAAGTGACGCACAACATAGATGAACCGCACAATAGGCAGCAATAGCTTTGAGTACATCGGGATATTATTTATACCAGGTCCGCTATTAACTCTGATAATGATACTTCATCAGAAATGGGAGGAAGTATAATAAGGTCTTGCCAAGAAGAACTAAGGAGACTCTATATAAGACCCTCATCATCCCAGTCCTACTCTTTGATCCAAAAGGGAGGGCGTTAGCGATGTATGAAAGCAAGATTCTTCGAACGTTTTCTGGTCCTGCTTCCGTCGACTGGTGATATAACAGCGAATCTACGAGCTGTCCAACGACATCGACTTGGTTCGAAAATATTATCAGCCATCTGAGAGGACTAACCAGTGAATGAATAATAATACTCCTGCCGAAGAGATTCCGATTCCTGGAGCCTGATCAACTGCCTAATTAGAGAGGTTAATTGGTTGAGACCCAGGTCCATCCAGTCTGTAGAGCTATCTATTATAAGTAAATACATAGAATTATTGCTTAGAATTACATAGAATAGTTGTAGTCGAGGCATATAACCAATTTCTTTTTAAAATTGAAGTCCTGACGATAAAGTGTACAGGCTACGCAGGCATCTTATAACTTCACCTGTTAAATGTAGGAACCTGTCCCATATATCACCAATAACACGGCGAATATTGACTTCCAAATCGTCCAACATCTCTGGTTTATCGGCATAGACAAGTGACTTCACATACCCCCAAAGAGAGCAATCTAAATGTGTGAAATCACAGAATCGTGGAAGCCAGTTTACAGGCGAAATTATGCGCTCAGCAAATGTTTCCCGCAATAAATTGTTAGCGTTGCGCGCCGTGTGGCATGCTGCGGCATCTTGTGGAAACCAAAGCTCTGTCACGTCAATACCATTCAACTGAGAAACAAAGAAGTCAGAAATCATGTTTCAATAGCGCTTGACGGTACCATTCTGGCCGGCATCGTCCTTAAAGAAATATGAGCCGATGATTCCGCCAATTTTAATGGTTGTAAGGGCGTCTCGACAAAAGCTTCTGAGTTTTCTCCACTCCATTTAACCAAAAATGGGTCTCATCGGAGAACAAAATTTTGCCTTGAAAATGAGGATCAAGCTGAATCATGTTTTCTGCCCATTCACCGAATCTACGACGCGTATAATGGTCACGCGGTTTCAACTCTTGCACAAGCTGAATCTTATACGCTTTTAAGCCAAGATCTTTCCGTAAAATCTTCCACCAAGTGGATGGGTATAGCTCCGATTGCTGTGCACGATGGCGAATCGACTCATTCGGATTCTCCTCAACACTGCGCCCAACAACGGCAATAGCTTCTTCTGTTCGCACTGTTTGTCATCTTTGGGCGATGCGTATTATCCACTCAGAGTGTACGTGGTGCGAAAACGATTCATCATGTTCCGATTAACTTGCTCAGATGGGGGATTATAGTACTCGTATGTAGAACGTAAAATGGACGTAGCGCACGATGATTTTGACGAACCGAACCATGGTTTTCAAAATAAGTTTGCACAATTTGTACGCATTGCTCTGGGATTAATGTAAAATTCATTGTAAAATGACAAAACGTACTAACCACAAATCAACTTTCAACTGTCAAATTGAAAATCTGAACAAACAGTGTTGCCAGTTTAAAAATCTAATCCTTAAAAAAAAACACCCTTTATAGCTTAGTTGGGAAGTTCATTGGTAGAAGCGGATTGTAGGCCCGCTGCGATGTTATCACCAAAAAAGTCAATTACTTGCGATGTATGAGTTGTATCGGTATTAGTGACCAAGCCAGAAGGTCCTTTTCCCTACTATCACAATACTGGCATACCATATACTTAATTTATGAATTCAAATTGAACAGCGCTCTGCTTGGCGGCGCGGCGGTTATATTGAATAAATGCAAAAATAAACTGACGCAACGGCTAAAATATAGGTGATCTCGAGCTATCATATGACGTGGTATAAATATAAGAAATTATATTTTTTTCGTGCACCAGTTATTTTTAGATAAAGAATCTTTGTACCAATAGTGTTGAATTAAATAAACATTCAGACGAAAAATCGGGGTAAAAGAATTGATGATTGCATTACAATTTTGTTTACCTCAACACTGTAGAATGTGACAGTAAACAGCGATATCTTAGCATCATAAAGATGTGTAGCTATTTACATATTCGTACAAATGTATCTACATACATACATTGCGGCTGACTCATTTAGCACTTTTGGTTATGTTACACAGTCCTACTTTCGCTTCGGACAAAACAAAGACATACCTACATACCCGTAGTTGATATGACTCATCAATTTCAAAAAAAAAGTTCGCAGAAAAAATCATTAATTAGCGTTGTTGTTTTCACTCGTCCTCAACAACAAATCTGGTTTTTGATAGGCATGATATCAATTATTATCCATACGTACTCGTATGATATATACATATATACGAGTATGTAGATATAGTTAAAATGTGTCCTACGACTGCTTCATTCTTACTGAAGTATAATTTTACTTTGCAGTTTTTTACCTTTGGAACGGATTCAATTCTTGTCGTGACCCATAGTTTCTTCAGATCACCTTCCAATTTATTTATGTATTTGTAGCGAACTTACTCTTATACATATATGCAGGCATATGAATGTATCTTTTGAAAATTAAAAACCATAAAAGATTATTTGAGGATAAATGACATTTGCTTAATCACATTCCCGCCGCGTTAATTTATCACAAAGACTGATCGTTTACAAAAAAGTATCTATCTAATCCAATCAACAGAAATAACTGTTGTTAACAATTTTATAGTCTATGGAATTAGTCAACTAATCTCCTAGTTAACCACATTTCCAGCATAATAATTCAATCATGATTGATTTAATCATTCAGTTGTAACTACTGCAAAATCCTAATTATTTGTAATTAATTAATTACAAAAGTAACAAAAATAACTAATTAATTAATTTTATTGTCAACTAGGAGAAGAGTTTTTACATATTCATATACATATACATATCTACATATTTTTGAAGCTATATCTTGTAGATAGTTGTAACGAATATTGTTAGATCGAATGATCCTGTAATTCAACAATAAATAGCATAGGCGAAAGGCTTAAAAATGGGATTGCATACAAGCCTTGCCTTACATAACCTTCTCGCTTCTACATAAAATAAAGCAGAATTAGAGGGTCAATATTGTTCAGGACTCTCAATTCTTCTTCTAAGTTAGTAAAATACTTCGTTATTTTCTTGGCGGCACTAGCCAAAGATGATTTGGTATTATACAATTTGGGTAGCCACTAACCGGCATTAACCTAGTCTCAATGTTCTAACTATGACTACACATCTTATATACATTCATAATTTATCTCCAAGAGGTAGCCACCGAGTACTGGTCTCGTTCAACCGGAATTAACTTGCGAAACTTATTTGCGCGGGTGTTGAAAAACAAGAAAATAGCATTACTACTATATGTCGAATACATAAGGCACTTATGATCTGGTCTTAATGCACATATACCATACGTGTATAAGACATTTAACCGTCCAAAATTTGGGTTATCTGCACTTGCTAGATAGGATTTAATACCATGCGATAAAACTAATATGTGACGTAAATATTAATCAGTCAATTGACCATCTCCAACACAGATGTAATGTCTCATGGTTTACATTCTTGTATCGTCATTTCTATCAACAGTGCTCCAACGAATGTTACAAGTATTTCGCCTCTTCAAACCATAAACCATAACACCCTTGTCGCTATTTTATTCTCATTAGTTTGCTCTGCTCCTGAAATAAAGCCATTCTATCGTATGGAATGTCCTGCCGAACTCTTTATTTCTTAGTCATCGAAACCGGCAAGCATTTCACACATCAACGGTGTGGAAACGATCAACAGTTTTTATTGCAAATTCCTAATATACGAATAAACCACTGCAACGTATTATAATTGGAGCCGATATTAATAAAGACTTTCAGTACAAGTCAGGGTGCTGGAATAGAGATGTTGTCGAGTGAACCTGAATACGGCACCCGGTCCAGAGCGACCTGCTCGGCGATTGATCGGGAAACTTCCGACTGTCCTGTAACTTGGATTGGGCCAGCAACGGAACAATTAAGATCGTAATATAGTGCTTGCCTTACCTTTCACTGGTGGTCCCCGGTGACTGCATTAGTAAGGGTTAAACCGGCCAGTTCCATAATACTGGCCTAATCATAGGGCTTATAAACCCAAACGGAAGAGATTAAAAAGATGGCCTCGGATAGAAACGAATTCAGTGTTGACGACTCCTGCAAAAGTTTAAAGGACAACGAAATTCAAATCTGCACGTGGAATGTCCGGCAATTAGCAGAAGCTCTTGACTGCTATCACGCAGAAATTACCGCCATCCAGGAAGTGCGATGGGATAGGCCGAGGATAAGGAGGATGAAAAACTTTGATATATGCTATGGTGATTGCTGTAGTGAGAATAAACAGTGCTTATTCGAATGCGGTTTTGCCACATGGGGCAGACTTAGCCAAGAAGTATTGAGCTTAAGACACGTGAACGAGCGTCTTATGACAACCAGCATTAAGCCTAAATTCGTTAACATACGCTTAATATGCGCTCATACCTCTACGGAAGGTAAGTACCAAAGAATAGGAAAGGAGATCCTTAGTAGGACAGTTGGTAAACATAGCCTACATGACACCACGTCTGGCAAAGGACTTAAGCTTATTGACCTTGCGGCGGGACGAAATATCACTATAGCAAGCACGCAGTAATAAACAATGTGCAATATATACCGGGTATACGGCGGTCTCCGGATCATGAAACGCTATTGACGCGATCGATATAAGACATACCTACAATAATCTGGACGTCCGAACCTGCCGGGCAGCCAATAATGACTCGGATCACCACCTTGTTGCAGCCAAAGTACGAATGCGAATTTCCTAAGCACCACAACAAAGAAAAACAACTGTGAGAAGATATAACGCAGAAAATCTCTCAACAACTCCTATGCTGCCAGCATCAATTACCGAAGACCAGTGGCAACGCTGTTAACATGCCATCAGAGACGTAGCAACTGATGCGCTGAGTTTCACCAGACCACCACCTAGACATCACTGCTTTTATGAACAATGCCGGCAAGAACGTGCAGCTAAACAAGAATCGTACAAAGCGGCGCTGGAACGAAGGACGACATCCGCTCATGAGCTCTACGAGCAGAATAAACGGGAGGAACATCGGCTTTTCCAGAAGAAAAAAAAAAGAGTTGTTGTACTCCAGGAATAGTATACGGAAGGCAAGAAGACCCGTAGAGAAACCTGTATAGATGAAGAAGGAAACCTTTTGGTAGAGTTACAGTCGGTCCTGAGAATATAGAAAAACTTTTTCTGCAAACGGGGAAAAAAAATAAGTAAGGATAGCAATACCTCTGCTGAAAACTAATAAAGCAGCTGAACCGTATGGCTTACCGGCCCAGGTATTCAAAAGTGCTGGAAACAACTATGTGGAGAGCATACACCAATTCATTTTTCATACCATGACTGATGCATGGAATCTCAGTATAGTTTGCCCGGCTCTCGAGAAGACCCTCTGAACTCCGCCAACTATAGAGGCATCAGTCTTTTCTTAACATCTAGAAGATCCTATCTGCCGTATTGTGTGGAGGTCTTTTACCAACAGTTTTACCAACAGGTAAAAAGAACGTGTCAAAGCAAGAAGACCCGTACAGAAACCTGTAGAGATAAAGAAACTTTGTAGTACAATCGCAGCCGGTGCTGAGAAAATTTTTCCTACAGATTGTACAACGGCGAAGAAGCGCACCATTCCACCATTAGGCAGAATAGACCATTCAACTCAGACGATAACAACCAAAACTTCACCTTGCTCCACCTGACCAAAACGAAGTAAGAATAAAAATGTGTATCAAAGCTAAAATCCACCAAAGCAGCTGGACCTGGCGGTTTAATTGCCGAGGTATTTATAGCTGCTGGAAATGACTTTTTATAGAGCATACAACAACTCATTTCTCAGATCTGGTCAAAAGAGTGTACGTACATGCCTAATGAATGGAATCTCAGCACAAAAAAGGAGACCCCTCAACTGCGCCAACCTTTAGAAGCATAAGTCTCCTCAACAACGCATACGAGGTCATATCTGCAATATTATGTGAACGTCTGAAACCCTTCGTGAACAACCTGATTGGCCTCTATCTGTGCGGTTTCAGACCAGGAAAGTCCACAACCGATCAACACACTCTGGCGATTGAGAATGCTCGCTGCTCGGTCAAAGTCGGTAACGACCTAACCGAGACCTTTAATGTCAAAAAAAAGTTTTAGACAAAGTGAAGCGCTGTCATGTGACTTTTTTAATATCATACTAGGAAGAATTGTGCGGAACTCACAGGCGAACACTGGAGGCACAATCTTTCAGAAGCCTGTACAACTACTAGCGTACGCCGATGATATTGACATAATTAGCAGAACTTGCGGCGGTCACCGGTGTGTTCGTTAGTATTGAAACGGAAGCTGACAAAATGCGTTTGGCGGTAAATAAGCGTAAAGCCAAATATATGCTGTAAATAAAAAAGGACACACAACATCAACGAATTGGACAGAACGGTCACAGTCGATAGCTATAGAATTCCGACTCTGCTATAAATTCTGCCAACAACACCTCAGCAGAAATAAAACGAAGGATCACTCTTGCCTATCCCGAAAAACTAAGGGGACTCGATATGTCTTCGGAACTGGAGGCAGGTAACTAAAGACCGGGTTAACTAGAGAGGCTTGTTATTTGAGGCGCAGGATCCCCCCCGTACTTTACCACCACCTAAGTGGGACGCATATAATAAAAACCCTGGATTTGAAAGAAGTTATCATCCCTAAGTGCTACAATTTCACACACTTTGATTGAGTCGTGAATGTGAATTACGACGAAAGCAGTAGAATCGTGTGATTAAAACGTGGTTAAATCTTGCAATCTTTTGTGACTTCGGCGCAATGGCTGTAAGAGAACGTATTACGAAAAGTGACTGCGACGGGGATGAAAAAGCAAAGGATATCAGCGGGTGTATTTAGCTTATAGACGTGCTATACTTTTACGCTTTTATATTTATATGTACATATGTATGTACCATGGTTGTCTGAAAAGTTTCCGTTTGAGTGACTCGATGTGAGTGTTTTTTGTGAAAATGGGAAAAATTGAGTATCGAACTGTTATCAAATTCTTGTTTTTGAAAGGCAATGCGCCTACGCAAATCAAAAATGAGTTGGACTCTGTGTATGGGGACTCTGCACCATCATTTACCACAGCGAAATTTTGGGCTGCTGAATTTAAACGTGGCCGTAAGAGCTTGGGAGATGATGAACGTTCGGGGCGTCCAAAAACTGCAACCACTGACGATAACATTGCTAAAGTTCACCAAATGGTGTTAGACGACCGCCGAATTAAAGTGAAAGAGATAGTAGAGGTTATGAAAATGTCCAAAGAACGTGTTTGTTACATATTAAATCAAGATTTAGGCATGAGAAAGCTGTCCGCGCGTTGGGTGCCGCGTTTGCTTACGTTAGACCAAAAACGTGTTCGAATGAACATTTCCAACGCTCTGTTGGCGCAGTTTTTGGCACCGACTAATTACTGTAGATGAAACTTGGATACACCATTATGCGCCCGAAACAAAAATTCTGTCAAAACAGCGGACTGCAAAGAGCCGACTCCAAAAAAAGCAAAAACTGTTTTTTTCGGCTGGGAAAGTGATGGCGACTGTTTTTTGGGATAGTAAAGGAGTTATCTTCAAAAAGGAAAAACCATTACAGGAGCATACTAAGCATTATTACTTGCCAAGCTGAAGGCAGATATTGCGGAAAAACGGTCACATTTGCAGAAAAAGAAAATCCTGTTTCACCAAGACAACGCGCCATCTCGCACCTAAGTGGTTGTCATGGCGAAAATCCATGAATTACGGTTTGAACTGCTTGACCATCAGCCGTATTCACCAGATCTAGCTCCAAGCGACTTCTTTTTGTTCCCTCATCTAAAAACTGCGCTCGGTGGGCAGAGATTTTCGTCAAATGAGGAGGCAATCACCTTCGTGAACAATTATTTTGTAGAGAAAAACGCCAAGTACTGTTTGAACGGATTAGAGAGATGGGAACATCGCTGGGAGAAGTGTGTAGAGTTACAAGGAGACTATGTAGAAAAATAAAAAATTTTTTGAGAAAAAATGTGAAAAATAAAGGAAGAAGAATTCATTCGAACACTTTTTAAATTTTCCTTGTAAAAAGAGTAAGTACTAAATTGTACATTTCTATGTTCTCAAGAAACAAAATCGCAGTAAAGCCGAAATCGCTTAAAATGTTTACTGTAAATAAGGGTGTTGTACGAGAGTTGCAGGGGACATGGTATTGCAATACTGTGCACCTTTGATAATTTATTTCACAACTCTATTCCCCCTGATTGTTGCAAATCTTTAATTAGGATACATTCAATCGCAACATATAAGTATAAATAAGTATTTTTATAATTAAATAAAATTGCACATCATCACGGAGGTCAACTCGGTTTTTTAAATACAATCCTCTATTTTGCTATTTATATTTAAAAAAAAAAAAATGAATCTGGTATGCGTACATACATAGGGATGAACGAATATTGGTCTAAGTCAATTATCCTTCTTTGGAATATTTCTTTCCTTCTCTCGATAGCAAACTATAAAAAGAAATCCATTCTGTTTCGAAATTTTGTGTGTTATAGGTCATGGCACATTTTTAACTTACCCTATATAAGATATACCAAACAATAGGGCGACACATGGCAGGTACACAAACCACTACACTAACAATTTTTACATTATATTTCTTCAACTAATTCATACACGCAGCTCATACAAGAAGTAAACGCAGCCTCCTTATGGAGAAAAAAAAAAATTAAATTACAAAATCCCGCCAGGATCTTCCTGTCAAAGTGTGAGTGACACCATATCCATCGGCATTTGTACATCATCACAAGAAATCCAGATTTCTGTGCATTCATGCATGCATTTGAAAAACGCATCTGCATTGAACAAAAGCCATTTTCGTTTACTTCTTGCACAGATAGATGTACATATGTACATATGTATATATAGTATTTAAGGTAAATAGGTTATCTGCTGTCGATTAAGTACACAAATATCTATTTGAAAAAAAAAACTCCAAATCGCATGTGCGCTCTATGGCAATTAATTTGATTTGATGGGTAGGATCCTTGTGCACTAAGGAGACACAAACATGTTCGTGTATCTATATATACTCAGCCACATTTTAACAGCAAGATTTGGGTAGATATAGTATTTATGCATACACGTCTTTATTCGTATGCTATGTATGTATACCTATAAATAATTAAATTAATTTAAAAATAATTTTTCCCCAAATCATTAACGAGCAGATCTTATGTTTACATAAATTAATTGGGGATATAGGTAGTCAAACACATGACATAGAACACAAAGAAAACAAACTAAGCTTCAACAGCGAATTAACAGAGGTATTTTAAACACGTACAGACATACAAACATATGTACGATCGCACAGATACAATGCTTACATAGAGTACATTTTGATCTAAGGAATGCAAAGAAAGCTCGATCTACCATTTATCCATACCTCACGTAAGGCTTACTAGATAGTAGATACGCATTTGTTCATTGAGAAAACACAACGAAAGGTGTTTTTTTTTTTTTTTTTTTTCAAGCCAACAATTTGAAGCTGGGTGTTCATGGATACATACATTCAAATACCTATTCATATAAACTATCTCATACAAGACTGGTTAATTGGATAGATGGATACGCCACCGCTCTGGCGCTGTGTCGTACATATTTACGCGGGTATTCTTTGTAACAGGGTTGCCGCTGCAAGAAAATACAGATGTCAATTGACACAAAAAGTTGCAGAGATGCGGGTGCTCGTACTTAAGAAAGTATCTTCTTACAAAAACCTTGGATATTAATCGCCTCTTCACCTGCTGTTTATTGATTTCGAGAAGGCGTTCAACAGTCCCAATAGAGAGTTTATTTCACATGTCTTACGTCCAGAAAAAAGTTTAGTCACCATAATGTCGACCTATTTACTCGTGTACAAAGGACATAACACTCATGCATATAGGAAAGCTATCCGGCAAATCCAAACCAAAATGCCGCGAGACAACGATGTACGTATATTTTAACCGTTACTTCTTTTGTTGATTTCTATCGGAGTTTGATGGGTTAAATCCATAGATTGGTACTTCTAAGTTAGTATTTAGTTCTTCGCTAGAGTTCCAAGCCCAGTTGTTTTGTGAAAACAAAGAATCAATCAAGATCTCTAGCAAAGTGACTTTTGAGAATCCTGGGCTTAATTGTAGACATTGCATTTGTCGACAGTATGTGAATATTTCATCTTGGCCTAGTTTAATTTTAAACCTCATATTACCGGTATCTACGTATATATGAAAAATGATAAGGGCGAAAATGTTACGAGTGTCAGCGGATGTGAAAAGACATCTTCACGTAAGTCTTCACTTCAAAAAAAAAAAATAGGACAAATTTCAGGCTGAATAAACCAGCTGGGTTTGCCATGTTTAAAGAAGGGCGTCGGAGAATCCGGTTTAAAATGCAAAAGAGGCTAAAATGTGAATGCAGAACCATCAGTAAAATCCTGGGCTCACTAACGAGGAGGTAATCCAAAATATAACAGCCTGTTGAATAATATTATAAATTTAAAAAATGCAGCCACAAGTAGCGCGTAGCAATGCAGACCGTGGGGGAGATATGTAGCATTAAATGTTACGTTTCATATCATACTTCAACGGTTAAGAATGTATGATCAAACCAATGAACGAGAATGTTGAAAATAGTGTGTTCCGTCTTTGTATCTGCCGGACGCACTAAATTGAGAAAGTCACTTGACAAGACATATGTACATCTTCCTGCTGAAGTTTTGTGGATTTTTAATCTGCACAGTACTATATATGAGTACCGCTTACTATAGATGATGAAAGCCTATTTATGCGACTGTAAAGTAAACAAAAATGATGTTACACACGTCTTAAAATCCATTTGTGTTTCACAGGATAGGTATTCCCCGATATGCGGGGGTAGTGTGGTATGTAAAAGTCTTTGGCACTTTTAAACAATTTATGTACTGGCTAGGATTTTAAAGCGGCATTTATATACATATGCATATGAGGCATGTCATGGTCAAGTACAAAAGATAATGTATATATGTATAAAGTATATTTCAGTCAGTATTTAGTGTATGGTCCCCATAAAAGTATCACCTACAGCTTTAAATTAGATCCCGGGTACCGCTTAATCGTTATAACAACCTCTTTTATGTAGAAGAAAGATTTACTTTAGATGACTTTCTTTGTGCCTTATGAATTTCATTATCTCATTTCCACTAGGCAGTTGCCAGAAAGTTGTTTTTATAAAATCATCTACAATACTTTACGAATAGCCCGCGTTCTTTCCATTCTGTCAGTTGCCAACTTCTTTGCTTTTTTAAGCAAACTCTGGATGCTGTTTCTATCGAAGGACTGTTCAATTTCCTTGAGATGAGAAGCTTTTCTTTCTACTCTTTTTCTCTTCTTTCACTGCCCTTGTTGTTCATTGAAGCAACTCTGTATATATCTCTTTATGCAATTGGTGTAACAACAGTCAGGTAAAATTTTTCAGCAAAGGAATTGGGCCAGTGCAATCTTTTCTCCCCTTCCTTTCCTCAACTAAAAAAAATAGCAAAATCGCGGGACCCGAACCGCATACATGATGCAGGGACCTTGCTAAAAGTTTGAAGTCAACAACATAGCAATTCCCATGACTTTATAATGAAAGTCATACTGAGATCCCGCGTTATATTTAGGAATGAGAAAAATAGAAGTTTCACATGAACTAGGCCTGCACAATCGCTGTCCAAATTTAACGGCAATAAGTTCTAGATAATATCGATCTAACTTCCATATAATAGCCCGGAATCTGTGCAGTCTTCATTATGTGAATAAAGCTGTCCATGGAACCAAGTTAAGGAGAAAGGCCATTATGTTAATAAATTAAATTACCACAATGAGAGTCATCTCGGAAAACCAGGATATGCTCGTTTCTATCAGCTATTCGAAAACCCTTGGTTGCACAGTGGATTTTTTTACCGACACCTAACTGCGAAGCATGGTAGCGTCAGTAACATTAATTACTTCATCTGTATTTCGGTGTTGCCCAAAATTCGAGCCCAAACTCTCTTGTAGTTGACGAATTTAGCCCCAGCGCCATTCAACCACCAATTTCTAATTTAGGGACTTTATTTATATAAGGAGGTAGCCAGAGAAAGCTGCGCAAAAATGCTCCAGAGTTCGGCAAAGAAGCTGAAGCTAACAAATACTGTGCTTGCAACAAAACGACCCATTGATTGCTAGATCAATTTGGTACCTTTCCTTAGTACTTCAAGGCACTTGCTCAGATGAACTTAAATTAGTGTAGGAGAAAAAAAATTGATTTTTTTTTGTAATTATTCTGCTTAGCCGAGCACAGTCAAAGAGTAGCAAAACCATCTTCAAGTCGCTGTAGCTTATCTAAGAAGTCAATTAGTGCATGTGAGAAATTGGTTCCTTCATGCCCCTTCTCCGACAAAGGCGCTAACAAAATAGCCCAGCGGCAACGCTGCTCGGTGATTCTTTTACCTGATTTGTCCGTACCTTAAGAAGTGTTACGAATGAAGCTAAAGTAGAAACGATTTCGCTGTTGTATTTTTTTTTATTTTTATTATTACTATTTTAAAAATCAACCATGTAGACATTCAGTTAGTGTTGGAAACTTAATTAAAGATTTTTTTTTTTTATTTCTTATTCTTTATCGTCTTTGTCTCAGTGATAGAGAGAACACACACACTACATGGCGTATAAATTCATATGCGGCTAATCATGGATAATTGCCTTGGTCAGTATCTAGGGGTTTATGTATGGGAAGGTATGTATCTAAATACTGACATACCTATAGATAGATATTTTTGTTTCGCTTGTCATAAATGCATTTGAATGTGACACAGTTGTACGAGTAGATTTGTTGTCTGCTACCTGGGTGTAGCTTAGAAACAAATGTCGAATTCCAGGAATTTTTTTTCTTTTCGTAATTAGTTGATGGTGTTTGGACATTCAAAATAGATTCGCGAAATTGTAACCTTCGTCGGTTGGATGAGATTGAGACAAAAGTATATTGTTTTCTGAGAAAAGAGAATAATTCATTGAGAACAAAAGATTGTGCGACTAGTAGGCGGTGCCTACCCAAATTTGCATGATTTTAATATTTTTATTTTTTCTTATTTTTATGTAGGTAGGTAGTAAGAGGTAATTGCAATCATAAAAGTTACAAATTGTAGATAGGTATCTATGTACATATGTGCGTCTACCGGGCTTGGAAAAGCCGTAGCAATATTTACAATAAAATGCAATTAAAGTGTCATTACAGGCGACATTATCGTACGTACAGTTTTTGTTGCAATTATTGCTAATGCTCCTTTTCATTGCATGTTCTTATGCTCTTGTAGATGTGTGCATGCCATTCATTTGGGTAGATGACAGCTATAGTATCTACAGTATCCGAGCAAAAATTCTAGATGGCACATGTGAAGAAAATACCACCCATCTAGATACATACATGTATATACAATTCTGCCATACTAGTGGTCGTTGGCGGGAAACATTTTCAAAATTTAGCCAATATGTTAGTTTGCTTAAGTCACGTATAACAGTTTGACACATAGTGCTGCCAAGTCTGGCTTTCATATAAATTTTGTGACCGTTGACTGATTCAAATTTTCAGTTATCTGGTTTCTTATTTTTAACCCATTGTTGCATGATTCACTTTTTATGCCGAAAAACAATATCTGATAATAAAAATGGCATTATTTATTGGAAAAGTATTGAGTTAATATTGATATATTGTTAAATTTTATAATTTTAACTTCATTTCATTGCATTTTATTGGGTTGGAAAGATAGTGATTTCGGGTTTTTAGCGTCCAAATTCTATTTTTTTATACAAAGAATAAACTTTAATTTGAAAAGACTCTTTTATTACGATGTTTTATTTAAAAAAAATGACAGACAGAGCAAAAATGGTGACCTTCCTAAGAAAATTCATATAATTCAAGAGGCCGGAAAAGGAAAGAGAACAAAAGATGTACATAAGTTTTTAGGGTGAAGTTCAACTCGGTCCGCAGGTTTACAATGACTGCTAGAAAATAAATTTATTTGAATTCATGTTAACAAATTCTGCCAATTACATGATTCCGTCGTCATTGGTGAAAGTCTTACCATTCGAAGAGTTTTGCAAACTTCGAAACAAATGAAAATCAGATGGTATTAGGTTGGGGCTGTATGGTAAATATCATGTCACTTCCCAAACAAGGTTTAATAATTTTTCACGAGTTACCAAAGATGTAGGTATTTTGTCTAGCGTTGTCATGGTGAATCACGATTACCCAACGATTTGGATAGTCTCGCCGTTTTCTATGATTGTTTCCCGCAGTTCATAACTTGTTGACAGTAAACACATTTATAACACCACCAAAATGACAACTTAAACTTCTTTTGATTGTGTTATGTGGTTTGAGCTGGCTCATCACGTTGAAACTGTGATTGATGTTACTTTAGATGATCCTTTTTCATCACCAGTGATAATTCGTTTCAAAAAAGGATTAAATCCATTGCGTTTGAGATGCATATCGCAAAAATTTATTCGTTGTGTTGAGTGAATACCTTTGAATTCATGTGGAGCCCAAACATCGATCTGCAATCTCTGGTATAGTTTTTTTTTATAATCAGCGCGCACTCAAGGGGTTTTTGTACCCTTGAAATGTTCGTACACAGCGCGGGCGAAGGAAATTTAGGGAGGAGGAAAAGACAGGTACCGATGTACATTGTTTTTAAATATTTGTAAGTTATAACGACCAGGAAACACAGAGATCGCCATGGCATTCCATAAGCGAGTTGTACGGCTTAGGACAGAATCACGATATTTTAGAGTACGTCCGAAAATGGGCTTGAGAGTATACTGATGACCATTCATAGCGAGACGGGTGTTACGGTTGAAAGTTTGAATGGGCGGAATGCTACTGGCGATTTCAATGGAACACTGGTGGTGGAAATAGCGATAAAACAAAGTGAGACAGGAGACATTACGTCGGTGTTCGAGGGTGTCAATTGATTGACTGATATTAGTATCACCAATTAATCTTATCGCACGGTTTTGAATCCTATCTAGCACGTGCAGAGATGTTTTAGGAGTATCTGACCAGATGTGGGCATTGTACTCCAGTTTTGGGCCTAAAATAAAATGCCTTATACAGGGTGAATGACTCGAACTCCAACTTTTTAAAATGCTATAATTTTTTTTATTTTTTGATAAATTTTATTGTGCCAAAGCAAAAAATATTGGAAAATTCATCAATTTTCAAATTGTATCAGTAATTTGCAATATGTCCACCTTTGGCGCGGATAATGGCCTTGAGATGGCCGAAGAAAGCATTGCACACTGCATGCAAGTGGCTCTGCGGTATTTTGTCCCATTCCCGGCGAAGTGCTTGTTTGAGATGGTCCAAACTTTGGTATTTTTTAGTGCTAACCTTCGCCTTCAAAATACCCCAGACAGAGAAACCTAACGGATTTGCATCCGGAGAATTTGCAATCCAAGTGTGGAACATTGTTTTTTTAACCAATCTCGGTTGACGCGCGCTTTGTGAGACGGTGCCGAGTCTTGTTGAAATGTCCACGGTCTCCGACCGAAATGATTGTTTGCCCTAGGCTTCAATACTGCCTCTAAGACAGTTTCACGGTATACGATCGCATTAATTTTGACGCCACGGTCCAAAAATACGAGCGGAGAGCGACCATCGGCGGTTATGGCGACCCAAACCATCACCCTCGGCGCTGCCTGCTTTCTGGTGGCCATCCGAAGGTGTAAACTTTCGAACAACCTCTCTGGCAAATAAACTCGGTCATTTTGTTTGTTGACATATTGCTCGATAACAAATGGCGACTCATCGGAAAAAACCAAGTTCGGCAACTCACCACTTTCGTGCAAGCGTAGCAACTCCTTCGGTCTTTCGACTCTAGCTTTTTTCTGTTGCGGTGTAAGAAACTTTGGAATTTCAATGGCTTGAGCCCAAGCTCATTTTTCAGTAATGTGTTGCATCCGTTCCAACGATATGTTGGGCTCACGAGTCGTTTTTCTTCCACTTCGACGCGGATTTCGCTCAATTCGAGCCTTCACTTTCCGAACCATTTCTGCCGATGTTGCTGTTTTTTTTATGACCACCTCGATGGCGTTTTGCAACGCTGCCAGTATCACGGTAACGAGCTATGGTTCGAGACACAAATGATTTATTCACGTTGAGGTACTGGAGGGCTCTAACGATAGCTACTTGTGGTTTTCCAGCCAAATATAAAGCAATCACACTATCACGTTTGAATTCCATCGCGGATAAAAACGCTGAAACTGAAACTGAAACGCAAATCGTTTAAAAGGCTTGTAAATAATAAAATTATCTGCCATATGTCAAAATTTGAGCTAACTGTGATGAACGGTTTGGAAATTATAGCAGTCTGAAGTTGGCTGCAGTTCGAGTCAGGCAGGGTGTATATTGTGGCCAGATCAGAGGGAGCAAAATATTTCTTACATCGCTTGAGGAAACCTAGACATTTCGCAGCAATTTTGGCGACATCGAATATGTGGTCATTCCAACGTAAGTTGTCACTGATACACATATGGCGATTTGGGTTAATTATGAAAATACCACCAAATACCAACAATAGTTTAGCAGACCGCGGTGCTTTAACAGTGAAAGCTGATTGGCGTTAAGAGGGCTTCTGCTGAAAATAACAGAAGCTATAAAATTTTTCTTTAAAGTGCCTACACTTTAGAATTTTTAAAAATACATTTAGACATGTAGGTCTAACTTCAGAAAACATCTCCTACATATTTTTTTAGAAATTCAAAAGGAAAACTTTTTGTTTTCTCGAAATGACGTGTTTTTTTTAAACGGCCGAGAATTATTCCCCGGACCCGCGTTCTGTTTATTAAAGTATCCCGAGTAGTAATCTATCATAATTTTGGCAAAAAGATTAATTTTTTCACACTTTTTTCAAATATCCATCATTTTCTCTTAATCGATTTTTTATTAACAGTGGTAAACTACTACACAAGAAACCTTGTTCTTTAAGATGTTTTTTATTTTTTTTGTTTCAAACTTGACAATAATGGAGCTGAGAAAAATTTGCTACACCTCTTCTTCTGTCACTCTATGATTTTCAAAAAAACGACTTTTGGTTTTATAGCTTTCAATGGTCCTTTAGGACCTCCAAAATTATATCCCCGAAGATCATGGCCGGGAAATATCTTGAACTACTTGTTTTTCAAAATATAGTACAAAGAAGCCAGGTAGGCTTTCTATAACTTAAAATTTTAAAAGAGTTTATTTCAAAACTGCATTTTTCAAGTTGGCCGCACCCATAACTTGAATAATTTTCAATCAATTCACTTCAAATTTTAACTAGATCTTTAAAAATATATTGTCTAAATAATAATTATTGTTATTAATAAATGTCTGGCGATGTTTTTGCGAATTTTGCAAGTTTGACTTTGGAAGTGCGCCATTCGGCCATAAATCAATATATCAAAAAAAGCCTACGTACTTCTTTAGCTGTTGTTATGTAGTATAATAAAAAAAAAACTAGTGACTCATCATAACTCAAAATTTACAGGAGCTGATGGTACGATGGTAGACCCTTCCAAAAAAGAGAGGTCATCTGAGAAACGCTGCACAATAAATTATTCTGTAAAAATTATGTTTTACAGTCAATCATATGTACAATAAACTTTTATCTTTGTAAACTCGATGTACTCGTAATTTATATTTTTCCTGAAAAAAGAATCACTAAAAAGCCTATTTTTACGGCCTAATCCCTTAAAGGTGCCGTATTTTGTAATCTCGAAAACTTTTTTAATTCTTTCTGATATTCGTTAAAAAGAATAGTTACCGACCTCTGGACCTCTTTATCGCAAAATCGATTAATCTTATCGAAGTCACGTTGTAAGAATAGTTATTGACCTCGAACTTCGCACTTGAAGACAGCCCGCCGGAGCATTGGTATCTCCGTTCACTCTACATGTCATCTCAGCCGACTGATGCGCAGTTTTATGACTTAGTCGATGTCGCCGTACAGCTAGTATACCATATGTTAGTTCGTCGTTGAATATTCTACATTTTTTTCGTAGGATTTCGAATATTTTTCGAATGATATCTTCATCCGCCTTCGATAGGTTCGCTGCTTCTGCGCCATAGAGTAGGACTGGGATGATCAAAGTCTTGTATAGAATCTAGTTAGTTTTTCGGGATAGGCCTTACTGCTCAATTGCTTTCTTAGCCCAAAGAAACAGATATTACCAAGAGTGATTCTTCGTTTTGTTTTTGCTGAGGTGTTGTTGGCAGAATTTGTAGCAGAGTCGAGACAGACAAAGTCCCTTTCCCTTTCCCTTACCTCGAAATTAAAGTTGTCGACTCTGATGTTCTATCCAATTCATTGTGTGTCCCATCTTGTTGACAGCATATACTTGGTTTTGCCCTTATTTACCACTAAACCCATTCTGGCAACTTCTGTTTCAATGTTATGTGCACAGACTTTTGAAAGATTTTGCCTCCAGTGTTCACTTGTGAGTTCCGCACAATTCATTCAAGTATGATGTAAGAGAAGACACATGGCAGCGCTTCACCTTGTCTAAAACTTTTTTTGACATCAGAGGTCTCGGTTAAGTCGTTTCCGACTTTGACGGAGGAGCTCTATATTGCTCGTCCCTGTAAATGTTGTCATATGCGGCCTTAAAATCGATGAAAACATTTGTTCGATTGTGGACTTTGCTTGTCTGAAACCGCACTGATAGAGGCCAATCAGGTTGTTGATGAAGGGATTCAGACGTTCACATAATGTTGCAGATATGACCTCGTATGCGTTGTTGAGGAGACTTATGCTTCTACGGTTGGCGCAGTTGAGGGGTCTCCTTTTTTGTGCTGAGATTCCATTCATTAGGCATGTACGTACACTCTTTTGACCAGATCTGAGAAATGAGTTGTTGTATGCTCTACAAAAAGTCATTTCCAGCAGCTTTAAATACCTCGGCAATTAAACCGCCAGGTCCAGCTGCTTTGGTGGATTTCAGCTTTGATACATTTTTTTATTCTTACTTCGTTTTGGTCAGGTGTTGAATGGTTTATTCTACGTGATGGTGGAATGGTGCGCTTCTTCGCCGTTGTACAATCTGCAGGAAAAATTTTCTCAGCACCGACTGTGATTGTTCTACAAAGTTTCTTTATCTCTACAGGTTTCTGTACGGGTCTTCTTGCCTTGACACGTTCCTTTTACCTGTTGGTAAAACTTCCGTGCGTTACTCCTGAAATACAAACTCTCAGTATCTTCGATCGAGCGGTTCTCGTGCTCATTTTTTTTCTGGAGACACCGACGTACTTCCAGCCTCTTCTGCTCGCAGAGCTCACGAGCAGTTATCGTCCTTAGTTGCAGGCCGCTTTTTATGCTTCGTGTTTAGTTGCACGTGCTGCAACCAGAGATTTCTCGATGGTGGTCGTGTGAAACCCAGCACATCAGTTTCCGCGTCTCTGATTACACTTTAACAGCGTTTTTGCTACTGGTATCCGGTAACTGATGCTGGCGGCGTAGGAGTAGTTGAGAGATTTCGGGTTACGCGTTCTTCTCACAGTAGTTTTTCTTTGTTGTGGCGTTTGGAAAATCCTCATTCGTAGCTTGGCTGCAACAAAGTAGTGATCCGAGTCAATGTTGGCTGTAAGGCAGGCATGCCTTACGACTATTGCAATGTCATCAATTTGATTTAGCGTTTCATGATCCGGAGACCGCCATGTCCACTTTTGTATATTGAGATAAAGAAACCGTATGCTAGCTGTAATGGTATTCCGTCTCGCCGCAAATTCAATAAGCCTAAGTCCGTTGCCAGACGTGGTGTCTTATAGGTTATGCTTACCAACTGTTCTAAGTCCTCTCTTATTCTGGTTCATATGCCTTTGCGAGGAGCTTGTAGAAACATTATTTGGTGGTATCGTCCTTGTCTTCCGTAGTGGCATGGGCGCATATTAGGCTTTTGTTTGCGAATTTAGCAGTGATGCAGATTATCATAAGACGTTCGCTCACGTGTCATAAGCTTTGCTTAAGTCTGTCGCATATGGCAGATCCGCATCGGAATAAGCACTAATTCTTTTCCCTATAGCAATCACTGTAATATATATCACAGCTTTTCATCGTCCTTATGTCCGGACCATCCCATCGCGCTTCCTGGATGGTGGTGATATTTGCGTCCGAGTATTCTACGTGAAGATTCAAAGTTCATTGTCCTTTAAACACTTGCAAGGGTTGTCAACAGTGAATCCATTTTTATCCGAGGGCATAAGTTAGTCCGCCACATCTTTTTAGTCCCTTCCGTATAGGCTTGTGAGCCATATGACGACGTAGGCCTACGTGGCCGTGACTCAAGTGGTAGTGTGTTGGCTTCCCAATACCATCCGTGACCGAAAGACTTTTTTTTAGGCAACTAAAATCTTGTGAGATGAATGGTTGCCTAAATATAACATCAAGTCCAATCTACACTAGTAATTTAGTCTCCCCATTAAATGTTGGATGCCACCCATGGAGCGAAATAACCACTGAGCCCAAAAATCTTTCTCTCTCTCTCTATCCAATTTTCCGAAAAACTTAACACGTGCTCCGGCATTTTAAGACTAGTAATACCCTCTTGAGTGTTAAGTTCTTTTAAAAAAAAAAATAAAAATTATGGTACTGGCCGAACATGCACTTGCCGTTTTAGCCTGAATGAATAAGGGCTTGCTCACGCAGTTATCGGGGCCACTATAGGGAAGTAAGGCAAGCACTTCGCTACGAATCTGATTCTTGCGCTGCTGGCCCAATCCAAGTTATAGGACATTCAGCACTTTTCCGATCAATCGTCATGCAGGTCCCACGATGCGATCGACAGTGGGCAATACTCAACGCTTTATTAAACAAGATTGCGTTTGGTGTGAAAAGTCGAAGCTTCTCAGTGATTCAAATATCTCATGGAGCCCAACCTCGGGGTTTAAATTATTTGCCGTATATTCGTAATTGAACGCAGTGAAACCTGTGTTCTCGAATCACCTGCTCTCCATATCATTTGGAAATTAGAAATTGTGCAAGAACACCTTTTTTCCAAATCGTGATTTGGGTCAATTCATGCTAAAAAGTTTCTTCTATGGGCGCTACCTTCTCTTGCTGATCTTCAATCACCGAAAAGTTATCGCTATTGACAGCTCAACTTACTTGCTAACTCTTAAGACGCGGAAGCTCGCTTCAATATTTCCCCGGAAATATTTTATATACGAGTATTTCCGCGAAAAATTTTAAGCTGCTGTTGTTTGCTTTGTAATTTCCCTTTATCAATAACTGGAGGTTTTTGAACGACGACTTCTGTGTCATGACCTCTAAGTAATGTCTGTCAGTAAACCGCCTGTATAAGATATTTTAGTCTGAAGTGTACTCGCTACTGTTCGCGAGAATTGTGTCAAATATACCCTCCTATAAATATAGGGATACCTTTGAGGAAATTTCTCCAATTCCGCAATTACGTTGGGAACGGTTATTTAGATACTGAAGCCGCAGGGGTATGCGCGGCCTTTAGACTAATTGGATGCATAACAGCATGATGAGCCGACTAACTGATTAGTGGATTCCCTCTAGCGTTTGGTGAAGTAAAGGGCGTCCAGTGGAAAATTTTCAAGTTTAATTTTAATCAAAAAATAAAACTACAATGTTATTCTCATAATTTATTTATACAAAATGGAGTTCGATAATACCGTCCATTCTTCTCAGCACATTCTTGCAATCGGGCTCTTAAATGCAATTTCATGTCGGATATTTTCTTGTAGGGCGGGAACTGCTCGGGAATCGTTGTTGTAAGCCCTCGACTTAAGGTATCCCCATAAAATAAAGTTGCACGGTGTAAGGCCAGGTAACCGATGCGCCCAGGGTATGTCCCCGTACTTGCTGATTAATTTATTGGTAAAATTTACCCTCAGCTTCTCCTGTGAAACTCTAGCTGTGGAATGGTTTCGTCTTGCTGTCGGTCAGCACAGTTGTTGGTCCAAAACTCGTTGATCATTTGACAACACACTCTTGATCGAGTTACGCAAATTGCGCATAATTTCGCTTGGAACTTGATCCACATGTTCTGGCGTCGCTGCTGACGTTGATGGTCCTAGAGGATTTTGGTTAACCATTGTCCTTTCTTGTCTGAACTTTTGAACCCGCGACCAGATAAGTTGCGAGCCTGGCCCATAACTTACTCGTCGAATATTGAAGTGAGTACAAAACGCGCGATCCGCACGAACCAACGAACTATATGTTAACATTTTAAGTATTGCTCAACCGCGAATGCGCGGTGACTCATTGCGGCCGACAAATCCGTAAATCACGCGCGTCTAACAATACCCCTACTAACCTCACCCGGTTAGTTAACTAGCAATTACAATTTAAACTTGAAAACTATCCGCTGGATAATCTTTATATCCTCGATCTCTGTATTTGGCGTTAAGATCCTCGCCTCGATCCTCGAAATAATTCTCCCCGATTTCAGTCTTAGGAATCAAGTTCTGAGATACCTGGGACCATATATAACTGTTTTCCA
Source organism: Volucella zonaria (assembly GCA_963966105.1). Lineage (NCBI taxonomy): Eukaryota > Metazoa > Arthropoda > Insecta > Diptera > Syrphidae > Volucella > Volucella zonaria. The sequence continues at coordinate 158,854,122 of OZ014532.1, read as the reverse complement.
CTATGGATAGCGATGTAGGCGATGCATATTACCAGCACCTGGAATCTACGTAGTACACCACTGTACAGCCTTTGCTTATGAAAATTGGGTCGGAATTTGGATTAGAGGTGTGTTTGGCCCGGCAGCAGGGCATGGATCTGATCCATGCACGTAGTCTGTCTTGTATCATATGATACTTTACATACTTGCCACTATTTGCGTGTAAGAAATTTGTTGAGTAAAGGCTAGTGTTTGTATGATCCCTGGTCTTCGTTTAACCTTCAATTTTCTTAATGTATTGGAGCTTAGAAAAGCCCCGATAGTTGGCCTTGTGGCCCCCATTTATGCATAACGCGTACGGAACATGACTTTTGTCGACGACTCATCCCTACCCAGTGTGCATTGCCTGCATCAAGGTTGCATTTGCAATTAGATGCGGCGTGCTCCAAGTTTTGGCAGTGAAAGCATTATAAAATGTAATTACTTCTCTTTTGTTTTCTCAGCAACAACCTGGAATTCCAGGATTTGCATATTGGACTAGGAAAAACCGTTTATTCGGTTTCTGCTTTTTTGCTCTAGGCATGGAGAACGGCTTGACTCCTACCAAAGTGAACTTGTCATACTCTTGGTTTCTGATCGGTACAATGAACTCTTCAGGATTAATAAACGATTTAATCCCAATCAGCAGCATAGTTTGCAACTTTTCATCCATCTTTGAGAAAAAGAAGAATCCCACTATCGATTACTTCATGAAATGTTTAATTTTTTGGTAGATCTCTATTACGGATCTCATGCCTATCTAAACTTGATTGTTATCAACGGCCGACCTAGTTCGGTGGAGCTTTTCAATTCCATTTTATCAGTATATTTGTGATTGCTGCTGATATTGCTGACATGTCTGGTGGTGTTGTTGTTAATTCTGCTTTTGTCGCTGTTGTTCTTGCTGTTGTTTTCCTGCTGTTGTAATTATAGCTTTGACTGTTTTTGTGGCAGCTATGTCGTGGACTGCTGTAATTACCTCTGCTTTGGATTTTGATGCATTTGCTCATGGTGTTGATGTAATGAGCGCTCTTGTGTGTACGTCATTTCAGTATATGTCATTCATTTGAAGTGTAAACAACAAGAATTTTTTTTCACTCAAATATGTCGAACTTTGTGCCTGAAAAAGTGTTTTTGCGCGGAGTTCTTCTTCATTACTTTAATATGAAGAAGAAAACTGCTGCCGAAAGTCATCGTATTTTGGTGGAAGTTTATGGTGAACATGCGCTAGCTGAGCGAACGTGCCAAAAGTGGTTTACACGATTTAAAAATGGTGATTTTGGCTTGGAAGACGATGAACGTCCTGGGCAGCCAAAAAAGTTTGAAGATGAAGAACTGGAAGCATTACTCTATGAAGATTGTTGCCAAACACAAGAAGAGCTCGCAGAATCTTTGGGTGTCATTCAAGCAACCATTTCAAAACGTTTAAAAGCAGTTGGGTATATTCAAAAGTAAGGAGAGTGGGTTCCACATCCACTGGTGATGAAAAATGGATCCATTACGACAACCCCAAGCGCAAAAAATCATATGTGAACCCGGCCAACCAGCCAAATCAACGGCAAAGTCGAATATCCATGGCGCGAAGGTAATGCCTTGTATTTGGTGGGATCAGATGGGTGTGCTGTATAATGAGCTACTAAAACCGGGTGAAACTATCAATGGACAACGCTACCGAACACAATTAATCCGTTTGAAGAGAGCAGTGGCCGAAAAACGCCCGGAATATGCGACCAGACACGAGGCATTAATTTTCCATCATGACAACTCTCGACCCCACGTTGCTATTCCGGTTAAGAACTATTTGGAAAACAGTGGATGGGAAGTCTTACCCCACCCTCCTTATAGCCCAGAGCTTGCCCCCTCTGACTACCATTTGTTCACTGAAATACGGTTCACATCAGAGCAGAATATCAAAAATTGGCTTGATTCATTCTTGGCTGCCAAGCCGGCGCAGTTCTTTTGGGATGGGATCCACAAATTGCCAGAAAGATGGGAAAAAGTTATAGCTTCAGATGGGCAATACTTTGAATAATACTATTGTACATGTTTCTCTTAAATAAACGTTCAAATTTTGAGAAAAAACCGTTATATACCCAATAGTTAGTTAAGTAGTTTTTTAACCACTATTATATATCCATTTCTTTTTATTATTATTATTATTATCAAGGGAACGATATAAATTAATTTGTAGGGTCCGGGATTTAACGCCGGGGTACTATGCCCATGTGGCGCTTTTTTGTCAACAGCACGCTGAGTACTGAGTTCCCATGTGGTCATCCACCTACGTACGAGGGGCGTTCAAGATATTCTCGGTATCGGGGTGAAGCTGTGCTTGTATATATAAATTGACTTATTTATCAAGTAATACTATTATTTCAGTGCATTCATGTAAAATTTCATATAAATGTGATTATTAATTCGCGTTTTATCTCTAGTTAAACAGAATCATAATGGCAACTGAGAATGATGGTGAAAATTGAGCATCGCGCTGTAATTAAATTTCTCACTAAGCAAGGAAAAAGTCAAAAAACTATTCATGAAGAGATGGTGGCTGTTTACCAGGGTTCCGCACCTTCATTATCAACTGTGCAAAAGTGGTCAAGTGAGTTCAAGAGAGGCAGAGAGAGCATTGAAGACGACCCCCGCTCCGGCGTCCCGGCTACTGCTTCTACGGGAGAAAGCATCAAAGAAGTCGAAAAACTTGTTCTTGAGGATGCCCGAATAAAGGTGAAAATGATGGCAGAGATCACCAAGCTTTCAATTGGTACCATTCACACCATTCTTCACGACCATCTTAACCTTTCAAAGGTCAGTGCAAGGTGGGTGCCACGAATGCTCACAGCGCCTCAGAAAAAAGTGAGAATCGCATGCTGTAGAGAGCTTTTGGAGATGTGTAGTGAGAACGCGGACGGTGTTATGGATCGAATTGTTACTGGGGACGAAACATTGGTCCACCACTATGACCCTGAAAGCAAACGAGAGTCCATGCAGTGGCATAAAAAAGGAACAGACCCCCCGAAGAAGTTCAAAGTCACTCCGTCTGCCCGAAAGCTCATGGCCACAGTTTTTTGGGACTCAAAGGGAATCTTGCTCATTGAGTACAAAAAAAAAGGTGAAACCATCAACGCCACATCCTACGCTTCCACTTTGCATAATTTGCGGGAAGAAATTAAAAAGAAAAGACGGGGTAAACTCGCAGCGGGTGTGTTGCTTCTTCATGACAACGCTCCTGTTCACACGGCGCGAGTTTCCAAGGCTGCTGCGCGAGATTGTGGTTTCGAAGAAATCCAACACCCACCCTATAGTCCAGACCTTGCCCCTAGTGATTATTTCCTGTTTCCGGATTTGAAAAAATGTCTTGTGGAAAAAGATTTTCGGAAGATGAAGAACTCAAGTCGGTATTTTGCAGAGAAAGAGGAAATTTATTATTTTGAGGGTTTAAAAAAGCTTATCTCAAGATGTAACAAATGCATTGATGTTAGGGGAGATCATATTGAAAAATAAAAACAATTTAAATTGAATTCGCATTTTCCTTCATATCGATACCGAGAATATATTGAACGCCCCTCGTACTTACCGCGCCCAACACTGCTTGATTTCGGTGATCTAGCGGGAACCGATGCTTTCAGTGTGGCGAGGCCGTTGACCCCCATTTCTTTTTATTTGGTGGAGTAGCAAGTTGAAAAGATTTACTATGAAGTGCTGACTCCAGATGGTTGCTTAGGTTTTGCACAGTACTGTACATACATACGAGTAAATGCAATAATTTGTCTATTAATGTTGTTTTTGAGAAATACCATACACGTGTTGGCGTGTCTATCATAAATTACCCGTGTCTATGGTGCCGTGTAACGCGACAACACTACTCACACGTTTAATTAAATACACGCCAAAAATCTGGAGCTCTAGTTCAAACTAATATTGATGGTATGCAAGTTTAAATTTTATTTCCGCAAGTGATTTTCTTGTGACATTGTCCAAATCAAGAGAGCTTGCTTTACGACTACAAGCAAATCGGAGTCTTAAGTTCTCTACGTATCTACAAATTTGATAGAGAAAGGATAGGAAATGGTTGTCTGGTAACTGATTGCCTAAATAAGATCAGAAAATCTCGACCGATCGGAACGCATTTTTACAAATATTGAGGAGGCTGTCTATTTTTTTTCTTAAATGGAAAAGCTTTTAATAATAAATTCGTATGAATGTATGCGCAGACATACATAAATTATACATACATATGCACATCCACTTGATATGAATGTAAGATTATTATGGACATGTGCTGTTTGCTGCGCTCGTTAGACCTTAAAACATTTAAGTTGATTGTTCTTTCGTTGAGCTGAAACAACAAAGTGCAATTAAGCAAACTTCTACTCTTATGGGGCCGCTTAGAGTTGTACTAATATTTCAAAAATGTGTTTCTTTTGTGTGCAATTAGCTGTACGAAGGCTATTTTTTTGAAAACAAACCACCATATACGCATGTTAATTCCAACTGCTATTTTACACAGATACCCCTTACGCTCACTACACACGCACTTTAATGTGTTCAATTACGAATTAATTTTCATCAAAAATCGTTAAATCCTTACAGACTTATACGGATATGGTACTCTTGGTAGTGGTACAGTTAACTTCTAAAATCTACACACAACCCTCTGAGGGCATGTAAGTAAATGTGTTTTAAATTATTTCTCTTCACACCGCTGCCGTCGCTACCGCCGCCGCCTTGGCATTATTTAACCTCAAACCAACTACAAGGGACGTATAGTGGACTAGACATTCTATGTTATTTGTGCATCCCCCACCATCACTGCCACCTTACCAACCCCTCCTAGAAGGTACATATTTACTAAAATCAACATGAAAGCACCATACGGCACTTTTCATGGCGATTTCTGTAATTTGCAACATTCGAAGACCACCCACTCCAACAATCATCATCGTTCGTTCGCCCACCCAATGTTGAGAATCCCTTTGAATTAAATGCGTACACACATCCTCTTCATCACATACATACACTAGCCAACATTAAAGGCAAGCATCGGCATCAATTTAGCTACAGCTACAGCTACAGCCACAGTTACAGCATCAGTATCGCATGCACACATCTAAACATACATACATACATACATACACATATAAATACATATATATTTACAAATTCTCTAAATTTACATTTTAAAATATCCACCCCATTGCTACTCGTATAAGCACAAACTACACTCTCCACACTGGCCATATGTGCTCCAGTGTACACTCGCACCCCTATCGTGGGCTGGCCCCTCTCCCACTATGATGATGCCGCATCCTTCTCTTCTTCGTCCTGCTAAAATCTGTCCAACTCGGAGAATCTTGTATCCTTAGAACTTGTGCCCACTGTCCTTTAGTGTCCTACAAGCTGGGCGCCGTGATGAGGGTATTTACATTCATGCGCAAAGGTACGATATACCCTTCATAGAGACGTCGACGTAAGTAACAACACGTATACTTTATCGGATATGTAAACATTAAGATATTTGGCTGCAGATCGAGGACAAGTATAAAATTAATTTATTGAAGGTTTGGGTGCTCGTAATTAAACGAAACGGGGTACGTCACGGATGCTGGCATACTCGCATACAGAGAAGCATACTCCACCCCTAAAATACTCGTAGGTACTCGTTTCGTATACCACCTGCCCGGAGTATGGTTAGCATAAGTGTGGTCTATGTGGTGTCGGGTATGTAAAGAACTTAAATCCCACTACTGAGATAGTTGGACATGTACGAATACTGACTTGTGCGTCAGTACAAACTGCTTTACAAAAGTAAATAACATAGCACATGATTAAAAGTTTAACGTAGATATGTATGTATGTGCATACGCGTACATACGGTGAGAAAGAGTTTTAATTTTAATTTTTGATTTTAAATAGAGCACGCAATTTGCTTGATTGATTGCAATTGAAAATCAACTGCTCACTTGGGAACTTTAATCACCGCAACCCCCCATTCGGAAGATCATTTGCAAGTTAATTTCAGTTACAGTACGATATTATATATGGTATTGTTGGCCACTAGGGTGGCATGCTACGGTATTTTGTTTAAAAATATATTTACCTACACTTGTGGCCACTTATAGCGACTAACGTTTCGACCGTTAACATAAGTTAACACACTAAAAAAGTGTACCCGACGACAAAAGTCTTAATATCGAATCCTCGTTTCTATAAATAAGTAGCTTGTTTTGAAAAACCGTAAACATAAATGTATTGCAGTATAAGCCCAGTGAGAGTAAAGATTTTGGTAAAAACCTACAAGCTTTACAAACCAATCGGGCTCAAATAATAAAGTATGTACTGGGAATGAGTTAACTAAAACAAGCCTCTCCACCCTTTAAGATCGATTGATAGCTTTGTTACACAGCTAGTTGGTTTAGGGCTTTTTCCAATCGCAAATGCATCGAGGATTCATGGGTGTTGGATAATCTCAAATGCTGCCTTGCACTTCTAGAAAATCAAAGCTTTGTCATTTCTAACAATGAGCGGCCCGATAGGCCTACTTCTGCATCGAAAATCTCTTCTTGCTAAATTGTCGTTACTTTGGTCAAAGCTTACTTACCGCAACTAACTTACAGTCCAGGGTGGATCTGGGTCTCAACCAATAAACCTCTTCAATTAGAGCTATATTTGGCCAAATTCCACTGTTTGTCAAAATATCTTTAAGGATATCTTCATCCGCCTTCGCTAACGATCATGCTTTAGCCACAGCGATCAAGAAACAGCTACTCTCAAGGGTAGCTTCTCCTTTAATTTAAATCTACCATTGCTGCAAACCCATAAGTGACAGCTCGTTGTGTTCTATCAGTGATATCATTATCATTCGCGTATGCTAAGACTTTTGGTAATTATTGATCCAGGTGTAGCCTTACGAATTTCCCACAATTTTCTCAAACACAAAATTAAAAAAGTAAATCTTTTTCGCATCAAAAGTTTATGTGAGATTGACGAGTTTGGCAGCTATACCAAAACTAGGCATGGCTCTGTATAGCTTGTGTCTATAAACGCTATCATATGCGCCCTACTTGATTACTTGATTAAGTCGTGGCGAGGCTTCAATATTGAGTTTTAGGGTTTAACGTAGAATCTGCTTTATTGTGACTTACGAGCAGTGCTCCAGCTATGACATTAGAATTTTTCTCGACGATTTTAATACAAAGCTGGGAAGAGAGGGCATCTTTGGTAATACTGTCGGAAAGTATAGCCACCACCATACCACCACCAATGGCGCACTCAAGCTAATCGACTTTGCGTCGTGCTACATAGCTTCTATAGCTTCTTATGAGCTCTACGAGCAGAAGAAGAGTGACAAACATAAGAAACACGTGGTCGAGGAAATTGAGAGGTAAAAAAACATGCAACGGACATCGTCAAGAAAGAAGACCCTCTGAATTGCGCTAACTACAGAGGCATCATATCTGCCGTATTGTGTGAACGCCTGAAGCCGCTCGTCAACAACCTGATTGGCCCATGGATCAAATATTCACACTACGATAGATCTTGGACAAAACCCATGAGCTTCAAATTGATACGACTACACATATCTGTTCATCGATTTTTAGGCCGCATATTATTGCATACATAGAGACGAGCTATACATAGCAATGTCTAGTTTTGGCATCCCTGCGTCCGTGTAAGCAGAATTACGATGGAGAATGTACGCTACTACATCGAGGTCGGTAAAGAGCTCATCGAGACCATTGATGTCAAAAAAGGATTTAGACAAGCGATGTGCTGTCAATCGATCTTTTACATCATTTTTGAAAGAACAGTACAAAACTCAGGCGCCAACATAAGAGGCACGATCTTTCAAAAGTCCCTCCAATTAATTACTCGCATACGCCGATGATATTGATGTAATCGGAAGAAAGCAGCGTAATGTCAATGGCGCTTTCGGGAGTATTGAGCGCAAGACCAAGTGAAGTGAAAAGTGACCTCCTTGGGAATTGAAAAAATGATTTCCTCGCGTGAGCTGAATTTTTTATTGATGAGCCATCTTTTGAGGTTTGGGATGAGATAATAGTCCGAGGGATCCAAATCCAGTTACCAATCGACGCCAAAATTCCGCCCTATTCCGCATCAGCAAGTCCAAACACTCTTTCGAAGCTCTCTCGCGTTCGTGTTTTTGGTCAGGAGTGAGCATTCGCGGCACCCAGCGGCGTGTGCGCTCAGTACTAATCTTTGTGGTATCTGCTAGCTGGCGCACCTTCACTCTCCGGTCAGCCAACACCATTTCATGTATTTTTTTGACATTGTCATCTGTAACCGCATCGGAGGGCCTGCCGCTGCGGACTTGATCGGTAGTGGAATTGCGGCCAAAACGAAACACTCGAAACCAATATTTGACGGTGTAATCTGACGGAGCATTAGCCATCTGCCTAAATATGAACGGACTTTAAGGCACCATAACCTTTTTTGCAGTAGCAGCGCATTCTGGCGATCAAGGAGGTCACTTTTCACTCCATCTATATAATATATTGTCAAGAAGAAAGGATACCCAACACCGACATCTCGGACAGAATGTCTCCCTGGACAGATATAACTTCGAGGTAGTTAAGGGCTTTGCCTACCTAGACTCCGCTATCAATTCAGACAACGACATCAGCAATGAGATCAAACGAAGAATAACTCTTCATATCGCCGCTTCTTTGCGCTAATAAGGCAATTTACTTGCAAAGCCGTTTCTAGAACAACAAAAGTGACTCTGTATAAGATTTTAATAATTTCAGTTCTGCTGTATGGCGCAGAGGCACGGACTTTATCAAAAATGGATGAGGTTGCTTCGGGGAAAATTCGGCCAGTGATTTTCGGTCACGGCTGCAAAGACGGTGAGTGGAGGAGGAAATACAACGACGAACTGTACGGGCGGTACAGCGACATCGGCTTAGCCAGAAGACTGAAGCTCCAACGACTGAGGTGGCTGGGTCATGTAAAATGGATGGACACCAATGCTTCGGTCCGAGGGACAACGCAGTAGAGGAAGAACGCGACTCAGGTGGCGCACGCAAATTAAAGGGGATATACGCTTCTTCCTAACACGTATGCGGCGGGCGGAGTAGTAGTTTTTGACACTAAAAATTTCGACTTTGCGGAATGCAATGTCGAGCAATTTAACAGCGCAGATATTATAAATATTGCATCTCATGTACTATATGATACTATCAGCTCTCAGAGAATGGCTTTTACAATATTTGCATTTATAGATTACAAGATCAAGGTCAGTTTGGAGGTCAAGTTGAGGAACTAAGTGCAATGCTTAATTATGAAAAACCAAAAGATCTCTTCATTTGAGGCTACATCAACATTGATATCCTTACAGAGTCTACGATTCTTTTAAAATATTTATCTCTACTAGCGAATAATGGTAAAGAGTCTTGCATTAATAAGCCAACTAGGACTACTAACACTTCAAAAACGTGCATCGACTACATTCCAGGAAGATTAGATCGCAAAAATAAAATGTCTCTTACCAGTTCCATATCCGACTTTAAAATCTCTGATCATTGCATAACAGGCAAAGTTTTCTCACGTGCTAGCAAAAGAATTGTGTGATTTTGATAAACATAATGAAAATTTGCATTTTAAAAATTGGAATAGTGAATGGCTCGATTCATAAATACAACCTCGATTCGTGCTTCAAATAGAGACAGAAAACTGAAGAGACTTAAGCCGTGGATGTCAAAGCTTTCAATAGGAAGAACAAACTGCGGATAAAGTGTAAGAAGCATAAAAATATCATTCTAGTACAACAAAATATGTGATGAACTTGCAGCCGAATTCGTGTACCTACCACCTTGATCAACAAGTTATTCAGAAAATTAAAATACAAGTTTATTCATCTTAATCTATATTGTCCCCTTCAAAGTAATCCCCACCGACTGCAACAAACTTATGCCAGCGCTTGATCCAATCCTCGAAACATTTTTTATATTTGGTTTTCGGTATGTCCATCAGTGCTTCCTGCGGTTTTTGGATTACTTCCTCTCGGCTGCTGAAACGCGTTCCTCGTAGTGGTTTTTTTTTAACTCGATTGAACAGAAAGAAGTCACAGGGAGCCAAATTAGGTGAATTGTTGCATTTTTCGTCAAAAAATTACGAATAATGATGGCACTGTGCGACGATGCTTTATAATTGTGCAAAATCCACCAGTTTTCTGCCCACAATTCTGGTCTCTTTCGGCGAATTGCTTCACGCAAACGTCTCATAACGCTCAAATAATACGGGTACTCTTTGTTTACTGTCTGGCCTTCTGTCAAAAATTCATGATGCATTACACCGTTGTAATCCATGAAAACCGTTAGCATTGCCTTCTTTTTTGACAGAAAACGACGTGGTGTTTTTGGTCTCGGCTCATTTGGTGAACGCCATTCACTTGCCTGATGTCTGGATTGCATGTCGTACTCATAAACCCACGTCTCGTCTCCAGTAATGATCCTTTTGATGAATGTGGGATCGGATTTAGCCTCGCAAATCATCTCTTTTGCGACGTCAACACGGTCTCTTTTTTGCATGAAACTGAGGTCTTTTGGCACCAACTTTGCTGCTATACGACGGAAACCCAAATCGTTAACCAAAATGTCTTGGACGGATCCATAGGCAATGTTCAAGTCCTGCGCTATCTCTCTGATGGTTAATTTGCGGTTATTGACCAACATTTCTTTTACGAGTACTTCATAAATGTTTTCGCCGGTTTTCGATGTCGATGGTCTGCCACTGTGTTCATCATCTTCGATTGACTCACGACCACTTTTGAACCGCTCGCGCTCGTGTCACTGGTAAACGACCGTTTTCTTTAGAGAATCGTTGCCGAAACACTTATCCAACATTTCCAATGTTCGCGCGCCATTAAGTTCGTTGTTGCAAATTTAAATCCATTTCTAATATAGTAGAAAATCGCCAACACAGACAGAGATAGATGTACTCTTTTCTACGTAACTTTTGCAAATGTCAAGCTATGACGCTAAGATTTAGAAGGAATTGCAACAACAGATTTACCAACTTAACAAAAAAAAACAAAACGCAAATCGGAACAATGGGAGCTCCACACGGTTGGTGTGGTGCGGGAACTTTTTGATCAAGGTGGTATATACGAGTATAAACAGTTTACTAAATCAATCAATTTTAAAAGATGGAAGGTAATTTAAAAAAGGAATGGGCAGTTGTACATAAATTACTTGATATCAACATATCCTTTTAACTTCTCGGCCTGTATTCAGTATGGAGATGAAGATATCCACGATATAACAAAAATAGCCAATGTTTGCAATGAATTTTTCACAAGTGTTGCCTGCAATAGAATGTGGGAAGCTGGATTTAACTAAAATAGAAATAGCTGCGTTTACTACAATATTTGCCTAAGTTATGACACAGAACTATATTATTCCCTTTTTTTCTAGCCGATATCGTAATTTGAAATTAACAAGACGATTATAGCTCTAAACAATTCTACCTCGTCTTCTCGAAATAGCCACACCAACAGTTTTGTGAAGAAAATATCGCTTAATATTGCTGATGTCCTAGCCCACACTTACAATAAAAGCTTTTATTCCGGAATACCATATTACCTGATGTAATACCAATTTTTAAAAAAGGGAAATGAGTAGAACCCCCTTTTTATACAATTTTTGAAAAATCCTTGAACTAATATAGATTTAGAGCTAGAAAATCTACAGAGGATGTCTTATTGAGTTTCTGCACCTCTATTTATGACGGCTTAAATAAGAAAAAATATGTGCGCAGCTCTATCTTAATACATACGAGTATATACTAGGTGGCGCTAAAGTTATCACCCTATCGGAAGATGTTATATTTTTTGCAAATGCAATCCGTTGTGAAGTAAACAGATACGAAATACACGTCAACAAGACATGAATCGCAATATTCCTAAAGAAAGCGGAATATTTTGTTACGATTTTTCGCGGAATAGTATGCTGCCAGGTCTGGCCAGCCTGGGAGCAGCCGTTCTGCTGAGAATATCGCAGCTATGGTTGAAGATGTCGGAGTATCGAATCGACGACTTTACAGAGAATTTTGGTGAAAGACGTTCCCTTACAACGTACAAACCCTGCATCAGCTGTTAGCTGTTGACCGCCAAGCGCGTGTAACCTACGCTCAAGCCATACTGAATCCCGACCACGAGGGAGGCAACTTTTCATCGAAAATCATCATGACCGACGATGCCGATTTCCATCTCTGTGGATATGTGAATAAGCAAAATTATCGCTTCTGGAGCACCGGAATAACACACGAAGAGCCATTAAATCCGCTCCAAGTTACTGCATCGTGTACTGTTTACGCTGGAGGCGTCATCGGGCCTTATTTTTTCAAAGCACCGCGGGACAAACGACTATTGTTGACGGCGAGCGCTATCCATACTTGGACAAATTGGGACTGGATAACCAGTGGTTCCAACAGGATATAGCAACGGCGCATACTGCATGAGCCAGAACCGAAATTCTGAAGGTTGCATTTCCGGATCGCCTAGTCTTTCGTTTTGGCGATTTGCACTGGCCGTCAAGATCGCCTGATTTAATCGTTCCAGACTTCTTCTTGTGGGGGCTTTTGAAGTAACGAGTCCATGTTAATAAGCCTCAGACTCTTTAAGCCCTCAAAGAGAATATCCGTCAAGAATGCGAGGACCTACCGCCGGAAGTTCTGACAAGAGTGACCTAAAATAGCACAAATCGGACCCGAATGGTCATCAATTCTGGCGGCGGCCACTTAGCCGATATTATTTTCTCAACTTAATGGAAAAAAATTTATAAACTCATCCAAAAGCAGGACAAGAGTTTTTCTTTCATAAAAAGAATTACAATCGGAGAACATCGGGTGATAATTTTGCGCCGCCTTGTATAATCGTTGATGCGTCTGTTAGTGATTGTGTAACTTTTGAAAGGCTTAAGTGATTGAGGCCATATTCCCACAACATATTTGTTTTGTAGTGTCGATGGTTCTTAACTATGGTATGATCCGATAGGTGGCGCTGTAGTCAAGTTACTTCATATTTACACAATATGACACTCAGGAGTCATTTAATACAATAAAAACGTATCTTCTTCAGATAATTAAAGTTCCATTTGTGAAATTTTGAAACGTTTTTCAAAATTTCTGAAGTGTAAAACGGTTTAAAGTAAAAGTAAATACTTTTTTTATATATTAATTTTTTTATTTATATAAACACGATCAAATATTGGTCGACGTAAACGGCGTAATTGGAATATACGGTTCGTACGAGAAAGCAGAACGGCAGAACAACGCTCTCGAAACTCAAATGCACCCAGACGTGCAATGGAACGAGATTAGTTATTAAAAAAATTATGGGAAATATCATACTATGCATATTAAACGGAAAGTTCAAGGGAGGCAGTGTTTTACTGCCACACATTCCAATGATACCCACCGAAGCACCAATTCAGTTCAAACGGTTACGATTTCCCGTTTGGCATTTACGATGACCATAAATAAGTCGCAAGAACAAGCAAAAATATGCGGATTGGATCTAGAAAATCCATGTTTTTTATACATATGTTGCATGTACATGGGTGGGTTGGAAAACTATCAAACCTTTTTCCGTATGCACTTGATGGACTAACAAAAAAATATTGCTCATAATTTAGTGTTAAGTTAAACGCAAAATAAATAATACATCATTAATCAAGAGTTATTACATTAAAATATACTTAATGTTTCCAACTTAAATTAAAACGTTCATAATATGAAATAAAGGTATTTATTGGTGTTTTATTGAAATTTTACATGAAAGTGGAAGAGTTTTGAGCTTTCATTTTCTATATTTAATTATCAAAATATTAATTTGAGATTTTCATTTATAATGATTCCCTGCTTTCAATCTAGCTACAGTTTTTGAAGTTACCTTTAGAAATGTCAATTTTTTAATGAATTGCCATTCAATTTAAATATCAAGCAGCTTATTTTCCATCATTCACATAAACTGCGATTTTACGCACTTCTACGCGCTTGATCATTGGCGCGGCCATTTTCCGATCCTCTTGATATCCTCCATCTTCTTTCCAGACTTTCTTATACATGCGCAGAACAACCTCTGCCGGATGAACTAGTTCATAGATATAACAAAGGCATTTGATATTGTTAATCATAAATTATTGTTATCGAATTTAGAAAAAGCAGCTATTAGGGGATTTATAATTAACTGGTTCGCATCCTATGTAGATGGCAGGAGACAATCAGTTAAAGTAGATGCTCAGTATAGTGAAACAGGGGACATTTGGATTGGAGTCCCACACTGATCTGTGCTTGGTCCTATATTGTTATTGATTTAAATCAATTCCACTCTTAACTTAACGTTTAAAGGAGCTCTTACCGGGTTTGCAGATGATATAGCTTTCTTCTTTGAATAGTTTGGATTTAATAGCAGACATAAACCATGATCTGGAAGTCCTTAGACATTGGTTTCGTGATGTTCTTCAATATAGCTTGGAACATGCAATTGCCCTCACTCATATACAATAGTACAAATTGTAAACATGTACTAGTTAGGTCTACTTATGGTAAAAATATGTAATATCAATACTAGAACAATTAATACTGATACAAGTTGCTCACCGAAGTGTTTTGATATTGAAAAAGTCACAATATTAAGCGTCTAGGCATTAATGAAAAAATAAATTGGAGTGCCCACACCTTGCTACTTGTAATTTAAATTTGTTGGTGGGGACTGATGCCCACATTTAATTTGGCTTATTACAAGCCTAACCTAGCTAAAAACTAGGACTTAAAAACTATTAAAAATTAAGGGTTAGGAACCAAGGGAATGGCGGAGGTGGAGATCAAGTTTGAGACGAGAGACGAGAGACGAGAGACAAAAGACGAGAGACCTGACGGAGCATGTGAACAATCCGTTCGTTGGAACCGTAAGGGGTGCAACGAGCTGGAATTGAAGGAAAGTTGGTGTTGAAGGAAATAGAATTGTAAAGGGAGGTGCAATCCACAGAACCGGAAAGCAGTCGATGAGTCTCTGCATTTTTTGAGGGTATTCTGGTTAAGGAGTTTGAGGCGGTCGCGGTAGAAGGTAAGATAAAAGAGTCTTCCCAGGGTAGTCCTTGAAGAGTAAATCGAAGTAAACGACGTAGAGTGTTCTCGATTCGGGATATATGAACACGCTGAAAAGAAGACCACACTTGCCTGGCATATTCGAGAAGGGGTCGGACAAGGGTAATATAAACTGACCTTGTCACATAGGGGTTGCAAAATTCTTTGGACCACCGCCTGCTAAAGCCAAGTAATTAGTTGAATTTAAGGATTATTTTATCAATATGGGAACGGAAGTTTAACTCTCTATCGTATAATATTCCAAGGCCGTGAAGGGATTGATTAGACTTACGGGATAAAGTCATAGAATGACATTTGGAGACATTAAGCACTAATCAATTCTTTAGACACCATGCGCAAAACTCTCGAGGTCTTCTTGAAGGAAAATAAGGTCTTGGAGTGAAGAAAAAGTTTTGAAGAGCTTAGCATATTCGGCGTAAATGGATATGGGGCAGTGTTTAATAATTCTCTTAAGATCGTTTATAGTTAAAATGAGAAGAAGGGGACTTAAATGCCTGCTCTGTGGGACGCCAGAAATGGCTAAAAACGGGGTTAAGAAGGCAGACCTTGAACGTACGCTATATTAACGGTTCTCCAGATAAGAAGATATCCATTTTATTAATGTGGCGTTAAAACGGAGGGAAGACAATTTGATATATTTTATCGAAGGCCGTAGCAAAACATGTACCAATAACATCGATTTTGTTGCCATTTTCTAGGGCTGAAAGCGCAAAGAACACAAATTCAACTAAGTTTGTAGTAGTTTATCTACCTTTCAGAAATCCATGTTGACTGAGTGATATAAGTGACTTGTACTGAAAGCTCAGCACTTCATATAAAATACTTTTGAACATTTTAGGTATGTGAGAAAGCTTAGCAAGTTAGTATCTTCATTCTTTGATCGTGGACCGGGATTATGAAAGAGTTCTTCAAAACTTGGGAGAATTCCCCATGTGTGAGGGATAGATGAACTAGAAAGGAAAGTGGGTGCGAAGGAAGGGGGGCACACTAATTGAGAAATATTGCGGGAAGCCAGTCTGGCCCAAGTAAAAATTCATCAGTGAGATTTTTTAACTTTTCTTCGACAAGTCATGGTCAATACAGAAATTGGGAAGGTACTGAAAATATATGAGGTCAGGTACGAACAAGTTGCCTGCAAATAATTGTTTAAAAAAAGGTAAAGTATCAACTTAAAACAACATACATCTTATATCAGATTAGACCACTATGCTCTTGTTATTTGTTATAAACTATTTCGTATGCGCTAATTCGATCTAAAATACAATACGGCATTGATTGTTGGAGAGGTACACATACGAATAAAAAATTCAACGTCAATTGTTGCTCAAAAACACATCGTAAGAATCATATGGAAAAAACAATGCGAAGAGCACAGTTTTCCGGTTTTTCTTAATTCCAAAACATTGCTATTAAGATAACTTTCTTTCTACAAAGTCTTAAAAATATTTCCTTATAAGTGGATATGCTCAATATCGCAACCAAAACACTGTTCATGGACTTCGCAATGTTGAAAGAAACCTAGCTTTTGTTCCACCTCATCATACAATATTTCTGGCTTGAAATATTGACATCTTATGTGATTCGGTAATTGTAATGAAGTATCAAGCTTTGCTCTCTAATTATGGTTGTATTGATCACATTTATGCAAGGTGGAATCACAATGCTGAGTTATCTTGCAACAGTTCTATTTCCGATTTTACAATATCGGATCACTGCATGACATGTCTGTTCTTTAAATGTGCTCATACCAGATCATGCGATTGCTACAGTCAGTTCAGTCAGACCAAACCTAAAAGCAGAATCTATTTTCAGAGCCTAAATAGTCGTCTTAGGCAGGAAAGCAGGAAAGCAGGACAGTTATCTACGCTGAAACAAATCCTTCGATGGCTTTTGATTTACGAGTATTCGTCTTTGTTTTGAATGGCCATATTGAAGTATGCTCATTTCCCTTGAAAGATAGAGGAATAAATCAGAAAACACTAAAGCCATGAATGTCTTACTACTTGCTACAAATTAGAACTAAACATAAGCTCCTTTGAAATGTATAAAACGTCCTAATGAGGTACACGTTAGAAAAGCCTATGCAAAGATCTCATTGGAAGTGAAAATTGAAACTGCGGCATTCAAAGGGAATTTCTATATCAATAAGTTTCATAGGGCTCATGGAAATATAAAATTAAATGATGTATCTAATTATCAAAACCACTGTAGAAATGGCAAACACTTTTAATGAATTTTTTACTAGTGCCGCCAGTAAGATTATAGCAGATGCCGGTCTGGTTGACTCTATCAACTCTGATGATCTGATATGGAAAGAATCCAGGATAATACTTTTTTCTTTCAACCTATTTCACCCTAAGAAGCACACCAAGCCATAATGTAGCTAAATAAATCTAATTCATATGCCATAAAAGTTATCCAAATGATGCTATTAAGAAAATTGCGTTTAATATTGTTGATGTCTTAGTACACATCTATAACAAAGTATATACAATGGAATCTTTCCCGATAACCTTAAAACTGCTGAGGTTTACCAATTTTCAAAACAGGAGATAGATTAAACTACCGGAAAAATCGGTATTTTTTCTATATTCTCCAAGATCTTCGAGAAAGTGATCAAAGAAAGAATTATTATCTTCTTGGAGAAAAGTTAATTTCTAAGTATTCATCAGTATTGTTTTAGAGCTGGTAAATGGCCGGAGGGCATGTTTTTAAACTACTGTACCCAAGTCTATGATAGCTTAGATAGCAAAAAGGTAACGGTTTCACTGTTCATAGATGTTACTAAAGCTTTTCATGCTGTGAATCATGGATCATAAACTTTTATAATGTAAATTAGAAAAAACAGGATTTATTTATAAATTGGTTTTCATCTTATCTTAAAGACAGGAAGCAATTGGTAAAGAAAGGTGACACTTTCAGTGAATGCCTTGACATAAATATTGGTGTCCATCAGGAATCAGTGCTGGCCCGATAGCTTGCACATATAGCTTGCACATACTCCAAGAGTTCCATCCCAGATTTGGTTGCTGACATCAACCACGACTTGGAAGTCTTACGGCGTTGGTTTGGTATTCATAAGCTAGTAATAATCGATAAAACGAAGATAATGTTTTTTAACTTCCCCGCACTACATTTACACTCTCCGTATCTACATATATATCACAATACAGATTGTAAGAAGTTCAGTGCGAATAAAGATACTTGTTTCATGGCAAATAGCTCTAAAACATAAACTAATGATACAAATTGTTCGTCCAAATGCTTTGTCATTGATTTGGTCTCCGATTTTAAGAACCTGGGCTTACTCTTTGACAATAAACTTAACTGGAGTTTACATAACATACTTCCTTACTGGAAAAGTATCTGTTAAGAACTTTCCACATCTTTTATCATCTAAGACTCCTTTGCTCACGTAATCTTTTAGAGACGGTGTACTATGGGCTAGTCAAATCAAAATTACAATATGGTCTAACTTATTGGGGGGTACTTACGACAATATGATAGAACCTTTGATTATTTCGCAAAAACATATAGTGAGAATCATATGGAAAAAGACACCGCGCTTTTCTACATTTCTAAAATTCTTCCACTGAAGCATCTTTACTTTTGCAAAGTACTAAACATATTTTTCATAGGAAGAGGGTATCTATCTAAATACACCCTGAATAACTCGAACTGCAACCAACTTAAGACTGTTATAATTTCCAAACCGTTCATGATAGTGAGCTCAAATTTTGACACATGGCAGATAATTTTATTATTTCCAAGCCTTTTAAACTATTTGCGTCTCAGTTGTGTTGAAAAACTTTTATCCACGATGGAATTCAAACGTGATAGTGTGATTGCTTTATATTTGGCTAGAAAACCACAAGTAGCTATCGTTAGAGCCCTCCAACACCTCAACGTGAATAAATCATTTGTGTCTCGAACCATAGCTCGTTACCGTGGAACGCCATGGAGGTGGTCATAAAAAAATAGCAACATCAGCAGAAATGGTTCGGAAAGTGAAGGCTCGAATTGAGCGAAATCCGCGTCGAAGTGAAAGAAAAATGGCTCGTGAGCTCAACATATCGTTGGAACGGATGCAACACATACTGAAAAATCAGCTTGGGCTCAAGCCATTGAAGTTCTAAAAAGCACACGATCTTACACCGCAACAGAAAAAAGTTAGAGTCAAAAGAGCGAAGGAGTTGCTACGCTTGCACGAAAGTGGTGAGTTGCCGAATTTGGTTTTTGTTATCGAGCAATATGTCAACAAACAAAATAACCGAGTTTACTTGCCAGAGAGGTCCTTCGAAAATTTACACCTTCGGACGGCCACCAAAAAACAGGCAGCACCGATGGTGATGGTTTGGGTCACCATAACCGCCGATGGTCGTTCTCCGATCGTATTTTTGGACCGTGGCGTCAAAATTAATGCGATCGTATACCGTGAAACTGTCTTAGAGGCCTTGGGCAAACAATCATTTCGGTCGGGGACCGTGGACATTTCAACAAGACTCGGCAACGTCTCACAAAGCGCGCGTCAACCAAGATTGGTTAAAAAACAATGTTCCACACTTCATTTCTTCGACACAATGGATTACAAATTCTCTGGATGCAAATCAGTTGTATTTCTCTGTCTGGAGTATTTTGAAGGCGAAGGTTGGCACTAAAAAATACCAAAGTTTGAACCACCTCAAACAAGCACTTCGCTCGGAATGGGCCAAAATACTGCAGAGTCACTTGCGTGCAGTGTGCGATGCTTTCTTCGGCCGTCTCAAGGCCATTATTCTCGCCAAAGGTGGACATATTGAAAACTACTGATACAATTTGAAAATTGATGTATTTTCCAAAATTTTTTGCTTTGGCACAATAAAATCTATCAAAAAATAAAAAAAATTATAGCATTTTCAAAAGTTGGAGTTCGAGTCATTCACCCTGAAATTATAATTCAACTACATATGCACTTATAGTTATTGTCCCACACTCCTGTACTCATAAATTTTTTAATTTTTACATCTCAGTCGCACCTAGGCTGTTTAATAATTTACCCGTATTAGAAAATCCTTCTCATTCAACAAAGAGTTAAAGAATGGCTGTTTAATTTCGACTTTAATGAAATAAATCAGATAACAAGAGTAAGAATTAAATACGGTGTTTTTGCTTTTTGATTTTTTTTCTCTTTTGCAAGTTACATGTTTCCAGCAGTTTGATGCTGTGATTCTTATTTATATCTTGCACATTATAACACTACTGTAATTGTAAATTTTATTATGACTCAACATTGGCCACTACTTTTTCTAAACTAAAGAATGTTAATCTTTATTTACATATTACAGAGTGTCCCCTAATTCGTTGACGATAATTTGGGAAATGATTCCGGGGCATTTTCTAAGAAAATAATCGTTCTACAGTATGGGTCTATCTCCAATATTTACATCATTTATCGAGGATTTAAGAAAAGGCTTACCTTGGTGTACTCTGACCCATGTTAACGGAAATTGCTCTGTTAGTACTAATGGTAAAAACTTGGTGTAGGACTTTATTTTTGGACTAAATACAACCCTTTATAACGGCGTTTAAATAAAGTTGATATCTTATTTGAGTCTTTAGATATCCAATTTCTAAACCTGATCCATTTTCCTTGCCCATGCTAATTTTTGACGTTGAGGATAATTGCGTTACTTTTTTGATTTAATTTATTGGAATTCTAAGTAATCAAAGGATCCAAAAGATATGCAGATACTTTTCCTGTTTAAATGCATGGTGCTTACATATGTTTACCAGTCAATTTTCGCTAAACCTCATACAAAACTTTTCGGTTAAGTGAATACATAATAGCCGGTACGCAACGAAATTCTTTTAAAGTGTAGTCTATGAATATCGAAGGAACCTAGTTATAGAGAACCTAGGCATTATAGAGCAAACCCTTTTTCAGCCAGGAAAAACCCTTCTTTAGAATCTGATCAAGCAGCTGCTACTGAGATTGTTAATTATTTTAAACGCTTTAGTGGATTTCCTTTCACCAAAACTACGACCTTCGCGGTTAGCAGTCAGCATTGTCTGGATATGCCTTGGGTCAAAACCTATAAGCTTCTCCATTTGGTGCGCTACTGGTTTTTCTGGCCATGAATAAAAGAAATCATATCTTGGTTCAAACCAAGGCTATCATTACGTCTTTTTTAGCGTCCATACTTCTGCACCAGGGAACCAAGAGTTATAGACTGCTTCATTAGTGTTTCTTCAAAACTCCTAATTCATCAACTGTCTTGCAAAGAAGAAGCGATTGACAATTGCAACTACTGCATTTGACTTTTAAATATTATCTGAAGTATGATGTTGTAAACGTCACATGACAGAGGATCACTTTTTTAAACTATTGTACTTATTTTATTTTATTTATTTATTTTGTTTATTTCATTTCATATTATATAATTACAAAACAATTTAGGAATGAGATTATGCAGTACATTCTGTTGCCTAATGGACAAGTGACGAATGTAAACTTATAAAATAATACAAAATTAAATTCAAATGTAAATTCAAAATGTTGATGGGGAAAAAAACACTGTGAATAAATTTCCGAGAAGAAAAGAAATAAAGCAGAAAACCCAAACAGATGTTACAAATTGATTAAGCTAACGGTTCAAAAGTTTGTTCAAAATCCGCGTAATTAAAAGAAAAAAAACATTTTTTAACATTAACTAAAAATACTGTTTTTACTCTTTCGCATCTAATGTTATCAGGAAACAAGTTAAAAAGATGAGGTGCAACAACAGAATAAAACCTAGAAAAGTGCATTTTTTTAACTACTGGTACTGTTACAAAATTCCTGGTGTTATTACGCAAGTTATAATTTTCACATGTTCTAACCTGATAATAACCAGATGTCTCAAAGAATATTTTTAAAACTTTATAGCAGTATAAGTGTCTTAAAGGAAGAAATTCGAGGTTCCTAAAAAGTTCTAAGCTATGCGTTGTACAACTCACTTTGCAGATAATTCTGACTGCATGTTTCTGCTTAATTAACAAGGGTTGGATGTGCGTGTAATAAGCCCCACCCCAGCAGGATAACCCATACTGGAATTTCGATTTTAGTAAACCATTGTAAACTGACTTAAGTGGTACAACTGTTTTACTACTCTATTCATATACTGTTTCAAATAATTAGTATGATCCTTCCAACTAAGTTTATGGTCTAAAATAATACCCAATTATTTAAATTGTTGAACACACTCAATATCGAAGCAGGAATCACAACAATTAGTGATGTGATCAAAACTAATCGAATTCTGCGAACAACAGATTAAAGGAAAAAGTGTACAATTCGGGCTATGGTTAAATAACGAAAAATCTTGATAGTCCATGCTTCTGATATTAAAAAAACATAAACTTATTTTTCATGCTAATTACAAGTTTATGATGTCTGAACCATAATCTCAGTAATTCAAGATCGTGATTTACATCCATAAAAATATTAAAATTATTGCTATGAGAATAGAAAATAGCAGTATCATCAGCAACCGCAGAAATTTTTCCTTTGAAAGGTTGACTAAACACAGAGTTAACATAAATCAAAAACAAAATAGGACCCAAAACCGATCCTTGTGGAACACCTACATATATTTATAAATTTCAACGAGCTAAAAGACTCTTTGATTTTTACCATCTGCTTTCGATTTGCTAGGTAAGAAGCAAACCAGTTAAAAACAAAGCCTCTAAAGCCCGCATTATACAGTTTATTTAATAATAAAGAGTGATCCACTGTGTCAAATGCCCTATACTAAATGGAGTGAAAAGTGACCTCCTTGACCACCAGAATGCGCTGCTACTGCAAAAAAGGTTATGGTGCCTTGAAGTCCGTTCATATTAGGTAGACATGCCAAATTTCAGTGCGATACTGTCTTTAGTTTTGTTTCGGCAGCTGATTGTTGTTGACATGTTTGGCATCATGTTGAGTATGGACAAAAACCATTTTCGTTCTCTCATAAAACATTATTTTTTGAGAGGCGAAACGGCGAAGGAAACAAAAGAAAAGTTGAATAAATATTATGGGGCTAATGCTCCGTCAGATTACAGCATTATTGGTTTCGAGAGCTTCGTGGTGGCCGCAACTCCACTACCGATCAAGTCCGCAGCGTCAGGCCCTCCGATGCGGGTACAGAGGACAATGTCAAAAAAATACATGAAATGGTGTTGGCTGACCGGAAAGTGAAGGTGTGCGAGCTAGCAGATACCACAAAGATTAGTACTGAGCGCACACGCCATATTTTGGCAATATTCTGCATATGAAAAAGTTATCCTGCCGCTGGTTGCCGCGAATGACCAAAAACACGAACGCGACAGCACTTCGAGTGTTTGGACTTGCTGATGCCGAATCGGGCGGACTTTTCTCGTCGATTGGTAACTGTGTTTGGATCCCTCGGACTATTATCTCTTCCCAAACGTCAAAAGATGGCTCATCAATAAAAAATTCAGCTCACGCGAGGAAATCATCGACGCCACGGAGGAGTATTTTGCAGACCTTCCGAAAAATTACTTTGCGGACGGGATCAAGAAGTTAGAAAATCGCTGGAATAAGAGTATCAAAGTAAAAGAGGACTATATTGAATAATATAAAAAAAAAAAAAACATTTTAAAAAAAAATTTTTAATTCCCAAGGAGGTCACTTTTCACTCCATCTAGTAATCTTCAAATAGAGCTGCACATCTTTTGGATAAATTTATACCATGTATTGTAAATTTCTCCGATGAAATTCTGCAAGGCCGTTTCTGTCGTCACACCACTTCTAAAGCCAAATTGACAATTGTTGAAAAAATTCGTCTTACTTAAAAACGAAATAATTCTCGATTTCATACCTTTTTCCAGAATTTTTGAAAATACAGATAATAGAGATATAGGCCGATAATTATCTATTATCTGAGTATAACGTTTTTTGGGGAGGGGTAATACTACTGCTGTTTACAGTGTTTCAGGAAAAACACAATTTTTAACACTAAGATTAAAAATATAGCACAGGTCGTCGGAAACAAAAACTGAAATCTGCTTAAGAACAGAGCTGGAAACTGATTCAAAAGACGACGAATTTGATGATTTAAGTGACATAATTGTTTTTTGAATCTCAGCATCTGTAAATTCGCAGAATAAAAATGTTTGCGATTCCACACTCTCTGAATTAAATGAATGTTCATGATGACAAATAGGGACACTTACAATTAAGAATTCATGCGAGGAGCACAAATTTGTAAAAAAGTCATTGAATAAGTTGGCAACTTCCAAAGGGTCCTATACGTTAACATTATTATGTCTTAAAATAAACTCATCATTCTTCGTCGATATGTTTAGTATCCCATTTACTACTGCCAATTATTTTTTTGTATTTCCGATATTTTCGGATAGTTCACTTGTAAAATAAAAATCTCTGCAGATGGGTATTTCGTTTTTCACTTCCTTGCACACTTTATCGTAGTATTTCTTCAGGTTTTTATTGTTGGGATGCTTTTTCACACGAAACTACAGCATATTTTTCTTTTTTATTTTCCTAAGTAGGCGAAAAGTCATCCACGGTTTAATACACTTCAGCATGTTGAATTTTTTTTCACACGATTGGTGCAGAATGATAGATGAAACTGTAATATTTTGAGAAATTTATCAAAAGCACGAGATGGATCACTTGAATTGTAAACTTCACTCCAAAATTCAAAATTAAATCTACCCTTGAGAGCATTGAAATCAATTCTCTCAAAAGTTTGATGGGAGGAGTTTCTAGACGTGCAATCTTTATGATCGAACTGAATACAAGTTAAATAATGATCTGTTATACTTTTTGACATCAAAAGCCTTGGGCAGATTGTTTCTGACATTTATGGAGAACGAGCGTTCAATATCGCCAGTTCTACTCGTACAATCCAAAGTGTTTGGCGGGGATCCCAAAACTAGAAAATTGTTCGCATATTTAGTCTCTATGGTACGCTCATATGCGGACTTGAAATCGATAAGATTTTGAGGGTGCCATGAAATAACGCCGAGTGAAATAACGCCGAATTTCTATGTTTGGTCTTATTTCACTTTGCTAAAGTGAAAGCGAAATAGGGCTGACTCGGTTTTATTTCACTTTAGCAAAGTGAAATAAAACCGAGTCAGCCCTATTTCGCTTTGAATTTATTCACACATTTAGAGAGAGGATTCTGTTTTCATAGATTTTAAATCATATGGTGTTAATTCGTTTTAGAAAGTTACATACATATAAAGAGTGAGGTAGGTAAGGGGGGGGGCATGCTGCATTATTTCACTCGGCGTTATTTCATGGCACCGATTTTGAGTATCGATCTGAACTTCTTGGTGTCGTAGTGTGAATGTTTGGTCAATTGTTTAATTATTGTAGGCAATGCTTAGTGTATGCTCTCTACCAAATTCTATTTTGAGTTACAGCCGTCAGAAACGGATTTCCTATGTGCTCAGCACACCTGCCACTCTATTTCGAAATTTCCTTTCGCGTATCTACAATTTTCTGTTCAGGATTTTTATCTTTTAGTAAAACCTCTCAACTTCCTCGTCGCTTGCCTCTCATTCTCTTTCTTTTCTCCGGAAAAGCCGATGCAATTTTCTTTTTCTTTGCTCATAGAGTCCACGTCGTTTTATAGGCAAGATGTTTTGCTAAATGTGTTCACTTATACTCTTTACTAAACTAGAGGATTCGTGAGTAAAAAACCCACACACTAGTTGCACCACTCCTTTCTTGAGTCGGTTTCACGGATCTTCAGAGTAAGATGCCGGGGGATACACGATTGGCAAAGTTCTTGTGTGGTTTATTGGTTTCCGTCCTTTGAACGTTTAGTCGCCTCACAGTATTTCTTCGTGGTTTTAGCATCTAAGGTATCCGTAGACGTAAATTGGCTGCGAATAGGTATTGGTCTAAGTCCACTTTGCCTCTCTGAATATTTTATGGAAACCTGCTTCCACACATGAGGCCGTATGGTATGCCTGTGGCTTTATCAAGAAGCTGGTAAAAAGTGTCTTTGGTATCATTTCTACAGAACATGAGAATCAGCTCAGGTTGATGTTCGCGAATTTAGGCTTGATACAGATTGGTACAATTTGTCGAGAGGTCAAGACACCTTAGTTTTACAAAGCTTTTTTTCTCTGTAGCATTCACTGCATTATTTTTCCCAGTTTTTATTCTCCTTTTGTCTTTCGCATCTCATTGCAATTCTTAGATGGCAGTGATATCTGCTTTGCAGCAGTGTATAGCCTCCGCTATTAGCTGCACGTTCAAGGTCCAAACATTCCATGCATGTACATATCCGAATGTTGGTGTCCTTGTTTGGTATCGCAGTTAATCCGTCCATACGAGGCTCTTGGTTCCTTCACAATAGAATACTTAAAGATCTCAATATATACAAACCTGCTAGTCGAGATAGTAGACATATCTCTTCTTTTTCTGAAGAGACCCTTTCGCTAGGACCCTTTCTGAGTACATTGAAAACAGCTCGTCCCTAAAAACGGCGAATCAAACCCATTAATATGCTGATCAATCATCAGCTCATGAAATACATATCTCGAAGCACGAAAACGTCTGAAGCACTTATGATTTTCATAGCAACGGGTTCACTGATGATTTGGTATTGTTTGGTATAGTGGTAACATAGTCTTTACCAATCTGGTGAAAACAAAATAGTTTCAATTGATATCGATGAATTTATTCTTCAATGGAACGGTAGCGTCTGTTAAAATCATTAAATTCCGATATTAACAGCATAATTCATTGGAGAACCACCAACAGAGTAGAATTTAATGCTTCGAAAATACAATGCTGTCTG
This sequence comes from Volucella zonaria, assembly GCA_963966105.1. Taxonomy (NCBI): domain Eukaryota; kingdom Metazoa; phylum Arthropoda; class Insecta; order Diptera; family Syrphidae; genus Volucella; species Volucella zonaria. The sequence goes on along the minus strand of OZ014532.1, from coordinate 158,827,171 downwards.
CTGTCATTAAAGGAAAATTGAAACGCCCTGCCATTCATTATCCATGAATAGCATTCGCATCGTCGAAGCCGAGAAACTTTCGATTCTCGATATATTTGCAAGTGACAACCTACGTTGGAATGATCACGTACTCAACGTCAACAAAAACTCTACGAAATGTCCAGGTTTACTCAAGCGATGTAAGAAATACTTTACCCCATTTGATCTGGCTCTAATATGAAGTGCATTTATCCTCCCAAAATTAAATTTGAATACCCTCATCTGGTTAGGTGCTCCTAAGACCAATCTGCACTTGCTTGATAAGATTCAAAGCCTTGGGATATGACTCACAGGTAATGCTAATATTACACAGTCAATTGACAACTTCGAACATCGACGAAATGTCTTCTTTTTATTTTTTTAAAAAGTACTTAACACTCAAGTGGGTATGACTACGCTTAAAGAGTCTGAGCACGTGTTAGGTATTTTAGGGAAATGGAAAGAACGATTCTTGGGTTCAGTGGTTATTCACTCCATGGGTGGCATCCATCATTTAATAGGAGGACTAAATTATTAGTGTAATTGGTCTTGTTGTTGTATTCTGGCTGAAAAAAAGAATGTCTTCCGGGCCCGACTGGTATTAAACCCCGAACCGTCCGATTTGGAAGCTAATACACTACGACTTGAGTCGCGGCCTCCCTGCTTACGTTGTTGTATCCCTGTTATCATCCCCCAGTGCTCCACTATAATTAGCAGTAACATTCCGCCCCTTCAAACTTTCCACTGTTACACCAGCCTCACTATGAATGCTTATCAGTTTACCCTCAAATTGTGTTTTGGAAATACTTAGAATTACCGCGATTTTTTCCTAAGTCATTTGCATTTCGCTTATGTAACGCCCTGCCGAACTCTTTATTTCCTTGCAAACCTATGAACATTCAAAACCAATGTACATATGTTGTTTTTTATTTTCGTTTCCTTCCTAATCTTCCTTCATCCGCCTCGTATGCAAACGCTTAATTGCGTAACCTGCAATATAAAGCTAGTGTTGATTATGCTTTAAAAAACCAACCCCTTACCTGTGGAGATAGACCCTTTCTGGGACCCCTTGAGTAAAAAAGCCCGGATATTTGATATGAAGGTTCACATTGTCCTATAAGTTCTGAAAAAGCTTTATTGTCCTCAGCTCCAAACACGTTGAAGAAGCTTATATCAAGAGTCTGCCATAATGAATATTGAGCCACCGTTGATTCAGTCATATGAATTCATCCATCATTCTCCTTCCGAGGCTCAGTCATTTTTGACAGGACATTATATTATTTCTACTTTCTCCTGGTAATGCTTATAAGTTTGGGAAGTTCGGTTGGATGCGATCACTACCCAGTAACCTGGATATCGTTCACTGAATAATTCAACAATAGAAGGATATTCAGAAATCTTCTTTCACTTTGATCTGATTGAGACAGCAGAAATGGATGCAGCTTTGACTACCAGAGACTGATTGGTTGGGGCTCCTAGAATATGTATCGTTGTTGCGATTACCACGTAAGTAAGTAATAATTAAAATTCGAAAATATGCCAACATCTGAAAATGGTTCGAGCTCGGGCGCCACATTGGCAAGTCACTTTTTTACACAATTCAAAAATTTGTATCTCTTTCCCATTTAGACAGTCTGTTATGGTGTGCACTGTCTCCCTCAATGTTTTAGCCACACAGTCCTTATACGAAGCTCACAGGTAATTCTCTACTTTGGCTTGGTTTTTATAAAAAGAAAAGTTAATTGTTCTAAGAAAGCTGTTGTCCACATTTCATTTTTAAAGATTTTAGTGTAGACTGTGCCTGGCAGGTTTATATAATTAAATGATATCAGTGTATGCTGTGCCTGGCAGGTTTATATAATTAAACGGTGTATCTATCAAATCTTCATACGAAAACTTATCTCCTCCAAGTGCTTTACCATCAGGGATTTCGAAAACCGTAGCCTCATTGTATAGTTCGTTGTCATATGTTAGAGGCTGTGCTCAACTCATTGGATTGGTTCTGGGTGAGACGGAGTGCTTAGTAGTCTTGCAAAGTGTTGCTTGTACCTTGTCAGTTTTCTGTTGTTTTAGTTCTAGTCCGCCACCGTCTGGAATCACCTACGAAGTTCAGTTTCTTTTCTAGATCTGCAACATGTGTTAAAAAATTATTATAATCTATTGTTTATCTTAATTTAAGTTCTTAGTTTTATTCAAAAAGATACATTTGGAGTAAAAAAAAAAACAAAACTTTGTACACATTCTACTAATCTGTAGGCTTTGAATACAATTCGGATGGTGCGGCCATTACTCTTGGAGTTTGTTTCTTTTCTGACCATTACATTGTGAAGCGAGGAGGGGGGGGGGGGGGGGGGTGGCACATTTGGAGTTGGTTTTTATTTTTCCTTCTGTTTTCTTCGTTTGAACGCATACCCATAGCTATGCAGAGATGTGTACGAGTATACTCATAGAGAAAAGTTCCTTGAATTAGTGGAAAATGCTTAACCCATTTCCGAACGCAAATACCCTCTTGCCCCCTTTAAAGAAACAAGCATTTATGTGCTGCGTTGTACTGAGCTGCTTGTATACGGGTATGTATGTTTGTAGGTATGTATTCACATGAACGTGCATAGCAATGTACGAGTATAGTGTACTAAAAATGATGGCATATAAAACAGTCCAGTTCCAGAGTAAACTTTTCAAACAACATGGCCACTGAGCAGTAAGAAAAATGCTGACATACATATAAACCACCCTTTACTTGCTTTAAATTAGAACTTTCTTCGTGCCTTGAATATTGAAGACGAAGGAAGGGCTGGGTGGTGGTGGGGTCTTTCTTTTTTTTTTCACTTATACCCTCAATACATCCTGTAGTTCTGTATGTGTGATCTTTGAAGAGAAAAAAGAAAAAAAAAAATACCAAAAATACAAAAATGAGGCAAAAGAAGAAAAAAAAAAAAGAAAAAAAAAAGAAAAAACGGCTCACCAATAGTCCACTACATCACAATACAACTCGTTTTTGCACACCCTTCTGGGTTCCACCCCCCATTCGAAGAAATTCACTAAAACATTTTTTTTTGCGTTTGTTCGTTCGTTCGTCTTCCTAATTTTCGGTACGGTACGGCAAAGTAGATGACCATTTCCATTATTTACAGAGCCAGGGTACGGCTACAGATGTTGTTATCTATGTGTTAAAGCTGACATTTAAATTTTTTACTTTGCAATGCAGTATCGAGGGCTACACACAGATACGGATATACATTTATACTGTGTTTCTTTTTGTAAGAGATATAAAAAGTGAAAAAAAGCAAAAGAAAGCAGCCTATGTACCAACCACCTAGCACGGGGCTTTCTTTTTGGGGGTGAGAAACGCCAACGACGACCGACGACCGACAACGACGCTCGGACAAGAAAGGGGTGTAATTGGGAAAAAAGAGTTAAGCTGTGTTACTTCGTTCGCATAATATAGAAACCAAAGTACAAACAGAATAAAAGGGGTGGTTTTCTCTACCCTCTTCAGTTTACTTCTCTCGTTTTTGATGGTCCTTTCTTTAGCTTTTTTTTTTTTTTTTTTTTTTTTTTTTTTATCAAAAACTGACGAAAAAAATTGCTCTACAAAACATCTATAAAATTAGGGTATTTTCGAGATGGAAAAGTATCTAATATGATTGCACAACATTTTCATCAGCCTCTGTCATTGTTAAAGTGAAAGTATTGTCAGACAACATTTCCAGCTTCACTTTGATATGCAGGTTACAAATATACAAATTTTATTCAAAAAAAAAAAAAAAAAAAGAAAAAAAAATCTAAAAATATAATTCCTTCCCTTGTTAGATACACGGGAGTGGCACGAGCAATAGTAGGGTACGAATATTTCAAAGAATCACTCACATGAAACATCAAATTAAAATGGAAATATCATGTAGGCTGCCATACCGGTTACCGTTATAAACAAGTACTCATTTACAAAAGCAAATAATTATGGATGTAGCTGCTACCAAAGTTGTCCACCGTGCAATGGATTCCCACTGCAAAGCTCATAAAAATCGAAAACTCGATTAAACAGATATCCGCACGCTAAAACAAATAATTAGAAAAGAGACTCTTTCTGAATGAAATATTAATTAGCCAAATGAAAATGAAGACAAAAAAATTAGCCTCGAATGGCTAATGCGTTCTTTTAATTGAGAGCGGCTCCATTCTCTGCGAATATTTGCCGCGTACCGTGCGTCTCTTCCAAATAAGAGAAGACCTGCATAATTTATTCATGCAATTGGAAATTCAATTCCTAAAATATTCTTACGAACTAATGGACGGCGAATAATTGTGTAAGTGTGTACAATGCATATTCTAGTGAAAACATTATTACCTACATATCCGTACATTAACTACTTAGACAAAGTACGAGTAAAAGCAAACGCTTTCAGTTTTCTTAGGTAAGCTTGTAGTACCTGCGTACCGATGTGCGTATATGTACCTCCCATAGTACGATGCCAGAGGACATTATTATAAAAACGTATACCTGAAAACAGCCGAATTTGTTTTCTAATTTCGAGACAATTTTTTATTCATCTATAGTACTTGATTTTTTCATTGGCTTTAATCATGTAGGGAATGCTTTGGCTTAATGAGGAGGTAGGGTTCAGATCTAGTCGTTTTAATGGTTTTGAGTGAGGTATACACTTATCTCTGATCTCTGTTCTGTTTAGGGGTTTCCGTCTTAAAAAAAAACCCGCCTTTCAGTCTTCTCGATACCCCTGAGACGAAGCTTTCAATTTGCGAGGCGAGGCTTACTTTACTTTATAGTTGTATACTAGACAAAAATGTTTAAATCTATTTTAACTATTTACAATTACTTAAACTAGCTTACTGGCTCTAATCAAACACTCTAAAAAATAACACTAAAATTATGTGCGACTTAGCTGAAATGTATGTATGTACATACCAATATATAGATAGTTTCTAAAAGTTTAGATACAATAACAATTAGATTTTTTATAAAACTTAAAAACTATTTTCCTATACTACTTAACCTTCCTAACCTACTTAATCCAAGTTAATTGTAATCGGGATGGCGTTTTCGGGCGCCTGACAGTCGTCATTCTCGTACATACGCACTGCTGAGGTTTAACCGAGGCCGGAAAGCTCTGGTAATTCTCGAAGGTGCTCCTTTACGTTAACGAGCTCGGTCTCTCTCCGATAAACTACGACTGACTTATAACTAAGAGGATTATGTTACCTAAGCAACGCACCGGACTAGGAGATTGTACCGACCCTCTCCTCTTCCTTTTGCCATGAACATTCGGAGAAATGCTTTTTGTTTTATTCCCGGTTTTCATCCCGAAATTGGGGACAACTCCGGGGCATTAACAACATACCACCTTGATCAAAAAGTTCCCGCACGACACCATCGTGTGGCGCTCCCATTGTTCCGATTTGAGTTCTGTTTTTTTGTTAAGTTAGTAAACCTGTTGTTGATATTCCCTCTAAATTTTAGCGTCATAGCTTGACATTTGCAAAAGTTACGTAGCCAAGAGTATATCTAACTCTGTGTGTGTTGGCGATTTTTTACAATTTTAGAAATGGATTTCAATTTGCAACAACGAACTTGTACGAGTATTTTTTGCGTAAAACGGATTTAATGGTGCGCGAACGTTGGAAATGTTGAAAAAGTGTTTCGGCAACGATTCTCTAAAGAAAACGGTCGTTTAACAGTGGCACGAGCTTTTCAAAAGTGGCCGTGAGTCAATCGAAGATGATGAACGCAATGGCAGACAATTGACATCGATAACGGACGAAAACATTGATGAAGTAAAAGATATGTTGGTCAATAACCGCAAATTAACCATCAGAAAGATAGCGGAGGACTTGAACATTTCCTATGGATCCGTCCAAGACATTTTGGTTAACGATTTGGGTTTCCGTCGTGTAGCAGCAAAGTTGGTGCCAAAAGACCTCAATGTCATGCAAAAAAGAGACCGTGTTGACGTCGCAAAAGAGTAGATTTACGAGGCTGAATCCGATCCCACATTCATCAGGCAAGTGAATGGCGTTCACCAAATGAGCCGAGACCAAAAAAACCACGTCGTTTTCTGTCAAAAAAGAAGGCAATGCTCACGGTTTTAATGGATTACAACGGTGTAGTGCATCATGAATTTTTGCCAGAAGGCCAGACAGTAAGCAAAGAGCATTATTTGAGCGTTATGAGACGTTTGCGTGAAGCAATTCGCCGAAAGAGACCAGAATTGTGGGCAGAAAACTCGTGGATTTTGCACCATGATAACGCACCGTCGCACAGTGCCATCATTATTCGTAAGTTTTTGGCAAAAAATGTAATAACTATCATCCAACAGCCACCGAATTCACCTGATTTGGCTCCCTGTGACTTCTTTCTGTTCAATCGAGTGAAAAAACCACTACGGGGAACGCGTTTCAGCAGCCGAGAGGAAGCACTGATGGACATACCGAAAACCGAATATAAAAAATGTTTCGAGGATTGAATCAAGCGCTGACATAAGTGTGTTGCAGTCGATGGGGATTAATTTTAAGGGGACAATATATCTAGATTTAAATGATTTTAAATTTTCTGAATAAATTCCGAAAAATTTTTGATCAAGGTGGTACTCGTCGTAGGTGTTCCGCTTGTCCTTCAAACCACAGAGGCGGTGGTATATTACCGGGATAGCTCTGCACTGATCCCTTAAGCAACAATATGGAAAAATGTCTCCGGCGGTATAAGGCGTGCCCTCGATTCATCTAAATCAGAAAATTGTCAATCCTGTTCAGACGAGCTCCATTGTAAGGACCCTTTTTGGAATAATATTTGTTGTACTCTGACTAAAGGGTTCTGTATAGACCAAGACAGGTTTTAAGACATTGGCTCTCGAATATCCGAATTGTTTCAATGTAGTAAGGCGCTATATTCAGCCACATGGGATAGCCGTAAGCGATAATTGCCCTTATAAGGGGCACGTAGCAAATAACTTTTACCCTGGCTAAATCTTTCTGGGCCCCGATAAGACAAGCATCTTTATGTTTGTCAAAATACCAATACGAGTACTCATTAAGCCAGATAGTAAGGTACCTAACTACACTTCTCACCGCCAATGCCTAACCATGCTTACCAATAATGGCCAGATTGTGCTAGTTACAATATTTCTGGTATCCCTAGAAGCACATCTCAATGGAGCTCTAAATAACATCCTTTCCGACTTTTAAATTCTAGTTTCCAATAGTCGCAAAACCACTTAATGTGATCGAAGTAATGCTCCGAAAGTCTGTTGATGACCTACATTTTTGGACCTGATTTGTCTGCGTACGCTATAGCGTGAATGAAGGAAACTGTTAAATCACTCGTGTAAATCTTAAACAGTATCGGAGAGATACGAGTAACCCTCCCATGTTGTAAGCCATTATTAATATTAAAGAAATCGCGTTGTCGAATTTGACAACGAACTTCTTCTCCATAAGCATGTAGTTACTCATATATAGCAAGGGTTTCGGCATCTCCAGATTATAGAAGAATCCCTCTAACCATACGGTGTCGAAGGCCTTTTCAAAGTTAACCAGGCATTCGCCGGTACACTGATTCTTGTTTTTATTCCATTGTATCATACATACCTCGAAAGCCAAACTGATTGCCCGGAATAATATTGTTATTGTTAAGCCATTTCGAAAGAGCTCTATTAACTACTTTCTCAAATACCTTGCGTATACATACATATTCGGAAGCAAACAAATTGCCCGAAGATTAGTTGGGTTACCACTTTTTGCCCTTTTATGACACAAAGCAGCACTTGCCACACTGGGCTTTCTAGCATCTGTGATCGTTTGGCCATTGTTTTTTCTGTCTCGAGCCAGGGGTGGAAGGATTCAAAATCCTCTAAACATGACATAGGGAATTTAGTCTTCGTATAATAGCTTTCCACGACTATTCCCTCTCCGACCCGACCCCCGCCAGAACTAGTATGCGACGAAATAACGTTTATGTGAAGGACCTCGATGTCGCTTGATCCTTCTGCTTATTATAGATTTGGCTTTTATGCCCTGGCCTAGGTAACTAAGAGTATTTTATATCATTAAAGCTGAGATTGAATTCATCCGAGTCTATTATCAATAAGTTTTTGTATGCTCCTTTCGAAATCAACTTCCACAATTTTCAGAAGACCGAAAGAGAACCTTTTTCTTTCATGCCGAAGTTAAAAAACCTACAGAAGTAATCGTTCTAAAATTGTTTGCTACGAATTTAACTCTATTCTAAGTTCCTGTTCTTAGTCTTTCAAGTTTTTCTTTCAGCTTGACATGTCCTTTTTACCTTTTGGCAAAACTGTTGACCATCATTTTTATAGTAATATCGTTCGAGGTCTTCCGGAGAAGCCGAGGTTGTTATTTTTTCCAAGCAATTGTACAGGACATGAGATGGTCGTTGGGTGTAGGCTTTGGTAGTCCTGAGAAAGCTAAATATCTCTAAATGTCAAAGAGTCGAAAAGCGATGTAGTGTTTGGCCTGTGGCTACCGCATTCTCTAAAGGGAATCGGCACTTAGTTTCAGGAGGCAGGTAGATTTTATCCAGGTGTAACCTCAGGGCACAATGTCCAGAGAGGAACTCGGTGAACCTCCTGATATTATTCTATTATAATGGAGGAAAATTTTGTTTAATGAATAGATTTCTTAGATTTGAGGGTTCTCGCATTACTCCAGTATGTTAGGTGTTTCTCCTTTCCAACTAGTTTAGTAGTCTGTTTAGGAGTTAGGCGACAATAAGTCCATCGCTTCTTAGGAATAAGTAAGATGGGTAGTCTTTCCCAAACTGAGTTCACAGATATTATACAAACTGCAAAAACCACTTCAGCGAACAATACGTTCGGCCAAATTTTGACTGTGTAATAAGAGAACCAGTCAGCCGCTAAGGTTCAACATCAATGCTCGCAAGTATATGTAAAAGACATCCGAATGAGTCGCAGATGAACTCGGAAAAAACGTGGCGCTATTCTGTTGGAACACGTATCGTCTGAATCTTCATTATTTTCGAACCATTGTTTATTATTCGAAATTATTATAAGCCCGAGCACCGCTCTCCATTAAGAAAAACCTAAGGATCAGTAACGCCATTAGCGTGAAGACCACACCAAATTGGCCACGTTTGTCGGTATAACTGAGTTCCGTGGGTTTTTTTTTAGAATTTGCCTCATTTTCAAACTTAAGTGGGACTTGTCATTAAACACTTAACTCGACTTTAAGTTGCTCAAGAGTCCAATTCGTGAGCTCCCCTCATAATCTACTGGTTTCCTGGCTTTAATTCATGCACCTACCGTATGGTATACGTGCGTAGGCTGAGATCTTTTCTGAAAATTGGACAAGAGCCAAACTGTTGCAATTTTCGACAAACTGACATCACTAGATCTTTAGCCACAACACGTTGACCGGTTGCAACGTTAGTCCCTTTTATCCAAATAGTATAGAAACGCCCTTGAAATTCCTCAAGACGTGAAAACTTCTCAATGACTGGCAGTACCGGTTTCTAAGCAGTAAGTTCACTGGTGATGTGACGGCATTCCTCTTCGAAAAGTGGAACCAAAGCCTACACTAATCTAGCAAAAGCAAGATAATTACGCTGATTCGACATTTAACTAAAATTGTATTGGACGGTATCCTCAAAATGAATTCTGACCTCGGCTTCGTCCTGTCTTCCACACTTTTTAAATCTACATTAATTAATTACTTATTTAAATATTTCCTTGGGAACGGAAGCGCGTGTAAATCTTTCTTTAATTCTAACAAAGTGGAACACAATGCTTTCGAAGTACAACGCTGCCTACTTTCGTTAAAGCGAAATTCTATATGGATGGCGCACGCATCATCGAAATAGGAAATCTTTCCATTCTCGGCGTCTGTATTAATGGCTACCTAGTTTCGATGTCTCGAATAATGCTGTCTAGCCTTTCACAAGCTTGTATGTATGAAATATTTCACCCCGGCTGATTTGGCATTTATCTGGCCGGAATTGGAGTACAGTGTTCACATTTGGTGATATTAGATAGGATTCGAGATTGAGCGTAAAAACTCATAGAAGACCCAAACGTAGCACAGGCAATTGACACATTACGTCACCGACGCAGAGACTTTGCCCCTTTTTTTATCACTAATTTCACCAGCAGGGCTCCAATGAAGTTGCCAATAGAATTTCACCACTTAAAGTACTCAACCGTTGCACAAGTTCAGCCCTGAATGCTGCTCAGCCCATCCTTAAGGGCAAACTAGAAAGCGTTTTGACATGCTGAGATCCATTCTTAAGTCGAACCACACCAATCATTTAAATTAACCGGGGCAAAAGTCACGCTGATACTTGCCGATGCTCTGAAAAGAATTTGAGACGTTGACACAAAATGGCATACTGTATAAAATTTAGAAATTTAATTAGGAATGCTTCGGTACTTGTTCAAGATATGTTATACCTACGTATGATGCGTTTTCCTATAAAACGGGCTTTCAAATTTGTACGAGTATATCAGTTACATTCATCTTTCAATACTCGATTGTATGTTAGAGTCAGGAGGTTTGATGGCCTTCTTTTTTTCTTAGCTTTTTATTTGTTCTGCCAACCTTTTGGTATACTTCTGAAGGTATGTTCCAATTAGTGAGCTCAACAAAAAATGCTCAATATATTTTGTTAAATTTGGCCTGAAGTTCATTCGGTTGATCCGCAGGTCCAGGCGTGTAATTCCTTATTGTCAGGTTCGGATTCACTTTTAGTTAGCTATCTATCACTCAATATGACGAGATCTTCATGTAATTTTGTCCTCTTTTTATTTTTAAATTTTATACAATAATTTATTTTCCTCCTGCTTTATTTTCGAAAAACCAAAACCCTGGGCAAAAGATTGGACTCATAGCGAATTTTCCGTAATCATCAAACAGTCCTCCATCGTCCTAGAATGCTTCTTCAAAACAATCTGGGTCTCTCTCGCTAGTTTTCCCTACACCACTTCTGATTAAGTGCCGACATATCCGGTTCAGTTATTGTCAACAATCATTGGTAATGACTATGCCAAGAGCTTGTTTCCTTCCATCTCTTGCCAGTTGGTTAGCAAGTTTATAATCGTCTTTCCTACAATATACAGCTGAACGGGTTTGCTATTTTTTTTTTAAACGTTATAAATAATTAATTGATTTGAAAAAAAATTAAAAATGCGTATAACATTTTATATATTGTACTAATCATATTATTAAAATATTTGAAGAACTTACAAATATTTGTTACTTTAAAATTAATAAGTTTATTTATGTTAAAGTTAAAAACGTTAAGTTTTCCGCAGAGTTTTCGGGTCAGTCCATTGGTATTACCCAATGACAGGTGTGCTACGTATTGTCTCAGCCGTATGAAGTGCATTCTCACATATTTGGCGATGGTCTCGACACCGTTTCGAGGTTAATGTCGCTTAGTAAGTCGGAGTTTCTTACATAACAGGGTGCCTTGACGATGTCCTTACGACTTTGTGTCGGGATTATAGTAATATAGGTTTTGGAAGTACACTCCCATAGTTGGATATCGTGTGTTCATACTGGTTTCAGTTTGTTTGTTTTGTATCGCTATTGGCGATTTTCGACCAATGAGCCAGTTAAGTTTTCTCAGTTTGAAATTGAGTTCTTCTTTTTTCTTTTAAACGTGTTCCTTCCATCTGAGCTTGGCGTCTACATTCATCCCCCAGATATTTGGCTGAATTAGGGTAGGGAATTTGATCTTTAGAAATAAATAAATTGAAGGATATTTTTATTTGTAGAGTTTATATGAGCTGATTTTGAGTTGTTCAAGTGAGTTCGTTTACTTTTGGTCCATTGACAAGCGTTCGTTTTTCGCAACTGTAAGTATAGCCATGTTATCAGCACACGTAGCTACTGTACAATTTGAAGGTGTTGGTGTGTCGTTGGTAAAGGCTAGATATAAAACTGGACCTAATATACTTCCGTGTGGAACTCCTGAGTTCTGAACTACCTCACCTATTCCTAAGATGCGACTCTAGCTCTTCTGTATATTCCCTTGGAAAGAGCGGTTTTATTTTATTAATGACAGCTGCGTGTCAAACTTTGTCAAATGCCTTGCAAAAATACGGCTGAGAAAATCATTTCATTATCCAGGGCTTTTTCGATAAACCGATAAACCGATAAACCGATAAACCGATAAACCTTGTTCCATGGTAGAAAGTCTATCTCTGAAATTAAATTGATGTTCTAGAATCAAATTTCCGCAAGTTATGAATGGACTTAGTCTCTTTAGGAAAACCTTTACGAAAAGTTTGGATAAAATGGGTAAAGAGAGAGTTTTCTGTAAGATGATGGTTCATGAGGATTTTTCCCTGATTTGGGGATCATTAGCACATATTACAGTGGAAGGGAATATATTTCAACTTAAAGCATGCATTCATTAATATTGCCAGCTTTAGAAAAGCCCTTGGTGGTAGTTCCTGTACAACCTCGGCAGTTATTAAATCATACCCAGGTGATTTTTTGCATTTAAAATCGTGTTTGATAATTACACTGATTTTCTCCGGCGAATCAAAAGCTATTTTTTCATCGGACATGTTCTATTTCTGGCCAAATGTCAACTATTCGATATTCATTGGGGTTGGAACATCTCCAATAGATACTCAGCAAATAAGTCAGCCTTCTCGGTGTTTGTTTTAGCCAAAGCGTTTTTTGATCTTGAAGGTCGGTTCCACTGTATTGGTAGACTTCCAAAGAATGTATTCTGTTTGCTTATCGGCAGTCAGTTCGCTTACAAATCAGTTAAATGATTTGTTGTTAAAATCGTCTGCTGCCTTTTTTTTCTAACCTTTCTCTTTGCGGCTGTTGTATTAGGTCCACGGGTATTTATTTTCGGTTAGTTTTTTTTGTTACAACACCACATCACATACAGTAAATCATTTATCAATTCGGTTTCATCAGTCAACAGTTTGTTAAAATCTAAGCTTTGATCTAATAAAGCACTCAAATATTGCCAATCTGTAATCTCGTTTGAAAGGTCTAAGTTTGAATTTGGCATGACAATGCATTCACTAAGAGTGATATATTGGAGGATGTTACAAATATCGAGAGGTTTTAAGCAGAATCTTACCCCGAGAAGAAATTTCCTCTCATTGCAAATAAGGATCCTGCTAGATAATAAAAATGCAATCAAAGTGCACACGCTTTAGGTGACTCGGAGAGTATTGCTCTTAGACCTATAAGTCTATCACGTTCTCTAGAATGACGGATTGATATCCATATACGATCTAAGATTGATTCACGACTTTTGTCTACGGCTGAACATGCCTCCTGTAAAGGAAAGTCAGTGGAAACGACAAATCAACAAAATCAACATATCCGCAATCATGTCTGCGCTATCAACTCTGCCATCCAAGGCTCACTTGAGGAGTTGATCAATCTGATGCTAAATAGCAGGATAGTCAATTTTAAAACCGAAATTTTAGCGATTAAAGAAGTCCTGTCCTGGCTGAAGAGAAACGTAATATCTGCAAGGGATATTCGCATCGGATAGTCAGACCGCTATCAAGTCCCTGGATTCAGTCTCACAAAATGCTCAAACCGCCTTTCACCGCCGATTATCTCTTACAGAGATGGCAGAGCAGTTCAACTTTCAATCATATTGGGTGTCGGACACAGAAAAATTCCAGGGTCGATGAACTCGCCAAAATTGGAACCACCCTACTTATCCTACCAGAAAAGTATACCAATTACTACGTGCAACCTAATGCTAAAGTTGTATGCTAATAAAAGATCAAATCTTTGGTGGACTGTTGGATCAAGATGTCTGGCGACCAAACAAACCTGGCCACAGCTGGGGCTGAATGGATCTAAGAGTTTGATCTTTCAAAATAGGAAACATCTCAGCGCTATCATAGGTGTTATGACTGGACACTGAATTATAGGCAAGCATGCAAGAAGGATTGGTGTTTTTACAAATGACTTCTGTAGAAGCTGCTGTACGTGCCCAGCACTCTTCCAAAGGAAGAAATTCTTCTTAGGAGCTTTCTTAGGCGACATAAATAATATAGAGGTTATCAGTCGCAGCTGGTCCTAAGAGTAGGAGGATCGCGTATCCACAATGGCATCACAATAGTCCAATAGGACTAAGTGGGTTGGTCTTTTTTCCAACAGGCACTCTAACCTAACCTAACCTAGGTGACTCGGATGCAAATACCTCAATACTTAATATAGATCGTAACTCACTTTTCAATGGCGTACAGTATGGGATTGGGTTCAACAAAACAACCTGCCCAACTAGCTCGATTCCTAACCAGGTCTCTCCGGCTGGACAGGTCATCAACTATTTTGGGATCTCATTCTAGCCATACATGTTGCGGTCTTTGATATCGTATGACCAGGAACTCATCAGGTCCTTGTTACCCCAGCGGCTGTTTGCGTATTGTTAAGCTAAGCTGATGTCACTGTATAGTCCCTATAGCTCTCTTATTTGACACCAATAATGGAAATAACATTAATGATTGGTTTTTAAATCTGTTTTTTGCGCTTTTGCTTTAATCATTACTTAAGTTTCCTTACTTATTATTTTAGAAATAATTCCAATACTTCATATTTCAAATATTTAATCTGTTATATCATCGTTATAGCATCGCTCATTTTATTTTCTTCTTACAAAAGCAGAACTGAAATGTACGCATTTTCAAAATTATTGGCGACTATTTTATTATCTAAATCTATCAAATTACGTACGAGTACTCGTATCTCCAGGCATCATATTTAATTTACACTCCCAATAGTCTTCAAAAGCATTTACTAACTTGTTGGTTCACAACTGACATTTGTATGTGGAAAACCATATTTTGTTTTTCTTCATAATTTGCAGTGCTCTATATAGAAAACACGAGTACAGAGAACATTTAATTATTTACGAGGTCTTACTTACTGCTTGTTTATTTTAGTACTGGTCTTTAGTCAAATACACCGAGGACTAAGGGATACAGGAGCTTATAATAAAAATATCAACTTCCATATATACCATAGTCCATACGTACGCAGCATATGTATACCACAATCTTTTAAGTCCACTTTTTGTTTATATCTCAAGGCTAGGCAATTCCCATATGGTATACTAGTAAAAACATACATACATATGGAGTAGTAAAGGATATGAAGGAATAAGAAACCCTTTTTCACGAAAGACAATTCGTGTTTGATGAGTTAATAAAAAATCTATTTGGGATTTTGGAAAATCCCGAGAAAATGAATATCCAGAATTTATATATCAACATTCACCTACTCGTATGTAGTTTGAAAGATATTATAGTTTTCACGAATGTGTTTTCTTCTTCGATGCAACTAACAATAAAGCAATGGAACAATTGGTGTATCCATATGTACATGAACATACAAATATGTGTTGTGTACATAACATATATACGATAGAACGGATTGGTAAAAAATTCACACAAAGTTTGATTTAGAAAACATGAGGTATACTATACTACAGATACTTAAGCTTCAAAGCAAGAGCTATGACAGTTTAACTCGGTTAGCACATTGCAGTTTGTAGTTTGTGAAACAATCTTTCCACTAACATTTTTTGTTTTATGAATCGTGTAGAAATACAAGTACGTAAATCAAATAAATAAGATACAAATTAAATTCTAAAATCAATACACGACCACAATTTGATCCACATAAACTGCGCAGCAGCAACGGCAATAACAAAATAAGAACGAAGGTGCGATCATTCTGACAGTTGAAATTCTAAATAAGATCCTAGACGTATCAACATTGGGAATAAAATTGATAGTTGAACACAAAATTTGGAATGTTGGGAAACCAATAGGTAAACTGTCATGGAAGAAACAGTTTCAGAATGAGCAACTCAGCTTGAGAAGATATACCGAACTCATGGAAATCACGCGGTGTATCTATTCTCAATCCGCTATTTATGAAACAATAGCCGCATTTGGTTATACAAGGTGTCCCCTAATTCGATGACGATAATTTGGGAAATAATTCCTGGGCATATTCTAAGAAAAATATCGTTCTACAATAAGCGTCTATCTCCAATGTTGACATCATTTATCGAGGATTTAAGAAAAGGCTTACTTTGGTGTACCCTGACCCATGTTAACGGAAATTGCTCTGTTAGTACTAATGGTAAAAACTTCGCGTAGGATTTTATTTTTAGAAGAAATACCAGTCTTTATAACGGCATTTAAATAAAGTTGATATCTTATTTGAGTCTTTAGATATGCAATTTCTAAGCCATGCTAATTTTTGACTTTGAGGTCACTTTTCTCCAGAAAATGCCTAATTAACATAACGTTTTACTATTTTTTTTCTTATGAAAGTAACAATAATAAAAATAAATCATCAATCAGTTTGCAGAAAAATCCACAGATTTTATGATACTTGGAAAAACCTGCAAGAGGTAAAAAAAGGAATTTATGTTTTTTACCAACGTTCCTAACAACAGTTGACAATACATACTCGTAAGAGTGGTTTTCCACGAATTAATAATTTTCCAATATTTTCTTTAAAATTGCATAGCTATAGTACATATTAAAGAGTTTTAAAGCGTGCTATTTTATTTGACTACATGTCAAAACCCTCATTTCCTTACCCTGTTCCTTAAAAGTTCTCAGAAGAGTTAGGTTTAGGGTATGAAGGCCTATTTGGAAAATATGCCTTACAGAAATGGTATAAAAGATTAGGAAAAAAAATTAATTCATCAGTTTAAGTTTTTACGCTAAGGTTACAGTTGCTTAGGAACGCTGTTTGAAATGTCAGCATTTACAAACCAAGAATACGTAGACATTACTTACGTTTGTGGGCTATGCAATGGAAGTTCAACTAGTGCGCGACAAAGATACAATGAACTTTATCCTAACCGACGACTTCCTAATAAAAAAGTATTTCTGAATACATATCGATCGAAGGCTTCGAGAAACGGGATCAGTTTCGAATACTCGACCAAAGGCGGGAGCTCCACAAGTAAGAAGGATTTCGGTTGATGAAAGAATACTGGATGCTGTTACAACTAATCCATCAATCAGCATCAGACGCTTAGCTTTGCAATTCAATGTTTCCAGACATAAGATTTCTAATGTACTGCATGGAAAAAATCTTTATCCATACCACCATACAGGTGTGCCAGATCTGCTTCCCAATGATTTGGAAAGAGTCTTGAGTTTTCTAACTGATTGCTAGAGTGGAGCTTGGATGACAACCAATACAAATTCAGCGTCAATATGTGGGCAGGTATACTTGGAAACAAGTTAATCGGCCCCTTTAAACTACTACCTAGGCTGAATTTTACAAACTATCTGGAATTTTTGCGAAATGATTTACCAGAACTATTGGAGGACATTCCACTGATTCAACAAGCTTCATCATATTTTCAACAGGACGGTGCTCCAGCCCGCTATAGTCGTGAGGTTAAGAATTGGCTTGATGAAGAGTACGGTGACCGTTGGATAGGAAGATCTCCTGACCTTACAGTATTGAAATTTTTTGTATGGGGAAGAATGAGGGAACTTGTTTAATTGAATTGGAAGATCGTACTCTTGAAGCAAACAAAAGTGAGGCAGTAGTTAACATCAATAAACATTTGCAGTGCAATCCAAAAACGGGCTCTAGCATGCATACAAAACCAAGGAGGACACTTTGAGCACCTGTTATAACGGTTTTAGTATACACATAAAATAAAACTACCTAAGACCACACAAAATCATTTTTTATTCATAGCCTTTGGAGCTTAAAGCAAAAAAAAACCTTTTTTATACATTTTAACTGCTGCAGGTTTTTCCAAGTATCATAAAATCTGTAGGTTTTTCTGCAAACTCATTGATGATTTATTTTTATTATTGTTACTTTCATAAGAAAAAAAAATAGTAAAACGTTATGTTAATTAGGCATTTTCTGGAGAAAAGTGACCTCAAAGTCAAAAATTAGCATGGCTTAGAAATTGCATATCTAAAGACTCAAATAAGATATCAACTTTGTTTAAACGCCGTTATAAAGGCTTGTATTTAGTCTAAAAATAAAGTCCTAGACATTTCCGTTAGCATGGGTCAGGGTACACCAAAGTAAGCCTTTTCTTAAATCCTCGATAAATGATGTCAGCATTGGAGATAGACGCTTATTGTAGAACGATATTTTTCTTAGAATATGCCCAGGAATTATTTCCCAAATTATCGTCATCGAATTAGGGGACACCCTGTATATCACGGCCGTGGTCACCGAACCATATAGAATACTATCTATGCTGGAATAACCCTTAACGGAGAGTAAAGGATTTTAAAGTGATATGGGTAGCAGGTCAGCATCGACTTTTGCTGACAAAAATCGGAGAAAAACCAACTTAGAACGGCATCAGTCGAGAAAATAAATTGACACAATTCCAATAAAAAAAGCGTCCTGGCGCTAAATTAGCGAGAATGGCTCCAAAATTCTATAAATCAAGGGAAAGATCAAAGTGCGCAAGATTTGTGTAGCAACTTCGACAAAAAATGTAGGATTAGTGCAATAATATTGCTTGGTGTTCTAACAGGCCGGCTCCACATACATATGTATACATATAAGAGAACATAGTGTTGGAACGATGAGACGAAAATAGCGGTAAAGAACACAAGACAAACATTTCAATCATGAGCCAAATACAGCGTAAATAGCGAAACTCATAAAATCTATATTCAGTTCCAAAAATTGTATCGAGAATTAGAAGATGCAGCCTCAGAACTTATAAGCAGGCGACAAGAGAAGAAGTTTACGGCAATTTTTAAGATTGCGGTCCAACACAATGGAAAAACTCGAAAGAGATTCAATCGCCGAAATATGTTAAAGACGGGCAGATTCATATTTGAATGGCTCACAATTTTTCTCAATAAAATTATGAGCGGCCATTGGAAACTAACCAGTGGAAGGAGAGCTTTCTTATTGCAATTGATAGAGATAATGGAGACATGAAAAATTGCAACAACTACAGATCAGCAGAACTAATGTCGTATAACTATACTGATATACGAGAGGTTTCTAGATGATGGACAACGCGATGTCATTTAACTCCATGACATTGCGACTTTATGACGGATAGGTCGACATATAACGCAATTCAAAGTTTAAGACTAATGATATAGAATCATTGGGATTTGCATGTAGTTTCCATCATATGCAAAACATACGAGTTTGGTTGTTCGAGTGAAAATGGAGTAGAGTATAAAGTTCGTTGCTTTCAAACGCCCTCCAAACGAGTCAAGAGGAACGCCGTAAAAAGATCATCGACAAATGGCTCGAAAATACTTCGCGTCCAAACCATTTCATCGCAAAAAATTTAAACATAGCACGCAGTACAGTGGATTCTGTTATTAAACGATATTTGTAGACGTTGACAGTTAAGCGACAACAGAAAAGTGGAGCTAAAAGTGGAGCACATGATACAAATTTGAACAAGAAATCTAGAGATGTCGCTCGGAAATGTAATACCAACCAAACAATGGTACAAAGATCTAAAAAACGTAACGGTCTAAAAACACGAAAAAAACAAAAAATACCAAAAGTTAGTGAAAAGCAAAAAAAAGTTATAAGAACACGAGCCCGAAAGCTATACGAGTTGATCGGCAACAAGAAAGCGTGCTTGG
The DNA here is from genome assembly GCA_963966105.1 of Volucella zonaria. NCBI lineage: Eukaryota > Metazoa > Arthropoda > Insecta > Diptera > Syrphidae > Volucella > Volucella zonaria. The sequence goes on along the minus strand of OZ014532.1, from coordinate 158,807,546 downwards.
TTTTGGATGACGAAACTTATGTCAAAGCCGACTTTACTACTCTTCCAGGTGCGCAGTTTTACAACTTTTTTGAAGCTGAGATTGTTCCGCAATCAACAACATCGATTGGGATGGAAAAATTCGGGTCAAAATATCTCGTTTGGCAGGCCATTTTCCAATGTGGACACAGAGTCTCATTTTTTATTACTACGGGAACAATTAATGGAGAAGTGTACATTAACGAGTGCCTAAAAAAACGGTTGATTCCTTTCTTAAACAACCACGAGGGTTCAACATTATTTTGGCCAGATTTAGCTCCAGCTCACTATGCTCATGCGACATTGAGCTTTCTCGCTGCTAAAAATGTCGACTTTGTCACAAAAGACATGAATCCACCCAATGTTCCCCAGTGCCGTCCCATTGAAAGGTATTGGGCTTTGGTCAAAGCTAAATCGAGGAGAAGTGAGCAGTGTGCAAAGGACGTAAAAGATTTTAGTGCTAAATGGAAAAGAGCGTCCAAAAAGATCACGGATGTAACTGTCACCAACCTTATGAAGGACATTCGAAAGAAGTTGAGGAAAGAATGGGAACAAATAATTGTTTTTATTTTTTGTAATTGTGAATGAATTTAATAAAAAACAGAGTTTTAAAGCAAATGAAAAAAATTTACATGAATTATGTAAATATTTTTTTTTTACTTTGAAGTTTCCAAATTTTATTCGTTTCAGTCCTTAAACACACATTTTTGATGTAAAAGCTTATATTTAATCCATCAGATATTGCACATCATGGTCTATTACTTTCTTCCAACATTCTGGAAGAGACGTAATCCTTTTTTTTTATTAATATTCATCCCAGATGATTGATTGAAGAAAATATTATTAATTTTCGTAATGAGGTTTGATTTAGTCTCCAAGTGCTCCAACTAAAATTGATCAAAATATTATAAAAGTCAACAGACTTATGGGTAAAAAAGTTTTACAGGTACGTTTTGAACTAATCTTCGGGATTGAATCGCCTTCCGTCCAAATTGTTTTATAGAGAGCGAAACAGATGGTAGTCAGAAGGCCCAAGGTCTGGAGAGTACAGTGGGTGCTACATAACTGCCCAGCCACATGAATTCGGCTTTGTTTTGTCACTAAAGCTGTGTGTGGTCTGGCGTTGTCATGATGGAAAACAAAGCCCTTCCTGTTCCCCAACTCTGGCCGTTTTTCTTCGACCGCCTGCTTCAAAGTATCATGCTGTCTAATTGCATGAAAATAACTCGAAGTAAAGGACACCTCGCCAGTCCCACCAAATGCTCAACATGACCTTTTTGGGATGCAAATCTTGTTTACAGACCGATTTCGGTGCTTCATCGCGAGCGCACCTGACCATTTACGCCAAATGTTGTTGTAAACCACCCATTTTTCGTCTCCAGTAACCACTCTTTTCAGGAAAGCTTCAAGCGTGTTCCATCTCAACAAAGACTCACATACATTATGCGATCCATAATGTTGCCTTCACTGAATTCGTGAGGAATCCAAACATCCACCTTTTTCGACATTCCAAGCCTTTTCAGTCTCCGCGAAACGGTTGTATGGGCGATGTTAAACCGCTGAGCGATCTACCGTATCGTCAAATGTCAACGCTAAATGCAGCCAAGATTTGATCGTCGTCTGTGGTGGGTGGATGTCCAGAGCGAACAGCATCAACAACGTCTATATTTCCTGAACGATAGCGTGTAAACCAACGCTGAGAAGTGTCAGAACTTATAGCCGAATCTCCATACACGCTGTAAATCTCCCATTGCGCCTCTATCGCTTTGACAACTTTTTTAAAGAAAAAAAAGCAAAATATGCCGAAAATGCACTTTCTTATCCTCCATTTTAAAAAAAATATTGAGCACGTAAAACACGACCAATCAAAATAAATTTTCGTAACAATGTAAAGGGTAACCCTCTCTATTGGAACAAACAACAAATATTTAATAATGGTATACATACTTCCAAGAAAAAAACCGCAGAACTTATTGAACAATCTATTAGTAATGCGTTGTGTACAAGAGTCTTTTCACTCTTGGACTTAGAAATGTGTGTAGAAATTCTGCTTATTAAGCCGTGGAGATGGAAATATGCCTCATCACTCAAAATGATTTTTCGGCTAAATTCTTGATAAACTTCATGTATCATATTTTCAACATCCAACTGGCACTTCTGATAGTCGGCAGGATTAAGTTCTTGCTTAATAGTTTTATGATCCAAGTCCTTATGAAAATTCGGTAGAGTGTTGCTGCGATATGGCCAATTTCTGGAATCGACAAACTTGAATATTCGGCCACACTTTGCATTCATTTCATTCATTTTTTGATTTGTTGATAAATATGGCAGTTACAATAAGATTGATTGATATATTTTCTAGTACGTAGATACAATATTATAAATTAGATGATTAAACCTTAATAACTTAAAATTAAACTACACAAACATATTTTGTAAATTAATTTATAAATACTAAATTACGGGGTAGAAGTTGTAAGGAAAATAGAAGGGCTGGGGCTCAGGATTGGGTCGTTGAGGAGGAGAAGTGAGAGAGGACCGCACTTTTAAAGTTTGCGTGGTTAGAGTTTAATTTGGTTCGCGGTGGAGGTGAGTTCCATGGTTTGACAGCATGAATAAAAAATAAACGTGAGGAATTCAAGTATTGGCGACGAAGAGAAACAATACTAAGATTTCTTATGGAACGATTAAAGACGAACTTGTTAAATACATAAATAGGACAGAGACATATTTTTAATAATTTTATGTAAAAATGTACAATTTCTTGGATTGATCTATTGTTGCAGTGTGCAAGCTAGTAGCTTTTTAGAGTGCTAGGAATGCTATTTGTAGTTTATGTTGTGATAGTGAATCAAGAGCACTACAGACAACTTACGTCTAGTGTTCACAGGAGTAAAATACGAAGTTAGCCACAGTTTACGTAAAAATCCTTAGACTCGACAAATAACTGCATTAATATGACTATAAGCTTGCGATCAATAATAAAACCAAAGCTAGTGGAGTGTTCAACAGCTCTAATTTTAGGGTTAGTTAAGCATATATCAGGCAAAATATTAGGATCGAATTTCCTATTGGATATTGGTATTACTTGAAAATTTGACCAAGCAGAGCTTTGGGTAAGATCCTCATTAACCAAGAGAGCCAGCTTGTTAAAGGTTTAGCCAGAAGTGTAGAGACGGACTGGTGGGAGGTCGTTGACAAACATGTAGAACAATATTGGACCAAGAACTGACCCTTGTGGAACTCTTTAAACTAAGGCCTTTAGCGAAGAGAATTTATCGCCAGAAGTTACTCTCTGGAATCTACTTGATAAATAGCCGCAGATATGTTTTACAGCCATATCACTAAGACCAAATTCATTTTTAAGCATCCACCTTAGAACGTTGTGATCTACCCTGTCGAAAGCCTTTGAGAAATCAAGAAAACAGAGCAAACTTATATAACCTTTGTCGTAATCTTGCCGTATTTCATCGAGTAAGCTTATCATAGCTGTAGAGCAACTGTGATTTGCTGTAAAGCCTGATTGTTTCGGGCAAGTTGTTGAGTGCTACATGGCTCAGTATTTGTTTTTCTAAGACTTTTTCAGAGACTTTCGATAGAGGGAGAGTTTGTGTTTTTTTTTTTGCGATTGGAAGGACCTTTTCAATTTTTCAAAACTGGGGAAAAGTTGATGTGGTAATATAGAAGTTCGTAATGTCAGTGAGATGGCTTAATAGCCATTGTGTATTTGTGCACTTCATCTCAACTTACAACTTCAAAATTTTCCAGTCTATGTACAGAGCTCGCCAAACGTGCCGATTTTCGATTTTCTGGCTCGAGAACATCCTGTGAGTTTAGGTCTTTGGAAACACCGATCTTTTTCAAGTTTCTCCAAAGTTCCTTGGCGGCGCGTATTATCAAAGTTGCGTGATTTCGCATCTCTTTGAATGCTTCCCAATTGACATTAGTTGATGTGCGCTTCCATCTACTGTTTAATTTATTCCGAACCTTAATAGAGTTAATCAAATCAGAGGTGAACCAGGGACAGCTCCGATTTAGGACTCTTACTGTTTTTGCCAGTACATGTTGATCAAGCAGTTGGGTTGAAATGGATTGAAAGGAATCAACTTTGTCATTAGGATCTACACTTTGTTAAAGTTAACTTTAACAGAATTGAAGTCTTTATATGTTAAAGAGTTAATTGTATTACATTTAGATGAGTTCACATTGTAACCGAGGAAAAATAAGTCATGTTATTAGATATCAAAGGATATCTGGTCAAAAAGGAGGACAAGCTTGGGATTAGAGACTATAACAAGTACAAAAAGACTGGGTAAACGATCTGAGGCAAAACGTGTTGGGTGAGTGGTATTTACTATACTCAGAGCGACAGAAGATAATCAGTCTTTCATTTGAATTGCACTTGAGTCATTTCTTATCAAATCGCCATTAAAATCGCCTCAAACTATTATATGGTCATAAAGTACGCAATAGTCTGAAAAAGCTAAAAAATGTCACGGGGGAAAAGCAGTATGATTACCGAGTATTTTTTTTTCGCGACGGCCACGATTCGGCTCTTCACATCACTAACTTGTCTCAAGTTGCTGAACTAATTTAGGAATTGCTGGGCTTCACGTCGATTAAGAATGCTGAACTTTTCAAACTGAAACAGCGAGATGTATTGTAGTTTAAGTAGTAAAGTGTGTATAGACTCACTTTAATAAATGGCCGATGGCAAAATAGCTATTGTAGTTATACGAGTATAATTATTCAAAATAAAACATTTCATGCTAAAAGCTTCTACAAAAAATCGAAACAGATTTGGACAGATTATTTTCCTTAAATAAATATTTCATATACATAAAACTTATCTCTTTTTAAATATTTATTAACCCCTTATTCAATTAAAGTTAAAGGCTTTAATTTCAACAAATTTCGCGCTGATATTGAAGAGTTTCTTGCCTTCGAATGTATTCTTTCTTTTTTTTTTCTAGACGTGTTCTCTTGATTTATTGTTTGCTAGTATTTATTAGTATCCACTTGACGATGAGTCCTGATAACCAAGCATTAGCCTTAAGGCTTTATATTTCTATTGTTATTGGTTTTGATTAATATATTAAAAACTATTCCAGGCTTAAATTGAAAGATTGTTTTCTAAAGGCGATATCTTTGAAGTTGATGTTAAAGTGTGTCTGGGGGCTAGAAATTACTAAGTTGTTACATATACGAATATCTAGAATTTAATAAAAACTGCTTAAGTGGTGTTCTCACTTCAGTTATATCTCTTTCACCCAATTCATTGCTTTCAGGATGATAGGACAGGAACTTACTTATTTTGATGAAATTTTGTTTGAGAACGAGTCTTCTTCTCTCTCCTCCTATAGACCCATTGCACTTACGTCCCTTCTTTCTAAGGTCATGGAAATGCTGATAAACCGTCAGCTCATGAAATACCTCGAAACACGAAAACTTCTCAATGACCGGCAATACGGTTTTCGTTGCAACAGGTCCACTGGTGGTCTGATGACATGTCTCAGCGAAAAGTGCAACCAAAGCGTACATCATTCTGGCGAAAGCAAGATAGTTGCACTTGATATTTCTAAGGCATTTGACAGAGTTTGGCATCAGGCTCTTTTGTCGAAAATGCATGCTTTTGAGATCGACGACTCTTTTCTTCAATGGATTAGAAATTACCTTTTGGAATGTTAAACTCAAGTTGTCTTGGATGGTTTCAAATCTGATATTCACAAAATAAATGCTAGTGTACCTCAGGGCTCCGTTCTGTCTCCGACACTCTTTTTAATTTTCATCAACGATCTCTTGTCTGCTACTTCTAATCCAATATATTCCCTTTCTGACAACAATACTCCCTGCTTTTCATATTCGTTCCCGGACTCACGTCCCTGCTCTTCGGCTGTAGAACGGGAACGGCAGCGTGTATTAAGCTCATTAAAATCCAATATTATCAGCATAACCAATTGGGGAATTATCAAACGAGTGGGATTTAATACTTCCAAAACTCAATGCTGTCTGCTGTCATTAAAGCGAAATTTAAATACCCAGCCATTATCCATGAATGGCACTTACATCGTCGAAACCGAAAAGCTTTCCATTCTCGGTATGTGTGTCAGTTACAACTTACGTTGGAATGACCACATATTCGATGTCGTCAACAATGCTGCGAAATGTCTAGGTTTCCTCAAGCGATGTAAGAAATACTTTACACGCTCTGATCTGGCCTCAATATATAAGGCATTTATCCGCCCGAAATTGGAGTACAATGCCCAAATCTGGTCGGGTGCGCCTAAAACATTTCTGCACCAGCTAGATAAGATCCAAAACAGTGTGATAAAATTCATAGGTGATACTGATATCTCGCTATGAATGTTCATCAGTATACCCTTAAGCCCACTTTCGGACGTACTCTAAAATATCGTGATTCGTTCCTAAGCCGTACAATTCGCTTATGGAATGCCCTGCCTAGCTCTTTATTTTCTAATCATTGTAACCCTCAAACATTTAAAACCAACGTTCACCGGTACCTCTCTTTCCATTCTCCCTGATTTTATTTTGCCCGCGCTGTGTGCAAACATTTTAAGGGTACTAAAAAAAATATCCCTTGAACGCGCGCAAATTATAAAAAAAAAAACTGCATTTTTCAAGTTGGCTGCACCCATAATTTGAACAATTTTCAACCAATTCACTTCAAGTTTTAACTAGATCTTTAAAAATATTGTCTAAATAAGTACGAAAGCATAGTTCATTTGTTATTAACAATTTTCTTCCGATTTTTCTGCGAATTTTGCAAGTTTGACTTTGGAAGTGCGCCATTCGGACAAAAATAAATACATATATCAAAAAAAGTCCTACGTACTTCTATAGCTGTTATTATGTATAATAAAAAAAAGAGAGGTCATCTGAGAAACGCTGCACAGCCGCTATTTTTAAATAAATTATTCTATAAAAATGATGTTTTACACCCAATCATATGTACAATAAACTTCTATCTTTGTAAACTCGATGTAATTTATATTTTTTCTGAACAAAAAAAATCACAAAAAAGCCTATATTTACGGCCTCTAAAGTGGCCTAACTTCGTAAGACCAAACGTACGATTGACGTTTTTCACAGAGCTTTAAATTTAAGCAGCATTTTTCTATTTATCGTATATAACCCCACGCTAAATTTATGTGCGACATCGTCTTTGCAATTTTCTTGCAGACGGAGCAAGCAAGACAGTATGTAAGCTTTTCGTACTTTGACATGATGACCCATTCTAAATAGACGCATGGAGCTGGATGTATATGCTTAAAAAAACGGCTATGCGATATTATCGGCAAAAGGAGAGAAAGAATTCCGGAAGTTTTGCACGACGTTAAAAAGCAACGGAATTTGTACACTGCCATTTTTAATTTTGAATTGCTTGGCTATTCGCGCTGTACATTTAACTTTTATTTTGATATCATCAAACTTATCGCAGTCCATATAAGATCTCTGCAAGCCCAAACAGATTCAACTGTAGCTTTCCTTCTGATAGCTGTCTTAAACAAATAACTTTAGCAGTTGCAAAACCCAGCTTATAGGTAAAGAGAATGGTTCATTAGCTGTATTTATTTATAATCTTTTCAAAGCCGATGGAAATTCTTAGAGACCCATGACGTTTATGACGATTGGACTGCAGTACCTTGCCATATTATTAGACCCAAAAAAAAACTATTTTTTTTATTTTTTTATTTTTTAAATGGTTGCTGTAATTAAATTTGTAATAAATGCATATATACTTGTTTGCATTGTTTATTATAATATGTACCATAATTCTAATAGTAAGAAAAAAAAACAACTTCGGTGGACATTAAATATAAAATTAAGTTTTTATATTAATTTAAAGTTAATGGAGCACATTTTGTAAGAAATTCAATATTTCGTATGTTCTTCTTTTATGGCTAAAAGTGCCTTAACTCGGCGCGGCATACTTTCTATGCAAGATTGCACGATATCTTGGATATGTGGGCCGCAATTCCACTCAAAAATAATTTTTTCTATCAGCTTCCCTTTTGTTGTTATGGTACTTGCTTCAATGGGTTTCAATATCAGGAGAATTTCCTGGCCAATCCAAAACGTTGATTTTTTCTCATTGAAACGACATTATTCTCTTGGCTTTACGATAAGGAGCTCCATGGTGCTTAAATATAGGTTGCTCATCCACCGGAAAAAATTCTAGAAGCTACGATATCAGCCTTGTTTCCAAAGCTTTCTTGTACTGATCCTGCCGCATAGTCTTTTCGACAAATAAAGCCGTCATGTGCCTTTCCCGTAGATCACAGACTAAATCGTTATTGCTGGTGTATATTTGATTATGGGCACAATACCATATACTCCGGTTTATTTTGTTCGCCAGGTCTCCTTCCCACAAACTTTGTCTTTTCTTCCATCATGACTTGAAAGACAGATTCATCAGAGAAAAAAACCTACGAAAAGATAAGGAGTAATGATTTTTAGGTTTAAAAGGCGCTTTTGTTTTCATTTAGCCTTATTATCAATCGTCAACAGTGAATTGTTTGTACTTATGAGCCTCGTCGAGGCCCTTTTTGATCATTCTAGCAATCAGTTTTGGCTTTCGATCTGATTTTCTGGCAACAAGAACAGTATCAGTCAACCTATTGTACGTTGCACTGTTCGCTGAGAAACTCTTATTCTTTCATCGGATGCCTTTCATGCTAACAAACGAACAGGTAATTTTCTATTTGCCGGGTAAATATCGCGAATTTTGCGGTCCATTCTGTTGGTTGTATTGCGACTTTCGGATGCAAAGCCAAAGGAGTTAACACGAATATCCGCTATAAATAACACGTTTTGTTAAATCGGTCATGAAAAATTAAAAAAAAAAACGAATTTTGATTTTTGCTACTACTATTGTACATTAGAACCGAACTGTTTTCAATCAGAGTCTGTCTGATATTTCACTTAGTTTAAGTGACTTCGGCCCACATTTGCCCCCAACGAAATTGGATAGTCAAAACAATGAAAATTTATCCAAGCATGGGCGTCCCAATATTGGGATGAAATTTTAGGGACACTTAACCACCGATAGTTCCAGTGCATTTTTTTTTCAACACTCCAATATTCTTATGTTTCTTTTTACAAATTCTTTGCTAAGCTTATTAATAATATAATACGGATGGTTTAGAAATAATATAAGTCCCTGTTTAATCTTCATGTCGATGTCTTCTCAGATAGTTAATACGATAAGACGACTTCAGCTTGCTGTGTGACTTCCAGCTTGAATATAATCGACGCCATCTAAACTGCTTTCACTGATTTCACCACTGCGAGAAGTCCCTGGTGTAGACTGAATTTCCTCATTTTTATTAAGTGGTTTGCAGAAAATAGCACATTGCATCCTTAGATGTGCATTTGTACCTATAGTGATTAGCACATTTCTGGATCTTGACGTTTGACTGACTATGGCTGATATCACAGGTCAACAAAACAAATAATTTTTTGGAGTTTTTAATTCAATGTTTATTTTCTAATTCTTTATACCGAAAAATAACTAAACTCATCTGCTATTTTTGAAAAACTTTGCTTTTGTACCTTTTACAATATAAAGGGTCTTTCATCAAGAACTTCCTATATGTAGATTTACATAAAACAAAGTGTGTGTGAGATATCATCGAAATTTTTTATTCATTTGAAAGGCCTATCGATGGCATTATGAATGGAATACTCGTATAAAATCGTTTAAATGTCCGCCGCGGCTTCTCTCCTAAATGTCCAATTTTCCATGACTCTGGCGCATAAATCAGGCTGAATTTGATTGATGGCATGGGGTATATTGGCTCTGAGGGCCGCTGTGGTTTGTGGCTTATTCGCATAGATCTGCGACTTCAGAAAACCCCACAAGAAAAAGTCTAACGGGGTCATATCGCACGATCTCGGTGGCCAGTTCACATCACCTCTACGTGAGATGACCATGCCCTCGAATCGCTCGTGCAGAATATCCAATTTGGCGTGAGCTGTATGGCACGTAGCGCCATCCTGTTGAAACCACATGTCGTTGATGTCCATATCATCCAATTCAGGCCAAAAGAAGTTGGTAATCATCGACCTATAGCGCTCGCCGTAGACGGTGATGGCCTGGCTAACGTCGTTCTCAAAGATATATGAACTGATGACGCCGCCATCCCAAGACCCACACCAAACAGTGACTTTTTCGGGATGCATTGGACGCTCTTGGATTTCATGTGGATTGGTATCGTCCCAAATTCAACAATTTTGTTTGTTGACGTACCCATTCATCCAGAAATGGGCCTCATGGCTGAAGATGATTCTTCTATGCAAATTATTGTTTCAGTTTCCGACTGCTCCTGGGCCCATTCAGCGAACGCACGTCGTTGTCTATGGTCGTTTACCCTCAGCTCCTGAGTCAGTTGAATTTTGTACGGGTGCAGTCCAAGTTAGGACGCAAAATTTTTCAAGTTGTTGTCTGCGAAAGGCCGAGTTCTTATGAGTGATGCGAAATCGACTGCCTCGGATTCTCCTGCACACTGGTTTTTTTTTTTTTTTTTATAAAGAAGCGCGCGCTCAAGGGTTAAGGTACCCTTAAAATGTTTGCACATAGCCCGGTCGAAGGAAATTTAGGTAGGAAAGAAGAATAGATACCGATGTACGTTGGTTTTAAATGTCTGAATGTTTTAATGACCAGGAAATATAAATTCCACAAGCGAGTTGTTTGGCTTAGGAACGAATCACGCTTGAGGGTATAGTGATGAGCATTCATAGCGAGACGGTTGTTATGGTTAAAGGTTTGAAGGAGCGGAATGCTACTGGCGATTTCTATGGAGCACTGGTGGTGGAAATAGCGATAAAACAAAATTAGACACGAGACATTTCGTCGGTGTTCAAGAGTGCCCATAGATTGAGTAATATTGGTATTAGCGGCGATATTTTCCACAGATCTTGCGTTTCGTTGACGTACAGGTATTGGTTTATCGTTTAATGAACAAGTAGACTCAAATTTATCCACCACACTACGAATAGTGCTCTCGGTAGGACGATTATGGCGACCGTAAAATGGAACAGAACACCCATTTTGATAAAACAATTTTATCATTTGCACGTGTGTTGAACGCTATGTCCGTCCATGTTGATTTGGCAAAACAGACTGAATAAATGACAGCCAAATTGAGAGATGTAGCCGCTATCGACTGTCAAAGTTTGGGAGTCCCTAATGGAAGACTCTGTATAAATATAAAAAGAGAAGAGAAGATTTTACATTTTACTCACGTGGTTAATCAGTTAGTAGGCGAATGCATCTTGCAACAATATAATGTATTTTGTATAATGGTAGCTTCAAAAATGACCTGAAGAGCCTAAAGATATCGTATTGTCTTAATCTCATAGTACCGATGACTTCGTGATCAAATCAGTAAGTTCCGGACCACATGAAGTGAGGCGACTTAAGAGTCGCTGGAGATCTGAACATGCCCAAAAGTGAAGCAGAAATTCTAGCTCCTCGGTTGAAACAGTATAAGAATAAGAGATCAAAGATGCATTCGAAAACGGACTTTGCTATTGTAATGATGTGAAGGGCTGGCTTAAAAAAATCGGAATTCCATGGGTTCATTCTGGCTGGCGTCTTTTCATAGACAGTTCCACAAAATGTTTAAAAGCTGTCCTTTTTCATCTAGAGCTTTGGCTCCATTCCGTGATGCTCAAATAAAATTACGAAAGTGTGAAAATGGTGAATGAGACTTTAAAGTATCATATCTATGTATATGCAGTACAACTGGCCAGTGATAACGGAACGTAAGGCGGGTATACCAAACATCCTGGCCAGCTTCACTTATGGGACAGGAGAGCAGACAATTCGTATTACCTCTAGAACCACGTTCGATATAGCAAAACATAATGTTGAATATGACCTAAGTGTCGAGCCTAAATATATATTACGCCTTATGAAGCAATGCATAAAAGCTCTATTTAAAAAAAATGGCTTCCTAAGCAATCGTAAGTTTTGTTTGTCCATGTATCCACATACATTGGTGAAAATGAAAATCGTCCACTGCGATGTTGAAATTCAAGTGGGCGTGAATGTGGAATTGACGGAACCTATACGACATCTTCAGCCACGGCAGTGATATTCTCTGCCGAGCGAGAAGTACGAAGTTTTCCAGGGCTTGCTCGATCCCGCGTTATTACAGCCCTTAGAAGTCATGGTGGCTAAACGGCGAATTGAACGACCAGTGGGAGCCGGGCGGCTAGGAAAAGGAGCATGAAATGTACGTTGCGCCAAATCACTGACGAATTGGTCATCAATAACATCGTGGCGATCATTTGGTGTTCTTTAGGAGTGTGGCGTTCGATTGCTTAATGAAACAAATTATAATTCTCTTTGCTTCACAAATGTCAAAACCGAATTGACATTCGACGCCATTTGTAATATCTATGGTACTTTCCGATAGGGTCATACCATATATTATGGCACACCTTGTACAATAAAGAGATAAAAAAAGCAATTTTTCTTAAAATCCGTATTTTCATTCTGACAGCCACATAAGCAACCTTTTTTAGGTAAGCCTTTTTTTTGTAATAGAGGGAAATGAACAAGCGGATGAGCTCGCAAAGAGAGTAGGGCTACTCGATAATAGTGAGGTTGCTAACAACAAACCAACCCTTTGCATAGTAAGGGGCACTATCGATGAAAAAATTATAAAGACTTCCAACCTAAGGTGGTCAGGTCTTGAAGGACACAAGATATCCAAGGCTTCCTGGCCACTTTTTGAAGGTAAAAGATCTAGGGGGTTAATAAAATTAAACAGGGATAAGCTTAGGACAATAATAGGAATCCTGACAAAACACTGCCTCCTGCGGAAACACCCAAATAGACTCAAATTGTCAGATACGGACATTTGCTGGTTCTGCGGTGATCTGCAAGCTGTTGAGGACATAACACACATACTGTGTGAATGCGAGGCAATATCGCGTAGTCGAAGAAAATTTTTAGGGAAGTACTTTATCGAAAACCTAGAGGAAATAAACGACATGAGCTTCAAAGGCCTTATTGGCTTTTGCAATGAAATTGGATGTTTAACCAGGGAGATTGTGTAGGTTTTTTTCCTTTTGAATATAAATTTAATTGGTTCCACAGGGATCGCGATGGGCCCGTTTTGATGCCTAGAGTCTTTGTGATACCATCACACTCCTGTTTTAACCAAACTTTTTAATTAGAGAAAAAAAGAATCAGACAATCGCATTGATTGAACTGCCTGGGAATTACCTCTTGCAACGATGTATCATATATGGGTTGAGGTTAGGATAGGGCGCTCCGGCCTTTACTGCTAATGCTATGGACATGCATACTTCCATAAGCCTTGATGATATGAACATTAGTTTATTACTTCAAATTTCGATTCATTGTCCTTTTGAATTTTGAGAAATTATATACAAACTTGTCTCAAAAAATTTGATCGAGAAACATATCAAACTTGCAGCCTTTCCCTAAAAGCTACAAATTAGGACATTGTATTCTTCAATGTTTTCACAGACCCTTTAATTGTGTTGATAGAATTTGAAGCTCTCTGATGTTGCAAATATATTCTTATTAGCTAACTGACTAGCTCTTCATATGCTTTCGTATTTGAGTTACTCAGCCGTTCGTAGAAGAATGAATAATCACTGTGGTTATAAGTTTCTCAGCGCCTAGCAACTACAGCAGGGATTGAGATTAAACTAGATAGCAAATGCTGCGCAGTGCCGCCATCACTCTTTCAGCAGACATGGCAGAAAATGCTGCCAGTTCAGAGAACACGAATTTTGCTGACGTTTGATTCGTTTGGTCTATCTACTATCTGAGCTGATCAGAAGTGCAACTTTCAGCGGCAGTATTAATCGAGTGCACATATAGCTCTAAGTTAGATTTAGGTCCTGACAAATGCTTGTATGAGCCTTTAGTGAATTCGGCTCCGTTAAGCCTTGTTGTACGAGTATTTTCTCTTACTTGGAGATCTCTGACTGTTGCTGTAAACCGCTTCTCCCGCTTCACCGCCTCTACTTTACATAATGGTTTATTGGCATCAAGGAACGTTGGTTATCGCCTGGAAAATAGACGACAATTTACCTTTCAAGGAGTGAAGTATAAGGTCGATGCAAATGTCGAGCCCTAGATCGGTTCTGACACCATTCGTAAAAATGTGACTGGGTACAGAAAAGGTCAACTTCGTAATTTTGGTTCAATAGGACATTCAATATCATTGTCTTAAACAGCATAAGACCAGAGTCAAAAGAGAGACGGCCGGCAGGGCAATCGAAACCTCAGTCCGGGTTAAATCAAAGACCCTCCGAAAGACCATTTTTTTAAATCAGTTGGCGAATGTAGACGTACGCGAATGCTTATTCCACCAAAAAACTCATGTGTTGTAGGATAGATATGATTTTAAAAAGCCGCTTAAAGTAGACGCGATATTTTTAGTCCAAAGAAATTAGTTATTGTTATCGGCGATTATGTCCAGCGCTGTCTGCAGGTTGGAGCAAACACTCGCTAGGCATGATCCGGAAAACAATACGGCTGCTGCATGTGTCTGAGCGAAGACGCTAAATCTCTTGAGAGCTTTAAGCAGAAAGTGAAATTACCAAGGTAGAAGGAGGAAATGACTTGGTTGAGACTTTTACCACAAATGAAAACCGCTAAAAGCAATTTACTGATGATGAAAATGCAGCTAGTATAGTTGCGCTCTAAAATTCTTTTGTTTCAAGGTGCCGATTGATAAAAGCTTGGTAAAGGATTAAGACTAAATACTAACCTCAAACAAAATGCCTGGGGAATGACAGTTCCGTTGCGATAGCCTGTTTGTCCGTCGTATTTCTGCAGCTCTTGTTTAATAAGCTCAACGTGATCCAGGGTTAAAGAATATTAAGTTATTCATTTGTATGTAAGGAAATTAGTACAGATTTTTGTTCAGTAATAATTAGTTTATCCTCCTTATAATTTTACAAAAGTTTCGTGTGGAAAACTGAAAGAGTAGAGAGCTTATTATTAGCGGAAAATGGAAGAGACAGTCTCACTAGCTAGCTACAGTAGACAATATAGTCATTCGCACCGAATCCGCTAGCCGAGATGGCATTTTAGCAATTGCACTGGAGGCTAAGGTAACACTAAGAGAAGCTAAGACTAAGAGAAATCCTAAAGCGCGACGTCTGATTGTTATTAGCCCCAAAAGCAAAAAGCGAGGATGCACCACTGCAAATGACTCCATACATACTTACTCGTAAGTACGAGTAAATGTCCAAAATGCTTAAATCAAGAATTAATTTGAAAGTCGGTTACTAGAGGCACTATTGAAGAGGCTTCTTATCATCAATATCATTGGTGCTGGTCATAAACTATTAGGTTTTTTATCACATGCAGTTCTATGCGTTTCGGCAGTTAGTAGATACTTTAATTTATTGACAATAATTTTTAGATTTCTATACTGTACGAATTTCAGAAAATCAATGACGCGATGTGGAGTGTTTGGAGAGACAGCAATAACACGCCAAGAGTGGTTTTGAAAATTTCATTCGGCTGATTTTGATGAAAGATGTGCCCCGATTAGGAAGTCCATTAAATGTTCGTGATAAACAAACTGATTTGGACAAATCCTATATTAACTTCCATAGATGTGGGATTCAAGCTTGGAATGTATCAAACAGCTACGTTGGATCTCATCAAATGGCTTGATTTTGTGTCAAAACTTTTTGTATGGGTACCACACGAAATAAAAGAAAAAAAAAACTCAATGGGCCTAATTTGCATATGGGCCTTAAACCTTGCTTGTCAAAAAAGGTAGCCATTTTGGTACAGATTAGGTACTGTAGATGAAAAGTAGATAGTTTATAGTTTGTAAGAAGAAGAGCCTATTTTTACCGAAGAAAACTCCGCCATCAACATCACAAACTGGTGTTCATCAGGTAATGCTGTATTGTTTGGCTTAATAGTCTGGCCTGACAAAATGAAACGTATATGCTGATAGTAATTGTACTCAGCTTTATATTTTGAACACGAAAATTCAGGGCAAACGTGCATCTTTTGCCAATAGTCTTTCATCACTCCAACTCAAGACCACATGTGGTCAGGAAAACCGTTTAAAAAATCGTAAGTTGGGTTGACAAATTTTACCCCAAGCCACCTATTATGAACTCTAAAAAACATTCTTGACAGAAATCTCAGTACTTCAATCTTTGTCCACATGGCAATGAGACAATTCTCCGTGGCCAAATCCGATAACTTCTTATTTTTTATTATTAAACACTTTATTTCAGTTTTAGCATAAGATTACATTGCAAATTAAATAATACAAGAATTCAAAACATGACAGAGTTAAGTACAATCTGTAGCCTAATTGGCAGTGATCAATGTACTGTTTATATTGACAGAAAACAAATAACTCATGGGATATAATTATTATTGTTGTTGAGGGGAGAATTCAATATACCAAAAAAGAACAAGGGGATAAAACTATTATTTAAACATTTAAGTATTAAAAGAACAAAATTCATTTAGGAACAAATTGTTAATATTTGAAAAGTCAAAGGATAAGAGCCATTTTTTGGTACCATTAACAAATACATGTTTCACTCTTTCACATCTTAGAGAATCTGAAAGTAAATTAAACAGACGGGGTGCTGAAGATAAAATCGTCCAAAATGAACTTTATAAACTGGTGCATCAGTGTTTCGAACTGTGTAAAAACCTGAATTCTGGGAAAATATTTTAAGAACTTTATAACAATAGAGATGTCTTAACGGCAGAATGGATTAATGAATGGATTAAAACTTGGAGTTCTGCGGTTTACACTGCATAAAATTCTAACTGCATGTTTTTGCTTTAATAATAAAGGATCAGTTTTAGTAAAGTTAGCACCGCCCCAACAATCGATACCATATTTCAATTTGGATTTTAATAAACCGTTGTACACAAGTTTTAGAGTTGAATGATTACAATAAGGACTAAGGTGGTACAGTTGTCTAACTACTTTTTTAAGATATTGTCTTAGATAATTTGTATGTTCGGACGAACTTAGCTTATTATCCAAGATTATACCCAGCTATTTAATGCTTTCGACACATTCTATCTTAAAATAATTACTGAAACAGTAGGCTTCATAGTTAAATGAAGAATAATTATCGTCATTATCCGGTAACCGAAAGCGGGTACAACCTGGAGAGTGCTAAAATAATGGAGAATCGTCACAATTTGTAATATTAGTAATGAGCTTAGCAACTGAAAACCATTCTCTCGGTAAATCAAGATCATGAGTTACCTATAGGAATACAACAAAAAGTTCCCGGAATTTATTCAAATAATTAAAAATACAAGTTTATTCATCTAAATTTATATTGTCCCCTTCAAAGTAATCCCCATCGACTGCAACACAATTATGCCAAGGCTTGATTAAATCCTCGAAACATTTTTTATATTCGGTTTTCGGTATGTCCATCAGTGCTTCCTGCGATTTTTCCATTACTTCCTCTTAGCTGCTGAAACGCGTTCCCCGTAGTGGTTTTTTAACTCGACTGAACAGAAATCAGGTGAATTCGGTGGCTGTTGGATGGTATTAGTTGAATTTTTCATCAAAAAATTACGAATAATGATGGCGCTGTACGACAGTGCGTTATCATGGTTCAAAATCCGCGAGTTTTCTGTCCACAATTCTGGTCTCTTTCGGCGAATTGCTTCACGCAAACGCCTCATAAGTGTCTGGCCTTCTGACAAAAATTCATAATGCACTACACCGTTGTAATCCATGAAAACCGTGAGCATTGCCTTCTTTTTTGACTGAAAACGACGTGGTTTTTTTGGTCTTGGCTCATTTGGTGAACTCCATTCACTTGCTTGATGTCTAGATTGCATGTCATCGTCGTACTCATAAACCCACGTCTCGTCTCCAGTAATGATCCTTTTGATGAATGTGGGATCGGATTCAGCCTCGCAAATCATCTCTCCTGCGACGTCAACACGGTCTCTTTTTTGCATGAAATTGAGGTCTTTTGGTACCAACTTTGCTGCTACACGACGGAAACCCAAATCATTAACCAAAATGTCTTGGACGGATCCATAGGCAATTTTCAAGTCCTCCGCTATCTCTCTGATGGTTATTTTGCGGTTATTGACCAACATTTCTTTTACGAGTACTTCATCAATGTTTTCGTCGGTTTTCGATGTCGATGGTCTGCCACTGCGTTCATCATCTTCGATTGACTTACGACCACTTTTGAACCGCTCGCGTTCGTGCCACTTGTAAACGACCGTTTTCTTTAGAGAATCGTTGCCGAAACACTTTTCCAACATTTCCAACGCTCGCGAACCATTAAACCGTTTTTTACGCAAAATTTAATACTCGTACAAGTTCGTTGTTGGAAATTTAAATAGATTTCTAACATTGTAAAAAATCGCCAACACACACGGAGATAGATGTACTCTTGGCTACGTAACTTTTGCAAATGTCAAGCTATGACGCTAAGATTTAGAGGGAATGTCAAAAACAGATTTGCCAATATAACAAAAAAAAACAGAATTCAAATCGGTACAATGGGAGCGCCACACGGTGGTGTGGTGCGGGAACCTTTTGGTACATGGTGGTACATTTTAAAAGCTTTTATTTAAATATGAAAGTGCGGTATCGTCAGCAAATGCAGTTACTTTACCTTTAAATGGTTGAAAGGAGTTCACGTAAATCTAGAACAAAGTAGGACCTACAACTGATCCATGCGGAACTCCTGTCTCAATCAGTTTTGGAGAGCTATAAATATTTTTGTATCTCACCATTTGCTGACGATTATTTAAATATAAAGAAAACTAGCTATATACTCGTATATTATCTCTAAAACCGGAATGAACAAGTTTGTCTAATAATATTGAGTGATTTACCATATCGAACACTTTAGTAATATCTATAAAGAGAGAAGCCGGAATCTCAGAAAAATTAATACTTTGGCATAACTCTCCTGTTACTTTTAATAAAGCAGCTTCAGTCGACAATCCACTTCTGAATCCGAATTGACATTCAGTAAAAGAAATGCGTTCTTTCTAAAAGTGATAACATTCTTGACTTAATACCCCCCTCAAATTTTTTTTGAAAAGACCGATAGCAAAGATATAGGTCGATAATTATTCAACATTGTCTTGTCGCTTTTTTTATGAAGTGGTAATACTATTGTCATTTTTAAAGATCGAGGGAAAATTCCCATTTTTATACTTGAATTGAAAATACAATATAACAAATGACGTCAGAGATGTGAAATGAAATTTTCTTTAGCAAAAAACTTGTAATCCTGTCAAAAGACGTGGTCTTAGAAGTTTTAGGAAAGCAAATTAATTTATGTATCTCAAAAAGACTGAATGGTTCACAGTAAAAGCTCTCTATTTGCCTTTCTAGATCAAATAAGTCACTCCTGGGAAGGAAATTATTATTGGTTGAGTTCTGAAAAGAATTAATATTACAAATGAATTAGCGACTTCCAGACGATAACAGATAGTTGAGTTGATCACGTTCAAGGTAATATCCGCTTTAGAAATCTCTTTATTAAGTATTTCATCAATAACACGCCATTGTTTTTTGGGATTACCAAGACTTGCTGTTATTTTATTACGATAATAAGTATCTCTGTAATAAGGGTTATCAATCTTAAGCTCATTACAGTAAAAGCTCTTTATTCGCGGGGTATATGTTCCGTAAAAATTCCGCGAATACAGAAACCGTGAATATGGTTATATGGGATTATAGGGGATACGTTCCTAAAAAACAAGTACATATATAAAAAAATGAATCTTCAGGCTTAGGCAATGGTTTAAAGAATTTTGTAATTTTTCCTTGCTTGGCAGTTTTTAAATGCTCCTTCAATTCAGACCGATATTCAGCAGTGGCATTAGCAATTTGCCTCTTAAAAATAAAACTTCGTTCCATAGACGGATCTATTTGCATAAAGAAATCACACAGCTTATTTGCCATTCTTAAACCTTCACTAAGATTTTTCAAATTAAATGTCACGTTTCCAGTGCTTGCTGAAGCCTCTTCTTCAATGGGCTGTGAATTTAACATCTCCTCCAAGTCGGTTTCAGTCAAATCTTCATCTTGCGATTCAAGCAACTCTTGAATGTCAATTGATTCTATCTGTTCGAACCCATCTCGTCCTATTCCATTGCAGTCAAAGTTTGAATTTGCACAGATTCTTCGCCATTTTCCACAGTCAGAGCAGGCCACAGTTTTTTCCAGCATGATTTCAGTGTGTATGGCTTCAGTTCCTTTATGTTTAGGATGCATTTTGCTATGTCAAATTTCTTCCAGCATTCCATAACATTCATATTAGGATCACATTCCATATTATCCAATATGATTTTGAAGGTTCGTCTAATGTAATAGAGCTTAAAGGCCTGGATTATTCCTTGGTCCATAGGTTGCAGCAAAGCCGTCGTGTTGGGAGGTAAAAATATCGCTTTTGTATTTGGATGCATAGTTTCAAGCTCGCGAGGATGACCTGGTGCATTGTCCAAAACTAGAACTGCTTTTAAGTCTAAATTCTTTTTTTTTTTAATAAGTTTCAACTTCAGAAACAAAACAATTCCGGAACCAGTCACAAAAAATAGCGCTTGTAACCCACGCTTTCTTATTAGCACGCCAAAACACTGGCAGGTCGTCCTTGTTTTGATTTTCTAAAGCACGAGGATTTAACGATCTGTAAAGAATCAGTGGTTTAATGACACAATCTCCAGATGCATTAGAAGATAGCAATAGTGTAATCCTATCCTTTGCTGCCTTAAATCCAGAGGCAGACTTTTCGCTTTTAGAAATGAATGTTGTGTTTGGCATTCTCTTTCAAAACAGTGCAGTTTCGTCTGAATTAAATATTTGCTCAGGTTTGTATCCTCCATCAACTACTAGGTTTGCAAATTCTTCTGGATATCTTTCTGCTGCAGCAATGTCTGCAGATGCAGCTTTTCCAACGATTTTAACGCTATGCAATGATTGTCTCACTTTAAATTTATTAAACCAACCTTCCGATGATTGAAATCCTCCATTCACCACCACAACTACCATCAGGTTCTTTAAAATGTGCGTAAAGACGCTTTACCTTCTCCCGCACCATTGGACCACTAAGGAGCACCCTTTTTTGGTTGCGGTCTTCAATCCATAATGCCAACGCCACTTCCTATTTCTTCGCTATGTTGATTGGTATTTAAGAACACTTGACATAAAAACCGTTTTTTAAAACCGCGCTTATGACTTGGCCACCCTCTGTACATTATCACAAACGCCGACCGCGGCGAAGCGGCTTGTGTCAAAGGCCGAACCAATACAGCGGCGATATCATTTAACAACATACTTTAGGAATAATTGTAATAAGGTCTATTTTAGTTTTTTATTAGTCCATTTCAATCCTTTTTATTAATATGCATGTACCGATTAGATTAGGAATCATTAGCCGCGAATATAGGAATTGGGTCGCATTTTTTAAATCCGCGAATATTGAAAACACGAATGAAGGAAGCCCGAATAAAGAGCTTTTACTGTATTTAGTTTTTTATAAAATTGTCTGAGTCTAGAATTTGATGTTTTTCTGATGTTTTTTAACCGAAAAGCTAAGTATATGTTTCCATCTAATTTTTTTCAGAACTGCGGAAGTCATCCAAGGTTTTATACATTGATTGACGCCATTTCTGCGTCTTGTAATCTGTTTCCTGTTCGCAATATGAGGCTGTAGCTTTTGTAAGAAAATGTCAAAGGCAGATGAAGGATCATTAGTCTCTGGTTTTTTAACGTAAACCACCTGTCATGTAGACTTATGTTTACATCGCCTTGCCATCGCTCTCCGCCAATACTTTGATACCAATTCGGAACTGTGTTGGAGGCACTCATACCCTTGGCCGATCTAAAACCTCTTACTGCTCTTAGGGTCACAGCACCCAGTGCTTATTTGCTAGTCTACAATTGGTCAAACCAAGGAAGACACTTCCCGCGATTTGTGTTTAAACCACAGCCACCATGAGGCTCCCACAAGGGGGCCTACCTCAACAAGTCAGGCCCGGACCGAAATCCGAGGGGCGCCTGACTCCCATGGTACCGTGATTTAAGTCCTGATAGGGACTACCGGTGGTCTTGCCGCCAACAAGACCTATGATCGGCAACTTGTAACTGGTCAAATCGTAGCAACCTTCAGAGGCGTCATCTGAAGATGTTTACGATGAGACCAGTAATATGCCCTGCCCCTGCTTTTTATTAAATAACGTCATTGATGGGCGAAGCCTTGGTAATTGGGCCCAGATGAAGGATCAGTTGTACAAAAAACTTCATCCCAAAATTCCCAATTGATTTTGTCGAAACAATTTTAGCACGGTTGATTCAGTTCGCCGAACATTATTATATAAGAACTAAATATTTGTTAAGCAATGATGTGTTACTTGAAGGTCAACTGTTATAGTTTTAAAGATGGTTTTATTATTGCAGTGGACCCTAACAAATATGTCGTCTAAACACGAACTAAAACGAGTAGGAGTCAGCAAAGTATCAAAACCGGATGCAGATAGCGTCGACAAGAAATGGTCAACATCAGTTGAGTTAGACAACATATTAATATTAAAGTCACCGATTAGAATAATATTTTTACAATTTTTAAGCTTCAAAAACTCATAAAATTCTCCCAAAAAATATTTAACCGGACATCCGTGAAGTCTGTAAACACAAATAAAACAATAGCAAGAACCAGAAAGGACACAATTTAAGGTGATTATGTCGGCACTTTGCAAATTCTATTTTTTAATTTTTATGCCTGCAATACCATTTTTAACGAATACTCCAACACCGCCAGCTGCGTACGAATCATTACATGTTGTGTCAAAAGAAAAATTTGGAATACTGCTTCCTTTCCAACCGATAGGACAAGCTCCCAAATTGATAGCAAAAAGTTTTAACTAATTAAGGAATTTGTATTGTATCGTAATTTAATTATTAAAAAAATATTTTGTTTTCTTAAAAAAAAAAAGAAAACCACAGAACACAATACATAATAATAAATACTCATATACTTATATGAAATTTTGTAAGTTCCCGATTGTACATAGAACTGACATATCTAATATCTATGCAGTGAACAGTCGTGGTGTCTATTCCAAGCAGATGTTAAAATCAAAGGCCACTGGACTGAGTTTTATATTTGACAAGAATTTTATTTTTACTTTTGATAGCATCTTACAGACCGGGGCAACCAATATACCTCTACACACTAAGTTGGCTGAAGCCCCTTCTCAACTGCGTGCGCCACCTTAGGTAAGGTCTTTCTATACGACCAACTGGGATCTAATCAAAGGTCCTTTGGGCTGGAACACTGGAGAGCATGCGCTCTATATGGCCTAACCATCTTAATGGTTGTAAGCGAAGCTTTCTGACTACATCCCTGTCGTTATACTATACAGCTGAGGTAGTTCTTCATTATACTTTCTCCTCCACACTCCGTCAACGTAGATGGGGCCAAATATCACATCAGCTTTCATCCGTTCTCAAGAGTGTCCATGTATCTGCGCTGTACAACCTGCACTGGATGATGTGCTTGAGAGATAAGACTTTGCTGCTTGCTTGTTTTCTTAGCTCATAGAAAGACCATTGGCAAGAGCTATACCTCGTTGTATTTCTGCGATAATGACATTACTGGAGTTCACTGAATAGCCTAGGTAAATAAGTTTCTTTAAAACCTCATATTTTCACACTTTATAAACAGAGCAACGGGAGTTCTGCATCGACATTCTGGATAGTCGAATGAGTTTGACGGGGATACGATGTGATATTTGGCAGGTGGTGGATTTACCAGATCTAAAACCGCACTGATATGGTCTTATCAGATTGTTGACGATCGATTTAAAAGTTATCATAATAAGGCAGCAAGGATATTCTATGCGACGTTTGATAGACTTATGCCCCAGTATTTAAATCAGTTTCGGGGGGTCTCGTTTCTTCAGAACCGAGCAGACGATGTTCAGATTCAATTCAGCGAGCATGTATACCTCTGAAGAAATTGTACATATGAACTGGTGCATGCTCATTACCAGACTCTTTCCTCTAGCTTCAAAGAGCTCGTCGGCTAAACTTGATCCAGAGGATTTGTTAGAAATAAGAATATACCATATGTATCTTTTTTTTTTTGTTTATTCATTTAGTCAATGCATTCAAAAAATTTGAAAAAATTAAACGACACTGCATATATTTTACGCATTATTAAGTTTTCTGATGTGAGGTGACTAAGATTAAAAGATCTAAAATAAAATAAATTTAATTCAAAAGTTGTACATTCCAAATTTTATGAAGAAAGTCTGCTACGCTACCTTTTAGATATAACACATGGGCTGAAAAGTCCGTTTCTAAGAGAGGGCGCCACTTGAATTAAATTCATACCATTTTCCAACCTTCAAAAGATACAGCTGTCGGAGGATTAGTTCTCAAGATATAGCGTTGTGAGTGAAGCAACTTTTGTTATTATTATTTCAAAGCAATTTCGTGTGTTGATTTATCATTGCTTTTTGATGGGAAAAAATGCAGCCGATGCAAAGAAATGGCTCGATAAGTGTTACCCGGACTCTGCACCAGCCGAACGAACCATTCGCAAGTGGATTGAATAATTTAAAAGTGGTCATACAAGCACCGGAGATGATGCACGCAGTGGACGTCCAAAAGAATCTGTTTCAGATAAAAACATCAAAAAAGTCCACAAAATGATTACGAATGACCGTAAAGTGAAGTTGATCGAGATAGCTGAGGCTCTGAAGATATTAAAAGAGCGTGTTGGATATATCATACACGAATATTTGGGCATGCGAAAGCTCTGTTCAAAGTGGGTGCCGCGTTTGCTCACAGTCGACCAAAAACAACAACGTGTTGATGATTCAGAAGAGTGTTTAAAGCTGTTCAACCGCAATAAAGCCGAATTTTTGCGTCGGTATGTGACAATGGATGAAACTTGACTCCATCACTTCACACCAGTGTCAAGTCGTGATTCAGGTGAGTGGCCAAACGACCAAAAACTCAACAGTCGGCTGGCAAGGTTATGGCATCCGTATTTTGGGATGTACATGGAATAATTTTCATCGACTATCTCCAAAAGGGGCAGACTATCAACAGCGACTATTACATTGCGTTGTTGGGGCGTTTGAAGGACGAAATCGCAGAAAAACGGCCGCATTTGAAGAAAAAGAAAGTGCTGTTTCATCAAGACAATGCACCGTGTCACAAGTCGATGAAAACGATGGCAAAATTGAAAGAATTCGGCTACGAATTGCTTCCCCACCCATCGTATTCTCCAGATTTGGCCCCCAGCGACTATGTCCTGTTCGCAGACCTCAAAAGAATGCTCGCCAGAAAGAGATTTAAGACCGATGAAGAAATAATCGCCGAAACAGAGGCCTATTTTGAGGCTAAACCGAAATCGTACTACAAAACTGGTATCGAAAGATTGAAAAATCGTTTCAATCAGTGTATCGCCCTCGAGGCAACTAACATATATTGATAAATAAAGTTGAATTTTGCAAAAATTTTGTGTTTTACTATAAAACGGACCTTTCAGCCCATATGTTACATATCTCTTTATAATGATTCAATGCTAGCATTATCAATAGTAAATAACCATTCTTTATTTTTTTTGGTGAATACATTATAAAAATTAGTTTTTCGGATGAAGTAATGAAGTTTGTTAAAATATGTTGGGACAGTAAACGTGAAAAAATTTTTAAAATGAGTAGTACGTGCAATTGGTAAGTTGACAAGTGCAATTTGATTGTTTCTACTTGGAATGTTACCACTTTTCTGAAAAATTCTTTAAGTACCTTGAAAATATACAGGTGTCTCAACGGTAGAATTGCAAGTCTTTTAAATATGGGCCAACTATGAGTACGACAATTAACACTAGAAAGAAGACGAACTATATGCTTCTGTGCCGTCAAAACAGGTTTTAGTGCATTAAAGTAAGATCCACCACAACTAGTAATGCCGTATTGCAACTTCGAGTGAACAAGACCATAATAGATTTGATGTAAAACGGTTTTGGAGCAGTATGGCTTAATAAGATAGAGTTTACGAGCTACAAGATTCATATGCGGTTTCAATGCTTGAAAGTGATCCTTTCAATTCAAGTTATGATCTATTAGAACGCCTAGGTATTTAATATTTCTTACTGATTCAATTTTGAAGCACTTATCAGAGCACGAGTTGTTATCGTGGTAATTTTGGATGCCACAAGTATGAAGCGGTAAGCAGAACTTCTTAGAGTCGTGTGCGTGAAAATGGAGATTATAGTCATTTAACGAATTGCCGTATATTTTAAAGTTTAATAATTTAGTTTTTTCACTGATAATTAACTTGTGAGCAGTAAACCACAGCCTTAAGTTTTCCAAATCTTCGCCAATCTTGGCAATACATTCAAATTGGTTTTTAAACATGTATGTGAAAGTTATATCATCAGCAAATGCTGTAGCCAAACCATGAAATTGCTGCTTGAAAATCGAATTGATGTAGATTAGAAATAAGAGAGGCCAGAGCACAGAACCTTGGGGAACGCCATTTTACTAAAGATTCCACTTAGCTTTACTTTTTGCTCTCTATCATTAAGATACGTTTTGAACCACGTATGCATTGAGCCTCTAAATCCAACAACATACAATTTACTCAGCAGTAACTTGTGGTCAACCATGTCAAAGGCTTTTGTCATATCTATGAACAAAGCTATTGTAGATTGATTATTGTTTAACCCCTCAATCAGAACAATCCAGTTCTAAAACCAAATTGGTAAATGCAGAAAAAATTGTTTTTATCTAAAAAAAACTTAACATTCTGACTTTGATAGAGTTTCGCGATAGTTGAATAATGGAATTTGAATTTTGAATTTTGAATAATGGAATTACTTCAGCACATTTGAGCGATTTTGGGAAACAACCATTTGCAACACTTATGTTAAACAAGTAACTCATTACATCAACTACTTGCCAAATAATATTTTTTAATAATATATTTGTAATACCATGACTTGTGCATGAAGTTTTGTTTTTTTAACGACACTATGAGTTTCAAAAGCTCACCAGTACTATCTTCACTTCATTTTGGTTAGGTGGGCGGATATTTTCGCGATCTTCGTCTGGATTAAATTGTGGATCCTGGCGGTATTTTCGTCATCTTAGCCGTTTAACAGTCCGTTTAAGTCTTTCTTCAAAATCAACGAGAACTTAGCCTTCTTCGGCCTTTTGGTGGACATAAAAACAAAAGAAAACAAAGAAAATTCTTCAAGCGGACAAACCGGTTCTAATACTAGCTATGGTAATCATCTTTGGTCATTGTTTATTTAGAAATCTTACTAGATGACTAACAATCACAATTTCAAACATCTGGATATCATACGTATCTTATGCGGATACAAAGTTATAGGTCGTTTGGAACACTTAGAGTGTTATTTTTTTTAGAAATTTGAATAAATAAGGTTGTACCAAAATACAAATGTATATTGTTTTTAAGTAAACAAAGTGTTTTCGAGGAAAGGGGTTTTTCCTTTTACATGGTTTTCCAATTTCAAGTTCACAATGATCGCATAGAGCCGGAGTCGATGTACATATTTTGAACCATATCGAAGCCTACCTAACTTAGACCATGCTTTTAATGTGTTAAGAGCCTCCTTTATAAATACATAAATAAATTAAGAATACATATTAATTAACGTTGTTTTGTAAAATAAACTATACAAGCTAGCCGACTTCCACAAGCTAGAAATATCAAAATGCCGTCCTTAAATTCTCAAACTACCCAGTTGCGAAAAAAGAAAATTATAAATTCTTTCCAATTGTGAGTCCGTTTCTTTGTTGTCCAAAAAAAAAAAAAACAGTGAGTAGACTTCTTCAAATAGGGGAAGATAAAAACGGAGCCACACTTGGAAGTCCACCCTTTTACTACTGCTGACCATCTATGTAATTTAAAAGCTTGGAAAATTTGGAAATTTCTCTCTCTCGTTCTTCTGGTCAAAAGCTGTATCATATTTCAGCTCCACAATGTATATAACAAACCAAAGTCCTACTCGGTACTTATATACTTTAATAGTAGCCGTTTAGAAAAAAAAAAAATGAAAGCAACAAAAAAAAGCTAAAAAAAGCAAAACAAAAAAACTCTACGGTGATTCGTTCAACCCTATCACCGCCACCCACAGGCGCGCACCCTTTCACATTTGAGAGTTGAAAAATTCAAGTTTGTATTTTTTTTTTCGTTTATTCCTCTTTTTTTTTATTTCGAAGAACAACACAAAGCAATGAAATGGTCCTCATGGATGCTGCCAGCATGGATGGCATGGCAGCACAACCACTGCTTCGGCAAAATACTGAATTGAGCCCGTAGCATGGGAGATGTAAATGAAATATGCAGATGGTAGCTTGTATTAAAATAAAACTCTTCATAAGTGTGCTCCAAGAACTTTTCCATAACCCCCTTAACCCCCTATGCTAGGAACTGTGATGCATACCGCCGCCTAATATCAATATCCGTTCGTAGGTAGGTGCTCCAAGACAGCTAAATAATAAAGAACTCGCCAAGAGAATAGATTGTCGTTGGAAGTCCAACTTAAGCTAAAACCAACGTTTTCCACAAATTTATGACTAAAAATATACAAATACAAAGATGTGGTCGGTCGTTTATGTGTGTGTACGGGTTTTGTCCATTCTTGGCGAGAAAGCACAACTGTCCACTCTCGTGGATACCACCATTCACATCTTACCCCTTTCAGCGTTGTATTAGCTTTGAAAGGGTGTACATGCCTCGTCGACTTCCTTCAGCTTTATCACGCTTCTTTGCCTGCCATCCCATACCACCCAACACTACCCCATACCACCCCATACCACCCCATGCCACAACGTCCGACACGGAGCCAGTGAAAATTCTTATATTGGAATTTCAAATAAAGTTTGGAAAACGAAAACCCTTTCCTTGTTTGAATAAAAATCACAATCTATGCATGTGTGTGTGAGTTTTTATTTCATCTTTGGGGTTGGTAAGTTAAGCATCTCCTGAATGTACGAATGTACGAATATATTCGTATGTATATGTGCAGGAGAAGACCAAACGACTGGACATGTATTGGTGTAGATTTATTGTAAATAGATCGGAGGCTCGATGAAAGAAAAGTTTAATGGTGTTGTGCATTTTTCTGCTGACCGATCGATAGCTGATTCTTGTAGAGTACAAAATTTTTAGCCATAACTGGTATTCTTCGTTTTTTTTTTTTTTTTTTTTTTTCTCGCAGAAAGGGATACTATCAAAGTCCTACATCATTTTCACTTTCACTTGCTCATGCCATCAAAGGGAAGGGATTGTGAGAATCAACTAAGGTTGATGAATTCTCATTCCGTGGCAAATTCGTATAACATTAAAAGTGCTGATTGAAGAAATATGTATATTCATTCAGCACCGAATGTGGCTCGAGTAGTTAAAGATGAATTAACGAGGGTTTTTTCGTCATCAGCACTTAGTTTGCGAAAAGGAAAATGTGTAGATGAGCGGCGAGCAGTGTTTTTGCCATCACCAACGATGGACAATAATTATATGATACTTTATTGTTGTCAATAGAGGAAATGTTCTTAAAATAAAGTTACTAAACTTACGTAACGTTTGGATGTTACTACTACACATTTAGTCAAAAATAAGTTGAGCTATTCAAATTCGAGTTAGTAGCGCAAATAATTGAACCCTTCATCTTGTTTTAAGCCTCAGTATGAGGTTTCTCATATCTTTGAGAAAGATTTGAACTCGACCGACAATCGACGACATAACCAAAACCAAAGTCTTCAAAGGACAGCAAGTCTCAACAACACAGGAGTCTTTCAAAATCGGTTGTTTTTGGACTCAATCCGTTGCACATTAAACAAAAAAATAGCACCATTAATGAGGTAAGACTGGTTTGCATAGAGGGAAACCTCCCCAGGACATAACTTGTCCACTCTTCCTGAACGATCTGAAAGATCAGACCTTGTCTAATTGTCCCAAATACGGTCTCAGCTCCTCAGCTTCAGTCATAAGCCACATAACCTATGAAGAATGGCATGGTTCCGTCTGATAGAATTAAATAAGGACTGGAATGAATAAAATCTGTAAATTTTAATACGGGCTATACTTCCAATGGGTAAAAATTGCAATCCCATTTTGTACCCAAATTAGCCTGTATATTCTCTAGTTTCAGTTTGTTACTGATTTTAGTTCGGTGCGGTTTAAAAGGAACGCAGTAAAAAGATCGTCGACAAATGGCTCGAAAATACTTCGCGCCCAAACCATTTCATCGCAAAAAAATTAAACATAGCACGCAGTACAGTGGATTCTGTTGTTAAACGATATTTGTAGACGTTGACAGTTAAGCGAAAACAGAAAAGTGGAGCTAAAAGTGGAGCACATGATACAAATTTGGACAGGAAAATAGTGGGTACCATCGTAAAAAACCGGACTATGTCATCCAGAGATGTTGCTCGGAAATGTAATACCAACCAAACAATGGTACAAAGATCTAAAAAACGTAACGGTCTAAAAACAAAAAATACCAAAAGTTACTAAAAAGCAAAAAAAAAATCATAAAAACACGAGCCCGAAAGCTATACGAATTCATCGGCAACAAGAAAGCGTGCTTGGTCTTGGATGACGAAACTTATATCAAAGCCGACTTTACTACTCTTCCAGGTGCGCAGTTTTACAACTCGTTTGAAGCTGAGATTCTTCCGCAATCAACAACATCGATTGGGATGGAAAAATTCGGGTCAAAATATCTCGTTTGGCAGGCCATTTTCCAATGTGGACACAGAGTCTCATCGTTTATTACTACGGGAACAATTAACGGAGAAGTGTACATTATCGAGTGCCTAAAAAAACGGTTGATTCCTTTCTTAAACAAACACGAGGGTTCAACATTATTTTGGCCAGATTTAGCTTCAGCTCACTATGCTCATGCGACGTTGAGCTTTCTTGTTGCTAAAAATGTCGACTTTGTCCCAAAAGACATGAATCCACCCAATGTTCCACAGTGCCGTCCCATTGAAAGGTATTGGGCTTTGGTCAAAGCTAAATTGCGGAAAAGTGAGCAGTGTGCAAAGGACGTAAAAGATTTTAGTGCTAAATGGAAAAGAGCGTCCAAAAAGATCACGGATGTAACTGTCACCAACCTTATGAAGGACATTCGAAAGAAGTTGAGGAAAGATGGGGACCCAAATAATTTTTTTTATTTTTTGTAATTGTGAATGACTTTAATAAAAACAGGGTTTTAAAGGTAATAAAAAAAATTTACATGAATTATGGAAATATTTTTTTTTTTTAACTTTGAAGTTTCCAAATTTTATTCGTCTCAGTCCTAACTACCGCCACCACCAAATCATGGAATATTGTGATGTCAGAAAGTTGGGACTTATCGTTTTTGCGATGACAGCCAGAACACTTTTTGGGGCAGAAGTCATTTTTCTTCACGAGAAGGAGGAAGTCGACTAATCTAGTCGAAAAGGCGAACATTGCGTCTTTTTAACGAAGCTTAATATTTGGGGGTTCCTTGGACTAAACACTTCATATGGCATGGCTTATCACCGAGAGCGGATCTTATGCTTTGGTTGTTTGGCGAAATTAGTTTTCACCCAAAAATGTCACTACTTGTTTCACCAGACTTAAAAGAAAGGGTTTTCTAGGCTGCTTGCGAGCTTAGCATGTCAGGTTCTGCTCTTTATGCAATGATGATATCCTCTCCTTTCGATTTTCACATCACACCACCGTTTCCGAAATTTATTCAGAAAATTTCAAACACAAGTTTATTCATCTAAATCTAAATCTAAACAGGGAGCCAAATCAGGTGAATTCGGTGGCTGTTGGATGACATTTGTTGCGTTTTTCGTCAAAAAATTATGAATAATGATGGCACTGTGCGACGGCAAAAATTCATGATGCACTACACCGTTGTAATCCATGAAAACCGTGAGCATCGCCTTCTTTTTTGACTGAAAACGACGTGGTTTTTATGGTCTCGGCTCATTTGGTGAACGCCATTCACTTGCCTGATGTCTGGATTGCGTGTCGTACTCATAAACCCACGTCTCGTCTCCAGTAATGATCCGGATTCAGCCTCGCAAATCATCTCTTTTGTGTCGTCAACACGGTCTCTTTTTTTCATGAAATTGAGGCCTTTTGGCACCAACTTTGCTGCTACACGACGGAAACGCAAATCATTAACCAAAATGTCTTGGAGGGATCCATAGGCAATGTTCAAGTCCTCCGCTATCTCTCTGATGCTTAATTTGCAGTTATTGACCAACATTTCTTTTACTTGATCAATGTTTTCGTCTATTTTCGATGTCGATGGTCTGCCATCATCATCATCTGCGTTCATCATCTTCGATTGACTCACCACCACTTTTGAACCGCTCGCGCTCGTGCCACTGGTAAACGACCGTTTTCTTTAGAGAATCGTTGCAGAAACACTTTTCCAACATTTCCAACTTTCGCGCACCATTAAATCCGTTTTTTACGCAAAATGTAATACAAGTCCGTTGTTGCAAATTTAAATCCATTTCAAAAATTGTAAAAAATAGCCAACACACACACAGATAGATGTACTCTTGGCTACATAACTTTTGCAAATGTCAAGCTATGACGCTAGGATTTAGAGGGAATGTCAACAACAGATATACCAACTTAACAAAAAAACAGAACTGAAATCGGAACAATGGGAGCGCCACACGGTGGTGTCCCCCGGGCACTTTTTGATCAAGGTGATAGCCTGTTTTTTTCAACTTCCAGTCATCGTAGTATGCCTTAGTTTTAGTCACGCTATGGGGGTATATTAATTAGAAAGATCTTTGGATCTGATTTGTACGCAATCAAACTAGAACTGCACTACTGCATAGTTTTTTAAACTATACCGCGACACCACTTCCTTGTGTGGAGTTACAATAGATTTAGTATACGCGCTTAACTTGTTAGCTTGTTCTTGTAACCTACCCTGTATTAAGTGGTAATGCAAAAAATTTCTGATTTTCAGTCTGAAATAAGAAACTCTAGCTATTTTTTACAAATTAAGATTGAAACATTATTTTTTGATACCAAGAGGAAAGGGTCCTTTTTAGGAACACTTTTAACTTTAATATTAAAAGTAAAAATAATTAGTTATAATTCATTCATTAATTACATTATGTACTGCATTTCATTACTATCATTAAATTATTTTACTCGTAATATCGTATTTGCCAAACATTCAACAAATTGCAATATTAAAAATATCCATAACAATTACCATCGTTAATCTATTTTTTATTATATTTTGATTATCCAATTTCTAACTGTATAGCAGTTTTTTCATTCGAAGTAAAATTTAAAATTATTTTGTTTCATTAAAGAACTTTTGTTGTTGGATTGTATAAACTTCACTGTGTATATTTGGTAAACGGATGAGTTTAAAAGAAAACAACCGCCCGACTTAGGTAAACAAAATTATTTATTTTTAAAAGTTTTCGCAAAGTGCTTAATATGTTTTCTATTCTCTTCCATTCCCAATTATCGCCTCACACTTTTAACAAAAAACTAATAATCAATTTGCTTGCATGGTCCTTTGATCTTTTGCTTCATAAATTTCCAGACGTTTTCTATTGAATTGGCATCTGGAGACTGAGATGGACATTCTAACAGATTGAGGTCAGTTTCCATCTCTGAAGCCCTGATGAAGGTACGACTACGATGTTCCGCAACGTTGTCCTCTTGTAGGAGCCAATCCCAATTTTCACATCCGAGCAGTATTTCAGCGAATACCCACAACAGTGGTGAAGGTCATTAATTTTACATGCGCACTCTACGCACTTATAAGTGTGTTTAATTTTGGTCCAGTCCATAGCTTTGTAAGCCTTTTCTCTTGTGTGTTTTCGGTTAAAGCTTAAAGAAACAAAATTTTTCCGTGGTCTCCAAAAGAACAGCGAAATGTTTGCAAAATGAGAGCGGAAATTTATTTAACGGAGAGTTCAATCAGCTGCTTAAAACCCGAGTGACAAAGTGACAAGAGTCAAGCTTATAAAATGTATTACATCGATTATAATTTAAAAAAAATTTCAGTTGCTGTGCTGAACAAAAAATAAGAGAAATGTTAAAATTTCGCAAACAATTAATGTCTCGAACAATAAATTGTATCTAAAAAAAGAGTGGAGACTACTGCCTAGTATTCTAGTACGATTACACACATAAACATCATTTCACTACGGAACAGCATACTGCAAAGCGGTAAGTAAAGGATATGTTTTATAGAGGTATACAAATTCAATATGAAGTAAAACAGTTGAAGTTAGTGTTAATGTCTATGATATAATAGATAATTTTATGCCATTAGTGTTTAAATATGATATCGGACATAGCTCGAATGAAACGTAATCGTGAAGACCAATTTTCGACAAATTTATCGAGCAACTGGGGCCTTATATCACCATAAAAATCTAATTTATAATCTAAAGGAGTGAGATCACAGGATCTCGGCCAGTTCACAGGTTCATTACGCAAAGTTATGCTCTCAGCAAATGTATGGCATAGCATATTGCGCCATCTTTTTGAAACCAACGCCAATGTTATTCAACTGAGGAACGAAGAAGTCCGAAATAATGTTTCTATAGCGCTCTTCATTGACGGTAACATTCTGGCCGCATCGTCCTTAAAGAAATATGGGCCGATGATTCCAGTAGCCCACATAGCATACCAAACAGTGAGTTTTAATGGTTATAAGGGCGTCTCGACAAAAGCTTCTTTCGTTTTCTCCCCTCCAAATCCGGCAATCTTGCTTGTTTACATATCCATTTAATCTAATGGTTATGCGGTTTCAACTCTTGCACAAGTGATGGATATGCCATCACACAGATATTAGGCACCAAAACGGGCCCATCGCGATATCTGTGGAACCAATTGAATTCAAATGGCAAAAACTTAAACAATCGCTCTGGTGAAACACTCAATTTTTCTGCAAAAGCCAAGGAGGCCTTTGAGGTTCATGTCGTCAATTTCCTCTAAGTTTTCGAAAAAGTATTTTCCTAAAAATGTTCTTCGACTACGCGATATTGCCTCGCAATCACACAGTGTGTGTGTTATATGCTCAACAGCTTGCAGATCACCGCAGAATCAGCAAATGTCCGTATCTGACAATTTGAGTCCCTTTGCGTGCTGCCACAGGAACTAATGTCCTGTCAAGATTCTTATCACTGTCCCCAGCTTATCAATGTTTAATTTTATTAACTTTCTAGATCTTTTGCCGTCAGAAAGCTGTCAGAGCCTTGGATACCCTGTGTCCTTCAAGACTTGGCCGCCTTAGGTTGGTAGTCTTTGTGATTTTTTCCTCGATAGTGCCCCTCAATATGCAAAGGGATGGTTTGATATTGGCGGCACCCAGCACAGTCTTACCCAGTTCTGACTGCATAATGCCTTGAGCACTGTGCGACAGCCCAGAGTTGACGTTGGTTGATTCCATTGCCTAGATCTTTCCGTAAAATCTTCCACAAAGTGGATGGGCAAGCTCCAATTACTGTGCACGATGGCGAATCGACCCATTCGGATTCTCCTCAGCACTGCGCTCCACAACGGCAATAACTTCTTCTGTTCGCACTGTTTGTCGTCTTTGGGGATGCATATTATGCGTACCACTACCGTGTACGTGGCGCGAAAATGATTCATCGTGTTCCGAATAACTTGCTCAGATGGACGATTATGTCGACCGTACAATGCTACGTCCATTGTTTGGCGAACCGAACCATGGTTTTCAAAATAAGTTTGCACAATTTGAAAGCGTTATTCTGGCGTTAATCTATTCATCGTAAGATGGCAAAACGTACTAACCAGAAATCAACTTTCAACTGTCAAATTGACAATCTGTAGAAACAGTGTTGCCAGTTTAAAAAGCAAACATCTAAAAAAAAAACATCCTTTACAACGGAAATTTACGTTTACGCTTTCGTCGTGTTATTTTTGTATGGGATTTCTCGTTTCGCATCAACGCATAATTTTCGTAAAATTTTTTAAAAATTTTGAGAATACTGAAGATAGAAACCTTTTGCTTTTCTGAGGCTTACCCTGTTATTTTTTTTCTTCAAAAATTTTCAAACCGTGTGTCGTGTCATTTATGTGTTTTAAAAATTTAAATATTTTTGATTTCGTTATCGACATACGTAATTAAATACTTATCTTTAACTAACAAATACGAATCTAATACTTTTTATTTCAATTTGTTCAAGAATATAATTTTCACGATACAACCCAACAAGATCGGTGAAACGTTTAATTAAAAAATTTCCAAAATTGAAAAACAATTTTGGATTTAGTTTTTTTTTGGTATTAAATTTTGCATAATAATAAAATGTTTGAAATGCAAGTTTTCTTGTTATACTATATAAAAGCAAAGGCTATACGCAAACCTGTAACAATTACCCGCGCATTATAATCAAACTCTACAGTAGTTAATGTGGCCTAATGGGGGACACATCGACATACACATGATGCGCTTTAAAGTCTATGGATTACGACAGAGAAACATTGCGACACTGTGAAAGAACTGCATATCGCATCCATCGATTTAGTATGAGGTCTGATCACCTCTCTATATCTTATTGCACGCAAATAAAATCCAAAATTTTCGATTTCCGACCTTACTTCAGAATATCGTTATTCTTTTAACTGATATGGTAGCTGAGTGAATGAGAGAAAACTACACCACGAAAATTCCTAACTACCATATACTTCAAAATACTCCTTTCATCCACTGTAAGTTTCGTTTTCCCCCTGACGAGATTCCCTGCCGGTCCTGAATGTATGTATTTTGGCTCTTAAATCCCTTCGTTGTGCATTGAAGTATACTCTTTAATTTAGAGCACTAGTGGCTGATGTGCGAATTCAATTGAGGTAACTTAAATGGTAGTTTAAATATGGAAGTATGAGCCCTCCAGTTCATTTTTATTATCAATATTTAACCCCAGATATTTGAAAATAGAAAAGTAACTAATTGCGAAATAGATGTTTGAATTTTGAGTTTCTGCAATACGAGGAATATCGGTACCAAAATACATGTACTTGCAATCTGCGGCATGCATTATCGAAAGTCGGTAGTTTATAGAACATGACTATTTATCGCCAACAACTAATTTGTGATCACAAAACTAACTAATATCGGCAACTAAGAATAGTCCGGATGTATAAGAATAAGAGCAAGCAAACCCAGTTTTAGCCCATTTTAAGTCTTAACTAGATATAGTTTATAAATTATAGGAATAAGATTGGCCCAAGAACAGAACCCTGCGGAACACCGATTGGAATATTTGGGCACTCATTGAAACATCTCCCTATCTTTACCATTTGCTTTCTATCCTTAAGACATGACGCAAAACATCCAAAATAAGCCCCCTAAAGCCACATTTTCCAGACAAATTTTACGTAATAAATAGATCGACATCCAAGGTTTCAGTCTGCCAATTTCAAGACAACTTTTGGCTGGCATAACAGAACATACATAAACATGATTTTTTTTTTAATTTTATGAAATGAGCCAAGGGTTATTTTCCGTGTAAGAATCCGACCAATTTTTCTGCAGCAAGCTCTCACCCAGGTGATAAAAATGGATTTTTTTTGTTGTAGTATGTACTTACTGAATATTTTCGAGGTTCCCACTGTAAGAAGAGACAAGTCATAGAATGATCTGAAATTCGAAATTCGGATATTGAACTGATTAATGAAAGCTTAAAATTACTATCAAACCTAACAAATACATACATATTTGAGAAGAATCAGTAATCAGTAATTCTTCTCCATTTATACAAGATTCTAATCCATTAGTAGACATTAAAAATTGTAATGAAAAAATGAAATATCAAGACTCATGTCTCCCTATCCTTAAAGGAATAGAAATCTCATCCAGTAAAACATCTTTATTCCCATCGCGATGTCTATACTACAATAATTTACTTAGGTGGCTCAAAAGTTCGGAATGAACCTGGCATCAACTAACAAGCTTCTCCACATAGCCCAGTCTTTAGCTAACTGCCTCCAGGTGCTTGCTCTAAGGCGGCTTAGGTCGCCTTTTACTTGTGCGCGCCACCTAATCTGAGATCTTCCGGAGCATTAGTGCCCATTTTCTCTATATATCCTAGGCATCTCAGGCGACTGATGCGTAGTTTTCTAGCAAGGCCGATGTCACTGTACAGCTCGAATTCATTTCATTTTATTTCATTTCATTTTCATTTTGAAGCTTTAGTACAATAATATAAATTATAAAAGATATTACAAATTTATAAAGAGTTGATACATTTCGAGTGTTAAAATTGTTCACACGCGGTCACGGGAGCAAAAAGTTGTTAGACCGAAAAATGGGTTTTTTAGGTACCTGCTTCATTTTTAGGGATTAAAGAAAAATGCTTTATTGGTGCAGTGTTTTTGTTTTTTTATTGCTTCTCAGAAATATTCTCTATTTAATTAGTACTTTGTTGGATCTCCTCTTGCTTTTATTACAGCTGCACATCGGCGAGACATTAACTCAGATAAGGTTTTCCATGTGGAAGCAGGTAAGGTGTTCCAGGTCCGGATAAGTAAATTTTTAGGTTCATACTTATAATTTTGACTGTATGGCAAGGAGCATTGTCCTGTTGAAAAATGAATCTACAAGTGTCACCAAAGAGCTCCAGCACAGGGGGCTGTAATACATTTTTCAGAACCCTTAGGTAAACCTCTGTAGTGACTTTCGATTCTAAGAAGACCATTCTACCTTTTTCATCTC
Organism: Volucella zonaria; assembly: GCA_963966105.1. NCBI lineage: Eukaryota > Metazoa > Arthropoda > Insecta > Diptera > Syrphidae > Volucella > Volucella zonaria. The sequence goes on along the minus strand of OZ014532.1, from coordinate 158,768,763 downwards.
CAGAGAAGCATCCCCAGCCCATCGAACCTTCAGGTTTTGGGAGCATCCATTAGATACATTCAGAGCTCAGTCTTTCCTTTGATTCGCTTCGCGCAAGAATCCTCCCATCTCCAACATGCAGCTTAAACTTTGATTCATCGGAAAAGATAACATTGTTCCACATATCTTGAGTCCAATTAAGATGCTCTTGAAAATCCGACTTCAGTACTGGCTTGAGTGCTCTAAGTCCAGCTTTCGCGAGCCTTCTCGTGACGAAATTATTTTTCCTGTAGCTCGACACAGATCGTATTTAAGATGCACCGATGCCAACGTCTGTACAGCATCAAAAACCGATTTTCCACTGAGGTCGTCTTTTTTGGACTCCCTGAGACTTTCCTTCTGCTGGTAGTCCCGGTCTCAGGATATTTTGTTAAATTCCATGGCCCAGTTTGTTGAGCAACATTTAGTCTTCTAGAAATTGCACGCGTTGTAAAATTGAGATGTGACAGACACAGAATATTAGCTTTGCACTCCGAACTGATTTTTCCAATTTTTTTGTCACTAAATTACTTCGGACTGCTATCACGAATGCACCTCTTCTTCATAATAACATCGACTTTTATGCACTATTTGAACGACATTTTGCTACTTAGTGCAAAAAAACTCCGTAGTTCTCATAAATTCTAAGAACTGCGCCCAAAAAGGGTAATAAAGTGTTTGACCAACTTTTTTCGAACGGCACTGTATGTAAATAAAACTTAACATTCTTTAGTTTAGAAAAAGTAGTGGCCAATGTTGAGTTATAATAAAATTCACAATTACGAGGGGCGTTCAATATATTCTCGGTATAGATATGAAGGAAAATGCGAATTCAATTAAAATTTTTATTTTTCAATATAATCTCCCCTAACATCAATGCATTTGTTACATCTTGAGATAAGCTTTTTTAAACCCTCAAAAAAACAAATTTCCTCTTTCTCTGCAAAATACCCATTTATTGCCGACTTGAGTTCATCATCCGAAAATCTTTTTCCACGAAGACATTTTTTCAAATCCGGAAACAGGAAATAATCACTAGGGGCAAGATCTGGACTATAAGGTGGGTGTTGGATTTCTTCGAAACCACAATCTCGCGCAGCAGCCTTGGAAGCTCGCGCCGTGTGAACAGGAGCGTTGTCATGAAGAAGCAACACACCCGCTGCGAGTTTACCCCGTCTTTTCTTTTTAATTTCCTCCCGCAAATTATGCAAAGTGGAAGCGTAGGATGTGGCGTTGATGGTTTCACCTTTTTTTTTGAACTCAATGAGCAAGATTCCCTTTGAGTCCCAAAAAACTGTGGCCATGAGCTTTCGGGCAGACGGAGTGACTTTGAACTTCTTCGGGGGGTCTGTTCCTTTTTTATGCCACTGCATGGACTCTTGTTTGCTTTCAGGGTCATAGTGGTGGACCCATGTTTCGTCCCCAGTAACAATTCGATCCATAACACCGTCCGCGTTCTCACTACACATCTCCAAAAGCTCTCTACAGCATGCGATTCTCACTTTTTTCTGAGGCGCTGTGAGCATTCGTGGCACCCACCTTGCACTGACCTTCGAAAGGTTAAGATGGTCATGAAGAATGGTGTGAATGGTACCAATTGAAAGCTTGGTGATCTCTGCCATCATTTTCACCTTTATTCGGGCATCCTCAAGAACAAGTTTTTCGACTTCTTTGATGCTTTCTCCCGTACAAGCAGTAGCCGGGGCGCCGGAGCGGGGGTCGTCTTCAATGCTCTCTCTGCCTCTCTTGAACTCACTTGACCACTTTTGATAATGAAGGTGCGGAACCCTGGTAAACAGCCACCATCTCTTCATGAATAGTTTTTTGACTTTTTCCTTGCTTAGTGAGAAATTTAATTACAGCGCGATGCTCAATTTTCACCATCATCGCCTCAGTTGCCATTATGATTCTGTTTAACTAGAGATAAAACGCGAATTAATAATCACATTTATATGAAATTTTACATGAATGCACTAAAATAAATAAGTCAATTTATATATGCAACCACAGCTTCACCCCGATACCGAGAATATCTTGAACGCCCCTCGTATATTGGGTATATAACTTAATTCGTGCTGTTTTTTTTTTTTCAAAATTTACACGTTTATTTAAATAAAATCGTATTATTATTGCCCATCTGAAGCTATGACCTTTTTCCCATCTTTCTGAAAATTTGTGGATCCCATCCCAAAAGAACTGCGCCGGCTTGGCAGCCAAGAATGAATCAAGCCAATTTTTGATATTCTGCTCTGTTGTGAACCGTATTTCAGTGAGGGCGTTCTGCATCGACCGGAACAAATGGTAGACAAAAGGGGCAAGGTCTGGGCTATAAGGCGGGTGGGGTAAGACTTCCCATCCACTGTTTTCCAAATAGTTCTTAACCGGAATAGCAACGTGGGGGTGAGCGTTGTCATGATGGAAAATTATTGCCTCGTGTCTGGTCGCATATTCTGGGCGTTTTTCGGCCACTGCTCTCTTCAAATGGATTAATTGTGTTCGGTAGCGTTGTCCATTGATGGTTTCACCCGGTTTTAGTAGCTCATAATACAGCACACCCATCTGATCCCACCAAATACAGAGCATTACCTTCGCGCCATGGATATTCGACTTTGCCGTTGATTTGGCTGGTTGGCCGGGTTTCACATATGATTTTTTGCGCTTGCGGTTGTCGTAATGGATCCATTTTTCATCACCAGTAACAATCCGATGCAAAAACGACTTCCTTTTGTTTCGTTACAGCAGCATTTCGGACATGCAAAACCGCCTTTCGACGTCTCTCGGCTTGAGTTCATGTGGAACCCAATTTCCTTGCTTTTGAATATATCCAGCTGCTTTTAAACGCTTTGAAATGGCTGCTTGAGTGACACCCAAAGATTCTGGGAGCTGTTCTTGTGTTTGGCAACAATCTTCATAGAGTAATGCTTCCAGTTCTTCATCTTCAAACTTTTTTGGCTGCCCAGGACGTTCATCGTCTTCCAAGCCAAAATCACCACTTTTAAATCGTGCAAACCACTTTTGGCACGTTCGGTCAGCTAGCGCATGTTCACCATAAACTTCCACCAAAATACGATGACTTTCGGCAGTAGTTTTCTTCTTCATATTAAAGTAATGAAGAAGAACTCCCCGCAAAAACACTTTTTCAGGTACAAAGTTCGACATATTTGAGTGAAAAAACATTATTGTTGTTTACGCTTCAAATGAATGACATATACTGAAATGACGTACAATGACAGTAGCTTTCCAACGCATGTTCCAATGGAATAATAACAATGGAATAATACAAGTTGCGCCATGTCTTAGCAAACCGCATTAAGTTATAGACCCAATAGTAGTGTGGTAAAGTGCAAGATATAAATAAGAATCACAGCATTAACTTGCAAAAGAGAAAAAAAAAATCAAAAAACAAAAAGACTGCATTTAATTCTTACTCTTGCTATCTGATTTATTTCATTAAAGTCAAAATTAAACAGCCATTCTTTAACTCCTTTGTTGAATGAGAAGGATTTACTAATACTCGTACTTCGAAGTTCTAAGGGTAAACGATTAAACAGCCTAGGCGCGACTAAGGTGTAAAAATTAAAAAAATTATAAGTACAGGAGTGTGGGACAATAACTATAAGTGCGTATGTAGTTGAATTATAATTATCTAGATACCCTCTTCCTATGAAAAATATTTTTAGTACTTTGAAAAAGTAAAGATGCTTCGGTGGAAGAAATTTAGAAATGTAGAAAAGCGCGGTGTCTTTTTTTCCATATGATTCTCACAATATGTTTTTGCGAAATAATCAAAGGTTGTATCATATTGTCGTAAGTACCCCCCAATAAGTTAGACCATATTGTAATTTTGATTGGACTAGCATATAGTACACCGTCTCTAAAAAAATACGTGAGCAAAGAGGTCTTAGATGATAAAAGATGTGCGAAGTTCTTAACAGATACTTTTTCAGTAAGGAGGTATGTAAACTCCAGTTTGGTTTATTGTCAAAGAGTAAGCCCAGGTACTTAAAATCGGACACCGAATCAATGACAAAGCATTTGGACGAACAATTTGTATCATTATTACAATATACGAGTATGTTTTAGAGCTACATATTTGTCAATCTACATATATTACGAAATATTAGATAGGGAGAGTGTAGATAGATTGCTGGTAAGTTAAAAAACATTAACTTCATTTTATCGGTTATTGCTAGATTATGCATACCAAACCAATGCCGTAAGACTTCCAAGTCACGGTTGATGTCAGCAATCAAATCTGGGATAGAACGAGTTTCTTTACCCTTCCAGTCTTGATTAAAAATAGAATTGATAAAGATTAGGAATAATCGGGCTAGCACTGATCCCTGCTGGACACCAATATTTATGTCAAGGCAGTCACTGAAAGTGTCACCTTTCTTTACCAATTGCTTCCTATCTTTAAGATATGATGAAAACCAATTTAGCATAAACCCTCTAAAACCTGTTGTTCTAATTTGCTTAATAAAAGTTTATGACCCACAGTATGAAAAGCTTTAGTAACATCTATGAACAGTGAAGCCGTTACCTTTTTGTTATCTAAGCTATCATAGACTTGGGTACAGTAGCTTAAAAGCGCGTCCTCCGTCGATTTACCAGCTCTAAAGCCATACTGATGAATACTTAGAAATTAAGTTTTCTCCAAGAAGATTGGCCGGAAGATTGTAATGTTTAATCTCCTTTTTTGAAAATAATCGTATAATTCATCATTTAATCTTCTCCTCCAAAGCACGTCAACGCAAACAGCACCGAATATTTTTCGGCGGGTTCTTCTCTCAAAACGACTGAGGATATCTTCATACGCTTTCGATGTTTCAATGCCATAAAATAGAAATGGGACGATCAAGCTCTTATATAGAGTCTCCTCAGTTTTTTTTTGGATAGGGCCTTACTACGAGTACTTACGATTTGCAAGAGTGATTCCTCGTTTTATTTCTGCTGAGATTTTGTTTGTTGGAAGAACTATACCTGAGCCAAGGTAGACAAAGTCGCTTACCTAGAAATTATAGTGGTCGACTGTGACGTTCTGTCCTATTCGTCGATGTTGCGTGTTCCTTCTTGTTGACAGCATATACTTGGTTTTGCCCTCATTTACCGACAAACTTTCGACAAATTGTGCCTCCAATATTCGCCTGTGAGTTCAGCAAAATTCTTTCAAGTACGATGTTAAAGTAGTCACACGTCAGCGCGTCACCTGTGCATTAACTTCAAAAGCGGAAGGATTCGGAGTTCAATAGCAGCAGCGCCCGAAAGACATTATTTTTTCTGCAGGCAACTAAAATCACGTAAGATTACTGGTTGCGTAGAACACAACAACAAGTCCAATTACACTAATAATTTAGTCTCCCCATTAAATGTTGAATGCCACCCATGGAGCGAAATAACCACTAAGCCCAAAAATCGTTCTTTCTCTCTCTGTCCCATTTTCCTAAAAACTTAACGCGTGTTCAGGCACTTTAATTGTTGTCATCCCCACTTGAGTGTTAAGTTATTAAATGGATGGCGGGTATCGATTCGGGTTTCTTAAGTTTCTCTCCAAAATCCTTTTTATAGCTGTATGGTACAAGGTGGCGTAAAATTAATCACCCTATCGGAAGATGGTATAATTTTTGCAAATGGCGTCGTACGTCAATCATGTTTGACAATTGTGAACTAGACAGCTGCAGTATACAAACAGATAAGCAATGGAGCGCTATACTCCGCAAGAGCGCGGAATAATTGTGTCGATGTTTTTGACTAATAATAATCGGTTGGAGGTCTTAGTGCAGCATGAATTTTGACGTCGATTTCCTAATCGTGTCGCGCCAACTGGGCAAACATTCTGGCGCTTAGCTACTCGACTCGAACAAAGTGTAACCACAGGAGATCATGCAGGCAGTGGGCGCCACCGGACTGGCCGTTCGGCCGAGAGTATCGCGGCTGTGGCTGCCGATGTCGCTGAGAACGATGAAACATCAACTACACCACGGGCCACGCAATTGGATATCACCAGTCGGACCCAACAGCGAATGTTAGTGAAAGACTTACACATGTTCCCATACAAAGTGCAAACAGTGCATCAGTTAATGCCTCCTGACCGTCAGTCGTATGTGAATTACTTTAAAGCCATTCTCAATCTCAACAACGAAGAGGACGATTTTGTGTCGAAAATCATCATGAGGGATGAGGCGCATTTCCACTTCAAAAAGCAAAATCTTCATTTCTGGGGCACGAAGAGACATTACATCCACGCAAAGCCACTGTGTGGTGCAGCATTTACGCGGGAGGAGTGATTAGGTCGTATATTTTTGAGGACGCCATCGGCAATACAGTCACTGTTACTGACGAACGCTACAGGGCCATGATGAATGACTCCTTACTGCCGGAATTGGATGAGCAAGGCTTGGTGAACATGTGGTTTCAATAAGACGGCGCAACCGCACACACATCACGAACCACAATGTATATTGTGAAGGAAGCGTTTCCTGGTCGCGTAATTTCCCGTTTTGAGGATTAGGCATGGCAAGATCGCCCGATTTAACCATCCCAGACTTCTTTCTTTGGGGTTACTTGAAGTCACGGGTTTATGTCAACAAGCCTCAGACAATCGCAACCCTTAAGGAGAATATTCGACAGGAATGCGAACAGTTATCACCGGAAATCTTGCGGAAAGTCATGGAAAATGCGATAAAACGGGCACAAATGTGTATCAACTTTGTCGGCAACCACTTGGCGGAAATCATCTTTTCGACTTAACAGGAACAATTGTAAAGGTCCAAATAAAGATTTCACTCAAAATCATTTCTTTTTATTCAGTAAAAAGGTTATTCAAAAACAAAATTAAATGATTAATTTTGCGCCACCTTGCATATCCATATTAAATTTTCTCCTTTCATTACCGTGAATGTATATCCGACTTTCCTTCTGCGGTAGTCTCCAGAGTTGAGAACAGACTTTGGGAAGTCTCTATGGATGTTAATCCGCTTCAGGCTTATCTTAGGTGCCAAAGTGCCTGAATATAATTTCTCCTCATTTAGTTCCTTTTAACGACAAGCAGGTGAGCGAACAAAAGCCACACGGCGGTTGAAAATGAAAGTGAAACTATAAATTTGAAGTAAAGGTGGGCGGTTAGTATATCGAGGTTCAACCCTACTTATAAGCCTATTGCGGTTCAATCTAGTAAGGACCTTCCAAACGGCAAAATCCAAGAAAGTATACCGTTGGGGCTGCTATATACTGATTACGTAGCCCTTCTAGTAGTCGATAAATGCTTGCAGCAAAGCCTTTCTTAACGTAGGATATGTTGGGCGAAATATTTAACCAACTAACTATACGTAAGATATAAGACATAACTGAAAAGATGGAACAATAGAGAACGCAGTCATCCATAAGATGCAATGTGGGTGGAAGATATGGTAATCTATATTGCTGTTCCATTTGATTTAAGGTGACACAATAGATCCAACGCATAATACATATATAAAATAGTTTTTAGACCTGCAAAGATGTATGCTTCCATACCCTGGAAATTTATACAAACAGATAGCAATGATAGTTTTTCCAATTGTTAAGTTTCAGCAACTGTCAAGGTTACCAATAACATCCAGCTGTCCAAATATTTAGTAGAGTTTCCCATTTCATCATGCATCTTTCTGCGCTTGCCGAACGTGCGGAAATTATTAAAAAAATATTATCGAAATTCCGTTTCAGTTGTAAATACGCAATGTGAATTTCGTCGTGAGGTCGGTCGTCATCATGGCTTCAGTGAGCAGGCAATTCGTCACACCATGGAAATTTTTAGCGTGAGTACACTCTTTTGAATCTTAAGCCGCCAACCAGAGAGAAATTCGTGCGAAATGAAGAAGTAGACTCAGAAATGTCGATCCAGCGCCGATCAGCTGAATTGCGCATAGCCAGAATGTCAACCCGGCTTATTTTGTAGTTGGATTTGGACCTACATTCGTATAAGATTGTGCTGACGCAAGAATTGAAGCCGTACGACCATGTACAACGCCGTAAGTTAGCTAATTGGGCTCTGGAGATGTTGGCTGGAAATGCGAATTTTGGCCAAAAAATCATCTTCTCGGACGAAGTCCATTTTTGGTCAGTGGCTATGTCAACAAACAAAACTGCCGTTATTGTAGAAAATACAATCCACAAGTGTTCGGCCAAGAATCAGTGCATCTACAAAGATTGACTGTTTGGTACGGTTTATGGCATGGCGTCGTCATCGGATCTTATTTCTTTCGAAATGAGGAAGGTTACACCGTTACCGTCAATGTTCTCAGGTATAAAGCGATGTTAACCGACTTTCTGTGGTCAGAGCTCGACACCATCGATATATCTAACCTATGGTTCCAACAAGACGGCGCTACATGCCATATAAGCGAAGCAACGCTCCAAGTTGGGAAGAAAAAATTTTGGGACTGGGTCAAACGACTACACGATTACTTTCTCTAGGGTTTGGGCAACATTCAACACGCTATTGCCGGAATAACGCCACACATATTGGACCGAGTCATCAAAAATTGGACCGACGAAGCCGAGGCGCCCATTTGAATGATGTGCTATTCCACACATAATGGCAAGAACGTAGCTTCAAAACAAAGCCAAAATTAAGTTTATATCTCACGCCGTTCTCTTTTTATTAAAATTTGTTTTCCTATCGTTCTCATCTTGTCACCCTTTATATACTGGTGGGGTGAAAAGTAACCTCCTTAGGAATGAAAAAAAAAATTTTTTTAAATGTTTTGTTTTATTTTATTCAATATAGTCCCCTGTTAGTTTGATACACTTATTCCAGCGATTTTCCAACTTCTTGATCCCGTCCGAAAAGTAATTTTTCGAAAGGTCTGCAAAATACTCCTCCGTGGCGTCGATGATTTCCTCGCGTGAGCTGAATTTTTTATTGATGAGCCATCTTTTAAGGTTTGGGAAGAGATAATAGTCCGAGGGAGCCTAATCGGGTGAATACGGTGGATGCGACAGCAATTGGAGCCGTAGGTCATTGATTTTAGCCGTGGTTGCGATGCTCTTGTGCGCCGGCGCATTGTCTTGCAAAAACAAAATTTTTTTTCGCTTCATGTGAGGCCGTTAGGCAGCGATTTCGGCCTTCAATCGCTCCAATAATGCACAGTAATACTCGCTGTTGATGATTTTTCCTTTTTCGAGGTAGTCCACGAAGAGTATGCCATGACAATCCCAGAAAACCGACGCCATAACCTTTCCGACCCATGCATGAGCATGCGCGGCACCCAGCGGCAGGATAACTTTTTCATATGCAGAATATTGCCCAAAATATGGCATGGCCGCTTAGTATTAATCTTTGTGGTATCTGTTAGCTGGAGCACCTTCACTTTCCGGTCAGCCAACACCATTTCATGTATATTTTTGACATGGTCCTCTGTAACCGCATCAGGGAGCCTACCGCTGCGGACTTGATCAGTAGTGGAGTTGCGGCCACCACGAAACTCTCAAAACCAATATTTGACGGTGTAATCTGACAGAGCGTTAGCCCCACTTTCCTTTTGTTTCCTTTGCCGTTTGACTCTCAAAAAATAATGTTATATGAGAGAACGAAAATCGTTTTTGTCCATACTCAACATGATGCTAAGCACGTTAACAACAATCAGCTGTCAAAACAAAACTAAAGACAGTATCGCACTGAGACTTGGCATGTCAAACTTTTTTGCAGTAGCAGCGCATTCTGGCGGTCAAGGAGGTTACTTTTCACCCCACCCTATTGTATACAAAAACAAATGCGCATATAGAGAAGTTACGATGCTTGATAAAATGACAATAATAGCAGCACAGTAACACCGAGAGAGGTGGCTTTTGGCAAACCAGATATGGAGTAACACAAGTACTGGATTTCTAAGACTCAAAAAGAAGGCAAATTAGGCCACCCAAAACATGGAACAACACCATAGAGTAGGGCTTGTGGGCAGGCCATAAACAACTTCAGGGTGAAAAAGAAGATGCTAACTTGATTGCAAAAACTGCTTTGGTCGCATTTTTGATTATGTGGCGATCTGCATAACTGCATAATGCAGTTAATAAGGGCCACCATTGGGAGGTAAGGCAAGCGCTACGCTACGAACGTTATTGTTGCACTGTTGGACCAATCCAAGTTACATATACATAAACAGTCAGCAGTTTACCTATTAATCGCCACCTATATCCCTTGTCCTCATTAAACTTAATAAAAAAAATATTGCTGCTTGGCATTCTATGACGTTCCTTGGAGATTTTTGTTCAAAATAAATCCAGATATCCTACAACATTAAAACGCGAAAAAGAGTCTCATCACTAGGTTAAGTAGGGAGATTTGCCTACCTATAGCTTAAACCTAAATCAAATTTGGTGTACATACTACTTTGTCTTAAGTTACACCTTAGAAAACCCAGAAAAGAAAAGGGTAGACTAATGCGAAATGAATTTGTTCCTAGTATAGCGTTATTTTTGTATATAAACATGCTTACATATATACCAATTTTTTTGTTGGTCATAATTTCTCAATTAAAATTATTCGCCTGAAAACTGTAAAACAATCCCAACAACATTTCATGATGTTTTATGTACATCGTTCGTTCGGAGAAGAAATCAATTTCCTTTAATTTAAAAATTCAAATGCACTTCACTTCTTTTATCTTAATGTAAATTAAAAAAATTCCTCTGATATTAGAAAAAGGAATTAACGAAAGGGGTGAAGGCAAGAACAAAAAAAAAATAAGAAAAAAAAAACAACTTCAATTTATTCTAACAAACATTTTCTTTTAATGGACTTTTTTCGATTATTTTTTTATTGGATGAGAAAAAGAAAGAATTTTCCTCCCTTTTGGAGTCTCTTCTTTTTCCCAATTTTTTTGTGTTTTATTTTTATTTTTTTTTTTGCTTTTCCTTGATGGGTTTTAACGTTCTTATACAGTAACCCTTTCGATTTTTTTATAATTAAAGGGGGTTGTGATTTGGCATTGTGTAAGTAAATAAATTAAAAGTATATACAGGCCTTACAATGAAAGTACATATCTATACAAATTTATGTAAAAATACTGATAAAAATCTGAAACTGTATCAACGATAAAAAAAAAGCTCCTTTTTTTTTTTAAAGTAAAAACAAAAACTCATTGGTACAGCTTACACATTGTAAGTAAAATTACTTTTTGGTTTTATTGAAAAATACTCGTATACAACACATCAATTTTTTTTCAATGAGGGGGTATCTTTCAAGTATCTACTTTTTATACAATACTCTAAAATAAATTAAACTAAATAAAACTGAAGAGATTAATAAGAAATACTCGTAGGAGATACTGAGGGAATTTGAAATATCTCACAGCTGAATCCCACGTAGAACTGACGACGAGTTTGGTTCTAACTACAATGAAACGTTAATTTAATATTAGTTTCAAGTATTAACAAAATAACTCTTTATTATAACAATAAGGATATAGTCTTCAAATTTAAGTGTGTATTGCAAGCGCGCGGTTGATCGTGGTACAGCTTCACCTCTTCCTTTCTTGAGTCTCGTTTATGTATATACACGCTAGCGATGACATTTAGTTGGAATGTAGCTTTTTGCTGTAAATTTCGCTGAAAGAGAAAAAATGATGATTGTTTGTAGGTGTTGCCACTTCAATATTCTGTGAAGGAGATGCCACAGTACTCCCCCTCTAGAAGTTGAGTCATTTGCGAGGCTTGCCTGAAAAGATAGCGGCACTTGTCAATAAAAGCTAGTGAGTGCTAGTTGTGCATCTTTTGACAGTTACTTACCGAAGTTTCAGTCATTTTGGAAGCGCTGTTTTTAGTTGACAGTAGAAGTCCTACTACACGGGTAGACTTATGCACGCGTTATACGTGTAATTATCTTCACGTGTGTAAACACGTTTATTTGGTATAGCACGTGTATTTATGAGTATATATAAATATACACGTGTATATGTATGTAATTATATTTTTAATTTTTATGAAATTCTTTTGATACCAATTTTGATTGTTTAGAAATAGAACACAAACTTCATTTTATTTGGTAGTTTGTGACAAATTATTTTATTTTATAAATCAAACAAAAAATTAAATTCATTCTTAAGTAAAGTATGTGTATGGTCTTATTTTAAAAACACTTTCTATATTGATAAAGAAATACCAACAAATCTACATTATCAGGGAGCAATGAAGATCTTTTAGATGTGACAATATTTCCACCCGTGGAAAAACAGCGTTCTGAGCTAACAGATGTAGCTGGTATAGACAAATATTTTCTTGCTATAATTGCGATAGCCGGAAATTTATCATGTCTATTTTTCCACCATTCATATGGATCTAGGTCAAACTTCAATTGAGGTTCAGCTAAATAAATGTCCAGTTGATGTTAGATAGTCTTTCGCTTACTTCCATGCGTGTTATAAAGAAACTCTAAGTCACTTGTAAAATTCATAATGGACCCAGTTTCTGTTTCCGAATTATTCTCGGAAGGTAAATATGATGTCATGAGCTGCTTGACTTTATTTCTTATAGACATTTTTTCATCAACACTCTCCTGCTTTAGGTCTTTATATCGTGGGTCAAGAAAAGATGATAATTGCCTTGCAAAAACATCAGTTGTGTTACTCTGATTTAAATCAAATCTATTTCGTATATCATTACGTAAACTGATTTTGAACGATGTAATCATGTCTGAGTCGCTTGTGGAAAAATTCATATGTTGCTCCATCATTTTTAGCATAAGAGGTCGCACCATGGATGTAGACGAATTTGCATTGTTGAGAATCTTTGTAAGCGCTTGAATAGGCCGCAAAATTTTTCCAAATTCTTCCATCAATGCCCATTCTTGTTCTAAAATTTCCAACTTTGTATGGATAGCTGAGGAAGTGACTGTACGATCTGTCAATACATTTATCACTGGACTCCGGTTTTGTGTAAGAGGCTGAAGCATAAAAAAGATTGATTTCCACCGAGTGTTGCATGATTGTAAAAGGGATTGTGCTGGTAGACCCAATTGTTTCTGCTTTTCTTGCAAAGCATATTTCGCAACGGTGGAATGTTTAAAATGGCAAACTAATTTACTGGCTTTCTCAATTATTTTTTTTATATTTTCAGAAGACATGGATGTCCTTACTGTCAACTGAAGACTGTGTACTGCGCATGTCAAACCGACATTCTGCTCTACTTGCCTTATAGATTCCATAGCTTTAACCACATTTGCAGCGTTGTCTGTGAGTACTGCTGTGACTTTTTCATTAAGTCCCCAATCGAGAAAAATGCCTTCCATTTTGTTCATGAGATTTTCTGCATTGTGACGTGTATCAATTTCACTTGTCTCAAGTGCAAAAGACTGAGGTACCCAATCTTCATCTATGAAATGTGCCGTCATTGTCATATATGATTCTTGCGTGGCAGACGTCCAACAATCGGACGTGCAAGAAACTTCATTAATGCTACCAATTTTGTCCTTTATTACTGTTTCAACTTCCTGTTTAAGTGATTGCAGTCGTTTTTTTATTGCCTCTTCTCTCAACGGTTTATAGTTCGGTTCAACAACAGTCGTGAATTGGAGAAAACCCGGGTTTGAACAGAAAGAAATTGGAATTTGGTTTAACGCAATCATTTTAGCTAGGGCCTGGTGGATCTCTTCCATCCTATCCGGCGAACATGGTCGGGCATTGCTAACTTCTTGGGCTTTCCTTTTGTGTATTCTGCGTTTTTTGAAAGAGGACGGTCCAGGAGTGCTATCATCGTTGGTTTCAGTTCTTGATGAATCTCTATCCATCATGCTGTAATTTGAATCACAAAAATCACAAAAAACGTTAAAGTGTTAATCTATTTTTATTCACTTGATTTGAGTAGAAACCGGATTTTCTCTATTTATGTTTGTTTGAATTGCATGAGTTCCTTGCAAATGCCGTCCTAATGACCCTGTCGTACCACCACGACAGGAGAAAGAATTGTTCCTGTCCTCACTGCACAAATCACAGAAGGCTATATCACCTTCTCGATGTGCATATTGCCATACCCAACTCTTTGGTTTCATTTTATCACTTTAACAATTTTAATTACCAAAAGATATACTTATCAGCCTTTCGAGATCAACACTCAAGTAATACTGATAAGAAGCTCTTCGTCATCAATTCATAAACCGGTTTAATGATTAAACTTTAATCTCAATAAAACATACAATAGAAAAATAAACTATGGCTTGAACAGAAATAACTGTTTCGGCAAGTATTCGTAACATCCAATAATCGAAAAAACGTCGTGTTGTCCGAGTAATTACATGTGTTATTTTATTTACACGCATATTAAAAAAGAACACGGGTATTTAAATGTTCACGTGTAAAAGTTTCTTACTAACCGTGTACACTTGACACGAATACACGTGTAATTACATACACGCTTTAAATCGAGAGCCCTAGTTGACAGTCGTTTGAATGAGTCGATGTGAGTGTTTTTTTGTGAAAATGGGAAAAATTGAGTATCGAGCTGTTATCAAATTCTTGTTTTTGAAAGGCAATACGCCTACGCAAATCAAAAATGAGTTTGACTCTGTGGAAAGGGATTCTGTACCATCATTTAGCATAATGAAATTTTGGGCAGCTGAATATAAACGTGGCCGTAAGAGCTTGGGAGATGATGGTGTTAGACGACCGCCGAATTAAAGTGAAAGAGATAGTAGAGGTTATGAAAATGTCCAAAGAACGTGTTTGTTACATATTAAATCAAGATTTAGGCATGAGAAAGCTGTCCGCGCGTTGGGTGCCGCGTTTGCTTTCGTTAGACCAAATACGTGTTCGAATGAACATTTTCAACACTCTGTTGGCGCAGTTTAGGCGAAATAAACCGTACGATTAATTATTGTAGATAAAACTTGGATACACCATTATACGCTCGAAACAAAAATTTAGTCAAATAAGTGGACTGCAAAGGGCGAGCCGGCTCCAAAAAAAGCAAAAACTGTTTTTTTCGGCTGGCGACTGTTTTTTGGGATAATCTTAATCGATTATCTCCAAAAAGGAAAAACCATTACAGGAGCATACTACGCATCATTACTTGGCAAGCTGAAGGCAGAAATTGCGGAAAAACGGTCACATTTGCAGAAGAAGAAAATCCTGTTTCACCAAGACAACGCGCCGTCTCACACCTCAGCGGTTGCCATGTCGAAAATTCATGAATTAGGGTTTGAGCTTGACCATCCGCCTTACTCACCAGATCTAGCCTCAAGCGACTCCTTTTTGTTCCCTCATCTAAAAACTGCGCTCGGAGGACAGAGATTTTCATCAAATGAGGAGGCAATCACCTTCGTGAACAATTATTTTGCAGAGAAAAACGCCAAGTACTATTTGGACGGGTTAGATAGATGGGAACATCGCTGGGAAAAGTGTGTAGAGTTACTAGGAGACTATGTAGAAAAATAAAAAAAAAATTTGAGAAAAAATGTCTTGTATCATTCGGAAACTTTTCAGACAACCCTCGTATATCAGTTTGGTATAACGATTCAACGACCACATCGTGTTTTTATCGTTGTTGTTGGCAATTGTTTAATGGATGGATGATTTTCGTGAAGTTCTTTTGCAATAAATGCCGGCTTAAGCCTGTCCACGGAGATATTTTTCGATCGTCCTCGAGCATTTAATTTGAAAAACTTGTCACGTTTGACCAATATCGCATAAGCTCCATCGAAAGGAGCTGTCAACGGGCTTTTAACTTTTTCACATCGTACGAATGCATGGCTGCAGGTTTGGAGATCAGGATGAACGTGGCTCAACGTGGACATCGATCTCTTTAAATTTTTCATGAATTCGGATTCGGTTGGGCTGACTGGTTTGGTATGGAAGAACTCACCGGGAAGCGTGAGTTTTTCTCCGTGGATCATCTCGGTTGGCGTATAATTTATTCCATTTTTCACCGTCGCACGCAATCCCAAAAGAATGATCGGTAAGAAACTGCGCCAGTTCTCGTTTGCATAGCATTTTATTGACGTTTTGAGTGTTCTGTGCCATCGCTCAATCATCCCGTTGGCCTGTGGATGGTAAGGAGTTGTTTTAAAATTATTAATACCTAAGAACTTTGTTAGCTCCTTAAATATATTGGACTCGAACTGTCGCCCTAAGTCACTCGAAATACGTCGTGGTATACCAAAGCGTGAGATCCAGGTGTTGATGAATTCTCTGGCCAGGGTTTCAGCTATGATGCCTGCTAAAGGTACAGCTTCAGTCCATCTCAAAAAACGGTCGATCATGGTCAAACAGTACCGATTTCCTCTGGAAGGTGGTAGAGGGTCGACTATATCGATGTTCACATGCTCAAATCGCTCCGCTGGGTCGTTATAGAATTCTAACTCGGTTTTGGTACGACGTTGGATTTTCGATTTCTGCCAAGGTCTGTATTGTCTGACGAATTGAGTAATAATCTGCGGCATTCTAGGCCAAACGAATCTCTCTTTAATGAGTGCGATGGTCGCCTTTACATCTGGATGGGAGATTCTGTGAAGTTTTTCGATAGCTCGGTGGCGAAAGGTTTTAGGCACGAAAGGTCGGATGATGTCCAAAGAAGTGTCGCAGTAAAGAGATACGGTTGAGCTGGGAATAGGAAACAATTTGATATTAAGAGAAGTTTCGTTATTATTACCTTGTTCCAAATATGTTTGCAGTTCGGTATCCTTCAGTTACTCTTGTGCCATCTCCTCAAAATTGATTTCCTTTGTTGAAATTCGTTGAATACGGGACAACCAGTCGGCAATAGTGTTGTGTTCCCCTTTTATGTGCCGTAAGTCGGTGTAAAACTGCCCGATATAGTCCAGCATGCGTTGTTGAGTTTTTATTGGAAAGCAAAAGTTATAGGCTTGTGGCCGTCAGGATTATAAATCGCCTTCCCTCCACAAAATGTCTGAAGAATTCTTTTACCAAGTAGATAGCAAGAAGCTCGCGGTCATACGTGCTGTATCCTATCCGTGACTTCATCAGTTTCTTAGAACAGAAACCTAATGGTTGAAATTCCTTATTAATCATTTGATTTAAAAGGGCACCCACTGCAAAGTCGGAGGCGTCCGTGTACAGAACCAACTCGGCGTTGGGTGCGGGATGATGTAGAAGGGTTGCATCTGCTAGTTCTTGCTTATAATTATCGCAGGCTTGTTCTGATTTTTTATCCCAGCAGATCGCAGTGGTGTCATTCTTTTTATTTCCAACGATGAGATTCTGCAATAGCATCTGGTTTTTTATTGCGTGAGGAATGAACTTCCTGTAAAAATTTATGATTCCTTAAAACTTTTTTAGTTCCTTCAATTTTTTCGTTTGTTGGCCTTTTGCCTTTTTCGTTGACCAGATGTCCCAGGAAAGTGACTTCACTTTTGCCAAACACACATTTCGAGACCTTTACCTTCAAGTTGTTCTTGTCCAATATTTGGAAAACTCGACGTAGATCTCTTTCATGCTCCTCAATGTTTGCAGAGACCACAAGAAGATCGTCGACATATGGAAAACAGCAATCAGACAAATCTTTAAGAACCGAATTGATATGGCATTGGAACGTTTGGGCGGCGTTCTTGAGTCCATCGGGCATGAAAAGAAACTCGAAAAGTCCAAACGGTGTTATGATGGCGGTCTTCTGGATAATCACTTTCTCATACGGGGATCTGGTAATAAGCACTTCGGAGGTTGAAAAAATTTTCTTACCGTGCAGCATGTGAAGGAAATCGTGCAAAAAGGTCAATGGATGCCGGTCAGGTAGAGTATCAGCATTTAAAGCTCGGTAGTCTCCGTAGCAACGCCATTCTCCATTAGACTTCATCACCATGTGCAATGGGGAGGCCTAGGCTCTCTTGGATGGTCTGTAGATGCCGTTTTCTACCAATTTGAAGAATTCTGAACGAGCTACTTCAAGCTTGTCTGGTGGCAGTCTTCGTGGACGGGAGTAGACGGGAGGTCCCGTAGTCACAATATGGTGGGAGACTTCTATTGCCGTGGGCTTCCTCATTGCGTCGAATTGCGTGATGTTCTTGAATTCGTCTAAAAGAGATTCGAACGTACCATTAACTTGAAATGTATGTATTTTTACTCTACCTGATTTGCACATGTTCCCCGATGTTTCCAGTTTCGTGTTCCTATCTATTAATTTGTGCTTACAAACGTCTATAAGCAGACCGTACTGCGTAAGGAAATCTACGCCTATAATAGGAGATTGCACTTGAGCAACAATGAAATCCCAAGAAAATTTTCTGTGAAGGCCAAGGTCTAATATGAGGTGTTGTGTACCGTACGTTTTTATTTCACTTCCATTTGCGGTATACAGTTTAGATGAGTGCGGAGATTTGCAATTGTCACCTCATTGTGGTGGGATAACCAAAAACATCAGCACCGGAATCAATAAGGAACTTTTTAGTGGATTTGTTATCTTTAATAAACAGACGAGCGATTTGTAAGCCACTATCATTTGTTTCGACTAACATCTCAAACGATGGCCTTAGTGGTTTTCTGTTGCTGACTGTAAAGAAAAGAACATGGTGGGCGGCAATTCCGAGCAGCTTCTGCAAATCGTCTGTGGAACCAACATTACCTGGTACCGTTTTTGCTGTTATTTCGTCGTACTGGAGTTTGTTCACTATTGCGGCTTCTACTGCGAGCACGGGGAGTGTAGCGATGACTTTCATGAAGAAGTTGTTGCAGTTGACGATCGATTTGTTCAATTCGATGCTCCATGGATAATTTTGATGAGGAAGGGGCGGATTTTGTGACCATGTCAATTTGGTGATTGTCACTTACCTCGAGTATTTTATCTGCGAGAATAGCTTTTCCCTTTAAATCGGCAGTGGATGCTTGAAGAATCGCTCGCGCATGTGAGGGTAGCTGATTGAGCCACAAATTGTGTAAAAACTCGTCTGTCAAATGTGTCCAACCTAACAAGCGCATTTCGTTAACCAGTTGCGTTGACTTTTTGTCTCCCAGCTCAATGTCCGATAGCAAGCGTCTGATTTTCTGCTGTTCCGATGCACCAAATCTCTCAAGCAAAACCTTTTTAAAGTTTTCGAACTTACCAGATTCTGGTGGGTTGAGAACAGCGTCCGTAACCTGAGTTAAATTTCTGGTCTCGATGGCTGCTACCATAGTATTGAACTTCGACACATCTGAGTTTACTCCAGCGTTGGAAAATTGTGCTTCAACCGGTGCGAACCAAATTTGTGGATTTTCTTCCCAAAATGGGGGCACTTTGACTGAAACACGGTTGCCTGTAGGAGTTTCGATTGGATTATCGGCTACCGATTCTGTACCATATATAATAGTCGAAGAGTCATCTTCATTTCCCATTGCAGATACGTTATAGAATTTTTTTCTACCGATGCAGCTATTGGTTAACCGCTCATGCAACCACAGATATCCGGCTATTTTTTTTTTGCTCCGTTAAAAATGAATTTTGTTCTTTATCAAGCGTTCGGGGTCACCAATGTAGAACTGACGACGAGTTTGGTTCTAACTAAAATGAAACAATAATTTAATATTGTTTTCAAGTATTAGCAAAATAAAAGAAAATTGTCAAACGGCGCAGCGTTTTATAGCAAGATCTTGTTAGTCAATAATAGAGGCTATAAAGTCTTAGCAAATCGATGGTATTGGTCGCAGTATGACACGTAGCTGGAGCCAAAAGCAGACAATCGCTGAACATCTTCTGTATTGGTCACCGTTGAAACCAGACCTGATGCGACCAACGTATAAACCACACCATTCAGTATATGTTTGTTGATGTGACTTAAGTGTTACTTCCGGATTATTCTCACTCCAAATACGGGAATTTTGCCTATTGACGTATCTGTTGAGCTCAATATGGACGACATCGCTGGACATAATTTTCCCATGACCGTATTCCCTCCCATGACACAAATTGAATCTGGTAAGAGATTTGGCTAAGATTTTTTCGGAAAATGTTCCAAATTGTGGATGGACAAACCCCTTGCTCTTCTGCATTCCTAGTAACTGGAAAATTTAGGCTTCTATTAACTCTGGTGGCTCCAAATGCGGTGATATTGTCTTCGAAACGCACTGCTCATATTTTTGTTGTGCTTTTGAGCACACCTGTGAACTAATAAATTTGGATATGTATTACCGCTGATCTCAAGTGCTGTAAGATTTTCTTCAGAACATACTGTTCTTCTTCTTGTAATTATCCTAATTTTATGTAGCGAAATCTATCCACAACTCGACGAATAGCACGTTTGAATGGGCGATCATTCGGTTAATTAAGTTTAAGATAAGTTTGTGTAACTGAACACTGATTTTGGAAACAATATTTCACGCTTTGTTTTTGAAAACAAAAAACATTGAGACTTAATTTTTTTTTAAGCTCAAAAGCGTAATCACTGCGATCCTGCCACCTAAAGAGTTTTTAGCCTGACACACTGTACCATGCTTCCAATATCTTTGCTTCCAATAACACTGCTTTCATTTATCACCAGCAGACGCACTACCCTTCGCCATCCCTGTATATCAAATGCAGGTTTGGTAACCTGTCTTCCTCAAAGCAGAATTGTTCATTTTGCTTTAATAGACTTCTGTCCCAACAGATAAATTGCAAGACAGCTTTTATGACATCTAGAGCTATACAATTGTGGAATTAGTTTCTATACATAGAAGTGCAGTTTGAAGTGGATTAGTTAGAGGCATTTCTTCCGCTTCGACACTCCTGAAACTGGCACCAAAAAACTAAACCAGATGAAATCAAGTGTTTAATGAATATTTATCAGGAGCGTTTAAGGTCCTATATCTTTTATGTGTGGTTTGGAGTTGAACATAGTATAAGGTGCGTTCCAAAGTAAACAGAACTTTTTAAATATAAAAAAACTAAAAAGTTTTTTTTGGCAAAACCGATTTATTTTATTCAGAATAGTCCCCCCCTGACTCAATGCAGCGATTTGCACGGTCTAAAAGCATGTCGAATGAGTGTTTTAGATCATCAGCCAGGATGGACTTCAGGATGACGGTACAAGTCTCTTGAATGGCTTCTATGTCCACAAAACAATTTCCTTTCATCGGCAAATGCATTTTTCGGCAAAGGTAAAAGTCGCACAGCGCCAATCAGGCAAATACGGAGAGTGGTTCACTGTAAAAATGAACTCTGCATTAACTGCATGGCCCGTTGGAACGAACTCTCTGTGCACAATGCCCTTGGAGTCGTAAAAGCTAACCAGCATTGTCTTCACTTTTGACTTCACCAAATGAGATTTTTTGGGTTTTGACTCGTCTGGCGCCTTCCACTCGGCACTTTGGGGCCTGGTTCCTAAACCATATTGAAAACAACACGTTTCTTCACCAGACACAATGTTGTAAATGAAGTTCGAAATATCTATTTTTAAAAAGACCTGCTTAAATTGAAACGGACTTCAAGGATAGAACAAATGCAACTAGAATTCAAGCCTCGGTACGAATTCAGATCCTTTGCTCTTGATGCGCATAAACAAAGTTCTAATACAAATTCGTATTAAAGCCAAATGCAACAACGTCCCCAAAGGTTTTTAAGTAGCTCCTCGAAAATAAGTGTAGGTTGGTATAGGTTAAGACTTAAGACCGCCAAAAACTGGTTTAGTATAATAATTTAGTGGCGCTACCAAACTGAATCCAGTACCATAATCGTATTTTTTTCCGAACTAACTATAACTAACTAACTTTAGTGTCCCGGATGTCTGAGACTTCAAGCTACCAAAACCGACTTGAATAACTACATCGTTACCATCAAAGCTTGAAAGCGGGTATTCAAAATATTGTGCGACAGTTCGCAATCGACTAAGGACTCGTCTCTCCCACTCAGTATGTTTTTGTTGTACACAGTGTTTTCATAGGCAGGAGATTTCAATTCCGCAGGTTTGACATTGCTGACCGAAAGAGCGATGAAGTCAGGAAAAGAAATTATTCACACTGCGCCAAGCTGCCACCGCGATTGAAAATTGTCAAAATCACTCTGCGAACTAAACTAAAAAAAACAGAAGTCATGTGATGAAATGGATTCAAAGAAGCCATTAGAGATATCGTGACTTAGTAATGAGCTTAAGCCACCACATCACCAGCTGTCCAAAAAAAGAATGTATATGGTACAAATTTGGTTAAAGTGAGGGTACAATTTGACTCCAGTAGCGCACATCAAGTCGGTGGAAATCGCTTTCCATTTAGACATACTCCGTAAGGCAAGGTTTTCTTTAACCTTTACCTTCGTTTTCATTCGCCTAACATATCCTATGCTAACCCAACCAGCCCGTTGTTTTATCTCCTATTCCCAATTCCGTTTATACCAATGGTACTAACAATTTCTCAAACTTCCACTTTTGATAAAAATATATCCATATCCAATGTCTCTGGCCTACACTGCAGGACGCAAAGAAATAGAGATTGACATGAGTAATTCTTTATTTGGTTTCTAAGGTTGTACCGTTATTGAATTTACAACGGAATTCAACTGTCCAGACCATTGTTGTTGGTGTGTTGGTTTGCTGAGGGTATACCACATTGATCAAAAAGGAATTTATTCAGAAAATTTCAAATACAAGTTTATTCATCTAAATCTATATTGTCTCCTTCAAAGGAATCCGCATCGACGGCAACACAGTTATGCCAGCGCTTGATCCAATCCTCGAAACATTTTTTATATTCGGTTTGCTTCCTCTCGGCTGCTGAAACGCGTTCCCGGTAGTGGTTTTTTCACTCGATTGAACAGAAAGAAGTCACAGGGAGCCAAATCAGGTGAATTCGGTGGCTGTTGGATAGTATTTGTTGCATTTTTCGTCAAAAAATTACGAATACGAGTAATGATGACACTGTGCCACGAGTTTTCTGCCCACAATTCTGGTCTCTTTCGGCTAATTGCTTCACATAAACGTCTCATAACGCCCAAATAATACTCTTTGTTTACTGTCTGGCCTTTTAGCAAAAATTCATGATGCATTACACCGTTGTAATCCATGAAAACCGTGAGCATTGCCTTCTTTTTTGACTGAACACGACGTTCTTTTTTTGGTCTCGGCTCATTTGGTGAACTTCATTCACTTGCCTGATGTCTGGATTGCGTGTCGAACTCATACTCGTAAAATCACGTCTCGTCTCCAGTAATGATCCTTTTGATGAATGTGGGATCGGATTCAGCCTTGCAAATCATCTCTTCTGCGACGTCAACACGGTCTCTTTTTTGAATGAAATTGAGGTCTTTTGGTACCAACTTTGCTGCTACACCACGGAAACCCAAATCATTAACCAAAATGTCTTGGACGGATCCATAGGCAATGTTCAAGTCCTCCGCTATCTCTCTGATGGTTAATTTGCGGTTATTGACAACATTTATTTTTCTCGTACTTCATCAATGTTTTCGTCGGTTTTCGATGTCGATGGTCTGCCACTGCGTTCATCATCTTTGATTGACTCACGACCACTTTTGAACCGCTCGTGCCACTGGTAAATGACCGTTTTCTTTAGAGAATCGTTGCTGAAACACTTTTTCAACATTTCCAATTCGCGCACCATTAAATCCGTTTTTTACGCAAAATTTAATACTCGTACAAGTTCGTTGTTGCAAATTTAAATCCATTGTCAATACCAACATTTCTGAACAGCTATACAGACTTTGAAGCTTAAGAAGGGTCCCGAAACTAGACACAAGCTATGATTCGTGTCAATTAATGTTCTTAGTTGCGGCTTTAAAATTGATGAACTAATATTAAATGTCGTTTTGAACTCCCTTCCTTTTTTCCAATATTCGTCGCTGATTTTATGATCAGTGATGATTTACCAGCTTAAAGCCATTTTCTTTCTCTTCTTCTTTTGGAGAAATACATGATTAGTATTTCATTGTAGGCGTCTGTGCGGGTTTTCAAGTGGCTTGCTTATAAGTCTTCTAATCTTGAAGCTAGTCTTCATAGAGCAGCAGCTTATTACAATTGCAGCCGCCTCAAAATCGTATAGACTAAGCGCGTTTTGGGAGGTGGTGTCATATACATAGGCTCTATTCTCCAAATATGCCCTCTTAATTTTAGGTAAAAATAGGAAAGTATTATCTTAAAACGCTCTTTTTACAATGCCCATATGTTTGGTTCTGGAGTTCAAAGGTAAAGAATGCCGAAATTATCATTAATACAATTTCTAAATCAAAAATCTTGAATTTTATCAGATGCACATGAGTTCTGCTTCTGAGAATATCGGTATCATATGATATTAAGTGCTAAGAATCAGTGACATCGATGCCAAGAACCCGTCAAAACTTGCTCAACTAGTGTGGTCTTGCGCACTAGAGTGCTTCACTCGACTATCTAAAAAAAAACACCCGACTTTGAGGAAGATAGCAGGCAAGCACTTGTAGTAAAAGGCCAAGATCGGGTCATACGAGTAAAAGGGGAGGGAAAAATATCGGTTTTCAAGATTAAGAAGCACCCGCTCGGAGAAATACAACGTACTTCTCTAGGAACTACATTGCCACACGAACAAACGCTAAACAGAACCTGTAGAGAGCCGCGTGCAATTTTGCAGTCACAGTCGGTCCTAGGGATGTTGAGAAATACTTTGTAGTCTGTTAAGCGGTGGAGACGTCTCAGTCGGAATGAAATATTCAACCATGGCGATAAAAGCCAGGATTTCCGTTCCCCAGACCAAAATGAAGCAGAGAAAACAATATTAAAGCCTAAGTACAAAAAAGCTGTCGAAGCGGATGGAAATTTATGGTAGCGTAGTACATATAGAATGGTAGGAGTATTCTATTGAATAACACCTCAAGAAGGATTGCAAGATGTCCAAAAAAAAAGTCACTCAGTCTCTAACTACTAGCTCTTATCAGTGTGATTTACCATTGCGTGTCTACAATTGTTCAAATATTTACACTACGGCAGATCCTAGAGAAAATCCAAGAAGTTCAAAACAAACTCGTTAGATTATACAGAACGACGATGGAGATAGAGCTCTAACACCTTTGATGTTAGAGAAGACCTGTAACTTTTTTAAAATTGTATTTGAAGCTGTTGTGCGAAGTCCATAAGCCAAAATTAGAGGGACAATTTTCTAAAAGTCGGTTCCATTATTTGCTGTCAGACAATATAGAGAGCTTTAATTTTGGGGTATCGAGAGATTTTCCCTCCCTCTTACTCGCTACTAATACACCTCATCAGAAATCAAACGAAGAGTTCCATTTCCCAATCGTTGTTTCTTTGGCCTTAGAAGGCAATTGAGTAAAAGGGATTTTCTATACGACCATAATCAGCTCAGTCCTGTTCTCTGACGTAAAAGCATAAGGTTATCCTGGCCCTGTTGAACAGAAAATACTTCCAGTGACTATTATTTCCATTAGCACCAACTGTTTTGGAAGGAGGAGGTATAACAGCGACCTCTACGAAATGCAAGTGATATTGATCTGGTAACAAAATTGTTGTCAATCCTCTAAGATGACTAAGGTGTTCTTTTTTTTTTAAACTGGCAACAGTGTTTCTACAGATTGTCAATTTGACAGTTGAAAGCTGATTTGTGGTTAGTACGTTTTGTCATTTTACGATGAATAGACTAACGTGCCCTAAATTTTACGGTCGACAGAAACGTTCATCTGAGCAAGTTATTCCGAACGCGATGAATCGTTTTCGCACCACGTACACTCTAGTGGATAATACGCATCGCCCAAAGACGATAAACAGTGCGAACAGAAGAAGTTATTGCCGTTGTGGAGCGCAGTGTTGAGGAGAATCCAAATAAGCCGATTCGCCATGGTGCACAGCAATTGGAGCTATGCCCATTCACATTGTGGAAGATTTCACGGAGATATATTGACTTAAAAGCTTATAAGATCCAGCTTGTGCAAGAGTTGAAACCGCGTGGTCATATTAGCGTCGTGTGTTCGAATAATGGGCTGAAAACATAATTTAGCTTGATCCTCATTTTCAACGCAAAATTTTGTTCTCCGATGAGGCCCATTTTTGGTTAAATGGAGTGAAGAAAACTCAGAAGCTTTTGTCAAGAAGCCCTTACAACCATTACAACTCACTGTTTGGTGTGCTGGCGGAATCATCGGCCCATATTTCATTAAGGACGATGCCGGCCAGAATGTTACCGTCAATGGAGAGCGATATACATAGAATTATGATTTCTGACTTCTTTGTTCCTCAGTTGAATGGCATTGATGTGACAGAGCGAGCGAAAATTTTTTTTGTAGAAACACTTATGTAATTATCTAAAAGATTTAGAGCGTTCTACCACAAACTGCCGAGCTGAACCTAATCGGCTTTCGTAAAGTTATCTCTGAATTTGTATCTTTCTTATACGAGTAGATTATATCGTTTTGTTTTATATGCCTTTTTCTCTACTCCTATAAAAGTTCAGATCCCTCTCCTCCTTCTACGTTATCATACATGTTTGCGTGCTCGGGACTATTATAAGTCAATATTTAACCCCTTGTGTAAAATATGCAGTATGAAAATATTGTTGTTCTATCACAGCCGCATTCTATTGCTAATATCGTTCACATTTACTCCGAATATCATTAGAATGTTTTCGGCTTATCGGAGAGTGATCCATCTGTTAGTTATTCCTATCAAATCAGATGATACCATACAGTAATTGTAATACATATGTCTACTGGAACTCTGTGTCTCTCATTAATATCCAATTGGTGTCATATAAATCAATAAAGCGCTTGCTATTACCATAAATTTGCATCACGTATTTTAAGATTGTATTGTGGCTTTCCGCCATGACATTCTGACATACATAAAACTTATACGTGTATGTTTCAACCATTTCTTAAAAAGTTCTAGAGAACGGGTTCATTACCCTGCTCCAGAAACAAAAACTAATAAAAAAAAATCATAAGAACAAAAACTTTAAAATACGACTACATGATCTAGTGAGTAGTCCCCATTTCTACTCGTATTGGTCACCCTTTTGATTTAGGAAGATAACTTCATACTGGAAATTGTAATATTTCCCTTTAAATGAGTTGACCTTTGTGTACGAAGGCACACGAAGGGTAAAGGTTATTGCTATTTACAAATTACATATGTATATCTATTGGGTCAGTTAAATCCTCCAATGGTCAAGCAGGGTCAACAAGGTCTTCCTTAAATACACACATATGTTTTGAAGCAACTTTAAATTGTAACAGACACGGACCAAGAAAAACAAGTTTATCCACTAGCCATCCATATTTCGAAAAGGACACTGGACACATACCTACGAGTACTTTTCTTTCTAAGCCTCGCGAAAATTCTTTTTTCCCTCACCAATTGAGTTATACACATAACATACATACGTTAAGGAAGATGATAATCGTTAAGGGTGAGAAATCACACCCTTTTTAACAGAAAAAAAAACACTACTTGTCTTTATAAGAAATAGACCATCTCGAAGGGATTACGTCTTTAATTTAGCATTATGAACATTCCTTGACCCCTGCGCCTAAAAGGAAAGTTCAATTGAGGTTAAAGTTAACTGCGGACGCAACTATCATATGTATGTTAGGTTATTTTTACTTCTTTCTTTCCGTGGTCTTCAAATGGGACATTGCATTTTACGACTATTTGAATATTGATTGTGTAACTTTTGAAATACCAGTTTTAACTGAATTAAAAATCATCTAAAGAGGGGACCTATTTTTATGGTGGGCATGTGGTATTTGAACGTATAGATTTCAAAAGAAGAAAAAACTGAAGAACTAGAAATGCAATTGCCGCTGAAAATCAAGTAAACCTGTTTACAATTTAAAAAGGATATTTTAAAATTGTATGCAAGGCGATAGATACGTGAAAAAACACCAGGATATATGTACATACCACCTTGATCAAAAAGTTCCCGCACTACACCACCGTGTGGCGCTCCCATTGTTCCGATTTGAGTTCTGTTTTTTCTGTTAAGTTGGTAAATCTGTTGTTGACATTCCCTTTAAATTTTAGTATCATAGCTTGACATTTGCGAAAATTACGTACATCTATCCATATGTGTGCTGGCGATTTTTTACAATTTTAGAAATGGATTTCAATTTGCAACAACGAACTTGTATTAAATTTTACGTAAAAAACGGATTTAATGGTGTGCGAACATTGGAAATGTTGGAAAAGTGTTTCGGCAACGATTCTCTAAAGAAAACGGTCGTTTACCGGTGGCACGAGCGGTTCAAAAGTGGTCATGAGTCAATCGAAGATGATGAACGCAGTGGCAGACCATCGACATCGAAAACCGACTAAAACATTGATCAAGTTGGTCAATAACCGCAAATTAACCATCAGAGAGATAGCGGAGGACTTGAACATTGCCTATGGATCCGTCCAAGATATTTTGGTTAATGATTTGGGTTTCCGTCGTGTAGCAGCAAAATAGTTGCCAAAAGACCTCAATTTCGTGCAAAAAAGAGACCGCATTGACGACGCAAAAGAGATGATTTGCGAGGCTGAATCCGATCCCACATTCATCAAAAGGATCATTACTGGAGTCGAGACGTGGGTTTACGAGTATGAGTACGACACGCAATCCAGACATCAGGTAAGTGAATGGCGTTCACCAAATGAACCGAGACCAAAAAAACCAAGTCGTTTTCAGTCAAAAAAGAAGGCAATGCTCACGGTTTTCATGGATTACAATGGTGTAGTGCATCATGAATTTTTGCCAGAAGGCCAGACTGTAAACAAAGAGTATTATTTGGGCGTTATGAGACGTTTGCCCGGTGGATTTTGCACCATGGTAACGCACCGTCGCACAGTGCCATCATTATTCATAATTTTTTCACGAAAAATGTAACAAATACCATCCAACAGCCACCGAATTCACCTGATTTGGCTCCCTGTGACTTCTTTCTGTTCAATCGAGTGAAAAAACCACTACGGGGAACGCGTTTCAGCAGCCGAGAGGAAGCACTGATGGACATACCGAAAACCGAATATAAAAAATGTTTCGAGGATTGGATCAAGCGCTGGCATAAGTGTGTTGCAGTCGATGGGGATTACTTTGTAGGGGACAATATAGATTTAGATGAATAAACTTGTATTTTAAATTTTCTGAATAAATTCTCAAAAATTTTTGATCAAGGTGGTATACTCGTAGCGTAGACTCGTATATAGTAAACTCTTGACAACTTGCGTTTGAAGACATACGGTGGCCGAAACAGATTTAAGGATAACAAAAAATCCTTCTTCTTTTGTTATGTACATATTCTAGTTTGCTTTTAATTTGCAACTAGAGCTTAGGTCTTATTTCTATAGAATGCCTTTTCCTGATACGGCCGCACTATGTCGGTGTGGACCATATTTCCGATCCTTCTCGTGAGAGTAAAAATTTAACATAAACAACAGCAAAAACCAACAAAAGATATGACCGATACATAAGAACATTTTGAAGGAGTTGGAAGAGCAGTTACTCGTACTTGCAGATCCTTCTTTGAGTTTCCCCAAGTCAAGAAGAAAAAGAATATAAAGATCTCTCCAGGAATAATGATGGAAAAGGGGTTATTCTGCAATACGACGCCAATCAAAGTTTTGATTGCAGTTCATTTTCTTGGTAGCTCCTCTGAAAAAGAGGCAATTTACCTCGCTTCAGCTATGATTTTCGTAGTTAAGAACGCACTTTCAAAGCCTGCCTTAAAGAGGAACGACTGCTAAGAAAATTTTGTTTTTAGAAAAGGCAACGAACGGTCTGAAAAGTAAGATCTG
This sequence comes from Volucella zonaria, assembly GCA_963966105.1. Taxonomy (NCBI): domain Eukaryota; kingdom Metazoa; phylum Arthropoda; class Insecta; order Diptera; family Syrphidae; genus Volucella; species Volucella zonaria. The sequence continues at coordinate 158,739,116 of OZ014532.1, read as the reverse complement.
CAATGGACACTATCCCACGCACCTGTATTACTTGTGTACCGATTGTGGAATTAACTTGCGAACTTTACAACCATTCTACAGGTCGCTATATTTTAGATCATTTCGTTACTGAGGCTAAGAGCTTAATGATGTTCTTGCATTAACATTCGTACCATTTTCCTTTATATTTGTCATACATCATCCAACATTGTGATGCGTATGTTAAAGCTGGACTAACAACTGTCGTTCATAACAAACCAGCAGCATTTTTCTGTCATAAAATGCATGTCATGGGAGTTTTTCCGCCATCCAAGACATTCCATACTGACTCTATGTGGAACATCGGCATCGCCATTTCCTTGATGGTTACCCACAGCTTAAGTATTTAAATTACTCCCACAATCGCCCCCTCTTAATAAAGGGGGACAATTTTATGCCAATAGTGTTTCAATAGGATAAGCGCAATCTTGAAGTCCAATTTTCGGCAACTTTATCAAACAACTGGGGCCGTATATCAGCAATAACACGGTGAATATTGACTTCCAAATCGTCCAACATCTCTGGTTTATCGGCATAGGCCAGTGACTTCACATACCTCCAAAGAAAGTCATCTAAAGGTGTGAGATCAGTGCATCGTGGAGGCCAGTTCACAGGTCCATTACGCGAAATTATGCGCTCAGCAAATGTTTCCCGCAATAAATTGATGGTGTCGCGCGCCATGTCGCATATTGCGCCATCTTGTTGAAACCAAAGCTCTGTCACGTCAATGCCATTCAACTGAGGAACGAAGAAGCCAGAAATCATGTTTCTATTTATAGTGCTCTCCATTGACGGTAACATTCTGGCCGGCATTGTCCTTAAAGAAATATGGGCCGATGATTCCACCAGCCCATAAAGCACACCAAACAGTGAGTTTTAATGGTTGTAAGGGCGTCTCGACAAAAGCTTCTGGGTTTTCTCCACTCCAAATTCGGCTTGTTTACATATCCGTTTAACCAAAAATATTCCTCATCGGAGATCAAAATTTTGCGTTGAAAATGAGGATCAAGCTGAATCATGTTTTCGGCCCATTCACTTATCTTATAAGCTTTTAAGTCAATATATCTCCGTGAAATCTTCCACAAAGTGAATGGGCATAGCTCCAATTGCTTTGCACGATGGCGAATCAACTCATTCGGATTCTTCTCAACACTGCGCTCCACATCTTCTGTTCGCACTGTTTGCCGTCTTTGGAGATGCATATTATCCACTAGGGCGTACATGGTGCGAAAACGATTCATCGTGTTGCGAATAACTTGCTCAGATGGACGATTTATTGACCGTAAAATGGACGTAGCGCACGATAGGTTTGGCGAACCGAACCATGGTCTTCAAAATAAGTTTGCACAATTTGCACGCCTTGTTCTGGCGTTAATTTATTCATCGTAAAATGGCAAAACGGACTAACCACAAATCAGCTTTCATCTGTCAAATTGACATTCTATAGAAACAGTGCTGATAGTTTAAAAACCAAACCTCTATAAAAACACCCTTTCGATGTCAGGAGTTGTGTTTGCGGGTTTGGAAAAACGGCACGATTGATTCGTATCCCATTATTCTCTAGCGCCGTTATCCAATAATTAGGAGGTGCTTAACCGACTCTCGCTGCTTATGATACGAGTAGCTCTATCGTCGGCGTAAAAAAGAGAAGTCGTTCCGGACTCGTCAACTTACTGCTTCAATAGAAACTCTTGCACGATACTAAAAAGCAACGGAAATGTAGAGCAGGGATAGGCAGTGTACAAAACCTTGGAATATTTCGACTATAACTTTGATTTCTCCAGTTATCCCCATCTATAGTACATTTACAAGTAATTTTTTTTCAATCTGGAGTACTTGTTGTGTTCGCAGCGCTTCTGGCCTTCATCTCTGGGAATTCACTCGAATGTTTTTTCAAGGTCGGTGCAGATGGTATTGAAATCTTTCTTATCCGTGAACTATGAACCGTGTCCGCCTCGATCTGTCCCCACAAAGTCGCATTAACTGCCATGGAGTTACATAATATTGCGTCGCCGATTGCCTGAACACGTATATTTTCATAATATGTGGCATTAGTTTCACCGATCGGTAGTTGTTACGATTTCTCGTGTCGCTCTTGCCTTTATACAGTGGAGCATGAAAGCTCGATTCTCCTCTTTTGCCAATACTTCGGAGGATATGTAATCCAGCCCGACTGTACGTTAACTTCAACTTACGAAAAATCTGTCGCTTCCTCTTCGTGCTCGACAGGCGAGGGATTGATACTGCACGGCAATTTTTCGTTTAGTGACGCGTTATAATACTCTTTCCATGGTATTCGTGTTCATCTTCAATATCAATCTTAAAATTGTTTAACTCGTTTGCCCGTGCTTCTACGTTGCATTTTTTCTACTACGTGTTGCCCCTTCTATGGGCTATGCGGCTACCTCTTCTAATTTCCAAAAGAATGTCTCTGCAGCTATGGCACGTGTTCTAACTATCACTTTCTTCACCACTTCCTTGCAAAGTTCGTAATCGAACTCTAGACGCACTTTAACGGTTACCGTGGAAAGCTTATTTTTTTTGGTTGATGTCGTTTTTCTTTTGGTTTCTATACATGAAATTCACGGCCTTAGACAATGCAATCAACCGCAGCAATGCAATCAAGAACAGCATGTCTATGCATTAGCGGAGCCCTACGTTCTACTCCCTCCGCGGCACTGGATATTTTGTTTCACCTGACACCCTTCGATATCTTCAGTAGGCAAGATTCTGCGTCCGCAGCTTTTCGCCTTAAAGCAACTACACAGTGGACAAATAATTTATTTGGCCACGCTAATATTCTTAATACTCGTACAATATATTAGGAATCCACACAGACAACATCGATTACACCATACCTGGACTTTGGCTTGACAAAACCTTCCATGTAAGCTTACCCTTTAGATCCTTCTGGAAAGAAGATGCTTTCATGGAGGACAAGTCAATCCACTTTTACACAGATGGATCTATAACCGATAGCAGGGTTGGTGGTGGTGTTTTCTCAGATAAGCTAAATCTAAGCCTCTCCTTCCGTCCTCCAAATCACTGTAGCGTGTTCCAGGCGGAAATTTTGGCGATTAAAGAAGCTCTATCCTGGCTGAAGAAAAACATGATATCTGCATTTTTTCGAATAGACAGGCCGCTATCTAGTTCCTGGACTCAGTCTCATTAAATCCTAAAAAAATATAGGGCCGATGAACTCGCCAAAATTGGAAACACTCTACCTATTCTATCAGAAAAGGGTAGCATAGGTATATCTATCGCTACCTGCAAATCAATGTTAAAACTGTATGCTAATAAAAGAACAGACCTTAGATGGACTGTTGGACCAACATGTCTATCGACCAAACAGATCTCGCCAAAGCTGGATCTGAATCGCTCTAAATTGGAAACATCTCAGCGCCATCACAGGTGTTATCATTGGACACTGCCTTATAGGCAAGTATGCAAGAAGGCTGTGCACTTTTGCAAACGATTTTTGTAGAAGCTGCATAGACGAGGAGGAAGAGGAGACAATCCCCCACCTATTTTCTACATATCCAGCTCTCTCCCAGAGAAGAAAACTTCACTTAGGAGCTTTCTTCTACAATGGCCTAAGCGATCGAAAGAATATAGATGTTTACAGTCTCTTACGCTTCATAATAAGCTCAAATTGGTTCCATGGTTCTTCTAGTACGAGGTGCGTTCAGATAATAGTTGGATACTTCAATGTTGCATGGGGCAAGGTGAACTATTTTAATCATTGTCTGCGAACTATTTCGTAGTCGAAATCCAGAAGTCAACAAAAATAAAGGTAATTCGTTTTATTAAGCAAAGAACGATTCCTACAGTAAACAGGAATAGGGAAAGCTTTATTAACTCTTTCGAGTACAGCTTACTTCCTTGAAGTAGTCCTTTACAAATACTAGAATATAGATAAATTAACGATGAAAAGTGATTATACATTTCGGATTACCAACTTTAACAAGGAATTTGCTATCACTTGAGCTGAATGGAAAAGTCAAGTGATGTCATTTGTTTTAAGTGAACACTGTGCCAAGTACGCTTAAATTTACTGAATATCCATACATTCATGGGGACAAGAATATGCCTTGCCATCGCTCCGCCGTCTTCCTGAGATACCAAAGCGGAACTGTGCTGAGGCCACAGTTTTACCCTTGATATGAGTTCTTAGCGTCCTAGCACCCAGTACCTATTGCAACTCTACATCGGTTCGAAACCAACAGGAAGACCCTTCTTGCATTTTAGGCTTTAAACTAGAGCCACCGTGACGTTCTCAGAAGGAGGCCTACCTCTAAAAGGCTCCTGAATTCCACGGTATCATGTTTAAAATCCTGGTATGGACTACCGGTGGTCCTGTCATTTAACAGGACCTATGACCGGTCGCGTGTAATTGATCAAATCGTCGCAACCTTCGGCGGCGTCATCTGGAAATCGTTACGATAAGGCCAGTCAATTGTTCTATCCTCTTTCCCTTGTTCAAGAATAACTACAGGGGTATTTTCTTTTTGAATGTATAGTAGTTATGAAGATATTCACATGTGTCATCCTTCAGTGTCTGACGGATTGGATACAGGCGAATGATTTGCTGAGTAAATTCCAAGCTGGCTGTCGAACTACTCAACTATAGACAACGTATTTACTTTAACAAGTATTACGAAATGATATGTAGATATCGGGAAATATATGCGTTCTGCACCCAATTTAGTTGACAGGAATGCCCTTTTCTACCAAGTCAGCAATCTAGGAGTTTTGACGGAAATGATCAGGGTGATACAAAGTATGTATGAGGTCAACTCCATTGCTGGAATAGTGCTGAAATATGTCAAACTAGTTCAGATCTGAAATTGGAGTAGAGCACGGTGTTTATTAAGCCCGCTTTTTCTCTCAAATTTTAGGATGACCTATTATCATACCTCCCAGGGGTGATCGCATTTATCGGCTTCAACATAAAAGTACTGATGTATGCAGGCGACATTGTCTTGCTGGCTGAAACTCGAGACATGAGGCAAATAATAGTCAGCAAACTACATCCCTAACACCTGTAAGCTCAAAATAATGATCTTCCAGAACGGAATAGTGCCTTATGCAAGAAAAGAAAAATGATTTTTCGGAAACACTGAATTGGAAATAGTGCGAGAGCATAAGTATCTGGACATAAGTATCACTCCCCAAATTTGAATTTCAAAAAGCATCTATAGTAGAAACTAAAAGAAGCCAACTGCAATTGGAAAGGTATCTTAGGGAAGAAGGACATCCCCTCAAGTATAAAGTGCAATATCATTCAATCGGCGGCAAGATCTATCATGTGCTATGCATAGCAGGTGTGAAAAACTTCTAAGATATGTCTTAAAGAAAATATTCAGACTAAAGGAGAATACACCATATTATATGCTGCACCTAGAAACCGGGGTACTGGCGTTGCATATTTATGATCCACTTCAGCTACATATCGGAAGTTATAGCACTTCTAAATTACAGACTCTCCAAGATTGTAGCAACGCATCTTTTAGGGTGTAAGGCACAGTGCTATTTGAAGTGCACAATCCTCATTTCGTGGAGGAAGATGCGTCATCATGTAGCTTTCAGTTGTTTTGGGGTAAGCTAAAGGAAATCACGTCCAATACGTTTGCAGAACGTCCACAACAAAGTCAAACGAGAAGCATGTATCAACACAACTTAAAAGAAAACAACTACTTTCATGGTGACTACTGCATAGATACATATTATTTATAAGGTAAGAAGCGAGCTTATTCGCTTGAATTATATGCCACACCAGGAACGTATGCTTTGAAACCAAACAAAGAGCGAGAATACTTCGCATTTTTAAAGATTACTATATGTCCTTAAAGCTATCAGACGTGCTCATTGGGGAAAAGACTGTTTATTGCCTAATGGAACGCAAAGTATGGTCAGAATTGGTTAACTATATTAAAGCTGCTTATAAGTATCGTACGCAAACCATTAACAAAGTTTTTTAAATTTTTTAAATTCAAGTCCACTTTGAATCTTATGCTTTAGCTGGCAAACTTAATTTAGAAAACTTATTTAGAAAATACCAACGTTTACGGTGATCCCGGTCTAGATATCATGTTATATGGATTTCGTAGACAATAAAAAAGCAGGCGAAGCCACATGAAAGGAGTACATACTGTTCATCTCCCGACAACTCTTCTTCGTGACTATTTCATTAAACTTTGATAATGTAGGAATATCAGGCAACATACTTCGGACCAATACAAAATTCTACACACACTGCACCATTGGTATTCATGCGGAACGATGTGGAAACCTGCTGTTAAAAGGCTGCTGCAAGAACAAAGAAAAAATTAAATCTGTTCAACACATGCTATGTGCAACTCTTTCCGAATAGATGAAAAACAGCATTTGTATAGCTTGTCCTACAGACCATTGCACTCAAGTTCTTTCTTTCTGAGGCCATGAAAATGCTGATAAATCATCAGCTAAAGAAATATCTCGAGACACGAACACTTTTCAATAGTACCGGAAGGTAATAGGGCTTCCGTAGCAACAGGCCAACTGGTGGTTTGACGGCAGATCTCACCGAAAATTGGAACTAAAGTCTACTTTTATTAAAGACAGAGTTTAATTCTAAAAAAAAAAAAACCGTTTAGGTGCAGAGGGCTATTCTCTCCTTCGAATTCCTGAACGCCAATTTCTCTCACACTGAGATAGCAGTGTTTCCTGATTAGGTTGGTCTGTCTACTGTCATATAACTCTCTGCTGGTTCAGCCCGAAGCAATTTGACAGTGGCTTGCTTCTTCACTTCTATCGTAGCCTTCATATTTAGCACTGTACGCCGTACGGTTCACGAATGAAACACATGCATGTGAATGGAGTTTGCCCTTACCGTGTTGCACCGAAGAATTATAACCAAGCAGCTGCTTGCTTACCTATCTTTAGGAATTTTGAATAATAGCAGCCATTTCAAGGCTTCATGATCTGTTCGCCAACATAATTAAAGCAAGAAACTCCTGCTTTGTTCCATAGCACTTTTTTCCACTCCTGGGGACTACATTTGCATTCTCCAATTAACATTACTCCTGAAGTAGGATTATACTTTTCGAAATGTTATACTCTTCAAACCACTTGAGCTGTTTTCTTTTCCGTATAAGTTCTTCAAATACCAGTCTATCCCGAATTATCTGCAATTCGTAGAAAGTGTCGAAACACCTCTCAATTACTGTTTATCTTTGCATACTGGGAAATTACTTACCCCTTCCACTGAAATAATGTGAGCCAAATAGTTTGCTTCTGGAAAAAATGGCTCTCATTTACCTGGGTTAAGCTTTAAATGAGCGATTTAAAGCCTTTGAAACACTTTGTATAGATCTTAACAATGCTCCTCGAACGCCGACGATAAAGTCGGCCAGATATGCCTCACAAGTTTTTTACGTGAGCAAAACGCATAACTCTAAGCTCGTAGAGTCCGCTTCTTATAGTGAAGAGTTTCCTCACGATCTTTGTTGTGGATCTCTAGCGGCCAGAAGTCAATTTTTAGGCCAAGGGTTGAAAACCAACCAACCAAAAAAGTCATAAATTTGTGGTAGAAAGCAGGGTAAAAGGTATATAAAAACAAAGAACCAGGTGCGAGTCCTTCTCTACTCGTAGATTATCATATGTACGAGAGCGGGTCAATAAGCTGCGTCAGTTAGTTTGTGTTTGACAGCTATTTTTATCAGACTACTCACTAATTTGAGGAGAAAATGGAAAAAAGTGAATTTCGTGTGCTTATTAAGCATTATTTCTTGCGAAAAAAAAACCATTACCGAGACCAAGGCTAAGCTTGATAAATACTATGGGGACTCTGCACCATCGATTTCAATGGTAAAAAAGTGGTTTACTGAATTTCGTTGTGGCCGTACAAGCACTGAAGATGCCGAACGTCCTGGACGCCCAGTTGAGGTCTCTACACCCGAAACAATCGAAAAAATTCACGATATGGTGTTGGCCGACCGAAGATTGAAAGTGCGAGAGATTGTGGAAGCCGTAGGGATCTCGCATGGCTCAGTGGTTTCAATTTTGAATGATCACTTGGGCATGAGAAAGCTTTCCGCAAGATGGGTGCCGCGTTTGCTCACAGTCGACCACAAACGCAATCGTGTAACAACTTCACAGGAAGGTTTGGCGTTGTTTAATCGCAATATGGAGGAGTTTTTGCGCCGTTTTGTAACCGTGGACGAAACATGGATCCATCACAACACACCAGAGAACAAACAACAGTCAAAACAGTGGGTTTCTAAGGGTGAATCGGCGCCAAAGAAGGCCAAGGTGGGTTTGTCATCCAATAAAGTTATGGCGACTGTTTTTTGGGATGCACGCGGGATAATCCACATTGACTACCTTCAAAAGGGAAGAACAATCAATGGGGAATATTATGCCAACTTATTGGACCGATTCAATGACGATTTGACCTCATTTGGCCAAGAAAAAAGTTCTTTTCCACCAAGACAATGCAAGGGTGCACACATGTGCAGTTGCCATGGCAAAAATCCATGAATTGGGCTATGAATTGCTCCCTCATCCACCCTATTCTCCAGATTTGGCTCCGAGCGACTACTTCTTGTTCCCAAACCTGAAGAAATGGCTTGGTGGAAAAAGATTTGACTCCAATGATGAAGTCATCTCGCAAACAAAGGCCTATTTTGAGGACCTCGACAAATCATTTTTTTTGGAAGGGATAAAAAAATTGGAGAAGCGTTGGACAAAGTGTATAGAGCTCAAGGGAGACTACGTTGAAAAATAAAATTATTTTTTTATCAAAAAATCTGTGTTTTAATCCAAAAGTCTTATTGACCCGCCCTCGTATCATGCGCAGAAGTTTTTCGGAGTGGAGCTTCTTCTATCCCTAGAAAAAAAAATCATTATCTTATGAATTCATTTCATACTAACAGAACCGCTTACAAAGTTATATATCCATATTTCCCGCGTTCGAAAAAGAAGGCCTTCGGGGAATTAGTAGAAAGGTGAGATTCTACTAATTAAATGCTTATCCACTTTCGTGCATTGACGGCATTTTAAGTCAGTTGCCGTCGTTGAATTTCTACTATCGACTTGAAGAATCAATGCGCCGTGCATGAACTCTTGCGGAAAGTCTGCTTTCAAAATTTAAAATCGCCCACTGCACCAGAATACAGTGATTCCATATGAAATGCGTAATAGCTTCATTGCCTATTTCCACGACTCATGAGTGATATCAAGGATATCTAATTCTCACGTTAGTGTCGTTAGCTATCAAATGGGCTGCTCTGACCATCAATATCCGAAAGAGCAAATTTCTCCCAAAGGCACTTAAAAATCTGGTGTACACTGTTACGCTTACGGATCGGTAAATACGGATCCAGATAAAGCCAATACGGTCTTTGAATTCAGTACGTCAGCTTCGTTATTTCATCGGGATGGCAAGACGGTACCGAAAGTTGATCCATAGCTTTACTCCCAAACCAGTCAGCCTATCCAGCTTTGAAGCTACTGTCAAAGCATACAATTTTTAGTGTTCGAACGTTCATCGCGCAAATCATGTCGAATCCAGCAATCTGTAAAATAAAGCTTGCGAAGTTCGATTGTACTTCGAGTTCCATCCTTCCTGTTCGTTAAAACCTAACTGTACTGCGGATTGCCACGTTTCTTCTTACAAATATATGTAGTGGAGTGAGGGCAATGAATACTTCAATGGCTGCTGTGACACAAGTTCGCATAGCACCGGTGATACCCGTGCATGCATGCGAGTCTCTGAATACGTTCCAGCTTTGAAATTGTTATTTTTTTCTTCCTCCACCATATTACTAATGGGCCACTTTTAGGGATATCGCCAAGTCTTACCAAATATTCGTCTACTAGCTCATATGGTTTCGGTAGCTCTGTTAATTTTGTTATTTATATGTGAGTTCCAATTTAGTTTTTTTTTTTTTTATCTAGAGCTACTCCTAGATATTGAACTTTATTGGAGAACTCTACAATTATATCGTCCTGAGAGATCTGGCCAAGAAAGGAACTTTTTTCTTTCTTTGGTTGCGCCAACGGATGCGCAATCTTCATAAATACCTGTAGCCCGGGCTACCAGTATGCACGATTCGCTTTTGACTGAAAGGAACTAGTACATCCTCCCCGGGGTTGATTGAGAGGTTTCTCCAGCGCACCAGTCAGACACTACTTTTAGGACATTTACCAGTTTATTGCAAATTTCCTTTGATTTCATAATCATAATCAAGTCATCGGCATTGTCAATTGCTTTGTAGCCTGTATTTTCTAGTCTGATTAGTAAATCATCGATGAAAATTGGCCACAGAAGGAGACAGCCTTTAGCTGCTGGGACAGTAATAGATGCCTCGCGGGAAGTATTGCTTATTCTACAGCTTTCGACATCCATTCGAGATTAGGATGATAAATACCTCTGAGTTCCATGTCTCTTGAGATGGTAACGTACCCAGTTATGTCTGCTCTAAAAGAGCAGGTCTTGGACTGAACCCATGAAATGGATTAAATCCACCTTTGCTCTCGTGATAACTTCAACCTGCCGTTCGTCATTTAATGCGGCGCTAGGCAATCTGATGTCGTAGACGCTTTGTCATAAACGGATGAAGACGGCGTTCAATAACACTATGCATATGTTAATGAGCCAGAGGGTAAACAAGGCGCAGCGAAGCTATTCTGTATCTTAGTAGAAACGCTTGGCGGCAGTTCATTTAGTTAAAAAATTATTTCATACTCATGTCGACGGAAACGAATTCACAGTCATTACAAGCCGTTAATCTTCAATAGTTAGAAGTTCGTACATTGTAGTACCAGAGACACGAGTAAGTTGACGCACGTGATATGTTGCTCCGTTGATCTCAATTTACCATATTTTTTCCCTCAAGAATGCGACTCTCTTGGGTGCTTGGTTAGAGTCAACGAATCAAAGTTTTCGATGTAAAAACTGAGAATAAACGAATTGCTCCACGGGATTGTTACAGCTGCAAGGTGATGTCTGCGAATAATGGATTCCAAGAAAATCCTACGCAATAGCTATTGTCAATTTTCTGCTTTTGTTCGGCTAAAATAAAAAAAAAAACAAAGAAGTCAAGAGTTTTTTTCAGTAAGCCCCTTTCTCGGAATAGAGAGTATTTTTGAATACCCCTATCGTACCAAGAAGCAAGCGAATGAGAAAAGGATATCATCATCGCCATCAAAAAATATTTTTTGGTAAAGAAATTATTTATTTAAATTTTCCTAATCGCCACTTGTCCTCCTACTATCTACGCGCGACATCTATCCAAAATATTTCAAAACCCGTGGAAGGTGTAAAAATAAACTCACCCTATACACGAACCTAAAAAATAATAATAAAAAGAAAAAATTGAGACTAGGGAAAGTTTCTTTCACCAATTCAGCAATTTTCACTCTCACCAACCGAAAAGTCCCTTTGAACTATTTTGCTAACATGTTAGTAAGATTCCATCTATGAAAATTTACTGTCCCAGATATTGTCTTTATTGATTTATTTAACTATATATTAAAAAAAAAAACATTTAATATTGTTCACTACTTAATATTGAATAAAAAAATAACAACACAAACAGTTTCCTTGCGCTCCTCAAGTGTTTTGATTACGTTTTTTTAAGGACGGTTGTATTCAAACTGATATATACAGGGTGTCACAGAAATCAACGTCAAGCCGGAAACGGGTTATAGGTCAAGTGGTGTCGGTTATCACAAAATTATAAAAAAAAATCTAAGTCATGCATTTTTAAAATTATTGGCACTCAAAAAAAATCGAGAAATCTGACACCCTGTGACGATCTTTCAAGTACTGTGACCGCAAACCTTTACTCTTTTTCGATTTTTTTCTTGTCATATAACCCTGAATAACTCTTCTGTAAATTACAGTCCAAAATTGAAATACAACTATATCGGTTTTGACTAAAATATTGCTTTTTTGTCCATCCATGTATTTGAAAATCATTAATCACCAAAATTGAACTGACTGTACTGACAAAATCATGGACCATTTGGCAAGTAACTTTAAAAGCCGGCGTATTTAGTCTGGATTCCAAAATGGTATGATACTTGCTAGACTAACGTTTAATTGAGGACAAAAAAAATATTTTGTTAAACAAACCCGATTCATATCTAATTCTTTTTAATAAGTTAAAATGAGTATCAAGTGTGAGCGAGAAAGACAGTGACGCCGTGATTGATACGGATAAACATACTATTTCGACTAGTGTGAGTGAAACAGATAGAGATGCCACCCTTTTCATTTCATTTAATTTTTTTCCCATCACAGAGCACACAGAATACTATGTACATTCTCTTGGTGTATACATCTAGTACTCCCAGGATCGCTTTACACAACAGTTGTATGTTGCGCGACTAAACGCATTATTGGCATATTCATTTAAAATAGGAAGGACTACAGTCTCTGTTATTGTCAAGGAAACCGTCGCAGCACTTTGGGAGGAGTTGCAGCCAAAGCATATGCCACAGCCTACAAAAGAAATGATTAGTCAGATAGCTGACGAATTTAGGAAATTGTGGAACTTTCCAAAGGGGGGTGGCCGTGGTGTAATGGTACTAGCAATCGCTTCTCAAGGGTCAAGGTTCGAATCCTAACCACGACAAAGTTTTCATTTGTGTAATTGGAACTCAGTCAGAAAAATCTGCGTGTGAAGGCATAACACTGACATGTAGATTTGGCTGTTGTAGGATTTTCAAGCACAAAACTCTCCGTCCTATTCGGACTCCCATCCCTGGAGAGTCAATATCGAAACCAAACACACCTGAGTTTCAAACCACTACTTCACAACAATGCTTTCCTTTCTCCTCCTTCTATCTTTCCGCCCGCACCCTGGCAACAGTAAAAGGGTCATAACCCCTTAGGCGCGCGTAAATTATAAAAAAAAAAGAAAATTGTGCTGGGGCTATTGATGGGAAACACATTCGCATTCAGTGTCCACCTCATTCAGGATCTACGTTTTACAATTACAAAAAAATTTTCTCAGTGGTTCTTCAAGGAGTAGCTGATGCTAATAGTAAATTTATTGCTATTTAAGTTGGAGGATATGGCAAACAAAGTGATAGTGGAACATTTAATGCATCGCAGCTTTATCGACAACTGAAATCTCGACAATTTATGCCGGCAGATACTAATTTGCCTGGAACAAATATTAGAATGCCCCATGTTTTTGTAGGCGATGAAGCTTATCCACTATTGGACACGCTTTTGAGGCCATACTCAAGCCGCACTATTAATGCTGAAAAAGAGTATTTCAACAGCCGACTCTCTCGAGCCCGCAGGTGCATTGAATGTGCTTTTAGAATAATGACTTCCAAATGGCGTTTGCTCTGGAAGCCAATTGAAACGGATCCTGATTGACCTTGAAGGAAGTCCCAAGTTCCATCGACACACACACACACGCATTGAAAATAATGGAAGTGAAGAGGCATTTCATCCTATTAATTTAAGAACAGGGCAACTACAATAGTTCGAGATGCTTTTTGCAGTTTTATATGTACACATAGGCTATAATATTAAATATCCACAAATATAAATAAATACAAAACTTACTTGATAACATATTTGCAAAGTTTCTTCAATTTCCTTCCAATTTATTTCAACAACCAGCCGGTTGTGGTAATTTTTTGATTTTTCGTCCCACAAAACCGAACGCTTAAAAATTTCAGAAATTAAATCCTCAACGTTTATATCAAGTTTCTTGCTCATTTTTACATTTGGTCACTGTGACAGTTCAATTGCACTTAAGAGCAAATGCATAAAAATATGTATCATTTTGAAACAAACTGTAATTTAAGCTTAAGCTGCATAAAAAAAAACACATTTCACCCAGAAACCAACGGAAATTTAAGTTTAGTATCACCAAAGCGTTATCATGCGATAAAGCGATTCAGAATCGCTCTCTCGCAATTCTCTTTATTTTTCGCTACTCTCTTCTCGCTTCGCCTGCCTGACAACTTTAAGCGATTTACCTTTAAATATGCATGCAGAACTTTCTCGCACACTATCGCCCAATATTATCGCATCGCTTATCGCGGCCACTCTGACATCAGACTTAGAATTCGATGTGCTGTACTTTTGGGCACTCCTATGCTTTCTTCAATTACACGTACTGAGGTACTGGGTCTTGTGTGACTGCTTGTAAAACTTCGTCTTCGTAGGGCATGGCGAGTCTACCCTCACTAACGATTAGATTTGGAAAGCGACCCTCTGAGAATGACTGGTGCATAACATATTTAAAAACACTCGATGATCCGGATGACGCTGAGCATTTGGGTACGAGTATCTCTCATGATAAAGTCTGGCTGCAGCACTAGCATTACACCTACATTCCCCATAAATGAGATGCATGTTAGCATGAGCAGTGTATCGAGATGGCATGATGGCATTCACACTACACAATCACAGGATCAACGATCAACACTAGTCCAGAAGAAATCCAGGATCGACAGAAACGGTCAGATAGCAAATCAAAGTCGTAATGCAATGAAGTCCAATAAAGAAAGCCAAAGTTGTAAGCACGAAATCAACACGAATACAGAATAATGCGCTGTAAGCGAAGGAGCGTAACGTACCCACTGCAGTATTGCACAATGTGCCTATGCGTCACTGCCTGACAAGGATGGCATTTTTATCTGTTTCACTCACACTAGTCGTAACTGTCTGCCTCGCTCACACTTGGTACTCATTTGTTTGTTTGACAAAATATTTTTTTTGTCCTCAATTAAACGTTAGTCTAGCAAGTGCCATACAATTTTGAAATCCAGACTAAATACGCCGTCTTTTAAAGTTACTTGCCAAAATGGCATAGTCCATGATTTTGTCAGTACAGTCAGTTCAATTTGGGTGATTAATGATTTTCAGATACATGGATGGACAAAAAAGCAATATTTTAGTCAAAACCGATATAGTTGTATTTCAATTTTGGACTGTAATTTACAGAAGAGTTACTCAGGGTTACATGACCAAAAAAAAAATCGAAGAAAAGTAAAGATTTGCGGTCACAGTACTGAAAGATCGTCACAGGGTGTCAGATTTCTCGATTTTTTTTGAGTGCCAATAATTTTAAAAATGCATGATTTAGATTTTTTTTTATAATTTTGTGATAACCGACACCACTTGACCTGTCACGTATTGCAAAACTTACATATGTTTTCCCGATATTTTAACATAACACGTATTAGAAAACAACAAATACTTTAGCAAATCTATCAAATTTATTCCGCACCGAATTTATGCTTTTGATAGAAATTTGTTCCCGCCAACGAACTATCAGAAATTAATCTCACAATCTGAGTACAAAAAATGTTCGTTCCTAGTCTCAATCGTTTTGTTGCGGATCTGTGACTAAGCTTGATTAATAGATGCAAGTGTTGCCGATTTGAGCTCCACCGAGGTAGACAATGGCAGAGAAATTAGAGCTCTAAGTAGAGAATACAACAGAAAATTGATTCGACGTCCTGTTTCCGTCACATAGAAATGCCGTTTCTCAACAACCGAATACTTACGGAGAACAACAGATTCAACTTTATTGTTTCAGGTCTCCGAAATCCTTAACGAAGTTCCAGAACTGGTTCACTCACCTCCTGAAAAGGAGACATATTTCAAAATTCGTCTAATTTTCAGGTTCTCTGACTGTGAAGAACGTCAAATAGACTCACTTGGAACTAAGGTGCAGGAGATGCAAAAATCTGCTGAGCAAAATGGGTAGACTAGCAGGTAACGCAGTTCCACAAGAAATGCTTGATAAATGGAAACCCAGCATCACTTGACCGTTGTGCAGAAGAAAGGAGATCCTCTAAAGTAAAAGACCTCATCAAAATTCAAAGAAAAAGTTTTATTTGTCAATCACTGTTTGTCCTTTTTCTTCTGAGTAGACAATCAAGAACCACAGGCTGGGGGTTGTGTTGTCGACATAACTGCACGACCACGTAAAACTTTTAATGTTGTGAAGCCACAAGCAACCTTGGATATGAATGATATTATTGTTTGCAATCCAAGCAATCGAAAAACGATAAACGGTTTTCTGCTATGCACGTGGAATGTTCGGACCCTGTACAGAACATGTACAGCCCAAGTGAACTGATTTCTATAAACCGAGTCAATTTGGAGGCAGATTTGTCATCGGTGGTAAACTTAAACAATAAGTCTTGAGCACCAACTGATAACAGTTCACATTAAGACCAAACTCGCAAATATATACCTGATATGCGCTCACACTCCCACAAAGGAAGAAGACAAATTTGTCAAAGATTGTTTCCACGGCAAAATTTTTGAGTAGTGTCCTAAGCATAACGTTAATATCATCCTTTCAGCGTTAAGCTAGAAAAATAGAGCATCCGTGGCTACACAGTTGGAAATAATAGTCTGTTCCAGACCACCTCCGAGGAAACCGACCCAACTCCATTAGGGGAGGACGCGTTGTGATCTTTATAAGAAAAGGAATACGTTTTAAAAGAGTATATGCAGTATGTGTAGTATGCAGGTTCCAGGTGCTGGAAGCATGCATCGTGTATATCCCTTTCCGTAGTGGAAAGCGGCTGTACATGGTGTCTGTCTACGCACCTGAGGCTACTCAATCTACCTTATTCATCTCAGAGCTCGAGACACTTTTTCGATTCCTGAGGCTGGAAATGGAAGACATTTATTTTATTATCGGCGGAGATTTCAACGCCAAACATTGTGATTGGGGAAATAATGCACCAAATACTAGAGGGAACCAACTATTCAACTGGTGGGGTCAGCACAGTGTGATGTATCGGTTAGGCCTCAAAGTGACGGATAGTCCGTCGTTTCCCAGACACGGGTCCTATTTGGATCTTCTGCTGTTCGACTCACGAATATAACTGACGTGTACTAACCAACAAACTATAAACTGTCTACGCACTTTCGTATATGACAGTGACCATTGCGGTCTCAGCACCGAAATAACTACTCCCAACGAAATTGCGGAATTGGATGAGTTTGTTCAAAGGCATTCCTACAATTATAGTAGGGTGCGTTGGACACACTTCACAAGAATACTAACAAGAGCACTCTCCTCGAATTCGCTCTACCCGCCGTCCAACAGGAACCTGTCAAACGAGGAGATCGACAGGTATCTAAGACTAATGGACGATACAATCGAACGAACAATGGACAAAACGATACCTCGGTATCAACACACTGACGAACAAAACTTATTCCGCAACGCAACTATTGACACACTGCACCGACAAAAAAGTAGGCTGCTGTCAAGATTAAAAACCTTGTACAGACAGTTTACTGACAGACATAACCCGGAGATCATGACACTGAAGTCGTCGATTAAAAACCTCCAAACATTAATAAAAGAAAATTACAAAAAATCAGTAAATTTGTATTGGAACAATAAAATTCGGGCTGTAAACACCAGCAACCCGAATATGTTCCCGCAAATAGATAAAATATTTAGGAGGAAAGATCAAAACGACCTTCCAAGACTCAAAATCGCCCGAACGACGAACAACGAACAAATACTTGTAGCAGCAGGTATAGATCCAAATGAGGCAGTTGATGATGACAACTTCTTTGTGATCGAGGATCCGCAGGAGAAGGTAGAGGCTATAGGAGCGACTTTCCAGGAAGTATACAAGGCGAATGACATCATTGGCCCGAACTACGACCTGGAGAGTCGAGTCCTTGAGGGACTCTTCTTCAAGTTAGACAGGTTGGGCATTAGTAAACCGCTGCTGTATATTCTTTTTGATATGCTCTCCAGTAGACAGTTCATCACTTCCGCTGGAACATTTCAGTGACTTCCGCTGGAACATTTAACATTAAAAACGGTCTGCAACAAGGTGCGGTAAATTCGCCGATCCTATTCAGCATTTACACAAGTGATCTGATAGGTTCACTTCACCATGCCATAGCCTACGCAGGCGACTTAATCGCATACAGATCGGATCCAAAGATTGAGGTCATTAATATACTTTTGCAACGTGACTTCGACAAAATTAAGCGATATTGCGACGACTGGAAGTTGAAAATCAACTTTCAGAAGTCGGAAACCATTCTGTTTACGACGTCTTTGTCTGGGGCCTCTAGGGATACCAGAAAGAATTGGCGAAAGTTCACTATCGTCGGACAACATGGACAGCCACTTGCTTGTCGATATCTTGGGATCTGGCTAGACAAATATCTGTATTTTAACAAACATATAGATGTTGCTCTGGCTAGAGCCAAAGGTGCTTTTGCCCTTACAAAGAGACTGTTTTATAGCAGCCAACTCGATGCGAGGGTGAAGTGATCTACTACATGGCCCTTATCCGGCCTATGCTTGTATTTGGATGCCCCGTGTGGTTCAACGTGAGAGCAAGTTTATTGGAAAAGATTAGGGTGTTTGAGAGGGCTTGCCTTAGGGCTTATCTTCGCATATACAGAACACCAGAGTCTGAGTACATAAAATTCTATCGCAATGAGGTCTTGTACAATAGGGCGAACCTAATAAGAGTGGACAATTTTGTTAGTAAGTTGACTCGAAGTCACATTGCAAGAGCAAGGACCTCGTCAAACAACCTGATCTCCGGGGCTTACTACCCCAATTAGATGTATCATGAGAGACTTCGCTTTGTCCCTTCAGAAGCGTTCCTCTATCTAGATACCAAATGTCTGATCCAGGACAGATTGGCGGTGCCGCTAATCTTCCACGTTGCTCGAACAGCTGCGGACAGGCGACTCAACTACGACAGAAACGTCGCTCAAGGCAGTGCGGAGCGTCTCCGGTTCAGTAGAGCGGTAGGGAATCGCGACATGAGGGATGTTGCTCAGCAGCACCAGCAATTTTGGTGGCTTGTTGAAGGAGAGGATGTGTCGTCGTCGTATTCCTCCAGCAATAGGTAGCTTCATGTGAAGCAAAGTCGGTCGGCCTAATTTTTTTTTTGTTTTTTAGCCATGGCCGGCTTACATAGTCTTAGGTAGGATTAAGTTAGATTTAAATAAAAAAAAAAAAATAAAAAATAAAAGTATATATATGTGCAGTATATTAAGTATATATATATTATGTATTGTATATATATATATATTTGTATGTGTAAGCTATGTATTAGATGGAAGTAGGTTAAGTAGATTAAGATTTATTCTTAGGTAGTTTGTAAGTATTAGTTTTAAGTTTTATAATAAAGTAAAAAAAAGTTTTTGTTAAAAAATGTTTTCTTAGTTTTAATAATGAATAGAGATAGTATAAACATGTACCGTAAGATTCGTCGAAAGACATAGTTTAAGTGTTAGGTTTAACTTAGAGTGCCCGCATGGGGCCAGTAAGTTAGAATAAGATAATTTTAAGTTAATTAAGCTAATTTTTAAGCGTTTTTTTGTCTGGCATGCAAGAATTAATTAATGAATGAAAATAAAAATCCATATAAACTGAACTGAACTGACACACCACCTCCGAGATGGGACTTAGGTGACCACCACATGTTTCCTATACCTTAATATACACAAAGGGATCTTCTTTTTCTGATCAAAAACCCGTTGATCAAATTTATCACATTGCGATCGAGTCAAGATGCAGCTCTAATACTCTGGGTGTCCAAATGGACTGAGGAGATAACATCGACTCGGACCTCGGACTTTCTTGTTGGAGCTAAGGTGTGAATACGGATAACGCAGACGAAAAAAATCGATGCAGTACTTTAAGAAAAATTGACGCCGAACGGCTACAATTGTAGGAACTCGCGAGCTCTATGGGCAAAAACGACGAGAAAAATACTTGCGCTACTCTAAAAAAAAAACAAATAAGCAAAGAAGCGCTTGATGGGAGCATTGCAGAGGTGCTACTGCAAGATCGATGTTCATTAGTTCTATCAAAAAATAAAAAGAACGTACCAAGAGCGCAAATTCCGAAAGGATGCATTAAGAGATAAGGATGGGAACATAGTAGTAGGATTACTTCTGCAGACTGCTTAACACAGCGAAGATTACCAAACACTCCCAGATCAGGCAAAATGAAACATTCAACTTAGATGCTGACCGACAGCAACTCAGTCCAATCGACTAAGAATAGGTTTGGAAAGCTTTGGATCGTTTACCCGATTCTTAACATGGGAGACTCTCTGAACTCCGCCAACTACAGAGGAATCAGTCTCCCCAACATTGCGTACAAGACCATTATATGTACCATAATATGTGAACGCCTAAAACCTTATACATATAAACAATCTGACAAGTTATCATCAGTGTCGGAATCTCGACCAAATATTCACCTTACGACAGATCTTCCAATAAACCCAGGATTTTAAAATCGACACTCATCACCTGGATATCAATTTCAAGGTCACATATGACAACATTATAGAGCAATGTCCAGTTTTGGCATCCCTTAACCTAACTCGTCCACTTGTGCAAGATAATGATAAGGCCCGAAGAGTCGTCCAATCTATCCCGCAGGGATATTGCGGTACCGGAGGCGATCAGAGACATAGGTCCACACCAGACTGTAGCGTTATCTAAAGAAACGAAGAAGGCAATCGAGCAATCAGCAAACTCTACGAGCTGTACGGAGGGATCAACATCGTCAAAAAATTACGTAACGTATCAGTCGCCTAGAATGGGTACGACATATAGAGTGAATTGATATTAACGTTTTGGCCCGAAGAGCCCGAAGGGAACACGAAATAGTGGAAAACTGGAAGGAGACTTTACCACCTTGGAGTGCGCAACTGGAATCAATTGGCCAAAGACCAAGCTAGCTTATTAAAAGAGATCCAGTTCTGCCCCAAACTGGAATGGCATTTAAGTACGAGTATATTTGTAAGTCAATGGGCAAGAAACCTTCACTTTGTCATACGAGTATTCACTGCTAATTTTTAGTTTAGTGACGTCCTTTTTCGAAAGCTTTAAAAAGAGTTGAGCAATGTTGTCAAACCTTTGAAAAAAAAAACCCATAACAAAACTTAAGATAAAGAGAACCATTCAGGATTAAGTAAACCTTTCACGTTTTCATCTAACTTGTTCTATAATACTACATACGAAAGATATCTGCAGAAAACCAATTCAGATGCACTCGTACAATGAGAATGCGAGCAGATCATTTACATAATTACTTACTAAGGTACAATATGTATATTCACAAAATACTTGACTCATAAACCCACCTTATTGACCAGATCGTATAAAATCTCAACAGCGTGCTCTGGTTTAATGACTGTTTTGTATTCAGCGACATTAGTCAAAACATATGCAAAGCCATCATTACCATGGAAGCATTGGACACCATTGAAGGAAATCGGTGGGATCAACTCAGTCTGAGCTCCATAATAATAAATCGTGATCTATAGAAAATTCCTAGTGATGTAACTTTATTGATATTGTTACGAGTACATCCAATTATCCATCAGCGATTAGAATCCGATAGATATTGGCAGTAGCTTGATCAGAACGTGATCTAGCGTTGCGATGAACACAAGTGACTGCCAAAAGTTTGACTCTTTTTAATTGATCAGCTTTGAGAAGAAGCTAAAGCGCCCAGGTGTCATCAGCACCACCATCGCAATCGTAAATCATGTATTGATGGCTGAGATTTTGAAGAATGGGCTGATTCATTGTAATGAGTATGGAACTGCTAAGTTCTTTAAACGTACTGTGCTCGATGGAAGTTTTTAGTTCCTTGTTATAGACAAAAAGGTTGTTGTGGTGTATACGTTTCGAGGAAAGGCACACGTCAAACTTTGTGGAAATGAAATCTCGTTTTCACCTAGGTAATACTGATTACATGTTCTACATTAAAGAACGTTATGAATAAATACCACTTTGATCAAAAAGTTCCCGCACCACACCACCGTGTGGCGCTCCCATTGTTCCGATTTGAGTTCTGTTTTTTTTGTTAAGTTGGTAAATCTGTTGTTGACATTCCGTCTAAATCTTAGTGACATTTGCAAAAGTTACGTAGCCAAGAGTACATCTATCACTGTATGCGTTGGCGATTTTTTACAATTTTAGAAATGGATTTCAATTTGCAACAACGAACTTGTACGAGTATTAAATTTTGCGTAAAAAACGGATTTAATGGTGCGCTAGCGTTAGAAATGTTGGAAAAGTGTTTCGGCAACGATTCTCTAAAGAAAACGGTCATTTATCAAAAGTGGTCGTGAGTCAATCGAAGATAATGAACGCAGTGGCAGACATCGACATTGAAAACCGATGAAAACATTGATGAAGTAAAAGAAATGTTGGTGAACAACCGCAAATTAACCATCAGAGAGATAGCGGACGACTTGAACATTGCCTATGGATCCGTCCAAAACATTTTGGTTAATGATTTGGGTTTCCGTCGTGTAGCAGCAAAGTTGGTGCCAAAAGACCTCAATTTCATGAAAAATGTTTCGAGGATTGGATCAAGCGCTGGCATAAGTGTGTTGCAGTCGATGGGGATTGCTTTGAAGGGGACAATATATCTAGATTTAAATGAATAAACTTGTATTTTAAATTTTCTGAATAAATTCCGAAAAATTTTTGATCAAGGTGGTATAATAAAACATGAGATGTCATTGTCAAATTCTGCTCTATTGCTGAAAAGAAGAGTACAACACAACCAATTTTTAAAAAAAGCCAATAAAACGGTTTTGAAAATCTAACCTAACCTTGAATATTCGAGTTAATATGACATGAGCTTGAACCTCAATTAAGCAGGTTTTCCAAGCAAAGATCTTTTCCGGATTGAACCGACGTGACTCCTAAAATGGAAATAGCTTTTCGGAAAAAAAAATGCCCATCTTCCAATTGTAGATATACGCATTACATGTGGCCATTAGCAATGCGAGTAAATGCCAAAATTACAAAGCATTGACATAGGTAGCTAAAGATAAGCTGTGGTATGTCTTACTCAACCTTTACACCAGTTTCGATTTAGCTCATGAATGGAAGATTTCTCCAAACAGGGACAAAAGCCTTTGCAGTGTCTTGTTTAAATCCTAGGTCACAATGGGATTTGATCGAAATTTTTTTAGAAAACCTTTATAGAAGTAATTCTAGGATCTTAATATTACACAGATGATGCCTCTAATCTCAGTTAGGTTATCATCATCTGGTATGCACCCAGACTTATTGGTAGCTCCCCAAAATTTCAATCAGCGGCATCAAACTAGGGATTTCTTCATGATGATCGCTTGAAATCCAGAATTTCAGATGTAGCGTCTCTGATGGCTCTATGTTAGTGAAGACATTAGTCTATGGTATGTTGGCAGCATAGGACTTTTCGAGTGATTTTAGGAGATGATCAGAAAAAGTCGAACAGTCTTCAGAAAATTAGACGTTTAACGTCGAACCTTGTCGCTGTTTTGTTGTTTGCAATATCCGCATTTTTACCGTGGTTGTAACAGTGTGGTGGGCTAAATCAATATTACCTCGTTCGAACGTTCGAAATACCAAAATATTTCTCACACCCAGTCCAATGTAATCAGCAGTGAATGACAGTTTGTTTATTGCGAGATCAACGAGGTCGTTTGTAAATTATGAGGTGCGGAATGGTATATGAATAAAATGCCATTTCAGCCCTAGGAGCTCGTAGAAGCAATTTTAGAGAAAGACGTTTTTCTCTTTTTTGGGAAATTTTTTTCAGATGCCTGAGGTTGAAGTCCTGCAACGATGAAAATCCATCCTCGAAATAGGCACAGCTTCTGCTCTTTTTAGTTTCCTTTCTTCTTTGTCCAATCAATCCCACCCACTTCAATTATTGGATGGAAAGGTTGTTCTCTTTGAGGTCTAAACTGTTTAAAGATTCTGCACATTCCATATTTGTCGATCGGAAGATTCACGAAATGATCAACCTGGTTGACAGTGGATTCATCCGGATCAAATGCATTTGTGTGTAATAAGGTGAGGAATCATGTAGTATCCGCGACAACACTTTTAACCACTACCCAAGCGTTTTGAGTGCATAGCCTTTGCTTTCTCTTTTATCTGCAGGCTTGTCCTTTATGGGAAGCATCATCAGGTATTTCGTTCGTATACATTCCATATAGATCAGAACGTCCTTATTTGTTACGTTGCGCATGATAATCAAAAGTCTTATTACTATTGTACGAGGCTTTCGGTTGCTTCGAAAAAACAAAATTTACTATTTAGTCAGGCATGTTATGGTTCGATTAGTGGATAATTTGTATGAGGGGTCCCTATAGCATTAATACCATAGGTGCCAAGGTGGTTCCGCTCAGAACTATAGGGAGCGTAAAGATCAAAGACAACGACAAGCCGCATTCTTCCGAAATGCCAAAGGGAGAGAAATTGGCACTCCCAGCCATCATTTGTTGCGAAAGTAAGCCATTGTCTTCATGTCACATAATAGGTAAATCGAATTAAGACCGGATTGCGAGATCTCGACCTTCTTAGTGAGGAGGAAACCCCAAAACTTGCCACGATTTAAGGAGGAGCTTGGCAATTCCCGCACTGCTACAAAAATATCCTGCAAATCGCCCGTTCCTTGGTGGAACTCAGATCTATAGCGACAACCAGAAAACTTCACTAAGACTAACTCGTTACAGACCGCATCAAAAATAATATCAGAAGTTAACTCGGATTTTGAGAAGCACCTCTTATGAAGACATTTGCGAAAAAATCGAAACCGTCGGTGAAGCCAGGAGGCTAGTCAAAGTCTCTAAAAGGAGAAAATCAACCAGGCTGGAATCAATCAGAAAATCTAATGGCACCTACAATGAGTCCAAAGCAGATACTCTCCATCTTATGCCTGCGACTCCACTTCCAAGTAATCTAATCAAAACCAGCTCACAACCAACTCCTATTAGCCAAGCTGCTAGTGAGCTAAATAACACCATAGCTGGTTTATCCGATGGGTTGTGGTAATTAGCTTCAAGTAGGCTGGTATATGTATACCCAGTTATGCTACAAAAAGGTATAGGCCAGGTTCCGGTAAATCTGAAGAGCATCTTCACTGCTAACCTGGCACTGGTATGAGAGTAGCCTTTATACCGAGAATTGGAAAAGAGGACTACGCGCTCGCCAAGAGCTTCAAATTTATGAGTCTAACTTCTTCCATGTTGAAGCTCATGAAGCGAATCGTCGAGCTCCATGTGCGCAAAACTGGTTTGCAAATGCGTCCTCTGTGTAAGATGATAACCAACTCGGAAAATCGTGCGAGACTGTCCTTCAAAATCTGCTGCTAGGCGGAATTGAAGACCTACTCAATAAAAAGGAATGCACGCTCCGCATTTTAATCGACGTTGATGGTGCTTTCGATAAGGTAACATGTGTAACACGACCAGACAACACAACGTAAACGAATCACTAGTTTTGAGAATAAATGTAATGCTGGTGAATAGGATACTGATTGCGGATGTTGACTATGGCCAATATGTGACGGCGGGGGTAAACAGGAGTTGCCCGCACGGCGGGTTAATCGTTTTAGCTAATAGACCGAAGTTATGGAGTAGCTTACGCGAATTGTTTTCGATCACAAGGAAAACCTTTTGATGAGCCTGGTTGTAACGAGATTCTAGATCTCATTCGGAGCTTCTGGAATCATATTGACCATAGACCACATAGGCGGGACAGACCACTCAGACTCCTTGTATGTTACTTTTACTGAAATACTTTCGAATAAATATGAGTACTGCAGTGAAAAAGTGGCTACAGTACCAGCATCCACCACAGCAGCGCCTGACGCGAGTGTAGGGTGGACACTCACAGAAGTAGTGCTTCGCCGTGTCGTTATTATGGGATGTTGCGTCACTTATGACCAGCACACTTTAGTGCTTAGCTAAAGCAATCGCTTACTGGTCATGAGAGTGATAACGATGCATAAAATTCTACTTTACGTACGATTGGTTGTTTTATGGTTAAGAAGGTGGAAAGAGAATTCATTTGAATTATAGGCCCATCCAACAAGAGATGTCATTTTAAATCAGTAGAAAAACGTAACATTTTTATGAAAGGTGGTGATATTTGTATTTAAGTCTAAAGTACAAATTCTGAGATTAGTGATGGAATACAAGATCTATAAAATATTCATCTTGGCTCTACCTATAAATAGCCATTCTTTTGATGAAATTTTTTATCACGTTTTCACATACTTGCGACTGTACATATTCAGCTAATAACAGAAAACAGAAAAAGTCAAATGGAGTTAAATCGATCGATTTGGGCGGCCAATTGATGTCTCCATTCCAGAAATCACATGTCAAGAAAATTTGTCAATTTGTAGAGCCATTATTTCATCAGCTGTGTGGGATGTCGCGCCGACCTACTGAAAATAAACGTCGTCCACGTCCATAGCATCGATTTCAAACCAAAAACAAAAGTCAGTCAACATCGTTCGGTAACGCAATCTATTTACTTAAACGGTTGCACCGGCATCATTTTCGAAAAAATGAGTGCCAATGACACCTCAACCTAAAACCCGCCCCAAACTGTCATTCGTTGTGGATGCAGAGGTTGTTTCACTATTTCTCTTGGGTTTTCGGAGCCCAAGAAGCGACAGTTTTATTTATTTACGTACCCAGACACTCAGAATAATTTTGTGTAAAAAATCATGATCTTGTTCATTCATTTCTGTTGAGTTCAATTCTTATGTCAACTGGACATTGACAGCATATAGGCTGAGATCCCTATGCAAAATGGTTGCGGATATTCCCAATCCCTGTGATCGTCTCGAAATGGGTACACCTGGGTTTTCAGTCAATAAGCTATGGTGGCCATGTTTTCAGTTGACCATGCTGGACGAATTATCGGTAATATCTAATAACCGTCTAGTTTTTACTTATCAAAAGCTATCACAATGATGGTTGAATGTAGACATTTCAACAATGGCGCGAAATTTAAAGCGATACCTCGTGTTGGATGACTAGTTATGTAATCCTGATGGGATTAAGGCAAGTTACTTCATCGCGACAAATCGTTTGCATTAAGATTTTGTACTGGATGAAAGGACTTTGCTCTTATGGAGAGAGTACTTTGATTGGTAATAGAAGAAGATTAATGTTCTTCAACAAAAGATCTATTTTTCTATTCTATCAGTTACCTGACAGTGTTTTTTTTTATAGCCATTTCGGTCCCGTTTCTCTATGGCCGAAGGTAAAACTAATTCCTTTTGCTTAAGAAACGAATACCCTTCTAAAGCTATGTTACACGTTCTTGAAATATACCTAACGAAGAAAGAATGTCTTTAATGGAAGCTTATCGAAGTTTCCTTCAAACTTTTAAATTGTTGTCTTTGATCACATTTCATCTCGAAGTAGTGAAGGATAAATATTCGTACCGAGAACAAGGTAGATTTTCCTGCAACGTTAGAAATTTTAGTCTGCTAAAGCAACGCCAGTAAATTCCGCTATTTCTGCATTTTTGCATTTCAGCACATGACAATAAGTCGGCCGTAACACATTTCAGGATAGTACTACGAGTGTCTTAAGTAAAATTCAGGATGTACTCGTATCAAGACTTAAGCGAAATATGACATCATTTTGAAGCAGTAGCAGTTACTATCCCTTTCATTCCAGAAACATAAGCCTGAATAGATTGGATACAGCGATCGAAACTTTTGTGAACCTTTGATTCTGATTCTAAAATGTGCGTTAAATGAATGTATTTTCATAACTCTCCACATTGACTAACGCAATCGTGGAAAACAGCTGATTTGGATAAGAGGAGGTGATTTGGAAGCATACGGTTAAGTCAGGTTTAACAACTTTTCGGGGGTGAATTTGAGTGTCACACCTTGTGATAGTATATGAGCTTTGCATTGCATGGGCACTTTTACAGTCTATTTCTGCATGTGACATTATTAAGATGACTCAAAGGTATTAACGCAATTGATCCAATTGCCAACGGGCATTGTCAAGAATTTGTTACAAAAACTCAAAAAGTGATTATTATTGCAAAGCTTGCAAGCAGTCGGATATGATTATAATATGAGCTCTGGGATCTTTGTCTCAGAACTTGAATCGAACATCTGCGACTGTGTCAAGAACTGGACTGGATCAAATGTGTTCGCCGTATGTGCTGTTAGGGCTGAAATGCAATCGGTGATCTGCTTTTGAACATCCCTTATACTAGATGGAGTGAAAAGTGACCTCCTTAACCGCCAGAATGCGCTGCTACTGCAAAAAAGGTTATGGTGCCTTGAAGTCCGTTCATATTTAGGCAGACATGCCAAATTTTAGTGCGACACTGTCTTTAGTTTTGTTTTGACAGCTGATTGTTGTTGACGTGTTTGGCATCATGTTGAGTATGGACAAAAACCATTTTCGTTCTCTCATAAAACATTATTTTTTGAGAGGCAAAA
The DNA here is from genome assembly GCA_963966105.1 of Volucella zonaria. NCBI lineage: Eukaryota > Metazoa > Arthropoda > Insecta > Diptera > Syrphidae > Volucella > Volucella zonaria. The sequence continues at coordinate 158,710,833 of OZ014532.1, read as the reverse complement.
CAGCGAAGGAAACAAAAGAAAAGTTGGATAAATATTATGGGGCTAACGCTCCGTCAGATTACACCGTCAAATATTGGTTTCGAGAGTTTCGTGGTGGCCGCAACTCCACTACCGATCAAGTCGCCAGCGGAAGGCCCTCCGATACGGTTACACAGGACAATGTCAAAAAAATATATGAAATGGTGTTGGCTGACCGGAAAGTGAAGATGCGCCAGCTAGCAGATACCACAAAGATTAGTACTGAGCGCACACGCCATATTTTGGGCAATATTCTGCCTATGAAAAAGTTATCCTGCCGCTGGTTGCCGCGAATGACCAAAAACACGAACGCGACAGCACTTCGAGTGTTTGGACTTGCTGATGCCGAATCGGGTGGACTTTTCTCGTCGATTGGTAACTGTGTTTGGATTCCTCGGACTATTATCTCTTCCCAAACTTCAAAAGATGGCTCATCAATAAAAAATTCAGCTCACGAGAGGAAATCATCGACGCCACGGAGGAGTATTTTGCAGACCTTCCGGAAAATTACTTTTCGGACGGGATCAAGAAGTTGGAAAATCGCTGGAATAAGTGTATCAAACTAAAAGAGGACTATATTGAATAATATAAATTTTTTTAATTCCCAAGGAGGTCACTTTTCACTCCATCTAGTAAGATTAATAGTTTGCTGGGCTGTAGATGGCAAATTAAAATAGCTATTGACTGATGTGGGAGCGTGTCATACCAATCGTTTGAAGTTTCCAGGCGAGATCAACAATTCTCGAAGCTAGAGGAAACGTGCATATAATGTTGCTTGCCTTTCCCTTGAATTTTAATCAGAAATGGTAGAGTTTTTGGACTGACCATAGTTTGGATTGGCTTGTGGAATTAATAATAAATATGTCAGTATAGCAGTGTGGGAGCTTATGACAAGTTGTGAAATGGTTAGCAATCATCAGAGCGAATGCATAACTGCTTTTCAAATTCAGCGCAGAGACCCTGAAATTCAATTTTTACAGCTTTTAATGAGTGATCTGTGGCAGCATTCGTAGGTTTTTCATGAAGTTTTACGCTGAATTTCATAAATTGATCCACAACAACAATGAAAGCAAATTCTTATTTGGAGAAATATTTTTCTGAAAAATATAAATTGGCTAAATTATTGTGCGAAAACAGTTCTGACAATATTATGATTATTGTGATACTGAAAGGATAAAACAAATTTCTTTTATTTGCATATAGGCATTACTGCATCAGATTGTGAGATTCTTATGACTCACATAAAATAGAGCGACCTTTAACGAGTTTGATGCGCTGTCTGACTCCATTCAAAGAATTGTATCCCTGTATCCTCACACTGAAATCGTCATTACGGCGATTTTAATATACTCAATTGTGGGTGGGTTCGATATTGTGGACAGCAACACCTGCAGGACGGTGTGTTGAGATCTTCGCTGCGGAAAATAACTTGACCCAGCTTGGAAATGAGGCCACCGGAATACCAGATTTTGATAGTCATATCGCTAAAACCCTGGAATTGTTTTTAACTTCTTACCCTAAAAAGTACGAGGTCGATGTGATATCACCTCTAGGCCCGTCAGTCCACTGTGTCATTTCAGCTAAATTTTCTTATTCTTCTTTAGGAATTTTAACTGGTCGTTATTGTTCCTCGATAACGACGTGGATGCCGCTACTGATATGATCATAGACACTATTCTCTTTGGCTTGAGATCCTTTATCTCCGGATGAAGAGTATCAAACCAAAAGAAATAGCGTGGTACCACTCGAACTGTAAAGAGTCAGGATTAGAAAAATATTTTTTCGGCCTTTCAAGACCAACCCGACAGAGGGAGTCATTCCAATGTCTTTCTTAGGCGTGTGACATTTCAATACTACCAAAAACGGAGGCACAAAATAAATACGAACATTGTAGTAAAAATTATTGGCTATTTGTCAACAACATTAGAATTTCTGCCTCATCCTTCATGCGAACGCTCATTTAAAATAACATTTCAGCTGTCAGCTTTTTGGAACAGGTCTTTCTGCTTGCTGCACATTTTATGGCCAGCCTAACACTTCCAGATTGTGCTTTGTCTCCGCCTACAGTTAAGTGTACTGTGTAGTAGCCAGGGTCCTTAAAGAATTTCACATACACAAATCCGCAGATTCCGGATGTTATACGTATATCCCCTTATTCTGAAGAGGTGTTCTTCCATGCTAGCAAACCCACTGTGTGAAATTTTTGATCAGTCCTACTCTTTAGGACTTTTTCCGAGCGGTTGAAAAACAGCATTTGTCCAGTCCGTCTCTATAAAAGGCGAATCTTCTTCACTCTCCTCCTACAGAACCATTCCACTCACGTCCCTCATTTCCAACGTTATGTAAATGCAGATAAACCGTCAGCTCATGAAATATCTCGAAACACGAAAACTTCTCAATGACCGGCAGTATGGTTTCTGCAGCAACAGGTATACCGATGATCTGATGGCATGTCTCACCGAAAAGTGTAACCAAAGCGTTTACCACTCTGGCGTAAGCAAGATAGTTGCACTTGATATTTTTAAGACATTTGGCAGAGCTTGGCAGCGGGCTCTTTTTTCGAAAATACGTGCATTTGGGATCGACGAATCTCCTTTTCAATGGATTAGTAATTATCTTTCGGAACGTTCAATTTAAGTTGTCTTGGATGGTTTCAAGTCTGATGCTCACAAAACAAATGCTGGTATGCCCCATGGCTCCGTACTGTCTCCGACACTCTTTTTCATCAATAGGCATTCGTCTGCTACTTCTAATCCAATATATTTTGCTGACGACAATACTCTCTGCGTTTCATATTTGTTGCCGGACTCACGTCACTGCCCTTTGGCTGTAGAACGGGACGGCAGCGTATGTAAAGCTCATTAAATTCCGATATTAACAGCATAGCCAATGCTTCGAAAGCGCAATTAAGCCAAATTGTAAATACCCAGCCATTATCCATGAATGGTACTTGCATCGTCGAAATCAAAAAACTTTCCATTCTCGGTATGTGTGTCAATGACAACCTACGTGGGAATGACCATTTACGAGACATTTTTTCCCAATTTTTTTTTTATTTTTCTACATAGTTTTTTTTTTTTTTTTTTTTATATGCATTTTTATTGTTTCACTTAATTTACTCTTACTTGCTAGACAAAAAAATGCTTAAGAGTTAGCTTAATTAACTTAAAATTATCTTATTCTAACTTACTGGCCCCATGCGAGCACTCTAAGTTAAACCTAACACTTAAATTATGTCTTTCGACGTACCTTACTACTATACTATACTATTTCTATTAATTATAATTAAAACTAAGAAAACATTTTTTACAAAAAAACTTAGTAACAGGACTGTTCTTTTTATTTTATTATAAAACTTAAAACTAAAATCCTACAAACTACCTACAAATAAATTTTAATCTACTTAACCTACTTACATACATCTAATACATACATATATACATATATATATACATAATATATATATACTTAATATATATACATATGTATATACATATATGTATACATATATGTTGTTGTTTTTTTTTTTTGATTTTTTATTTTTATTAATTTTTTTTTTTTTTTTATATATATTTTTTTTTCTTAATTCTAACTTATTCCTACTTATAACTATGTAAGCCGGCCAACGCTAAAACAAAAATTAGGCGACCCACTTTGCTTCACATGAAGCTATCAAGTACTGGAGGAATTCGACGACGAAGCATCCTCTCCTTCAAAAAGCCACCAAAATTGTTGGTGCTGCTGAGCAACATCCCTCATGTCGCGACTCCCTACCGCTCTACTGAACCGGAGACGCTCCGCACTGCCGTGTGCGACGTCTCTGTCGTAGTTGAGTCGCCTGTCCGCAGCTGTTCGAGCGACGTGGAAGATTAGCGGCACCGCCAATCTGTCCTGGATCAGACCTTTACTATCTAAGTAGAGGAACGCTTCTGGAGGAATAAAGCCGTCAAAGCGAACTCTCTCGTGATACATATAATTAGGGTAGTAGGCCCCGGAGATCAGGTTGTTCGATGAGGTCATTGCTCTTGCAATGTGCCTTCGAGTCAACTTAATGACGAAATTGTCCACTCTTATTAGGTTCGCCCTATTGTACAAGACCTCATTGCGATAGAATTTTATGTACTCAGACTCTGGTGTTCTGTATAACCGAAGACAAGCCCTAAGGCAAGCCCTCTCAAACACCCTAATCTTTTCCAATAAACTTGCTCTCACGTTGAACCACACGGGGCATCCAAATACAAGCATAGGCCGGATAAGCGCCATGTAGTAGATCACTTCACCCTCGCATCGAGTTGGCTGTTATAAAACAGTCTCCTTGTAAGGGCAAAAGCACCTCTGGCTCTGGCCAGAGCAACATCTATATGTTTGTTAAAATACAGATATTTGTCTAGCCAGATCCCAAGGTATCGACAAGCAAGTGGTTGTCCATGTTGTCCGACGATAGAGAACTTTCGCCAGTTATTTCTGGTATCCCTAGAGGCCCCAGACAAAGGCGTCCTAAACAGAATGGTTTCCGACTTCTGAAAGCTGATTTTCAACTTCCAGTCATCGCAATATCGCTTAATTTTGTCTAAGTCACGTTGCAAAAGTGTATTAATGACCTCAATCTTTGGACCTGATCTGTACGCAATTAAGTCGTCCGCGTACGCTATGGCATGGTGAAGTGAACCTATCAGATCACTTGTGTAAATGTTGAATAGGTTCTGCGATTTTACCGCACCTTGTTGCAGACCGTTTTTAATGTTAAATGTTCCAGCGGAAGTCACATCGCCATTCTTCACGATGAACTGTCTACTGGAGAGCATATCAAAAAGAATATACAGAAGTGGTTTACTAATGCCCATCCTGTCCAGCTCGAAGAAGAGTCCCTCTAACCATACGGTATCGAAGGCCTTTTCCAAGTCAATTAGGCAGGCACCAGTGCACTGTTTTTTGCTTTTGTTCCATTGGATATCAAAAACCAGTTTAGACGCGGCATGAATGATATCATGCTCCGCCTTGAAACCGAATTGATTATCCGGAACTATATGTTTGTCCTAAACCCACTTAGTCAGGACTCTATTGATCACCTTCTCGAAAACCTTACTGATGTTTGGAAGAAGACTGATCGAGCTTAGATTCGCCGGATTGGATGTGTCTTTATTCCTTTTGGGAATGGGATGTACCACCGCAGTTTTACAATGTGCATTATTCATTGCATTATTAAACAGGGTGGGACAAATGTCATCGGTTCCCACTGATTTCTTACTTCTAAGCGATTCGAAGATCGTTTGGAGCTCTTCCTTCGAAATGAACGGTGGTAATACCCTTTCGTTGGTGATGACATTATTTGCCATATTCTCGTCACTGAACTGGATGAAACCCGAGTTCTCGAATCGCCAATTCACAATTTCATTTCGAAGGCAGAAGTTGTGCACAAGGACTTGACTCTCCAGGTTGTGGTTCGGGCCAATGATGTCATTCGCCTTGTACACTTCCTGGAAAGTCGCTCCTATAGCCTCTACCTTCTCCTGCGGATCCTCGATCACAAAGAAGTTGTCATCATCAACTGCCTCATTTGGATCTATACCTGCTGCTACAAGTATTTGTTCGTTGTTCGTCGTTCGGGCGATTTTGAGACATGGAAGGTCGTTTTGATTATTTCTCCGAAATATTTTATTTATTTGCGGGAACATATTCGGGTTGCTGGTGTTTACAGCCCGAATTTTATTGTTCCAATACAAATTTACAGATTTTTTGTAATTTTCTTTTATTAATGTTTGGAGGTTTTTAATCGACGACTTCAGTGTCATGATCTCCGGGTTATGTCTGTCAGTAAACTGTCTGTACAAGGTTTTTAGTCTTGACAACAGCCTACTTTTATGTCGGTGCAGTGCGTCAATAGTTGCGTTGCGGAATAAGTCTTCTTTGTCAGTGTGTTGATACCGAGGTATCGTTCTGTCCATTGTTCGTTTGATTGTATCGTCCATTAGTCTAAGATACCTGTCAATCTCCTCGTTTGACAGATTTCTGTTGGACGGTGGGTAGAGCGAATTCGAGGAGAGTGCTCTAGTCAGTGTTCTGGTGAAGTGTGTCCAACGCACTGTACTATAATTGTAAGAATGCCTTTGAACAAACTCGTCCAATTCCGCAATTTCGTTGGGAACAGTTATTTCGGTGCTGATACCGCAATGGTCACTGTCATACACGAAAGTGCGTAGACAGTTTGTAGTTTGTTGGTTAGTGCATGTCAGTTGTATTCGTGAGTCGAACAGCAGAAGATCCAAATAGGACCCGTGTCTGGGAAACGACGGACTATCCGTCGCCTTAAGCCCAAGTCGATACATTATACTGTGCTGACCCCACCAATTGAATAGTAGGTTCCCTCTAGTATTTGGTGTATCATTTCCCCAATCTCTATGTTTGGCGTTGAAATCTCCGCCCATAATAAAATAGTTGTCTTCCAATTCCAGCCTTAGGAATCGAGAAAGTGTCTCGAGCTCTGAGATGAATAAGGTGGATTGAGTAGCCTTAGGTGCATAGACAGACACCATGTATAACCGCTTTCCACTACGGATAGGAATGTACATGACTCATGCTTCCAGCACCTGAAACCTACGTACTACACGACTGTATACTCTTTTGAAACGCAGTCCCTTTCTTATAAAGATCGCAACATAACCTCCTTGAATAGAATTGGGTCGGTTTCTTCGTAATATTTCATATCTTCTGTGCCTCATTTTGTGTCTTTTGGTAAGCTTAGTTTCGCTAACCAAAAGCACATCAGGGGCATGATCTTTAAGCAACTTAAACAGTGTGGCTCTTCGTTCGAACCTAATCAATGAATTAACATTCACTGCAAGGACCTTTTTTCTACATAGTCTCCTTGTAACTCTACACACTTCTCCCAGCGATGCTCCCATCTCTCTAACCCGTCCAAATAGTACTTGGCGTTTTTCTCTGCAAAATAATTGTTCACGAAGGTGATTGCCTCCTCATTTGACGAAAATCTCTGTCCTCCGAGCGCAGTTTTTAGATGGGGGAACAAAAAGAAGTCGCTTGGGACTAGATCTGGTGAATAAGGCGGATGGTCAAGCAGTTCAAACCGTAATCATGGATTTTCGGCATGGCAACCGCTGAAGTGTGAGAATGCGCGTTGTCTTGGCGAAACAGGATTTTCTTTTTCTGCAAATGTGGCCGTTTTCCCGCAATTTCCGCCTTCAGCTTGACAAGTAATGATGCGTAGTATACTCCTGTAATGGTTTTTCCTTTTTGAAGATAATCGATTAAGATAACTCCTTTACTATCCCAAAAAACAGTCGCCATTACTTTCCCAGCCGAAAAAACAGTTTTGGCTTTTCTTAGAGCCGGCTCGCCCTTTGCAGTCCACTGTTTTGACTGAATTTTTGTTTCGGGCGTATAATGGTGTATGCGAATTTTATCTACAATAATTAATCGGCGCCAAAACTCGGATTTTTTGCGCCTAAACTGCGCCAACAGAGCGTTGGAAATGTTCATTCGAACACGTTTTTGGTCTAACGTAAGCAAAAGCGGCACCCAACGCGCAGACAGCTTTCTCATGCCTAAATCTTGATTTAATATGTAACAAACACGTTCTTGGACATTTTCATAACCTCTACTATTTCTCTCACTTTAATTCGGCGGTTGTCTAACACCATTTGGTAAACTTTAGCAATGTTATCGTCAGTCGTTGCAGTTTTTGGACGTCCCAAACTTTCATCATCTCCCAAGCTCTTACGACTTGCAGCTGTCCAAAATTTCACTGTTAAATGATGGTGCAGAATCCCCATACACAGAGTCCAACTCATTTTTGATTTACGTAGGCGTATTGCCTTTCAAAAACAAGAATTTAATAGCTCGATACTCAATTTTTTCCATTTTCACAAAAAACACTCACATCCACTCACTCAAACGACTGTCAACTAAAAACTGCGCTTCCAAAATGACTGAAACTTCGGCAAGTAACTGTCAAAAGACGCTCAACTAGCATTCACTAGCTTTTATTGACGAGGGACGCTATTTTTACACTACGATCGGAAACGTTTCAGACAACCCTCGTATTTGATATCGCCGAAAATTTTGGGAAATGTTTTGGTTTCCTCAAGCGCTGTAAGAAATACTTCACCCCCTCTGATCAGAACTCAATATATAAGGCATTCATCTACCCAAAATTGGAGAACAATGCCCACATCTAGTTAGGCGCTCCTAAAACATCTCGGAACCTGTTAGACTTGTATTTATTGCATAGCCGAGAATGCATTCATTCTCATACGCAAAAGTTATAAAACCCTTGTAGGGAGCCGCTTTGCCAAACGATGATATGTCGACTCTGTCTGTAGAGCTCGAAACTACATATAATATCTAGTATGAGCTTATAAGTACATTCTATCCATCGCGCGCTGCTTAATCTCAACTCTGTCAACTCGGAGGTGCCAGTTTACATCAGCATCACGTCTAATATTTAAACCTGCAGGTCCATTCCAGTCAGTTTCGTTGTTCGGGCTTAGAAAGACTGAGAAACCTTCCTTAGACTCACTCCTCAAAAGGCTTACTGACTTCAGCAACTAGCTCCAACACTCACCACTACTCTGTCACCATCCGGAGGAAAAAATTAGGATTGAATTGTGCCCTATCATGTGTTCTTCCCGATATAGAGGGAGTACATAATACTCGTATCAACTGCGACGGTCTGATATATTTCTCTGGAATGGTCATGCGAACCAATTTTACCTTCTGAGAAGGCGCCGAACGTTTTTCTTGATCTGTTTACTTGCCCTTGTCGAAGAGAGGGCGATAATAGTCCTGCCGCCATCATGGTTTCCTATGGTTTACGCTGGGACAACTGTGCCCGTTTTCAGAGAGTCATCAGCATCCTCCCTCGAACCATGTATTTTGAAATATATTTTTGCATACTAAGATGATTGGATCCTCTGTCCTTTCACGGAAAAATATGTAAGAAGTAAGAACTCCTCGATAGATACATTAATTAAACCAAAGTAGGATACGTGAAATTGCGAACGCGGTTATTCTAGACGACTCGCAGTTTCTATAGACTCGAGCTATATATAGTCAGTCTTTATCGGGTCAAGTGATTTAAACATATTGGGCAATTGAACACCAACGTTCTGTGATAGATCTTCGAATTATTCTCTAAAGGATATCACGTTAACGAAAATCCTCATCTTGTGTGACGCAGCAGCCTTGTTCTAAGCAAATGAATGTTGTCAGCAAAAGATTGCGCTAAATTGAAATAGCTGTCGAATAAGGCCCAAGCCCAACCTGCACACGTGGCTTCATCAACTGATTTGCAGATAGTTCTATGGTCATTCAAACATGGTACTCGTAATGGACAATAATAGGGCCTAGAACTTCCAACTCAGATGTTGGCAACTCTATAATTTCTCATTTGGCTTTATTCGGATATGTTATCGTGTAGGTCGTGGGCAGCTTATGTATAGTACAGAGATCGCTCTGGAAAAGTCAGATTATGTAGGTTAAATTCGTACGAAAAAAGAAAAACTAAAACGACTTGCACAAAACAGGTAAAAGCGGAACACTGCAAATATCCCAGGGTGGTTTTCAAAAGTTGTACTACATTATTATTTCTATGAAAAACTTTTACTAACTGCTAACATTTTTCTTTGTTTAGTGAACAATAAATTAATTTTCATTTTGTCGACAATCGATAAAATTAAAACTCTGAAAAATGAACTGAAACCAAACAATATCAAGTTAAACTAGTTACAGAATTGTTGGCCATTTCAAATATATAAGTAACAGCAAATTACCACAAGTGCTCTGTTGAAATACTATAGCACATACTGGACCATGGATAGTAACAGACTTCAATTTGTAAGCAAGTTGGAATTTAATTAGCACTTTGAAAATGTCAATCTTTCGTGTAATTGTGTTGTTAGTTGGCAATTGATTGACTGTAATGATCGATGAAAGTATTCCATAATTTCGATGTAATTTGTCGGATGGACTCGGGCAGAAGAAAGTCTGGTGTCGGTACCTTGACTATGAATCTCTCATACGTACACTGCATCTGGGCGAAGATTTAGATTTCCTTCCGCTTTTAAACAGTTTCTTAGACAAATTAGGAATGTGCATCGATACAGTGAAGAAAAAAAAATATTTGCAAATAGAAATTGTGAAAGGATGTTACAAAGATTTTCAAAAAGCCAATCAACACACACTAAGTTTATGGACAGCGGATTATAAAACAGATCGACATTACCTATGATACCAATTTTGTCTTAATGACTTTCAAACTGTAAGGAGTCTCTGCCAAAGACTTCTTGATCCGGAGCAGCGCACTTCCAATTATCTAAACTTAGCACTTTGATATTCGAGATAGCTTAGATGGAGTGTGAATTTAATAACTCCCAAACAACACAGTTGCTTGTACAGTAAAGAAACCCTCACACGATCAATTATTCTATTCTCTCAAGTGTTGCTAACTTTTGTCCATTACTGTCAGGGTACATTGTGAATAGATGCCACATGACAGTGCAATATGGAACAGATCTATAGTCAAGAAGAGATAATTTCCAAGTAAAAGTTTTAATAACTCGGGGATATGGATGAAGATCTTAATTATCCGAAATTGTGAAGCTTTTCACTTTCTGCACACCATCATTTGTACAAGTCTTCACTTTCTTTCACCAAACACAATAGTCAACAGTCAACAGAATTTCCTTCCAAAATTTCAATGGTAAACCCTCCAAAACGACTTGTTGTCTTTGCCCAAGCGTGTAAATATCTCAATTTTTTGTTGTTCAACCAAAAAGGCAAATAAGTGTCATCAAAGAATCATCTTCATGGATATCTACCAACGGAAGTGAAGAACTGCAAACAAGTTCAAGTTCATATTCAGAGCATGAATGGGACATGGACTGGAATACTTTTTTCGTGCTAACACAACAAAACAAGCTATTGAGATACAAGCACATGTACTTGTATTCATCATACTTGTATAGAGTAATTCTCTCATGGTTGATTGAATCTCAACTGTGGAGAATCACTGCTAGGAAGAAAGAACGCATTAATGACAGTTAAGCGCTTCACCGCTGCCCGGGTTAATTATACACTTTGAAACGTTATAATTGATGATGAATATCAAAGAAATGTATCTTTTCCATTTTTTTTTTTTTTTTTTTTTTTGACTGACTATGCTCCACAGTCAATATGTCAAATTTGTCCCATACATATCCACATGCAGGTAGGTACAGCCCAGAAAGTAGGGATGATATTGTACCTCAGTTCACATACATATAGTGTAGCCGTCTGCACTGAGTCCATCGCAAGAGGAGAAAGGTAAAAGTTGATTCCAAAACGTGCAATCAATTTGCAATGGTTGGCTAGATTTGCTTCTCGTATCTCTCTATGAAATATATTCTCGGAGCTGATGTTATTTGCATTTCAATCGTTGCCCGGTTAAGTTACGCACATCTTGAGAGCCATTATGTCAAAGATACTCGTCGGTTATTATCGTTTTTTCTTTCTGCTCAGTGTATTGTCGGTGCCAGTGTCGTCCTATGAGTACGGTTACCATCCCAGTTCTGAAGAATTCGATGGCACAATGCGGGATCAAACTTGGACACGTGATCTTCTTTGGCAAGAAAAAAATACGAAAAAGTTTACACCAAAATTTAGCCTGCAAAAGCCGAAAGATACGACTATTACTAACTCTTTCATTTATTCGCCAAATAGTTCGAGTGATAAAAAGGATATCAGTACGGATATCTATATGGATAGTGACACAATTGGACTTTCGAGTGAATTTGTGCAAGAAGTAACTAGAGATTCCCAAGAGAATCAACCAAATCATACAGTGTGGCCAATTTATTTTACAAATCCTGCAACAGGAATAGTGTACGCGATCACTAAGGTCGGTGTTAATGTCAATCAAACAGCTCTGCCGAAAAATGGATCTATCCCGATTTTTGTTAGTAAGGAACAATATGAACAGGATCTGTATCTTTTAAAACGAAGTTTTGAATCAAAGTGCAGTCGACAAAGACGACCGCAGATCATAAAGTTAGATAGTGGAAGTTTCGCAAACAAGCCAGCGTCAGTTTTTGTTAAAACTGAATTAAATGTGAAGAGTAATCGTACTCGGGTTAAGAAACGAAAGAATCGGCATCGTAAAGTGAAGAAAACAAAAACTGGGCAGATTGTTCAAATATTCTCAAAGAACTCCTCATTCCCTACAGTAACAGTTTCTCCTTTAGATACACAGCTAGAAAAGCCAAATAAAGTTAATCTGCCATCGGTTTTTAGCAGTTCCCAAACGATACCACATAATTCAAACTCAACTCCTAACAAAACGATTAAGTCCCCTACCAGACACACTACAAAATTTCATCATAAAATCAACAGAAGATCACTAGATTCGACCGATCTAAATCAGGTTTCCCCTAACACTAGTACGACGAAGAGATCTCTTAATGCTACCGACTCTGGAGAGAAATCCAACAAGATTCTTTCCAGTGAATACTTCGAGCCGACTACAAGAATAAGAACACCAAAAAACTCACTTGAAGAAACCACTAGCAATCCGAAGTCAAAATTCCGATCGAAACCCCAGTCAAAGCGAAAGTTAAAGTCTCCATGCAATGACACGAAATTGAAGAAACCCACATCGGAAGACTACGATGACTATTATGACTTTGGTGGACCATATTATGATGATTACTCCACTGGCGATGACGATACGGCTGAAGACAATGACGGAAGTAATGGATCTATAGAATACCAGGAAAGTTCGGAAACTACCATTACGGATTATAGTTCGGCAAATGAGGATTACCAGCCGAGAAAACCTCTTAAAAAACGAATCAAACGTAGACGTCCGTATGGTGATGAGTATGATGAGGATTACGATGATGACTATGATAATGAAAGTGATGATGGAGTGATGGGCTTGTTCCGCACTATATTTACACCAGTACAGTGGGTAATGGACAAGGTCTTTGATAGAGCTGGACAAATGTTAAATAAGGATCCGCAATCGGGAAATGATGATGATAATGATAATCGCATACAAAAGTATCCTGACTATACGGTTTATAATAATGGCAATGTTGATGAAGTGACAGCGAGTGAAGAGACTTCTGATGATCAGGGAAACTCATTTGGGTCGTGGTTCAGTTCGTGGTTTGGATTTAAAAGGAAAAGTAGAACTACAACACCGGCACCTGTGGAGGATGAACCTGGTTGGTTTGATTCGTGGTTTGGTTATGATATTAGAACACCATCACCAAATGAAGATGAAGACAATGATTGTAAGTACAATAATACTTATTTCTTTATATGGTATGTAGGTAGTAGAAGACTAATGTACGAGTATGTTGATTAGGTGCATAGTACCAATTAGATGAATGTAATATCTAATCAGTGGCATAATGATTTTGTAGATTTGATTAGAGGCTATTCCCTTTCTCATTATCGATACCACCAAATATCATTTGTGTTCCTTCTGATATGGTGGATTTAGAGGCAGTGTCATTTTGTTGTGAAAAGTGAAATTCTGCGTTCCGTTAAAGGTTTCTTTGGCTTTTTTTATATAAAAAAGGGGCTAGAAACCCGGAGTGTAGGGATTTAACCACACTAAAAACACCTCCTTAACCAGGGCCAATCAATGAAAGATCGACAAATGATTTTAGTTTTAACGTTCAGTTGGGTTTGAGAAGTATGTATAATTTAGATACGAGTTCTCATAATTGTCAGATTATACACTTACGGTCATAAAAACCGCACCATATCAAAATGATTGAAAAATTTTTAATAACTACGATAATAATTTTTATAATGAAATGAAATTTTTGTTGAGTACTACGCAGTAGTTTATAAGTATTTCTATCTAATTTCCATCTGTTTATTGAATGTTTGAATAAAGATATTAACAAAGAAAGAAAAACCAGGTAATTTTCTTATTTTTTTAAAATATTCTAATACAGTCATTGATTAACAAATTCAAACGATACATTTTTTTATGTATGTGTATATAAGATGTTTAGATATGCCGCTTTTACCAAAAAATTATCAATACCGAGTTGCTCCTCCTTTGGCGGTTATAACCGCTTTTATTGTAGAAGGCATCGAGTTTACTAGAAGTTCAGTAATATCCCTTGAAATTTCAGTATTCCATACATGTTCCAGAATTTCATTTAGCTTTTTTTTACTCTCTGGTTTAAGTTCAGCCACCTTACGTTTCATTACATGCCACAAGTGTTCGATTGGGTTTAAATCGGGTGAATTAGCTGGCCAGTCTAGTCTGGTAATTCCGAGGTCATCAAACGTTGTCTTGAGCTGAAAATTATTGAAAGACTCTAGTTACTTGTCTGTTTATTATTTATAAAGTAGACATCTAGAAGTTGATTTATAACACTTTACTTACGGATTTGGCGCGATGGCAAGGTACAGAATCATCTTGAAAAATGTACTTGTCAGTATACGAATGATGCTGTTCAATTGCTGGTACCAAAAACTCCCTTACTACTTCTCCATACTTTTGAGCGTTCATAGTTCCATTAACAAAGTGCAAAGGGCCCAAAACGTAAGAAGATAAACATCCCCAAATCCCCTGGCTTCGAGGAAACTTCACTGTTTTGACTATGCACTCGTCCTTGAAACTTTCACCTGCTGACCGTCGTACGTATGGCAAATTGTTGGCACACAACAAATTAAATTTACTTTCATCGGACCATATCACACATCGCCAATCATCCTGCGTCCAATCTTCGTACTTTTTTGCCCACGTCAAGCGAGCTTTTTTCATTTTTGTGGTTAGGAGAGGTTTTTTCGCTGGTTGTCTTCCATATAAACCTATCTCCCATAGCCGTCGGCATATGGTTTCGGCTCTTAGATCAACTTGATGAAATTCACTCAGCTCTGCTCTTATACGGACAGCACTTTTAAAGCGATCTTTCATGCTAATTCGTTGTAATACATTGTCCGTCTTCTGGGTTGTTTTACGTTTTCGTCCCGAGCCTTTTTTCCTTTCCAGTGGATACAAATTTTCTTTTTTCTTCATCAGTCGTACGATAGTTGAATGACAGCATCCTATTTTAACCGCAATCTCACGATAGCCAAGCCCTTCTTCGACTAAAGTCAATATTTGAACTCAATTCCAACTGATACGAGGCCGAACTCCGCTATGGGGAATACCCTTCATTAGTATGAGAAAAACCCTTACGATCTGATGTAATTGGGCATTTTTTGAGAACTCATTAAGTGGTGCGGTTTTTATGACCGCAAGTGTAAGTTCATGAGGTTTAGTTTTTCTTAATCTACGAATATTATATCTGACATTTAAGACATCTTCTATTTCAGGAGTAATAGCTATCTGCAGACGCTCATTGTTAATTACTTCCGTTACAAGATCAATCTGCAAATCACCATGCAAGTCACTATTTCTAATATACCATAGGGCATTTTCTAACTATTCCTCAAAGGACAGAAGTATGTTCTTGCCTAGCTTTGGTCAAGTTCTTAGTAATGTTAGCGTCTATGTATATTCAAAAAAAACTGCAATACTTTTTTCAAGTTTCTGTAAAAAAAAAGCATGTACACCCTGAATGACTCGAAATGCAATCAACTTAAGACTGCTATAATTTCTAAACCGTTCATAACAGTGAGCTTAAATTTTGACACATGACAGATAATTTTATTGTATTATTTACAAGCCTTTTAAATGATTTGCGCCTCAGTTGTGTTGAACAATTTTTATCCCCGATGGAAAGTGTGATTGCTTTATATTTGGCTGGAAAACCACAAGTAGCTATCGTTAGAGCTCTCCAGTACCTCAACGTGAATAAATCATTTGTGTCTCGAACCATAGCTCGTTACCGTGATACTGGCAGCGTTAAAAAACGCCATGGAGGTGGTCATAAAAAAAACAGCAACATCGGCAGAAATGGTTCGGAAAGTGTAGGCTCGAATTGAGCGAAATTCGCGTCGAAGTGGAAGAAAAACGGCTCGTGAGCTCAACATATCATTGGAGCGGATGCAACACATACCGAAAAATGAGCTTAGGCTCAAGCTATTGAAGTTCCAAAAAGCAGACGATCTTACACCGCAACAGAAAAAAATTAGAGTCGAAAGAGCGAAGGAGTTGCTACGCTTGCACGAAAGTGGTGAGTTGCCGAATTTGAATTCGGTTTTTTTCGATGAGTCGCCATTTATTATCGAGCAATATGTCAACAAACAAAATGACCGAGTTTACTTGCCAGATAGGTCCTTCGAAAATTTACACCTTCGGACGGCCGCCGGAAAGCAGGCAGCACCGATGGTGATGTTTTGGGCTGCCATAACCGCCGATGGTCGCTCTCCGCTCGTATTTTTGGACCGTGGCGTCAAAAATTAATGCGATCGTATACCGTGAAACTGTCTTAGAGGCAGTATTGAAGCCTTGGGCAAACAATCTTTCGTTCGGAGACCGTAGACATTTCAACAAGACTCGTCGCCGTCTCACAAAGCACGAGTCAACCAAGATTGGTTAAAAAACAATGTTCCACACTTCATTTCTTCGATACAATGGATTGCAAATTCTCCGGAAGCAAATCCGTTGGATTTCTCTGTCTGGGGTATTTTGAAGGCGAAGGTTGGCACTAAAAAATACCAAAGTTTGGAACACCTCAGACAAGCACTTCACGGGGAATGGGCCAAAATACCGCAGAGCCACTTTCGTGCAGCTGCGATACTTCTTCGGCCGTCTCAAGGCCATTATTTGCGCCAAAGGTGGACATATTGAAAACTATTGATACAATTTGAAAATTGATGTATTTTCCAATATTTTTTGCTTTGGCACAATAAAATTTATCAAAAAATAAAAAAATTATAGCATTTTAAAAAGTTGGAGTTCGAGTCATTCACCCTGTACATAGGTAAAGGGTATTTTTGTTAGAGTTATACAAATTCAATATAAAATAAAACACTTGAAGCTAATGTTGATGTCTATGATATTAAGCTTTGTTTAATAGATAATAATGCCATTAGTGTTTAAATATGATATTGGGTATATGCGCGCCAGCGCTAGCTCGAATGAAGCGCAATAATGAAGTCCAATTTTCGACAACTTTATTAAGCAACTGCCGTATATCAGCAATAACACAGTAAATGTTAACTTCCAAATGGTCCAACATCTCTGGTTTATCGGCATAGACTAGTGACTTCACATACGCCCAAAGAAAGCAATCTAGACGTGTGAGATCACAGGATCGTGGAGGCCATTTCACAGGTCCATTACGCGAAATTATGATGGTTTCGCGCACTGTGTGGCATGTTGCGCCACCTTGTTGAAACCAAAGCTCTGTCACGTCAATGCCATTCAACTGAGGAACGAGGAAGTCAGAAATCATGTTTCTATAGCGCTCTCCATTGACGGTAACATAACACCAGCCCTTAAAGCACACTAAACGGTGAGTTTTAATGGTTGTAAGGATGTTTCGACAAGGGCTTCTGGGTTTTCTCCACTCCAAATTTGGCGATTTGCTTGCTTACATATCCATTTAACCAAAAATGTGCCTCATCGGAGAACAAAATGTTGCGTTGAAAATGAGGATAAAGCTGAATCATGTTTTCGGCCCATTCACCGAACCTACGACGCGTATAATGGTCACGCGGTTTCAATTCTTACACAAGCTGGATCTTATAAGCTTTTAAGTCAAGATCTTTCCGTGGAATCTTCCAGAAAGTGGATGGGTATTGTTCCAATTGCTGTGCACGATGGCGAATCGGCTCCTTCGGATTCCCCTCAACACTGCGCTCTACAACGGCAATAACATCTTCTGTTCGCACTGTTTGTCGTCTTTGGGGATGCATATTATGCGTACCACCAGCGTGTACGTGGTGCAAAAACGATTCATTGTGTTCCGAATAACTTGCTCAGATGGACGATTATATCGATCGTAAAATGGACGTAGCGCACGATAGGTTTGGCCATTTGGCGAACCGAACCATGGTTTTCAAAATAAGTTTGCACAATTTGCACACGTTGTTCTGGCGTTAATTTCGTTGTAAAATGACAAAACGAACTAACCACAAATAAAATTTCAACTGTCAAATTGGCAATCTGTAAAAACAGTGTTGCCAGTTTAAAAACCGAACCTCTAAAAAAAACATCCATTATTTACCATGTACAATACCTACATATTAAGCATATCGTGTTTGATTTGCACCACTTAGGACTTTGAAAGTGCTTTTCTCGGTTAGTGTTGGCTGATTTCTTTTCAGAAACTAGTGATTTTCAAAACAAAACTGTGCTTTCAAATTCTTCAGTCTTAGATTGGTTATTTTAAAAACTGAAAATCATAGAACCATGATTTTTACGCCATTCAAAAGATAGTAAAATCAACTTTCATTGGATACCAAAAACATACATATATGTGCGTCTTAAGCTTCCTATGATGGACGATTTTATACGCATATAAAAGGACAAAAACCATCAGAAGATCCACCCGCAACACGAACTTCACACAAGAAAATCTCAACATCCCCACATACGATTTTCGATAAATTTTCACAGATTCAATTTACTAATGCTCGGCTTTATTTTGATAGCAGTCTCATTGATGCACATACGTCCTTGGCGTACAATTTTGCCCCATCTCCTTTACACCAGTTCGTTCTTTGTCGGTAAGTCTTACATTTTTATCTGTTCTATTGGCATGCCGTTGACGTTATTAGTCTTGACCCCTAGTAGGTATGTTTTGCATTGAAATCACCTCCAAGGATAAAGTTTTTCCATAAAATTCGAAAAAGGTCATTCAAATCTTCCTCTGTAGGCGTATGCTTGGATGGGTAGTATATGGCAGCTATTTTTAATTCTTTGATTTTAGTCAAAGTGTTTATTCTCGCTACTTGCATTGTTTGTTTTGCTATTTTTGACGATTCGTAAGGTTCAGAAATACTTTTTACAATTAACATTAATGTCTTCATTACATAGAAATACCAGAAATTCAGAGCTGTGTCGGAGTAAACCGTTTACATTCCAGAATGCGACTTTCAGATTTTTAATCATTATTATTTTTTTGCTTTTTTCCTATGGAAAGTTATTTGCGTAGCAGTAAATTAATAATTTTAGCGTTACTAGAGCATTCGCGGCTTGAATATTTTTAAGTCCAGACACCTATTAAATCAGAGTTTCCATTATTTAGTTCTTAGAATGTCTATGTAAAAAATTTTTTTTTAAATGTTTTTTTTATTTTATTCAATATAGTCCCCTTTTAGTTTGATACACTTATTCCAGCGATTTTCCAACTTCTTGATCCCGTCCCAAAAGTAATTTTCCGTGGCGTCGATGATTTCCTCGCGTAATAGTCCGAGGAATCCAAATCCATTTACCAATCGACGCCAAAAGTCCGCCCGATTCCGCATCAGCAAGTCCAAACACTCTTTCGAAGTGCTCTCGCGTTCGTGTTTTTGGTCAGGAGTGAGCATGCGCGGCACCCAGCTGCAGGATAACTTTTTCATATGCAGAATATTGCCCAAAATATGGCGTGTGCGCTCAGTACTAATCTTTGTTGTATCTGCTAGCTCACGCACCTTCACTTTCCGGTCAGCCAACACCATTTCATGTATTTTTTTGACATTGTCCTCTGTAACCGCATCGGAGGGCCTGCCGCTGCAGACTTGATCAGTAGTGGAGTTGCGGCCACCACGAAACTCTCGAAACCAATATTTGACGGTGTAATCTGACGGAGCATTAGCCCCATGATATTTATCCAACTTTTCTTTTGTTTCCTTCGCCGTTTTGCCTCTCAAAAAATAATGTTTTATGAGAGAACGAAAATCGTTTTTGTCCATACTCAACATGATGCCAAACACGTCAACAACAATCAGCTGACAAAACAAAACTAAAGACAGTATCGCACTGAAATTTGGCATGTCTGCCTAAATATGACGGACTTCAAGGCACCATAACCTTTTTTGCAGTAGCAGCGCATTCTGGCTGTCAAGGGGGTAGTCTCATGTCCGAGGTTAAATTTTGAAGGTTTTTAAGGATTTTTTTTTTTACAAAAAATGAAATACAATCTTCTTATGATAATTATATGTTGTTATTTACCTATTGAATAATACAAAAAAAAAATTGTTAAATAAAAGAAAACATATTTTAACGTCATTTTGGTGAGGCAAAGTAGGTCTCTTAAAAAAAAAAAAAAGTAGGTGGCTGGGCTCCCTGATTGCTCCTTTTGTAATCATCTGAAATCAAAATTCCAAAAAGATTATTATTTAGTGCGGTTGTTATTCTGTCTCGTAGCAGATTTAAAAGATTTGTGTGAAAAATAACAAATTGGCGGGTTGTAAAAAAAAAATTCACTGTTTTTCTCGAGATAAAAAAAAAAGAAAGTGGATAAAAAGATCTAATTCTACGAGTAATAGCGGACAGAACCATTCATGTGTAGAATATTGTGTTAAAATTTTAGCCGAATCGGTCCAATTGCTTTTTTTTAATCATCTGGCCTGACGGATAAAAAGTAGTTCCGAGAAAAACGCGTTTAAAGTTTGGGGAAGAAAAGAAAATGCAGAGTACGCTCTCCCGTATTATTTGCTGTAACTTTAAAGTGACTTAATGTATCGGTCTGAAATTCTCACAGTATATTCTCAACTTATTAAATTTTGAAAATATGCAAAAAAAACAAAAATCTAGTTTTTGAAAATCGAACATGAGACTACCCCCATAAATAGCTTTCTTACCTTTTTCTTCAGGGTTTTCAGCTTGCTGCTCCATCGGGACACATTTCAAATTTGTATCCCTACTTTTGGTTTTACACTTAGATTCGTGTGCTGAGGTGATTTAAGATATAACTTTTGTTTCTCTTCAACAAATGTAACACATCGGCTGAAAAGTCCGCGCCGTTTTATAGTAAAACATAAAATTTTTGTAAAATTCAACTTTATTTATTAATATAGTTGCCTTTGAGCGCGATACACTGATTGAAACGATTTTTCAATCTTTCGATACCAGTTTTGTAGTACGATTTCGGTTTAGCCTCAAAATAGGCCTCTGTTTCGGCGATTACTTCTTCATCGGTCTTAAATCTCTTTCTGGCGAGCATTCTTTTGAGGTCTGCGAACAGGACATAGTCGCTGGGGGCCAAATCTGGAAGCAATTCGTAGCCGAATTCATTCAATTTTGCCATCGTTTTCATCGACTTGTGACACGGTGCATTGTCTTGATGAAACAGCACTTTCTTTTTCTTCAAATGCGCCCGTCTTTCAAACGATTTCGTCTTTCAAACGCTCCAGCAACGCAATGTAATAGTCACTGTTGATAGTCTGTCCCTTTTGGAGATAGTCGATGAAAATTATTCCATGTGCATCCCAAAATACGGATGCCATAACCTTGCCAGCCGACTGTTGAGTTTTTGGTCGTTTTGGACGAGGTTCGTCGCCTGCTCGCCACTCAGCTGACTGCCGACTTGAGCCAAGTTTCATCCATTGTCACATATCGACGCAAAATTTCGGCTTTATTGCGGTTAAACACTCTTCTGAATCATCAACACGTTGTTGTTTTTGGTCGACTGTGAGCAAACGCGGCACCCACTTTCGCATGTCCAAATATTCGTGTATGATATATCCAACACGCTCTTTTGATATCTTCAGAGCCTCAGCTATCTCGATCAACTTCACTTTACGGTCATTCGTAATCATTTTGTGGACTTTTTTGATGTTTTCATCTGAAACAGCCTCTTTTGGACGTCCACTGCGTGCATCATCTTCGGTGCTTGTATGACCACTTTTAAATTTTTCAATCCACTTGCGAATGGTTCGTTCGGCTGGTGAAGAGTCCGGGTAACACTTATCAAGCCATTTCTTTGCATCGGCTGCATTTTTTGCCATCAAAAAGCAATGATAAATCAACACACGAAATTGCTTTGAATCCATTTTTTTCACAATAAAAAAAGTTGCTTCACTCACAACGGTATATCTCGAGAACTATCGGACAGCTGTCAAATTTATACACGTATCTTTTGAAGGTTGGTACTAACTGAAAATGGTATGGATTTAATTCAAGTGGTGCCCTCTCTTAGAAACGGACTTTTCAGCCGATGTATTATATCTTAAGTATGATTAAACAGGATAGATTGAATTCACACCTGAATTCAATTTTCAAATTTCAAATTTAAAGATCTTCACATAAACAAGCATTTTTGTACGATTTCAAGCAGTTTTGAAGTGTTTCAATCTTTATATCTAAAATTTGACATCTTCCAAGCCTCCATTCTATTTTCGACATTGTTCTATTCATGTGGATTTTCAGCGTCACATGTATTTTCGTACGAATATAATTACATCTAATGCTACTTATTTCTCCAACGTATTGGGTATATAACTTAATTGCGGTTTTTTTTTTTAAATTTGAACGTTTATTTAAGAAAAACATGTACAATAGTATTATTCAAAGTAGTGCCCATCTGAAGCTATGACTTTTTCCCATCCTTCTGGCAATTTGTGGATCCCATCCCAAAAGAACTGCGCCGGCTTGGCAGCCAAGAATGAATCAAGCCAATTTTTGATATTCTGCTCTGATGTGAACCGTATTTCAGTGAGGGCGTTCTGCATAGACCGGAACAAATGGTAGTCAGAAGGGGCAAGGTCTGGGCTATCAGGCGGGTGAGGTAAGACTTCCCATTCACTGTTTTCCAAATAGTTCTTAACCGGAATAGCAACGTGAGGCCGAGCGTTGTCATGATGGAAAATTATTGTCTCGTGTCTGGTCGCATATTCCGGGCGTTTTTCGGCCACTGCTCTCTTCAAACGGATTAATTGTGTTCGGTAGCGTTGTCTATTGATGGTTTCACCCGGTTTTAGCAGCTCATAATACAGCACACCCATCTGATCCCACCAAATACAGAGCATTACCTTCGCGCCATGGATATTCGGCTTTGCCGTTGATTTCGCTGGTTGGCCGGGTTTCACATATGATTTTTTGCGCTTGCGGTTGTCGTAATGGATCCATTTTTCATCACCAGTAACAATCCGATGCAAAAATGACTTCCTTTTGTGGCGTTCCAGCAGCATTTCGGACATGCAAAACCGCCTTTCGACGTCTCTCGGCTTGAGTTCATGTGGAACCCAGCTGCTTTTAAACGTTTTGAAATGGCTGCTTGAGTGACACCCAAAGATTCTGCGAGCTCTTCTTGTGTTTGGCAACAATCTTCATAGAGTAATGCTTCCAGTTCCTCATCTTCAAACTTTTTTGGCTGCCCAGGACGTTCATCGTCTTCCAAGCCAAAATCACCACTTTTAAATCGTGCAAACCACTTTTGGCACGTTCGCTCAGTTAGCGCATGTTCACCATAAGCTTCCACCAAAATACGATGACTTTCAGCAGCAGTTTTCTTCATATTAAAGTAATGAAGAAGAACTCCCCGCAAAAACACTTTTTCAGGCACAAAGTTCGACATATTTGAGTGAAAAAAAATTATTGTTGTTTACTCTTCAAATGAATGACATATACTGAAATGACGTACAATGACAGTAGCTTTCCAACGCATGTTCCAATGGAATAATACAAGTTGGGCCATCTCTTAGCAAACCGCACGAAGTTATAGACCCAATACATGAAATTCTACTACGCCGATTGTGAGGGATTATTTTCACTGTGTTTAGTCCTTGCTTTAACCCTAGACCGTCATCCTTTGTCGAAACGACGACGCACAATTTTTTTTGCAAATTTTTTCGGGTTTTCATTGTTTGCTTTGGTCTCCATTTTCCTACAACGCTAGTTGCTTGCAAGCTTTTGGTGAATGCGAACGAGTAGCGGACTGCGCAAGTTGTAAGTGCATTTTATTTGTAACTTATTTTTTTGCGTAGTCGGAATGACGAAGGATGGTGTTTGTGTAACTTTTAGGTTTTTGGTTGTGTACTTTTTTTGGAATCAGTTGTTCACTTTCTCTCTTGGATCTATAACAACGATCAATTGGAGAGCGATCTGAGTGACGTAAAGTCTGATATAGAACTCGATCAAGATGAGTTAATGATGAGAACGAGTTCTTCCGAGTGCGAAATATATGCAGACGAAGACGACATTCCGCTAAATATTTTAAAGGCTAAGTCCGACATCATATCGCGCAGTAAAGCTATTCTTCGTGGGAAAAATGGTCACAAATGGTCTTCAGTCAAAGGTAGGACTCATCGCTATGGATTGAATATCGTACATCAAAGCCGAGGGCCTCTGTAGAGGAATTGTTTGACCGATCATACAGTGGACCGTTGTACACAAGTATAACTACCAAGGCAATATTCAAATGTCTTATGTCTTGTTTGCGGTTCGACGATAAATCTCTCCGTCTTCAATTAATTGGTGATAAGTTCGCTCCCATTAGGAAAGTATGGGAAATGTTCATCCAGCAATGCAGAGAAAATTACATTCCTGGTTCATACCTTACAATTGAGGAGCAACTACTGGCTTTCAGAGGTAAGCGCAGTTTTCGAATGTATATACCAAATAAGCCAGCAAAATATGAACTTAAAATGGTAATACTGTGTGATAGTGGAACAAAGTATTTGGTAGATGCATTGCCTTATTTGGAAAAGGGCTCGAACACCACAAAAATACCACTTGGAGAGTTTTATGTGAAAGAACTGACAAAAACTATTCATGGTTCGAATTGGAATATCACAATGGACAACTGGTTCACCTCCATACCATTGGCACAGTCGTTAGGAAAGGCACCGTATAACTTGACTATAGTAGGCACCCTTCGTTCAAACAAAAGAGAAATCCCAGCTGAGCTAAAAAATAAAAAGGCTCGCAAGTGCGGTACATCCATGTTTTGCTATGACAAGGACATAACCCTTTTATCTTATAAACCAAAACGAAGCAAAATCGTTTATGTTCTGTCATCCTGCAATAAAGAGGGAACCATTAATCCTGTTTCAAAAAAGCCAAGCATGTAGAATCTTACAATAGTACTAAAGGAAGAGTTGATACTCTCGACCAGAAGTGCAGTATAATGAGCTGTTCAAGAAAGACAAACAGATGGCCGTTGTGTAAATTTTTTGGAATTCTGAACATCGCATTCATAAACTCATATATAATTTACTCACACAATATGCTTCAGGATAAAAAAACGAGTAGAGTTTATGAAGAAACTTTTTTCAGATCTTATAAAAAACAGTTTAAATGACAGGCTAGCCATGCCAACAATTACCACAACTGTGTGATCAGAAGTTTAAAATCGACTCCAGATGGACACGAATGAGAAGCCGGAAAATGAAGTACCGACAACAGATGATAAAAAAAGACAGATTTGCGCAGTTTGTCCTTCGTCCAAACGAAGAATGACAAAAGTGGCATATGCAAAGTGCCATAAAAGCCTATGCGGAGAGCATAAAATTGAGGTTTGTGCCTCTTGCTTTAATTAACATATATAATATTAACAATTGTGTTCTTTTTATACTTTAAGACAATTATTTTAAGGAAACAAAAAGACTTTCACGAAAATGTGTACATTTATTTACCATTTTCTATGTAATACAATATTGATCTTTAAAATCCAAGCCAATTGAATAAAAGCTGTGAAAAATAAATTTTTAAGTTTGACAACAAACAATTTTTTTTTTTTAATTTAATTTGAAAATTAAGTATATAATAAAAAAAATCATTTACAGACATTTTTTGTATTCAGGAGCTTTAAGATAACGATATAAATCGGTCGTCGTCAAAAAGACGAAGGATAACGTTAGTGTAAAAAAAATAAGGATGACGGTCTAGGGTTAAAGGCTAACGTTTTGCGTTTCGGATCCATTCTCATAAATTAGGCGCCCAGAGCTGGCCTCTTTCCTTATTTTAGTTTTGCATTTTATTTGCCGACTGATGCTGGTTTTCGTTGTTTTTTCTTTGTTTTCTCTAAGAAAAGTTCTGTCAGTAATTGCTAGTGGCTCGACCAAGATCACTTAGAATCTTTTATCCATCATAGATGGATTTTGTTTCTACTATTGCAGTATGTAATCAAGTGCCGTTCCTGCTATTCCCTCATATTAATGATATTAAGTTGTTTGCATGGGTTTCGCAAATGTATCTTCTCCCGCGGAGTTGTTTCCCACATGACATTGTTCGTATCCACAGGTCGATTCACCGACGTGTTTGTTTGAACCGGCAGCAAAACCTATTCATTTCCTTCTTTGAGATTCCATTTAAAAGCTCATTAAAGTCGCGTTAAAATATTTATTTTTGTGATTGCTTATTCCCTACTTGCGGGTAGAAGTTTAAATTTGTTGCATACACCTGATTTTATTTTGAGCTCTTTACCCTCAAGACACTGGTTGATCCGCCCCCTCTTTAAAATAGGACGGAGTAGACCCCAGTTCATTTAACAATTCCAACAGATTGAAGCTGTGACCACTGTCGTTGGTTTCTTTTTAAGACCCTTCCAAAGAGTTTCTCATACAGAAGCAGACAGTTTTAAAGTTTAGAGGTTTGAATCTATTCGCAATCTTATTCCCTTTAAAACCAATCGTCATTAATCGATCATGGTTTTTACTAACGTTATACTCTATCATATTTTTTTTCCAGCTTGGCTTTTCGGCTGGTTCAATAGTAAGCCAAGACCAAAGCGCACAACAACAACGACAACAACTACGCCAGTACCCATACTCACTATAGCAGAACCTTTAAAAAATCCCCAAAAATGGATAGGAATCCTAGCACAGCATATTATCAACTCAACATCTACCAATAATCCGTTCATCGAAACGACAACCGAAAATCCTGAAATACCTAAAAAAATATCCTACAACAAGTATCAAATCTGGCGTCTGAAACCAAAGGATGACTCTCAAGTTAAAGCGCTTGAGGAATATAAACGAGGAGAGGAAGGTGCACGTTTGCAGTGGCTCATGGGTCCTTCATTGAGGTTATCATTTTTACCCTGACCATCTATCTATTTTCAATAATTAATTTAAATTTTCTTTTCAGAGGTCTAACAGATGTTCTTATACCGCCAAAAATGTTGACGGATTTCCAAGGAACTCTCAATTTCGAAGACATTTCACACGAAATCCTGATCTTTGATGTGGGCAAAGCAATTTCTTACGAACAAGCAAAACAGGATGACACAAGTACTATACCTCAAATGAAACCCGGTAAAGGAAAAGCTGTTATGTCATGGAATAGATATTACGATTACGATAGTATAATCACGTATCTAGAACTAGTTCAACAGCGAAATCCACAACTAGTTGAATTAATACATGTAGGACGTTCCTTTGAAGGTAGACCACTAGTCATAGCTAAAGTAGAATCCAAAAGGAATATCGAGAAACCCACAAAGAAGAAGAAGCCGAAACTTAACAAGAGATCAGATCTGGCTAATGGTGTTTTCATTGAAGCAGGTGTTCATGGCAGGGAATGGATAGCACCAGCCACAGCAACATGGATGCTCAACGAGCTGCTAAAAATTATGAAAAACAATCGTAAGTATCTTGAAACATATTTTCATAAACCGGAAATGCCGCTAAGTGAAAGTTAGTTAGTTGTTAGACGAGAATGATGAATGGCGCCTATGTTTAAAAATAATTGGAAGAATCGATAACGTCTGCAGTTACACATTTATGATATGATGATAATAATAAAGAATTACAGTCAGTGGTAGGAGTTTAGGAGTTACAATATTTTGCTAGTTTATGTATGTAGTATCACAATGGTAGTTTTTTGTATTCTTCTGTTGCTATTGCAAATATTACTACAATGATTCTGCACCATTCTCCACGATGTATAATTGGCATTTCCACAGCTATACACTAGACAGGTGCATTTTTTATATTGCCCAAAATTTAACTCCGGCTAACAAACGTGCTAAACAATATGCAAAAAATGCTCTTCAAATATTAGCGATGTCGCAGTCGACAAATTTTCTGTGCCCAGGAATGGTTTCGGCCAGAATCTGAACCAGGAAATAAATATCTTCACAGATAGCTCCAAAAACCAGGCCACAATGGGATTTAAAAGGAGTGTTTCACAGGATTTGAAGCTGTGTTAGAACTGCCTGCATCCTCAGATATGGCCGAGGATATCATATCATCGTTGACTTACCCTCAGAACGTGGAACGTACGGTGTGCGTTCGTGGCTGAATCAGCGATATCATCAACACCAATCAAGGTGTTGAGAAATGGATGACCACTTAATGAGCCATTGACCGGAGGGTGAATAAGTACGAACAATGCTCGTACGACGTTAAATTTTGGATGGTTACTAAAGGCAGTTAGCCAAAGACCGCGCTAATTGGAAAAAATTACTGATTGTGGTACAAATCCACTAATTAGTAAGTTAGTAAGTTAGAAAGCAATTGAGTTAAGACCGTTTATATGAATATAAGACCTTGATCATCATAATCCTAATTTATGGGATAGAAGAAGGGGCTGTATCAAGTATGGATGTTTAGGCGGTTTTAAGGAAAAAATGCCAATAGGTAATCTTTAGTCCCATCTACGTGAATGGTGAATTGAAGGCAAAGTACAACTACATCGACCTAGCCGGTATGAGCCGAATACTAAGACTATAATGGTATATAGAGGACATGATGGAAAATCATCAAATCCACCGAAGGCATGGCGTAATAGAGGAAGATTTGATTCGGGTTGTAACTCTTTGTTAAATCATTTAATGTTGTTCTTTATCTGCTCTTTGTAAATGGGTTCACTATAGTGCAGAACCGAATCATTGCCTGGTGATTCCTCTTAATTTTCAGTAGGGATACATGGTGCGTTCATAGTGTCTGTGACGATAAGATCTTAAGTTTTATTAGTAACTGCTGCACTCTGATGCCATCCGTACTTTCGTCAAATTGTGATACCATCTTTATCGGAACATCATTCACTTGAACATAGTTCCCTGGAACTTCACGCGCTGAAACATCACTTGTAGAAAGGTCAGAACTTTTCTTTAGCTCCATGTGTTCAGCGATATCTTCTTCTATTCTAGCTTAAACTAAAGCAGTTGTCCCGCTTATTACAACCATTTTTTTAAAACACAGTTGCTATCCTAATTCTTCTGTGAAGAGGTTAAAAATCGCCGCAAGCTTTGCAATGATAGAAGACAGCCTATCTGAGAACTACGAGGGGCGTTCAAGATATTCTCGGTATCGGGGTGAAGCTGTGGTTGTATATATAAATTGACTTATTTATCAAGTAACACTATTATTTTAGTGCATTCATGTAAAGTTTTATATAAATGTGATTATTAATTCGCGTTTTATCTCTAGTTAAACAGAATCATAATGGCAACTGAGGCGATGATGGTGAAAATTGAGCATCGCGCTGTAATTAAATTTCTCACTAAGCAAGGAAAAAGTCAAAAAACTATTCATGAAGAGATGGTGGTTGTTTACCAGGGTTCCGCACCTTCATTATCAACTGTGCAAAAGTGGTCAAGTGAGTTCAAGAGAGGCAGAGAGAGCATTGAGGACGACCCCCGCTCCGGCGCCCCGGCTACTGCTTGTACGGGAGAAAGCATCAAAGAAGTCGAAAAACTTGTTCTTGAGGATGCCCGAATAAAGGTGAAAATGATGGCAGAGATCACCAAGCTTTCAATTGGTACCATTCACACCATTCTTCTTCTTAACCTTTCAAAGGTCAGTGCAAGGTGGGTGCCACGAATGCTCACAGCGCCTCAGATAAAAAGTGAGAATCGCATGCTGTAGAGAGCTTTTGGAGATGTGTAGTGAGAACGCGGACGGTGTTATGGATCGAATTGTTACTGGGGACGAAACATGGGTCCACCACTATGACCCTGAAAGCAAACAAGAGTCCATGCAGTGGCATAAAAAAGGAACAGACCCCCCGAAGAAGTTCAAAGTCACTCCGTCTGCCCGAAAGCTCATGGCCACAGTTTTTTGGGACTCAAAGGGAATCTTGCTCATTGAGTACAAAAAAAAAGGTGAAACCATCAACGCCACATCCTACGCTTCCACTTTGCATAATTTGCGGGAGGAAATTAAAAAGAAAAGACGGGGTAAACTCGCAGCGGGTGTGTTGCTTCTTCATGACAACGCT
This sequence comes from Volucella zonaria, assembly GCA_963966105.1. Taxonomy (NCBI): domain Eukaryota; kingdom Metazoa; phylum Arthropoda; class Insecta; order Diptera; family Syrphidae; genus Volucella; species Volucella zonaria. The sequence continues at coordinate 158,680,808 of OZ014532.1, read as the reverse complement.
CCTGTTCACACGGCGCGAGTTTCCAAGGCTGCTGCGCGAGATTGTGGTTTCGAAGAAATCCAACACCCACCCTATAGTCCAGACCTTGCCCCTAGTGATTATTTCCTGTTTCCGGATTTGAAAAAATGTCTTCGTGGAAAAAGATTTTCGGATGATGAAGAACTCAAGTCGGTATTTTGCAGAGAAAGAGGAAATTTATTATTTTGAGGGTTTAAAAAAGCTTATCTCAAGATGTAACAAATGCATTGATGTTAGGGGAGATCATGTTGAAAAATAAAAACAATTTAAATTGAATTCGCATTTTCCTTCATATCGATACCGAGAATATATTGAACGCCCCTCGTAAGTTCATCTCTTAGGTGCTCTACAACCACGTGCTTTTCATCATCGATCAATTATTTCGATGCCCCGAATTCCCGCAGAGTAGGTAAATCCTATTAGACCAAGAGACCACAGCAAATTTTGGGTGTGATATGATAACCAAAATATGTGTATATTAGTGTGAAGCTATGCACGATACGATATCGAATCCGGAAGTCCGGCAGCGATTCGTCGCAGCTGAGGTTAGTAATTGTAGGTTGAAAAAGTGATTTTTTCCAAAGTCTACATTTTTGTGATAACCACTTGAATTTTGTATCAAATGAAAGAATAGACTGCCCTGATCACAAAAGTGTGGGTGCCAGACGATATGCGAAAATTACCTTTTTTAAGCAATTCTGATAACAATCTTGCGATAGACCAAACACATCTGATAACAGCAATGACCAAAATAAATAATTTTAATATACTTCACGTATTACTATAAAAGTGTAATTATTTTGTGCATAAAATAAAAATACATTCACATTATCATATAAGAACTATTAACTAAGTCTCAGATCTTAGAACTAATAGTATTTCAATTTTTTAAACTTGAAATTGAAACTGAAATAAATCAAAACTACTCGTAATTCATAACTACTATTCCTCATAAGATTGATCCGATGAATCGCTAGTATAAGTATCTTCATCATCGGATACATCTTCTTTATCCTCGTCATTAAGTAAAATGTCTTCTAATCTATTGGGAGCGACATGTCCATCGAACCATTTGACGATGTACTTGTTGTCTTCTAACAACCAACCACTATCTGGTTTTTAACAGCATACCATACGTGACATATATATGTAGTTACATCTATTTACTTACTGTAGTAATACCGATTTATTCGGGGGCAAAAGACTTCCTTCAAAACCTAAGGCAAGCAAATTAATTCAACTATGTATTTACTATTAAAACATGTTACTTAACATACTTTTAATATTTTTAAAAATTTTGTTTGATGTGGGCTTGCAAGTTTTATAGAAAATTTCATATCGTGCTTCGTTTCCTTTCGAAGCCCTCGTTTGGTACATACTATACACAAATTCTTCAATAGTGACTAAATGCTCTGCTGTATTTCTTACGTTCCCAAATTGAGAAAAAGTGTGTTGAAAATCTGTTCGGCTTTTCAAAATTTTGAATGGCTTAATTTTTCCTTTTTTGAAAAAGAAGGCGTGTAGTCGCATCCAGTGAAGCTATAAAAACCAGGCAGCGAGGAACAAAGTGTGGGGCCCACATCATCCAGTAATCCCAAAGATATTCTGAACATGTTCACGTCGTTTTTTCAAGGTATTTATGATTCCTCCAGCCTTATTTCTTTTAATGAGGATTATTTCGATTCCTTGCATGCTTATACTGCCTCAAGTTCTCTGGTACTTATTAGATCCGAATTATTGTTGGCATTACATGATTTGAAGGACAGTAAAAATCCAGATTTCTTGGGTTTTTACCCGGTTGTATTAAAATCTTGTGCTGAATCCCTTAGCTATCCCCTGCTCTATATTTTCAATCAGTCATTGGCTAGTGGGACATTTATTGATGATAGGAAGTATTCTCTTATAACACCAATTTATAAGAGTGGCAAAAAAGACCAAATTTCGAATTATAGACCAGTTTAGTGATTCTCAGCATGGATTTTGGAAAGGTCGTTCGACTTGCTGTAACCTAGTTCAGTTTACTAATCATTGCTTAAGTTCCATTGAGAAGCACAAGCAAGTGCATGTAGTTTATACTGATTTCGTGAAAGCCTTTAGTAGAATTAATTTGCATATCCTTCTAAAAAAGCTTGAGTGCTACGGATTTTTCGGCCCATTACTTTCATGGTTTAAGTCCTATCTGTTCGGAAGAAAACAATTCGTTTCTATCGGACATTTATTTTCGGTTGAAATTAATGTTGTGTCTGGTGTCCCAGAAGGAAGCCACCTTGGGCCAATCCTTTTTCTCATTTTTATTAATGATTTGCCGAAAATTCTAAAATTTTGTCACTGTCTTTTGAATGCGGATGATATAAAAAAAATTTCTGACTATTTCGAATGTCAGTGATTGTCTTCTACTCCAGAGAGATTTAGATTATTTTTTTGAATGGTGTAAAATGAACGATCTACATCTCAATATCGACAAATGTGCCACCATGTCATATAATAGAACTCAATATATTCTAACCCCTGCTTATCGTATTGGAAACCAATCAATTTTGATCCCCATGCTAACAAATTAATGTCAAAAGCTAACTCTGCTCTAGGATTTCTGAAAGAAATTCATCGGACTTCAAGGACCCCTATACTCTTAAGGCCATTTATGTAAGTATGGTTCGTCCATGTCTGGAATATTGTAGTGTTGTTTGGAATCCGTTTTCATTGAAAAACATTAATAGAATAGAAAAAGTTCAAAAAAACTCCTTGCGCCTTGCTTCTTTCTGAATGACAATGTCCACTATTCTTACCGCTCTAAATGTTTGTTGTTGGGTTTTGATTCCCTCGAAGTTCGTCGTAAAATGCATTGTGTTATGTTCGTTAGAGATTTACTATGTTTTTCCATTGAATGTGAGTACTTGCTCTCATTAATTTGTATTTATGCCCCGCTAAGGGTTCTTAGGGCAAGACCACTGTTATTTGAAGTTCATCACTCCACTTTATATGGGGCCAATGAGCCTGTTACGTTTTGCTGTAGATTATTTAATCTTGTATATGATCAACTAGATATTGTATTACTCAGAACTAGATTTAAAGAACTCACATTGTTAGCATTAAGATAACTTATAATTATTGTTCGTTATATATATTTTTCTTTCTTTCTTGATCTGTTGATGTACCCCTATCGTAGATCTAAATAAATAAATTCCTGATAGATCTTGTTTACATCAATATGTCTAAGATTGTTCTTGGACATAGTTCCAACTTCAATCCAGACTTTAATGTAATAGATTGAAGAGAGCTATTACAAGTACATCTCTATCAGAGGTCTTTTTGACAACATAACAGTTTCTTGGCAAAAAAGATAAATGCAGCATCACGCTAGTGTCAGCCTCTTCCTGAAAGCTCATCAGCTCTTTGACATTTTGCCGAAAAACTTTCTCATTTGCTGCTTTGAAATTAAAACATTTTTCGTTGCATGTTACAAAAATATTTTTTTCCCCAATAACATAGCAGTACTCATCTTCGCGCCATTCCTCTACTAAAAATTCATTCAATCTTTGTTTGAAGGAGTTACTCCTGGTCTTCTTTGATTTTTTGAAAAAAAAAACACCGTAGAGGATTTGTTCCACTGAACAGTTTCTTCTCTCGCGTTCAATATCTTTTATAGAAGGAGATTGTATTCGATCAAACACAATGTGGATTTGTATTGCGTCCATTCCAAACTGCAATAAACAACCGATAGCACGAGCTATGATATCCACTTACACTATCGACTGTCGTTGGTAGATCAACGTCCGAGTATTTAAAATTTCTAATTTTTCGGCATTTTAAAATGTTAGTGCACTTTTCTAAAGTTTGGACTTTTTGCCACATTTCTTGGGACTTTCATTTGAATGCAGAACACATTTACTTTCAACTTGTTTCGACATTTTCACTTCACGGGTAGAAAAATGCAACTACTCAACACAATTGTAGTTTTATCAGCAAACTAGCTTGTTTTGCCATTGTACAAAACAGTTATACGTTTTGCGTGATAAATCAAAGGCTTCTACTTTATTTCAACATTTTTGGTCATTGCTGTTATCAGATGTGTTTGGTCTATCGCAAGATTGTTATCAGAATTGCTTAAAAAAGGTAATTTTCGCATATCGTCTGGCACCCACACTTTTGTGATCAGGGCAGTCTATTCTTTCATTTGATACTAAATTTAAGTGGTTATCACAAAAATCTAGACTTTGGAAAAAATCACTTTTTCAACCTACTATTACTAACCTCAGCTGCGACGAATCGCTGCTATATCCGGATTTGATATCGTATCATGCACACCTTCACACTAATATACGCATATTCATATCACACCCAAAATTTGCTGTGGAGTTTTAGACTATATATCCTATTCATGCAGGACTTGAAACCCTGCTCGACGCTAAAATCTTCATCAATCTATGATGAATATGTTAAGCTCCTCTTAGTTGGGCTAGACCCATTGAGTCTTGCTTGGGTCGCAAATAACTATGCAATTTCTGAAAATTAGATTACTTATGCTTTTGAAATTCCTTTATTTAGGAACAAAATTAAAGAACAAATATGGATAATTAAAATTTACACAGTATGCCAAATCAATTCAATAATTTTCTAAAATAATTTCTTTTACGCGAACAATCAAAGCTGGAGGCTGCTTCATTTCTAGAGCCAACTCCCCTAGATATGATGGAATAGAGAACTCCTTTACTGTTCTAAAGACTTCTTTTTTCTTCTCATCGGTTATTGCAAGAGTGAATTTTTTGTCTATCTGATCACCATTCTGAGCTTTTTTGTCCTTTAAGTCAATTCTCATATACTCCACAGGAGCTTTTACAGGCGGTTCCAAAGGCTCGTCTACGAAGAATAACCACAGAAATAATAAAAAAAAAATTCGTATACCCAATAGCCTCAACCTTTTGTTTTTTTCTTTTCGATTTCCGCTTGCTCCCGAAGAAATTGCGCCCTACAGGCTCTCTTATTCAGAGACATTCGAATCGATATTGAAAGTAACAGAATTGTGAACAGTCCAGCGAAGAAATACTTTACATATCTACGAATACATATTGGTTAAATTATAATTAAGGATCAAAAAAGCATCATACTTTACCGATGAGAGTAGTATAGCCTTGTATAAAAGTCTAACAAGACCCCTCCGACAGCAAGCCAAAATATTACAGAGCCGAAAAATATAAATCTACGAAAACATCCTACAAATGAAACTTAAGGCTTTCCTTTTTAAGATACTTACGCTACGACCGAGATTATATCGCGAAGAAACATGAGCAGAGTTCTTTCTTCCACGTTATAGGATTCATCGCCTTCAGGAGGACTTTGCCTTTTTTTATATTTGTTGCATCCGCACTTTCGATGGCAATCTGCCGCTATTTTATTTCGGTCTTTTTCATCCATTATTTTTATGATTTCAATATTTTTTCTTTCAAATTTTAAACATTTTAAATCACGCTCGAATTTTGTAATACTTTTCATTTAAATGCTATTGGGCCAGGGCACACTTGATCAATTTTTGCCCGGGGTATCTTCTACTTCAACCGCACACTTTATGAATAATGCGGACCAAAATTGTGTACACTCGTAAATGAGCCGATTTTGAATGTACATAGTTGTATTTCAGATAATTTTTCTTACCTTTAAAATTGGCAACTTGTGTGTGTATTGGTTTTTCCCCGATGTCCAACCACGTCAACACTTTATTCATCTAAATCTATATTTTCCCCTTCAGAGTAATACCCGTCGAATGCAACACACTTATACCCGCGCTTGATCCTATCCTCGAAACATTTTTTATATTCGGTTTTCGGTTTGTCCATCAGTGCTTCCTGCGATTTTTCCATTATTCGTACTTCCTCTCGGCTGCTGAAACGCGTTCCCCGTTGTTGTTTTTTTAACTCGATAGAACAGAAAGAAGTCACAGGGAGCCAAATCAGGTGAATTCGGTGGCTGTTGGATGGTATTTGTTGCATTTTTCGTCAAAAATTGCGAATAATGATGGCACTGTGCGACGGTGCGTTATAATGGTGCAAAATCCACGAGTTTTCTGTCCGAAATTCTGGTCTCTTTCGTCGAATAGCTTCACGCAAACGTCTCGTAACTCCCAAATAATACTCTTTGTTTACTGTCTGGCCTTCTGGCAAAAATTCATGATGCACTACACCGTTGTAATCCATGAAAACTGTGAGCATTGCCTTCTTTTTTGACTGAAAACGACGTGGTTTTTTTGGTCTCGGCTCATTTGGTGAACGCCTGATGTCTGGATTGTGTGTCGTACTCATAAGCCCACTTCTCGTCTCCAGTAATGATCCTTTTGATGAATGTGGGATCGGATTCAGCCTCGCAAATCATCTCTTTTGCGACGTCAAACGGAACACGGTCTCTTTTCTGCATGAAATTGAGGTCTTTTGGCACCAACTTTGCTGCTACATGACGGAAACCCAAATCATTAATCAAAATGTCTTGGACGGATCCATAGGTAATGTTCATGTCCTTCGCTTTCTCTCTGATGTTTAATTTGCGGTTATTGACCAACATTCCTTTTACTTCATCAATGTTTTCGTCGGTTTTCGATGTCGATGGTCTGCCACTGCGTTCATCATCTTCGATTGACCCACGACCTCTTTTGAACCGCTCGTGCCACTGGTAAACGACCGTTTTCTTTAGAGATTTGTTGCCGAAACACTTTTCCAACATTTCCAACGTTCGCGCACCATTAAATCCGTTTTTTACGCAAATTTTAATACTCGTACAAGTTCGTTGTTGCAAATTTAAATCCATTTCTAAAATTGTAAAAAATCGCTAACAAACACAGAGATAGATGGCTACGTAACTTTTGCAAATGTCAAGCTATGACGCTAAGATTTAGAGGAAATGTCAACAACAGATTTACCAACTTAATAAAAAAAAAACGGAACTGAAATCGGGACAATGGGAGCGCCACACGGTGGTGTCCCCGGGGAACTTTTTGATCAAGGTGATATGTTTTCTATTATACTTCTTTTATCCTTGGATGTGCTTGAACATATCCAGGAGTTTTTCATATTTTTACCATGAGTGGAACTGTAAAACCATCTACGATACAAGTGAAATGTTTATTATGGAATATGCGCCTCAGAAAACATTTAATGCAGCAAATCACATAAAACCTCAATGACAATTAAAAACTGACACTACAGATGTTTAAATTGCAACCATCAGTTAAAGCTTGATAGAAATTCGCTATTACTTCCCAAGGTGTCGGAGGGTCATCCTCTTTGATTCCGTTCATGTCGCTGCAAATTTGCCGCGCAAAGTATTCTAGCGTCTGCGCTAGATTGATCTTCAAAACAGATGATGAAAATGATGATATTTAAACACTATTTTAAATTGGGCGTTAATCTATGAGAACCCAGAAGTAACACGACGGTGGGTCTTCTTGCCACATCAAGGGAATAGGTAGAGGAGAGATCCTTCGTTGGAACTTGCAATCTCAGTATGACCTCGAATAAGGCTACGAGCAAAAGAGGAAATAAGAATATCAGCTTCTCCGGATAAAAACGAAAGAGCATGAGAAACCAGTTGCAGTCGGTGCTAAGGGTATGGAAAAACAGCTTCTGCAGACTTTTGATAGTCCACCCGAACCAAGTGAAGTGAAAAAAGCTATAAAAAGTGAGTATAACAAGGTTGTCGGACCGGACGGTTTATCTAAAGCCACGGGGACTCAAATTCATTTCCAAGGTTTGGTCAGAGGAAAGTATTGCTGGTGATTGGAAATCCAGCATCGTTCGTCCGATCCACAAGAAATGATACCACAAAATTGCGCTAAGTAAAGAAGAAAAAACCCTCTGCTTCTTGTCTGCCATATTGTATGATTACTTGAAACGTTTTGATTGGTTTCTGTCAGTGCGAAAATATTAACACTACAAAGTCCAGATCGACACTCGCCACTTATTTATCAATGTTAAAGCTGGATATGCAGCTTCTTTAGAGGTACGCCATACAGAATCATGTCTAATTTTGGCATCAGTGCCAAACATGTCAGAATGTGCAATAAGGTGCGTGCAGTCAGATTCCAGGCGAAGTCGCTACCGAATATAACGAAAGTCAAATCGGTATTCTGGCAGTGACTGGAGAGATGGCCTAATTTTTTCAGAGGTCATGGAAAATTGAATGAGAATTTTACCATAGACGTTTTCTTTTTGATCGAAAGTTGACAGTAGGGTTCAATAAGGCATATTAGACTGAATGCCCCTATGTAGCCGAGGCAAAGCTCCTCCTCTTCATAAAGAGAAGAAGCTCAGTCTTCTCAATGAAATAAAAGTCCATTTCTAGAGCAACGATTATCAATTACGAATAGTGGAAATTGGACGCCGCCCTGTGGGCATCTCTACTCACCTCCACCTGTTTTTTTCTGTTGTGCTAACCAAATTGCTACAGATCTGCTTTTCACAAGAAAGCAAGCGATCAACCAAGATAGGTTCGCTTAACCCCTTATAAAGCAGCTTTAGTTGAAGCCGTCTAAGAAAATACATGTTTATTTTTGAATTAGTTAGGAAGTGTTTAAAGAAATTTTTGAAAGAAAAAAAATAAATTTTGTTTAATTTTTGAAAAAAAGTGAGGTGGCAATAGGTTTGCCACTGCCTGTTTGTGGCCGAAGGAAATATGTGAACTGCAACTATTTTTTTGTTTATTTTATTTTTTATTTAGAAAACTAATTATTTAAAACAAAAAATGTTATTTATCGAAAAGATCTTTTATTGTATGGCTTTGTACTGCAATGTGTGCATCTGTGATAGGTCGAAATCTCCTCAGACATATGTAACATACTCCTACATTTTCCAATCTACTCGTATGTTCATCAAGTACACCAAACGATTTCCTTGTTGACTTGGCTGGAGTTTTTTTTGATGTTACGTGGCCTATTTTTTACCTTGTTTGTTTGGAAGCTTCCAATAAGCTCTTAACCAAGTAAAACCCTAAAATAAAAGTGAGATAGTTCTTGTATCCTCACCCGGACTATAGAAGAATGCAAAATATGAGCATTTGCCACAGCCGCATCGACAAAAAAATAAAAAATGCGTAGCCACCAACGTTTCCTTCGGCGTCGACGCCACCCATGTGCTTGGTATATTGTTGAACTGCCAACGGACAGGAAATTTCAGCTTTGGATCCATCTTTCTGCGTTCGTGTTACCACAAGCTTCGTTTTCGGATCAAATGCAGTTGATAACAGATTTACCTGTTTCGTATCCATCCACTGTATAAAAGCTACATTTTGCCGCTTCCTCCACTTATGTACAGTACTGTGCAAAACCTAAGCAACCATCTGGAGTCAGCACTTCATAGTAAATCTTTTCAACTTTCTACCCCACCAAATAAAAGGAAATGCAAATCTAATGATGTGTAAAGTGTGTATTTTGAAATCCACAACTTTTTATAAAAGTAATAATACTTAAAATTTAAAAAAAAAACGCAAAAACCAACAAAGTAGCTAAATTGAGCTGTGCAAAACCTAAGCAACTTTGTAACCCACTGTAAAAAAAAAATACATAGCTAACAGCACTTTTCCAACCTAACATGAAATGTTGTGAGCTCTTTGTATTTGATCTTGTGTGATTGTCTTTGATCAGTTTTCTTTTAAGTTAATCGCATAATTGATATTCTTTAATAATGTCGCGACAAAGTTACTCTTCTTCTCTTAAACTCACGATTATTGATGAACTTAAGTCTAGAGATACTCAGGAAACATTAGCTAATTGTTATAATATTAATAAATCGATTATTTCACGTTTAATAAAAAAATATAATGCAACAGGAAAGTCAAAATGTCAGTAGTAGGCAGCGTAAGACAACTTATCGAACGGATAGAAACATTTGTGGTGTAATTAAAAAACAACCGTTCATAAGTTCGAATGAAGTCGTATAAAAAGTTGTGAATTTCAAAATACACTCTATTTCACATCATTATACAGTATTGTTCGAAACCTAAGCAACTTTTTCTTCTAAATTATTCAAAGTCGATGCCAAACAGATTTTCAATAGGATTCAAGTCGGGGGATTGGGCTGGCCAATCCAGAACTTGAATCCCATTGGTCGACAGCCATTCTTTGACCAGCTTCGATGAATGCTTCGGGTCATTGTCATGCTGAAACACCCATCGAAGTGGCTTATTCCATTCGGCGTATGGTAGCATTTGATCTTGCAAGATGTCACGGTAGACAAATCGATCCATTATAGTGTTTATTTGGCAAAAAGATCCAACTCCATTCGCAGAGAAGCAAGTCCACGCCATTACACTCCCCTCTCCATGCTTAACTGTGCCTTTGCAATACCGGGGATACAACTTTTGACCCTTTCTTCTCCGAACGTGACAGATGCCGTCAGAGTTGAACAGGTTGAACTTTGATTCATCACTAAAAAGAACCGTCTTCCACTTGTCTACGGACCAATTTATAAGCGCTTTTGCAAAATCTGATCTGAAAGTGTTTTACAATTTTAACATTCGAGACAAGAAACTAAAGTTCTTTTAGGTATACCTTTTTTTAAATGTTTCTTTGTTAATAAAGGCTTATTAGATGGCGAATAACTTTTTAAGCCGTTTTCCAGTTCACGTTTTCTAACAGTGCTGGAACTAACGTTCAGTTGCAATTCATTCGCAAGGGTTCTTTGTGATCAAACGGAGAATTTTTTCTATTGATCCGACGTGTTGTATTGCGAGGACGTCCACCGAAATTCACTTTCTCGGTTGTTCCAATTGTTCTATATATCTTAATAAGCCGTGAAATAATAGATTTGTTGATATTGAACTTTTTAGCTATTGATATTTGTAATTCTCCATTTTTATAACACTTAATTATTTTATTTTTAATCGTTTGTTCATACTGTGTACCCGCCATAATTAATTAATAAATCAATCGAAAAAACGGGTGTGAACTCGAATCTCTTTACACAACAAATGCTCTCAACTAATTTAAACAAAAGGCGTTGCATGCAAAATTGCAAAAAAGTCGCAAAAAAATTACCGTAAGGTACCGTTTTTCACTGAACAGTTGTGTTTACGTAGAAGTTGCTTAGGTCTCGAACAGCTGCATTTTAAGAGGAGTTTGCATTTATTTATTTATTTTCATTGAATGAATTGATTTTTTATTTTTGTTTTTTTCTAAATCTACGAGTATTTAAGTACTTACTTTAATAAATAAAAATTGTCTAAGTTCTAAAAATAATAATGAATACATAAATATTCGACTTCGAATAATTTGGAAGAAAAAGTTGCTTAGGTTTCGAACAATACGAACTGCTGACGCCAGTTGGTTGCTTAGGTTTTGCACAGTACTGTATATTCCCCTTTCATCATTTTGTTTTTTTGTGCTGCGATTTTTGGGAGTCCCCTTCGTTGCAGTTGCATGAATTTTGTTTTCGTATAGGTCTTGAAGCAACTGAAAAGATGAAAAAAAATTGTCAATTGCCTTTCAGTGAGTGATAAAGCTGTTGTACAACTGAAGCTCCTAATCCTAGTTCAGGCGTATTGTCTGTTTTTTTTGCTGGCGTATACATCAAACTGGTATAAGTATCCAGTTTGCGAGTCACACCTAGCCCACACTTTGAAGCCTCTTTTAATTGGCTTGAGTGGCACTTGAGACTGGATCGGCCTTTGAAAAGAACCATGCACTCATCATTTGATTGGGACTTAGTTGCCATAGCAAAGCTTTGAAAACGGTAATTCAAAGTCGTCAGCAGCGGCCTTATTTTGAATAGGTGATCAAAGTTAGCTTCTCCATATTTGGGTCTGATTGAATTGTCAGCCAAGTGTCGCATCAGCTACATCAAAATTCTGATTCTCGACATCCTCATCGTTTTCGAAATCGTCTTTGGAATTCTCGCCATCAATTTCATAAAACAATTCCTCAATTTCGTCAGCATTTAGTTTTGCCTTAGACATCTATGTAAGAAAACAAATATCTGTAACAAGGCAGCAGCAAAAATGTTGCTAATCTGAAAAAGTAGTGGCAAATACGAGGGCGGGTCAATAAGAATTTCTGACCTCTTTACTGAAACAGCAACACTGCTCCTGTCAACAGGCATCTGTCAGTTGACTCCTGTCAAAATTTAAACTCGCTGCGTCAGTTAGTTTGTGTTTGACAGCTATTTTTATCAGACTACTCACTAATTTGAGGAGAAAATGGAAAAAAGTGAATTTCGTGTGCTTATTAAGCATTATTTCTTGCGAAAAAAAACCATTACCGAGACCAAGGCTAAGCTTGATAAATACTATGGGGACTCTGCACCATCGATTTCAATGGTAAAAAAGTGGTTTACTGAATTTCGTTGTGGCCGTACAAGCACTGAAGATGCCGAACGTCCTGGACGCCCAGTTGAGGTCTCTACACCCGAAACAATCGAAAAAATTCACGATATGGTGTTGGCCGACCGAAGATTGAAAGTGCGAGAGATTGTGGAAGCCGTAGGGATCTCGCATGGCTCAGTGGTTTCAATTTTGAATGATCACTTGGGCATGAGAAAGCTTTCCGCAAGATGGGTGCCGCGTTTGCTCACAGTCGACCACAAACGCAATCGTGTAACAACTTCACAGGAAGGTTTGGCGTTGTTTAATCGCAATATGGAGGAGTTTTTGCGCCGTTTTGTAACCGTGGACGAAACATGGATCCATCACAACACACCAGAGAACAAACAACAGTCAAAACAGTGGGTTTCTAAGGGTGAATCGGCGCCAAAGAAGGCCAAGGTGGGTTTGTCAGCCAATAAAGTTATGGCGACTGTTTTTTGGGATGCACGCGGGATAATCCACATTGACTACCTTCAAAAGGGAAGAACAATCAATGGGGAATATTATGCCAACTTATTGGACCGATTCAATGACGATTTGAAAAAAAAACTACCTCATTTGGCCAAGAAAAAAGTTCTTTTCCACCAAGACAATGCAAGGGTGCACACATGTGCAGTTGCCATGGCAAAAATCCATGAATTGGGCTATGAATTGCTCCCTCATCCACCCTATTCTCCAGATTTGGCTCCGAGCGACTACTTCTTGTTCCCAAACCTGAAGAAATGGCTTGGTGGAAAAAGATTTGACTCCAATGATGAAATCATCTCGTCATTTTGAGGACCTCGACAAATCATTTTTTTTGGAAGGGATAAAAAAATTGGAGAAGCGTTGGACAAAGTGTATAGAGCTCAAGGGAGACTACGTTGAAAAATAAAATTATTTTTTTATCAAAAAATCTGTTTTAATCCAAAAGTCATCAATGTGCCTACCCTGTATTAATTGTTTACTTTGTTTAGGGTTATTCTCTTCAAAAATATGTATTTAAATCTTTTGTAAAGTAAACTAGTCACCAGATTAGTACATTCACCAATTTGAACAACATTTCAAAAAAAACAGAACAAAACAGCGGTTTTCAATGACTATGTGCGGTGTAAAAACGTATCACTATACGATAAATGAGTTTCAGAAGGTTATTCTTGTAGAAAATAGACGTCAGTTAAAGCACAAAAAGGATTTCAAAAATTGATGCAACAGATAGGATGCATTCAGGGACAAAGATGAGTGGCAAATATATTACCACCACCTTAACCCTCTACTGCATGAATTAAATCCTGAGCAGGAAAAAAATTAAAGACTCTCAAAATGGTTTTATTTAAGAGTTTTTAACCAACTTTTATTAATATAAATTAAATTTTGTTATTAGTTTAAAAAATAAAAAATCAAGGCATAAATGGCTTCGTATGCGTCAAGTGTTACGAGAACAATGCAATGTTTAGTTATACAATACATTTGTGAAATCTGATTGCAACTGAATAACTGCAACTCCAACCACCTTTTTTCAAAAGTTAATTGTTTGTTTTGCGTATATTTTCAAAAAACGACTAGTTTTGAAATCATATAATGGCAGGCGGAAGTCATTCTGACTGAGCCATACGTTTACTGAACATAAATCATCATGCGAAAATATATTTTCCTTTAGCACTTTTTTGACCGCAAAGGGACTCTGTATAAACCAAGCGTGGAATCGAGCAAGTTAAGACCACCCATATGTTTGTTATAAACCTCGACAGCTTGTGGAGCAGGAATATCTCTATACTGTTTTTCTATCCCTGTTTGGTGAGGATTGGCTTGCTTCCAACACACTGTGACAGCAGATTTGCAGCCTTGTTATCAAGCTAGGATACCAGTGCCAATCTCACTCTACCACCGCCTTGTTTTTTCAGTTCTTTCTCTATTGACATTTTAGAATTGGGAACTCTGTGTAGTCTGACTGTGCCCAAAAATGGTAATCCATTTTCGTACAGGGGAACTTGCAATTTGGGGCAGTGATACTAATTATCGGGAAAAAATTGGTGGTTGACATGTTTAACCACTGTAGATGTAAGCCTCGTCACTAAGTTTGCAGTGCCTCCTAAATGAGGGACATTTTCAGAGAAGGAGCTACTCTGCTCTCCAGCAAAAGTTTTGTAGTCGAAACTGAATCCTGAAACTCCACTTAGAACTTTGTTCTCGTAACCCCAGTTGTGTGGCTTGGCTGGGTTATACTGATTCAGTTTGTGACGGCAGTTAATGGGTATTATTTACTCACCCACCGCAAGAAGCTCTTCTTTTGGAATAAGTATTCTAGGATCCGTTGACCTATTTTTTCCAAAAATGGTCTTATTTTAAAAAGTTTGTCCCATCCATCTGTTCCAAATGGCTTAAATCGGTGTTATCTCTCAAGCGCAAATACTTTTTTATTGTTTCCGACTGGCCAATAGATTAACTCCAATAAGTGGCAGTTGAACACAAAACATGTAAAACACTACAGGGTGAATGACTCGAACTCCAACTTTTTAAAATGCTATAATTTTTTTTATTTTTTGATAAATTTTATTGTGTCAAAGCAAAAAATGTTGGAAAATACATCAATTTTCAAATTGAATCAGTAGTTTTCAATATGTCCACCTTTGGCACGAATAATGGTCTTGAGACGGCCGAAGAAAGCATCGCACGCTGCACGCAAGTGGCTCTGCGGTATTTTGGCCCATTCCCGGCGAAGTACTTGTTTGAGGTGGTCCAAACTTTGGTATTTCTTAGTGCCAACCTTCGCCTTCAAAATACCCCAGACAGAGAAATCCAACGGATTTGCATCCGAAGAATTTGCAATCCATTGTGTCGAAGAAATGAAGTGTGGAACATTGTTTTTTAACCAATCTTGGTTGACGCGCGCTTTGTGAGACGGTGCCGAGTCTTGTTGAAATGTCCACGCTCTCCGACCGAAATGATTACTTGCCCAAGGCTTCAATACTGCCTCTAAGACAGTTTCACGGTATACGATCGCATTAATTTTGACGCCACGGTCGGAGAGCGACCATAGGCGGTTATGGTGGCCCAAACCATCACCATCGGTGCTGCCTGCTTTCTTTTTTTTTTTTTTTTGTAATTTACGCGCGCCAAAGGGGCTATGAATACCCTTACACTGTTGCCAGGGCGCGGGCGGAAAGGTAGAAGGAGGAGAAAGGAAAGTTTGTGATGTAGTGGTTTGAAACTCAGGTGTGTTTGGTTTCGATATTGACTCTCCAGGGGTGGGAGTCCGAATAGGACGGAGAGATTTTCTTCACTCGGAATGGTGAGGTTGTGAATTTTAACGGTTGTTTTTGTGTTTGAAAACCCTACAACAGCCAAATCTACATGTCAGTGTTATGCCTTCACACGCAGATTTTTCTGACTGAGTTCCAATTACACAAATGAAAGCTTGTCGTGGCTAGGATTCGAACCTTGACCCTCCGAGTGAGGAGCGATTGCTAGTACCACTACACCACGGCCACCCCCGGTGGCAATCCGAAGGTATACATTTTCGAAGGACCTCTCTGGCAAGTAAACTCGGTCATTTTGTTTGTTGACATATTGCTCGATAACAAATGGCGACTCATCGGAAAAAACCAAATTCGGCAACTCACCACTTTCGTGCTATTTCGACTCTAACTTTTTTCTGTTGCGGTGTAAGATCGTGTGCTTTTTGGAACTTCAATGGCTTGAGCCCAAGCTCATTTTTCAGTATGTGTTCCATTCGTTCCAACGATATGTTGAGCTCACGAGCCATTTTTCTTCCTCTTCGACACGGATTTCGCTCAATTCGAGCCTTCACTTTCCGAACCATTTCTGCCGATGTTGCTGTTTTTTTATGACCACCTCCATGGCGTTTTGCAACGCTGCCAGTATCACGGCAACGAGCTATGGTTCGGGACACAAATGATTTATTCACGTTGAGGTGCAAATCGTTGAAAATGCTTGTAAATAATCAAATTATCTGTCATGTGGCAAAATTTGAGCTCACTGTCATCAACGGTTTGGAAATTATAGCAGTCTGAAGTCGGTTGCAGTTCAAGTCATTCAGGGTGTATATCAGCGAACTGTTCAATTTCTGTTGTTATTACTCGTATTCTGGGATAGTCATGTTGTTTTGAAGAGCTTTTAAGTTTGACTAAATGTAAAAAGGACGAAAAATAATTCCCCGTGTTTTCAGCCCAATCACCGATCCTGGCTATTCAATAGCACCCGTTAATTGAAAATTCTTTTCATCGTGCGGATCCAAACGTTCTTTTCTCCAATACATTTTCAGGCTTGTCTCTTTTTGTTTTGAAGCTGATGCTACTATAATAGTTCGATTACAGACTCAGATTCGGTGTCAGTTTCGGGCATTCGCTGTTTCTTAGTGCGGTCTCAAATTCCACATCAGAGTCTGCTACTTCTTCATCATCACTTTTAGATCAAAGTGTAAATTTAGATAAAAGTTTAAATTATCCATCTTTGAAGAAAATTAAAATGAAATAAACAAAAATATGAGAAAAAAATTTTCGAAAACGCAACTCTTAATGCATATGAAGCCATATATGGCACCGCGAAGAAAATCAAACAATGTATTTTTTTCTCAAAATAATTTTTTTGTTAACTATACTTACCGAATACTTATAGTAATTAGCACACGTATAAATTAATATCAATAGCTATAATTATCAGACAGAAAGAAAAGTTCCGTTTGTTTTGTAAAGGGATTGACAATCTAATGGAAAAAAATGATTTCAGGTTCTTGGAAAAATATGCATCATAAAATGCAGAGCCATATTTGGCTTCGTATGCGGTAGAGGGTTAAAAAGGGTTAAAATACTTGATACGGTCCCCACTCGTGTCCTAATGGGTTTCCTCTTCCTTTTATAAAATGCGATTTAAGTATGAAATATTGACTTGGGTTAGTATCATAGGTGAATACTGAGGAAATCTGTCTCAAACTCAAAAATAAAGTTTATTATTCTAATATACAGCGAAAGACGTGAATCATAGTTCGACTTAATGATCTCTACAGAGGCTTTAAACGTTATTAGAGAATAGATTCTGCACTTTTCATGCTGAGTTCATGAGTCTGGGTATGAAGACACTAGTGCAGCAGCCCTCCGCTTGAATGCAAACATTCTCTGCTTTTCCAATTCGAGAGTGAAAGATTAGATTACAGAACCTTGGATTTTTCCGCTTCAATAGGCTTCTGTATACTAGAGCTACGACCGTTGTTGGTTGCAGCAACGGTTGATCGCTGTCAGTTGAAGTGACATGCACTTTGAGTACTTATTTCGATTATTAAGTCAAGCTCAAAAACAGTACTCCGAGTCCTTTGGGCTCACATAGGTAATTCTAATGAAAATGTTTCACACCGATGATAAGATTTGTCCTACTTCTGCTCCTTTTTGCAAGAAACTATAACAGTGACTTCTGGGTAAATTTTAACACGTCTCAGAAAAAGAATAGCATTTGACCGCAATACAAAGTCTAATTTTTCCATTTGCAGGAACAAATCTAAGTTCTGAATACATCAAGAACTCCACCTGGTATATAATGCCAGTTGCTAATCCCGACAGCTACGAATACAGTCATCAGTACGATCGACTATGGAAGAAGTCACGCTCGCGCCACATAGCCAAGCCCAGTGGTATTATCAATTCGGCTATGACCTGGCTGCAAAAGAAGAAATCTGAAAAGCTCTGCTTTGGCGTAGATCTCGACTGTAACTGGCACTATTATTGGGGTAAACGAGGTAGCTCCAAGTCACCGTGCAATGAATTCTTCGCTGGGCCCACACCATTCTCTGAGCCTGAGACCAGAGCTATATCTAAATTCCTCATGGACAATAGAAACCAGATACGGGTTCGAAAAACAGGAAAATATCATTCATCGAATGCGTTACATCTAACTTCAATTTTATTTGCAGCTATTCATTTCTTTGCAAGCCTACGGTCAGATAATATCCTATCCGAACAAACTCAACTCATCATTTCAATCTCAGAAACTAGACGATTTCTTTGATGTAGCCATGGTTGGAACTGATGGCCTAAGGAAAAAGGGAAGCAAATCCAGGTACAAAGTGGACTCATCCAATGACTTAATTGATAGCAAATCGGGTAACACTTTGATGCAATGCTGTTTTTAGTTTTATTGAATTATAGTAAATATTCTCTTTCATTCACAGGATCTTCGGATTATTTTGCTGCATTCGAAGTTGGAATACCATTCAGTTACACAATTCACTTGGCGGACAATGGAGTCCATGGTTTTCTACTGCCCAGTGTCTATATTGAACCAACGGCAAGAGATGCATTTGAAATTATTACGGCAATGATCGATTACATTTGAATTTGTTAAAATGGTTAAAAATAAAATAATTTAAAAGTGAAATTTTTTTGGTTTTTCGTCATCCTGGGACAATACCAATAGCAAAATGAAATGCATGTCCTATTTATTCCTAGTTTTGCTGTTAATATTGCGTGCAGAGAGCTCTGTAGGTCTTGTTTATCAAAATATATGCGCATCTAAAATGGAATCGACAAAATTACAGCCAAGGCGGTCCAATTAAAGCCTTTTATTTTATTTTTTTAGGCTGACGTCCTTCTTTATTCGTACTTCACTTAACTCTAACATTAACACAATTATTTTTACCATCTACTCGTATTTATAAGAAAATTTACAATGTTTTGCAAAACGTACATAACTTAACAAAGTCACTGCAATTTAGGCTCGTGGAAAAGCAACAAAATGATAAGCATGTGTGATTGCATTGTTTGATGTATTGTAGCGCGTGTGCTGGGATTATATTTTTTGTGCTGATTTTGCATAAGGAGTGTATTAACTGTCCCGGCCTGAAACACGGATGTTTCAGATTTTGAATCTCAAGTACCTTAAGAAATTTGATGTTGGATCAATAAGCACACACATTCCATCGTTTGGTACCTCAACTTACTCAAGAAGCGTAAAATGTTGAGCCGTGCTCGGAAACTTTAATGTCAAAGCAGGTTAGCTAAACGTCATCCACGTATTAGTCGGCAAACATTGCCGTCACGTCCAGTGCACGAAGAAAAAGAAGTAGGCTCATATATCCAAAGGATAAGAACCAACAAAGACACAAGCCTTGGGGAATTAGGGAGATCAAGTAAGTGTAGTTGCAAGGAATAGACTTAAGCATAAGAGACGTCATGATTGTAAACGATTTTTCAGTCAACAACTATATAATCGCCGCGATAAAAGACAAGGCTCTACATTTTTGAGCAAAAATGCTGAACGACTTCGAATTGCTGTAACAACAGAATAAGAGAGAAACGAACTCGAGTCGCAAAAAAGTGATGAAAACATCATCTGTGAAAGCAGTAAAAAGTGTGGGAGCAGAAGCCTATATAGAATCATCAAATGACAAGTGATCATAGCTCTAGACAACCCCAGGTCACAGCCGAGTGAGAAACATCAGCTCATGTTTGCGAAGGAAATTTAGAGAGGAAGAAAAGACAGGTACCGATGTACATTGTTTTTAAATGTTTGTAAATTATAACGACCAGGAAACACAGAGATCCGCAGGGCATTCCATAAGCGGGTTGTACGGCTTAGGAAAGAACCACGATATTTTAGAGTACGTCCGAAAATGGGCTTGAGGGTGTACTGACGGGTGTTACGGTTGAAAGTTTGAATGGGCGGAATGCTACAAAGTCAGACAGGAGACATTACGTCGGTGTTCGAGGGTGTCAATTGATTGACTGATATTAGTATCACCAATGAGTTTTATCGCACGGTTTTGAATCCTATCTAGCAGGTACAGTGATGTTTTAGGAGCACCTGACCAGATGTGGGCATTGTACTCCAATTTTGGGCGGATGAATCCCTTATATATTGTGGCCAGATCAGAGGGAGTAAAATATTTCTTACATCGCTTGAGGAAACCTAGACATTTCGCAGCATTTTTGGCTACATCGAATATGTAGTCATTCCAACTTAAGTTGTAGCTGACACACATACCGAGAATGGAAAGTTTATCGGGTCCGACGATGCAAGTGCCATTCATGGATAATGGCTGGGTATATGAATTTCGCTTTAATTACAGCAGACAGCATTGCCTTTTGGAAGCATTAAATTCCACTCGGTTGATAGTTCCCCAATTGGTTATGCTGTTAATATCGAAATTTATGAGCTTAACAGACGCTGCCGTTCCCGTTCGACAGCTGAAGAGTAGGGGCGTGAGTCCGGGAACGAATATGAAAAGCAGAGAGCAAAGGAATATATTGGATTAGAAGTAGCAGACAAGAGATCATTAATGAAAATTAAAAAGACAGTCGGAGACAGAACGGATCCCTGGGGCACACCAGCATTTATTTTGTGAATATCAGACTTGAAACCATCCACGACAACTTGAATTGAACGTTCAGAAAGGTAATTTCTAATCCATTGAAGAAGAGAGTCATCAATGCCAAAAGCACGCATTTTCGACAAAACAGCCTGATGCCAAACTCTGTCAAATGCCTTAGAAATAAGTATCAAGTGCAACTATCTTGCTTTCGCCAGATTGATGTACGCTTTGGTGTTTGCTGCTTTCCATCTGCTCGGAAAGAGTCCGAAGGAGTAGGATTGATGAAAAAGCTTACGCAATGGTTTTGCCAGCGTGGAAGAACACCACTTCAGAAGGAGGGGAGATATACCATCTGGACCAGCGGATTTATGCATGTTGAGATCTTTAAGTACTCTTGCTACTACACGAGTGCGAAAGTGAATTCGTCCCATTGTAGATCCGACGCACTCAAGTGTAGGCGGGGACAAAGCACAACAGGGAGTGTTGAGCTAGCCGCAAAGTGTGCAGTAAGCAGATTGGGCTTGTCCAAAGAGCTAGAATGTCATTGTAAATGAGCGTTGGGATGGAGGATGAGGCAGAATTTCTAATGTTTTTGACGAATCACCAAAAATTGTTACTGCCTTTGGGACATCGCAGTATTTTTTGCCTCAGTTTTTGGTCGTATTGGAATTTCACAGACTTGAGAAAGACGTTGCAGTCATTTCTGGCTCGTTTAAACTTTTTTCGATTTTCTCTGTCGGGTTGGTCTTGTAGGACCGAAAAAACAATTCTCTAACCCTGACAGCCTCTTTACAGCTCGAGTCGTACCATGCCTTTTCTTTTGGTTTGATACTCTTCATCCGATGAGGGATCAAGCATCTCATTCCAAAGAGAATAGTTTCTGTGATCATGTCAGCAGCGGCATCCACGTCGCTATCGAGGAAACATAACGACCAGTTACAATTCCTAAAGAAGTTGTTAAGTCCGCTCCAATTGGCTTTCTCGTATTGTCATACGGTTCTTTTCTCTAACTGTGTGGTGGGTGTACGAGAATTTAGCTGATATGATATGATATGACACAATGGTCCGACGAGCCAAGAAGGGAGAGCAGATTAACGCAGGATAAGGAGTTAAAAACAAGTCCACGGTTTTGGCGGCATGACTATCAACGTCTGGTATTCGTGTAGGCTCATTTACAAGCTGGGTTAAATTATTTTCCGCAGCGAAGATTTCAACACACCGTCCTTCTGGTGTTGTCTGTCCAGAATGTCGAAGCCAACGAGAATTGTGTATATTGAAATCGCCCGTAATCACGATTTGAGTATGAGGAAACAGGGATACAATTCTTTGAATGGAGTCAGAAAGCGCATCAAACTCGTGAAAGGTCGAGTTGCTGTCCAGTTTGGAGCTTCTGTAAATAAAGCAGTAGTGGGTAATTTGCCTACGGAGATGGAATTTTAGCCACATGAAATTGAATTCCGGATTGGAACAGGGACTACATTATGGGGAAAGAATAGTGGCACTAGTTCGTAGCCAGGTAGCTTCAGATCAGAGTGATCTGAGAGGTGTGGGCGGGGATCTACCTGTGTTTCACTAAGTGCCAAAACAGTCGGTACTTACAGACGTGGATGTACACAGAAAAGTGATTACTTTTTAGCCCGCGTATATTGGCTACGTCCGTCCTGAATTCCCTAGTCACAATTACAAACAAACACCGACGACACTAAGCAAGGCTGCGAAGTGAAAATTCTGACGAGGGTTTACCGAATCAAATTGCTGTAGGTGTAATGCCCTTACAATAATATGTATGAAACAGTGCACCAACAAAATTTTCACACACAACCCGCTATCCATCAGTTGTTACATACACTCAGTCGCTGCCCGTACCGTATGATAAATACAATAACGGCAGTGACCGGGTGCAAGCCACAGTACTACGACCAGGTTTTTAATGCAGAATTATCAACTGGACCCCAATCATTTTTCGAAAAAGGAAAGAAGCTCATAATTGGGATGGTTTTGTTTCGAGGAAAAGAGGGGACCTTAATGCCGCAGTGTATTAAAATTAATTTGAAAATATTTTGACGCATCTTAAATCCAACTCCGTCATAGTTATTCGTAACATTCAAAGAAAAAAAGCAAGACGGCTTCAACTTCCACCAGAAAAGCAGAAATCAAGACGTGGTTTAGTAAAAATAACACACCGAACGTATCGAAGAAACATTTCTGGATTTGTCAAGCGTGGAAAAACGAACTTGATGTCCACGCGGTAGAAGAACTGGCTTCTATGATACCACTGCGAGCTAAATCCTAAAGAGTTGATACAGTCTCAAGCAGAAGGACTCGCAGCATGCAAAAATTTGACTTTTAAAACCAAAGATGTTAATGTAAATACTCATATTTGGTCAATTGAAGGCTTTCCATTTATGGGAATAGGTTTTCCATATTTACAGCACCGGCTGTGATGCTATTACTAAATTTCTTTCCTTATCTATACAGGTTTATGTTCGGATCTTGTTGGATGGACACATTCTTTTTATCTTTTGGTAAAACTTCACAACGCTGCTCTCCTCTTCTGCTCGAGCCGAGCATGAAGCGCTCTCGGTCTTCTATCCAGCGCTGTTTCATTACTTTACTAAAGTACTCTTTATCAAGCCAGTTTTATCGGGGGGTGACCGGGTGAGACCGAGCACATCGGTTGAAACATATTTGGTGGCTTTTTGGCATGGCTACCACTGATGTTTAGCACTTAATACAGGTTGTAGAAGCCTTGACCGGGGATTAAAAGATACGCAATTGCTAAAACTTCTGACGCTTCATAACAATTGCAACCATTAAACGTTATATCCCCTCGCAATATATCGTTACTATTATGGCGATTGAGATATCCGTATAACCTTGGCCTAAACAAGATATTGAATCGAGTCAGCGATACACGTCAAAAATGCCTTGCGTCGCTCGCATTATGATGATTTTGCTCGACATATTTTGATGGTGACCACCATATTTAATGGTGAAAATATTGATATTCTGCTCCACAGCAAAGTTATGTAAATTTGTTTGTAGAAGTTTATGTAAGCTTCCGACCGGTCCGGTATCCTAGTATATAAAGCTTCGGTTGACTCATTAAAGGTCCATTCATAGCTAAGCGAACTGCAAATAAAAATTTTCATTCGCTTTTTAAAAATAAAAAATAAAAAATATGTGAGTTTGATTTCGCGCGAATGCTTTGGTTGTGCGAATGTAGATTGGCTTCCATATTTTTGGAGTGCTAATAAAATTTGACAGTCCACGAACCGTGATTGCTTCGCAAAAACTAATTGAACTTGAGAATTTTTTATTATATACATAAATCAAGCTTTGTACTTTTGGAGTAGTAAAATTATCACTTGCCTGTCTTTATTCGCTCATTCGCAATTCGCTGAGCTGTGAATCGACCTTAACTGCTCATCTGTTTCATCGTGATTTCACTTGCAATTTATAGATGTCGTGGCTGATGTACTGAAGAAATTTCTGAATTTTCATCTGACAGTTGACAGCTTTGTGTATCCAAACAAAACGTCTTCAAAGCCGCATTTTATTGGGATTCTTAATAAATTATTAAATTATTTAAAGAATTTAATTAAAAGTTGTAAAAGCGAAACATTAAAAAAAAAATGGAAGAAGTACAAAGACACAGTGTGCATACTTTGGTGTTTCGTTCTCTTAAAAGAACCCACGATATGTTTGTTTCAAATCAAGGCGCCCTCCCCGAAATTGATGAAAAGCTGTAAAAGAAAATTATTCTGTGAATCTTATGATTTAAATGCTAACACTTCTTTTAAATTTTAGTGATAAAATGAGAAAATCAGTTAAAGCCAGGGATAATTATTCGCTGGTATTTGATAGGGTAGCCCAAGCACAAGAACTCAAGCGACTCAATCCAACGAGTGCAACGACAGAAGCACCTGAACCACCTCTGGCAATTACAAATGGACCAGTTAATCCACTGATAGCCAGTGCCAGTGACGGCAATAGTCAGGCATTAGTTCCTGCTACAGAATCGTTCACATCAACTGTAGCAGGCATTAGCAAATCCACCACAACCACAAACAGTGGAATGCAATTGATTCCGAAGAAGGCGCCTAGTATACCAAAGCCAACATGGCATGCACCCTGGAAATTGTCAAGAGTTATTTCAGGTTCTAAATATATCTAATATCTAAAATGTATTATTAATCTCTCATATTCTCTTTTTACTAGGACATCTTGGGTGGGTTCGCTGCATTGCTGTGGAGCCTGGGAATGAATGGTTTGCTACTGGTGCAGGCGATCGTGTTATCAAAATCTGGGACTTGGCTAGTGGAAAACTAAAACTCTCTCTCACTGGTCATGTGAGTACAGTCCGTGGTCTGGCTGTGAGCAACAAACACCCGTACCTTTTCAGCTGTGGTGAAGATCGCCAAGTCAAGTGCTGGGATCTTGAATACAACAAAGTCATCCGACACTACCATGGCCATTTATCGGCGGTCTATTCACTTGCACTCCATCCAATGATTGATGTTCTAGCCACATCGGGACGAGATTCAACTGCGCGAATTTGGGATATGAGGACCAAAGCAAACATTCACACGCTCACCGGCCACACAAATACTGTGGCCAGTGTTGTAGCCCAAGAATTTGACCCGCAAATTATCACTGGCAGCCATGATTCGACGATTCGTCTCTGGGATTTAGCAGCTGGTAAAAGTGTCTGCACACTGACCAACCACAAAAAGAGTGTGCGAAGTCTTGTGATTCACCCGAATTTGTACATGTTTGGATCTGCGTCACCCGATAATATTAAGCAGTGGCGTTGCCCGGAAGGAAACTTCGTCCAGAATGTGTCTGGCCATAATGCCATTATAAATTGCATGGCTGTCAATCAGGATGGCGTTTTAGTTTCCGGCGGTGACAATGGAACAATGTTCTTTTGGGACTGGCGAACGGGATACAATTTCCAGAGATTCCAAGCACCAGTTCAGCCCGGATCTATGGACAGTGAAGCTGGTATATTTGCAATGTCATTTGATCAATCTGGTTCACGTTTGATCACAGCTGAAGCAGATAAGACAATCAAAATCTACAAAGAAGATGATGAAGCGACCGAAGAGACACATCCAGTGAACTGGCGACCAGAGATAATCAAGAGACGAAAGTTTTAAATCCCAAAACTTCGTGACTTCGATGGAAGAATTATATTTTGTTGCGCAATCAATAAATGAGTTTTCTTTTTGTTTTAGAACCAGCAGAGATTGCTTTCCAAACGTATATTCTCCAATCTGATACAAGCCTTTATAGTACTTTTCGTCCCAATCAACAAGCTTCTCCAATTATCACTTACGTGGTGGATGGTAACATTTCTATTCTTGTCTAGGAGCACAATCCTCCGTCAATTGAGTATTTATTTATCCCTCCGAAGTCTTTCTGTGAACTTCGCAAATGGAGAAATTCTGTGGCATTAATTGGGTTTAATATCGGTTGGTATGTGGTTTAGCAGATCGGACCCGTAAAAAACTTACTCCTCCGGAACCATGGTCAATGGTTACCGTTTAAGTATACTTCTGCTTTACAGAAGAAGTTCGCTATAACCAAATTCCCCCCATCCTAAGCGAAATTTGCCCAATCCTAGATAAATACTAAAGAAAGAGTTTTTGGTTTCTGTTCGAATTTTTCGCCGTCTAATTAGAAACAAGATTTAATTCAGTTGCATCTCTTTTTTGCAAATTGTAAGGCGTATTCCATACGCGAGTTCTATATAAGGTTCGATTTGAAGCTGTGGACCAAATTTATCTATTACAGCTGCAGTAATGTGTATTCGAAAGTCAGAGTTTTGTGAGGAAGTGACTGAAACGATTTAACGAACATGGGAACGTTGACAAGTTGCCTGGACGGGGAAAGACAAAGACCATTTCAAAACAAAGTGCTTACAATTTATGAAAAGAAAAAAGGTTAGTCCTAGAAAAGCAAAGCAAATGTTATTAGGAACAGGTCGCGAGGTTTCTATCTTCCATATTCGCACAATTATCCGAGAAAAGTATAAAGCCGTTGCAACTAAGTATTTGTTATCCAAAAAACACATTCGAAAAAGACGAGTGGGCTAGCAGTTACTTTTTTTTAAACAATTCCTTGAGAGGTAAATGAACTGGCTAGCAGTGAAACATGCGGCAAAAATTATGTTTATGCCAGTTCCTATGCGACAGGATTCAGAAAATTATTGACCTTCGTTAAGGGAACGTCTAAAATTATGCCGAACATGGAAATTGGAATTAGCTCTTAGAAGAATAAAACTATCATAGTAGTCCTATCTGACAGGGCTTCAAAGAGGAAAATCACGTCATGTATTGGATTTGCCATTTCAGTTTCCGAATGTCAATCTGAGAATATTTGCGGTCTTATAAACCAGAGTGTCGAAGTAAAATACACAAGAACAATAATGCTGCTTTTTAGAAGAATTTGGCGTTAATTCCTCAGGAATTTGAAGAAAGTTGCCGTCAAAGATGTGGTGCGATACTTGCGAATGGGAATGCTTTGCCTACTAAAACATTGTAAGAAGCCTTTAAAAATATAATTTTGTTTCCCTTAGTAAAGTTTTTCTTTTAAACCAGCCGCTTTTATAAAACACACTGTTTTTTGTGATTCAATAAGTTCAAAATATGTGAATTTCCCTTGGGCTTTAAGGCAATGTATTGCCGAAAATTCCGGAGGTCAAATAGAAACACGATCGAATCTGTTGTAGGACTCATACCATCGCCAGCAGCGCAGTCTAATATTAAAAAAAAAAAAAAGTTTGCTATAGAATAAGAAAAATCACCATCTTCCAGTGTTTTACTCGATAGGACTTGTAGCCAAGCAGGTAAAACAGCACTGTGATTAAGGATGTGGTGGCAGTTGAGGGCCTTAGAAGCCAAAAATATTTCAGATGATTAACAACCAACCAAGAAATTTATTTCCATTGATTTTATACGTGCAGCTGAATTCAGTGAAGCACTTCTTAAACCATTGATATACAACATAGTTGATTGTTTGGCTTGGTTCATTAATTTAGTTTCATATGCGGGAATTAGATATCAATTTCGGTAGATGGGTCGCTGCTGCCTACATAAGGATTTATCTTCTTTAATTGAGATGTAAGCATCTAGTTCTTGTTCGGCTCTTGGATAATTTTGATCACGAAATATTGTAATTTAACTATGAAATCAATGTATTGTTAACTATTTCCGTAATTACATTCTTTTTCATCTTTTTCTTTTATTGATCGTTAAATTATGTAACCCGAATTTCATTTAACGCTAGATATTTCTCCTACGTATCTGAGAATTTGCTGATGTTTTTGCATTTTAGTAAGCCAATTCGGTAACTTTTGGAACTTGAGCCTCTACCGCTTTTAAGACCGGATTCTCCAACAACTTTGTTGAACATGCTGAGGGCAAATTACCGCTCACGTGATCGAGCTGCTCGTCACTGCCAAATACGCACTTGGTATTTCCGCACAGGTTGTCGAGCTTCGAGTATCGTAATTTGACATTTACCCATCCGTGATCGAGTGCCATTAACGTACGAATGGAGTTTTGGTCCTAGGAAGAAAAAAAACAATCAATACGAAATTGTTACTACTAACATTTTACTATTTTCTTAGTCTCAATTAAATAAAATAAACAGGTTATTAAAAAATTGTCAAAATAACAACTTATTTTGAATTTGTGACAGCAATTGTTTTTTTTTTTTTCAAACGAGTACTAACAATTGTCAGAAATCTGTTGTAGTAGACTTTTACTACTACAATTTCGTGTTTCCATTCGATACGTCGGCCATCATCCCAAAGCCATACGATCACGGATGGAATCTACTCACTCGATAACCTGAGAGGTAATTTGCCTCCTGATTTACTCAGCCTAATATTGTTTCTCTATGGGTTTTGCAATGTGGAGACCTTTGCGAACGCGCATTGTTACACCTGGTGACATTCGTTATGTATGCACGTTCCCGTACATCGTCCAACATTGCCGTGGCTAGCTTAAAGCTGGACGAAAGACTGTCGAACATAAAAGTCCTTTAATCTGTAATGGCATTTATTTATCAGAGAATACTGCGGAGTTTTCGCGCCACTCAAGCCACCCCATACTGACTCTATGTGCAACATCACCATCGCAATTTCCTGCGTGGTAAGTGGACCTTAAGTATTTAAATTGTTCCCACTATGACTCTTTATAAATAAAGTGGGTCTAGAGGATAATTTTCAAGTTTAATATTAAATAAAACAAAAAACTACAGCGTTATTCTCATATTTTATTTTTAAATACAAAATGGAGTTTGGCAATGCGGATTTTATGTTTTAAAAACAATGTCCTCTAAATGCCGTCCATTCCTCTGAACACACTCTTGCAATCGGACTCTGAAATTTGTGAACAAGTGAGAGCAAAACGTTGATTCAATGGTGCCAACCTCATGGCTGATATTTTTTTGTAGAGCCTGAAATTTGCAGGAGATTGTTGCTGTAAATCCTCAAATTAAGGTGCCTCCCAGTCGAATGGTGTAAGGTCCGGAGACCGAGGTGCCCAAGGTATATCTCCGTATTGGCTTATTCATTTATTAGTAACAATTACCCTCAGCCTCTCCATTGAAACTTTAACTGTGTGTGGAGTGGCCTCGTCTTGCTGAAATTGTGTTCCGTTGTTGAACGCGGGAAAAAGCTACAGTTGCGGTACCAACAACTTGTCGATCAACAAAACGAATGTTATATCCAGATTCTTTTTTATATAAGCACGTTCAAGGGATTATGAACACTGCTAAAATGTTTGCACACGGCGCTGGAGAAGGGAAATTAAGGAGAAAAAAAATTTTAATACCGATGATCATTGGTTTTGAATGTTTACAGGTTGCAATGACAAGAAAATAAAGATTTCGGCAGAGCATTATATAAACCGGCTTACGACTTAGAAAAGAATCACGATAATTTAGAGTAAGTCAGAAATTGGGCTTGAGGTTAATCGGATGACCATTCATGGCGAGACGTGTATTACGGTTGAGGATTTGAAGGAGTGTAATACTACTGGCAATTCCGCTGAATCACTGTTGCAGGAAATAAAGATAGAACAAAGTATGATATAAGAAAGTTTAAATACATAATTCATTTGAAGCAATAACGCTGATAATAGTAAAAAGAACAAGCTTGAATCTTTTTTCTAATAGAAAAATGGAACACTGATCAAGAATATAAAAAAAATAAATAAAGGTAGTAACTAATAAGAGAGATGAACTAGATTTAAATGCAAGGGTTTAAGAAGACAAATGGTATTTGCCTTTTTGAAATGGAAAGTATTAGAGCTAACACATATTCGCTGAGGTAGCTAATTCAATAAACGTATAGCGTAAATAAAAAATAAACCATTAAGATATGGAACAACAGTTAATGTTCTGGTAAACCGCATTAAAATAATTTTTTGGCACAGATGTGACGAACATCCCTTATAAACAATTCTATATAAAAAATATCGATTCCTTTATCAAAAAATTCTTTAAAAGTGCTATCAAGTTCTAAAAAATAGAAGGAAATACAGATGACCACAGCTTACGCAAACGTCCATATATAAGTCAATTTAATTGGCTTTTTGTAGCGTAGTCAAGACTAGTTGCAGTCTGGCCAAAGCATATTTTCCATTCACAAGTGTGGCAGGAGATTCGGATTTAGTTTCCTATTTGAAATCGGAGCTACCTGCAATTTACCAGGGATAAGTAACAAGCCGTTCGTTTTAAGCCCTTGCTCAAAATAATAGCTACCTCGTTAATTCTATGGAAAGATTTTGCTGCATGAACTGGTGCATCGTTTGCGTAAAGCTAAATTCGCATATTGATGGCCAATCATTAATAAACATGCAGACCAAGATTGGACCAAGTGTTGATTCCAATGGTACACCTGGACTTAGGGGCTTAGGACTTGAGTGATAATCACCACAGACTGCCTTTAGAAACATGCCAAATAGGAATCTGCTATGGTTAGACTGCCCGTTCACTAAATCCAAATCATAAAACATTATGACTAACTTTATTAAATGCTCTCGAATCAAAACCGGTTCTGATTTCCACGAGCAGGTTAACTAAAGTCGTGGAACAGCAATAACCAACACCATATGGTTGCGGATAAGGCAATCGATGCGTAGTTAGTTAAGCTAAAGATTTTTCAAGAGCCTTTGGCAGGTAGGGAAGAATGTTAACAAATCCGAAATCGGCTAGAGAAATTGAATCTGCCTTTTTTGCAATACAAAGAACTTTTGCATTGTGGAAAAGTAAGGCTAGTAATACATTGATTTATGTGTGTAAGGTGATTACAAATTAATTTGGTAAGCCGAATCGGGATTCCATATCACCTAGTTAGATTTAATTTCAGTAACGCATTTAGAACCCCTTTCTTCTGAGGTAATCTCCAAATCAACCAATGTTGATCAGCATTTACTTTGATTACGAGACAGGGAGATACCTAAATTCACTCTCTTGATTTATTCACTAAGAAAATAGTCATTTATTGATGAAGTGTAGAATAGCAATTCTTCAGAAGAATGGAAAGATATTCCATATGCGTCTTACTTCAACACAAATGTGAAAGTAGGTTAGCTCCCATTGGATATTCAACACACTTAAGTGTAGGCGGAAACTTGACACAATTTAGAAGCGTTGAGCCGGTTGCAAAGTGAGACTCGAGCAGACTGGAATTGTCCAAACAACATACAGCTGGTATGCAAATAAATTTAACAGGAAATGGAAATAAAAGGCAATATTATTGCTTCAGTTTAGAATAAGATTATTTTCTTTATTTTTAAATAATGAATTTTTTTGAATTTGTAAATGTTTCTTTCATAGTTGTGTGTTATTAAAAAATATATTTAAATTTAACGACAAATTAAAAAGGGAAATAATAATAATAAGAGCAAGCACAATACACATATTTACATGTACCTACAGCAGAAAAAACGAATTTGTAACGAAAAATTTCTTGTTTAAGATTTTAACAAATCAGCAAAGGATTGAATTTTTTTTTTTATCTTTGACTCGTGTTTTTTTTTAGTTTTCTTTTTTATGAATATTTTTTTTTTCTTATTGTTGTTTTGTTTTTTTTTTTTATTTTATTGTAAATTTCATAATTTATTTAGCAAATTCAAATTGATTTAATTGTAGATTTTGATAGCTTTCTCGGAGAAATTCAACGAAGTTCGCTTTCGGGACTTGTTGATGTGATCAAGGCCAAAGTAAGGCAGTGGTGTGCCACCAACAATTGTCGCTTGCGGTGTTGCAATTGCTCGGAACACATCCAAATCAATGGTAGTATTGTCGGTGACATCACTTATTGAAGCCATAGAAATGACACCGAATTTATAGCCTTCCCATTCTTTGTCGGGCACATTGAGACGTTTTTGAATGCGCTGCTTTAAAATTCCGAATGTTTCACCATGTCTGGCTTTGATTAAGAACGGTACACCAAATGAATTATAGATTTCCTTACTGAAATGTGACACTGGTATGAGCATTTCGTTTTCGGCCAATTGCATTTCATCAATTGGTACTTCTTCTATGCGGAACGTTTTTTGGTTGCTTTGACTGGAGATTGCTTCATTTCCTTTTTGTAGATTCTCCAAAGGAACGTCCTCTTTGAATATGCACATAATTTTGTGGCTGGCTACTTTCATAAGACGTAGTTTCTTTCTACAATTTTCAGGGAATTGAATTTTCTTTGCAGCTTCGTCCAGCAGACTTTTGACAGTTTCATTTTTATTCGGATACAGTACGAGTTCCTTTTCCTCTCTCAGATCGTTTGATACCCAAATGCATTTAAATTGACGTTTATTGTCAAGTTCATGGATACTCAAGGACAGTCTTTGATAAAAGATTTTTTTTGTTGTCGCTTTACTTAGATCCTTAATCATACCCTGCAAGGAAACAAGACGAGATTTAAATTATTGAAAATCGTTTTTATAAGATCTTTGCTAAATGGAACTTAATAAACGCTACAAATAGATTTTCTCGATTGATGCTCTACAAGAAGAGTAGAGATTTTTATTTCATCAAACGGTTGCATATTTTCCTCATGCGTATTTAATACATATGATAGACACTTTTTAAATTGAGTCAGAGACTCTGAAAAGAGGTGATATAGGATAAACCTTAAAAAGAATAACTCCATCAATTAAATTTACGAAGTTAGATGCTGCCAGCCATCGAAAAATCCGGCTAATTTCACTTAAAAATAAATACAAATAATAGTTAATAAAAACGCTTTGTAAATCAACTAACACGTGATAGGAGAATTATGTAAAGTTTTACATATGTTAGTCAGTAATTGTTAAGCTCTCGAAACGTCAGCGTGAGTGAATAAAAAGTGCACTTGAGACATTTTTTAGTCTATGAGCTCCATAGAAACAATAACGGAGTGTAGGGGAAAAAAGAGTGTTTGAAGAGGCCGCAGTCACAGCTCAAACAAAGGTGGTATTCGACTTTTCTTTGAAAGATAAACTGATAAACACCGATCAAGAAGACCATCAAATGTTAATGGTGGAGCATATGGTCAGGACAAATCCTTTAATTATTTGAATCGATATGACCTAGAAGCTTGAAATTCATCAGACAACTCCGTTCTATGGCATCGAAAAGTTTGATTTTGTGTTGAAATTTTATGTATGCTTACCAAACGAAATAAATTTAATGAACCACATTTCCATGTGTCACAAACCTTGTCGGCCAGAAAAGAGAGCCGTTTTGGGAGTGTTTGTTTAGTGGAGATGAAAAGGAAATAGTTTATAAAAATGTTGTAGGAGGGGAAACTCCGCCATTTACTTCAAAAGCTGGGGTGCAATGTTATGGTGATAGTGGCACCACGAAGCTTTTTAAACAAAATGAAACATTGAAACGTTGAAACGCCATCTTTGACCAACAGAAAGTCGTTGTCTTGCAATATGACAAGTGTCAATGAAAACCATTAAAAAAATTGCTGAGTTTGGTTGGAAAATTTCACCCCACCTTCTATATTCCCCTGATATTGCACCATCGGATTGGTACCTATTCATATCTCTACAAAATGAGTTTCCAAATGGAACAATTTTTCGTGCCAGCTCTTCTAATGGATTGAAAAAGCTGCCAAAACGCTGGCAAACACTTTTAACCAACGAAGAAAATTCAACTTTCCTTAAAACAAAACAACCGAACTTTCCCTTGCAACTAATACAGACCACCGTCCCAGTTACTCGGATTCGTGGTATTGTTTGCCGTATGAATTTATAGATAAACAATGGGCTGCTACACTTTTATTTTTATAATTTGGAACGGATTGTGAGACACTTTCTTGTATGCCTAGAGGTTCAAATTGAAGATTTATCGTTTTCTACAGAAGGGGTGAGAACTTCTGAATTTAGTCTTCAGATTATAGGGTAGAATACTTGTTCTTCCTGCACGTGCTTCTGCGCCACAACAACCTGGCGTAACTTACTTTCATGCAAATTAGAAATTTATTCACAATTTCAGCAACTTATAGCAGTCACATTGTCGGAATTGCGACATTGTCGTTTTCAAGACTTTAACTTCAGATAAACACCATCGATATCTATGCCATAGTTCCAATCGAAAATCTTTTTCTTTCAACGTGCATAGCGGCACGTCAGCCGAAATAATGAAATTGCGATACACTTTTCTAGTATTTTATAGTTTAACGTTTCGGAGATGCAATACTGTAAAAACATTTGCCGTCACAATCCTTTCATTTTATGCAAAAACTCGTCTTACTAGATGGAGTGAAAATTGACCTCCTTGACCGCCAGAATGCGCTGCTACTGCAAAAAAGGTTACGGTGCCTTGAAGTCCATTCATATTTAGGCAGACATGCCAAATTTCAGTGCGATACTGTCTTTAGTTTTGTTTTGACAACTGATTGTTGTTGACGTGTTTGGCATCATGTTGAGTATGGACAAAAACGATTTTCGTTCTCTCATAAAACATTATTTTTTGAGAGGCAAAACTTGGAGGAGAAAAGTTGGTTTCGAGAGTTTCGTGGTGGCCGTAACTCCACTACCGATCAAGTCCGCAGCGGAAGGCCCTCCGATGCGGTTACAGAGGACAATGTCAAAAAAATACATGAAATGGTTTGGCTGACCGGAAAGCGAAGGTGCGCGAGCTAGCAGATACCACAAAGATTAGTACTGAGCGCACACGCCATATTTTGGGCAATATTCTGCATATGAAAAAGTTATCCTGCCGCTGGGTGCCGAGAATGCTCACTCCTGACCAAAAACACGAACGTGAGAGCACTTCGAAAGAGTGTTTGGACTTGCTGATGCGGAATCGGGCGGACTTTTGGCGTCGATTGGTAACTGGATTGGATCCCTCGGACTATTATCTCTCCCGAAACCTCAAAAGATGGCTCACCAATAAAAAAAATCAGCTCACGGGAGGAAATCATCGACGCCACGGAGGAGTATTTTGCAGACTTTCCGAAAAATTACTTTTCAGACGGGATCAAGAAGTTGAAAAATCGCTGGAATAAGTGTATCAAACTAAAAGGGGACTATATTGAATAATATAAAAAAAAATTTCTTTAATTCCCAAGGAGGTCACTTTTCACTCCATCTAGTATATATCATATCGATACGTACAATTTTTTATCGATTTTAAGACCCCTTTGATAACATCGGTCGAGAAGAACAGTTTACAGCCATATCGAGTTTTGCGATATGTGATGCGTTTGAGAATGAAACGATGGAAGTGGTGAGGGAGCAACTAACCGTAAATGACGTTTTGGACAAACTGCGTCAATTAATTAGCAGAACTTCGTGGTAGTTACTGATATAAGGTCTAAACTCTTTTCAGATACTCCCTTTTCTTTTTGACTGAAAAGCCAATGCAATTAAGTAAAGAGGATACGATAAAACTTATAACGACCAAACCGTTGACATAAAGGATACCATATGTAAGGAAGGTCGATAATGAAAAGATATGTCATGAAAGGAGAAATGCGTATATTTTATAGCACGACGTAACTCTTACTTATGTCATCGAAGCTTAAAAAGATTGGCATTGTTACAACAAAAGTCGAAGAAATAATCTGCTGATGTTGAAGATTGATGACTAAACTATTGAAATCACCAATACATGACTTGTACTACATAAATCCAATCAATTAAGATACTTACGCAATGCATGGTGGCATTCAACGTAGATGAGGAGCGACAGCAATTTCTTCCATCCAACAAAGAAAAGGTTAGGAAATCCCTACTCAATTAAATCTTAGATCTCACAACAATTTTTTGGTCTGTAAGCTATCCAAAAGACATGTACGAGTGCATACATGATTTTGAAAGCAAAACCAATCCTGTTGATTGGTTTTGGACTCTCCAGCAACTTCAAATTTACGTGCATTTCTTTCGGTTGCCTTTTAAAACTTTTTAAAAAAGTGCTGCGTGCTCTTGGTCTAAAACATGATTCACCGAGATCCATCGAAGTCATTTAAAGCAGCGGGACTTATTTGGTAAGAAGGGTAATAAATGAGTGAGAAAGGGGCTAACTGTCATTCCTTAGAGCTATATCAATCCATAGTTATACAGGAGTGTGAAAACTGAGTAAAGTATGTGTTGATTATCACAAGGCGCCATGTTTGTTTTCCTGAAAA
Source organism: Volucella zonaria (assembly GCA_963966105.1). NCBI lineage: Eukaryota > Metazoa > Arthropoda > Insecta > Diptera > Syrphidae > Volucella > Volucella zonaria. Next base: position 158,644,512 of record OZ014532.1, on the reverse strand, counting down.
GCATAACCGTCAATAAATTCCCTTAAAAAAAATTACATAGAGCCAATATGGTTTCTAAGAAGTTTTCACCAGATGCTTTTCTAGCTAATTATCTTTTTTCACAATTCTAAAGTGACATAGGATTCAGACAAAACCTTTGAAATGAAGCCTATCGACTAAATTCTGGAAAATCCCATGTTCTACGAATATTTTAGTAAAGTTTAGCAGGGTTACGTGTAGCTTGGAAACGCTAATTCTCTTAAAACAAAACAAAAACATTAACTTTTGGCCCAAGTTACTCCGGGATGGAACAAGGCCTAGTCTCTCCACTTATTGTCACTGTCTTGTTTATCGTGTCATTTACTGCACAGAAAATGGGGGCATACTCCTGGTGCTCCGACTACAAGCGGCAGTGGTATTGGCTTGTGATTTGTCAAGATTGATTTTCTGTCGTTGACAAACTTAACCACTGGGGCACACCACCAATGTATGTTGCTTATCTTCCCTCTGTTCTTCGTAATAAACACACTAAAACGACTAAAACCGCGTAAATCGCTATTTTCATGGCAAATGCATATTTTTTTCTTTTTTTTTTTAAATAACTTAACACTCAAGTGGGTATGAATACACTTATAATGCTCAGCATGTGGTTAAGTTTTTTTGGAAAATGGGATAGAGAGAGAAAGAAAGATGTTTGGGGCTCAGTGATTATTTCGCTCCATGGGTGGCATCCAACATTTAGTGGGGAGACTAAATTCTGGCTTGGCTTGATGTTGATTTCTAGTCAACTACTCAACTTACTTGATTTTCGTTAACGGAACAAATGGATGATATGTCTTTCGAGCGAGGCTGGGATTCGAACACTGAACCTTCCGATTTGGAAGCAAGTCCACTACCACTTGAGCCACGGCCACGGCCTTATGACAAATAATGCCCGATTTTATTGTTCTTTACGGAGAGAACAGGCACGGTCGCATTGCTCCCAAGCAATCGGAAAGGATTTTGTAACATTTTCTTCCCGAGTTAGACTCTGGTGGGATTGTGACATATGTATATGCGTAGTCTTAAACGGATTCTATACCTCGCTGCTCTTAGAGACTATAATTATGCAAAAGGAAATAGCTAAGAACTTTGATCATGTCAAAAGAGAGAGAAGAAAGTAAGGGTGTTATGGAGAGAATTCCGATCCACTAAGAAGTAACCTTTAAAAGATTATTTTCAAACGATTCATTGTAATAAGTTAAAAAACATTGTGACAATGATCCAAGACAATGGAAAACTTTCGCTGTAGCTTCATGCCAAATCAATCTCTTATAAAGAAATATATTGTACTTGAATATTTGTTTAACGAAAATGTACAAATACTGTGCAGTATTAATGTTTTACATTTTGAAGTACACGACATCAACATACTGAGTTTGTACGGAATACTCTCTTCGTGATTTTAACGAAGATCTTTTCAAGATCCGATTAACAGTGAAGTTCTCTTCCGTTAGCCGAGAAAAGTTTGGCACACCAAATAAATGAGTATTAATAAAAAACAAAAGTTGTCGTCTTTCACGGACTACCCGTAGCGTTATTAAAAGCTGGAGGTGATGCTTTGGTGTTCACTATATTTTCATTTTAATATACGCCGCATATAATAATAATTAATGATCTGGTGCTCGTCAAGGCAATTGCCGTTTTCGGGAGCCCGCTCTTCGAGACATGCACTACACTAGAGCAAAGAGATGCATTGACTACTTCAAATTGTATGTGGAGCTGATATTAATACGTCTGAAGCTGAAGAAAATATTAAATCTGATAGTAAATGAAAACAAGATGAAACAAGTGCTGATGACAAAAAAAGAACCAACTGCTTGTTGCTTGGGACAAACGTTACTAACGAGGCATAAAATTTGTAGTAAGCCGAAGCTGGTAACTCTAAGACAAAGATTATCCTTTACAAAAATCTTCTCTCACCAGTTTTATGTTATGGACGATGGGAGACAAGTGTGTATTATGCGGAAACCTTCAGCAGATCAGTTACCAGCACGGTACTAAACTTTGAAACTAGGAACAGCCTTATATTATATAATATGCAGACCGAAGAAATGCGCGATCAGATCGCTAGTCAGTGGGTATCTGGGCAAAACGTTAAGAAACGGAGTAACAAATATTCAAACAAACACACGTTACCCCCGTGGAAAAATTCGAATTTCTTCGGGATAAGATGGGTCTTTAAGTTAATAGTTGCATACTACTGTCGCTGAGGACCCCACAAGAACTACGCTGTAAATAAACCTGAAGCATACTCGTACTTAAAAAAACAAACAATAAATTATTTGATAACAGTTAACAATTAAAAAAAAGTAACTCACCTTTTGTGTATAAGGAATAGGATTGCCTGGAGTGTCTTTATAACTGTGATTACAAACAAAGAACTGTAACTTATTTGGATCGGTATTGAGACGTTCAGCAACTGCTTGTGCCATCTGATCGTAGGTGTTTCGGTTTGAAAGTTCTAAAACAAATTCCGGGTCGTTTGGATTACACTTATCGCTAAACGTCATCTCAACGCGATACAACAGATCCTTAAAATAATCATCGACTGTGGGCAATTCAAGCTTTATACCAACATGTTCCTTTTCGAAAATCAAAATATACTCCTGTAAATTGTCTGGTGAAATGTGTAGAACATCTTCAAGTGTATCTTCTAAGTTGACGATTTTCTTTTGGCTCGACTCATCGTAAACAGTTAACTCTGTGGCCGGTTCGAAGCCTAAATGTGATTTAATTCTTGGTATGATATCGATTAAACGTCGGCGAAGGTCTTCTTGACTGCAACCGATGTAATTAAGGCGTTTATTCGTTGCATCATAGTATTTATAGAAAATCAGAACCTCACGCTTCGGATTGAATGGCAAAAGTGGATCGGCACTATCCGGTGATGCTAGTTCCAGGAATATATTCCATGGCTTTTGTGAACTAGCCACATGATCAATAGTACGATTACCCTCACGATTCAAGTCGATATAAGTAAACTTTTGCAAATGGGACGGTGCTAGCGACCAAATGCGCATACGATCCTTAGACAAGCCGAATGTTTGTACAAACATTGCGACTAATTCATCGATTGTTTGATTTTGTTTTAATTTAAATATACGAGGATGTACTTTTTCCAGGTCAAATAGTTTACGCTTTTGTTGCGACTCAAAGTACTCTTCAAGAATAACCTGCACAGTCACATAGAGATTGGCTTCACCACGCTCCTTACGACGCACTAATTCTATACGTTTCTCAATAGTTAGACGGTCAACTAACTCACTAGGAATCTCATTTTCAGGGATATCACTCAAAACCCGACCCAGCTCAGATGTACGAATGTAGACCAACATGTAAGCATTGCTGCATTTAGCATGAAACGATATCTCATCTTCCGAACCACCGTAGTTCTGATCGATAGCTTCAACTTTACGGCAACTAGAAACGACATCGTCATCAAATTTAAACCATTTCCCGTCGGCCTTCGGATTGATGAAAACAACGTAATGACCTCCATGATTATCACCTGAATGAACTAAAACTGCGTGCAAAACGTAATCAGCCGGTGTGGCCTGTTTTTCAGCCAAATATCGATCGAGATTGATTTGATCGTAGAATTCAAAACGATCGTTATACTTAATGGAACTGTCTGTAATTGGATCGTATTGGAATCGCATTAAATGCAAATGGAGTACCGGTGGGAACGAAGTAAATATAACGCCCTTGCTAGCCTCCTGTAAACCATGAACTCCAGCATCGTACTTATTGTCACCCTCCAAAGTTTCCGAAGCGATGTAATCTTGAAACGACTCGTAAATGTTCTTCTTGTCTTTGATGTTGAGTTGAATATCATAGAACGTCTCATAACGTGTACTGTTGTAGTTGACATTTTTGCATTTAATATATGATGACATTTTTCCCTCAAAAAGGCTTGGAATGGTGCCCTCCAAACAGGTACCCTTCATTTTCGATTCGAGTTTATCCAGTAGGACACGTAAAAACTCTTGCACATCATGTTGCATAAATGAATCCAAGGTTTCCCAACCGAAACTCTTGGTGAGTTTCTTTGTTCCAACGGGCTTATCACCGAATTGTAATTCATGGAATACTCGTTGTAATGACAAACCCACCGATTTGGCACTATCATCTGCCTCAGTTGGTATTTTATACACCGCTTTGCGCAACTGATTTGTAAAATAGAGTGTCTGTAACAGCGAATTCATGTAACAAGTGGCCCCTTGATTTTTTAAACCCACATAGCCAGTGTGCTTTTTGGAATCCCAGAACACACCGTGTGGAGCATCGGCTATCACATGTACCTCCAACACAATGGAATCGTTTCGAACGTATCCCTTTTCTGGATCTTGTAGATCAGTCCATGTTATAAAATTGGAGTAACCATAGTCGTTCTCCTTGTTGTAGAATAAATGCTTAATTCTAGCTCTAGTGAATGGTTGAGAATTTGGCTTAAAGCACTTTAATCTCAATTCAGCTATAGCATTACACGACCAGGCTGTTGAGTCGTTTTCTCCATTGCACTGCAAAAAGAAGCCCATGGAGCGTTCTACAGGCAGCACCATAATCTTCCATGGCAACATTCGCACATATGTAGGCGGCGACAGAATTGTATTCTTCAGGGACGAAATGTTGTTTACCACAAATGAAAATGTCGCCTCCGCCCGAAATTGATCGCATTTCGGATCTGAGGAATAGGAAAAAACTTTTGATTTGAACTTGTCTCACACAACGTCCATGGTTCTTACCATTTTCGTCAGAGTCCTTTAGCTTTCCCATTGAGGATTCGTCCACCATACCGTATTCGATTTCTTGAGTGTCCATAGCTTCGATTAGTTGATCGGATTCTACTACATCCATTTTACGTAATATAAATACGTGCTGGTTTTTTTTTTCTGCCTTCTTTGTTTCTTGAAACACAGAGTAAATGCTACTGCTATTGCTGTTGCTGCTGGCGTTGTCGCTGCTACAGCCTTCGCTGATGCACTCGCTTACTCTCTGCTAATGAATCAAAATCAAATATATACTAATTAGGAAAAAGAAAAATTTTAAGTATTTTATTGTCACAAATATGATTGGAAATTCTAGGATGTGGCGGAAATACATACGTACTTGCGGTGGCGAGTTTTTCCACTTCTCAAAAAAAATTTACGATTATCCCAATAACGATTTTTCTTTTTTTTCTTTTTAGCTCTTTCCTTGCGTTTTTTTTTTCTTTTCTTTTTTTCCTGCTTATTACCTTAGGCCGACGTTGCTGTCAAAATTAAAGGAAAAACAATGAAAAGAAAGGAAAAAAAAATCCAATAAAGGAGAATTGAACAATGAACAGAAGGAAGCAGCCAAAGTTCCACCTTTCCCTTTCGCTTCGTAATTCCACTAGCCCATAAAAAAGGGAAAATACTTTTTTTTTTTTTTCTTTTTTTACACTTAGCGTGCGTTCTAAAGTTTCTGGGAGTCACGGCGCGACCACTGGCACAGCTAATTTACCGTCAAAGACAAAATTTATCAAAATAAATAATTTTTGGAAAAAGCTTTCCGGCGCACGTAAATTCGTTGAGGACGGTGTAAATAAGTGATTTGCGAAAACGAATGAAAATATATATAGGAAGGTTGTATTCTTGTTCTCGTCTCTAGTTTTACATTTTATTCACACTGCCGCCGCAATGTGAAAATGGAAATATACAAATATTCACACACAACCTGTCAAACACACGAAAATAGAAATGAACATGCACTGAGCCAGTCAGCCAACCATTCAGTCATTCAGCGGAAGCATTCAGCTGTACACTTTGTATATATGGTAATTTGCGCAAAAAACGCTGTCCAATTAGATGTGAGATTGGTGTTGCCGTTGAAGAGTAACGGATTCAAAGTTTCGCTCTCTTGTTTGTTTGTTCAATTCTTTCAAATTGGAATAAGAGAAATTCACATTTTTGTGGTAAATAAAAAAAAGGTCTATGGAAACCGTCTTACCTTACTATAAATCTCAAAACTCAAAACTAACACTTTACTTCAGTTTGATAACGTCTCGAATTCTTCGCTTAGAGGAATATTTCTTATTTCGTTTTCCTTCTTACTTTGATTGACTACTTTTTTAGGCAAGAGTCAATAAAAAAACAACAGTTTGCTGAGTGCGGAGAGAATTGAGGCTTTCAGCCGTTTGCACATGGAAGTAATGTAACACTTTTATGGTAAGGGTATGTTCACATAGAAGTCCTTTGAGATATTACCAAAAAAGGACTGAGAAAGGCCGTGGAATATGGTGTGGGTTCGGTAAAATTTGGCATTGCTGGTATTGTTGGGACTACGATTTTCAAAGCCAACTATTCTTGAGAACTTCTCATATTTTGGTATGCGATTGACACAATTTTGTTCATGCTGCTTGGAATTTAAACCTAAGTTATTAGAGTAATATAAAAACAGTTTGTTTTAGGCTTCATCTGAAATTTCAAGTTAAATCATAACAATTATCTCAATGTCGCTTTGTAATTGGACTTCAGAAAAGCAACAATTGGGGCAACCTAAATTTTTATCAGTTTGAAAGCTAGCAGTTGCGAAAATGAAGAGTTAAAAACAGACACTTTCCTTGCATTTCATCTCGGCTCTCAGCCAACATTTATTACTTAATTGACTTAACGCTGAGTAGCTGAATACTTTTTGAAGCCTATAAGTCGGCCAAGTGGAAGAAGAGGAATTAGATAAATTTAGAACGAAATAGAGGATCAAGATGTTCGGAACCTGAACCTGAACTCTTTCAGGTGACCTATTCCAGGGTGCAACGGAGACTTCTAGCGACGACGTTAATTTCTAAACAGGTTACCTACGAATAATTGGGAAGTAGGCTGGTATCCTTATAGATCGAAGCAAACATAATTCGGGTTTGAAAAAATGCGTCTTGAATAAGCTTTTGCGAATGATTGAAACGCTCTGTAAAAGCAGACCGATCGAATTCCACAAAAGGGGCATATCAACAACAAACAATCAAATGGCACTTACACTAAGTTGAAAGCAGACTCACAACCAGCTCCAATCACTGAGGCTGCAATTGAGTTGAGTAGCACAATCCGCTGTAGTTAGTAGCTCTTAATTGCCTGTGATGCCGGAAGAGGCCTTCAACTCCAATTACGCTACAAAAAGGCATAGACCAATCGCTTGGATTCTGAAGAAAATCTTTATTGCTAGCCTGACATACCGAAAATCAGAAAAATGTCTGCATGCCCACCAAAAATGTGCGCAGAACGAAGGATCTGGTTCATCTAGTACTAAAAGGCATAACCAACCATTTTTCCAACCAAACTATGTATTTGAGAGCGATTTTGAAAAACAAACTTCTTCTGATTAAGAGCGCCATGTTGAGAAGGCGCTGTCAACTTTCTGGGTGTGTAAAACAACTTGCGACAACGAATAAAGCTTGTCTTCTGAACGGTGATATACATGATCCTGATGGCAACGAACTATATTGTGAAGAATCGATGGAAGGGACAAAGAATCTGAATCTGTAGCGATGGCCAAACTCCATTTAAAGCCTTCTCACCACTTCTGGTTCGAGAATGCAAGGCTCCTTTGATGTAATCGGAAGATTGGATTCATTAAAAATGAGATCGCCGACGGGCATAGGACCCGAATCAGCATTCGAACATGAGTTAGGACTTTCATTGACAATTGGCTGTCGTGTGGGCATAACTGCGAATGGCATGACCCCCCAGGACGGCGGTATGAATAGTCTCCGAATTCTCTAAAAGGTCAACGACTTTTATGGTGTCCCTCATTAGGAACGACGGCAGCCTTCTTATTGGCGTCGTACGATTGTATCAGGCTACTGGTATCTGGCGCTGTTGTGGTGGGTGATTGTATTGTAGGCACTTCATCTATAAAGCGTTTACTCGTTTTTCTATCAGATATGGAAAATTGTAGTAAAAAGAACATACAGAGTTGTATTCTTCGAACATTTTCTTTCCGACATGAAGACTCCCACGAACACGAGTTTTATTGTATATTTCAATAATCATATTTAAATACACAATCCGTATCATTAACACCTTCCGATGTACGCATTGCAATGTCTCTCATCATTTACATTTAAACTGATACTTTCACTCCATGATGGTTATTCTTCTAAGTTGATTTTTCGGGTTAGTGTTCCAAATTCATCTGTGTTTCTTAAACAGAAAATCTTGCATAATATTGAAGAGCAAACGACTTGAGCATTTCTTTCATGCATTACAGTTTTTAACAACTATGTAAGTTATTTCTCCGGTTATTCCCACTGTGTTTACTTTCGCACATATTGCACATATGTAATTACAAGCTGACTGAGATTTCATTCTACTTGATCGCTCACTTAATGCGAGCTTTGTCTTTACAGAGATAACGTCTATTCTTCAGCGTCGTATAGGAGAACTGCTACGATAAAGATGAAATAATGATTGGGAAGAGTATTTCTTCGCACGAACGCTGGAGCCTTACTGCCTTAGGGTTGTAGCTCCCTTTGTAGTCTTGTCCAAATCATTTTTGTCAAGAGCATGTAGTCGTATGTTATTTAACACTCATTTACCATTAAAGCCATTCTTGTCGCTTCCGTTTTAATATCTGCAAAGTGCAAACATATGTACCAGTGACTGTCCGCTGGTTTCTACTCATGATTTCATAATTGCATTAGAGCGCTTGTAGAGATTCTTGAAATGTTGTACCTTTGATATTGGCCTGTGAATTTCACGTAATCGTATTATAATTAAGGAATCACATGACAGCGTTATCTCGTAGGAATCCTTTTTGACATCATCCGGATAAAGCGAAGTACATCCCGTGCATCTGCATCTGCTGCTACCGCGGAGAACTGTAAAGCGAGGAACACAACATGCATCTGCGTCTGCAGCTGCTGCTGTCATCGATTTTGAAGCGATTCATGCTGCTCTTACAAACACAATACGATTGCTATGAGTCGACAATTTTGAGGAAAAATTTCTTGACATATTTGAGATAAAAATTGTATGAGTTAGGGAGGGGGATAACGGAAATGCATCCTCTCCGAGATACAGTGGTTTTAGGCAAAGAATGACCCTGCCCTGTTTTGACATCTATCGAAAATAACATCTTTCAAATTATCACCAACAAGTAGGGTATCGTTGAACTCGTATTTCAAAGTGTCAAAAGTGGGGGTTAATAAGATAGATTTCCGAAAAAATTATGAAAAATTAAAAAGTTTGAGTTTAAAAACTTGCTAAACCAATACGTTGCTCCGTCATTTTTAACTGACAGCTATACAGGCTCATTCTTGTGATAGATGGCCCATAACCAATGTATACACCCTGAATGACTCGAACTGTGTTGAAAAAATTTTATCCATGGTGGAATGCAAACGTGATAGTGTGATTGCTTTATATTTGGCTGGAAAACTACAAGTAGCTATCGTTAGAGCCGTCCAGCACCTCAGCGTGAATAAATCACTTGTGTCTCGAACCATAGCTCGTTACCGTGATATTGGCAGCGTTGCAAAACGCCATGGAGGTAGTCATAAAAAAACAGCAACATCGGCAGAAATGGTTCGGAAAGTGAAGGCTCGAATTGAGCGAAACCCGCGTCGAAGTGGAAGAAAAATAGCTCTTGAGTTCAACATATCGTTGGAACGGATGCAACACATACTGAAAAATGAGCTTGGGCTCAAGCTATTGAAGTTCCAAAAAGCACACGATCTTACACCGCAACAGAAAAAAGTTAGAGTCGAAAGAGCGAAAGAGTTGCTACGCTTGCACGAAAGTGGTGAGTTGCCGAATTTGGTTTTTTCCGATAAGTCGCCACTTGTTATCGAGCAATATGTCAACAAACAAAATGAGCGAGTTTATTTACCAGAGAGGTCCTTCGAAAATTCACACCTTCGGACGGCCACCAGAAGCAGGCAGCACCGATGGTGATGGTTTGAGCGGCCATAACCGCCGATGGTCGCTCTCCGCTCGTATTTTTGGACCGTGGCGTCAAAAATTATTGCGATCGTATACCGTGAAACTGTCTTAGAGGCAGTATTGAAGCCTTGGGCAAACAATCATTTCGGTCGGAGACCGTGGACATTTCAACAAGACTCGGCACCGTCTCACAAAGCGCACGTCAACCAAGATTGGTTAAAAAACAATGTTCCACACTTCATTTCTTCGACACAATGGATTGCAAATTCTCCGGATGCAAATTCGTTGGATTTCTCTGTCTAGGGTATTTTGAAGGCGAAGGTTGGCACTAAGAAATACCAAAGTTTGGACCACCTCAAACAAGTACTTCGCCGGGAATGGGCCAAAATACCGCAGAGTCAATTGCGTGCAGCGTGCGATGCTTTCTTCGGCCATCTCATGGCCATTATTCGGGCCAAAGGTGGACATATTGAAAACTACTGATATAATTTGAAAATTGATGTATTTTACAAAATTTTTTGCTTTGGCACAATCAAATTTATCAAAAAATAAAAAAATTATTCACCCTCTATATGAACTTTGGCGGATAAAGTAGGATAATTTTCTACTTTTTAATCCGTTGATCCGTTGGTAGTTGACACATTCACGCATTGAAGTTCACACATTCACAAATTGAGAGTAAGCACATACATTTGTGGCAGCATTAAGCGAATGTAGAGAAACTGTATTCGTTTAAAGAGAAAACACTTGTTATAACAAGTCTTGTATATGTATAGATTGTACTGTGCAGCTCTCTCCGGCAATACGTCACAACTGTCACCGAACGACGGAGCAACGGATTGACCGATTCTTTGGGTCTGGGCCCTAAATATTCGAACTTTCCTCTTGTAGAAACCTAATACCTATTCAGCTGGTATTTGCACATTATAATGTGCGATGACCGACAAAATTTCAATTACGCTATTTTCCAAAGGCGAACTTTTCTTTCTTACTCCTCATCCGCCTTGTTTTATAAATGACAATCTGTGAATGTTGATGACAGCGATATCATATCGTATCTCAACAGCTGTCCAGATTTGTAGAGGATAGTGTTATCTGTGGTGAAACACGCGTGTTCCACTATGTGTTGCAAAATAAATTTAAAAAAAAACACACAAAATGATATCTTCTTCCTTAAATTCGATGCATATTTGGTTTGTTTCAGATTCATAAGATTGCCTGAAAAACAAAGTGAGCTTAATTTGACAATGAATTGTACCTACATATTTACTGAAACGAAGCGAATAACTCACATGATAATTGGTGTATTGTAGTAGGTATGGGAAGATAAATGAAGCTATGAGCGTTATGACCAGGTCCACAATGGACCGTAAAGTTAATAGCCTCGTGGTAAGAACTTCAGTTGTCTTGTAATACAATGCCATATGACGGAAGTCATATTTTAGTGTATTAACGCATATGAAAACATTTGTAAACTAAGCTCCGAGGAAAGCAGACCGGTGCATATGTGTTTTGTTAGTATGTACCACCAATGAGCAGCATGGTGTAGGTCTACCAGATCGGATTTGTTTTAATTAAATTTTAGAGTTAGGACGCTTTATGGCTAATTAGGCAAATTACATACCGCAAGCTGGAACGTCGGCACAGTAACAGGTAAAAGTTTTGATACAGTGAACGTATTACCGCAACGCAAAATCGCGTTCAAGAAACCAGGCTGCCAAACCTCAGAAAAAATGCCCGCTATTTGAGGTTGGAAACGAAAGAAGATCAAATGTATTATTACGGAGTGGAACAAAATACGATCGGATTGCTATGAGAGAAACGCTTTTGGAAAGTCGTACTCAGCGGGAGAATATATTATTTGTACTAACTTCATGCAAATTGTATAGTCTAACTATATTAAATATGGTATTTATTAAACAAGAGCGGTAGTTTATTATATACTGCAGCGGTGGACATCAAATTCAGATAGATTCCCATCTGCCATCCAATGGAATAACGTAAAACGGAGAGTAAAAGTGAATTTGGGCGAACCACTACCAAGTCAGTATCGACTTTTACTAATAGAATTTTTCGTGAAAAAAACAGAGAAACACCATTGGAAACCGAATCAGTCGAGTACAGAAGCCGCTATAATGTTTGGGCGCTAAGAAAATTGCTCTAAAAAAACACAAACCAAGTGAAATAACTAAGCAAGCAAAGTATGTTTAGCAACTTCGAATAGTAGTATAGGCATTGCATTGGGAATCAGAACAGACAACCTCACAACGTACTCGTAAGCTGGTGATAAGCATTGTTAGAAGTGCAACGTCGAACCACGGGCAAACGCTCAAATACTTTTTTAGATCGCGGCACAACTAAAAAAAAGGTTCACAGGAGATAAAGTCGAAAAATATTGAAGATGAACAGGGACACTTGCTAGCGGAGACCAACGTTGCTTACTTGACGAAGATTTCTTGCACAGTACCGGTTCCTCGGCTGTCGCGCATGAAGTAAAAGCAGCATATTTTACGGAGGCCGAAGTTAGCGAAGCAGCAAAAGATTGATCCTGGAGCATGGATCGGAAATGTTTGATTTGAATATGAGGCAATTCAAAGTTTATGGATAGCGATGGAAAAACATACGCCAAGGCAGTGTAAATATATCCGTTGCCTATTGAACTGATGCAAGATTTTCTATGGAAGCAGCACATTAACCGGTCCGGATGGACTTGGTTTGTTTTTGCCAACAACAGCGCTATCATAAGTGACGATGTACCTGATCTTCGGACAACTCTTAATAATTGGATAAAGTTTTTCGAATCCGTAAATCCAACTTATATTTAAGAGTAATCTTTTTAAAGTGCGTTATCATCAAGGAAACTGCTATGACAATGGCGTACGTAGGGTCAGTGTAGGGTGTTTGCAATATTTAGTCTCAAAATAATTCCGGTCCAAATTCAAGATTTGGAATACACGATAGTCCAGCTTAAATATATGCCTCGTAATGTCTGACGATGTATGAGAAACGTGAAGAAAATTATAGCGACGGGAACAAAACGTCACGTATGCCAGCGAACGTAACAAGACGTGATCTAAAAAGATATTCGCACATTAGCGGAGGGCCCCTACATTAAAACTTTTTGCTTTGCAATGTCCCATGAAGACTGTAGGAAAATCCAGTCCAAAAAGCAATAGTGTTTTGAATTCCAGCCGAAGTTCGTAGAAAATGTCGAAAGAAAAATAATTGGATCACTTAAATGCGAGAAGATCAACAAAATCTTGGTCTTCCTATCTAGAGGCCTGTAGAATGGTTTTAAGGTTAGCAGATTTAGCCAAACCACCACAGATCAGCGCAATAGGATTGTAGATATGTGTGAAAAATATGCAGCAAAAGATATAATTATATATTAACATATTTTAACGGTTAATGAAAGAAGAAAATTTGATATTTAATAAGTTAAAGTATCTCATGTGGAGTGAAACTTCTCAAAATATTAAGTCGACATAGGTACGTAACGGCATTATTTGAAGCAGTTTCCACCGAAGTGAAATCATGGGACTTTATTCCGTAAAAAATGAGATGTGAGCTCGCATTACACTTAATAGAGCTTGTGATCAGATGATAATCAATATAATATAATTTAAAATATAAATATGTAGTACTGGGTTGATGGGGAAGGTCAGAATAATCTAGAACAAAGCAACTCAAATATTTTTAAATGTATCTATTACGGATTGTATGCTATTGGCCATCAAAAATACTTCTACTTTTCGTAGTTTTCTCTACCGCTATAAATACAAAATAAAAAAGTAGTTGTGGCATGGAACAATCGCTCGGCTTTTATTTTTGTAAATTATAGAGCGAGAAAGCGATAAAACGATTGTAGCTTGATTTAAAAAAAAAGAAAAGAAAAAAAAAACTATCAAACGTATGACGAACTTATTTGTCATTCTATTAAGCTTATAAATCCTTTCACATGATCGCTATCAAACGCACCCTGAAGAAAAGTCGAAAAGTTGCTAAACGTCAACGTCACTCACCGAAGCCCAAGTATCTATCCAAAATGTCAGATTTTTTCTAACATATTTTCCTTTGCCGAAGTGCCTGTTGCAATTGTATTTTTTCGTTTTTGTTTATTTGTTGAATGTGTCGTACACTGTGTGTCGTAGTATTTTATTAATAAACTTCCGAAACAGATTCGAAAAAAATCAGTCTTCCAAACGCTTCCATTCAGTGCAAAAAAGGACTCAAAAAAAATAAAAAAAACAAAAGCCAAACAACAGTGTAGAGGTGGCAGATTTTATCGCACTCTACAGGAAATCAAGCAGAAAAACCGACAAAAACAAAATATGGAATAATAAAATTGTGAAAATAGTAGTTTTCCCCACCGCTAAACCTTTTCAGCTAATCAAAAATGAATTGCTTTAGTGCTATAAGTGTACCCACTCTGGGCGAGATGGAACAAACGATTTGTATGCTCGAGAGAGGCACCATCGTCACAAAGCTCTATTCCAAACATCGTCCGGAGCAGAAAAAATTGATACTTGTGCGTGAGACTAGACAGCTATTATGGTCATTGGTAAATGCCAACACACGCACCGACTTTGAAGGGTCGTTGGACCTGCGCGAAGTCAAAGAAATACGTGTGGGTAAGAATTCAAAAGAATTTCGCAACTTTGCCGAGGAGACGAAAAAGTTTGAGGCCGGCAAGTGCTTTGTTGTGCTCTATGGCAGCTCGTTTAAGTTGAAAACATTCTCTATTGTTGCTCTGTCCGAGCAAGAGTGTGAGAACTGGGTGAAAGGTCTTAAGTATATGGTTCAGGATACTGTGAACGCTCCGTATCCGTTGCAAGTGGAGAGATGGCTGCGCAGGGAGTATTATGCTATTGAGAATGCCAATCAACACTCGAAGGAGGGTTCAAATGTCACAATTAAAGATTTTAAGGCTTTTTTGGCCGGGGTCAGCTGTAAAATGACGACTGGCAAGCTGATGGATTTTTTTTCTGAGGACGACATTCGCCCTAAGAGTGATTTACGTTTTGATGATTTTGCTCGGCTCTATCGTAAGCTGCTGGTCCCAACGACATTTGTAGACGAATGCTTTTTGGACGGTCAATTTCAGTATTCCAAGGACGGTGAGAATGTTACTCTCCGAGAGTTTAAGAAGTTTCTTCTCTCCGAACAGCAGGACGCTATGGGACACGACGACATTATGGTATCGAATTTCGTTCGTGATTTCATTCAAGATTTTGAGCGGGACGTGCAGGAGCCATATTTCACATTGTCTGAGTTTTTAGATTTTCTATTTTCGAAACAAAACGATTTGTGGGATCGAAATTGCGATAAATTGTACATGGACATGAAACAGTCCATGTCGAACTATTGGATTGCCTCATCACATAACACATACCTGACGGGTGATCAGTTTTCTAGTGAGTCTTCCACTGAAGCATATGCACGAGCATTGCGCATGGGATGTCGTTGCATTGAGCTGGATTGCTGGAATGGTCCGGATAATTTGCCATACATCTTTCACGGTCATACGATGACTTCGAAAATCAAATTCAAGGATGTTATCAAAACGATTAAGGAACACGCATTTGTTACATCTGAGTATCCGGTGATTTTGTCAATCGAACAAAATTGTTCTCTGGAACAGCAGCGAAATATGGCACAGGCCTTGACTGAAGTGTTTGGTGATATGTTGTTGACGCAGCGTTGTGATCGATCGGAATTTCAAATGCCGTCACCATATCAACTCAGACGCAAGATAATATTGAAGCATAAGAAATTACCAGAATACGAAGATGGCTGTAGTGTTAGCAGTGTTGGCGGGGGTTCAGGAGTGTCCATCAGATCGTCGGACGAAAACGAAAACGTACGAAATGTTATCAAGGAGGGAATGTTAAACTTCAAAGATCCAGTGGACAAATCATGGAATATTTACCACATAGTTTTAACCCAACAAGAACTGATTTATTCATCAGAGACTGACGAGAACCGCGATGAAGATCATGAGCATTCATCATCGTCGCAAATGCCTAAACCAAAGGAAAACCTAGTCAACGACGAATTACATTTTGGAGAGAATTGGTTTCATGGCAAACTAGAGGGTGGCCGACAGGAGGCGGATGCTTTATTGGAAGCCTACAAACATCTGGGCGATGGAACATTCCTTGTGCGGGAATCAGCTACATTCGTTGGTGATTATAGTCTGTCGTTTTGGCGTCGAAATCGACCCAATCACTGTCGCATAAAATTGAAGCACGAGAACGGAACGACTAAGTACTATTTGGTGGATAACTTTGTCTTTGACAGCCTCTACAGTCTAATAGTGTACTATCGCAAAAATATGCTACGAAGTTCTGAGTTTTCGATTACCTTAAAAGAACCAGTTCCACAACCAAAGAAGCATGAAACGCAAGAATGGTTTCATCCAAACACCACCAAAGAGCAAGCTGAACAGGTTTTGATTAAATTGGACGTAGGATCATTTTTAGTACGCAACAGTGTGCAGAATGCCAACGCCTTTGTGATCTCATTCACCATAAATCGTAAAGTGAAGCATTGCCGCATAATGCAAGAAGGTCGATTATATGTCGTCGATACAACACAATTCGAAAGTTTGGTGAGTTTGGTCAATTACTATACTAGAAATCCATTATACAGAAACGTAAAACTTCTCTACCCGGTGTCACAAGAATTGCTGAAACAAAAACTCCTCGCATGTCAAGTTTCGTTGGTCAACGAGAGCAATGGAAACGATTTTAACGACGTTTCTAGTTATATGGATCCGAATTTAGATGATCGTGTCACCTGTAAGGCTCTTTATAGTTACAAAGCTAACAAATCGGATGAGTTATCATTTCCAAAACACGCGATCATAACTAATGTGCAACGAAACAACACTATGTGGTGGCGTGGAGACTATGGTGGAATGATCCAACGACATCTTCCAGCTAACTATGTCAAGGTGATTGATGCTTCCAGCGATGAATATAACTGTTTCACCGATGAGAGTAATACAAATGAGAATTTCTCCCGGACCGATTCGATTGAAATTCACGGAGCCATAGCGAACCTCTATGAATCGAATGAAGATGGCATACTCGTAAAAATGCACATTCAAACACCTACAATGCAGAATGCCTTAATAATTGGCTTCGACAATCAAGAGCAAGCTGTCGAATGGATAAAAGCGATTCAAGAGGCAGCACAAATCGCAAATCAATTGGCTACAGAGCGTCGAAAGAAGGAACGTAGCGCTCGTGTTGCTAAAGAAATGTCAGACCTTATTATCTACTTCCGAAGTGTACCTTTCCGAGAGCACGGTTGGGTATTCTATGAAATGTCTAGCTTCCCAGAGACTAAAGCAGAAAAACAATTTTTGCAACAGAATCCGCAACTCTTCCTCGCTTATCACCGAAATCAGATTAGTCGTGTCTACCCGAAAGGGCAACGTTTGGATTCGTCAAATTTTAATCCTGTGCCCTTTTGGAATGTGGGCTCTCAAATGATTGCACTCAATTACCAAACTGGCGACAAAGCAATGCAACTTAACCAGGCCAAATTCCGAGATAATGGCAATTGTGGATATTTACTTAAACCCAATTTTATGTGCGCCGACGGTTTCGATCCCAACAACCCGCATACTATAAACCCAGCCGAAGAGAAAATCATCACAATTCGTATAATTGCCGGTCGACATTTATTCCGCGGGGGCAAAAGCAACAATCCTTTGGTGGTTGTTGAAATAATCGGTGCAAGTTTCGACAGTGGAATCAAACATCGCACCAAAGTCAACGAAAATGGCTACAATCCAGCATGGAATGAAATTTGTGAATTCTCCGTTCGTAATCCACATTTTGCTTTGCTGCGCTTCGAAATCCAAGACGAGGATATGTTTGCCGAAACACATTTCATCGCTCAGGCAGTTTATGCAGTCAATTGTATTCGCACTGGCTACCGAAGTGTAACGCTACGCAACAAGTTTAGTGAAGAACTCGAACTCGCATCACTTTTGATCCATATTTCGGTAAAAAATGAAAAATCTCTACGAGTAAACTAACAATATATTCACAGTTGGCTCTAACTAACCAATCAACCCATAAACAAACTAACAAATTGAGCTTTACGAACAAATCATTACACGAAATTCCCCTCCCTTTCCCCCATAAGCACGTACAATAATTTTGCATTTACTACAAATATAGAACTAGCACTGTTAAAGATACAAAACAGGAAAAACAATATTACGAAAAACGCCACACATATCACACACTTTGTTATGCTTTGAGACTTAAGAAAATATAAATACAAGTATATATGTATGTATGCACATAAATACATATATGTATTGATATAGGTTCATATTTATATTGTTGTTCATGTCATTATGTCATACCTACCTAACTCTTCATTTAAGTTAGAGATCTTTATTATTTTTTTTTTTTAGAGAAATTTTATATACAAAACTTTAACTAATATATCAAAGTATATACGTTTATTTATATACATTCATACGTATGTTATATTGTACGCACTCTATTTTTAATCTTTATTAGTGGAACGATATACATAACAAATTTACAATTCTATTGATTGTAGATAATTTTTCTTTTTTTTGTAATAAAGTTGATAAACGAAAAATGGTAAACAAAAGTATTTTACATAGAGAAATGTTTTTAGGAAAACCTAATTGAATGTTGTCATATATTAATCTTAAAAAGAACGAGAAACCGGTCCTTTCTGAAGTGACACTGTATTCGGTTAAATGTTAACAATTAAATGTTTTTGATCAAAAATAATGTACGCAATGAATAAATGCCTTAAATGTCTTTAGAAATCACGTGTTTTTTTTTATTTTTATTTTAAAATTTCCCTTTTATATTGTCGTCGTTTGCTTACTTAATCCTTTCGAACCTGAATTCAAATATTGGGTCTACAAGTAAGTTTCCAGCGTTTTTTTTTTCCAAAATTTGAAGTTTTATTATGAAAACATAGTTACAATGCTTTATTCAAAGTATCGTCCATCGGAAGCTATAACTTTCCACCATCTTTCTGGCAATTTATGAATTCCGGACCAAAAAAGTTTCTCGTCTTTCGAGCCCAAGAACGTATCGAGCCAATTTTTGATTTCCTCTACTGAGCTGAAGCGTATTCCCGTAAGAGCGTTCTGCATCGAACGAAACAAGTGGTAGTCAGATGGTGCCAAGCCTGGACTGTAAGGCGGGTGAGGCAGAAATTCCCATCCATTATTTTCCAAATAGTTTTTCACCGAAACCGCAACATGTGGCCGAGCGTTGTCGTGATGAAAAATGACGGACTCATGCCTGGTCTCATATTCTGGCCATTTTTCTTTTAATGCCCGCTTCAAACGAATTAGTTGGGTTCGATATAATGGTCCTTTGATGGTTTCACCACTCGGAAGCAGTTCGTAGTATACGACACCCTTTTGTAATCCCACCATATGCAGAGCATGACCTTATTCACGTGAATATTTCGTTTCGGCGTCGATTGGGCGGGCTCGTCGGGCTTTGTATACGATTTTCTGCGTTTAGGATTATCATAATAAATCCATTTCTCATCACCAGTGACAATACGATGCAAAAATGATTTATTTTTATACCGCTGCAGTAACATTTCGGACATGCAAAATCGCTGTTCGACGTCTCTTGGCTTCAATTCGTACGGCACCCAGTTTCTAACCTTTTAAGTGAATCCCAGTGCTTTTAGGCGCAGGGAAACGGCTTGTTGCGTGACGCCCAATGACGCAGAAAGTTCTTCTTGAATCTGACATGGATCCTCATCCAGTAAAGCGTCTAATTCCTCGTCTTCAAAACTTTTCGGCTTTCCGGGGCGACCTTTGTCTTCAACTCCAAAATCACCACTTTTGAACCGTTTGAACCACTCGCGGCACGTCGATTCACCAATACATTCCGTCCCATAAGTTTCCGAAAGCAAACGATAGGCCTCAGCCGCACTTTTCTTCATATTAAAGAATAAAAGCAGCGCTTCCCGCAAATGACGTTTATTTGGCTGGAAACTTGCCATGATTTTGCTCGATAAAATGTACGACACCGATAGAACTGCTCAAATATAACGCTGCAAAGTTGTTGACAGATACAAAACCTACAAATAAAACACATGGAGTCTGACATTTCTGCCCGGGATCCACTGGTGGCGCCATCTCTGACAAACGCTGGAAACTTACTTGTAGACCCAATACAATACTTTTTAACTTTTTTTTGATGCAATCTCGAAGATTTTACAACTGGTAATTACATTATCACCTTAAAAAAAATAAAAAAAAGGGGTGGGTGGGGTTATTTGGAGCCGGTACACTATTGTACCACCAGTACTTTATAAATGGTACATACTCGTATGTGTACCAGCAGTACTAAAAACGCCTACACTACAGATATGCGATATGTTTGAATCTACCTGACATTCTAGCGGACTTGGAGCTGTTATTCGTGGCATAAAACTGACCTCAGGATCATTTCAAATTCGAGAAAAATTCTCTGCTACATAACCTTCACCTTCAGAGTGCGTAGCCTCTTGTTCGGCCTCACTTGAGTTCTTCGAATTTCTTATTGCTTACTCTTCTGAAGATTCTACATCCTCAGAGTTGGCATCATTTTCCGGCTCGTAATCGCTGCTACTGCCGTCCGAAAAACTAAAAAACACCAATTAGAAATGATCCACACATAAACTGCCATAAAGCACTATTAGTATATATAAGTACCACCATGAAGTACCACTGGTACACATATTATGTACCATATATGAAAAAAGTGCTGAATAGTCAGGCTTACTTTATGCGCTTTCAATTAATTTTCAGTAGCGAAATTTTTGTGTTTTTAGCAAAAAATTCACCACAACGCGTGCACCTACGGCAAAAACAGCGATACAGATCATGACAGTTGTAAAATATACCGTTTGGAGATAAAAAAAACTGTTCTTTATGCTTATGTACGGTATACATTACAACCAATTTCCATATCGACTTCAGAAGTTATGATTTTTTGAACACAGCCTGTTACATACCAATAGGTTCAAAAGGGTTAAGAGGCAGAGCTGGGCTTCTCCAATTAGCACGGTCTCTGGCTAACTCCCTCTAGTTGCGCACTTAAAGTTAGTTGAGGTCTCCGTCCACTTACAATTACCACCTAAGGTGAGGTCTTCCTCTGCTGCGTTGTCCCTCCCGTTCGGATTCGAAGACTTTTCGATGGCGTTCATTCGCTCTACATTCCCTAGTCATCGACTAATGTGAACTTTTCTAACCAAATCAATGTCATTGAACAGCTCGTAGAATTAGATCTCCTCCTCCAAATCCCGTCAACGAATACGGGAGCAAAAACTACTCGAAGAATTTTACATTCAAAGCGGCCAAGGATATCTTCATCCACCTTAACTAGCGTCCATGCTTCTGCACCATAAAGCAGGACTTGGATTACTGAGTCTCCTTAGTGCTTCCTGGCAAGACATTATTACTCATTTGTCTTCTGGGGGCGAAGAAACAGCGATTGGCAAGAGTAATTCTGTGTTATGTTCCTGAGAGGGAAGTTCTTGCATTCACCCCGAAAATTAAAATTTGGTGATATTTTTAAGTTTTAAGGTGTCTACCTAGTCCTGTCATAAGTTCTGTTACAAATATGGTATAAAACGCTATAAAAAAAAAAAAACAGTAAACGTATTGCAATCAAAATTGTTTCATTTATTAGACCACAATATTAATTATCAAAAAAAGTTGCTTTATGCTTTATTTAAGACATGCTTCCAAACAGTGTAGCCATTAGGCTATAGCTGCACGTACGGTTTCCATGCAGATCGTGGATGCTGCTCTGGTTAATGCTGTTTTAAGGTTTTCCAAATTTCTGTGGGAAGTCTTGTAGGCCATGTTCTCCAATTGTGACCACAAACCATAATCCAGTGGATTCAAATCTGCTTTGGCTTTATGCGCTGGAGCAGAGGCCTGTCAAACCCTTCACAACACCCTCTGGCACATCTTCTTTGTAAACCTTTGCACCAGCTTTTACGCCTTTTTCAGAGAAATAGAGGGATGTGACACCATGGTGAGAGACCCTCCACCAAACTATTACGGAAGCGGGATGATGTCCACGTTGAACCCTTGGAACAACTTTCTTCGCTTCCTTAGATGAAGTGGCATAAATTTTGTCATTTTGTTGGTTGAAAACTTCTTCCACGGTAAAAATTTTCTCATCCGTAAACAAAATGTTTTCATGGCCATTGTCCGCGAGCCACTGCAAAAGTCGCTTGCATCTTTCCAGCTTAGTTTTTTTTAGTTGAGAAGCAGATCATCCCGAATCTGCCTGGGCATGGATCTGGTTGATACATCCAATTTCTTGGACATGATCTTCTGCTTCCTAAGGGGATTTCTCCGAATTCGTTCATGCACTGCCTTTACTACCGCATTCGTACAAACGACGCGCGGGCGACCACTTCTTAGCAACTCGGAAATTTGGCCAGCACTCTTTCCCAACTTATGCAACGCTATTACCGCTATTATCTCCATGTTAATAGTTTGCATACTGAAACCAAACTGACTAGTATTCTTCACTGATCAGTGCATGTGTTCTGAAAAAAAAGTTAACGGCTCTATTCCCGCAAGAAGTTTTGAACGATAAGCGCTGGAAACTTTGTGACAGAACTTATGGCAGATTTAGGAATAATGATAAATATTGATTGATAGCGATTCTAAGACAATAATCATCTGGGACTTGGTGTCGGGGTATCTGGAAACAAGTTGAATATGTGTGTGTTGAGAAAATATAACACAAAAAGACGAATTCCATTTCTTGAACACATAAGTATGTAATCTATTAGAACATAAGTTAATATAAAAATGATACTACCTATAGTATGTTTACAAAAAAATATCACAAATTCAAAATAGACTAGCTTAACTCTACTCTTTTACAATATTGTTTTTATCATTTTTCTTTTTTTACTTGTTATATTGTGTTCTATTGTATTACATATTTAGGTGTTTAATTCTAAAGTACATACGTGAACGGAAGAAAATTTCTTTCACTTTTCTTTCGGACGGTATGTCTTTTGAGGGATTAAGTAACTGTTTTAAATAGTTACGACAATAAACTATATCATCTTTATTAAACGTTTTAAAAATTGTCTCCATCTTCTCCATATTTACCATTATGTCGTCTTTAGGTTTTTGAAGATATCCCTCCGTCAGCTGATTAGTCCATGTAAACGATGTCTCCTGCTGGGTATTTTGAACAGCTAAATCTGGATTCTTGATCCTGTGGCAAATGTATCCTGCCAAATGCTCCACTCTATCGTACTGCAGAGATTCCAGTTCACCTACCGGCTCTTCAGTTGCTATGAAGTCGGGATTAAGTGTCTCCAGTAGAGTGCTACTTAAGTACCTTCTAAATCGGGTGTATTATCTACTAAAGTATTGCCTATAAAAGATGTTTTGTATTAAAGGAAAATATGGTTACTTAAAGAATAAAACATACCATCGATAAACTTCCTTCATTTCGTCCAAGTATGTATGAACGAAGTCGATACATGAATTCCAAACTGTTTGGGTGATCATATAGGCCACCTGTGGATCGAATCGTTCTGAAAAAATTCTCTAAAACATCTTGATTCAGTCTGATGACCATTTTGCACGTTTTTGAGGACATTCTAATTTCCTTAATTGGCCCTTGGCAAAAATATGACCAACGGAGTCAAGAGTTTGCTGCTGCTTCCAGTTTTCTGCTTTCAATTTTGACATTTGCTCCAATAATCTGCAAACTACAAACAATGGTTGAAATTCTAATTACACTTAATTCGCATTATACTAATTTAATATGTCATCTACTTACTGAGAATATGTAGGGATGATTTCATCAGTTTGTGTACTACAGTCCCATTAATGGTTTAACTTGTGTACCGCAGTCTACCTTGGAAGTATCAGTTTGCGTAGAGCAATCACACTTGTTTGAAAGTAATAAATTCTCAGCGGGGACTTCCAATTTATGTTCTCCTTGTCATGCACAATTATTGCATCACTGAAATAAAAAAAAAACCGAGTGTTATTAGTGTAAATAACGGTTATAATAATTGTTCTTCACATACCTTGGGATCTAAAGTCTATTTTGAATCCGTAAATCCCGTGGGCTCGTCCCTTCTCCATCCTTTTACAATGGTAACAAAAGTGAAGGAACAGCATCTTCTTGATTAATGACAAAATCACTTTTTTGAAAATGTTTGCCACAAATTCGGCACAAAAAAACCCTCTGCTAGCACATTTTCCTTTGTTTTGGAAACGAGTGATACGATATCTCCTCATTTCCAGTTTTATTTTTGCTTTTATAGTTGTTAACACAACACTCGACACGGCACAAGGCATTGTAACATCTTTAAACTTTGTTTAATTAATATTAAATCAAAAATCTATCGCAACCAAAATATTTCCGCCTCTGTCGTCACTGTGGTCGGCCATATTGCCAGATGCGCAGAACGAGACCAAAATAATTGCGCCAAGTATATTACCTTATTATATGTACCTTGATTCAAAGTGCCTGTTCACATTGGCGCGGGCAGGAAGATTGTCCGAAAGAGAGGGAACGCTTTTTATTGAAGTGAGAAGAAGAAGGGTTACTTGCACCGAAAATCTATTTCTAACATGGATTCTCGGGTGAAGCACGTCGTTTTTTTCGTTCTATTTCTGACATATTTTTTCAGTTTAGTTTTGGTCGTTGATGAGCAAGGAAGTGTAAAGAGGAAAAAAAGTAAGTTTCAGGCCAGCTGCTCAAATTTAAAAATGCTCCGATTCAAGTGTTCCGCTTGTCAAAAAGTCTTTTATCATCATGCAAATGTGAACACGACGTTCGTGGGGAGGACTTTCATCCCGTCGCCAATGTGAACAGGCACAAAGAATAGCAAAGATTTTAGAACTGTCATGCAGTACATACTAACTACGGTTTCGATAATGTACGTGGGCTCATATCTGATCGGTCAAATTTTTATGGGTGGTGGGTTTCTTAAAATCTAATAGGATATGAGATATCACGGTTAAAAACTACAAACTCGTTATACAAATAATTTTGCATATTTTCTATATTATTTCATATGACATCTGCTTGTTTTCCAGAAAAAGGACTTGCCATTTTTTATTTGACCTGAAAAAATGGGCTGCTAACTGCCCTAGGTGGTCTATTTTGCCCCTTCTAAAGGTCATACAATTAACCTTGCGTATTTACACTGCGCAACGTAAACAACTGATAATTAGTTAATTTTATAGGGCTGTTGTGAAAGAATACCCCATTTTTGATTTTTGCTATTTGAACAAGTTGGATTATATCTTGAAAACCATTAACTTGAGATGAAATGACCTAACATTTTGTTTTCTTTGTAAACACTAGGAACACGTTTTAAAGTTGCAAAATAAAATAATTTTCCAAAAAAGAATGACGACTAAATCAAAATTTTAAGTTTAAAAAAATGTTGTTTCTGTACAACTCTAACTTAATTAAAGAACCAATTTAAAGCAAACTAAGATAATATAAGTGTTTATTGGAAACAGTAAATTAAATTTATTTATAAAAATATCGCTCTTCATGCTGTTTAATTTAAGCTTAGTACCTTTATATTAATAAGTATTTATGTATTGTTGTTTATTGGAAAAACACCTTAGCACTACATAGATTATAATACAAGAGATTATATTCCATTTGGTGTGTAGTTATTCGTCTCTCTGTTAATGTAAGAGTTTGTTCAAGTTTTTCATTTTCATTCTTCCGACTGGCATTCGATGTTATCTCAGCGCGCATCATTTTGATTTTCTTTCGCTCCGCATCGAATCGATCGCTTACTGTGTTAAACCAATGCAATGAATTGAAATCCGAAATTTGATTTAAAAGTTTTAAAATGTACGCCAGCCCGACAGTGAAGCCATCATCGAAGAGAACGGCTTCCTGTTTATCTTTTTTATGGATCTTTTCCTTAACATTCAAAATATATTCCACATAGTTGACTGTCAGTGCCGGAATGATAAGATAGAAATTTTTCAAATGAATATTATTTGGGTTTCGAAAGAATGGTTGGAATGCTTCAACAAGAATCTGTAACAGAATGCAGGCAGTCGGTTTTAGGGAGAGAACAACTTATATTGATGAAATGAAAGGCGTACCTTAAAGTAGTCTGTTCCATCGGAAAAGCTTTTCGATAAATTGTGAATATTGGTTTCCAAGTTCTCCGCTGATGATACAGTAACTTCATTGAGTTGATCTTTTTTGGCATATTCGACAAATTTAAGATTTTCATCAAATTTCGGTAGGAATATGCTTGCACTGTAGTTTGCGTGTATACTACCTGACCGTACAAGTCGTATATATCCCATTGCATTACCTGTAATAAGAATTTCATGTGAAAGAAAGGGAAAGTATGGGACCACTTACCAACATGAGAAATAACTTTCCTAAACAAATCCATGTATGTTTGTCCGTCCTGGGACAAACCTAACTTTCGAATGTCTTTGTTAAATGCATCAGCTCTTTCGTATGGATACAGGTTTCGGGAATTTTGTTTATTTTCTACTAAGGCACGAAGTTCCTTCATTAGGCGAGATTTGATCTGCTCATCGTATAGAAACTGCGAGAATGTGTAGAATTTCTGACGTAGAAATTGGTATGTAAAATTAACCGTGGTGTTGATGATGCCAGTTCCATGGGTTCGTAAGGAATTGGCAATATGACGAATGCCTATTGTATCCAAATGTTTATTGGAACTTTTTTGCTCTACAAAGATTTGAGTGTTCATGTTGTAAACGTACTTCGAGACAAAAATATGAATGTTACGCATGATTTCGAGAACATCAATGCCCTAAAAAAAAGAATGAAAATGTTTTTAAAATTGTATCATAACTAAGACTGACTATTCAAGTCTGAAATATAAACTGCAATAAATAGCGATGGTAAAGTTTGAAGAAAGACGAGAAATTGTTTCGTAAATGAAGTGTCTATAAAAACCTGATATGATGGAAATTGGATACTCACAAAATATAGTATCGAACTGTGGTGGTGGTCAATATCTAGCATATCAAACTGGTGACGTGAATAAGGCCAAATTGGTTTTATTTCCATTTCCAAATCGAAATAGAACCAAATTTGATTTGGAAATAAGGCCAAATTTGAAATTTAGGAAGAAACAGCAATATGTTTTTTTATTTGTTTATATAGGAGCGTGCCTGACAGTTGTTGGGTTGGGTTGGGTTGGGTTCCACCCCGGAAAGTGGAGTTTAAATAAATGAATCGCGCGAAGCGCGGCACCTACTTCCTCTTTGCTGGCATCTAAGACCAAACATAGTCCAAACATAACATCATAATTGGAGTTATTTTCATCATTTTTTGTTCGTTATTTCTTTTTGCAAAGCGAAATAAGGCCAAATTTTTCATTTTTGGCTTTATTTCGTTGGGCCTTGTCCAGATGCATCTAAGTCTTTTCTGATAAGTAAGCATTTGTTTAGTTTGTCTAGATCCTGAAGAGTCATACCAACTGGCAGTCCATAAAGCAGGAAATCCTTACGTAGGCTCAAACCCTGCAAAGTTCTCCTTTGAGCCTCACGCATCAAGCATCAAGTTGTGAGTTCAAGTTTATAGCCAATCTCATTTCGCGCGATTATTTTGCAGAAAAGATTTTGTTTGCCATTTGAGAGATGACTATGCAAATGTATTTACTGGAAAGACAGATGCATGTTTACCTAATGAGAAGAGAAACATAAATTGTCGCCCTCCACGAAGACACCAGTGACATTGGTTTTAAGGCCATGCATGATTGATTGATTATAATCTCTCCAGGTTCAGATTTTGGTGGAAGACAGACTTACGTAACGGAAAAGCAGATTTAATATTTTCTGAGCAGCCGGAATTTTGATGCAATTGTATCAGGCATGTCCATTCAATCAAAGTCAAAATACAGTTCGTGCACAGTTAATGAAACTTCAGCTCATAGGATAAAATGGGTCTTATAATAGCCATGTACATCCAAAGAATACACCTCGTTTTCAAAGTCCATGTCTCGCAAAAAGCTCATTTTTTTCATACTACCAAAAAACGGACAGTGCTTTGAATTTTCGAAGCTACATGATTAGTCCAGAAAAGTTTGCTATGCAGGATTATTGCCAGGGATTTAATATATGGCCTAACAATAACCATAAACATGATATCATGTTTAGAGTGGTAGCAGTTAGTCTATATGTTTTCTGCAGCATAGCTCTAGTAGCATTAAATGCTGTCATGACGGACGAGTACGCTAACTTTCATCTGGAATTACTCAGCTGAGCATTTTAAGCGCATTAAGAAGTCGTCGGTATATTGAATTTCATTCCCATTTATTGTCAGGTGTTTAGTGGATTAACGAAAGTGCAGCGTAAGTGCTTCAGATTCCCTAGTTTACAGTCAACCTAAAGGGGTGTACGTATCCGACATTTTATGAGATCTAAGTACCGTCCATATAACAACCCTAAAAACGCAGATCGATAAAAATGAAGTGGTTTTTCTTTAAACTTATTTAAAAGCTCTTATAGGCGGCGTTAATCGGCTGAAGGTGATTACTAAATATTCAAATAAGTAGAAGCGGGAATCAACTTTGTAAAATGCTTAGTAGGAATTACAGGGTGGTCCAAATAAAAGTTTCTTTTTAAAAATAAAATAAAATGAACAAAAATCAATTATTTTCGGTATGTTATGGCTTTATTAGAAAGAGCGAACATTTCCATTAGTTATGCAATACGATTTCATTCATGTGGCTGCTTCGGCTGGCTTCGCAGAAGTGCATCCTGTCAACCCAATTTTCCAAAACCTTGCTTCTGGCTCTATCTCACGAATAGCTTTGACGATATTCGCTTTAACGCCTTGAATCGTTTGCGGATTGCCCGCATAACATCGATCTTTAAGGGCATTTCACAAAAAAAATCTAACGGGGTCAAATCGATGCGGCCAATTGATATTACCGAGCTTAGCGCGCAAACGATCGATTTTTTGATGGGCTGTGGGGCATGTCGCGCCATCGTACTGAAAATAAAAATTATTCACATGCATGTCTTCAATCTCAACCCACAACAATTCGGTAATCATGGCTCTGTGACGCTCAGTGTTACAGGAAAAGGCGTTTCCAGCAGGATTTTCGAAATAACATGGGCCAATGATGCCACCACTCCAAAAATCGCACCAAACTGTCACTCTCTGCTGATGCATTGGCTTTTCGACAATCACGTGCGGGTTTTCTGATGTCCAGATGCAGAAATTTTGTTTGCTAACAAATCCGACTAGATGAAAATACGACTCATCCGAAAAAATAATTTTTCGGCCAAATTCGACGTCCAATTCGAGGTGATATAAGGCCAAATTGAGAAGCGATAACGAAGCGGATGATCGTTTGCTGATTCAATTGGGCTTTGTATGGGAATAATGCGAGATCTTTGTGCAAAATATCCTCGTCAGACTGGTGCGTGAAATTAAGATCGATGGGGAGTCGATGTTCCTGGATTGAGTCGAACACTCTCGGCCACAGCAGCCACATTCTCGTTGGTACGTACTGTACGCCGACGGGGATGGTGTGGGGTTGTCAACAAGCAAGCCAGTTGCACAAACTTGCGTACAGCCGGCGCGTTGGGTGCTCATTCCGGCCAAAACTTATTTTCAATAAACGCACTGTTTGGACAACACCACCCTCACTTTTGAAATATGTTTGAAATATTACTCAACGTTGTTCAAGCGTAAAGGGATTCATTTCGTTCTGCGGAGGTATGATACTGACAGTCGGGAAAGAGCTGTCGGTTTTAAAACAATATACGATTCAAAAAGAAACTTGTATTTGGACCAACTTTTACAATAAAAAAATATTTTACCTGTTCGATAGTTTGATTTGGAAGATAGTCTTCAATTGGATTTAAATTCAGTCGGTAGTTCCCCAATTGTCTCATCTCCTCATATGTCTTCCAATCATGCAAAGAAATAGTTGTGAGGTTATAAAACATGCTACTCAAATAATTCTCCACATGATCTACAAATTTAAATTAATAAAAATAAATTCATATTTACTCGTGCACAAACAAACCTTGCAAGATAACGTACTGTCCGTTTAATTCAATCGGGCACATATTTATCAAATCTCTGTAGTCATTGATGCTTTGTTCGAATGGATTCATTTTGTCCAGCTGTAAACTTGAATGCACCTCCAAACGAAGAAATGTCTCAATTTGTGCACACAAGTTGCTAATAATTTCCATTTTCAAACTTTCAAAATTCGATTTCTTCAGCATATCAGCTAATTTGAGATCGCCCAACTTCAATACATCTAAAGATCGGCCACAATCATTGCAGGATTTCACAAGAAACTGTTGAAAACATTCTTAAATCATTCTCTTTCCAAATCGAATATATGATACTTACTTGAAATGTATTAAAGTCCATTTTCTTTTCGACAATTTGTTTAAGGTATGCGGACAACAATGACTGATGCCAATATATAAACGAGGTATCACAGAGTTGTTTCAAATTGTCTTGAAATTTAGCTAACACTTCAATGCGACTGATCATGCTGGTAAATTTTTCACATTGATCAACAGGAAGAGTACGTCCAGCTGAATTTGTAGCATTCACAGCCAAATTTGCTACCAAAATACGCATACAAGTGGCTGGGCCTTGTAGGCATTTTTCGGCGATTTTTAGTGCAGCTAATGCATCAACATTTCGATCGTGCAAAGTTGTGCTGGTTATTTTTTTCTATAATTAAAGATGTAAACCAACCTCAATAGTAACATTTTATTTCGAAAATCTGTAGATTTCCGATCTTACCTTAGCCATTAAAATGACATGCAAAGCTTTATACTGCAAATATTGAACAATGCAATTTATGGTTTTCGAAATACTTTCCACGTAACTTTGAAATACCAACTGAATCATTTTCACCATTTCAATCAGTTTGCAAACCGACAGCAGAGTATTCTTGGCCATTGGCGTTTGCAACAGTACATGCATATTGATTATTGCTTTTATGATATAACTTAATTGACCGGCATATTGTAGACCTTGAAGTAACATGTGTGCGTGTTCTTTAAATTGTTCAACTTTAAGTTGCGCTGTTGCAGCTCTTAAGGCATTTTCCATGTTGATTGTCCACAAAGATATTTGACTACAGTACAGCTTACAGTCTCGTTGTAAATTTTGAACTCTGCCATCTAAAAACCCTTGACGCTGTTTCGTTGTATCAGAGAGAACCTTTTCGTAAGGCCGCATCAAAGTTTCAGCGTGTTTTTTCAAAAACGTTCCAGGTGTCCACACTATGTTTGCGATTAAAGTTATTCCCATGTGTTTAGTATTGAACTCCTGCATGATTTTAAGGAATTTCAGATCAAATTGTCCGAAAAACTCATGACAAAGAACACAATAAGCATTTATTTGGACCAGTAACTTAGTCTCCGTAATGTCGCACAAATCAGCAGGTAGTTTCTCGATTTTTGTCAGATTAGTTCGAAGATATTCTTGAAACTGTGTGCCTAATTGACTTAGTGCTTTGGGACCAATCTTTTCCTTTATCATGAATGTGCTGTCCAGGAAACTCTGCAAACAAAAGAAAGAGCCATACAGAAATATTAGGAATACAAATGCTCATAAAAAATCTTTAAGAAAATGTGTTCTGTGCACTCTCTTCAAGCCAACGAATTCGAATGAAACTAACTCTAACAAAAGCTGAAATCATTTATCAAAAATTCTAGAAGCTAAGGACCTACCTCAATGCTTTAGAAAATAATAATTTCCAGATGGGGCAGTCGTTTTTATTAGTAAAGGCAAACCCAAGTCATAGTACATGGCTTTCATAAGATACCTCACAACGTATCAATCAGCGTATCAACCTTAATATTCGGACCGGAGTGACTTCAGCAGTAAGGAAACACGAACGTAGTGTCAGACATCACTAGAGAAGAAATACAAACATACTGGCTTCAAGCTTCTACAACTTCATCATTAACCCTTCGTAGCGCAAAGACCCATTTTTCCTTAAAATTTTGAAAATTGACTCAAAATATAAACACAACTAGAAAAAATTATAAAGAAAAGTAATAGCTAACTTTTTTTATTTGTTTATTAACAAAAACTATATGTTGCAGATATGCAATATTGCGCCTTAGCTTCTATTAATTTTTCACATGATTATTTACAATGAAAGTCTTTGAAACAATTGTTTGTTTTGTTGTAGCATAAGCCTATTCCACACTTTTCACATAACGTCTGCGTGAAACTAGTACAATTAAGCATTTCATAACGAATTCTCTCCCCCCCCTATACTGGCCAGTAGCTGGTTTGATCCCGTCGAACTTCTTTAGGCGGTGCGTGTTGAGCAAGGCCTGTCGTTCTCTTTTGCCTGAAGACCTTGCTCAACATCTGATGTTCTTTTAATCGATCTTTGTTTGATGCCCTTCTTGCAAAATGATTCAGCTACCTCCGCTCGAAAGTCAGCGGGGCTAAAATTGTCAGATCTCCCAGTTTGTTTGTTGACACGGCAATAAAGTAGCTCCGCATTTGCCATAATCATGTCAAGAATATGGTAAAACAAATGCATATACCAAAATCTACTTCTTAGTAAAATTTTGTGTCTAACAATAATGCTATCCATCAAGTCCTCGCCTCCCATGTGACGGTTGTATTCCGTATTCGGCTACCACAAATGGTCGTTCAAACGATACATGGATATTGTTTATTTTATCATATCGTCGAACATTGTATGTAGGGTTCTTGCCTGCAAAATTTGACGCCAGTGACACAATTTTGTTGTTTTTCCAAGCAATCGGAAATCGGAATCCCATTGTGATCGCCAACAAACTCAACTGAAAAAGGATTCATCAGGAAGCTTACAATTCCGAACTCTATTTCTTATCACTATTCCAAGACTATGAATGCCTCTCCTAGTCAAAAATTCGATAAGTGGCAAGGTTGTATTATAGTTGTCGAAGTAAAGCCTGTAGTTGCATTCATTTGGTATTTGCCTCGTTAAACGCACAACTACATTTGAAGCAGCACCCAATTGTGTTCCCCTTCGCATATAATATTTTCTTGACCACTATAAATCTCGAAGTTGTAGCCAAAACCACTAACCCCACACAAAATAAATAGTTCGAAGCCCCATTTGTGAGGCTTAGTCATCATGTACTGTTTTAGAATACTTCAAGCCTTGGATGGGCACATCTGCTCATCTACAGCCAAGTACTTTTCCAGGGCAACTTTTGAAAAGCGTTCGTTGAGCCTTTCAATTAGTGGCTTACCTAATAAAGCCTATCACTTGCGGGCTGGGTGTAAGGCAACATTTTGGAATTGTCATTGAAATGCAAATTTTGTCGCAAACGCTCAAATGTTTTTAGTGGCATAGTGTCTTCAATTGTCGATATTCCCATTTTATCGGACCAGGCTTCGTCTCTGCAGCTCTTGAAATTCCTTGAGAAGTAAACGGCTGAGGTGGAGGAAATGAAACAGTAGCCTGAGGCAAAGTTTCTGGTGGTGGTGGATTGTCCGAATCGTTCCCCAATGAGGTTTTTTTTCCTGGAGGACAAATGTAGGATACTCATCACATTCATCGGACGAAAAATCAAGTTCGTGTTCACTTTCGCACCATGAGCTGATTATTTCCTGAAGCTGTTGGTCACTTAGAACACTTTTTCGATGTGGGGGCATTGTTGCAGATGTGCAACAAT
Organism: Volucella zonaria; assembly: GCA_963966105.1. NCBI lineage: Eukaryota > Metazoa > Arthropoda > Insecta > Diptera > Syrphidae > Volucella > Volucella zonaria. Next base: position 158,610,888 of record OZ014532.1, on the reverse strand, counting down.
ACGGCTTTTCTACGCTCAAAAAAAAAAGAAAAACAAAAACTCAAATTTCCCGCAGAATATATACTTATATAGAAAACGAAACGAAAAAAAACTGGTTTTATAATAATTTCCCAAAAACAATGAAATAAGCTCAAACACAAACGTGGACTTTATGCAAAATTTCAACTTTGACTGATGATAACGAAGAGCAAATGTCAAATAGGGAACTAGAGACACGATCGCGCTTAGAAGAGGTATTTATGTTCCTGCAACATTGCTCTGATTTGGAAAAAATAGGAACGTACAATTCTTATACCGTGAATGCAGCATTCTCTATGCTGCAGATCTGCAACTCAGTTCAACAAAGGGTTAAGAAAATTCTTATATTACATTTGCATAACCACGCAAATCAAAGGTATTCCTAAGAGGGCCATTGTCATAACCAAACCTACTTGCGAAGGAAGAGTGTCATGTTCTGCATAATGATAAAGTATCAAAAGATTTCTAAATTCGAAATGGAGTTCCTCAAGGATCACATCTGTATGTTTTTGATGGTCATCAGCGACTTATTTAATGAAGCATCCATTAAAAGCAACGAAAGACAGAAGTGTTCAATAGCATCTTATTTGTTAAAAACCGGAAATCGGCAAAGTTAAAAATTTTCTACATTTAGAATGTACGAGTATAGTCTACAATAGGTTTACGAAGATGAAAGTTATCATATGAAGGTACAATTGGGGTATCATCCAGTTTAATTCACTAACCTAATCAACCAGAAACCTGAATAATAAATCAAAAACTCACGTAGAGTAATGCCCCTAGCAATTATAGGATTCAAGAACCCTTTTATTGAAATTGTTCAGTCTTTCGTAGAAAACTCTTCAGTGATAAAATGCCTACAGTATCAGCACCCATTAAACCAGCGCCGAATATCCGCAGACTGAGTCGAGTGTAGAGCGGATACTAACAGAGATAGGACTCCGCGGTGTCGTCATCACGCTCATAGCAAGCGTTGCAGCATATTGTGTCACTTATAGCTAGCACATTTAGGTGCTTAGCAAAAGCGTAGGATACTGTCACGGCGACAGTAAGCCTTTCTTTCTTACTAAGGACCAATAGGAAGGAAATATACATTTGGTCTGCCGACACCCTGAGGAGTCATGAAAGTTCTAACCAAGGGCCCAGGAAGGCCTACCCTAAGATCGAGTTCTCCTCTCATTGAACTAGCAAGTTCAATGCCGATCTCACTTCCTGTCATCAAATTGTGACCTGGGACCCAGACATTGAATTCAGGAAGATAGGCGGGATTTTACTGATCGAGGAATGAAAACTAACATTGTTGTCCACCAAAAAGGCACCATTGTTGCGTTTTGGACCGCTTTAAGAGCCTTTCCAGCCGAAAACATTCGTGGGTATAGAAAAGTCGACTCCGTATCTTCGAACCATACAGGTTTGACGTCATATCACCGGACTGCGTGCTCATAAGATCTCAACCAAAGAAAGCCGGCGCTCAAGGTTGTCACAATTCCAATGCATGTTATTCCAACGATGCCTACTTTTTAGATGGGAGACGCCTTTGAAATGATGAAAAAATGACAAGAGCGATATTTATCAGTGCGTCTAAAGCAGCCATGTTTCTTGCCGAAAGCTCCTTTAAACTAGCAAAAAGCCGACAGCGACCAATCCAAATAAGAAGTTTTCGAGTGAACATCTGCATCAGACCGTTAAATTTTCTTTTTTTATAAAATAAAGTGGTACGTGTGCTTAACATATGAGAATTTTAGGGTTTGTTACAAGTACCGTTATTTTTTTTCTAGGAACTAATTACCATGCTGTCGGCAGTTCCGATTCGAACCCTCTTCCTGTACGAATTTAAAATGGGACATAATGAGTCATTGGCAATGAAAAACATTAATGACGCATTTGACGATGTAGCGGTAAACGAATGGACTATACGACGTTGGTTTGGAAAGTTCCGTTCGGGAGATTTCAGCCTCGAAAATGAAACACGTGGAAAGCAGGAAACGTTAATTGGCGAAGATGTTTAAAGAGCAACGGTGGATGCGGACTCAACGAAATCGGTGTGGGAGATTGCACAAACCGTGGAAGTATCCCCAAGGACACCTTTCTCTCATAGGAAAGGTAAAGAAACTCGATAAGTATTCCATAACTGAACGAATCCTAAAAAACTACGGCTCCTGGAAATCTGCGCATCGCTTACATTAAGAAACCAAACGGAACCGTTTTTGCACCGGATAGTCACCTGTAATGAAAAGTGGATACTGTATGATAATCGTAAAAGATCTGGGCAGTGGTTGGATGCCGATGAAAAACCAGAACACACCCCCAAGCCCGATCTTCACCCAAAAAAGGTTATGGTGACAATTTGGTGGACATCGAAAGAACCAATCCACTTTTCATTACTTCAATCAGGAGAAACGATAAACGCTATCAAATATTGTGAGGAAATCGACATATTTCATGCCAAATTGGCTGAAAAGAAACCTGCGTTCCTCAATAGGTACGGTGCGATCCTTTTGCAAGACAATGCTAGACTCCACACCTCACAACTAACGGTGCAAAAACTGTTGCAGTTGGGATTTGAAATTCTTTTGCATCCACCGTACTCTCCTGATATTTCACCAACGGATTACCATCTTTTCCGTAATCTTGATTCATTTTGCCGGCAGGTTTCCCGGAACCGTGCAGAGGTCATAAAAGCCTTTGAAGATTTCATTGCCTCATAAAATCAGCACTTTTACGAAAAAGGAATATTTGACCTTGTATCACGTTGAAAGAATGTCATAGACATCAACGGATCCTATTTTTATTGAATAAAAATTTACGGAAAAATATTGGCTTTTAAATTTTTACTATAAAATCGGACATTTCATGTGGTACAACCCAATATTATAGGATAACACTCAGAAACAGAGCTTTGCTGGAAAAACAGATGGTAATGCCACCACAACCGATAACAGATACCAACTTTTTCTGCTACTCAGCTCACTTGTAACTACGGTGATAGAAGCTGGTTGTAAGCTAGTTCTGATTAGGTTGCAAGTCTCAAACATGAAACAAAGAGTCTCAGTGTAAGTACCATTAGATCTTCTAAGTGACTCTAATCTGTCCGATTTTCTTCTTTTAAAGAACTCTGACTAGCCGTCTGGACTCACTGATCTTTCACTCTTTTCGTAAGTCTCTATATGACGCATTCTTCGTAATTCGAATCAGCTGATTATATGTATTATTGTCGTAGAACATATCAATTATTTGCTAGAGTGTATCTGACTTGGTAATTTATATCCATTAACAAATATATTTATGAAGGATTAAAATGCTTTAAAAACGCCTCAAACCAAACAGTGCCGAACAAGGGACACAAATTTTAATTCAAGAAACGAGCCGACGCGTGAACCTTTTTGCAAGCATGTCACGAGAGATGGAAAATTACCGCGGGGAATTATCGGTTTATCTTCTCAATTTTTTATAATCATTTGAGATGTGGAGATTTTCTTGTATTTTTTCAAACCACAAACATCTCAAATTTGGTTGGGTACTTAGCCGGGTCATCTAAAGTAACGGACGGTCCGATCGTAGAGTATCTAACCTATCCGGCAGGCTCTTTCCTTGCGGTACCTGCAATCGCTTTTGCAACGAATATTTAAGCGGAAAACCTGGATCCAAGAAATTCACCCTGTTTCATTGGCCAAGAGAGTATGGCACGAAAAGAAAAAGAAAGGACAACACCAGACAGAGGGGGAGAAAAATTAAAACAATTTTTTTTTCTTTTTAAAAGAACTTAACACTCAAGATGATACGACCACTCTTAAAATGCCGGAGCATGTGTAAAGTTTGAGAAAGAAATATGTTTGGGCTCAGTGGATATTTCGCTCCATGGGTGGCATCTAACCATTTTATGGGGACACTAATTTATTTGTGCAATTTGACTTGTTTTCTCAGCCACTATTCAGTTTACATGGTTTAAGCTGGTCGAAAAAAAAAACTATTTCATTCGGGCCCGGTTGGGATTTGAGTGCCGAACAGTTCGATTTAAAGAGTAATTTAAGACCGTATGCGAAGGAAGCTATTATTTTACTGAAAACTGAATACATAGACGGCTAGTCGATGAATATTTACAGATATCCAGCAAACATCATAGAGATTTGTAAAGTACTCTATCTCTAAATTTGTATTAAGTGCTCTCAAGCAATCTATGCATACAAGTTGATCACTAAGCTGGGACAATGGGAAAACGTCAGTAACTATTTCTATAAGCAAACGAGATTCCATAGTTTGGTGTTAATTTAATTTACGTGTTCAATCTGCCATAATGCTATTCAATTCAATTAAAAGAATATACACACATATAAATCATTATATCTTCACAGTACTTGTAGTTTAGCTACATATGAACATGATATTACTTGAACGATACCATTTAAATGCCAAGCAATGCCAAGATTCTTGTCCCTAGCGCTCCAAAGCAAGTGTTAGCAAACGATCAGGAAGTATCTGCGGCAGAAAAGCCAATAAACGATCGCCATGGTGTGGTAAGACATGAGAAGTGTTGCGGCAAGAAGGTGTAATCAATGAAAAAGCAATCCTACTTCCAAGTATAGAAAAACCTGGCACAATTATCATAACAACTCTCTTACCTGAAAAATGTTTCCAGAAAAAATGAATTCCAACTCGTTAAGACAATTTTGCAGTCCGGTAATCTCAGCACTTGTACAGAAATCAAATTTATCTCCATTCCTTGTAATTTTTTCAATAGTCTTTTTATACGACGCCCAAAAGCGATGAAAATTTGAGCTCGCCAGGATCTCATCAAAAATCAGCAAATGAAGTAAAACACTTCCTAGACAATCAAAAACGTTCTAAAAGATATTTAGACCAAACTATTACACACACACAACTTATTTCATTATTTCATATCCCCCAAGTGACTTACACAAAATTTGAACTCAAAAACATGATTCTCGAATGATAAAAATGCACCACATTGATGTAAAACATTGCTTCCCAGAATTATACATCGTTGAATCAAAAATTGAATATTGCATAGAAAATCGAGAGAAGAACTCATTTTATATAGGTACGAGTTACTCCTCCCTGAATCATTTTGATCCGAATTTCCGGTTTCATTTATGGACTCTATAGTACACAAATCTTCGTCGATGTAGAGAAATTTTATTTCCATAGCTTCAGCCTCGGCGACAAGCTCAATAATTTCATTGCAAAGATGTGCAAAGGTAAGAATGCTTTTGTTTAGGAGCTTATCTGAATCAATTAATTTTAAAAGACTAAGGTTTTCTTGATTCGAGCAATACCACACTTTAATTGGCTGATTGAATTTGTTAATTTGTGGCTCCTTTTTGATGTTTTTGAAAGATTTGTCCAGCAGACCTTTGAGAAGTTTGTCGTTTTTCTCTAGGAAATTGCCAAAGTTCTTTAACTCTTCTTCGGCAGATGAAACTGGAAAACATTTATTAAGAGATTTCTCGTGTATATATAAAAAAAATATTCTCACTTTGTGTATTCTGATCCATAATATGTGAAAAAAATATTACAAATTAAAGCTGAACAGTGAATTAAATCTATGGGAAATATTTTTTTTGTAAACAATTGAAATCAGCTGAGCTATAGCAGATGTGGGAGTGACGGCCTGTTTGTTTTTAAAAACGATGGAGTCCTATAGCTGAAACTTGGTTTTATGAATTGTCAGTTTTTTCGTCAAATATTTTAAAATATTTAATTAAATGAAACTCCACGTGGAAACCACAAATAGTATTCTATGTAAAATTGCATACCATATATTGCTCAACTCATAGCACGTTATTGTTGTTTTCCATTGGATTCATTCTGGAATTTAATCGCCCGCATTTCAATGGAACACAAAAAAATCCTTCCGATTTTACTCTCAACATTTTTACATGCATTTGTGAGAGTGTTAAATGTCATATACATATTTCTTTCGCGATCTCTTTGTTTGGAAAATTACAGAATCCAATAAAATAAATATTTATTATTTCTGTTTTCATCTTCCTTTCTTTTTTAAAAATATGTGCTTGCGAATCAATTTGAACACTCAAAATAATTCTGCCAAACCCATTCGATTGTTGGATAATAAAAATAGATTTGACACACAATATTAAAGGATGACCGGAAAAGAACGATAGGAAGAAAATTTTAAATAAAACAACAACGGTGTGAGATATAAAATTGATTCTGGCTTCATTTTGAAGCTACGTTCATGCCATTATGTGTGTGCATTGCTTCAACCGGTCGGTCCAATTCCTGATGTTTCGGTTCAATATGCGCGCGTTATTCTGGCAACATGTTGGCCTCGAGCTCGTCCAAAGTGATTGGCTTGTTAGCGTAGACTATGGAATTGACGTGTCCACAAATAAAATAATCGAGTGGTGTCAAATCGTATGTTCGCGGCGACCAATCGATGAACGGTCGCCGTGAGATGACACAGTCGCCAAATTTCTGTTTAACAACTTCGATCGTTGCATCGTTTATATGGCATGTAGCGCCGTCTTGTTGGAACCACAGCTCGGATATATCAATGTTGTTGAGCTCTGACTACAGAAAGTCGGTTAATATCGTTCTATATCTGAGACGCACGTTCGGCAAGCGTAAAACGATGCATGATGAAGAGGCAAACCTTACTGAATATTTTGACAGCTGGATGTCAAAAGCTACCAATGTCTTTGACAGCTGCTGAAATACAACAATTGGAAAAATTATCGTTGGTATCTGGTCACCCGTTGTTTGACGTTTATATTTATTGGTTAGTACATTCTGACATAAAATTCAGAAGGAAAATCGTCCTTCTGACATGAAAATTTTTTTTGTGAGAAGGCTGCAGAATATTTTCAGAAGAAGTGTCATTCTGTCATCGTCACCCAAGGAAACCGCCATATAAATGATATATTATGAGTTGTCACTTTTGGTTTGATATTTGTAGGTCTGATCCAGGACTGCAAATTTGTACAAATTTGTACAAAAGCCTGTTCCCGCGCTCAAAAAAATTGTAAAAGAGAACGCATTTGAGGGAGTAATAAATTTCCCCATCCTACCAATTCTCATAGCGTTTTCGTTTGGGCTTTTTTCGTGTCACAAAAGTGACATAAAACCATTTCCCCTCATTTTTTCAGAAACAAAATTTTGCTTTTTGTTTTCATTTCAGAGTCAAAATTTCTCACCTGGATTTTAAGAGTTAAAATGACACTTATTCGTAGATGCTTGTATGTTATCTGTTGTTGCATTTTTCCGGCGCAACCTATTGAATCCCACCAACTTCCTATTGCAGTAATTGACAATTTGATCGGCTTATCAGACTCGCTTGATGATATCATTATTATCGGCGATTTTAATTTGCCTCAGCTGAAATGGACTTCAGACTGGACTGAAGACCTATATTTTTTCATCGCTTCCAATCATTTTTATACTAAGGAATGCCTCTTCTTAGATCGGTTAGCAGACTCTAGTCTATGCCAAGTCAATGGCGTTTCCAACTATATGGAAAGGCTATTAGACCTTATCTTCACAACTAATGCCATCAACTCCTGAGTATCATTTTGTCCCCTATCTCTTTCAACTATTTATAACTTTCATCCTCCACTTCTTCTCTCCCTTCCAGTCGCCTTCCCCCGCAGTTTTATTTTCTTACAATTTTCACAAAGCTAATTTACGTAAAATTAATACCTATCTAAGTAGGGCTTCTTTCGAGTTTACCAATCTGTCTCTGATCGCTGCCCTCTCCATTTTTTACGGAGAAATATTCAAATCCATCTCCCTTTATGTGTCATATTGCCGCCATAAAACTTTTTCTACATCTCCTCCTTGGTATAATCATAGACTTCGCTTTGTACGAAACATAGAATAGCCTTCCGACTAAAAATTATTTAGGTACATATCTTCATTTCATTGAACTCAGCTTCTCTATCAACGCTACCTGAATAGTGCACAAACCAAGCTCATAAATGACCCCAAGTCCTTTTTTCAATTTGCAATCGCAAAAGTAAGACTGGTAATTATCCTTAATCCCTCGCTTTCCAAACAAAATCTTCAAGTGATCGACCTACCATCGCCAACTTTTTTGCTACATTCTTCAAACAATCATTTGCCAATAACTGCTACGTAACAGATCCCTCTGATTTTCACGATCTACCAAATTTCTCCGTTGGTCCCTTTCTTACTCAAAATTTCGATCTTGCAGTTATTGATGAAAAGTTACTAAATCTTAAAGATGAATTTGTACTTGGTCCAGATGGACTCCCGCCGTGTTTCTTACAAAATGCTCTTCCAACCTGTCTCTTCCCCTTTCCTACCTTTTTCGTCTATCCCTTACACAGGGAGAATTTTCCCAGATTTGGAAGACCTCTTTTATAATCCCGATACACAAGAAGGGATCTCAGCATGAAGTTACCAATTATAGTCCTATTGCTTAACTCTCTCATATACCCAAACTCTTTGAAAGCATTTTATACGGAGCCTTAAGATTCAAATGCAAGCCTATTATTTCGCCCCGACGACATGGTTTTCTAAAAGGTAGATCAACTACCATAAACCTAGATGAATTCGTGTCTTTTGCTTGTCAGCCTTAGAAAATGGCAAAGAAATCGATGTTATCGCAACTGATTTCACTAAAGCCTTTGATAAAATACCTCATCAATTGATCCCCTTCAAATTGTCTGCTCTCGGCTTTGAGGCTCTTTTATTAAAATGGATTTCTTCTTACCTGGTAAACCGTTGTTATAGTGTACGGTTTAGATCCGCCCTTTCTGTTTCATTCCTGGACTCATCTGGAGTTCCACGAGGCAGTCATCTTGGCCCTCTTCTCTTCATTCTTACTATTCTTACGATGTTGAGATGGTCATTAAGCACTCATCCCTCTCCCTTTACGCTGACGACACACAATTTTTTAAAACTATTTCTTCTCCCCATGACTCTGCCCTTCTTCAAGAAGACCTTGATCGGTTTTCAATACGGTGCCTCAAAAACTGCATAGAACTTAATAGAGCCAAATGTCAATTTACCCGTCTCCTCGCCGACATTATTTTCTCTATGATCAACCTATTCCCCTGGTTCAGTCTTTTCAAGACCTTGGCATATTATTCGACTGTGAGCTTAATTTCCGTTCGCATATCGATAAGATGATCCTCAAAGCCAACTCATCACTTGACTTTATTAAACGGTGGTCCAAGGAATTTCTAACCAGTATGTAACCAGTCAAGCTTGGCCTCCCTTTCACCGAGTTCATGTTTCCCGAATCGAGGGTATTCAACGTTGATTTCTTCGATTTCCGCTTCGTGGTCTGCCCTGGAACGACCCTTTAATCTTACCTCCCTATCAGGACCGCCTCAAACTTCTCAATATGAATTCGTTAGAAGAACGTAGGAATACTGTTAACATTCTTTCCATAAATCGACGGCTCTTAGGTTCCATCGACTGCGCATCCATTTTGAACTCCATTTCTTTCAATACCAACCCCCGCAATGTACGTTGTCCTCGTCTCTTCTATCTACCGGTCCACCGCACCGGTGGAACCAATCTTCTGCATACTCCGAAAGGTTAACTCAAATCTCTCCCTTTTTGATTTCCACCTGAGCACTCGTCGTCTCAAACATCACTCCCTTGAATCATAGCTTTCAAGTCCTTCTGTTAGTTTTTAGTCCAAGTTTTTAAGTTAGATTAAGCTTGTATTAAGTCTATAAATGGGGACCTCAGCGCCCACTAAAACTAAAAAATTAAATTATTTTCTACATATGAACTATTATACCACCTTGTTCCCGGAATTTGTCCCCTTCAAAGTAATCCCCATCGACGTATGCCAGAGCTTGCTCCAATCATCGAAACATTTTTTATATTCGGTTTGCGGTATGTCCATCAGTGCTTCCTGCGATTTTTCCATTACTTCCTCTCGGCTGCTGAAACGCGTTCCTCGTAGTGGTTTTTTAACTCGATTGAACAAAAAGAAGTCACAGTGAGCCAAATCAGGTGAATTCGGTGGCTGTTGGATGGTATTTGTTGCATTTTTCGTCAAAAAATTACGAATAATGATGGCACTGTGCGAAGGTGCGTTATCATGGTGCAAAATCCACGAGTTTTCTGCCCACAATTCTTGTCTCTTTCGGCGAATTGCTTCACGCAAACGTCTCATAACGCCCAAATAATACTCTTCGTTTACTGTCTGGCCTTCTGGCAAGAATTCATGATGCACTACACCGTTGTAATCCATGAAAACCGTGAGCATTGCCTTCTTTTTTAACTGAAAATGACGTGGTTTTTTTGGTCTTGGCTCATGTGGTGAACGCCATTCACTTGCCTGATGTCTGGATTGCGTGTAGTGCTCATAAACTCACTTCTCGTCTCCAGTAATGATCCTTTTGATGAATGTGGGATCGGATTCAGCCTCGCAAATCATCTCTTTTGCGACGTCAACATGGTCTCTTTTCTGCATGAAATTGAGATTTTTTGGCACCAACTTTGCTGCTACACGACGGAAACCCAAACCATTAACCAAAATGTCTTGGACGGATCCATAGGCAATGTTCAAGTCCTCCGCTATCTCTCTGATGTTTAATTTGCGGTTATTGACCAACATTTCTTTTACTTCATCAATGTTTTCGTTGGTTTTCGATGCCGATGGTCTGCCACTGCGTTCATCATCTTCGATTGACTCACGACCACTTTTGAACCGCTCATGCCACTGGTAAACGACCGTTTTCTTCAGAGAATCGTTGCCGAAACACATTTCCAACATTTCCAACGTTCGCGCACCATTAAATCCGTTTTTTACGCAAAATTTAATACTCGTACAAGTTCGTTGTTGCAAATTTAAATCCATTTCTAAAATTGTAAAAAATCGCCAACACACACTGAGATAGATGTACTCTTGGCCACGTAACTTTTGCAAATGTCAAGCTACGACGCTAAGATTTAGAGGGAATGTCAACATTTCCAACAAAAAACAGAACTCAACTCGGAACAATGGGAGCGCCACACGGTAGTGTGGTGCGGGAACTTTTCGATCAAGGTGGTATGGTATGTATAGCCTAACTCGGCGTTTTCAATATATGGTATGTATTATAAAAAAAAGAAGCCTTTACTCAAAAGATTTCGTTTTTATTGGTTGATTATTTATTTATTTGTTACAAAATCTGAAATAATTAGAAACATAAACATTTATGTACAAAAACACAGATAATACATAGATTTTAACATTTATTCTTATACTAAGTTAATTAGTGTAGTGATGAAATCTGCTTTCACTTATACTTGTAGGAATTATTTATTAAATTACTGAGTGAGAAGTTACAACCAAGTTTATATTTTATTTTAAGTTTAATTTCTACCAATTAAAATAGCTAAAAGGACGTGTGTTATTCAGTATTTATGATATAGAACAAAAATATTCAACAACAAAGGTATAAACAACATATTTTAATACATTAATTAAAAAAAAAAAAAAAAAGCAAAAATATCGTTTAAAAGTTATATATGTACGTTTTTTTATAAACTACACTAAAATAAAGCCAAAGAAAGAAAGAACAAATAAAGAGTTATCTTTATAAATCGAAATAAAGTCATGTATACTCTCAGAGGACACATTAAATACTTGTGGTCTTTATGGACATTTGATAGATTTATCATTTCAATTTGATAAAAATAGGAATATTAAGTTTTGAAAAATAGGATTATTATTGCTAGATAATAATATAATATTTTATTTAATAAATAATATATGTATATTTTGCAAATATTTTTATTACTTGCTTTCGTACGTAATAGAGATCAGTTTGAAAGCCTTATTTTGTGTTCAGTATGAATAATTATGCTTTAACCTACAAATAATTATGAATATTTCTTTTCTTTTTTATTATTTTTAAAAATATTTTTATATATCTGTTTGTTTTTACATTGTTTCTTATTTATGATATATGTATATTTAAAAGAAAATAATAAATTTATTTGATTGAAAGGAAAACACATTGCTCTTTTGGTTAAGAATTTAAGCGAATTTGTTTTTAGTTTCTACTCATGTTTTGTGTTAAAAATTCATCGAATTTACTTACAATATTTTAGTTTTTTTTTTTTTTAATAGGAAATAGTTGTTCATAAAAATCTTTGTTCGGTAGACAGAGAGATTTAAATTTTTCATTTAATTAGTTTCACTTCTTGTGTAGTTTAATAGAAAAGTAGACACGTAATTAAAAAAGTTTTGTTAAATATTTTAAGTACATATTTAATTAGATACTATTTTATGAACTTTCTTTAATTATCAATAGTGTTTTAAAGGAAGCTAAAAAATACCTACATATATGGTAATCTATTTCAAATGGAAGCTGCTGTCAGATTCCTTCCTCTCGATTGGTTACTCTCCAGAAGTTGGGCAAATTGGACTCCAATGGAACACTAAAAAACTGCTTTTGGCTTTGAAGCCAAACACAGTCGATTACTCGAAAACAAAAATTTAGTTTTGACACACAATACTATTTGACGATTATATTTATATGTGTTAGTACATCCTGACATAAAATCCAGAAAAGAAAATTTGCATCTGAATTTAAAACCAGAAGCAAAATTTTATTTTTGAAAAAGTGAGAAGACTGCCAATTGAACAGTTTTATGTTATTTTTTTGTAAAAAAATGGTGCTGTTGGGCAATCGAAAACGCCATTAGAGACTTACACCCCTATTGCGAGTGTCAATTATCAACCAATTGCCGATTGACAAATTTATCAATCACAACAATTTTCTGTAACTTATTTCATAAAATTTGTGTCTATTGTGAATAAATTGACTATTGTGAATGAGACATGATATTTGTTGACAAACTAGCATCAGAAAATTCCATTTGTTGTCTCACTTGCCCGTTGCCCCATTCAAAATGGAAATTTGTTACAAATTGATGATAGTCAATCACTCTTTGATAATTGACGATCGCAATACCAACTACTCAAATTTTTTGATATTTATCGTTTATCGTTTATTTTTTGACTCTCACAATTGGGGTGTTAAACTTAATGGACTTAACATTCATTGACTGTCCGTTGTCGAAAAGTAGTTTCAGCTTTTATAATTGAACAGAACCCATGAGCGATGTCTTATGATGGGTCAATTCTTTTTATAGGGAATATCAAACCCATCAGGAAGAATAAAATATAATTACTGATAAGATTACGTGATAACTACGGCAGTAATGAATCCAATCAGGGGGTTGAGTACGTTTAAGAGTTCGACCTACGACTGTTCGTTGTCTTTCTGTGAGGTTTAGTCTCATCTGCTATCCTAAGTCTTTCAACCATCCGAAAGGTAAAGAAAATGGAAAAATTGCTACCTCACTTCTTAACACCAGCAAATATGCCACAACGTTTGGAATTTGCAATATCTTTGGCCGTGTAGATCTTTTTTTGTATCGAGTCTGAAGCTGTTATGAAAAATGGATGAGTGGTGAATCAATCTTTCAGTGGACTTACCAAGGCACAACTACACCCCAAAAAGGTAGTAGTGACAGCATGGTGGATAAAGGAGAAAGTTGGACTTTATTCGTTTCTCAAATGTGGAGAAACAATCACAACAGAGTCATGCTGTAAATGAATAGACATGATGCATAGCAAATTGCGACAAAAAAAGCCTTCAATGACCCCATCCTGCAATATGATAATACAAGACCAAATGCAGTAAGGTAAACCCTCTTGCTGTTAATAGGACTGGGATGTGAAACTTTGACATATCCACCCTACTCACTATATTTGTTTACTACCACCCAAAAAGAAGACTTTGAAAACTTTCAACCCAAAAGGATAATAACTTTCTTAGAAATAACAAATCTTCTTTGATGGACAGCTGGAAAAAGACGGTAGACGCTAAACTTTGTGGATTTTTAAAATAGCGTTGTTTAATTTTCCTTGAGAAAGTCGACAATTCCATACGTAACAATCTTACAAATATAGCAATTTATGCAATTAGAATACAAAATGAAACCCTCACAGAAAGAAATGGTTAAAAGGCTGTCCAATCAATAAATAGAAAATTATTTAACGCCGACCAACTTCAATCATTTTAAAGCTTTTGAAAAGAGTTAGAAATAACTATTGTGCTTAATAACCGTAGTACTGAATAGAGTTTAAATATGTTGCGATTGATTTTAGAGTCTCAGTGCATATTATCATATTATCACAGCGATCGCAGAAAACAAGTAACAATGATGACACGATTCTGCCAGAAACGCCGATATCGTGAATTTCAGCCGGCCAACAGAAAACCACTGAATTGATAATCTTTAATGTGGAGATAATGAAATCAGCGCCATTTTGTATCAATAAGTTGACAATCGACATATCCACATTTGCACAATTACGAAAAAAAAGACCAATGTAGTCCAAATCCTAAAATCAAAATGGTGGTCCATAAATCTATCGATTTTAAAACCGTCTATCACGGTATCTCTAGAGCAGGACGATAAGGACTAAGATAGACTCTATAGAAGACTCTAATCATTCCAATCATGTTCTATAGGACAGAAGCATGGACATTACCGAAGACGGGTTAAAGTATCCTTAGCTGTTTTGAACGCAAGAACTTCGACCGAAGTTTAGTCCCGTTTGTGTTGACGGGCTTTGAATGGGGGAAATGTAATAGCAAATTCTACGACCTGTATCACGACCTGTATCGCGACCTCGAGCTGGTCATAAGAGTGCCCATCAGTTGCCTGAGATAGATAGAAGAGCCTTCGATTTCTAGCCAGAAAGACAACGCTGTAAAGAAAAACATATCCCTAGGTGGGTTGCTAAGCTGGAAAAGAACTTTAACTATCTTGGAGCGCGCTTCTGGAGGCAGAAAATCAAAGAACATATTAACTGGAGAGGTTTATTGGTGGAGTACCAGTTCCATCCCAGACTGTGACACCATTCAAGAAAGTAAGTAAGCTTTATGATATTCAAGAGAGTTTGTATTGCTTCTATTCATAGTTAAAATACCTTTTGATGGGGATGTCATAAATCTGGTTGAATTTAAGAACGCTCTTCACATGACGGTTTTGAAATACTGAAACAAGGTAGGGTGTCAGTGTGAGTGACTGGAAGTTCTCAAAATTTTCTAAAGGATAGAACAAAATCTTTGCTCTTGTATTTTCTACGGCAATGCAAATGGTATCAACATATGTACATATATAACTAATGTCAGCACAAAACCAAAATTGTTATTTTTTGTGCCAGGTCTTACCTACAATCTGACAACAGCTTACTACTATAAATATCTATCTTACTTACCTCATTCTAAATATTTTAAGTTAAGGATGGATACAAATGATTACCCCCCCGAGTTGAGCGATAGATATTTTGCTTATTTGTGTATTTTTGTTTTTAAGGAATGTCTTACATATTTGGACTCCCATAGGATGATGCATCACTAATGCGTCGGCTAAGGGTTGCTTTCCGATTGAGAGTAGTACTCGAATGAGAACTATTAGAACGATGTGGATAAATATTCAATGGTGGAATATTAGGATTTTCGATCTTTGTTGGTGATGAGACAAGTGGTCGAGGTGAGCTTTGTGTAAGTGTTCCCATAACTTCTTGTGGCTCTTGATAGCCAGAATCTAAGTCGTCATGATATGAGTCCATTAGAGGAGTTGGATCTTCGTAGTCGTAGTCAATGAATCCACTATTATCGAATGACTGAAAAAGCATAAAAAAAACATATTTATATATGTACTAGTATAGTATATAACAAATCTGATTAACTTTGCATCACTATTTATTGAACTCACTTTGACGGGTGTCCTTTTAACATACTCCCGTACTGGAACAACATTTTTAGTGCGATAGTCAACTACCTCGTAATGGCCATCATGCCCTATTGGATAATCTGAAACGAAATGCCTAGTTCCATGTGGTGTTAATGTAGCCCAAAGGAGTCTATTATCATTAGCCAACTGCTGTTGTAATGAATCGCGATTTGATGCGCATGGATAGAGGATTCCTCCTGCCATAAATGGATTTGCTTTTGATGGTTCGCCCAAAGCGGACATAGTGGTTTGTTTTATATTCGAATCATGATACGACAAATTACAACTTGAGAAGAGTGTTCTATATGGATAAAAATGGAAATGTAAACAACATAGTGTATAGTCAGATTTGTTGGCACTTACTCTCGACACTTGAGCAACACGACAGCAAATAGTGCTCCTAATATCAAAACACCAACACATGAGCTTATTAGTACAAATACCCAGGTATTCTCCATGTGATTTCGTCCAGTGAGTTCAATAAATTCCAATCCGCTTTCCCTTGGACGTGGATTGGGTTCACACAGAAAAGCCGCAAAACAAGGATGAGTATCATTTGGTGGTAGTGCGATAACAGCAGTATTGGGAATAAGAAACGATGGCAGTGGTGGTGGTGGCATCGATAGGATGGTATCAGGTGGTGGTCCATAATGACCACAATTTTCTACACAACCGAACATTTTGTGCGTTTTAACTGAAATTACAAGAAAAATTTAATTTTAAAACTTTTTTTTTGAAAAAGTATAAGGAGAAGTTG
This sequence comes from Volucella zonaria, assembly GCA_963966105.1. Lineage (NCBI taxonomy): Eukaryota > Metazoa > Arthropoda > Insecta > Diptera > Syrphidae > Volucella > Volucella zonaria. Next base: position 158,594,348 of record OZ014532.1, on the reverse strand, counting down.
TTATGGGTGCTTCTAGAAGTTCTAAAAGCAAATCCTTACGCTATGATTGTTCTGAAGAGCAAAATAAAAAAGAACAAATCTAATACGTCAGAATACGTACACGTAAGTCTAGTAAGATTCTAATGGACTAATTTACTGCAAACATCTGAAGACCATCCTCTCATATACAGTGTTGGCCAAAACTGTAGCACGAAAAATGCTCACTTAGGAAAAAAGTAAGGAACATTAAAAAAAACTTGTGACAGCTTAAAAATGTTTACAGTTTCCTATTCACAAAATATTACTCTTTGATTTACAGTTACTCACTTTACGTTAAATCTTATCCAAATTTTAATAAAATGAAATAATTAAAAATCGATAAGTGGTCAAAAAATAAAAATAAGTGGTCAAAACTAAAGCATATGCACCCTGTTATTGCCTTCAGTCAGCAAATTTTACCGTTTACTTATAATATGCATCAAAGATTACTGTTTTTCTTTTCAAAAACCTCCTAAACAATGGGAAAAAAATTATTTGTGTGTGATCGGCGGCAATTTAAATCGGAAGCTTAAATTGTGTTTAATTGTGACAAAAAGGTGATAAAATGGCTCGTAATAAGTATTCTAACGAAAGAAAAGAAGAAATAGTTTCTGATTTTGCAAGCGGTAAATCAGTAACATTTATTGCAAAAAAATTTGGTGTAAGCCATTCGGTGATTTCGCGAGTAATAGCTCGATTTCGTGCTCGGGGAAATGTCCAAACGGTGCACAGTGGCGGTAGATTCCGAAAAACGACCAGTTGCGAAGATAAAAGAATTATAAGGCTTATTAAAAAGACCCCTTTATATCCTCAAAATGTGTACAAAAAGAACTGGTCCTTGAGATCTCAAGTAGGACAATCCGGCGAAGAGCGCTTGATAGTGGCTTAAAATCATATCGTCCTATAAAAAAAGGCATTTATTTCTCTAAAAAATCGACGCGCGAGAATTGAGTTTGCCAAGGCACACCTTAACTGGACCGTAGCAAAATGGAAAACTGTACTTTTTTCTGACAAATCCGAATTCGATTTAAAGGGATCTGATGGTTTTCATTCGGTACGGAGGACGAAAGGCGAAGGCCTAAATCCACCATTCACCAAGGGTACAGTGAATCACGGTGGTGGCAGTATTATTGTATGGGGATGTTTTTCCGGTCATGAAGTCGGGCTAATTCATTAATTCATAGGATTATTGGTATAATGGATCGTTTCGTGTACCGGGATATCCTTTAAAGCGTCGTGCTTCCTTATGCTGAGGAGAATATGCCGTTGGGATGGATTTTCCAAAATGACAACGATCCTAAACATACCGTTAAACTTGTGAAGGATTGGCTTAACGAAAGCGAAATAACTGTAATGAAGTGGCCAGCGCAATCCCCTGATCTCAGCCCCATAGAGAATCTATGGGGAATTGTAGCTCAAAGGATTGATCGCACGAAATGCAATAATTTCGACTCACTGCTACGACAAGCACAAATTGCCTGGAATAACATCCCAATGCATACTATTGACAATCTAATTGCCTCAATGCCTTGCCAATGTGCTGCGGTAGTTAGAAATAATGGATATGCCATTAAGTATTAGTTTCAAAAACTTTTTTTGTGTTATTTGTTTATAAATTCGAAAATGTGTTTTAGTTTTGTCCACTTATTTTTCAATGGATTTTTAATTATTTTATTTTATTAAAAATTAGATAAGATTTAACATAAAATGAATAATTGTAAATCAAAGAGTAATATTTTGTGAAAACGAAAATATAAAAGTTTTTAAATTCTCATAAGCTTTTTTAATATTCTTTACTTTGTTCCTATATGACCATTTTTCGTGCTATAGTTTTGGCCAACATTGTATACCACCTTGATCAACAAGTTCCCGGAGGAAACCACCGTGTGGCGCTCCCATTGTTCCGATTTGAGTTCCGTTTTTTTCGTTAAGTTGGTAAATCTGCTGTTGACATTTCCTCTAAATCTTAGCGTCATAGCTTGACATTTGCAAAAGTTACGTAGCCAAGAGTACATCTATCTCTGTGTACATTGGCGATTTTTTACAATTTTAGAAATGGATTTTAATTTGCAACAACGAACTTGTACGAGTATTAAATTTTGCGTAAAAAACGGACTTAATGGTGCGCGGACGTTGGAAATGTTGGAAAAGTGTTTCGGCAACAATTCTCTAAAGAAAACGGTCGTTTACAAGTGGCACGAGTTCAAAAGTGGTCGTGAGTCAATTGAAGATGATGAACGCAGTGGCCGACCATCAACATCGAAAACCGACGAAAACATTGATGAAGTAAAAGGAATGTTGGTCAATAACCGCAAATTAAACATCAGAGAGATAGCGGAGGACTTGAACATTGCCTATGGATCCGTCCAAGACATTTTGGTTAATGGTTTGGGTTTCCGTCGTGTAGCAGCAAAGTTGGTGCCAAAAAATCTCAATTTCATGCAGAAAAGAGACTGTATTGACGTCGCAAAAGAGATGATTTGCGAGGCTGAATCCGATCCCACATTCATCAAAAGGATCATTACTGGAGACGAGACGTGAATTTATGAGTACGACACGCAATCCAGACATCAGGCAAGTGAATGGCGTTCATCAAATGAGCCGAGACCAAAGAAACCACGTCGTTTTCAGTCAAAAAAGAAGGCAATGCTCACGGTTTTCATGGATTACAACGGTGTAGTGCATTATGAATTTTTGCCAGAAGGCCAGACAGAAAACAAAGAGTACCCGTATTATTTGGGCGTTATGAGACGTTTGCGTGAAGCAATTCGCCGAAAGAGACCAGAATTGTGGGCAGAAAACTCGTGCATTTTGCACCATGATAACGCACCGTCGCACAGTGCCATCATTATTTGTAATTTTTTGACGAAAAATACAACAAATACCATCCAACAGCCACCGAATTCACCTGATTTGGCTCCCTGTGGCTCCTTTCTGTTCAATCGAGTTAAAAAACCACTACGGGGAACGCGTTTCAGCAGCCGAGAGAAAGTAATGGAAAAATCGCAGGAAGCACTGATGGACATGCCGAAAACCGAATATAAAAAATGTTTCGAGGATTGGATCAAGCGCTGGCATAAGTGTGTTGCAGTCGATGGGGATTATTTTAAAGGGGAAAACATAGATTTAGATGAATAAACTTGTATTTCAAATTTCCTGAATATATTCCGGGAACATTTTGATCAAGGTAATATGTACGGGCATCTACATATTAGAGGTGGGTCATTTGTGGTTTTTGTGTTAACGAAACGAAACACTTATTTAAAGAAATATAACTAGTTAACAAACTAATAAGAAGCACTAATGAGAAATTATAATCATGTACTGCGAGAAAACCAAAAACCATTTTCGTCTCATCCACCCAAATGAAACCGTTGTTGTCAATGTAAAATAAACCCAACTTTTCCTTGTTGATTGCACTCCTGGCTGACAGTAACTACATTCACGAAACGAACGAAAAAGCGTTTTCATATCTTTTAGTGCAAACGAACAAAAAACGGGAAAAACGCAGAAAAGTTAAACTACTTCCCCGATCGTTATCGTTTTTTTCCTTTGTAACATTTTTTACGTTTTTTCCGTTTCTTGTTCGTTTGTAGGTTAGGGTTAACTTCTCTTCCTACAGTTCAAAATAATATTGTGATGATCGGCTCTGTACTATTGGGCAGACACAACAGCAATCTAGGAAGGTCTTTGGGATGGGCTTAAGATAAGCTTCCGTTCGCGTTATTTAGCAAAGAATCACATAAAATTAGAACCAGCAGATAAGAGATCGTTAATGAAAATCCAAAAGAATGTGGGAGACTAAACGGAGCCCTGTGGGAACCAGCATTTATTTTGTGGATTCTAAAGGTAATATCGAATTCATTGAAAAAGACTTTCATTGATTCCAATTTCATGCGTTTTCGACGATGGTCATCGGAATAGAGGTTCAAGTTCCAGCCTTGGTTCAAAGAAGTGGCCGATAAAAAAATTTGTATACCGCAAATGCGAATATGTAACATGATCAAACTCTTGCCCACATTAATGAGATGATCCAATGTATAGTAGAGTGGTCTGTAGAATTGTTCTAAGGTTCGCAAATTTAGCCAACCCCATAGGTGGCGCTGTAGCAATGCAAATACGTGCGAGAGATATGAGCATTAGCTGTAATTTTATACGTTATTTCAATGGTTAATAAAAGAAAAAGAAAAATAATTCAAACTGCTGATTGTCTTTGAAATATCAAATACATTTCTTTCGTCAGATTGACACAGACCTTGTATCCTCAACTTTTCGCCCAGACATGCCATAAAATTGTCAACGGGCAAGGAGGGAGAAGAGGATTTGCCTAATCAATTTAGCCTGCGTGGTAGAACACCTTGTTCAGTGAGATATACCTTCTTGACAAGCGGATTTGTTTACATTAGAATCCTTTAGTATTCTTATTACCATACGAATGCGAGAGAGGTTTCATCCTATTGAAGATTAGGCCCTTCAGATCGTGTTCAAAACATAATGTCGTGAACCGTTCTTTACAATAAATAAAGGTTTTTGATTCAAATTCAGTACCTGTTGTTATTGCTCGAAAAAATCTAAAGACCTATAAAAACGAGTTATGGTATATCTACTCCGTAAACGGTTCCCAAATAGCAATTCAGTGAAGAATAAACAACAGCCAATCTCTAATTTGGTTATATCCTGTAGAACCTTAGTTTTCCTGGTGTCGAATAAAAAATGGGGAGCTTTTACACAAAAATCATTTCTCGAGTATTTGGTCCTGTGTGGGTCATGATGGTGATATAACCGTTAACGGTAAAATATCAGCAATAGGTATATTGCTTCAGGAATTAGAAGAATTAGAAGAGCTACCCTCATACTCGTAACACAGGCGACAAGCAATAGAACAAGTGCAAAATCAAAGTAAGATATACCAATACAACATATTGAGCTGGGACACCTGCTAACTGAGAATAACAATATTTGCAATAGATGCAAATAGTAATTTAACGCTTTACTTAACGAAGAATTCTTGAGCAATACCATTTCCTCGTCGAACACGAAGATATTTTTCGGAAGACAAGTTCAGCGAAGCAGTAGAAAGAATGAGCCAGGGTCGTACCGTCGGGCCGAAGCACATACCCTACGGAGTATGGGAGACATTGGGAAATCTAGTTTTAAATATGTTAGCTAGCGATTTTGGTCAATAAAATTTTGAGAGATAATCGAACGCCTAATCAGTAGAGACTTATCTTTCTCGTTCCACTGTATGAAGGCAAAGACGTCACTAGAAATTGCAACAACTACCGATCGGTTAAACTAATGTCGCATATTCTGAAATTGCAGTCAATGCGTTGGAAGCGATGTTCTCAGAGATCTTATTTGGACCGCGCTAAGATTTCAAAATGTACGAGATATAGGAATGATATGCAATATATACGACAATGTTAAAACGAAAGTAAAATCCACAGCAAGAATAATCGGAGAATTCGAAGTTAAAGTTAGAGTACCCCAAAGCAGTGTACAAAGTCCGTTGCTTCTTAATGTCGTTCAAGATTTAATGTTTAAGCAATATAAAGGGTGTTTTTTTAGAGGTTTGGTTTTTAAACTGGCAACACTGTTTCTACAGATTGCCAATTTGACAGTTGAAAGTTTATTTGTGGGTAGTACCTACGTTTTGCCATTTTACGATTAATAGATTAACGCCGGAACAACGCGTGCAAATTTAATTTGAAAACCATAGTTCGGTTCGCCAAACTTATCCATTTTACGGTCGACATAATTGTCCATCTGAGCAAATTATTTGGAACAAGATGAATCGTTTTCGCACCACGTACACTCTTGTGGATAATGCGCATCCCCAAAGATGATAAACAGTGCGAACAGAAGAAGTTATTGCCGTTGTGGAGTGCAGTGTTGAGGAGAATCCGAATGAGTCGATTCGCCATCGTGCTCAGCAATTGAACCTATGCCCATCCACTTTGTGGAAGATTTCACGGAAAGATCTTGGCTTAAAAGCTTAAAGAGCTTGTGAAAGAATTGAAACCGCGTGACCATTATGGGCGTCGTAGGTTCGGTGTATGGGCCGAAAACATGATTCAGCCTGATCCTCATTTTCAACGCAAAATTTTGTTCTCCGATGAGATCCATTTTTGGTTAAATGGATATGAAAAGAAGCAAAATTGCCGAATTTGGAGACGCCCTTAAAACCACTAAGACTCACTGTTGTGTGTGCTTTATGGGCTGGTGGAATCATCGGCTCATATTTCTTTAAGGATGATGCTGGCCAGAATGTTACCGTCGATGGAGAGCGCTATATGTAGAAACATTATTTCTGACTTTTTCGTTCCTCAGTTGAATGGCATAGACATGACAGAACTTTGGTTTCAACAAGATGGCGCAACATGCCACACGTCGTGCGACACCATTAATTAATTTCGAGTAATGGACCTGTGAACTGGCTTCCATGACCCTGTGATCTCACACCTTAAATTACTTTCTTTTGGGGTATGTGAAGTCACTAGTCTATGCCGATAAACTAGAGACGTTGGACGATTTGGAAGTCAATATTCGCCGTGCTATTGCTGATATACGGCCCCAGTTGGTAGATAAAGTTGTCGAAAATTGGACATCACGAATGCGCTTTATTCGAACTAGCCGTGGCGTACATATGCCCGATAGCTAATATGAAAGAGATTAACATTATTTTCAAATGTTTTATTTCATATTGAATTTGTATACCTCTAAAAAAAATACCTCTAAATTATTAACGAACCTAGAAAGATTTCTCTTGTTTTCGCCTGTGATACCGTGAACATAAGCAATGACTCGATAGCCCCCCACTCAACTCTTAATAATTGAATCTCTAGACATTTACATATTTAGAAAAAGACATCGTGCCAAAGTGCGAACAATTTAAATATTTAGGCTTTGTCGTTAGCCACTAAGGAAATTGCGACGACGATGTCGCACGTAGAATCAGTGTGGAGTGGCTTAGATGGCGCGACAGAAAAATGCCGCCTAAACTTGAAGGTTTGTTATAGTATACGACAGTCGTTCGTCCAGCTTTAACCTATAGAATGTATGAGAACAGTAACAACAGCGATGAAAATGAAATACTTAGGTCAACGAGTGTAACAGACTCAGTAAATTAGCAGGTCTTGCCATATTCTACAAAGGTCGTCGGAAAATTTGGTCCAAAAAGTATAGAGGCTCAAGCTTCAGCCGAGATTCGAATAAAATACCGACAAGAAATAAATGAACAACTTAAGTGTTAAACCATCAAGAGAATCTTGACCTTACTAGTGCGGTGATCCAAATTAAGGGGGCCTATCTAATTATACGCGTTATATATTTAGAAGAAGGAGGAGAAATAGTGCGAAATGTTAAGACACTTCGACTATTTACTCGGATGCGTCAAACAATGGAACAACAACGCAGTAGATAGGAAAGTCTTCGAGTCACTGCCCTCATTTAAAGAAGAGAACAAGCTTTCTCGAATGCGAGTAAATTGATATTGACAACACCAAACACGAAATCGAGTATTTGGAATGCTGAAGTGTTGCAGGCAGAGACTTTTCATGGGTCAGAAGCCTATTTAGTTTGAAAGTGAGTACTTAGAAATTATACTCACAACTGGTATATATTTCTACATATATACATAACATTCGTATAGTGGAACTATGACAAAAAAAAAAAAAACATAGTTGGAAACCCTTTGAACATTTTGAATGAAAAGATTTCAACGTGACTTTAAAGTTTAAAGCAGTTTTGCACCATAGGCACTGATCCGTTTTTAGCTTTCTTAATTGTAAACAGCTTTTTATTTAATCCACGTTATTTGTTTTATTCAGAAATATGAAATTCCGTCTATTAAGCGCCCCCAGAATAAAAAAAAAAAGCGCATACACATTACAAAAAAAACACTGTTCCTAGTCCCACCCATTGTTTACATCTCGAAAATAGTACGCAACCTTTCTGCGGTATACTTGCACAAAGAAGTACCTTTTAGACAAAAATTGTAACATCAATATTTTATACTGCTCCAATTTAAATTAAGGCTGTAACATATTTGTCGTATCTACCGACCGAAGTTCCCCTTTTTATGAACTTTAGTGAACACAAAAGACTTATCGTCTATCACTATGAGTATGTACGAGTATCACACATACCCTTACCTGCTCACAGAATAGTAAATTTATCGATTTTTCAAAAAAAAAAAATTGGAATCATAGAAAAATAAATGGAAATACAAATATCAACACAAAAATGGTTGCCTGAAAGCGTTGATTTTTCACTCCATCTCTGATGAAAAATGCCCAATTTCCAATCGCCTCTTACCAATTTGATTCTCTTCAAAAAACATTATTCAAATCATTTTTGATTTTGGAAAACTTACCACTTTTTTTTTTTTATGAAAATGGAAATTAAACTATGTTACTTTTCTATAAAAACTTTTTTTCTTAAAAACGATTTCTAACTGAGCACCTTGTTGAAGGATGCATAGCCAGCTACTAGAACGTCTCTCCGAAGGTAGCAGAAAGGTATCGTAAAATCTCTCAAGCTCGGATATTCATTTGAAGATACACGAAAACGAGGACAAAGAATGATTGGTATTTAACCCCAGTGCATTTGAATTGGAAATTGTTGGAGTTTGTATTTTATTTTATTTTTTTTTGTGGTGTGCACTGTTGTGCGCATGTTTGGGGTGAACTTCTAATGTATGAGGGGTGAATTTGTTTCTTCCTTTTTTTTTTGATAACACTTATTGATCCTTATCGAGTAAAGTTTTGAAATACCCGCTAAAAGCTTGACATGCACATTCTGATACTAAATTGCAATGATGAGCTTTACAAATTAGGAAATCAGATTTGAAAATTTACTGAATTTAGGGAGTGTAAATAATAAACATAGGTAATTAGATTTTTTGGTAAATTGTTTAGCGGAATTATCCGGATTTACAGAACAAGTTTTGAAGAAGGATGTACTCTGGACCACTGTATATAAAGCTTAAACTAAACAAAACGCATATAAGTTGTGAGCAGGTTTTTTGCCGGTAGGAAACAAAAATGTCGTTAATTAAAAATAACATCGAAAAGCACGCATTTGACCTCCCTGAATTCTGAAGGATTATTATCATGAATATAAGAAATCTTAATACCCATGGGCCCAGACAAAGAACTAATGTATTAAACTCCTTGTATGCCCTTTTACTGGAAGCCGCTGATGTGACAGTAGGCCGGACACTACAGGGACAATGTTCCGCGTATCGTCGTCACTTACACAGCAAGCATAAGTAGTACCCCGTTACGACAATAGCAACCACTCTACAGTCTTTTCCACAGAGAGGTAGTAGGAAAGTCGCCGACCTATTAGAGACGTTTGTTCTGCCACCTAAAAAGTCATGTCATGCCATCTGCAATTATGCTCACGTGAAACCAAACTGTCAGTGGAAGCTTTAATCGAGGATGGGGGCTGATTAATTCGGACCTTATTTTCTGTGATCGCATTATGACCTTGGACACAAAAAAATAAAATCCAATCAGCGTTCAGAGCAGCCTTGCATTCTCAAATTTGGTTGGAAGTGGTGTGAGGATTTAGCAAAGCCTTAAGCACAGTTCGGCTGTCGCTACAAATGCAGATAATTCTCCCCCTCCACCGATTCTTCACAACACAGTTCATTGCCATCAGGATTGCACATACATACTCGTATCTTCGTTTGGAAGGCAGACGAGAGTTTTCCCAGCGGGTACTAAAATACATGTCGTTCTCGAAGCGACAAGTTTGGGATAAGCTAGTTAGTATGTACGTATGTTAGTATGGAGTTAGATCGGTCCACTTAGAGTTTAGATAGAATTGACTGAAAGCCCATTGCTAGTGCATTAATAATCCATCACATTTCTTGCACTTTAGAGCAAACAGTCTCTAGGCATAACCGAACAGACAGTAAAGTTACATCAGCTGGATATGTTTGAGCGTAGTTGTTCGAATTATTGAGAAAGTTAAGTTGCGAGTAGACCAACGTGCGTTATAGCACTCGAGCATCATCAACCCCATCACTAGTTAGTTAGTGGAGGTGCCATCAGCCGAATTATATATGCCTTCAAAAGTTGCGTTGTCAGAAGCACCCTTAATGTTGTCGAGTGCGAATTCAATTTTGCCGACCAGATTTCGAAATACAGTCTTGGAACACTCCCCACGATAGTAAGCATTTTCTATCTTAGAAAGAAGATGCATTCTTAAAGCAGAAACTCGACCATTCTCCCAATGCTTTTCTACATGAAGGAAGCTAGACTGTTAGGTATGAAGGTCTTGGTAAGCGTGTAGTCATCTTTTCCGGTTTTCGATTAAATGGTTACTCTTAATGTTCGCCGTCTTGCAGGTCTATATCTTTTTGTAGCATAACTGAGTATATGCAATCAGTGCCAGGCGACTTGTAGCCATCAAAAGACAAACACTCTATGACCTTAAGTGGTACTGCGGATGCTATTTTCCTATAGATACTTTGCATTTTTCATAATATGTGTATGATATGTAGTTCAACGGCCATTAGGATTACATTCAAAGCCAGACGCGTTTGTGTCTTGAGGTTGAGTGAAATAAGATTGTCCGGTGCCAGTAAATACTCTTTATAAACAGGGAATGCTACCTGGATTTACTCCGACAATCCCGATTGAAGGGTGTTTGATACTCCGTAGGGCTAATGCTTGCGCCATTAGTACGAAGAGCTTCATAGGTCATGAAGCAACCGAATATTGAAAGCAAGATTTCATAGTGCAGTAAGAAAGATTACCATTACCATTACCAAGCTTCGACTTAGGATGAGCAAGACTACTTTTACGGTCAGCCGCCTATAACCTTATGCATAGCAGTAATATCGTTTTAATGATGAGATATTTCAACACCAAGGTAAGATGATTCATCATCAATTGAACTAACATTGTTTGAACACCGGACTTGCTACAAAATTAGTTGGATCTCATCTCATGGACAGCGAATTATAAATTCACCTCTCTTACGTTCATATCTGGTGGGGAGTCGATGTAGGAATGGAACTCCGCTTTTGTATCGCACTCATAAGTAGTAACTTACTATGTTCAGATCAATATAGTACGTCAACAATTTTCGGGTTTTGAAGTATCCAACAACAATTTGAGCACATTTTTGATGACGTGGCAATACATGTAGGTTCCACATATTGTTTGGGTTTTGCAGCTGGTTAGTTACCTCTAAGACAGATATTTACTGTAGTTCTAACTACAGCAATCCTATTAGAGTATCCAAAGTCGAAATTTCGCATGATCGATATGGTTGTTTGATAGTCTTCGTAGTTTTCGAAGCCTGATGCTTATTATCGCAGTAGTAGCTGCAACAAAGTTATTAAATCAAAAGTTGTTATCTACTATTGTGTGATAATGATGGTACTTGTTGCCTAATCCGCTTAAGAAATTTTCTTTACCTACTTCCGCATTGTTCTTAAGAATGATCTCAATAGCAAAATTAATAAAGCCTCTGTAGATTATCTATTCAGCGCAGTTTGCACGAATGTGTACGTACTTTTTAGATGTACACTTCCACTTTAATTAATAAACACTCAGGGTCAAGATCCAATTACAGAAGCAATGGATTCAAGGGTTTAAGACAAGTGCTCCATTCATATTTAAGTTTTGTAATGAACTCCGGTAAATGAACTTCGAGTGCGGTACAGCCATTGGCTTTGAAAGTCAGTTCAAAAAGAAAACCCGTTGGTGCGATGCTAGGTAATCGGTATTGCCGGGTGCTGATGATGGATTTTATGAATTTATCCACTGCATCCCTTTTCCAGTTTAATCTTAAAAGTGGCTATTGATTAAAATTTTTTTTTATTTTGGAGTAAGAATCATCCAGCTCTCCTCAATCCTCCATTTTGTGACACAATTCCAATCTCCTCGGTTTACTTTCATGAAAAATTACCTGTGCCTTTCAATTGTCAATTAGGCGCAGGTGTACACTTAAGTAGAATTTATTACATATCACAAAAAATGTTATTATAAATGATACACTGTCGGAGTGAATGCCATACTTTAAATGATTTGGTTAACTGCCAAAACTATGAAATTGCATTCCAACCTGTTTTCATACATGCATGCATAAAAAATAATTTAGGTTTTTTGTGCAAATTTAGATTTAAATCCCTTTAATCGAATCCAATTGGCAGTCGTGTTTGGTGTAGTTTGCACGAGCAAGTGATGTCGAGCCTCCCTGCACTCAGAACTAGCATCAACATTAATGAAGAATCAAGATGTCCTACGATAAAGTCGGACTTCATTTCTTATCAGGTGAAAACGAATCATCTTTATGAACTGAATATCAGTTCTCACAAAAAAATTTACTCGGGTGCTACGAAAGTAAGCTTGAGCTTTCTAGTTCATCCTCCTCGAGAAGTATTTCTGCTTCGATTTTAGAAGTAAACGGAGAGAATCAACCTAGCGAACAAATACTAGCTATTATAATATTTTAGCGACACACACACATAACATACTTGAGAACGTCTTTTTTTTTGTTATCTTTCTTTTTTTTACGGAGGTCTTGAAGTGGTAGTTTCTGTTAACTTTCATTTGCTGAAAATAATAACTTTCAACCTTCACTCTAGATGTGAGACCATATCTGAAACAATTATTCATCTCACATCTAATCATGTGCTTCGCTGCATCTGCTAGATCGGATTCAAAACCAAGCGATAAAACTTATAGGTGACAATCACACAATCAATTGACATCCTTGAACACCGACATAGCATGCCGCCACTTCAAACGTAACACTCATCTTGCTATGAATGGTCATTAGCTTGCCCTCAAGCCACATTTCGAACTCTGAAATATCGTGACTTTTTTCTAAGCCGCACAACTCGCTTAAGCAATCCACTGCCGAAGTCTAATTTTCATTTGCCGCGCTATGTGCAAGCATTTTAAGGGTACTCAAAAACCCTTGAGCGCGCAGATTATAAATAAAAAAAAAGAGTTCAGAAGATCCAGGAAAAATGGTTGTCTTATGTTTGTGCATATCGTCGAGCTGCATTTGAATTTCCTCCGAAGATGCCACGTATGGTCGGAGGGGTCTAACTACGCTGAAGGCTTATTGGGAGGGCGGATGAGCTCAAGATGTCCAGTGGAAATTAATAAAATGGTTAGAGTAAAATGCATACAGATATGAGCTTCATCTTACCTCTGAAAGAGAGGTAAATGGCATTTTTGCGAATCGAGCTCGGTTTTTACGAGGTCCGGTGCCATCATCTCCTCTATGTATATCTATTTGCAGCAAAGAAGCCTTCTTTATGCCTAAGTACAGTTCAACATATTTACCTATGATTCTTAGAGGATACTTACATTTTGAATCTCGTAAAAAACTAACGTCCATCGGTACCTCTCTTTCTTTCCTCCCTGATTTTCCGTCACCCGCGGTGTGTACAAGCATGTTAAGGGTACTTCGAATCCTTGAGCGCGCCTAAATTGTAAAACAAAATTGTCTGATTTGAGAGATAGATTTCAGTGGTAAAATCCATTCATCGGTGGTCGGCTGCACGCCGGTAAAATCTTCAACGAACCTCTTCTTGTGACGGACAGGTGGCGATAAATACAACAATTATTAATGTAAACAGTATTTTTTTTTAGAGTTATACAAATTTAATATGAGATAAAACACTTGAAAATAATGTTAATGTCTATCAAATTAGCTTTATTTAATAGATAATTTTATGCCATTAGTATTTAAATATGACATCGGGCATATGAGTGCCACGGCTAGCTCGAATGAAGCGCATTCGTGAAGTCCAATTTAACTTCCAAATCGTCCAACGTCTCTAGTTTATCGGCATAGGCCAGTGACTTCACATACTACCAAAGAAAGTAATCTAAAGGTGTGAGATCAGAGGCCAGTTCACAGGTCCATTATGAGCTCAGCAAATGTTTCCCGCAATAAATTGATGATGTCGCGCCGTGTGGCATGTTACGCCATTTCGTTGAAACCAAAGCTCTGTCACGGCAATGCCATTTAACTGAGGAACGAAGAAGTCAGAAATCACTGACGGCAACATTCTGGCCAGCATCGTCCTTAAAGAAATATGGGCTGATATTCCACCAGCCCATAAAGCACACCAAACAGTGAGTTTTAATGGTTGTAATGGCGTCTCGATAAAGGCTTCTGGATTTTCTCCACTCCAAATTCGACAAATTTGCTTGTTTACATATCCGTTAAACCAAAAATGGACCTCATCAGAGAACAAAATTTTGCGTTGAAAATGAAGATCAAGCTGAATCATATTTTCGGCCCCATTCACCGAACCTACGACGCGTATAATGGTCACGCGTTTTGAATTCTTGCACAAGCTGGATCTTATAAGCTTTTAAGCCAAGTGGATGGGCATAGCTCCAATTGCTGTGCACGATGGTGAATCGACTCATTCGGATTCTCCTCAACACTGCACTCCACACCGGCATTAACTTCTTCTGTTCGCACTGTTTGTCATCTTTGGGGATGCGTATTATCCACTAGAGTGTACGTGGTGTGAAAACGATTCATCGTGTTCCGAATAACCTGCTCAGATGGACGATTATATCGACCGTAAAATGGACGTAGCGCACGATAATTTTGGCGAACCGAACCATGATTTTCAAAATAATTTATTCATCGTAAAATGGCATAACATGTTAACCACAAATCAACTTTCAACTGTCAAATTGACAATCTGTAGAAACAGTGTTGCCAGTTTAAAAACCGAACTTCTAAAAAAGCATCATTTACCTACATCTTTAAGACAGCTTTTAGCTAAACCCAGATTCAATTAAACATTTGAATAGTTTAATATTCTATTGCATGCTGTGTCTGAAAATTGGATCGAGGTACCTGATTCAGTAGTGCAACAAACCATACAGCGAAGTTATTCCGAATGAAGCCATCGGCTTCTCATCAGACCATGAATTGTTCCAACTACGAGAAAATTTTAACATCAGTCCATAGCCGTAAGAGAATTATTGCCTGAACTCACAGAAGACCATACGATGTGATCAATTTTTTTGAAATAAAGAAGCAATTTGATAATATGATCAGCGATAAATTTCAAGCACTGATGCCCGTAAATAGAAGGAAAGTTATTGGGCTGTGAAATACGATTACACCAAACTCCTCAAAGGATACAGACATGCATATCAGATCTCAAATTATCTTCCTTATAATATTTACGAGTATATTGAAGAAATAAAATTGTTATCACTGTTAACGACAGATGAAAATGTGATAAATAGAACGACGTTCTGGTATGTATACTTGTACTGTGAGGCCGCACCTTCTCCACTGGAGGTTTTAAAAGCTGCTATAACTGCTTCCCATGACATGCGATCAGATGAATTGAAGAGAAGGACGACAATTGCAACAGCAGCTGCCAACACGCGCTGTTCAAATTGGGATATAAATTTGCTATTGGAATTCAGATCCGCATCAGGGCTAAATTCACCAATATCATGTTCAAATGTAGGATAAGAGGGACACTACCAAAAAAGGCCTCTTCAAACTCCTGGAAGTATCTCAAGTACGATAAAAAAAATGCATTTATGCCAGAATAGAAAAGCAGGGCACCTTGAGTAGAGGGGTGAATATAAAAAGCCTGTAGAGGTCCTCTCTAGGGAGGTAACAAACCCCGAACTCTAGCGCCTAAGCGAGTATAGCACAGTCCAAACTCAATTCGGCTTAGATGAGGAGCACTCAGCAGCTCATTATGAAGGACGACAGAAGACCACATAATCAATAAATAGCCTCGCATACAAGATTCTTCTGGTATATTATGTGAACTTCTAACACCAATTGTTAACAATCTGATAGCTGCATATCTGTGCGGTAAGATGGTAAGTCCATCATCGATCAAATATTCACTTTGCAAAAGGTAAAGAAGAAAACCCAAGAGATTGGGGTTTGGCATCGATTTTATCGTTATTTCTGATAGAGTCAAGAGATCAAGCTATACGCTGGCATGACTGGTTTTGTCATCTGCCCCTTTTAAACTCAGTAGCTCATACAGATGCCGGTTCGGCAGAAATACTATATCACCGAACCTTTTGATGTTAAAAAGAGAAATGTGTAGTCAACTACAGGAATGGTATCAGTGTAGAGATCACGTGAAGATTTACCCTGTTTCTATAAGGTAAGGAGGTGTTTGAGTAGAAAAACCCTTCCACGAGCAACGAAGAGAACCCTTAGCATCCCTGTCCTATTATACGAAGCAGAGGATTAGAAATTTTGAAAAGAGGATGAAAGCTTTTTGGCTTCTTTGAACAAAAGATTATCTGAGTGATCTTTGGTCCGTTATGTGTTGGCGAAGTGTGAGAAAGCACTACGAGGAACTATTTTACAGGGTGAATGACTCTAACTCCAACTTTTTAAAATGCTATAATTTTTTTATTTTTTGATAAATTTTATTGTGTCAAAGCAATAATTGTTGGAAAATACATCAATTTTCAAATTGTATCAGTAGTTTTCAATATGTCCACCTTTGGCGCGAATAATGGCCTTGAGACGGCCGAAGAAAGCATCGCACGCTGCACGCAAGTGACTCTGCGGTATTTTGGCCCATTCCCGGCGAAGTGCTTATTTGAGGTGGTCCAAACTTTGTTATTTTCCAGTGCCAACCTTCGCCTTCAAAATACCCCAGACAGAGAAATCCAACGGATTTGCATCCGGAGAATTTGCAATCCATTGTGTCGAAGAAATGAACAATGGCACATTGTTTTTTAACCAATCTTGGTTGACGCGCGCTTTGTGAGACGGTGCCGAGTCTTGTTGAAATGTCCACGGTCTCCGACCGAAATGATTGCTTGCCCAAGGCTATACGATCGCATTAATTATTGACGCCATGGTCCAAAAATACGAGCGGAGAGCGACCATCGGCGGTTATGGCGACCCAAACCATCACCATCGGTGCTGCCTGCTTTCTGGTGTAAATTTTCGAAGGACCTCTCTGGCAAGTAAACTCGGTCATTTTGTTTGTTGACATATTGCACGATAACAAATGGCGACTCATCGGAAAAAACCAAATTCGGCAACTCACCACTTTCGTTCAAGCGTAGAAACTCATTCGCTCTTTCGACTTAACTTTTTTCTGTTGCGGTGTAAGATCGTGTGCTTTTTGGAAGTTCAATAGCTTTTGCCTAAGCTGATTTTTCAGTATGTGTTGCATCCGTTCCAACGATATGTTGAGCTCACGAGCCATTTTTATTCCAATAGTAATAATAATACAATAATAAAATTATCTGTCATGTGTCAAAACTTGAGCTCACTGTCATGAACGGTTTGGAAATTATAGCGGTCTGAAGTCGGTTGCAGTTCGAGTCATTCAGGGTGTTTAATCGGCTATGTATCGAACTATGTGCATATGGAAATCTTATTAGAAAACTGCCCTTACAATGACTTCGATGCCACCTAAAAGTTCTTTCAATTTAACCCAGTGTGATAAAGCCTTACCTAATGTGGCGCGAGTAATGGGAAGAGAATCGCAACTATGTAACTCTGCTTGCGAAATTAAAGAAAGCTCTCTGAGGGTCGAGCTGTTGATAGTTGAGCTCGGGGATCGCCCAGGTGTACACATATGGTATGTTGCCATCAAAACTAAAATAAGCAGTCGTGATGCAAGTCTGGTTACAGTCACATCAACCTGCCTGGCTATTGACAGACTTTGACGTTCTTCTATGCTGCTGTGGTTGTACACCGAAGTAGTAGACCTGGGAATGCAATTATGAAAATACGGTAAGGTAAGAATTGGATAACGATCAAGTTAAAGCAGTGAATCAAATATTTGGACCCCTTCAGATAACAAGTTAGCAAACTATCTATCTACATTTATGTTGCACAATGGAAATAAAAATGTACAAATAATGAATTTGCTAAGGAACGTATTTTCAGGAAAATGTAGTTCGGAAAGAACATCTCTCATGTGACCACTCTACGCATCAATTTTCAATGTTAACCCCACTGTTAAATCCTTAACAGTAGATATTATTGTCTAATCTAAAAGGAACGCAAAAAAAAAAACCTTACAGCTTCCCTCAAATTTGTCTTCTTTGTTCGTATTTTCTAGTTACATCAATTTAAAAGCCATTACATATAAGAGTTATTAAGTGGAGCAAGGCATTCTATTTGGAATCACATCAAATAACACCCCAACTTCGATTCCGACCACGATGTGGTCAAAACGATTTTCTACATTTCCGTTACTTTAATCTTAGAAAACACTTAAGCGTGCCAAAGTCCACCTCAAGCATCTGTCGAAAGTATCTATCGAAAATAGCCAAAACCATCAGTTGAAAACTTCTGAAACACATAAAATAAAGCAAAAGAATAAGAAGAATAAAAAATTAGATGACACTCTCTCCTGATTACTCGTTTACGAAAATCAATCCCCTCCAAGAAGTCAAGTGGCACATTCGTTTCGTATAAAAACTTGATGACGCAAATTGGACGAATTTAGCTTTACGAGTCATAAGTTTTTCAAATACCATATTCCTGCTATTGTCAGCCGTCCGTACACTGTATGTAACATGCATTAATTATATCAACAAAAAGTCACCCCATCTACTGTGAGAATATGAAAATGGGTCGTACGAATGTACGAATGTACTATTGTACTTCTATACATGGACATTGTACGAATTTAGTCCCGTGTAATGGTCTCCTTTATACATTATATAAAGGATATGTAGGTTCTTCGATATACTGAAGGAAGAGAGGGTTTTTAAAAAAAAAAGCTTTTGCCACCCACCCCTTCCCGAACGACGAAAGCCAAGTACTTGTAGTAGCACTTGTGATGCAATATGAGATTTTAATTGGAATGACGAATACAGTAAGTAGATACACGGTCCCTGGTTCTAGTACTGGTACTGGGATGACACTGCTGACGTTCTACTCGTAGTTTGGGGGCATTTACACTCTTCTAAGAGTGTTCAGTGCGCATCTTCTCAACTTGGATGTTGTGCGAATGAAATACTTTTTATGAATGGGCTATCACAGTGAAGGCTTTGCCACAATGTCAGAACAAGGAAGTTTATAAATATTTTTAGAGATCTGCTGATGATTCGTACTAGGTACAAGTACTCGTTCTCGGTGTAAAATTTGAATTTTTCAAGTAAATTAACATGATTTCAGATTTTTGCTCTCAGAGTATTTTCAATTTCAAATGTTAGTGCCATTGTCAAGATAATTAGTTGACAATATTTAAAATGTAACTAAATTTAGAGATGTTTAATTTTGAGTAGGAGTTGTTTGACCGTGTATTTATGGGTGAAAGGAATAAATTGATGTAACACCTACATACTTCCTAGTTACTCATTTAAAAATAAAGCAAATTACATTTACAGATTAATAATATTTTATTTCTATGTCTTATTTATAACTAATGATTTTTGTAATTTTTGGAATTTAATATGACGAGTAATTGTTGGTTTTTTTTTGTTGATTTTCCTTATTTCCGTGTCCAAGTAAATGATAGATTATACTGAATTCAACGTTCATAGCTTCCCACTCAATTAAAGGAAAGTGTTATGATGACCTCAATATGCATTATTTTAAACAAGTGCATTCGACTTAGAAGGCGATATGCCATGCTCATCTACAGTTTTTCAGTTTCAGTTTATATGCATTTTTATTTACATCACTTATTTTACTCTTAAATGCCATACAAAAAAAAAAAAACGCTTAAAAATTAGCTTAATTATTGTAACTTAAAATTATTTTATTCTAACTTACTGGCCCCATGCGGGCACTCTAAGATCATGCTCACCTACGGGCTCTATGGAGTGAACCTAAAACGATGATTGAAGATTACAAACAAAAGGGAACCTACGCAGTCTTCGGCTGCAGGTTTGTCAAATAGTTATGTGAGCGAAGTGTCACCGAAGGGGTTTTAAATGACGCCTAGATATTGTATGTTACATATAAAATTAGGTCAGATACACAGTGAAAAAACAAAAACAGCTCTTTCCAAACGTAGAGTCAATCTTTGTCCATGCATTTAGTACTGAAAGGTTACGGAAACCATATCAGCTTCAAAAAAGCGTTGTCTTGAAACGCCAATATATAATTTCAACAAGATGTTGCAACGGCCCGTCCATCACGTGCAACAATTGAGATATTGAGTCAATAATTCTCAAATCGGATAGTTTTCAAATACGGCGCACACTGGGGCGGAATGACCCAATTGTTGGCAATAAATCAAAAAATTAAGTTGCTCGGAAGGGTCCGTTTTTATTTTTTATTATTGGTCAAATACCCCACTATCAATAATGTAGCAGCCCTAAGCCGTTATCATAAACACATTTAGCAAAAAATGCATTGGTGCAAAACAGTTTTGTTCACTGATAGCTAGAGTTTGTTACGAAGCAGTTTAGAAGTGTTTTTTAGTTGCATTAAAAGTTATTACGGTTATAAAAAAATTAAATTTTCGGTATGGAGCCCTCAAGTTCTGGTATGTGTAAAGCTATTTAAAAGTTTTTTGTTTTGTGAGAGAAGTGCTACTAATAATCATCAAAACCCTTTTTAATGGCTTTTTGGCTTTTGCCTGCACATGTTGGTCAGCTCCAAAGCCGTCCGAAGCTTAAAACTATTTTTTGTTGGTAGCTCGTTTTATTGTTTTTGAAGAACTGTAAACAAATTTTGCGACTTCGTTTGTAATTTTTTTTTTAAAATGTGTTTTCTGACAAAAAATGTAGTGAATTTTGATGGCAAACTTTTTAAATACATGTTTAACTTTTCGGAACAAGTTCAAATGTGATGTTTATGACCCAAAAGGAGCTTGTTAATATCATGTGGTCAGCAGAAAACAATAATTTAGAAAACAGCTTGATTTTCTAGCAGAGGAGTTAAAAAAAATGAACTCGAAACTACGATAACAAAGGCTTAAATCAAATATTTTCGTATTTTAAGTCACAGTATAAGTCTCGGTGGGAATAGGCTTACAGAAAACTCGATTTGTTCCTAAATACAAACAATTCTTGGCTTGAGACATCTGTTTCTTTTGTCTGTTGTCCTGAGCAAAAGCATGGTTGACTAAGTATTACTTCTCATGAAAGCACTGAATTAACAAAAAGAATGAAAACTCCAATACTGAAAGATAAGTAGGACAAGTAAATGCCTGTGAAGTCTTAAAAGAAATAACGACTATAACCCTCGATCAAGCAAAAAGGTATAGAAAATCTTATAAGAACTCATTTGAAGCAAAAAGTTTAAAAATATCAGGTCAAGATGCACTAGGGGTTACAGTTGAAGCACAACTATCTAGGCACCAATATGATATTATAAGAAAGAGTGCTCCAGAAAAATTTCCTGCATATAAGCTCGTACAAGATGCAAAAAAAGAATGCTATCCACCCTCCGAACACATGAAAGTTGCCTAAACTTCAGTAGAAGTTGCCTTTCAGGCACTGCTGGATCTCACAACAAAGCGTTTGCTACAATCGCAGAAGGAAGTTATCAATTTACTAACAATGAAGAAATGGAAAACTTGTGTTTATTATCCAAGTGGGGATTTGACGGAAGTTCAGGACACAGCTCCTACAAACAAGCTTCCTATGGCCTTGAAGCTTCTGATTCATCAGTTTTTATAACTTGCGTTGTTTCGCTAAAACTTTCTGCTAATTCTAAAGTTGTATGGGCCATTAAAAATAGAGTTTGTAAAAGAATCTACAGAAATGTCTATAGCAGAAAAGAGAGAGTAGACAGGGAAATAAATAAATTACAAAAGACAACAATACTAGTTGAAGGAAAACAGGTACAAATTTGTCATACCCTACTTTTTACCATGGTTGACGGGAAAGTATGCAACGCTACAACGGAGACGTCATACACGCAAAAGTGTTTTATATGTGGTGCATCTTCTAACAACTTCAACGATATCGAAGATATGACGACAAGAAAAGTTAAAATCGAGAACTTGCAGTTTGGTCTATCCGTTCTTCATGGATGGATACTCGTACGTTTTTTCGAAATCTTACTTCACTTGTCCTACAAATTACCTCTGAGGAAGTGGCAAGCTCGAGGTTATCTTGTTGGGGAAAACAAAAAGAGGATACAAAAAGAATTTAAGGATCGATGTGGTCTGATAGTAGACAAACCAAGGCCCGGATTTGGTAATTCAGACGTTTCTTTCAAAATCCTGAAATTTCTGCAGAAATTCTTTATGTTACTAAAAACGGTAGGTGTGTATATTATGTATACTAATGCTTCAACTTATTTTTGAGTACAAAAAAGTGGGCGATTTGGTGGGCGTGGTTATTATTGGACTTAAAAATATCAATCGCTTGGTTGTAGCAGCATTTGCTGAAATTTTCAGGTTCGTAGCTATAATGGATGATTTATTGCCACCAATTGGACCATTCTGCCCCAGTGTGCGGCAATTTGATTTGGCTACCACGATCGCCTGATTTAATTGTTCCAGATTTTTTTTTATGGGAAATCTCAAGGAAGAAGTGTATGCGAGTAAAGCCCAAACCTTGCAACAACTAAAGTAAGACATTCACCAAAGAGTAGAATGGTGCATTCGACAAAATGGTGTCCATTTAACTTATATTATTTTTCAAACTAAAGTAAATTCTTTTTTAAATTTAATTTTAAATTTTTTTTTTCATTCCATTCAATATTTATTCAAGAAAAAATATAATTATTTTTGACGCATTCCCTAGGAGTGAGAAGAAATGAACCTGAAGTCTATGAGGTATTTTAATATGAGGAAACCTGTACAAAAAGAATGTACACATTGCAAACAATGACTCAGTCAGATCCAACGAATGGACAATAATGACTATGACAAGAGAATTTTTAAGTCGTAGCTCAAAGTTAAATACGCTAGTAAATAGGGAGCCTTCTGATTCAAAGATTAAGTTATCTCCAATGCCAAAACTCTTGATCTATATTTCTGGCAAGAAAATGCTTTGCAATATGGTTTCTTTAATTTTATTCTAAATTAGAAAGAGCACTATCATAAATATAGCAAGCTGTTTACATATACAGATCACGTCTACGTAGAAAATTGCAATAACAATAGACTGGTTCGCTTTCTTTGGCTTTCCCCATCCCCTTAAACATCTCGTCAGCTCCAATTCCGGCAAAATCAAATGCTCCCTTAGACGTGGTACGAGGGTAGTCCAAGAAGTACCCGACCTAACAAACAAAATACAAAAAAAAATGAGGTTCTACGTAGTCTCATTTTAGTTCAATACACTTTTCCCAGCGATGTTCAATAGCTTCGATACCCTGTTTATAGCGAGAATCGTCGAGCTCCTTGGAATAGCCATTAACCGCAGACTCTGCCTCTTTACTGTTGGCAAATCTTTTACCGCCGATCCATTTTTTGAAATTCGGAAATAGAAAATAATCCGAGGGGGCTAAATCGGGCGAATAGGATGCATGAGGAAGCTATTCGAACTTTAACTCATTGATTTTGGCCATCACGAAGACGTATGAATGAACTGGTGCATTGTCTTGATGAAACTCTTTTCATCGCCAAATGCGGCCGTTTTTTCTTGATTTCATCTTTCAAACGCTGCAATAGGTTCGTATAATACACGCTGTTGATTGTTTTTCCTTTCTGAAGATAATCAATGAAAATTATCCTACGCGCGTCCCAAAAGACTGTTTTGCCTGTTCCTTCGTCTCGGATGTGAAGTGATGGACCCATGTTTTATCCATGGTGATGAATAGGCGCAATAACTCGGCTTTATTACTGTGAAACTCCGCCAAACACTCGATAGAAACACCCTCACGACGCTGTTTTTGTTCCATGGTGAGTAATCGCGGCACCCATATTGCGCACAGATTTCTCATGTCAAATTTTTTAGTCAACATGCTATGTACAGCCCTTTCAATCGACGACGGTCATCCAATACCATTTTGTGTATTTTTTTTTAACATTTCTGGTGAACTCACCTCATTTGGTCAACCACTGTGATGTTCGTATTGGCAACTCCTACGGCCTCGCTTAAACTCTGCCACCCAATATTTTATTGTTGTAAACGAAGGATCAGACTCACCCAGAATAGAATCCAGTTCCGTTTTGATATTGGTTGGATTGAGGCCTTTCAAATGAAAGTACTGTATCACATAATGATGACCAATTCTTTCCATATTTAAAAATTCATTGAGAGCGTTCACAATTGATGGCTGCCGAACAAATACTAAGCAACATAGCGTCGTCAAACTTCAAATTTAAGCTTTATAAGGTTGGTATTTTCTACAATTATCATTCTTTTTAAACAACAACCGCCATCTATACGTCAGGCAGGGTACTTCTGGGACTACCCTCGTACATTTAAACACCTTGATTTCATCAGTAGACTATAATGCACTCTTCGGTTGACAAAGAGTGGCGGGAAATGCAAACAAACAAGTTGCATCTGAAGCAATCTGCTAAGACGAGTTCCAAAAAAGGGATGATCAACAGTTTCTGCAAAGAAAGAAATAGCGGCACGAAAAGGGCGTAGTGGTGTGTATTAAGAGATGTAACATACATATGTCCAGTGCTTGAAACCTCAGCATCGTGTGGTCAATCTCAATAAGTAAAGACAAAAATTCATGGGTCATCATGACTTATTAGCCACTACTTTCCTTCAATAGAAAAATCTACTACGAGTATCTAGCATGCTTTACGGTCCGAGATATTAGAGATTAGGATTTTAAGTAACCTATTTTCTAGCTAGCTCAATTTCTAGCCATCAGTCTCCAGTTTTGTACGATGAGTTAGTTGAGGTTCCCTTCCCGTAGCTGTGGCATTGTATCTCTGGGTTTAAAAACTAATCGGGCAAGAGGATCGGCGTGTATGCACTCCACAAGTTTTATCAATTTCATACAGTGGAGGTATAACTTTTTACAACATTAAAGACACTGTACGAGGGTTGTCTGAAAAGTTTGCGACCGAACAATGATACAAAACATTTTTTCTCAAATTTTTTTTTTATTTTTCTACATAGTCTCCTTGTAACTCTACACACTTCTCCCAGCGATGCTCCCATCTCTCTAACAAGTCCAAATAGTACTTGGCGTTTTTCTCTGCAAAATAATTGTTCAGGAAGGTGATTGTCTCCTCATTTGACGAAAATCTCTGTCCTCCGAGCGCAGTTTTTAGATGAGGGAACATAAAGAAGTCGCTTGGGGCTAGATCTGGTGAATAAGGCGGATGGTCAAGCAGTTCAAACCGTAATTCATGGATTTTCGTCATGGCAACCGCTGAGGTGTGAGACGGCGCGTTGTCTTGGTGAAACAGGATTTTCTTTTTCTGCAAATGTGGCCGTTTTTCCGCAATTTCTGCCTTCAGCTTGGCAAATAATGATGCGTAGTATGCTCCTGTAATGGTTTTTACTTTTTGAAGATAATCGATTAAGATAACTCCTTTACTATCCCAAAAAACAGTCGCCAGCCGAAAAAACAGTTTTTGCTTTTTTCGGAGCCGGCTGGGCTTTTGCAGTCCACTGTTTTGACTGAATTTTTGTTTCGGGCGTATAATGGTGTATCCAAGTTTCATCTACAGTAATTAATCGCCGCCAAAACTGGGATTTATTGTGCCTAAACTGCGCCAACATAACGTTGGAAATGTTCATTCAAACACGTTTTTGGTCTAACCCAACGCGCGGACTGCTTTCTTATGCCTAAATCTTGATTTAATATGCAACACACACGTTCTTTGGACATTTTCATAACCTCTACTATATCTCTCACTTTAATTCGGCAGTCGTCTAACACCATTTGGTGAACTTTAGCAATGCTATCGTCAGTGGTTGCAGTTTTTGGGCGTCCCGAACGTTCATCATCTCACAACCTCTTACAGCCACGTTTAAATTTAGCTGCCCAAAATTTCACTGTGGTAAACGATGGTGCAGAATCCAAATACACAGAGTCCAACTCATTTTTGATTTGCGTAGGCGTATCGCCTTTCAAATACAAGAATTTAATAACAGCTCGATACTCAATTTTTTCCATTTTCACAAAAAAACACTCACATCGACTCACTCAAACGGCTGTCAACTAAAAACTGCTCGACCAAAATGACTGAAACTTCGGTAAGTAACTGTCAAAAGATGCACAACTAACATTCACTAGCCTTTATTGACGAGTGCCGCTATCTTTACGTTATGGTCGGAAACTTTTCGGACAACCCTCGTATAGCACGTATAGTTCAGGTAAGAAATGCCCTTGCTCCGTATAGTAGGACTGATAATATAAGGGTCCATTATGCATATGGTATATTCCGGGTCGTTCTCGATAAGACTTTGCTATTCAATTGCCTCCTTATCCCAAAGAAATAAGTGAGTAATATTGACAAAAGTAGTTTCTTGTTATAGAGCAGAATCTAATGATGTTGTCAGAGTTAACTATGGAGCCTAAGTAAATTAAACTTGTAGCTGGCGTTGGTGACGGCATGTACCTAGTTTTGTTCTTGTTTGCCGGCAAACTTACTTTAGTGGCTCTTTCTCGATGGCTGCAATTACTCCACCGATAGCCCCGCTGCGTATCAATGTAATAAGCAGATAAAGGCAAGAGAACTGATATAAAAAAGATTGTGATGCTGGTGTACACTTGTTAGTTTCTTACAATAGTCTCCGAAAATGACATCGTTTGATCCTAAAAAAAATAAAAGAGTTTGCGCAGCTGTTGCCAATAAAATGGAGGGCTTGCCTGTAGAGGACCTTCCTGAGACCGTACTAATATGAACCGAGCTGTCAATAGACTCGAGTGTTCATACAAAATGATAGACAAGAACTTGTATGCGATTTAAGGACACCGTTGCTGCTACTGTTTCTTCGTAAACGGTGTCTTCTGTCGGTCATGTCTTTATTCGACCAAATTGGTGTTTTAAGTTTGTGTACGGCAACCGGTACGAAGTTGGTCTTGGTCGGGTGAAGAGAATTGTTGACTCGCATCGTCTTTCTTAAATAAATGATTCTTCCTGTCAGTGAAATCCAGTTCACCATTATAATCTAGAGAACTATTTTTTTCGAACTTTGAGTTTCAACTCCCAGTCTAATTCCAGGTTTCCTTGACTGGCTTGGAAATTAAAGAGCATCATTCCTGCTACAAGTATTGCACTTCTAATACCCAGGTCAATTAGCATTACCTATTTATCGATTTTACAAGGCCTTAAATAGGATGTTTCTAACATTTAGCTTGAACAAATAGTAGGAACAATCAACACAAGTTCTTGCACATGCAAAAGATGGTCAAATGATGGATGACTTGGGCACGTTCAACATATGAACACCAATGCCCCAACCTGACAGAAGAATACCCTATCTTAGATCGTGCAGAAAACTGTGAAAATATTGCGGGTGCCAAAGACTCTTTCTCTGTTTATCACTTTAACAAATGCCTTAATGGCTCGCAATCAATCGCCTACTCAGATTAGCTTGTGATACGCTACTTCTAAAAGTATTATACACGTACTGAAGAATTAAAAACCTCAAATATCTCATTTAAAAAAAAAATACAGCGAAGGACCTCTTTAAATGGATTCTACTGTTTCATTCATTCATATCCAGCCAACCAAAAAAAAAAACAAAAAACAAAAGAAAGGAAACAAAAAAAAATATAAAAACAAAAGCTCTTAACGCCCACGAGAGAGAACTACGATTGAACTACATCGTCAATTCATTTTCTTTCCTGCCCTAAAGCTCTTCCTCAACACTATCCAAAGAGGTTAAGCTATTTTCTTGAAATCCTCTACTAAATGCACTATAGCACACATTCAGAATGGATTATCTACACTCAACTCTGTCGGCCTATCGTCCTATTACTCATCCCACCCTCAGAATGATAAAGTCCTAGCTCTTAATTTGCCATACATCCATACATAGTATTTGAATCCGTATGTCCGTAACTTCCCTTTCCAGAATCCATGTAACCGCTGACCTCTCTCTATGCGACTCCTACTCTTTTCGTCATATTATGTAGTGACGAAATCATCGCCCTCCCGAAGCTTCAGAATCGAAATGCTCTACGTACCCTAGAACTAGTTGGGAATGTGTGTTGTGCTCTATACAGTGGCTTGACTGTGTTGTGGATGCCGACAACAACAACAACAACCGACAACAACACGACGACGACACCGACACCGACACCGACACCGACGACGTCGACGTCGACGCAAACCGAACCGAAAATGAGATTTCTGTGTTTTGGTTTGCCATCCATTCAAGCGTTCAGTTCTTTTCGAAATATCCTATCGGACGGGCGCCATTCATGAATTTCCAACTTTCGCCTCTCTCTCGGATTTCGGTTTTTTGAAATTGCCATTGTCGAATTTTTCAATCAAATTCCAAAATCTGAATTGAAATAGGAGTCGAAATCGAATTTTGAATTGGTAGTCGATCCGTATCCTCTCGTTACATACATAAAAAAGTAAGGATACCTACGGTGATTTGGATTTTGGTAGTTAACTGTTATTGTCGGGGTAGTCTTCATATCAATTAATCCTCGTATCTTTGATATGAGCCTGAAGTTGACATTGTAGTTGAAGTTGAAGCATATGTGGCTGACGTATTGAATAGAGAGACAAAACATATCACCACCCCCATTATCATCAAAAATCAACCACCCACCGGTATTCGTCATTCGACAACCCCTATAGAGTGCACTCGTACATATCGGACACTTAAATTACGAATTAAACATCTTGTAAACATTTTAATCGCCGGGCAGAAAGTATTCGAGGAAATACGAATACTCGGACAATAAATGAGAACAAACTGCCTGAGCAACGATAAGTGTGGCGGACTAGTGTTAAGTGCCTAAAGCTTATCCCCTCGGCGAATTCAGCACGAGCGGCTAATTATAACAGAGCGACGAGCGAGGAGCAATTCTAAAGTCTATAGTTTTTTTTTCCTAATCCGTATCTAAAGTGTTCATCGCAATTTGTTTGTATGTTTGTACTGACTGTCGACTAAGTGCTGTTTCGTCAATTGCTGTACTCGTTGTTGTTGTTTCAAGTTGCATCGTTGCGAATACACTCAACTTTTTTTTTTTTTTTTTTTTTTAATAAAAACAAAAACTATTGCAAGTGCAATTTTGTAAAACACTACTGCACCCACACATTCACTTGAAAAATACCGAGAGCCAAACCGTGGCGGAATGAGTTTTTGCATTTTTAATCGTTTCAGAATTAGTAATGTGGTGTTGTAACTTGGGGTTTGGATTAATACTAGAAAAATACGCAACCACAAGTACGGATCCAGATACAAAAAAGGGATACGTATACACGTGTGTGCTTGTGTCTATGAAATAGTGACGAAAGGGCGGATCACGCCAGCATCGTGCATCGTAGTTGGCCCAATTTTTTTCTTTAAACTTTTTTCTCCTTTTGATTTCCAACACTTCTTGTTTCCATTTCACCGCCCTTGTGTAGCGTGTGCTCGTATGTAGGAATTATATAGTGGTGGCCTAATTTCAGTGGAATATAATTTAACCAAGTGAATAGGACTCTATAGTATAAGGGCAGTACACACATAAAGACTCAATAGTGAAAATTATTTTCTAAAACATTGTTGTTGGATTTGGTTTTAGTGTGGAGTATCTACGAGTACCTGTATCTGATTCAGAGTTGAGTTCTGAAATTTCTCATCACATCACATCGCATCTATTCGAATAGCAAGACTAGTTTGCTGAGATATTTCTATTTTGAGATTGTATTTAATTTACAAACAGGTAAAAATTTATTTGCGGTTTTAAATTTATTTTGTGGATTGAATAAAAATTATATTGGCATTGTCATAGTACAGGCAGTAGTTTCGAACCACAGAGACTAGTCGCTTGTGGTTTTAAATTTCCTTCTCATTTTTCAGCATCCAAATTGATAGATAAAATAGTTTGGCATCCGCATTCTATGCGAGTAGATCTACTAAATGTACGACGTTCTAATTTATTCTCTTCCCAATTTCAATTTTCATTTTATCAGATTGACTTTTCTATTAAATTGAACATGTGATAAACGTTCGCCATACTCATATGTATAGAAAGCATCCTACTTACTTAGATACACATGATTTTTGAGAAATATGTACCGCCCAAGAGAATTTCTAAAGAGGAAGACATCAGCCCCAAATATGGTTTCACTCATGTATTGTAAATAGTATCACGATCCAGAATGTCTTCTATCTACGAAGTGAAAGTAGTATGTACCTATTACACCTGTAACTAAAATTGTGGTGCTGATCAATAACAAAAATATGTATATCCTCTTTTGGGACCAGAGATATATGCACAAACTACTAATTTGCGACATTGCGTTGTGGAGAATCAGCTGTAATCTAATGAGGTTCATAATGCGTTTTTGATGAACGCTTTTCTAACAAGGAAGAGTTAACTGACATCCTAGACGAAGCCTTCGGACATTTTACTCACATAAGATAGCACTTATACGGAAATATCGATCCAGAATTATGGATCGCTAAAGTAACTGAACCATTTGAACTTAGCTGTTCAAGCTAAAAACCAAATAGATTTAGTAAACACCGATGTTGGATATTGTCTTGAAGAAACCAAATCCAGTACTCGACCATCCAGTAAATAGGGATAAAAGTCGGAAATCTTTTTAAAATTGACCTGAGATTTTGGATTGTATTTAATTAAATGATAAGAGAATTACATATACCTTAGTAATGAAACGGTCTACCCGATTTTCGAACCACCCCGGCTGCAGGATATTTTTCTGCACCTGTTAATGAGGGCGAGCTAATAGGTGGTGTGGATGTTGGTTGATTAATGGGTGATCCTTATACAAACTAGGGCAATTTTAGTCACGCAGTCGTTTACCAAACAACAACGCGTTTCCATTAATTAAAGTTATTAGTGAAATGGGCGTTATGTGAAAGATATATTGCGCAAAATTCGTGATATTTTCGGATACAATTTCGCAGAAATTGGTCTAGTCCCGAATCGAGTAAATGGCGTCCAGCACATACCGCCAAAACATATCCACTGTGAGCCAATGTGTTCGAAATGAGCGAAGCTCCTCGATTCGTCGTCGAAGTTATCAAAAGTGATGTACTTGTACTTTACAATGATTTTGACCGTTGATCTGCACTCACACTCGTACGTTGCCATTTGGCTCAATGGATGCTAGGACTATTAGACAAATTTTCATTAAAAGTAATATTTTCTAAGGATTTACATTTTTTGATGAACGGGTACCTAAACAAACAAGATTGTGTGAGGTCTGTGCGTGGTGGACCCGCGCACAGCGGCATCACTTTTTTGAAGATGACAATGATGTCATAAGTCGACCAACATGACTTATGGTATTCTTTCCAAATTGGATGAATTGATTATGGGTGAAGTCTGGTTTCAACAAGATGCCGCTACGGCCACAAATCTCATCAAACTGTCAACTAATTGCGAACGAAATTCGTAGACTACATTATTTCGCATAGATCAGAGATTGAGCTGCTACCAAGAACACGCGATTTAACTGCGTTAGACTTCTGTTTTTAGGGTTTTTTGAAAAGTAAAAATTACGCCAATAATTTAAAAACTATTCAAGACCCCGATCAAACATTCGAACTAAGATATAGGCCGTTGGCGCGCAAATTTTGCAAAAAGTCATAGAAAATGTTGATCTTTAGATGCTTGCCTGTAATCAGGGCCAGGGAAGTAATGGTCACGTGAACGATGTGCTCCATGCATAATTGCCAAAACTAAACTTTAGTACTCAAAACAGATCCGCGATGATAACTCGTAAAATACAATAACAAAAACTTCCACACTCTCTGTTGTCTCACCCTGTACAGATCAATGATTCAATAATTGGGCACTCCACAATATTAACAGATTTATTCGTGGGCGATTCGATATACGCAGATGAAATTTCTCCTTGGGTCGACTTCGATATTCCGCATGATGTGTGAAAGGAAATTAAAGGCAAAGAAATGCAATAAAATGGGCAAACAAATTTGCTATTTACGCAGATGGATTCAAAACAGTGGAGCGAATCTGGCATCTTCTGCTCATACCCTGACCTGAAAGTACTTATGTACCTGTCGAACACAAGCATTATCTTGGAATCCACTTACATCAATTCTTATACTATATAGGCCATAATATATGACCCTACCAGAAAACGCTATAGATTTTAAAAATTGCGTGGAATGTCAATTCGGTTTTGACATTTGTCAAAGAAATAGAATTAGAATTTGTGTAAAGGAAAAACGTGGAATAATCGTTTTTGATGAACAATTCGTCGGTCGTTTTGATGCAAGGTGCATTTCGTACCAGTTTTTCTGGCTACCCGGCTCCCACTGACCGTTCCATGCGATATTTAGATGTACGACACGAGACCGTAAAAGCCCTGGAAGGCCTCGTACCTCTCGTTCGGCCGAGAATATCGCTGCCGTGGCTGAAAATGTCTTAGAGACTCCGTCCGTATAGATCAGACCACCTGGCACACAATTGTCCATTTCACGCACGTCTTTGCGACGCATTTTGGTGAAAGCCTTGAAGATGTTTCCTTACAAGTGCATCAGCTGAATCTTAACAACAAAGTGGACGATTTTGCGTCAAAAATAATCATGAGTGACGAGGCTCATTTTCACCTAGGTACATACGGTAACAAACAAAATTTACAGTTCTGGGGCACTGAAAATCCGCGAGTAATGCACGAAGAGCCATTACATCCACTGAAAGCCACTGCATGGTGTGCTGTTTATGCTGGAGGAGTCATTGCAGCATTTTTTATGAGATGGGTGCACTTAACCGGTCACTATGAATATGATATATGAACTTTCCATTCCTCAATTGGATGAATTGGGGCTGGAGGACATGTGGTTCCAGCAGGATGAAGCAACGGCGCATACAACACGAACCACAACCGATATTCTAAAGCAGGCATTTATCGATCGTGTGATATTGCGGTTTGGCGATTTGCACTGCCCCGGAAGATCATCCGATGTTACCGCTCTAGACTTCTTTCTATGTTTTTATTTAACGGCGTGGGTTTATGTGAACAACCGCAAACTCTGGCAGCCCTCAAGGAGAACATCCGTCAAGAAGTGGAGAACCTATCGTCCGAAGTTCTGAAGAGAACCATGGAAAATGCCATAAAAAGAGCTCTAATGTTAATTAACAATAGCGGCGGCCAAATACGCGATACCATTTTCAAAACACGATTGAAAAAAAGGTTGAACATCCAAATAAACATTTAAAAAAACGCATTAATTTATTTTTATCCTATTCAAAAATATAGTCTAGGAAAATAGGGTCATAATGGCCCACCTTGTATAGTCAGGTACTATAGCACAATGCTCAAGGCAGCACCAAGTGAGATCATATTGGGTACCAGGACACGCTGCTACAGGAGGAAATGAGTTAGCGAACGAGTTTGAGAGAAGAAAAGAGCAACTATGATGGAAAGAAATGAAGCGTAATAAAGGGTGTTATTAAAGATAACATTATAAAGAAGGCCGATCGTAGATGGTAAAATCTAGGCGAGCATTCCCTAAGGAGTGAGAACCTCTTTTTAATCAAAAGACTCAGGATTCTGGTGGGAATCTTATCACGACACCATCGTAGAAAAAATTAAAACTCTATGTCTTTATCTGCGAAGCTAAGAAAACATAGCGCATGCGAATGTAAATGATCATCCCGAAATCGAAGGAAATTTCTTGGAAAATATTTCCTTGAACAATTAGTTGTAATATACTGCATGAACTATAGGAACCTACTCAGTCTCTGTATTAATGTTGGGTATTTTTCCAAAGAAAACGTAAAGGTTTCTCCTCTTTGACATTTTGAAGCCGATTGTTAAAAAACTTCAGCATGATTTCAACAGCTGACAGTGTTATGCAAAAAAAAAATCGGCTCTATAGTATATGATCGATCTTTGTTTTTCAAGAAGAATTAAAATACCCCATCCATATTTGGTGATCACTCGAAGGTATTGATAAAATATACATACTTCAGCACTTACCAATATGCATACCGCCCTGATATATTGGCTACTCACCCCGGAACAAACATAATACATCTATAGATGGTACTATGATCTGACGTAGATCTTTCCAATGAACAAGATTCTTGACACTCTGTCGCCGGTCCCGTTCCACTTGTGCGTGGTACCTTGGGTTTTGCCCTACTCCGTTGTCTCTCCGCGTAGGAGTGGAAGATTTTTCAGACCGAAGGGTTAATATACATTTTCTCTAGATGCCCTAGTAATCTCAGGCGACTGTAAATCGATTTTTTTTCCAACAGTTCAGCTGTTCACTCCTTCAAAGCTCGTCTCGGAAAACCAGATACAATATCACCTGCAGTGTCTTCTGTTTCAAACGACCCGCCATAGACAAGGGCAGGGATGTTGAAAGGTTTATATGTATAGAGTCTTCTTAATGTTTCTCAATATGGTCTTATTATTTAATTGCCTTTTTAGACCGCGAAAAGAAATTGAAAGCAGAGCCGAGGTAGAAGAAATTTTTAACTATGTGTACCTAAAAGTTATATCTGTTTATTGTGATGTTTTGTTGTTTTATGTTGACGGCATATTTTTGATTTTTTTTCACTACTGCTTTAGCAGTTTTCCTCGTTTTTTGAAAACTCCATCTTTGCGGTGTTGATCTGATTTCTCATATTTTTTTTTTAACTCGACAAAAAGACAAATAATGGCAGCACAATTCTTCAATCGCATTGGCCAATTGGGTTTAGGAGTCGCGGTACTCGGTGGAGTTGTGAATTCTGCATTATATAACGTTGATGGTGGTCACCGGGCTGTGTTCTTTGATCGATTCACCGGCATTAAGCAAGAAGTTGTCGGCGAGGGAACACGTCCAATTATTTATGATGTTCGTTCACAACCTCGTAATGTGCCAGTGATTACTGGCAGTAAGGATTTACAAAATGTTAACATTACACTTCGTATTTGGTACAGACCGATTCCCGATCAATTGCCAAAGATCTACACAATTCTTGGCCAGGACTACGATGAGAGAGTTTTGCCTTCTATTGCTCCTGAGGTGTTGAAGTCTGTCGTCACTCAATTTGATGCTAGAGAATTGATTACGCAGCGTGAGATGGTTTCACAACGTGTCTCTGAGGACTTGACAACACGTGCTAAGCAATTCGGTTTCATCCTCGATGATATCTCCATCACACATTTGACCTTCGGTGGGGAATTCACGCAAGCTGTCGAAATGAAACAAGTTGCGCAACAGGAAGCCGAAAAAGCTCGTTTCGTCGTCGAAAAAGCTGAACAGCAGAAATTGGCTTCCGGATGCTGGCGATGGTCTTGTCGAACTTCGAATAATTGAAGCTTATCAACTATCAGGATCACGAGGAGTTGCCATCCGGTCAGAATACACTTCTCAATTTGCCCTCAAACATTGTTCAATAGAGTAGGCCGTACAATCTTAAGAAGTTGATCAGCATTTACCAGCAGATACGTTCGCATCTTTCATTATATTATGAATATTTTTTCTTCTTCCTTTTGTACACTTGATTAAGTTTAGTTTCTAAAAAAAAAGCCAAAAGTTACAAAGTTTTATCAGGCGAACAGTGACAGTATGAAATTTTGACTGTGTCATAACGCTTTTCTGTTTCCTACCTAACAGGGGCTGTTGGAAATGGTTTTTATTGTTGGATTTTTCACCAGCTTTGAGGAGTAAAATTTATTGTTTCTTGCAGTAGTTTTTAATGAAACTCAAAAACACAAATCAATTCGAAACATTTTCTTTTGGGGAAATGAATAATAAACTATGCGTTATCTTTTCGATATTTGCAAATACGCCAGCGAGAAGCTGCCGTGTTCTGCTAATGATTTCATCATCTTTTCTAAGCATCTTCTTAATATCAAAGGCCTCCGCAAAATTGCTTCTAACCTCTACTGAGCGTCTAACGTCTCTATAAGTAGATGCTGTCATTTGTAGAAATTTGAGTGGGTAGAAATCTTAGCTTTCATCATCCACTGTCAATGGTTTATTCTGCCTGACAGCTAGTTTTGAGTCCTCCGCGCCATTCAATAATTGGCAGAACTGATTTTTCCTTATCCTCTCTATGCGACCCTTATTGATTTGGCATGTTATGAGTATTTGCAATTGATAAAACTCTCGGACGTTGCCTCTGAAGAAGCATCTTTCCATTCCCCGATCTCGAGCTTGTCGTGCTCTTCCTTTTTTTTCCGAAGAAGCTAACATGATTTCCTTCTCTTTTGCTTGCGAGCTATTCTCGTTCTTCTATACGGCGTTGTTTTTCTACATGTGCTGGCCGTCAACCTTGAAAACCAAGAGTTCCATGACGCTGGGGGAATCGAACCCATCCCATCAATTGGAGGATTTTTATGGCTTGTTGCCATAGATGTCGCTGATGTTTTGTATTTGATGAGGTTTGTATAGAACTTGCCTAGACATTGAGGGATACGTAAGCGGTTTTTCCACATTTCTCTATACAATATTGGAGGAGTACATTTCTCCGATGACAACATGATTAATTTAATTAATTGTTTTATAATGGTCTTTGTATGGAAACTGTGTAATTGCTATAGTGGCATTTCATACCACAGCAAAGTTTATTAGCCTAAACCCGTTTTCAGATGTAGTGACATGTAAGTTATGTATTCCGCCTGTATTACTATTGATGGTGTTAAGGTTTAAAGTACATAAAATGATTTAAAAGTTATGGCTTTTAAATATGACTTTCATAAGAAAGAAGACTTTCATATTCAGCATCCTGAAAATTCTTATTGAACTCAGTCCTACTATGAAGTAGCTCATATAAGAAATTAGGATTAGCCATTTCTGCCAAAATATTTTAGCGTTGCTACTGTCCCCTGCTGAGAGCGAGAGTTTGGCAAGAAAATAGAATAATGAGGAATCAATGGTACTCATAGTTGCATAAATGCTCTACTGATAAGCATTCAAAGCGAAACGAGTGTTACAGTTAAGGGGTTATACGCAGTTGCAAGGACGATAAAAGGCGTTTTTTTATTAATTTTTTCTGAAAAGGTATTTTATTTTACAAAAACAAAAAGTGCATTTAGTGGCAACATCAAGTTTATAATGGTACTAATGATTTGAAAAAATATCGACCTGGTTGCTCCTGCAGACGATCTCCTGAAAGTGTTCGGAGGTGATCACGATATCTCCGGTTTAATTCATTTAAAATCAAAAAACCTGAAAGATTCTTTTAGTGAATAGATAAAACTAGATATTGATCGAAGGAATAATTGAAATTTTGATTTTTGACAAAATGACGGCTTCGAAAAAAAAAAATCGAATTTTCGGTCAAAATTGCATTGCTTAAAAAAAATAGAAATAATTATCCGAATTAATTATTCCTTCGATCAATACTTGAGGAATATATCTGAGAAGGTCGTGTTAAAATTTCAGACTGATCGGTTGGGCCATTTTTTTAAAAATCTTCATTACCGACTTCGAAAACATAGTTTTGAAAAAGCGCGATTAAAGTTTCGGAAGAAGTTTGCAAATAGATAAATTTTGTTTTTTTACTTACATGGAGCCATCTAGCCCAGGGCCATAGGGTGGGCCCGCCGTAGCATCAGCAGCTTCTAGTACCACGAGTTGATGTTGTCTTCGAGCCATTCTTCCTTCTCACGTACTCCCATGCGCTCTCAAGTCAGAGATCATGGCGCGCTCTGCATCCTCTTTCTCGATATAGGCATGAGCTTTGGGCTCAATTGATATTCCCATAGCATTCATGTAATAGGAAATTGAAGTTGTGCCTTCATTGAAGATCCCGGCAGCGATATAAGCTGCTATTTCAACAATTTTTGTGCCACACGGAACGATTTTTGGATTTTCCAATCAACTGATTGTAGCTCTGATTGTTGTTTTGCGTAAAACCACTACCAATAATTTTTTATCGCTGAGATCTATATTAATCTGAAAGATAGTTTCAGCAACATCAGGTGGTAAAGACAGATAATCATGTTTATACAATAAGAAGAAGTGTCTGAAGCTAACGTCCGATGCCAACAACACCATGAATCTTCTCCGACCGGGCACCTTTCATGTTGAGGATTTTCATCAGCTGAACAATAATGATAATAAGTTGCCCATATTGCATCATAGTGTCTCCTGATTGCCAAGCCATAATAAACAGTCAACTTATCGATAATTTTATCAGTGAGTTTATATTTTCCACCAAGTATTTTTTTTTATTTTATTTTTTTACAATATTACCTTTATCTACAGTTTTAGTAGTTTTATTTACACACTCGCGGAGTCATGAACCCACTCTCTTTTGAACATGTCCAATACATTCTTTTTTGGCCACTTCAATATCACCGTGGGGCTTAGCTTTTAAAATCCCAGAGTAGGTTTTGGAGTCACCATCACCGATGTAATTTTTATAACGAACGGCAAATGTACTTATTGAACGCCCGAACATTTCAACGGTTGCATTGACTTCCATTTTCCTGAAGACCCATTATGATTTGCAGAACAATTATCTTTGTGATCTTCTAGCCAATTGTTGTACTCTTCAGTATTAATTTTTTTTTTCCAAAGTTCGCATTGTTTGCAGTACGAACTTTTTATAAAAATATTGATAATTTTCCCTGTATAATATCCAATCAATGATGTTACTCCGTGTAAAGAAGTGTATCCTCGCTTTTTCCAGGCTCTATCTTCACAACTTTCATCACGGTGGTTTTCACCAGTCGCATCTATTTCGTCAGCACAAGCTTTTTCGAAAGGTTTTGGGCCGCTACTTTCACACAAGAGTAAACATTTTCAATAGTCAAGTCATAAATATTTTGTGTCAAGCAAGCTGGCATCAATCCACAGATTTTAGCTGCACCTTTCAATCCTATTCCAAGAATTCTCATCAGTCATCACAAATATAAATCGTCTGTTGATCTCATAAGAATACTTGACAAAAGGGCTGGAGTTTATGGCACGAGCCTCACACTTATCACACAGCAAAACGATTTTAAAACCAAGACCTCGTTGTGAAGCTGTTTCCAATTTTAGAAGTCAGAAGTTTTACACTTTTCAAAATCACTTATTGCTGTAAACACTGTTATAAAGTCCAAAATTCTATATTCAATAGAAGAATCACGGGGAACTAAAATCTCCTTCTGTAGTTTGTATTTTTTTGGGGTCGCACCAAAACTATGTCCGTTTCAAATCACCGTGCAATTAGAAAACTGCACAAAGAGGGCCTGGAAGCTCATGCTACTCATCTGCTCACTGGATAATGATATTTACGAAACGGCTGAACTTTCTCCACTTCCTTTCATATTTAACCCATTTGCATCATAAGCAAATTCAAATTCATATTAGCAAAACATTACTTTTTCCTTTCAACACAATAATTGTGAAGAGAGTGCTTCCCATAAAATCGTCATTGCCAACTCCACTGAAAAAATATACAATGGACACACCTTCCACGTCCATGCATTCTCTCTACACTCTGGTTTCGCATCGGTCAATACCGGCTGCTTATCTTTTCCACAATACATTATCCAATGCCTTTTAAGCAGATAATCAGTCCGCTAAGAGACTCAGTCATAGATCAACTAACCTACTCGTAGATGCCAAACTCTACTAATACTTTTGCAAACCCTTAACTTTCGCACATTGTTACCATTTCTATAACCTGTCAGAATTTGCTAGAATGAGAGCAATTTACAAGCAAAGCTGCTAGAATGAGAGCGATTTGTACGCGTGAGTGTAACGTTTTTTGAGTAAAAAGGGCGTGTTTTGTGTAAAATGGGAGGGAAATTGGAAAATTTGACATCTAGGTTAGTTTATCTATGGAATCAAGATCAATGTATGGTTACGCTCGAATTTTGTCTGCATCACTTCCAGGATTACTGGAATAGACTGGAAAAGAGAGCACATGCACAAGAAATTGCACGGTGATTTGAAACGGACTATACTTTCATCTGTCTCAGCTGTTTTGGGATTAAATATATTTTTCCTCCTTTTAGATCGTGATAAGTACACTTTTTCAGTTGCTCTTTCTTTTCTACTACACTTGCGTGGCATTCTAATTCAGATTTAGAGTCAATTTAATTGAATTGAAAACGCAAAACTGAGAACAGAAAGTTAAAACTGAACACACGACTGTACAACGTGGCAAAACTGTTTGAAATGATGTTTGTTTCGTACAAGGAAGAAATAACTCGCGTTAGTCATCAGGAATAGAATGGACTATTCATAAGGGAACACCTGGAATACCTGGGAACACAAAGAAAGAAAAGAGCAGCTGCTACTCCGATTTGTGCTCCGCCTACTTTTTTAACAGTCCGAGACGTCCTTACAAATATGCGTATATCTCGAAAGTACTTACCGGATCGATTTTAAATTTTCAGGGAATAACATATATGTAGTCAGATACATTACGAAAATACAAAACCAAAATCGGTTTTTTGAAAATTTTAACTGCGTATAACCCCTTAAAGTATTAAAGCGATAGAATAATACTGCCAATTTCTTTTGAGGACTCTTGCCGAAAGACAAAAGAGGCTACGTTGGTGTTGGAGTGTTCCAATTAACTTAGTAATATGAGCGTTATCTATAAATTTCATCGCACGATTTTGGATCCTATTCAGTAGATGCAAGGCATAGATAAACTAACGTAGATGTCAAACTTTCCAGAAATTGGAAAGTCAAAACCGGTTTTCTACTGATCACCCCTATCCATGTGACCCTGCTGCGAATACGTGTGAATTTGTCAATTGTCATCAATTGCAATTTCCCTCCCATGTTATACAAACCACGCCCATTTTAATCAAAAAAAACGTCATACACATTACATACACTGCGCTCGTCCAAATCGCTCTCATTCTAGCAATTTTACTTGTAAATTGCTCTCATTCTAGCAAATTTTGACCAAGTTATAGAGATGTAAACGTGTTAGAATTTACTTACAGTGCAAAAGTTAAGGGTTTGCAAAAGTATTGTTTGACATCTAGGTTAGTTTATCTATGATGCAAGGCGTTTAGAGAACTCGGCTGGATGTGACTATTTTACTTCATATAAAATCTAGATCAGAGAGGTTATAGTATTTCATGTAACGTTTAAGTAGCACTACACATTGCATTTTTGATGACAACTAATGTACACATACCACCTTGATCAAAAATTTTCCG
The DNA here is from genome assembly GCA_963966105.1 of Volucella zonaria. Classification (NCBI taxonomy): domain Eukaryota; kingdom Metazoa; phylum Arthropoda; class Insecta; order Diptera; family Syrphidae; genus Volucella; species Volucella zonaria. Next base: position 158,553,265 of record OZ014532.1, on the reverse strand, counting down.
GAATTTATTCAGAAAATTAAAAATACAAGTTTATTTATCTAAATCTATATTTTCCCCTTCAAAGTAATCCCCATCGACTGCAACACACTTAAGGACTGAAACGAATAAAATTTGGGAACTTCAAAGTAAAAAAAAAAATATTTTCATAATACATGTAAATTTTTTTTATTTGCTTTTAAACTCTGTTTTTATTAAATTCATTCACAATTACAAAAAATAAAAAAAAATTATTTGGGTTCCCATTCTTTCCTCAACTTCTTCAGAATGTCCTTCGTAAGGTTGGTGACAGTTACATCCGTGATCTTTTTGGACGCTCTTTTCCATTTAGCATTAAAATCTTTTACGTCCTTTGCACACTGTTCACTTTTCCTCAATTTAGCTTTGACCAAAGCCCAATACCTTTCAATGGGACGCCACTGTGGAACATTGGGTGGATTCATGTCTTTTGGGACAAAGTCGACATTTTTAGCAACAAGAAAGCTCAACGTTGCATGAGCATAGTGAGTTGAAGCTAAATCTGGCCAAAATAATGTTGAACCCTCGTGTTTGCTTAAGAAGGAATCAACCGTTTTTTAAGCACTCGTTAATGTACACTTCTCAGTTAATTGTTCCGGTTGTAATATACAATGAGCTTCTGTGTCCACATTGGCAAATGTCCTGCCAAACGAGATATTTTGACCCGAATTTTTCCATCCCAATCGATGTTGTTGATTGCGGAAGAATCTCAGCTTCAAACGAGTTGTAAAACTGCGCACCTGGAAGAGTAGTAAAGTCGGCTTTGACATAAGTTTCGTCATCCGAAACCAGGCACGCTTTCTTGTTGCCGATCAACTCGTATAGTTTTCGGGCTCGTGTTTTTATGACTTTTTTTTGCTTTTCAGTAACTTTTGGTATTTTTTGTTTTTTTCGTGTTTTTAGACCGTTACGTTTTTTAGATCTTTGTACCATTGTTTGGTTGGTATTACATTTCCGAGCAACATCTCTGGATGACATAGTCCGGTTTTTTACGATGGTACCCACTATTTTCCTGTCCAAATTTGTATCATGTGCTCCACTTTTAGCTCCACTTTTCTGTTTTCGCTTAACTGCCAACGTCTCCAAATATCGTTTAATAACAGAATCCACTGTACTGCGTGCTATGTTTAAATTTTTTGCGATGAAATGGTTTGGGCGCGAAGTATTTTCGAGCCATTTGTCGACGATCTTTTTACTGCGTTCCTTTTAAACCGCACCGAACTAAAATCAATAACAAACTGAAACTAGAGAATATAAAGGCTAATTTGGGTACAAAATGGGATTGCAATTTTTACGCATTGGAAGTATAGCCCGTATTAAAATTTACAGATTTTATTCGTATCAGTCCTTATGCCAGCGCTTGTTCCAATCCTCGAAACATTTTTTATATTCGGTTTTCGGTATTTCCATCAGTGCTTTCTGCGATTTTTCCATTACTTGGTATTTGTTGCATTTTTCGTCAAAAAATGACGAATAATGATGGCACTGTGCGAAGGTGCGTTGTCATGGTGCAAAATCCACGAGTTTTCTGCCCACAATTCTGGTCTCTTTCGGCGAATTGCTTCACGTAAATGTCTCATAACGCCCAAATACGAATAAAACTCTTTGTTTACTGTCTGGGCTTCTGGCAAAAATTCATGGTGCACTACACTGTTGTAATCCATGAAAACCGTGAGCATTGCCTTCTTTTTTGACTGAAAACGACGTGGTTTTTTTGGTCTCGGCTCATTTGGTGAACGCCATTCACTTGCCTGATGTCTGGATTGCGTGTAGTACTCATAAACTCACTTCTCGTCTCCAGTAATGATCCTTTTGATGAATGTGGGATCGGATTCAGCATCGCAAATCATCTCTTTTGCGACGTCAACACGGTCTCTTTTTTGCATGAAATTGAGGTCCGGCTACATGACGGAAACCCAAATCATTAACCAAAATGTCTGATGGTTAATTTGCGGTTATTGACCAACATTTCTTTTACTTCATCAATGTTTTCGTCGGTTTTCGATGTCGATGGTCTGCCACTGCGTTCATCATCTTCGATTGACTCACGACCACTTTTGAACCACTCGCGCTCGTTTTCTTTAGAGAATCGTTGCCGAAACACTTTTCCAACATTTCCAACGTTCGCGCACCATTAAATCCGTTTCTTACGCAAAATTTAATGCAAATTCGTTGTTGCAAATTAAAATCCATTTCTAAAATTGTAAAAAATCGGCAACACACACAGAGATAGATGTACTCTTTGCTACGTAACTTTGCAAATGTCAAGCAATGGCGCTAAGATTTAGAGGGAATGTCAACAACAGATTTACCAACTTAACAAAAAAAAAAAGCAGAACTCAAATCGGAACAATGGGAGCGCCACACGGTGGTGTCCCCCGGGAACTTTTTGACCAAGGGAGTATCATTATCCAAATGTAAGTTTTCGTCGACACGCATCCTAAGAATTAAAAGTTTTTCGGTTTAGATGATGCAAGTGCCGTTGAGGGATGGGGGGGAGACAAAACTGTATTTTGGAAACATTTAATTCGACTCTATCTTATGGCGCCACTACGAAAAGCTGGGAGTTATGTCGCCAGAAAGAAGTACAATATACATACATATGTATTGGCAATAAAAACAGTGTCGCAAACAGAACAGAACCCTGTGAAAGATAAGTATGATATAAGTACAATATACTAGGTGGCGCAAAATTAATCACCATATCGGAAGATGGTATAATTTTTGCAAATGGCGTCGTACGTCAATCATATTTGACATTTTGTGAACTGGACAACTGCAGTATATAAACAGACAGGCAATGGAGCGCTTTAATCCGCAAGAACGTGGAATAATTGTGTCGCCAACTGGGCAAACATTCCGACGCTTAGCTACTCGACTCGGACAGAGTGGAACCACGGAAGACCGATGTCGCTGAGAAAGAAAAAAACATGAACCAGACGACGGGCGACGTAATTGGGCATCACCAGACGCAGTGCAAACAATGCATCAGTTAATGCCTCCTGAACGTCAGTCGTGTGTTAATTCATGTAAAGCCATCCTCAATTTCAACAACGAAGAGGACGATTTTGTGTCGAAAATCATCATGAGCGGCGAGGCGCATTTCCACTTAAGCGGTTACGTCAATAAGCAAAATCTTCATTTTTAGGGCACTGAAAATTCGCGTGTGATGCACGAAAAGCATTACATCCACTCAAAGCCACTGTGTGGTGCGGCGGTTACGCGGGAGAAGTGATTGGGGCGTATTTTTTTGAGGACGCCATCGGCAATACGGTCAATGTTACTGGCGAACGCTACAGGGTCATTATAAACGACTTCTTACTGCCGGAATTGGATGAGCGCTGCTTGGTGAACATGTGGTTTCAACAAGACGATGCAACCGCACACACAGCACGAGCCGTAATGGATATTGTGTAGGAAGCGTTTCCTGGTCACGTAATCTCCCGTTTTAGCGATTTGGCATGGCCAGCAAGATCGCCCGACTTAACCATCCCAGACTTCTTTCGTTGGAGCTACTTGAAGTCGCGGGCTTATGCCAACAAGCTTCAGACAATCACAGCCCCTAAGGAGAATGTTCGACAGGAATGCGAACAGTTATCACCGGAAATCTTGCGGAAAGTCATGGAAAATGTGATAAAACGGGGACAAATGCTCATTAACACTGGCGGCAGCCACTTGGCCGATATCATCTTTTCTACTTAACAGGAATAATATTGTAAAGGGTCCAAATAAAGATTTTCATCACTCAAAATCATTTTTTTTTATTTAGTAAAAAATTAATTCAAAAACAAAATTGGAGGATTCATTTTGCGCCACCTGCATAAATTTCATATGTTATGTTTGGTTTTAAACCAAACTGCAAAGTAACCGAGAAAAACACAAGTACTGATTTACAAAAGATTATCTCTAAATATCTTAATTTAATATTTCACATTTGAAAAGAAAATACTGGGTATCTATTGCATTTTTTTTGTTAGCATGCCAAAACCAGATTTCACTCTTGTTTCTCTTTTCGATTGTTAAAGAGTTAATTTATAATATGAACTATTGTTTTGTTTAATAAATTTGAAAACATCAGACGTGGACAGAGGCAAATATATGTATATATATATATGTTCTTACATACATACATATGCTATTGATATCCAGCAGATACATTATATTTCCATAAAGCATCTCATTCGGCAAAAGAACAAAGAGAAAACGAAAGCTTGAAAACAGTAGCATACGAGTATGTTTGCGGCATTTGTTAAGGTCAAATTTTTATTCAGCCTTCAGATTTCTTGACGATTTTATCTGTATCTGATGGATACAAACTCTTTGACACCATATATTTGAGACAGAAAAGTTCTGAATCAGACTTTCATAATCCACTTCATAGACGAGATGTTCTTTTTTTTTCCCGTCGAAACAGAGCACTCGGACAAAAAACTAGTCTATTGTATAATAATTCATTAAGTTAATACTTATAAACATCAATCCGACCTTAGACATCATTCGAAGAGTAACCCTTGTCAATCGCGGATTTTTTTAGTTCAGTAGCAGAGTAGCAAAGTCCCACAGTCTTCCTCTATGGGGCAGAGGCATGGACTTTACGAACAAAAAAAAGGATGAGAAGGCAAATTGAAAATAAAAATGCTACGAAAGATCGGTCAGTAGATCAGTTTGTATCGACTGAGAGTGTAGAAGGTGATTTAACCAAGAACTGTACGTGGGCTTAGCTAAAAGAGTCAGAATTCATAGGCTTAGATAGCTGGGACATTAGGGCGGATCGAGACGAGCTCTCAAGCTCGGAATGAGAAAGACTCTTTAGTTTAGGAAGAGTGTTTGATTTTTACTCTACCAAAACCTTTAAGCAAAATTACAAGCTTATTCTGTCTAAGACGGAGTAGATAAATTCTATTCAATTATGATTTAACTAGGAATTCGTAGAACAACAGTTTGGGAGAAGGTTGTACTACTTGTTGACTGCAGCCTGAGAAGCCTTTTTCCGATCTTCATTTGTAGGATTAATTCGTTTACTTTTATTAAGTTTTTGCTCTAAGTTATGGTCACTGGTGAAGTTTTTTGTCATAAACAAGAGCATTTTTCGGACTTTTTATAAGGTGTTATCAAGCACTCCCTGAAAATCTATAAAGAAGCAGGCGTTTCTTTAGTTTGTTTTTGCCGCCACTGGATTCGTGCTTCATTGCTAACTGTGTGCCCCGCTTCTCTAACAAAAAAAAAAGGTCAGAAAGCTATTTCAAACCTTAATTGCGCCAAGTGCAGTCCTTTTCCAATCGCCTCATTATTATCATGTGTGAGAGCATACTTCCTATAAGAATACCTGAAGTAAGATTTCTTTTTAGACACCTTGACACCATCGAGAAAGCTATCATTCGAAATAAGTCATCTACGTTGTACCATTGAACAATGGATGATTTTTTTGATAGTACTACGCGGTTTCATCAACTCAATTTTGGCAGAAATGATCTGTGCTCCCACTTTTTGTTAGGTGGTGGATCCGATTTAACAGCGTAACCGGCATTACCATGGCTATAGGTTGTTTCCCTGTTGAGCTTTGTATTTTGTTTGTTTGATTGTTTCCGACTTGTCAGAAGTCAATCATAAGGACTACCGATTTGTATGTTAAATAATTTATTTATCATATTTAAAATTTCTGTCCACAAAAAACAACTCAAAACAGATATTCAAATGAGGCTGATAGTATGAATAGCGTAAATTGCTCTTAATAGCACTACTTCGTCAGATTTACGAGTACGTTCATCGGAACTAACGTCACTAGATATTTTTGTTTTGCCATGAGTCAACCAAAATTAATACGCTAAATGCCTTGCATTTATGTTACAGAAAGTGTGAAAATTATTATTTGATGCAGCTGCGCAGTTTTCTATGAATCTCTGATTCTCTGAATGTTTCTTGCATTAGATTCATTGTCCCTCAAGTACATTTCGACAGATGTATTTAATGTGCTGTTGACGCATAATCATTACATGAATGTGTATCGTTATGCTTCTAATTTATCTTTGTAGCAAGAATTAATGTTTTCTATGGTAAGATGGAGAGCTTTCGCTGTCAAATTGTTCGATTCTTGTAGACAATGTATAATTTTTGCAGTACAGTCCGACAATGGTAGTGTTCGTTTTATAAAAATGTGCTGTCTCTTCGATTTTAAGTTGAATACTGCAAGCCTTAATTGGTTTCCTATAAGCTGCCACTTCCAGATATTTGAAGTAGATCATGCTTCTATAGTTGATTTAAAGCTAGTTATTCAAAATTTAACAATGTAAATGAGCGCATACGAATCTCGAGTCAATAATCATGACGGTAAGACTCTATATTTGTTTTCAACTTTTCAGGATGAAAGTATACCGTCGATGTGCTCGTCTCTCTAGGCTCGACGGACTATGTATATCACAAAAGCTTTTACATCAATCTTACTGTTTTGCACTATTTCTGAAAAGATACAAAATATAATTTGTCCAGCCGTTTGGCAGTGTATGTCAAGCCCAATAAATTCCGATATAAACCGGTAACTAATTGGGGACCAATCGAATGAAATTCAATGTTTTCAAAATGCCATGCTGCCTGCTGCCATTGAACACTCAACCATTATCCATGAATGGCACTAACATCGCCGAAACCGAAAACCTTCCCATTCTCTATATGTGTATCTATGACAAGCTGTGTTGGAATGATTGCATATTTAATGTCGCCGGAAAATTCCACGAAATATCTAGATTTCCTCAAGAAATATAAATAAGTCACCCCATTTGATCTGACCTCTATATAAAAGTCTTTTATCTGCAATGTACAATGACCACACCTGGTCGGGTGCTCCGACAATTTCCCTTCACCAGCTGATAAGATTCAGAGCTGTGGGATATAACTTATAGGTGACAATGATATTGCGTAGTAAACTGACACACTCCACCAGCGACGTAATGCCTTCTATCTCACCCTGTTTTGTCACCATTCTAACCACCAACGCTACATCGAGATTACTGGTAGCATTCCGCCCATTCAAAATTCAACCCGTCTCGCTATGAATGCTAATCAGTATAACATTAAATCCATCTTCAAACGTATTTGGAAATATCGTGATTCCTTTCTGAATGCCCTGTTGAGCTCTGTACACCCTAGTGATTGTAATGCTCAACCATTTAAACCTAACATACATTCTTTTCCGTTCAAGCTGTGCCCAAATATTTTTAAGTTCTAGACAACATTTGCTACTACTCTTTGGCTATTTTATATGAGGACCAACCAAATAGTCCGTCTTATACTTCGACTAAGAATGATCTATTCGCCGGTGTTAGGCAACCAAATCTAAATGAGTTGAAGAGATGATTCCTTTTATATTATTGCTGCCATTGAAATAAATAAAATGTTAGTGTGATAGTTCGCGGTAGGTAAAAGCCTGGTCGCGCCCATTCTTCGCAACGATTTTTCTCTTCAAACAACCATATAGTGGTATACTTTTTCATAGGGAGAAGATTACAGTTCTTCAGGCTTGCCATTGACTTAAACTTAAACTACTTTTTCCGCTTTTCAGTGTTGGCCAATATTTGAACCCAGACCATATAGCGTAGAAGTCAACGAACTTAAACACTGGCACTCCAACAACGTCTTAAGAGTTCCTGCATAAATTAAAATAGTTGATCTGGGAATCTGAATATTTTTCCGAAAAGTGGAAAATATTCCTATGGATTTTGAAAACTGGTGAGAACTTTGGATGCTGCCTGTAGTCATCGTCATCATCATAATCAGTGAGCTAATTCCAGCTTGGTTAACATATGTTGATCGCATTTACACCCTGGGGACCAGAGCAACCGAAGAAGGGTCACGACAGGTAGGGACGCATTGCTTCGGATCATTATTGGAGGGATGGAAAATCCATGAACTTTTTTTGATATGAAATAAATATTATTAGAAATGAGTTTTAACGTAATTAAACCCGTTTCTAATAATATTTCTTTTGTTAATTGTCTATTAACAATTTTTATTTATTTTTATTCATAACAATAAATACCAAATGGCGATTCCGGGTTCCGTCAAAAAAGACGTGAGCTCCACAGCGTTACCAGTTCATCTGAAACAAAAGCGGCTTCAAAATTATTAAACTAGAATAAATTTGGGGGCCTTATCGTTTTTAGTTTTCTGGAAAATCCATGGCCAGCAAAATGGCAGCAATTTAAAAAAAAAATCTATTTTTTGCCCTTTTTTGGTTTCAGCTGACAAAAATAGCCTCCTGATAGCCCTGCAAATTAAATTTGCTTTTAATTGCGCAGAGATTCGGATTCGGTTTATCCGTTGTAGCTGTAGGGCGCACCGCCGGCTGAAAAAAATGCTGTTTGCAGAAAAACGCATTTAAAGTTAAACATTATAAAAAATCGTATTTTACATAATGATTACTTTTCACAGAATCCATTCATTCAGTAATTCCAACACCATACAGAGACCCTTTCACTTCCTTCCCTGAGAAATTTATTTAGCTGATTCGGTCGGTTCACTTTCTCCATCCGCCGCCAAGCGCTTCCTGTCGGTCAGTTTCGTGAAGTTCCTGCTGTTCGTACCGACGATGATCCCTAGCATATTCATTGTCTGAGTAGTCTTCATTGAAGATATTGTATATTATAGACTTTAACTTAAGCCCAATACAAAAGATTCCGTAAAACAAATAAATGAAATGAAAATTAAATGATAGCAATAGCTATTCGTATATGAAGGGTACAGGGGAAAGCGGCTTCAGACTACTTTTTACTGAAAATGAGCTTAGGATGCCGTCTACAATAGTAGCAGTTTAGGAGTAATTTAAGATACCGAATCGACAAAATAATAATGATTGCTTGAGTCCGTTGAAATACACTAAGAAGATTCACTACACTTGGGAAAACCGTTTCAGTCCCATTATTTTGAAGTAGAATGTCGTCCGGCTATATTAGACACAGCGTTCACCACCATGACATCACGCAACATTATCACTGATAGTAGTAGTTATCCTCCCAATCGAGATCATACCTCCACGTGCTGCATTTTTCTGTTATTGTTTTTGGTATTTTTTTCATTATTGTACAATAGTTTCGCGCATTGGAAATGAACAGTAAGTGTTCGCAGTTTAATGAAGAAGTGTTGGGCCCGTAGAGCAGAGAGACGAAAAAAAAAGGAAAACCACAGGTAGTGTTAGAGATGTTATGAAAGTGTTGCGGGCTATGACCTATGAACTTGTACCGGATTGTTTATGTAAACGATTTCAATGTTTTACTTTAATAGAAGAGCTAGAACGTCGTCGAATAATATGCGAATTCAATGAGTTGGGAGGAACCAATGCCCAGAATGCTAACCTTGCTGGCCTTAGTACTGTTCTCCCAGTCATGCGTAGGCATCAGCGGAAAAATGGCGACGAGGCGTGATTAAATTCATCTTCGTTCAACTATCGAATCCGGATTAGGGAGAATGAATAAAGTCGTGAGGTACCAGTTTGCATCAAAGCATTTACGTCCTTGCACGGGATTACTTTGCGGCGAGTCAGTCGCCTAAAAGAGTCTCTCGTTAAAGAAGAGAAATCCCCTATCAACGGTAGTGGAAAACATGGTGTAAGACCTCATAAACTTACAGATGAGACAAAACAGAAGGCGATCAATATAATTTATAAAAAATCTAAAGGGTCGCAAATCACACTATTCGTTGAAAGACTCAAGGAAACTGTACCTACCTGATTCATTAAATATTTCTAAATTATAATACATAAATTGTATATTGATCAGGATCCGCATCATAAATCATTCCGTTGCATATTTGAAAATAATTTTAACATCTCCTTTGGATATCCACGGAAAGACACCTGCAGCACCTGTGATACTTTCTAAGCTGAACGGTCATCTTTAGTCGAGATGTCAAAATCATGTTTGGACGATGATGTCAGAAAGAACACAACACCGAAACGAGTACACATTAAAATGCAACAAAAAGAACTTAATATTAAGAAGAGTGAGCGGTTTTATCAGCTCAAAGATATTATCGGAAACGCTCCTAGACCGTGGAAGCCATCACAATGAACTACCAAAACTATAAACGTCATCTCAATTTCATCACTTTCAATATCCATCTACTATCGAATTCACAATTCATATTCTATACCAACCATGAATCAGTAGCTAAAAAAGGATCCAACGAGATTTGTTCCATGATGCACCACTTTTTTCGTCACGTTTTATCAGAGTAAGTGAGGGAGCTTGCAATTTTTTGTGGCTCGTGTGCCTGACAAAATAAGAGTTTCACGGTTACACGATTTTTACATTACATGGTTGCGGAAGAAAAACGATTTGATTCGGTGAAAGTGATATTTCCAATCTGGGGGCATTCTAATCTCGAATGCGATCGTAACATGAGTTTGATTAACCAAAAGACATATACAGAGACTCCAGATGACCAGAGAACTATAATTGACTGTAGGCACGATGTTGATTTTCAAAATTGGACTGTCATTCTTAGTTCATTGTGCAATACACAGGAAAATCCCTACCCGGACTATAAGGATGCAAAAATTTGAAAATGAACAACCTAATAGGGTTTTTCACAAGATTGCATTTTGGGTGATTTGGCAACCAAATTAAAGAAACCTAAGAAGTAAAAGCGTCCCATTACATTAAAAAAATTTAACACCAAACAATTACCTTTCAAAAAGGCCAAATTTGAAGATCTGAAAGGGCTGTCAACATTCCTTAAAAAACCAGAGGCCAAACAATTATACAAAAGGTTGACCTACATCAACCAACCTGAAGAAAATAGTGATGGTGAATGCCTAGATGAACCGTCAATTGACGCCTGATTACCGGGGAAAAATAACTTCAGTCCTTGCTTTTTTTTTTTGAAAAGATAATGTAATTTTTTTAAAACTTATTTCCACTTTTCTACGTTTTAATAAATACAGAATGCAATCACATAATGGTTTTCAGTATTTTTATCTAGTACCTGAAGCATGTAGGGAAAATTTAATTAGATTTTTCACAAAACTGGTTGAAATGGATTAAAGCCGTTCATTCGTTGTACCCTTCATATGTAGTACGAGGGGCGTTCAATATATTCTCGGTATCGATATGAAGGAAAATGCGAATTCAATTTAAATTGTTTTTATTTTTCAATATGATCTCCCCTAACATCAATGCATTTGTTACATCTTGAGATAAGCTTTTTTAAACCCTCAAAATAATAAATTTCCTCTTTCTCTGCAAAATACCGACTTGAGTTCTTCATCATCCGAAAATCTTTTGGACTATAAGGTGGTCTGGACTATAAGGTGGGTGTTGGATTTCTTCGAAACCACAATCTCGCGCAGCAGCCTTGGAAACTCGCGCCGTGTGAACAGGAGCGTTGTCATGAAGAAGCAACACACCCGCTGCGAGTTTACCCCGTCTTTTCTTTTTAATTTCCTCCCGCAAATTATGCAAAGTGGAAGCGTAGGATGTGGCGTTGATGGTTTCACCTTTTTTTTTGTACTCAATGAGCAAGATTCCCTTTGAGTCCCAAAAAACTGTGGCCATGAGCTTTCGGGCAGACGGAGTGACTTTGAACTTCTTCGGGGGATCTGTTCCTTTTTTATGCCACTGCATGGACTCTTGTTTGCTTTCAGGGTCATAGTGGTGGACCCATGTTTCATCCCCAGTAACAATTCGATACATAACACCGTCCGCGTTCTCACTACACATCTCCAAAAGCTTTCTACAGCATGCGATTCTCACTTTTTATCTGAGGCGCTGTGAGCATTCGTGGCACCCACCTTGCACTGACCTTTGAAAGGTTAAGATGGTCATGAAGAATGGTGTGAATGGTACCAATTGAAAGCTTGATGATCTCTGCCATCATTTTCACCTTTATTCGGGCATCCTCAAGAACAAGTTTTTCGACTTCTTTGATGCTTTCTCCCGTACAAGCAGTAGCCGGGGCGCCGGAGCGGGGGTCGTCCTCAATGCTCTCTCTGCCTCTCTTGAACTCACTTGACCACTTTTGCACAGTTGATAATGAAGGTGCGGAACCCTGGTAAACAGCCACCATCTCTTCATGAATAGTTTTTTGACTTTTTCCTTGCTTAGTGAGAAATTTAATTACAGCGCGATGCTCAATTTTCACCATCATCGCCTCAGTTGCCATTATGATTCTGTTTAACTAGAGATAAAACGCGAATTAATAATCACATTTATATGAAATTTTACTTGAATGCACTAAAATAATAGTGTTACTTGATAAATAAGTCAATTTATATATGCAACCACAGTTTCACCTCGATACCGTGAATATCTTGAACGCCCCTCGTACGAGGGCGGGTCAATAATTCCGTGCATTTTTGAATTTCTGACCTCTTTACTGAAACAGCAACACTGCTCCTGTCAACAGGCATCTGTCAGTTGACTCCTGTCAAAATTTAAACTTGCTGCGTCAGTTAGTTTGTGTTTGACAGCTATTTTTATCAGACTACTCACTAATTTGAGGAGAAAATGGAAAAAAGTGAATTTCGTGTGCTTACGAGTATTAAGCATTATTTCTTGCGAAAAAAAACCATTACCGAGACCAAGGCTAAGCTTGATAAATACTATGGGGACTCTGCACCATCGATTTCAATGGTAAAAAAGTGGTTTACTGAATTTCGTTGTGGCCGTACAAGCACTGAAGATGCCGAACGTCCTGGACGCCCAGTTGAGGTCTCTACACCCGAAACAATCGAAAAAATTCACGATATGGTGTTGGCCGACCGAAGATTGAAAGTGCGAGAGATTGTGGAAGCCGTAGGGATCTCGCATGGCTCAGTGGTTTCAATTTTGAATGATCACTTGGGCATGAGAAAGCTTTCCGCAAGATGGGTGCCGCGTTTGCTCACAGTCGACCACAAACGCAATCGTGTAACAACTTCACAGGAAGGTTTGGCGTTGTTTAATCGCAATATGGAGGAGTTTTTGCGCCGTTTTGTAACCGTGGACGAAACATGGATCCATCACAACACACCAGAGAACAAACAACAGTCAAAACAGTGGGTTTCTAAGGGTGAATCGGCGCCAAAGAAGGCCAAGGTGGGTTTGTCAGCCAATAAAGTTATGGCGACTGTTTTTTGGGATGCACGCGGGATAATCCACATTGACTACCTTCAAAAGGGAAGAACAATCAATGGGGAATATTATGCCAACTTATTGGACCGATTCAATGACGATTTGAAAAAAAAACGACCTCATTTGGCCAAGAAAAAAGTTCTTTTCCACCAAGACAATGCAAGGGTGCACACATGTGCAGTTGCCATGGCAAAAATCCATGAATTGGGCTATGAATTGCTCCCTCATCCACCCTATTCTCCAGATTTGGCTCCGAGCGACTACTTCTTGTTCCCAAACCTGAAGAAATGGCTTGGTGGAAAAAGATTTGACTCCAATGATGAAGTCATCTCGTCATTTTGAGGACCTCGACAAATCATTTTTTTTGGAAGGGATAAAAAAATTGGAGAAGCGTTGGACAAAGTGTATAGAGCTCAAGGGAGACTACGTTGAAAAATAAAATTATTTTTTATCAAAAAATCTGTTTTAATCCAAAAGTCACGGACTTATTGACCCGCCCTCGTATATGGGGCTGCTTACATTGTCTTGTGAGAAGTAATTGGAAAAAAAAACCATGTTCATATATACGGCTAAAATTGTATATTCTCGTTATATTCTTTACTCTTCAGACACTGGGACAAAAAAGTGGTAAAACCGAGAATAATGTCGTTATCGGGAACGTCAACTTCAATTCTCGTATTTTATTTTCGCTGGTGAAGTAATAGCAAAAGTATTCTCGTTCTCCATTTTCTCTGCATCATATCTAACTTTCCGTGAAATATTTGGGTGAACACCACCCTGTGATCCCCGCGAGTTTGTCATTTTTGAGACGCTGTCAGTGTTTACACGAGCTGAGAGCTATCTTTCAATCGTCCTTCAATTTTTTCGACCGACTATATATCATATTACATACTATACACTGGCGATCACTAGGATGAGGCCATACATTTTGCAATCAATTCTCACTCTTTATACCTGTTTGAAATGTTGTACCCTCAAACTTTTACTGCCTTTGAACAGGTACATATTTTCTCAACAGGAAGTCATAAAATTGAAGGGTAATTAAGAAACGGCCGTTGGAGTTTCCCAAGATCAAACAATGAACTACTTGAAAAGCGTATAAAAAGATGCGCCACAAGGATGAGGCCACATGCAAAATCTTCGAAAGAAAGGAAAAATTGAATAAAATGTTTACATTTTATGGTTTCAAAACATTTATTTATTATGTTTTTCTACATTAATAATGAGTATGCCCGCCATTTTTCGATATAACCTCAATAAGACGGTTTGGAAAAGAATCATACAGTTTTTTTTAAATAATCAAGAGAAATTTGGGCCCAGGCATTACGAATAGCTTCGTTTAAAGTGTCCTTGTCTTCAAATTGTCTGCCGTCTTACTACACTTTACGAGATAACCATGCCCAAACATTTTCGATTATGTTTTCTGATTGAATTCAACTTTTAACAGCCCTGGAAATGTGGTTTGTAAAGTGGGCATTGTTTTGTTGGAATATTTGTAGTTGTTTTCGTTCATTGTTGTGGACAAAAACTCCAACTCGATTGTGCCATAGTAGGTAATAGCTCCCCACACTATTAAGCCTGATGTACGGCTGTGGTGTCTTACCAAAATAAGCTCCTCCTTTCTTTGATCATGGAAATAAAAGTTGTACACATCGGGGCCGTCAAGGTTAAACTTTTTTTTCATCCGAAAAGACAACGCATTTCCATTCACTGTTCGAAGCGATATATTCTCCTGCAAATTTCATTCGATGCTCTTTGTGTTCTTGCCTCAAAACAGGGTTCTTTTTAAGTTTTTTTCTCCGTATAGTACCACTTTTTCGTATTATCCTTCGGACCGTTGCTATGCCAGCTGATACTCCGCTGTTGGCCCTTATTTTAGTCGCTGGTAGAGTAGAATTTGAGGCACGCCGTAGAATTAACCGCTTTTCTCGCAATATTGTTGCTTCTGGTCTGCGTCCTTTTTGATTTTTAACATAGTTTTGTGGAGCCGGAAGATGACTGTTTACAACAGTCTTACTTCTTTTAAGCCTCCTTGTAATTTCTCGGCCTGAGAGTCCTAACTCATTGAAAGCATCTATTTTTCCTTTTTATGTCCCTGTCAAAGTCTTTCCGGAACGTATTTTTTTTTTAAAGTAAATAAAAACAGTTCTTTTCAACGGTTTTTTCAATATTCTTAACACAACTTTGAAAAACATCGCTGATGTGAACTTCTGCAACGAAATATTTGCAATGGCCTCATCCTAGTGGCGCATCTTTTTATACGCTTTTCAAGTAGTTCATTGTTTGATCTTGGGAAATTCCAACGGCCGTTTCTTATTTGCCCTTCAATCTTATGACTTCCTGTTGAGAAAATATGTACCTGTTCCCAGGTAGTAAAAGTTTGCGGGTACAAAATTTCAAACAGGTATAAAGACTGAACATCGATTGCAAAATGTATGGCTTCTTGCTAGTAATCGCCAGTGTATGTTATGTATCTTGATTTAAACGGCATATATGCACATATAGGCGATGTCAGGTAAACTATTCACTAATAGTCTCACAAAATTTATGATGGCACATACTTGTAAGTTAGTGAAAAAAGATCTCCCTAGTCCCTAGTAAGCCTGCTTAGAGCCCCGCAGCTCCCTGTTTTTCAACCGGCGACGCACGGTTCCACGGTCAAATTATAATAAAAAAAAATGAATTTTTCGTCGCCATGAAAGGTAGCTTCTCCTTACAGCAATTGCCAAAGCTACAATTAATCCAACCCATTACGCTCATTTGTATGAAAGTGATGTCAAGTGCTTTCGATAATTGTGCGAGTTGTTGACGTACATAACAGAAATCACCATCTGTGAAGTTTAGCATCTATGTATGGTGCTGACAATAGTACCATATTCCTTCGCCAAAATCTCTATTTCGACTATCTGACTAGATGCCGAAAGTTCTCAAGCTCCTTAACTTCGAATATATTTAAGAAGTTCAAATGAGGAAATCATTGCGCATCATCATCACATCTCAAAAATTTTTGAATCGAATCTTCAAATTGATGAATCATACACTGAAGTTCATCGAGCTATCAGGCCTCTGCTGTGGTGGATCACAATTGAACAGTTATTCAAAATTGTTTTTTTTATAACTTCAACACGTTGCTGCGACGTTAGATTTTTCATTAAAAATGTTATCGACTATTCTCCACAATTGCCAATTATAAGCTGATAAAAGCCACACAAAATCGACCTGCGTCATAAATCTCATCTGTATCATGGGTTTCACTTATGGTCAAAATGCCCAAACTGTGTTTATCCCATGATCTTGTGTTACAGCAATTTGACGTTCTAAAACTCATCAGATGCATTTTGCATGTCTTTAGGATCGCTGAAGTGCTGAAAATATTTTTTTTTAATACGATTTATTCAGTATAAATATGTGGGCATGAAATAAAAGAGGACTATAGGAGAGAAAAAAAAACCGTCAGCCTACAAAAAAAGAATACATCATCTTTGTATAAATAAGGTTGATTCGGCTTCTCGGAAGATGACAAATAGACTGACCCTATATCATACTTTAGGATCCGCAATTCTATTTACATCTTAGCGCTCAGTAGGAGTTTCTTTTCGCCTTAGACAGTACCACTTTGTTGGTTTTCTATTGTATGAACTTACTTACAAACGTAATAAAAAAAAATAGAAAACAGAAACCATGGGTTACCTCTGAGTTAATTACATTACGTAAGAAAAGAGACGAGTACTACAGGAGATGGACAAACAGTCCAAGAAGTCAAAGTTACAAAACTGAGTACAAAAACTTCCGAAATGTTGTCAATAAACAAATTTGTGAAATTAAAGCCAACTTCTATAAGCAACGATTTTAGGCTCTCAGAATTATCCTAGGAAAACGTGGAATACTATTAATGAACTTCTGGGAAGAAAGAAAACCACAATTGACGAAGTAATAAGAAACAATTTTTCCAAAGATGGTGAAAACTTAGCTAGTATTGTGGAAAAGTTTGCGGAACAATTCTCAAATCAAGTATCAACAATCATGCACATGTGTCATAACAAAACATCAAGGCATGAGAGTTTGCACTTCCAGCAGAGTATTTACGTAGAGGAAGCCAGTGAAGAAGAAATATTTCGAATGTTGTGTCGCCTGGAGAACAACAAGGGTCCTGGAGTGAATAATATTAGACCAATTGACCTTAAAACGAATGCTTATTTTCTTGCCCTAGTTGTACAAACGATAATAAATCGAAGTATAAAACAAGCTCATGTTCCAAGATTAATGAAAACGTCGATTATTCGGCTCGTTTATAAGGCAGGTGAGAAAAACAAAACCGAGAATTACCGACCTATATCTATACTGTCAGCTGTTGGAAAATGTTTGGAAGAAGTTATCGTTAATCGTCTTAATAATTTCGTAGAAAGACATAAAATATTACACCCAAACCAGTACGGTTTTCAAAAAAATAAAAGTACGGATCTACTATTAGGAAAGTTTACGAACACGGTCAATGGAGGCCTTAATAAAAATCATCATGTGATGGTGCTGTTTGTTGACTTTACTAAAGTTTTCGATACCGTAACTCATAAAAAATTAATTGAAACTGTCAATCGAGTTGGTGTGTGAGGAGTGCTAGCAAACTGGATCGAAAACTATCTAACTGATAGAAAGATTAGAGCTAGAGTGTTTAATACCTTAAGTAAAGAAATGCAAATTGCCCTTGGTGTCCCACGAGGTTCCAAATTAGGTCCGATTCTTTTTGTTTTGTATACAAATGAACTTCTTCATTTATTCAAAAAGTGCACAACCTCTGTCTATGCAGATGATATAGCACTCGTCGTGAAACACAAAAACTTTAACAAGGCTTTGGAAATAATTCAAGAAGAATTTGATGCGATGTGAAAATGGTGCCATGATCAAGGGCTAATTATTAATTCTTCAAAAATAAAGGTAATGCACATACGAACACCGTTCAAGCCGAAGGAAGCGTTTAATATATATCACCGAAATGCCCTATGTCCGTATTCGGCCAACAACACAGCAATAGAAGTAGTAAACAAAATAAAGTATCTAGGAATTACCATCGATGAGAATTTCCTATGGCGTGAACATACAACACATGGGCTGGAAAGTCCGCGCTGTTTTATAGTAAAACACAAAATTTTTGCAAAATTCAACTTTATTTATCAATATGGTTGCCTCCGAGGGCGATACACTGATTGAAACGATTTTTCAATCTTTCGATACCAGTTTTGTAGTACGATTTCGGTTTAGCCTCACAATAGGCCTCTGTTTCGGCGATTCGGTCTTAAATCTCTTTCCGGCGAGCATTATTTTGAGGTCTGCGAACAGGAAATAGTCGCTGGGGGCCAAATCTGGAGAATACGATGGGTGGGGAAGCAATTCGTAGCCGAATTCTTTCAATTTTGCCATCGTTTTCATCGACTTGTGACACGGTGCATTGTCTTGATGAAACAGCACTTTATTTTTCTTCAAATGCGGCCGTTTTTCTGCGATTTCGTCCTTCAAACGCTCCAACAACACAATGTAATAGTCGCTGTTGATAGTCTGCCCCTTTTGGAGATAGTCGATGAAAATTATTCCATGTGCATCCCAAAATACGGATGCCATAACCTTGCTAGCCGAGGACGAGGTTCGTCGCCTGCTCGCCACTCAGCTGACTGCCGACTTGACTCTGGTGTGAAGTGTTGGAGCCAAGTTTCATCCATTGTCACATACCGACGCAAAAATTCGGCTTTATTGCGGTTGAACAGTTTTAAGCACTCCTCTGAATCATCAACACGTTGTTGTTTTTGGTCGACTGTGAGCAAACGCGGCACCCACTTTGAATACAGCTTTTGCATGTCCAAATATTCGTGTATGATATATTCAACACGTTCTTTTGATATATTCAGAGCCTCAGCTATCTCGATCAACTTCACTTTACGGTCATTCGTAATCATTTTGTGGACTTTTTTGATGTTTTCATCTGAAACAGCCTCTTTTGGACGTCCAGTGCGTGCATCATCTTCTATGCTTGTATGACCACTTTTAAATTTTTCAATCCACTTGCGAATGGTTCGTTCGGCTGGTGAAGAGTCCGGGTAACACTTATCAACTTGCATCGGCTGCATTTTTTGCCATCAAAAAGCAATGATAAACCAACACACGAAATTGCTTTGAATCCATTTTTTTCACAATAACAAAAGTTGCCTCACTCACAACGCTATATCTCGAGAACTAATCGTCCGACAGCTATCAAATTTATACACGTATCTTTTGAAGGTTGGTGCTAACTGAAAATGGTATGAATTTAATTCAAGTTGTGCCCTCTCTTAAAAACGGCACTGACTTTTCAGCCCATGTGTTAAATGTGCTGCGTTTACAACTCAAAACTCACTCTTTGCGATGGTTTATATAAAAAAGTATTCAATTTTTGAAGTACGTAAGCAGGTGTACTACTCGCTAGCAGAATCGCGAATAAATGCATCCAAAACGCATATGGATAGGATATTACATCTACAGCACCGCCTTGTTAAAATTTTAAAACCAACCAACTCATCTTTTAAGGTTGTGTACGCGATTTATAGGATGACATCATTGCTACATTACATGCACGACCAAAGGTTTCTACGGCCTATAAGCCATTTCCAAAACACCAGGAGGCGAGCCCAGGGTATGCTCGAAATTCCGGATGTATGTATTGGGTATATAACGTTTTTTTTTTCAAAATTTGAACGTTTATTTAAGAAAAACATGTGCAATAGTATTATTCAAAGTATTGCCCATCTGAAGCTATGACTTTTTCCCATCTTTCTGGCAATTTGTGGATTCCATCCCAAAAGAACAGCGCCGGCTTGGCAGCTAAGAATGAATCAAGCCAATTTTTGATATTCTGCTCTGATGTGAACCGTTTTTCAGTGAGGGCGTTCTGCATCGACCGGAACAAATGGTAGTCAGAAGGGGCAAGGTCTGGGCTATAAGGCGGGTGGGGTAAGACTTCCCATAAACTGTTTTCCAAATAGTTCTTAACCGGAATAGCAACGTGGGGCCGAGCGTTGTCATGATGGAAAATTATTGCCTCGTGTCTGGTCGCATATTCCGGGCGTTTTTCGGCCACTGCTCTCTTCAAACGGATTAATTGTGTTCGGTAGCGTTGTCCATTGATGGTTTCCCCCGGTTTTAGCAGCTCTTAATAGAGCACACCCATCTGATCCTAATATATAATATATGTGGGGAACGTGAACTTAGATATGTCATTCCAAAAACTATGAATGAAATACCTCACCATATCAAACAAGTCGAACATTCAAAAAAACGTAAACAAATGTTAAAAAAATTTCTAAGTGATTTATATTTTGTATAATATGCTAATCCACTATAAATGAATTCCTATATAAATATAAATTTATTCTTATTTATACATATATATTGGGTCTACAAGTAAGTTTCCAGCGTTTTTTTTTCCAAAATTTGAAGTTTTATTATGAAAACATAGTTACAATGCTTTATTCAAAGTATCGTTCATCGGAAGTTACAACTTTTCCCCATATTTCTGGCAATTTATGAATTCCGGACCAAAAAAATTTCTCGTCTTTCGAGCCCAAGAACGTATCGAGCCAATTTTTGATTTCCTCTACTGAGCTGAAGCGTATTCCCGTAAGAGCGTTCTGCATCGAACGAAACAAGTGGTAGTCAGATGGTGCCAAGTCTGGACTGTAAGGCGGGTGAGGCAGAATCTCCCATCCACTATTTTCCAAATAGTTTTTCACCGAAACCGCAACATGTGGCCGAGCGTTGTCGTGATGAAAAATGACGGACTCATGCCCGGTCTCATATTCTGGACGTTTTTCTTTTAATGCCCGCTTCAAACGAATTAGTTGGGTTCGATATAATGGTCCTTTGATGGTTTCAGCACTCGGAAGCAGTTCGTAGTATACGACACCCTTTTGATCCCACCATATGCAGAGCATGACCTTAATCACGTGAATATTTCGTTTCGGCGTCGATTGGGCGGGCTCGCCGGGCTTTGTATACGATTTTCTGCGTTTAGGATTATCATAATAAATCTATTTCTCATCACCAGTGACAATACGATGCAAAAATGATTTATTTTTATACCGCTGCAGTAACATTTCGGACATGCAAAATCGCCGTTCGACGTCTCTTAGCTTTAATTCGTACGGCACCCAGTTTCCAAACTTTTGAATGAATCCCAGTGCTTTTAGGCGCAGGGAAACGGCTTGTTGCGTGACGCCCAATGATACAGCAAGTTTTTCTTGAATCTGACACGGATTCTCATCCAGTAAAGCGTCCAATTCCTCGTCTTCAAAACTTTTCGGCTTTCCGGGGCGATCTTTGTCTTCAACTCCAAAATCACCACTTTTGAACGGTTTGAACCACTCGCGGCACGTCGATTCACCAATACATTCCGCCCCATAAGTTTCCGAAAGCAAACGATAGGCCTCAGCCGCACTTTTCTTCATATTAAAGAATAAAAGCAGCGCTTCCCGCAAATGACGTTTATTTGGCTGGAAACTTGCCATGATTTTGCTCGATAAAATGTACGACACCGATAGAACTACTCAAATATAACTCTGCAAAGTTGTTGACAGATACAAAACCTACAAATAAAACACATGGGGTCTGACATTTCTGCCCGGGATCCACTGGTGGCGCCATCTCTGACAAACGCTGGAAACTTACTTGTAGACCCAATACAATTTTATTACATTAAGTTATTTATAGCCAAAATACGGTTTAACTTTGGCGACAACAACGAGCAAAAAAGGGGCGCTCGGAGTCAATAAAACCTCTTGGTTTCTTGGGAAGATTAAAACCTTTCTATGCACAAAATGAAACCGTCGAGAATTAAAGAATAAGTATAGTATGAACTTTATTTAAAAGAATTTTATCACTTTAAAATACTAATTCAATGTTATCAACCACCTGCAGATAAGCATTTTGCTTTGCGGGTAAAAAACAAAAAACTGTATATAATTATAGATAGATGAAATAAATAAATAAATAAAAAAAAACTAATAATAAAAGGTTATCCTTGCAATTGTATGTACATTTTTTATTTATTTATTTATTTTTTCGAAGCGGTCCAATAAAATGAAAGGGTTACTTTCTTTGATATTCTACTTTTATATAGGTTTACTCCTACCTAATAGCCTACGGTTAAATCTTAAAATCCTCTTTCAGAGTCCCGTTAAGAAAATTTAAAAGAACTAATCCCCATGCATGCGAGTATACCGGATATACCATATATACGCGTATGTAGCCCAAGTCTCCTTGATATTTTTAAATCCTGAAGTAAAAATCATTTAATAATACGATGAATGGTTTGGTTTTTTGATTGTTTTTGCCGTCACCTTAAGTAGCTGTTGTACATCCGAGATGACACCATTTCAATTGCTTTTACCAACATCCTTAGCTGTTAACCTACTAAGCTTCAATCTCAAACTTTGTCATTTTGTTGACTATTCTCTTAAAAAAAAAAAAGATAAAAATAAAGGAAAATAATTCAATTTTTGGTTGATGCAATTTTCTGGGAATTTGATTTTTCGTTGAAGAGAACAAAAATCCTTCAAGTGCAAAAGTACACACAGAGTAGCTCGTTAGTTCGTATTATAGTTTTATGAACCTGTAAAAATATTTAACATCGTTCTCGCCTTCCTACCTTCCTTGATGAAGGATAAGTAAATATTTTCTTAGCTTCGAATCAGAAGTCGCTCAATGTGAACGAATCCAACGTACGAGTATGTCCCCGTTTTCCAAGCTGAATGTCAGTCGTCAAGTGGTATTCCTTTCATTTGGAGATAAGGTGTAATGTTCATTGTTGGTCGTTATCACCCGTATGCTTGTATAAACAAACATAAGTACCTTCCTTTATATATGTATCTACGTAAAGTAATAGCTTTATGGTCTAATTAAGCACAGACAGGTGAAAAACAAGTGTTAGCTCTGCCTAGGAGTCGTGGCAGGAAGCTAAGTCAGTAGGCACGCACACTTGACCTTCAATTAAGCCGTTTCACCATGCCGTGTCAGGGTGTAATGCTAACATAATAAATATTTATAGAATGGCATTTGTAATTATTTATGAACACGAGCGCAGTAATCATATAAAAGAAAATAAAAAGCAATGTCAAAACTTAATCAAATATATACTTGCCTAAAGGTTTAATTGTAATTGAAATCAAACCCTGGTAATAAATGCTGGATCTCGGACTCAATCGTTTGCCGAATTATTTCCTTAACATTTTAACAGAAATAACCAGTGAGTAATCTGATGCTTGTTAAACTGTTTTAGAAATTATAAAGCGCTTGAATAGTGCTAGAAAGCCCCCATATCCATCGTATTTGGACAATAAATTATAAATTATTTCTACAAATATTCTCCTCTAACAAGAAACAATATGAAACACTATTTCTCTAATTCAAGAAATATAAACTTACCCAAGGTTAAAAGAGTTTCCGCATACTATTGTCAAATTATTTGGATTTCGTTTAAGCTTTCGAAACGAAGACAAACAAGATAAATCTGGGCCTCAACTAACAAGCCTTTGTAGGTAGCACGATTTATAGACATCTGCTTGCATGGGCCACCTCACACGCGTGGGGCTTCTGCTGCGTCGTCGCTCCGGGTTAGAATCGAAGACTATATGAGCCGGCGCTGTGGTGTCCATTCGCGCCTAACTAGACCGGCCTAAGACGTAGAATCCACAGATGCCTGACTAGACCGATATCGCTGGACAGCCCGTATTGTTATTGGGTGAACTTCCTTCTCTATTTCATGTCTCAAGCGTGTGAAATTCCAATACGACCAAAAACTGGCAATACAAATTTTTGGTCGTTCGTCAAAAACATTAGAAATTCTGCCTCATCCTAAATCCCAACACTCATTTACAATGACATTCCAGCTGTCAGCTGTTTGGACAAGGCCAGTCTGCTTGCTGCACACTTTTCGTCTAGCTCAACACTCCCAAATTGTGCTTTGTCCCCGCTTACACTTGAGTGCCTCAAATCTTCAATGGGACAAATCCACTTTCGCACTCGTGTAGTAGCAAGAGTACTTAAAGATCTCAACATACATAAGTCCGCTGGTCCAGATGATATATCTCCCCTTCTTCTGAAGAGGTGTTCTTCCACGCTGGCAAAACCATTGCGCAAGCTTTTCCATCAATCCTACTCTTTAGGACTCTTTCTGAGCAGATGAAAAACAGCATTTGTCCTGCCCGTCCCTAAAAAAGGCGAATCTTCTTCTCTCTCCTCCTACAGACCCATTGCACTTACGTCCCTTCTCTCTATGGTCATGCAAACGCTGATAAATTGTCAGCTCATGAAATATCTCGAAACATGAAAACTTCTCAATGACCGGCAATATGGTTTCCCTAGCAACAGGTGCACTGGTGATTTGATGACATGTCTAACCGAAAAGTTGAACCAAAGCGTACTTCAATGTGGCGAAAGCAAGATAGTTGCACTTGATATTTCTAAGGCATTTGACAGAGTTTGGCATCAGGCTCTTTTGTCGAAAATGCGTGCTTTTGGGATCGACGACTCTCTTCTTCAATGGATTAGAAATTACTTTTCGGAGCGTTCAATTCAAGTTGTCTTGGATGGTTTCAAGTCTGATATTCACAAAATAAGTGCTGGTGTGCCCCAGGGCTCCGTTCTGTCTCCTACACTCTTTTTAATTTTCATCAACTATCTCTTTTCTGCTACTTCTAATCCAATATATTCCTTTGCTGATGACAGTACTCTCTGCTTTTCATATTCTTTCCCGGACTCACATCCCTGTTTTTTGGCTGTATAACGGAAATGCCAGCATATGTTAAATTCATTAAATTAAATTAACAGCATAACCAATTGAGGAACTATCAATCGAGTGGGATTTAATGCTTCCAAAACTCAATGCTGTCTGCTGTCATTAAAGCGAAATTCAAATACCCAGCCATTATCCATCGAAACAGATAAACTATCGTCGAAACAGATAAACTTTCCATTCTCGGTACTTGTGTCAGAGACAACTTACGTTGAAATGACCATATTTTCGATGTCGTCAAAAATGCTGCGAAATGTCTAGGTTTCCTCAAGCGATGGAAGAAATATTTTACTCCTTCTGATCTGGCCACAATATATTAGGCATTCATCCGCCCAAAATTGGAGTACAATGCCCAAATCTGGTCAGATGCTCCTAAAACATCTCTGCACCTGCTAGATAGGATTGAAAACCGTGCGATAAAACTCATTGGTGATACTAAATGATCAGTCAATCAATTGACACGCTCGCATGCCGACGTAATGTCTCCTGTCTCACTTTGTTTTATCGCTATTTCCACCACCAGTGCTCCATTGAAATCGCCAGTAGCATTCCGCCCATTCAAACTTTCAACCGTAACAACCGTCTCGCTATGTATACCCTCAAGCCCATTTTCGGACTAAAATATCGTGATTCTTTCATAAGCCGTGCAACTCGCTTATGAAATGCCCTGCCGATCTCTGTGGTCGTTATAACTTACAAACATTTAAAAACAATGTACATCGGTACCTGTCTTTTCTTTCTTCCTCCCTAAATTTCCTTCGCCCGAGCAGTGTACGAACGTTTTAAGGGTACAAAAACCCCTTGAGCGCGCGCTAATTATATAAAAAAAAAAAAAGTCAATACAAGCGGTATCGAAAATCACACGTAGTACGAGTACTTTAATCTTGAAATAGCCAAGTGCTTCTTCGTCCGCTTTCGACAAGGAACAAGCTTCTGCGCCGTAGAGCAAGATGAAGATGGTTTTTGAATACGGCCAGTTTGGTTGTTACTAAATTGTTTCCTGAGCCTAAAGAAATAGCGATTAGCCAGAGTAATTCTGCGTCTAATTTCGCGCTGATGTCGTCGCTGCTTGTAACTGTCTATAAGCATATGAATATAAAGTAAAAACAGTACTGAAAAAAGATAAAAAAAAATACCGTCTAACAATTATATTTACCAATCTACTTTCACTTAAAAAATTACAAGGTAGACGAAGTCCTCGAAGTTATAACTGTCAATTGCGACGTTTTGCCCAACCCGTCGGTGGCATGCATACTTGTCTGATGACAGCATGTACTGTGTTTTGTCCTTATTTACCTTCGGACCCATTTTGGCCGCTTTCGTCTCAATACTCAGGGAACCTTCATAGACAGCTCGCTGCATCTATCACATAAACAGTGTCATCCGCAAACGCAAGGTACATAATTGTGCGGATAGTGACTCTTTTGTTGGCTATTAAGTTTTGTACGATTCTTTCTTGATATTAAAGGTCTCTGTTAATTTATTATCGACCTTGATAGAGCACCGAGAATTCTCCATAGACATCCTGTCAAAACTTTACATGGCATTGTATAGCTCGTCGCTATGCGCGCTGCCATATGCGGCTTTGAAATCAACAAATAGATGCTGAGTGTCGATTTGAAATGTCAGGATATTTTCCAGGCCTCGCCATGAATATTTGATCGATGGGTAACTTTTCTGTCGTGTAACCGCAGTGATATGAACTAGCCAGATTATTCATGAATGGTTTCCGACTTTCACATAATTGTGCAGTGAAGAGGATCTCCTTTCTTGTGGATAGGACAACCGATTCTGAGTTTTCATGCTTTGAACATGATTTCCTCTAACCATATTTTACAGATGAGATGGTGCATGTTCTAAACCTGGTCGTTCCCAGCTGCTTTAAATAGCATATCAGGCAGTTGGTTTGCGGTAGCAGCTTTAGCTTCGATGTTGCCACAATGCTGATGGAATTCTTCGTCGTCTTCGCCCAGTGTAACATACATATGTAAATGGTTAGTTTTGCCTGGCAATAGTATTTTGGCCATCATTGACGTTATATGTACAATCTGCAAAAGTACTTTTCCGATATCCCTAGCAGCGACTGCGACTCTACTACTAATTATCCTTGTTTATCTTTGCAGGCTTCCATTATTGCTTTTTACCACTTGTATTTCCATTTTATTCTCTGATGAAACTTTCCATTGTCATTCCTGCAGTCATACTCACAATTTTCTCGATCGCGGACTTCTCGTGTTCTCTCTTTTTCTTTCCGAGAATCCTGTGCTCTTCCCTTCTTTTACGCCTGTTGTGCCTGTGATATCCGCATTCATATTCTGGCTGCAACAAGTTAATGATCCAAGTCGATGTTGGCTTTTCGGAAAGTTCGGACATTCAGAATGCTGGAAGGGTCCCTAGTGTCGATCGCAATATGATCAATCTGGTTAAAAGTTGATTGATCAGGGGATAGCAAAGTCTCTTTATGGATGTTGACATGTGGGAACCTCGTGTTGGCTACTAAAAGGTTACGCTCCGTTGCAAATTCTAGGAATGTACAATATACAACCTAAATGACTCGAACTGCAACCAATTTCAGACTGCTATAATTTCCAAACCGTTCATGACAGTGAGATCAAATTTTGACACGTGACAGATAATGTTATTATTTGCAAGCCTTTTAAACGATTTGCGTCTCAGTTGTGTTAAAAATTTTTTATCCGCGATGGAATTCAAACGTGACAGTGTGATTGCTTTATATTTGGCTGGAAAACCACAAGTAGCTATCGTTGGAGCCCTCCAGCACCTCAACGTGAATAAATCATTTGTGTCTCGAACCATAGCTCGGTACCGTGATACTGGCAGCGTTGCAAACCTCCATGGAGGTGGTCATAAGAAAACAGCAACACCGGCAGAAATGGTTCGGAAAGTAAAGGCTCGAATTGACCGAAATCCGAGTCGAAGTGGAAGAAAAATGGCTCGTGAGCTCAACGTATCATTGGAACTGATGCAACACATACTGAAAAATGAGATTGGGCTCAAGCCATTGAAGTTCCAAAAAACACACGATCTTATACAGCAACAGAAAAAAGTTGGAGTCAAAAGAGCGAAGGAGTTGCTACGCTTGCACGAAAGTGATGAGTTGCCGAATTTGGTTTTTTCCGATGAGTCGCCATTTGTTATCGAGCAATATGTCAACAAACAAAATGACCGAGTTTACTTGCCAGAGAGGTTCTTCGAAAGTTTACACCTTCGGACGGCCACCAGAAAGCAGGCAGCACCGATGGTGATGGTTTGGGCCGCCATAACCGCCGATGGTCGCTCTCCACTCGTATTTTTGGACCGTGGCGTCAAAAATTATTGCGATCATATACCGTGAAACTTTCTTAGAGGCAGTATTGAAGCCTTGGGAAAACAATCATTTCGGTCGGAGACCGTGGACATTTCAACAAGACTCGGCACCGTCTCACAAAACGCGCGTCAACCAAGATTGGTTAAAATACAATGTTCCACACTTCATTTCTTCGACACAATGGATTGTAAATTCTCCGGATGCAAATCCGTTGGATTTCTCTGTCTGGGATATTTTGAAGGCGAAGGTTGACACTAGAAAATACCAAAGTTTGGACCACCTCAAACAAGCACTTCGCCGGGAATGGGCCAAAATACCGGAGAGCCACTTGTGTGTAGCATGCGATGCTTTCTTCGGCCGTCTCAAGGCCATTATTCGCGCCAAAGGTGGACATATTGAAAACTACTAATACAATTTGAAAATTGATGTATTTTCCAAAATTTTTTGCCTTGGCACAATAAAATTGTAGATGAGGTGATAGAATTCGTATTTGATGCTGTAATCCTTATCCTATGTAGGAGCATGAACGCAAGTTAGGCGTATATTACCGAATTTAGCGATGTTTTGACTTCTTCAAGCTTAGGTGAACTAAGCTACATAAGCCGTTCCTACAAATTTGTAATACATGTCTTCTAAGGACTACCAACGCAAATTTCTACTTATTACATTTTCTCTTGATCTTTTTTATTTGCTTATATGATAAACACGCGGCGTAATACAAAGGAATCTTCTCCTTCAAATCTTCGTGTCGACTGCTTGCTGTCATTAAAATGCCACAAGAGAGCTTTGGCGTCTTTGCCTCCGGAGGTGCATAGAGAATCATCGGGGAAACGGTTACAGTATTCAATTAGCCACTGTGTCCATGGTGGTAATTGGCCAATTTTCAGAACTTGGCCAGGGAGCAGTGCATCTTCTTGAATGGTTTACTTGCACTAGGCCAAAGTGTTTCACTATTTGACGGTCTTATCCCGGCAACCGGGTGCAATTTTACGGTTATCAGCAGAGATGGCAACGGAGAAGGGGTCATTGGTGTGGTTTTCGAGGCAGATACATCGAATTCATCAAAGCCACCATAGTAGAGAGTACATATCTTGAGAAATTGTTGCTATTTGGGTCTGCAAATGGTTTCAGAACTCAAGGAAAGTGTTTGCTGGAAACTATTGAAAATAAAATCTGCTTGATCTGCTGTACCATATCGAGATCGAATATTATAGATATTCAGAAGACTGAAAACAGCGTTGCATCGAAGATTGTTTTCGAAAACTTTTTAATGATGTTGAACAATATGCGCCTGTCCTTTGTTTTGCATTCAAGTTCAATGAATGCATTCTCCCTTTTCATTATGAAAACCGTATCTTAAAGTCGAAAGATCTATGTTTATTTCAAATCTTGCCAATGGAAAAAATAACTAAAATACTTTTTGAGAATATTTCACGATCTGAGGATTCTCCTTTTTGATGGTCATGTGCTAATAACTTAGCGAACTTAAGGTAGGGTTTTGCTTTCATTTGCTAACATAAATTATAACCAGATGCCTTGTGGAATAGATTCAACAGAAGACTTACTCATAATCAGAGATTAAGGAAAATTAAATTTTTTTTTTCTATAACAGTCGTATTTTAAATAAAAACCTCGACCTGCTAAAGTTTCTAGGTCACGCATATATTATCCTAAAATAACTCTAAAAACTACGACCTTTCTATTTACGTTTAAGCTATTTTAAATACCGAAATACATGAATAACTATCGCGTTTCTAGGATTTGTGGACAAGCTCTTTCCACTAAAAAGGCGAAAACCAAATCGAATCGAACAAAACTAGCGTGTCTATAAGTAAACCTCGCAAAAAGTATACAAAGACAGAAAATTCAAACGTCGAATAGTGAAGTAAATATGACTGGAACTACCCTCTTTTGGGGGTAACCTTTGACTCATACATTCGCAATTTGGTAAAAGGATTAGGTTTTGGTACAAATGGCTTACAACTTCGAAATGTCAGCGACTGGGAGTGTTTGTGGATGGATTTATGGCGTAGATTAGACCTTTTTGCGTCATATTTCAAAAGATTTCCCCTCATATTAAATATCATTACACATAAACGTGAACAAACACACATACGCGTACACACGAAACCCTCGATTAGTGGCTTCGAATGAGATCTATGCGACACCTATCATTAACCCATGTTTAGAAGTGTTGCCATTTTGAAAAAAAATTGTTAAGTACAATAGATTCGGGTATACTCGTACATAGATATTCCTATGCTTGAACCTTGGTAAAAATATTTCCCTCTCAGATCCTTTGCTGTTGTACCCAAATTAGTGGTGGATTTAATTCCATTACATTTCCACATCTAGGACATGAAAATTCACCCACCGTCAGGACAATCTGTACTTTCGAACCTTCGTAAAGGGCTTTTTGTTTTTTGTTGTGACAGCTTAGAAGAATAACTGTCAAACCTGCCTCCAAACTTGCAGATGTGTATGTTCAGTATATCATCATGAAAAGACTAACGCCTCAACAGCGCATGCATGTAACTGATTTTAATTTCCAAAACTTGAGTTCTATTCGCCAAACTTATAAAGCCCTTTGTCCATTTTTCTAGTGGGCATAACCGTAAGTCGGAGCAAGCTATTCGTCGAATCATCGATAAATTAATATCAACGTACATATGCTATCTTATACCGCTAAGCCACCAACTATTGATGACTATGTTCCTATGTTCTGACTGTAATTCGTAATGTGCAGGCCGACTTATTGCGGTAATTTGTGTCTTTTAGACAGTGATATACTATGCACGCGCGAAGTGCATCAAACTCACATTCTCAACCCGTAAATTTTACCCGTAAATTACTGTCAAGTGCATTTTTTTGATGTTAACAGGGTGTAGACGATCGCCGACTGTGAACTTAAAGGTTAGGCAAATGCAACAATAGATAGGTCCGCAAAGTCATGGAAGCAGTATCTTTCCAAGATCCTCTACCTCAGACTGTTAACGCTGGAGAATGACTTGAAAAATGAAAGGCATCCTGTGATAAATCTTTGCCCTCAAAACTCCTAAAGCAATCTTTGTTACAATGGGTAGACTAAGCACTTTATGCGCTCCCAAGAGATGTCATGAATCCAACAAACGTTAATGACTTAGTTTTGTCTTCCAACAGAATCGTACTTGATATCCAAAATGTCTTGAGTTCTGACCAAATGGCAAATGTGGTAACAATGTGGATGGCAAAGTTTTAACACCGGAAACATCGGGGTCGAAGCTAAACACTTTGAATACTCCAGTTAAGTTTCGATTTTATTTCGCCGGCAGTTTTGACCTCTATGGCAGCCTGGATGTCAACAATATGCCTCTGTGGGGCATTGCCTTATTGTCACTAGTTTAGCCGCATCTGCTTTAAATAGCACTAAAATTTATACTTGAAAAATGATGCGGTATCTACTGCCTCTTATTTGATAGTCGTAACAGATTTGAGGCATGAGAAACACGCTGGGCACAAGTGAATCCGATTTAACATTTTCGCTGAGTCAGATTACTTAGCAATGAGACAAGCTTTAAAGAATTGTCGACGTGCAATATTCAGCATTCCGCTACCCTTTAAGTGCAAAATTATATGTAGCATGACATAAATACTAAAGTTTCGAATGGTTTTACAGTAGGTGTGTATGGGTATCGATGTTAACTATTAACATTAAGAGTATTTGGCAGCACTGGCAATTTATTTGTTCAAAAAATGACACATGTTTTCGCATTCCCATACAAGCTATCGCTATCATGGAAAAGTAGATCTGGAAGCATTGCTGCTATCCACGTTAACTCCGATAAAAATCTTGCATTGAGTTAGCGTAGGAGTAGCAAGCTCCACTTGCCAAAATATGCTTACGCATGTAAGCATTCCCGAGGCGTGCTAGGGAAAGTCTCCATGCATCCTAGGCAGACCGTTCTTTGTCGTCTGGTAAAAGCAGAAGTGGCATATTTTCGTGAAAGCTTGTTCCACCAGACAACGTATATGTTAAAACAAGTTTAATCGTAGCCGTATATATCCAAATCACCCCTCTCAGTGCTTTGGCAGTTTTCGACCCGACACGTTTAGTCCAAAGAATATTGTTGTCTAGGATGATAACCAAATAAAGGGTGTTCTTTAAAAAGTCTACAAATTAAATATGAAATAAAACACTTGAAGCTAAAGTTAATGTCTATGATATTAGCTTTATTTAACAGATAATTTTATGCGATTAGCGTTTCAATATGATATCGGGCATATGTGCGTGGCGGCTAGCTTGAATGAAGCGCAATCATGAAGTCCAATTTTCGACAACTTTATCGAACAACTGGAGCAATAACACAGCGAATGTTGACTTCCAAATCGTCCAACGTCTCTAGTTAATCGGCATAGATTAGTGACTTCACATACCCCCAAAGAAAGTAATGTGAGATCAGAGGATCATGGAAGCCAGTTCACAGGTCCATTACGCGAAATTAATTGTCGCGCGCCTTGTGGCAAGTTGCGCCATCTTGTTGAAACCTAAGCTCTGTCACGTCAATGCCATTCAACTTAGGAACGAAGAAGCCAAAAATCATGTTTCTATAGCGCTCTCCATCGACGCTCTGGCCGGCATCGCCCTTAAAGAAATATGGCCCGATGATTCCACTAGCCCATAAAGCACTCCAAACAGTGAGTTTTAATGGTTGTTAGGGCGTCTTGACAAAGGTTGCTGGGTTTTCTCCACTCCAAATTCATATCCATTTAACCAAAAATGGTTCTAATCGGAGAACAAAATTTTGCGTTGAAAATGAGGATCAAGCTGAATCATGTTTTGGGCCCATTCACTGAACCCTACGACGCCCATAATGTTCACGAGGTTTCAACTCTTGCACAAGCTGGATCTTATAGACTTTTAAGTCAAGATCTTTCTGTGAAATCTTCCATAAAGTGGATGGGTATAGCTCCAATTGCTGTGCACGATGGCGAATCGACTCATTCGGATTCTCCTCAACATTGCGCTTCACAACGGCAATAACTACTTCTGTTCGCACTGTTCGTCGTCTTTGAGGATACGTATTATTCACTAGAGTGTACGTGGTACGAAAACGATTCATCGTGTTCCGCATAACTTGCTCAGATGGACGATTATGTCGACCGTAAAATGGACGTAATTCACGATAAGTTTGGCGAACCGAACCATGGTTTTCAAAATAAGTTTGCACAATTTGCACGCGTTGTTCAGGCGTCAATCTATTCATCGTAAAATGGCAAAACGTACTAACCACAAATCAACTTTCAACTGTCAAATTGACAATCTGTAGATACAGTGTTGCCAGTTTAAAAACCAAACATCCTCTACTTAGCGTCGTTTGAAAACGAATGATGATGTCGTGCTGACTTGATAAAACAGACCAGTCAGCTTCATGCTTTTCGTAGAGAAAATAATCTCAGTTGATATGCCTGAACGTAGACTTTAGAACAATTGAAGGGGTTAAGCAGTGAGTAGACAAATATGAATCATAGTCGTGGGCTAGGAAGCCGTTCTGGTTCCTGATATCACACATTGGCCGCAGTCAGCATCCGCAATCAGGATCCCATTTACCAACATTGCTCTTATCCACAAAATTGGTGATTCTCCTACGACAGGTTGTCTGGCCGAGTTGTGCCGTTGGGTTGTCGAAAACACCCGTAGTGTCAATAATAAATGAGAGTGCGTACTTCTTCTTGTCGAGTGCGCCTTCAGTTCTGCCGATCAGATTTTGAAACACAATTTCTGATTGTTTTCCGTGCTAGTCGGCATGTTACATTTTCTATCTAAAGTAATCTAAATTCGTTTGTAAAGCAATTTCGCACATATGAAGCTTAACCAATCTCTCCCTGTTCTTCAATATGAAGGAGTGATTGTTCTGAAGCTCTGATCGCCTGGGTTTCGGTATACATGCCAGTGTCAGGCTAGCAGTAAAGAGATTGTCCTCAGAGTTGCTAACAATTGGTCTATAACTTTTTATAGCATAACTGAATATCTGCCATCAGTGCCAGGCGGCCGAAGCTATCGAAGGAAGCAACAACATATGGGGGGGGGGGTTCATATGTCACCACAACCAATGACAGATACCGATTTTTGTAGGATGCGTCAGTAACATTTTCTGAGTATTTCCAATCAATTTGCCTGACTTGTTACTCTTGCGGAGTGGTTTCCCCGAGTGTTTCGATCTTTTCGCAAATCTAAGAGGAGCTCTTCGAAATCCGAATCAGCAATTAAATTGAAATATGTACGTATACACATATCACGTTGTTTTGTTTATTTTTGTTCTATTTTTGACCCGATAAGTTATTTTATTCTGTAGATTTTGGAGTAAATGTACTCCGATTGAAGTTAAAGTGTAAAGCTTGCATTAAATGCCGAAAAGCAAGACCGGGGTGTTAGTTCGCCAACTCAATCAAACCCTCTGCATCAAATGATATATCAAATGATATGATATTAGAAAATTAAGGTTATTTGCCTGACTCAAGGCCTTTGAAATCTAATTATCTGTGCCGTCTGATAAATTATTTAAGCTACACCGTTTCCCTGTTTGCGTTTACGTTTGCATTGCGCTTACTTGTCCCTGTTCATTCCTTATGAACTGCATAAATAAATCAGATCAAGCAGACAGAACAACACTTCTCCTTCCATCCTTTCATCATTAATTTTGGCAAATGCTTCTTTGACGACGACGTCGGTTGTGCCAACAGTTCAACTGCCCTTCAGAGCTCCGGCTGTCCTGGCTATCCTACCAGCATATTCGTAGGTTGAAAGGTATTCACTGTAGGTATTCTGTTTTTTTTTGAAAATTTTTATTTGAACTGAACCAAAGGACTTTGTTCGGAGTACGAGTACGACTACTCCAAATGAGGTAAAGGCATTCGAAATCAAAAAACCGAAAAAGTACTCGTACATTTTGTTGCTGTCATTTTCGTTGCCGTTGTTGTTTACTGACGATTTCACCAATCAATATTTCCATTAAGTCTGCCAAAAAGTAGAAGCATTTCCCACTCTTCAGGAGGGAATATTTTGATTTTGTCTATCTCAAGTTCTACCTTAATCTCTACGGTTATGTTTACATCCTTGCTGTTTCGACTTACACTTGTATATGCAAACATAAGTTCTTCTATCCGTATTTGCGAGTGTATTTGATGGTTCTGTTCGCTTTTGAATTGCCTATTGTTATTGTGTAAGCAACGAAATCATATTTGCAAATAAAATTCCATAATAGGGCCATAAAATTGGTAAGAATGCAAAATAGGGGTTATGTAATCTAAAGCAAAATATTTTCGAGTGACAAAGAGGTCCTTTGCAACTTTTCAAACACTGAGAGCTGAAGGTGGTGGAGCACATTTGATGTACTCGTATGAGAGTATGGAAGATGTTTACAAAACGTGTCGTAAATATAATAAATTTTCATATTCTTACACAGGATGTTGAGTAGATTTTGGTTTACTTGTTAAGTAAGACTCCGAAGATGATCATTGAGGCATCCCTACCAAAAACGAAAAAAAAACAAATTGTGTATTCTAGTTAAAGGGAAGATGGTCTATGGTTATTGTCGCCAAATATTGATATAACAAATTTCTATAAAATTTGAGAGCGAATGTGACAGGTGGCCCACTTCCGAAGATTGTGCTTAGAAATTGGCTTTGGAAAGGTATCTGGCTTGGGCTGAAATGAGCGTTTACAGATTTAGTATGCAGGCGTTTTATCTACGGAAACATACATATATTTATCTCAGAAGAACTCATTTCTTTGAGCACAAGTGTTCGCTGTAGAATGCGAATGTACATAGACGTAACCTTCGATGGTTTGCCACTAGATTTAAGATTTAGCATATAACGTGATAAGGCCATACTTGGTTCATACTGATCAAAATTCTGCTCATAACTCTTGGACAAAGGAAGTGTTTTACTGATCCCACCATGGGATGCCAATATCAGTTTCAACCAAGTGATGCAAAACCCTATAATACTCGTACAATGTAATTTCCGCCTGAAATATTACATATAGCAGCCATCCAGTAATCTCATCGATGCATCGGTTTATCATAAGCCAAATACATGTATTCGTTGAGTTCGGTGTAGACAACTATATGTTAGGTACGCAGCTCTATTTAGAATATTTATTGTCTCAGCCTTGTGAGGAATCAGCTTCAGGTCAAAAGAACCTGAGAAGTTGTTCTGAGTGCATCTGTTATGTAGGTCTTGAACTGGTCATTATCCTTGAACTTTCTTTGGGCATCTTAAACTAAAGATACCGTGGATAAAAATGGAACTGTCAATGGTTCCATGTCCAGTGCTAAGGACCCCATCTTAGTGTAAAGTTTCCTACACGAACCATTTTTTTAATTCACTATGGTGAACAACTTTTATTGAGCTGATGTTATTTCTAAAATTATTTGACGTGTCCAGCAAATTCTCTTAATTGTTTGATCAGTCTATATAGGCGACATTATAAGTATCTTTTCAAGACCTTCTTCATGAACTCACTGTGAAACCTAATATACACCCTGAATGACTCGAACTGCAACCAAATTCAGACTGTTATAATTTTCAAACCGTTCATGACAGTGAGCTCAAATTTTGACCCATGACAGATAATTTTATTATTTACAAGCCCTTTAAACGATTTATGTCTCAGTTGTGTTGAAAAATTTTTATCTGCGATGGAATTCAAACGTGATAGTGTGATTGCTTTATATTTGGCTGGAAAACCACAAGTAGCTATCGTTAGAGCCCTCCAGCACCTCAACGTGAATAAATCATTTGTGTCTCGAACCATAGCTCATTACCGTGATACTGGTAGCGTTGCAAAACGCCATGGAGGTGGTCACAAAAAAACAGCAACATCGGCAGAAATGGTTCGGAAAGTGAAGGCTCGAATTGAGCGAAATCCGCGTCGAAGTGGAAGAAAAATGGCTCGTGAGCTCAACGCATCATTGGAACGGATGCAACACATACTGAAAAATGAGCTTGGGCTCAAGCCATTGAAGTTCCAAAAAACACACGATCTTGGTTTTTTCCGATGAGTCGCCATTTGTTATCGAGGAATATGTCAACAAACAAAATGACCGAGTTTACTTGCCAGAGAGGTCCAACATTTTTTGCTTTGGCACAATAAAATTTATCGAAAAATAAAAAAATTATAGCATTTTAAAAAGTTGGAGTTAGAGTCATTCACACTGTAGTTTAAGCTGACCGTTCGTTTCAGATCCATTGCTCTCCCTCCGGGCTTCTTCCGGCTACCGGAGATTTTATCAGAAGGACTTAAGTATAGCATGATGCACTTAAAAGCTAACGCACTCTTGAAATATTTGAGAGTACAACCAAGTCCATTTTCTATTACAGCGATTTTCCGCATTTCTTGTGCCGTTTTGATGAGAACCCTTTGCCAATTATGTTGGCTATGTCCTTTCGATGGCGTTTAACAATAAACGAGGGTAGAGGTTCAGATTACAGTCACTGATGTTTAAACATTCGATCAGCTATTTTCCACAGCATACAGTCTGGCCACTTTAGGGAAGATACTCGTACCCTCACTACATCTATAGCACACAGCGGCCCCTGAAATTTGGTTTCTAGCCTCACCTGAAGATATTTGCCCTCTATTGAGACCGTCATATTATTTTCTAAAAATCCGAGTCTGGGCAGTTCATCAGTGCAGTTCCCTGGGGTGCCAGAGTGTTTTGGAACCTAATAGAACATTCGAATTCTTGTGCCAATGCCTTCGGTCATCTTCTCTGAAGATGGAAATTAACTCAAAGAAAAACACTTGTCTGTTGTCTTCCATTCGTTTTTTTTTGGAATCAGATAATTGAATTTAACGTAAGGTCATTTTCAGTTAATCGGAGACCCCGACACAGAGTGAGTACATTAAGAGAGTATCTCTCGGCCCAAGAGCAGTGTTAATTTCAAACTGCATGCCAAACAAATCTATATGTAGTAAATGGAGTAAAGTTTGTAGAGCTGTCATTGGAATAATTCTTAACTTGCCAGTGATGCCTATGCAGGCAGCTTCTTCCTTTTTTCTTATCAGGTTGATGTTAGTCAATCTTCAGTGCTGGCCAACAAATGGCTATATAATAAGTATTATATAACTCACAACCTTAGGTTGTAGACTTCACCTTGAGCCTAGAGTCCTCATGCACGATTAGAAGGCGCCTAGAGCTTGTTTATTTCACTCTACGAGTTTTTATTGCCAATTCAGTTTGCTGTCTAAGCCCGTATACCTGGGTTGGATGAAACGATGCTATAACACTTCAATTAGCGAAAGTTTTACATGGGTCTTATCCTTCATCAAATAGGAGCCAGTCTCCATTTAGGATCTATGGCACTGAATCAACGCACATTAATTGCATGCGTGATGATGCACCGTGGGTCTTAGTCATCAAGTCAAGTTCCTACATTAAACTCGTGATTATGCGGCTGGGTTTTGCGTGACGAAGCTTACCCTTATACGAGTAACACCCTTCCGCTTTACTCGTATTAATTTCCTGGTCCTGACTTCAACCAAATAACCGCTGCATCTAGGTCGATTCCTGTCTCCAGTTGCACATGCAACTGTACACGCCTCCGAAGGTGTGGTATTCTTCTGCTACATCGTATTTGAGTCAAAAATCATTCAAAGATCAATGCTTCTACATAAATTTCTCAGTCTTTCGAAAAAATATGGGTAAAAATTTCTGTAATAAAGTGCGTACAGTACCAGTGCCCACGTCAGCGCCTAATACCTGCAGCCTGATGCGAGCGTTAGCAGAACGTTCACAAAAGTAGTGCTCCGCAATGCCGTCATTATTTTGAGAGCAAACGGTGCAGGATATTGTATCACTTATGTCCAGTACACTTAAGTCTTTAGCAAAAGTGTAGTGCCTCGTCAGGTCAGGTCAGCGGCCTTTCTGCAACCTGGAGAGTCATGTCATTTGCAGTTATGCTCATATGAAACCCAACTGTCAATGGAAGCCCTAACTCCAAGGCCCTGGAAAAATTTTCTCTGATCCTAGCAAGTTCATCGGCGATTTTATTTCCCGTGATCCAGTCGTTACAGATGCAATTGCTTCGCCCCTCCACCGATTCTTTACAATATATTGTAGTTCCTTGCCATCAGGATTGGGTACATGTATATGTATTAGACGCAAGTTTTCCTAACGAGGAGTGAAATCTGACATCATCGTCCTCCATACAGATACCAGGACCGCGTCCTAAATCGGTTTTGGAGCCATCCGTGAAAACTCAACTAAACTCCTCTCATGGCCCAGATTCTGGGCGAAACCATTCTTGGGCACGCGAAAGTCGATTTCGTATTTTTCCCACAGGAGAATTTCTGCTTTCATTGCATCGTTTCGACCGGAATCAAAAGACAGTTAGCGTGCATGGTCACCAAAGTTTCAGAGTACCAAACACCACTTTTCTATAAAAACGGAAGATGGCTTTGAGAGTCCACCCCATGATATAAATATCAATTAGAGGAGATTCATCAATGAGTATAGAGCAGAAGCGTGCGTGCTAGTCAAAGCCCCCAAGCAGCTGAGGCAGACCGTTCTTTGGATCGTTCCACAAGATAGCCCACGCATAGAATAAAATTCGTCATATCATAGCCGTGTGGATTCAAAGGACGAGTCTCGGTGACAGGCCCCATGATTGACCGACAGAGCCATAGGGGCTTTCAACGTAACGTGTTTAGTGCATAGAAGTGCGTTACCCAGGATGACACCCAAATACTCGTACTTAGCTTATTTGGAGGACTGGACGGTCAGTTTCCTTCTTCTTGTAAAGAAAAAAATTTCAGTTATGAAAGCATTGTCTGAAAGCCATTTCTAGTGCACCAATCGTCGATCACGAATACGGCAGCCTTCGATTTAGAGCAGACAGTCGCAAGACACGATCCAACAGATAGTACAGCTACATTATCCGCATATGCTTGTACTATACAGAGACGTTAGAACTATTGAGAGCGTTAAGCAGTAAGTCGACTAACATGCACTGTAGCAGTGGAGATAGGAAGCCGGCTTGCAGGCAAGCTTTCGGTGAGTACATAGTCTCCTTTTCCGATTTTCGGTATAAAGGTTACTCTCACTGTTCGCCATGGTTTTGGTATGTAAGCCAATGCCAGGCTAGCAGGGAAGATTCTCTTCAGTAGGAGCTGGTTGTGAGCTGGTTCTGATTAGGTTACCTGGGAAGTGAGCCTTAACTATGAGATGAAAAGTCTCTGCCTTCGACTAAGTCTAGATGCCATCAGACTTTTTGAGTGATTTTCCCGTTTTGAAGCCTTTGCCTATTGTCTACTGGTTTCACCGACTGTTTCGATTTTTACGCAAAAGCCTTTATAAAAGAGACTGTTCGAAATCTGAATTAGCTTCTTATATTCTTTTTGTATCGATCTGTTAAGACTCCAGTCTTCCCAATTAGTCTTAAATGACTTGTTTAAACGTTTTTTGCTTTCTTATTGATCGCGGGGTACTTGAGTGTTGAGATCTTTAAGCATTCTTGCTTAAAGTGGTTTCGTCCTATTGAAGATTCGATGCACTCAAGTATCGGTGGAGAAAAAGCACAATCTGGAAGTCTGCAACTGGACACAAAGTGTGCAGCAAGCCGATTGGTCTTGTCCAAAGAACTGACAATTGGAATGTCATTGTAAATGAGCGTTGGAATGGGGGATGAGGCAGAATTCCTAATGTGTTTGATACACGACCAACAATTTTTGCTACCTTGTAAATTTTTTGCCTCAGTTTTTGGTCGTATTGAATTTTCGCACGCAGTCATTCCTAGC
Organism: Volucella zonaria; assembly: GCA_963966105.1. NCBI lineage: Eukaryota > Metazoa > Arthropoda > Insecta > Diptera > Syrphidae > Volucella > Volucella zonaria. The sequence goes on along the minus strand of OZ014532.1, from coordinate 158,512,229 downwards.
TCGTTTGAATTTTTTTTGGTTTTCCTGTGTCGGGTTGGTCTTGTAGGATCGAGAAAACATTTCAATGACCCTGAAAGCCTCTTTACAGCTTGAGTTGTACCAGGCCTTTTGTTTTGGTCGGATGCTTTTAATCCGATAAGGGATAAAGGATCTCATTCCAAAGAGAATAGTGTCTGTGATCATATCAGCATCGGCCTCCACGTCGTTATCAAGGAAACATAACGACTAGGTGTCGTATGGCTTTCTCGTAATGCCATACGATTATTTTAACTAACTGAAATTGAATGGGTCAATAGACCAAAGTGGGTTTGCTTTTCCAACAGCCACTCTAACCTAACCTAACCTTGCGCCAGACTGAGCTTAAGAGAGTTTCAGCAGTGGAAAGACCTAAGTATAGGGTATGTCAGTTTGCTGCAATTACAAAATTTATTTAAGCATAAACTTGCATTTCTTGATTTCAGAAAGGAACGAATGTAGACAACGCGAAGTCAGTCTCAATAAATCCATCTTCATTTACATAGATGGCTCTGTAAAGGGAAAATGCGTTTGGCGCAGCAGTCGTCTCTGTAGACCTCTGAATACACCAATTTTTCAGTTTACCCACACACTGTAGTTTCAACTTTTCATCAGACCTGTGTTTGCCTCAGTTTAAATCCAATACTCTAGAGAGGTATGGAGTATCTAACATCGAGGGTATTTAATGACCATCACATGGTATTGGGTTCCGAAACACTCGGATATCTCAGAGGATCCATGCACTGAACAGCCTCAGATAGAAAGGAAAAGTAGAGATCTTGTTAATGCCAATTCACTAATGTACTACGCCATACAAACTCCACACTCTCAAGCGCTTTTTTAAGCTAAGCCATAGATGAACTCGTCGGGACAACGTTGCGATATCTCAACTTATATGGCGGGTTCTCCCAAGGGGTCAAAAAATCCTATAGACCTTACAAATATAGTCACGGGACACTGTGTTATTGCAAAATATTTTGTATTTCTGTTGCACATTTTCTTTGCAACTGCCATGCTTTGGCATGCATTAGGCATCTGCAATCCCTAGGCATCTGCAATCCCTAGGCATCTGCATCTTCCGAGATCATCGATCTTGGAAAATCCTTCAAGAAATCTGTATGGTTCTAGTAGTAGCTAGACAATCGTCTGCCTACACTCTCGAAATATCGAAATTCAGACATTTTTTCAAGAGCCGCCACCAACCCCTTATAAAATGACTAGCGTACCCATGCTCGTGCTGTAAAGAAAAACTAATGCGGCATAATTTCGTCTTCTTGTGCAAAACATTACTCATATATGCATGCTATTTTCCAGTGTCAGATATGATGATTGCAGAGATGCTACTGATCTTTAGTTGGCATCTGTATCTAATTAAAAAGTCAGATAGTCTTAAGAACGTTGTGTTACTTTTAAAATGTCGAGGTGCTGACACTATGTGATAAGCACTTAACACTCTCTTCGCAGTAAAGCCGATCAGGCTAGGTGGGTTGATAGATGTGGTTTTAATAACCTGCTACGCAATCAAAGATGTGTTAAGATCTCCGAAAGCTATTGGGTATATAACCTAATTCGTGCGGTTTATTCTCAAAATTTTAACGTTTGTTGAAGAAAGACATGTACAATAGTATTATTCAAAGTATTGCCCATCTGAAGCTATGACTTTTTCCCATCTTTCTGGCAATTTATGGATCCCATCCCAAAAGAACTGCGCCGGCTTGGCAGCCAAGAATGAATCAAGCCAATTTTTGATATTCTGCTCTGATGTCAACCGTATTTCAGTGAGGGCGTTCTGCATCGACCGGAACAAATGGTAGTCAGAAGGCGCAAGGTCTGGGCTATAAGGCGGGTGGGGTAAAACTTCCCATCCACTGTTTTCCAAATAGTTCTTAACCGGAATAGCAACGTGGGGCCGAGCATTGTCATGATGGAAAATTATTGGATCCATTTTTCATCACCAGTAACAATCCGATGCAAAAATGACTTCCTTTTGTGGCGTTCCAGCAGCATTTCGGACATGCAAAACCGCCTTTCGACGTCTCTCGGCTTGAGTTCATGTGGAACCCAATTTCCTTGCTTTTGAATATATCCAGCTGCTTTTAAACGTTTTGAAATGGCTGCTTGGGTGACACCCAAAGATTCTGCGAGCTCCTCTTGTGTTTGGCAATAATCTTCATAGAGTAATGTTTCGAGTTCTTCATCTTCAAACTTTTTTGGCTGCATGTTCACCATAAACTTCCACTAAAATACGATGACTTTCGGAAGCAGTTTTCTTCATATTAAAGTAATGAAGAAGACCTCAACGCAAAAACACTTTTTCAGGCACAAAGTTCGACATATTTGAGTGAAAAAAAATTATTGTTGTTTACGCTTCAAATGAATGACATATACTGAAATGATGAACAATGACAGTAGCTTTCCAAATGTTCCAATGGAATAATAACAATGGAATAATACAAGTTACGCCATCTCTTAGCAAACGAATTAAGTTATAAACCCAATATCTTAACGTCGTACTTAGGCCATTACTGGCAAATCTCGTATCATCTCATACCTCGAGGCGTCTTTAGAAGCAATCCTTGGTAACAATATCCTTCTCTTCTGTGACAGCGTGCGTGTTGGGAAATTTGACTCAGGCGTTGGCTTACATGTTAGAAGCTGAAGATTTCTTTGCCGAAAATCCGCTTCCAAATTTGCACTGTTGCCCTGTTATGTGTGGCGATCACCATAGAAGATGCCACTGTTTTCCTCCTCTTTTATCTCACCGCATTCTGAATAGCAGCATAGAGCATAACTGGCGAGCGACTTTATTGCAAATGAGTGTTTTCTGATTTGTGAATGTTCGCACTTGCGTTTCTACCATACCTTCCTAAGATTTTGCACAATCGTCTAGCAACTTGGGGGCTGGTCTAATCCACTAATCATGATTTTTTTCATACAAATATCCTAATGAGATCAGCTGTTAACTTACGCAAATAATCCTGCAGGTTAAGGCAAAAAGTATTTTCCTTGAGTAAGACCTCATTTGTACATAGTTATGTTGGAAGCGATTTAACGGTAAGGGATGGAGGTGAGTTTAAATGGAAATTGAGACATTTGCACTGTTGCATAAGCCCATTTACGATAGTCGGATTTTCCGGAACAATCAGGATTTGTATGACCGCAAAAGGAATTTTAAGTAGTTTGTCAGGTCAAAGTAAGTTAGTGTAAATGTTTTGAGTGTGGCACTGTGCACATGCGTAGGATTTGTGTAAACGCATTACAAGGAGTTGAACATTCACCAACAGCACTCAACTTGAAGTTAAACAGATGATCGTCGGCTACCTCAACAGAATTAGTGTATCAACTTGTATAATCTACAAGAACAAAGCTAAGCGAGGTTAAGCCTTACCTGTTTTAGGTCCTCAGCATAGCTGATCTTCCGTTCTAATGATTGCCCCAGTTCTTCCAGCTAAAGAGTAAAATTTTAAAAATCATATTGTATTAAAAAGTTGTAAAGTGTAAATTGCGGGCAGCAGTCCTTCGTATCATACACATATTTATGAAAACCTCATTTAAGTGAAACCTTCAAAATATTTAAAGATATAAAACCATTCATTAACCCCCCTGAGTGGTGGGTGTATTACTTTTTAAGTCGTCTTTGCCATCATCTGTTCAAATAACTTTTGCTGCAATGTATGTAATTTTTTTCCATTAAACCTATTACACATAAAATATTAGGTTTGCTCAGTTTAAGCCTTGAATGAGTACATGCCCCAGTGAAACACTACCTGCTGCGTTGGACACCCTCAGGGATGCCACTTTATTACATCAGGGAAAATCTAGTTTTAGTTTACGAGTACTTCAAATACACAAGTAAAAATATAATACATATACTCGTTCTTATGACTTCGGGGTTCCACATTTTAAGTCGTGAATGTGTGACTCTTAAGTCTTTTCTTAACACAAAGAAACCAATTTAAATTTCTTAAGAAAGTCGTTGGTAATATCATTGACGCCATTACAACAGACCTAAAACAAGAAGGGGAACACAAAACAAAGCATCGAGCAGAGAAAATATGTATCTCGAATAAGAAATTTTTTGAAGGCTCAAAGTCGGTGCCGTAAATCATATTATCACGTAAAAGACAAGAAATATGAGAACGTGCCATCATCCATCCGTGTTACGTAGTGTTTTGCCAGCTCTAGTGGAAAATATGTTTAGCAGTCTATCTTCCAGATGAAGATACACTCACACGTATACGGATACTCATACCTATATCGTATACCGATGTACCCATACTGTCACTGTTGTCACACCACAACACAGTCTTTGGTATTTTCATTTGAACATTAATTAGATGAACTCTATTAGAAGTTGTAATGTCGTTACATGTAGATACTCGTACATTTTGTACGCACATTTAAATGTTCAGACGCAAGAGGTAAATTAAATTTGTATCTGTCGTAAGAGTTTTGTCATAAAATCTCTGTTAAATTAAATTGAAGAAGACATCTGTTACAGAGCTTAGTATCCTTTTGCGAATTGGGTGAATGAAATTTCACAAATCGGTTTTTGGCTACGAGTAGCTCTAGCTAAGTGTACATATGTATGCACATTTATTTTTAAGGCTATTAATGGAGTTTATTACGCAAGTAACCTCGTTGAAAATTAGGATTGACAATATGATTTAATTTTTGCTAGGAAATAGAATAGAATATACAACTTTTCAGAAATAAATTCGATTCGTGATAACACAATTGCATTATCACTTCCTCGCATTGACTATCAGATAGTGAAAAGAATTTAAAGGAACCAAATTTGATTAGGGACTGACACATGAAACAACATAGATAGATAGGTGAAGTGTACCTTATATGACTTTATATGATGCGTTGCCGTCCCTTTCTTAGAATTTAAAACGAAAACCCTCTCCTGCAGTCTATATGAGTGAAAGCTGACTGACCACGTACGTTACGAAAGGTGAGCTGCTGGCATAGAATGTGGGTCTACTTAGTCCAGGAAAGGCTTTCACAGGGTCACAATGCCCTTATCACTAATGTGAAGACCTGTTAAGCACATGTCATTTGATTTGGAGATATTCCTCCGGAATTCGATCAGTTTTTCTTTCAGGCAGCACGGCAATTGCATAACAGACACAGAGTGGTTTGCTCCATATTTTGATCCTTACAGCTCCTGTGAAAATCATTTTAGGGGAGGTTAAGTCTGTTGTTATATCTATAATTATACAATTGTTTACAAAACTATACCCACAAAGATGCTGATGTGTGACTTTTTACAAGTGAAACACTCTTTGTATGGCTCAGTTTAAAGTTGGCCCAGATCTGTCTGGTTAGGTTGCATGGTGTAGCAACTAACTATCGCATCTAGTTTGGGCATACTCTTTGTCGACAATATGACTGAATATTCGAAGCCCCTCTTAGCTGCAACGCTGTCGTTCATTAGCTCAATATGGCTGAGTTAACGTAGTCTTCGTTTTCAAACTTTTTGGTTTACATCCTTCCTGCTGGAGTTCATAGACTTCACGGTTATGCCGTCTCCAAGAACTTAGTATTCGACAAAATATTTTTTTTGTTTCTTGCAATAACTATCAGGAATATCACCTCTCATAGGCCATAGGATACAACAAAACTGACAGTTTCACATGGCGTTTTGTAGAGAATTAGTCAGAGGAGTTTTGAATCTAGGGACTATAGCAACTATTTATTGTGGTAATTCTTTGTCGGATCTCCACAACGATGACAGTTCCGAGAATATGGTATGTCTTTGAACCCCACAGAGGTTTTTAGTGCTTGTGGGTCTGTTTTTGCGGAATCTCGAAATCACTCATTGCTTTGAAGAGCTCCAGATGATAAAATCTATCAAGTACTTGGCCTAAGCATGGAATGGCCACAATATTATTTTATTCATGAGTTTTGTTTGAAAAAGTTTATCTTTATTATTTATCTTCTCATATTCGATTAATAGTTTATTGTATGCTCTTGATCAGCATTAATTTCAGTTTTGAAAAATTCCACGAGAAGTCCATCGCGATCTCTTATTTTTTTAGCGTTGTATTGTACCTTTTCTTGGCTAGATGGAATCACTACTTCATTACTATGTAAGTGAATATAGGATGCCATACTGACAGGCAGCTGTTGCAGGAAATCCTTTTAAATTAAATCTACTCGTATGATTCCTTGTGGATAGGTGATAAGATTCCTATTGAAATGAATGCCATAATTTTGAGTTTAAAGTAAGCTGCTTATCTTTCTTGTAATATTAAGTACAATAGATCTTATCGAAGGCTTTTTCGTTTTCCATGATCTAGGACACCGAGCTATCTATTTTTCTTTTTTCGAGGGAACTTATTCACTTTCCTTGCCCATGTCTTTCATCGATTAGAATGTGGTGAATTTAGATGACAATTTGGCTATTTAAAGTTAGCCAGATTGCAAGTCGATCCTCGTGCCAGTCTGGACAGTCAAAAATATCTTGCTTTGAATTCATTTACTGCTTCTATGCATCGTGTCTCATGAATTTCAGTTCTGTAGGTCCCGTGCTCTACATTCAAATTGTATTCTACTAGATGGAGTGAAAAGTGACCTCCTTGGGAATTAAAAAAAAATTTTTTTTTAAATGTTTTTTTATATTATTCAATATAGTCCCCTTTTAGTTTGATACACTTATTCCAGTGATTTTCCCACTTCTTGATCCTGTCCGAAAAGTGATTTTCCGGAAGGTCTGCAAAATACTCCTCCGTGGCGTCGATGATTTCCTCGCGTGAGCTGAATTTTTTATTGATGAGCCATCGTTTGAAGTTTGAGAAGAGATAATAGTGCGAGGGATCCAAATCCAGTTACGAATCGACGCCACAAGTCCGCTCGATTCCGCATCAGCAAGTCCAAACACTCTTTCGAAGTGCTCTCGCCTTCGTGTTTTTAGTCATTCGCGACACCCAGCGGTAGGATAACTTTTTCATATGCAGAATATTGCCCAAAATATAGCGTGTGCGCTCAGTACTAATCTTCGTGGTATCTGCTAGCTGGCGCACCTTCACTTTCCGGTCAGCCAACACCATTTCTTGTATTTTTTTGACATTGTCCTCTGTAACCGCATCGGAGGGCCTGCCGCTCCGGACTTGATCGGTAGTGGAGTTGCCACCACCACCACGAAACTCTCGAAACCAATATTTGACGGTGTAATCTGACGGAACATTCGCCCCATAATATTTATCCAACTTTTCTTCTCCAACTTTTGCCTCTCAAAAAATAATGTATTATGAGAGAACGAAAATCGTTTTTGTCCATACTCAACATGATGCCAAACACGTCAACAACAATCAGCTGTCAAAACAAAACTAAAGACAGTATCGCACTAAAATTTGGCATGTCTGCCTAAATATGAATGGACTTCAAGGCATCATAACCTTTTTTGCAGTAGCAGCGCATTCTGGCGGCCAAGGAGGTCACTTTTCACTACATCTAGTATATTCTGATTTCGGTTCAGATCATGATCCTTCATCCGAAAATTGTGTCTGTTTCATAGCAGATGGGTTTTATTGTAGTGGATTTCTAAACCCGATTGGTCCTAGTTAGAGGTCAGAATCTTTGATTCCATATAAGGGATTCCTTAGCTGGTCAGGTCAATAAGAAATGTAAGTTCACCATTAGATATATGCATAACTTTCTATCAGGCACCCCAAGAATCTGATGATATGATCTTAGCCATCCTTGTCCAATTATAAATAAATACAAAAAATTCAGTGGGTTTTTCCGGGTGAATCGGCGCCGAAGAAGACCAAGTTGATTCGACCAAAAAGGTGATGGTGTGATTTTTTGGGGGTACCACGGCATAATCCACATTAACTGGCTTCAAAAAGGGAAGGCAATCAACTTTTTCGATCGATATAACGACGATTTGAAGGAAAAACGACAGCATGTGGCCAAGAAGAAAGTTATTTCCATCAAGACCATGCACAGGTACGTACTTACGTAGTGACCGCGGTGAAATTTTATGAATAGGGCTACGATATATGTTACTCCCTAATCCACCATATTCTCCGGATTAAGCCCCCAGTGACTATTTCCTGTTTTTTTTTGTTTTTATAGAACTTAACACTCAAGAGGGTATTATTACTCTTAAAATGCCGGAGCACGTGTTACGTTTTTTGGAAAATTGGATAGATAGAGAGAAAACGATGTTTGGATTTTACGCAACCATTCATCTCACGATATTTTAGTTGCCTGAAAAAAAGAATGTCTTTCGGCCACGGCTGGTATTGAACCCCGAACCGTCCAATTGGGAAGCCAATACACTACCACTTGAGCACGGCCATCCACTGTTTTCAAGCCTGAAGAGATGGCTTAAATGAAGTACATTGACTTCAAAGTAAACTATCCTGAGAAATAAAACGTTTTTCGCCGAAAAAATTGTCTTTTATAAAAAACAAAAGTCACTGAACATTTCGGCACCTACTGCGCAACGCTCACCACACCTTTATGTCATCGTAACGTTGTTATCGAAAATGCAATAATCTGATTGCTCAAATTTGATAATTCACTTTTGAAGGTTGCTCCTATTCACTAAAGCACACTGACAAATATCGATAAAACAAATTCCTATCTTTAGTGTGTGGGCTAAGCGGCTTAAATGGTCAGCCCTCACCAAAACAGCTCCCTATATCCACTACTTGAGACTATAAAAAACATAACAATAGCATAGGAAATGTTCTGCCGTGTCACACTCCTTATCATACGAAGAGCAAATGCCTATCACTTAAGCCTGACACTTATAAGTGTTTTCCAAAGTCGTAGTAGCCCAGTAGGATACCTACAATTCATATTTAGCCAGTTCTTCGGATTGGGGCAAGCAAAGCGACGGATTTCATACCAATGTTCGGGGGCAAACCATAAAGCCTAAAGCCTGCAGAGTTCTGCTCAAATCACAATTTCAGGCAACCCAAAATCTGGTTCGGCATCCAAAAGATTTTCCTCGCTTATCAGGTTCATGAAATATCATAAACTACTCAAAACAAAATAGGGCCTACTTAGTAGCTAGTGGGGCCTCCGTATGCACTATCTGGTACGCTCTCAATGAGATGTGTAATATTTTGTTCGAGTATGCGCTCCTAACAGACTTAACGCATTTATGGGCTCTTGTTTACTGTTGACATGGCTGTGATCCTCTTTGAGGCTCCAATTGAAACCAATTGAAAGGTGCCATAATTGGTCTGATTGGTTGGTTGGTTGGTTGGTTGGTTGAGGTCTGGGCTCTTTGCTGGCTATGGCAAAACTGTAATATTGGCATCAGAAATAGCTCTTTGTGTAAAGCGGGCCGTATGGGGACGAGCATTGTCTTGCATAAGAACAAAGTCAGCGCCCACCCTCTTTGAAAATGGAATCACAAGAGGTCGTATTATCGTGTCAATGTAACTGGCGGCGGTTATGGTACCCTCATCCAGAATTATGAGCTCTGTTTTGCCTAACGGTAAAACGTTCACCTTGTCTTCTCCACACGCGTAATCGTTTATCGTCACTAAAAAACTTAACCTTACATTCGTCTGTAAAGAGTACAAGCCTCCAGTTGTCCATAGTCCAATCCCAAAGCTCACGGGCATAACTTAAGCACGCTGCCCGTGTCAGATTCTGTCGAATGGCGTGCACTCTGGACCGTTGACCATCTTAGTGGAGTCGATTACGTACGATTTGATCACTTCCTTGAGTACCACTAGATTGCAGCAGTTGATCTTGTAACGCCCGGTCGGATACGGTACGCTCCCGACGTGGAATTATTCTTACGTACCGGTCTTCTTGCGCAGTGACTCTGATTCTTCCTGATTCAGGTCTCCTTGCTACACTCTCGGTTTCTTGGAAGCGTTCCCAGATGTTTCGGATAGCTCGCCGCGATACATCGATACGAATTGCGACAAACCTTTCAGACTCTCCCTCCGCTCTTACTGTGTTTTTGATATCCATATGATGCTGAGAACCGAGCATGGTAATTACAATTAATTACGTTCTCGATGAAAACAATTACAGAAAGTAACACTTAGCGACAAAGCTTAGAACGCTTAGCAACGGTAAAATTGTTGCTCAAAGTATTGATAAATACTCGTGTTAAATACAGTGTTGGCCCAAAGTTAATCTGATTAACGATTAAAAATTTAATAAAAAAAATATAATTAAGATTAATTAATCATAATCATTGATCATTAATCGTTAATTTGACTATTTGACTTTTACCTGTCTCCAAATTAATCTTTCTCTAATTAAGCTCATTATCAGTCATTCATACATTCATATATATTTATGAAAGTGCGCACATTGCAACGATTCCGAGTCGGCCGATAATAAAGTTTGATTTGCTGCAAGATTGCTTTAAAAGTAAACTATCGGCCGGTTACATACTCGTAATCAGTGGCGGATAATGGGCGGCTGGTGACAGGCGCGACCATATGGAGCTATGGAGAATTAAAAAAAAGATGGGCAGATGGATTAATTGTGTTGGTATTTAGTACGTAAAAAGAGTGGATCCCCCCCCCCCCTCGGACTCATTTTTGAATCCGAGCCTGTGCTTACTCAAGACGAAGCTTATCCCCGCGTGCACATAATGCCGATTTTTTAGTCACTATAGCACTAAACTAGAGAGCGTGAAAAAGAGAGAGAAGCTGGCGGTGCGTTGCTCATGCACAGGAGTCAGTCACGTTTTAAAACTATCTGGTTGGCCCATTCTTACCTCGCGCTAGTTACGATAATTAACATCAAACATACCGCATACTGCAATAAAACAATGGAAATTCATAATTATAACGAAGACAACACTATTTCCAAAAAAAACACTAAAAAATGGCAGACCGCAATAAAAAAAATAAACAGTAAATAGCCAGACGGACAATATGGGAAAACCCTGATCCAAAGACAACAAATATAAAAGGATGCACCTTTCAAGTTCGGGACAGTTTACAAGAGTACATTGTTGTGTTAATAAGCAAAACTTGTTTAAAAACATAATTCGCTCATTGGCTATACATTTTTCGGATTTTGCAAAGTTTTGTGTCATTGTTTTACTCAGTAATTAATTTAAGAAAACAGATATGCATTCTGATGATGAATATATTGATGCTAATAGTAGTGGTCTGGCAGATGAGCCGTCGGTGTCGTCAAAGAGTTTCAGGAATTCAACAAAGGTATTCCCATCGGAATCGGATCTTTCTTCTTCTGCTTTATTTGATGGTACTTATTACAAGCTTCTGCTAGAATGTAAAAAACATATAAAGGACAAAAAGCAAACGAAGGACAAAAATAATACAGTTCGGACTTTCAGGCAACCTGTAACTCAAGAAAATTTTGATCGCAACTCAATGATTGCTTTTCGAGCCGTGGAAGACCCGTACTTCATTAAGATGGAGGATTTAAATATGACAAATACTCCAGTATGGAATCAAGTTACCGGGCGACGGTTTCTCAGAAAAAAATAGCTAAACAATCATTCGATTAGATTTGTGAGATAAAAGAAAATCTAGCTGCAGAGAAACATTTGTGCACCACCGCTGATATATGGTCGGGGAAAACAAGAAGTTGCCGCTGGTTTACTGGGGCACACATCTTTGACCGCATAAAAGATTTGCTTCTGGAAATATTTTCAGATTTTGGCATTGACCGCACGAAAATAGTATGCTCTCTTACTGACAATGAGTCCAATTTCGTGAAAGCATTCAAGATATTCGGAGTAAATACAATATCCTTAATTGGATATGATGAAGTTAATGAATCTTCAACTCCAAGTGACAGCGAGACCGAGTTGAGCGGCGATGAACTTGAAGCGTTTGAAGGAGAGTTCGGCATAAGACAGGAGCACGATCATGATGATCTTCTGTTAGAGGAAAATTTAATATACGACCATTCACAAAACAGATCGTTGCCATTCCTCTACAGATGTAATGCGCACATTTTAAATCCGAATGCTAGCACGGACGTCCAAGGCTTGTTGACCGACAAATTAACATGTCTTGGAAAAATGCATTCCGCAGTAATGGAAAAATGTAATGATTTGTGGAGTGCTATATAGTAATATTCTGGGCCATATCTGGCATAACAAGATAGAATAGTTACTATGACGCTTTGAAGAATACATTAAAAATCAAAACTGTTTACTCCCAACTAGCCAGAGCGCTTGGTATAAGAAATCCATTACGACACTCTGAATTTCAATATACACCCTGAATGACTCGAACTGCAACCAAATTCAGACTGTTATAATTTTGACCCATGACAGATAATTTTATTATTTACAAGCCCTTTAAACGATTTACGTCTCAGTTGTGTTGAAAAATTTTTATCCGCTATGGAATTCAAACGTTATAGTGTGATTGCTTTATATTTGGCTGGAAAACCACAAGTAGCTATCGTTAAAGCCCACCAGCACCTCAACGTGAATAAATCATTTGTGTCTCGAACCATAGCTCGTTACCGTGATACTGGCAGCGTTGCAAAACGCCATGGAGGTGTTTATAAAAAAACAGCAACATCGGCAGAAATGGTTCGGAAAGTGAAGGCTCGAATTGAGCGAAATCCGCGTCGAAGTGGAAGAAAAATGGCTCGTGAGCTCAACATATCGTTGGAACAGATGCAACACATACCGAAAAATGAGCTTGTTCTCAAGCCATTAAAGTTCCAAAAAGCACACGATCTTACACCACAACAGAAAAAAGTTAAGTCGAAAGAGCGAAGGAGTTGCTACGCTTGAACGAAAGTGGTGAGTTGCCGAATTTGGTTTTTTCCGATGAGTCGCCATTTGTTATCGAGCAATATGTCAACAAACAAAATGACCGAGTTTACTTGCCAGAGAGGTTCTTCGAAAGTTTACACCTTCGGACGGCCACCAGAAAGCAGGCAGCACCGATGGTGATGGTTTGGGCCGCCATAACCGCCGATGGTCGCTCTCCACTCGTATTTTTGGACCGTGGCGTCAAAAATTAATGCGATCGTATACAGTGAAACTGTCTTAGAGCCTTGGGCAAGCAATCATTTCGGTCGGAGACCGTGGACATTTCAACAAGACTCGGCACCGTCTCACAAAGCGCGCGTCAACCAAGATTGATTAAAAAACAATGTTCCACACTTCATTTCTTCGACACAATGGATTGCAAATTCTCCGGATGCAAATCCGTTGGATTTCTCTGTCTGGGGTATTTTGAAGGCGAAGGTTGGGACTAAAAAATACCAAAGTTTGTACCACCTCAAACAAGCACTTCGCGGGCCGGAATACCGGAGAGCCACTTGCGTGCAGCGTGCCATTCAAATTGTTTTTTTGAGTTTTGAATGAAAATGTTTTCATAATTTTCCATTATTTCTGTCACGTCGAATTGACAACCATGGGCCTAGAGAAGGTGCAGCGTGGGGGGTGTTGCACTCCCCCAAACTTTTTATATTCGGCAAATCCACAGTCGGAAAAAAAAATCGGTTACTACGAAATCGGCACCGATTTAATTCAATAAGCTGGCCCTTCACTTCTAACGACGTTGAAGTTGTTCCGATTTAGCCTAAGTCGATTAAAATACTTGGTTCTCGGTCGACCTATATGCCAACTTCATAACATACTAATTTTTTGAGAGAACATCCGAAATCAGCACTTGCCTTATTTGAGTCAAGTCGGCACGGCGATCGAAAGTAGATGATCTCTGAGAAGAAATTCCGTCCCGTTTTTGGCTCAAGATACAAGCTGCATGCATCCTTCTTCTTCTTCTTTTTACTCTTTTACTAGCTCTTTCCTCGTTACACGACCTTATGCATAGTTTCCCATTTTTACTGCATCGCTGCTGCCTCCGTTTATGGTTTTGGCTAATGGCACAGATCCCAGAACGCGTCTGCATACTACACAGGCCCTGGTTTGCTTCAGTGGTTAGCCCCAGGCACAGGTGGCAACTGAGCAATACAGGAATTCTGTTTCCTACCTCGTTTTCTTACCGTGTGTGGGACCCCGTAGTTGGTATCTTCTTTTAATAAGGCAATACCAAGTAATTCTATTTGGCTCAAGTTGTTCAGTTACCAAATTCTTTATTTGTAGACTGCCTCTAATGCATCGCGTTTCGTGACTCCAGTAGACACTGTGAAACACACATAAGAGCTGGTCGAAAAACCGTGGTGTAGAGTTTCCTCATCAATTTAAGTGGAAATTTTCGGTCGCAAAACCTCACTCTGTGGTTTACGTCGTCATTACATTTTGCTTTCATATTAACCATTAATCCTAAGTATTTTAAGATAGTGCTTTCCGGAAGAATTATTCCGTCTAACATTATCTCCGCAACATGTCGCAAAGGATCAGAAAATGGGCACGTCAAATGCTCCGTCTTTGAACGATTTATTTGAAACCCGTTTCTCTCTAGCGTATTTTTCCATTATCTAAGGCGTTTTGCAATCGGAAAATTCCTAAGGCGAATTGGCATTTTTACAAAAATCACCCCACGGTTGATACTTTCGCTATACTCCTGTAGTATTAGTTTATAATCAAGTTAATCGATTAATGATTAATCTGATTAAAATTAATCAGATTAATTAATTGATTAGTGCCAACACTTTAAATACTTCGCTTCGATAATGTTTACCAATAGAGTAATTTTTAGACAAAAATCAAAATGGGCCCTATTTTGTTTTGAGTAGTTTACATATTTCTTAGACTGAGTCGTCCCAGCCAGGTTCCTACTCGAATTTAAAAAAAAAAAACTGAAAGCATATTTCCAGGGCAAGAACCAAATATAAGCAAAATCGACTGCAATCTACGACGTTAGTACAATTCTTTTAGAGGTAATTTTTCCAGTGGGGATATCATGACAGATCACGCATGCGTCGTGTCACACTGATATGGTATTTTTGTTCAGTATTGTTTGACATTCCATTATGGAACGACTTAGTCCGATACAGCGTCTACAAATTATTCAGCTGCATTACGAAAATCAATGTGGTAGAGCAAAAACATTGATTAATAACAAACAACGTTTTCTATAAAATAAGCCCGCCGTGTGTTTTGTTGACATTATTTTATGATGCTGCAGAAAATAAAAGAAAAATATCGAATCTATCACATATACTCATATGCTACCTTTAAAGTTTATTTAATGGCAAGATAGAATAAAATAATAAATATTTTAAGTACACATACAGCTGAATTGTTTTTCAATATATCAATTCCCTGTACTCAATTCTGCAATAACAATTTAATTTCAATTGAAACGCATGCCTTCATCCAGCCTTCCCAGTGGCCGGAAAAGGATGGATGAACAAATTCAGAGCCTATCACCTTGCGCGCACATTCGGCAGCAAGGATGAAAGGAAGAACTCCCTTACAAACAAAAGTAATTCCCAAACGAAATAACAAAAATCTCGTACTTCTAAATTAATTCGGGGAGTTGCCGAGTTGGTACGAGAGTAAAATGTATCCGTGCTCATGAATAATGCACATAAATTGATAAGGATCCCAGAACTTTAAGAGGAAGCAACCCGTACCGCACCCAGCATCAGCATACTTCTACCTGAATGGCAATATCAACGACACTGGCAAATGCCAACGGTAATATGCATAGCTTCGTCATAACTTGCACACCCTTCGTTAATAATTAATAAGGGATAAGTAAACTTTTAATCTCAAAAATGTAGGTACGAATACGACTCGTTGACTACTCGTATTCGTATTTTGTATTCGTTTTTACGGAACGTGCATTAATATGCAGACACTTAAAATTTAAATCAATCCCAAGGCCAACTGTAAATATATGTAGATAGGCATAGGTTTATACGAATAGTTATACTCGTATGTATAACCGAAAAATGTCAAACATTGACAGGAGTATCAATTCAATTTAAAATTTGGACGTACCAACTTTGAAAAGCACGAGTCACAATAGATTGTCGACGTCAAAAACAGATTCGCAGTTGACGTCATTGTGGTATTATGGGTGTATGTTATGCAGGTTGGTTTGGGATGGGATGCACTTTCAAACGGATAATCGTCTATTCCCCTCTGATGCTGTGCTATATCTAATTGACTGTAGGTATACTCCCACAATACGATCCAGGACAATGCATGCGTAACGAAATTCTACCTACAGTCGATGAAAGAGAACTTACTTGCAGTTCGCCCTGTTAAGGGTTCAATAAAGCTTGTACCTTTGCAACTGACGAAGATTTGATTAAAATTTAAGACATGATTTCTGTTGTAGGGGATGCAATGCGTCAGAGCATACGTGAATGAATAAACCAGCTTGTAAGGAGCTTATCCTTTTAAATGTAACCTGCATTGATACGAGTATGTTCTTTTAAAACCACCTACAAGGTATTCCATACAATACCAGTACGAGTACAGGGCTTATTATTATTGTCATTGCAAATATCTCAATACCAACCAATATCGTGTCCGCCCACCTCGAACCTCTGAGCTGGCAACGGGACTACGCTTGAATATTTAATTCTGATTATACCATATAACGATATGTGACATGTGAGCTTATAGAAAGTGATGTCGTCAGTTGGCTGGTTGTGAATAACAAGTGATGTATGGATGTAAGTATTTTAGATATGTTGGAGTATAGAACTCCTGTCAGTTAAATCACATGTGGCCTCTTAATATCAGCGCCTGCGACTGCAACTTCAACGGAGACGGCAACATGTGCCAATTTGTAATAGCGTCATACGAGTAGTGTCATAGTTGATATTTCTTTCTGGCCTGATTGAGAATTGTATAATTAATATTTTTACTTCCGGGATAAGGCTGATTTTAAATTCAGCTTTTCATACATTTTAATGTAAGGAAGTGGCACTGTGTGATGTATTATGTATTTCGGTCCAAAGGATGGAAGTGATAGGATGTGGGGCACGCCTGCAGAATTCAAATTAAAGTGCTTTCCAGAAGAGTTTGTTTTTTTTTTTTTTTTTTTTTTGTTAAACATACATATGTACATGTGTATGTACGTATGCATATTAGCTGTAGAAACCTCTAATTTAATATTCTTTATTCTTTAGAATTATCTGGAATAATGTAAATAGGTTCGCAATATCTTAAACACCAGTGGAAAGATAGAAAGTTATTTGTAGCCTTCATTTAAAAGTCCTCCTTTTCCATCCTTTCTAACTTAACAAACTACCGATTTTTAAAAGAGGCCGTCTTTCATTAATTTGCCATTCTAATTAAATGGATCAAATCTTTTAATATCCACAAAAGAATGTTGTTTGGACTCAGAGCTTCATATGCATCCCACATTGTCTAAGTTTTTCTTTTAACTGCCTTCTAATATTCAGTGGCTATGTCCTTTCTCGTTTACGTTGTAATCTTAAAGGGCTTCCGAGGATGTTTTTTGTACTGACTTTAGGCTGAGTACTTCTGAAGCTCATGGAATTTAATTTTCATCGTACAACATACTTTTCTGCACATAAAATTTTTTTTTCTTTTTTTTAAAAAGAACTTAACACTCCCATTTTGGAAAATGATGTTTGGGCTCCGTGGTTATCTCGATCCATGGGTAGCATCCAACATTTAATGTGGAGACTAAATTCTTAGTGGAAGTTGGCTTCTTGTCGATTTCTAGTCAACTACACACCTTACTTGATTTTTGTTAACTTAAGAAATGCATATCTTTCGGGCGAGGTTGGGAGCCAGTCCACTACGACTTGAACCACGGCCACCCATCATGTGCTGAAAACCCCTAAATATTTGTAGACCATCACCAAGTCAGTAACTAAAATTAAGCTAGTTTGTGAAGTTGTATCCTTTACGGTTTTGAAGTGTCCCTTGAGTGGACATTTAACATTTCAATTCGGACCCTTTAGAAAAGGCCAATGTATTACACATAGGTGCTTAGGCCGTTTTACTCCTGCTGTATGTTCTCTTCCAAATTGTAATTATGATGAGGAACTAAAGCCTTTTCCGAAGATTGGAAGAGTGGAATGATTGTTAAGCTGCTGAATGGTGCAGCTGTGCCTAAGCTAAAACCTAGAACAGTTTTGGGTGGAGTGAAAAAACATCTCTATACAATGAACGAACTGAGAGGCTTTTGAGTTGGGTCCTCCTGTCGAGTATAGATTTCCGCTTCATTTCTTGCTTATCGAATTCAAGAAAGCCTTCGGCAGCTTGAATCGAAATGGTCTATGGTGATGTTTGCGCAGGAACCGTATACCGACTCCTAGGTGCAATAGAAGCTAACAATTTATTTGAACTTAATAATATGGACTGTGGTGATGGTATTTTCAACACACTATTCATTGCTGGTCCAATGAGTGCTGATGTAGGGAATTCAGAAAAAATTTGACCGAAAACCGAACAACTTACTAAAGAGTCCCTGCCATAAGATGTCATCTCATACTACCCCTAATTCTTTATTGTATTTAAGACGTCCACTAGACAGCGTTTACTTATAATTTCGTGGTCTGCTTATCTATGATACTTGCGCGTCAAGGAATATCCAGCTTGTTATAGGACGGGTAATTTGGACATAATGCATCCTCTCACTAGGCGATTGGCATTGCAGGATTAAGAAAACCGTTTGACATTGTCACTCTGTTTGATTTTGACTTGACCTTGGTTGTCTCCGTCTGTTCGGGCGTTGATGTTTCCCATCACGATAACACTTTCTATTTAGCAGTTTTTAAATCTTAAACCGTATTAACGTTCTAGAAAGCAATCTTTAAAATAGCTAAAAGTTGTTTTTATCCAAATCTGCATACAGAATAGTTTGTAGGCGTTATTTTCAAAAGAGGTAAAGTAAATACTTTATTACAACAACGATTGTTGATTACCGCTGTAATTGACAGCACTCTCTGCATTTCATATTCGTTTCCCTACACACGTTCCTGCTTTTCGGCTGTAGGACGGGAACGGAAGCGCATACTTAGCTCATTAAATTCCAATACAAACTGCATTACTACATGGGGAAGCACCAACAGAGGGGAATTTAATGCTTCCAAAACACAATGCTGTCTGTTGTCGTTAAAGCGAAATCTAAACACCTAACCATTATCCATGAACGGCACTTGCATCGTTGAAACCGAAAAACTTTTCATTCTCACTATGTGTGTCAATGGCAACTTAGGTTGAAATGACCACATATTTGATGTTGCCAAAAATGCTGGGAAATGTCTAGGTTACATCAAGGGATGTAGGAATTATTACACCCCCTCTGATCTTGATACAATATACGAGGGTTGCCTGAAAAGTTTCCGACCGCAACGTAAAGATAGCGCACTCGTCAATCTAGTGAATGCTAGTTGTGCATCTTTTGATAGTTACTTATCGAAGTTTCAGTCATTTTGGACGCGCAGTTTTTAGTTGACAGTCGTTTGAGTGAGTCGATGTGAGTGTTCTTTGTGAAAATGGAAAAAAATTGAGTATCGAGTTGTAATTGAATTCTTGTTTTTGAAAGGCAATACGCCTACGCAAATCAAAAATGAGTTGGACTCTGTATATGGGGACTCTGCACCATCATTTACCACAGTGAAATTTTGGGCAGCTGAATTTAAACGTGGCCGTAAGAGTTTGGGAGATGATGAACGATCGGGACGTTCAAAAACTGCGACCACTGACGATGACATTGCTAACGTTCACCAAATGGTGTTAGACGACCGCCGAATTAAAGTGAGAGAGACAGTAGAGGTTATGAAAATGTCCAAAGAACGTGTTTTTTACATATTAAATCAAGATTTAAGCATGAGAAAGCTGTCCGCGCGTTGGGTGCCGCGTTTGCTTACGTTAGACCAAAAACGTGTTCGAATAAACATTTTTAACGCTCTGTTGGCGCAGTTTAGGCACAATAAATTCCAGTTTCGGCGCCGATTAGTTACTGTAGATGAAACTTGGATACACCATTATACGGGCGAAACAAAAATTCAGTCAAAACAGTGGACTGCAAAGGGCGAGCCGGCTCCAAAAAAAGCAAAAACTGTTTTTTCAGCTAGGAAAGTGATGGCGTCTGTTTTTTGGGATAGTAAAGGAGTTATCTTAATCGATTATCTTCAAAAAGGAAAAACCATTACAGGAGCATACTACGCATCATTACTTGCCAAGCTGAAGGCAGAAATTGCGGAAAAACGGCCACATTTGCAGAAAAAGAAAATCCTGCCTCAGCCGTTGCCATGGCCAAAATCCATGAATTACGCTTTGAACTGCTTGACCATCCGCCTTATTCACCAGATCTAGCCCCAAGCGACTACTTTTTGTTCCCTCATCTAAAAACTGCGGTCGGAGGACAGAGGCAATCACCTTCGTGAACAATTATTTTGCAGAGAAAAACGCCAAGTACTATTTGGACGGGTTAGGGAGTACTATTTGCATCGCTGGGAGAAGTGTGTAGAGTAAGAGTTACAAGGAGACTATGTAGAAAAATTAAAAAAAAATTTTGAGAAAAAATTTCTTGTATCATTGTTCGGAAACTTTTCAGACAACCCTCGTATAAGCCTGCTAGAAAGGATTCAAAACCATACGATAAAACTTATAGGTGATGCTAATATCACAAATCAAATTAATACTCTTGAAAATCGACGAAATGGGTTCTGCCCTACCTTTTCTTACTATTTTTACCACCAAGGCTCCCTTGATATTGCCAATAGCCAAAGAAGCCCTATTGCCGGCTCGCTGCTTTCTTTCCATGATATTAATTTTATCAAAGATCAATTGTAAAGTCTTTTGAAATTGTATGTCGCTAATGTTGGCCTATAAGTTTTGAACATGTTTGCCTAAGAAGCCACATTCTTATTTTTATTTGACATCAAGGGTCTCTATGGTATCATTCATTAACTACCTTTGTCTAACAGCGAGCATTGTTTTAACACATCTTCGACTGCGAATCTGTACACAATTAATTTCTTTAGTCGTCCAAGCAGCCTTCCGTTCAAGTTTTATAGCATGAGAGGTTCTCTTTACCTTTGCTAAAATTTATGAACTTTGTCAACCACTGTATCCTATATCTTAGATCCTCGACAGAGCGAGTGTTGTTCCTTTGTCGTATATCGCTTGAGCATTCCTTATTTTTTTTCAGCATCGACGTACGGATTGATTGCTTTCCATTGTGCTGCTTGTGTTGTTCATGCATCAGTACCGCAATTATAGATGGATTGGTGGCATTGATACAGATGGAATAGCCATCACAATCTCACAGTATTTTGCTTGTTTTACAATATTCGCAAATTGGTAACAATGAATTTAAGGTAATGCTTGCTCTAAAATGGTTCACATGGTCAGACTATTGGAAGAATGCGGTACTTCGATTGTTTGTACTCTTGATACATTATCAACCAGATTGACAGGCAAGAAAACCGCGTAGTGGTCTAAATACGTAATCGAAAGTGTCCTGCTCAAATATCATATATGTACATATCTTTCCTACCTAACTTTGCTACATACTTTAAACACGTTTGTTTTTGTTTTTTTTTTTGATTAGAGCGCGTTGTGGATTTCAAAATTTTTAAAATGTTTAAACAGAGCGCGACCGAAATTCTCATCTTAGAGCTGGTAGTTACGGTACTTAGTATTTTTGCCTTTCTATTAGGGCATAAACTCGTATGAATTCATTGTTGTTGAATTACCTCGAAAATATGTTAAAGGATCCTAGCAAATCAGATTGACCGTCCTTTAAATCACTTCAGGCCACTTCCACTACAAATTCTTATATACCACGATGCAATTTATCTTAACACTTTATTTTCAAAAGTTTGTAAAATATCGCCAAAGGTTTTCTTGGTACAACCCCGAGGTTGTATACCATGGGTCTGTTTCTCTGTATTTGTTTTCGAGTTTTGTATGTTACTTTTTCACGTACGACATCCATTTTGACTTTGCGTTGAGCGTCATTCCGAGTCATGACTTATATACAAATAGCCTCGTTTACGAAGTGAATACAGACCAGGTTTATGATTTAACTACAATGCGATCGACGCAAGGTACTTCTTCAGTATTATGAATGTCCGAACGTTCCGAGGGACCAATACTGATTCATTGTATTCAAAGTACGGTTGAGGATATCCCAAACACCATAAAGACAAGCTAATATTGTGAGAAACTTTGACGTCGGACCGGTACAATCATAAGAGATCGCCAAATCCTTTTCCGATCGAGTCTTCCTCAATCTCTTAAAAGGTCCTACGCTGTCAGCATCAAGTATAAAGCCTCTTATGTGCTGGGTTTCATTCGGCCAACACAACGAAACCCGTGGTTTAACGACAGGTGGAAAGATGAGAGACGAACTCCGGCTTCTCAGGAGCAAAAAGAAGGAGCATGAGAAGCACGCGGTCAAAGAACTAGAGGCATTCTACTTCCGGAATGAGATTCGGAAGTTTTACTAAAAGGTAAAAAAACATGCCACGGACATAAACTGTAAAACACAAGAGGCACAATCCTTCAAAAGCCCGTCGAATTACTCACATACGGCGATGATATTGACATAATCGGTAGAAAGCATCGTGATGCCAGTGGCGCTTTCACGAGTATTGAGACGGAAGCGGCGAAGATAGGTTTAACGGTCGATGAGGGCAAGATCAGGTATATGCGGTCAACAAGAAAGGACACCCAACTCCGCTATCAATTCAGATAACGGCACATGTGCGCAGATCAAACGAAGAATAACTCTTGCCAATCGCTGCTTCTTTGGGCTAAGAAGGCAATTAGCTACCAGAGCGAATCTTTCTACCTTCAAGAGCATTATCAATTACGTCGGTGATTATATGCACTTGGTCAATAGTCGTATGCTTGCCTCTGAACCCAAACTGAATGTTTTTTCCGTCAATAACAACGGTAGTATACGATAAAGAGACTTTGTCTACCTTAGCTCTGCTATAAATTGTGCCAACAACATTTCAGTAGAAATAAAACGAATAATCACTTTTGCCAGTCACTGTTTCTGTGGGCTAAGAAAGCAATTGACTAGTAAGATCCTATCTTAAACAACTAAGGAGATTCTACATATACAAATATAAGACATTGTTCTTCCCAGTCCCAGTGAAAGCAGATGAAAATATCCTCGGTCGTTTCGTTTCGAGAAAGAAATTCTTCGTAAAATATTCAGTCCCGTTTGCGTTGACAGGCTTTGAAGTAGTAGATTTAACGACGAACCATATGAACTGTATATCGACTTCAATGCAGTCAGAAAACTGCCCATCAATCGCATACGACTTCTGGCAAAATTTTAAGGACTTCCCCGGTTATGTGGTTTCTTTGGTTTTAATTGATATATTTCTTTTTGAGTTCCTTCAACGTGGCATTTTCATCGTGCTGTTTCCGATTCATTATGAATGAGCGCTTAACCATCGAAAGGCCTAAAGTTTTCTTCCAGATGGACAGCGAAGATGTATGTATTAGTCGGCCAATAACTCGGTTTGTCCTTCGAGAGCAAGTCACGATTGTACTCCTTAAGGACTGAAATGAATAAAATTTGGAAGCTTCAAAGTACAAAAAAAAAATATTTTCATAATTTATGTAAATTTTTTTTATTTGCTTTAAGATTCTGTTTTTATTAAATTCATTCACAATTACAAAAAATAAAAAAAATTATTTGGGTTCCCATTCTTTCCTCAACTTCTTTCGAATGTCCTTCATAAAGTTGGTGACAGTTACATCCGTGATCTTTTTGGATGCTCTTTTCCATTTAGCACTAAAATCTTTTACGTCCTTTGCACACTGCTCACTTTTCCTCAATTTAGCTTTGACCAAAGCCCAATACCTTTCAATGGGACGGCACTGTGGAACATTGGGTGGATTCATGTCAGGCCACGAACCCTTAATTACATGGGTTTCGGAAATCAAGTAATGTCAATATCATTTTCCCGTATGAATATTTCTAACTAACTCCTAAGCATTCCAAGTTAGTTTTTTGAGCATTTCTTTCATACCCACGTTCTCGACTTAGTACGCGTATTATTTAATAGATTTCACTTCCTTGTTGGAATGTTTAATATAAAAACGCAGATAATTTTCAATATCTATGGCTTAGTGTACGATGAAAACTTAATCATGTACAGATCAGGTCCAGAGATCGAGGTTATCAGTATACTCTTGCTTCGATAAGACTAAGCAAGACTCGAAGTTGAAGATCAAGAAAACTGAACAATTTCGTTGAGCTGACTCGAAATTACTTTACAATAGCAAAGACTCTGATGAAGATGGCCAGCAATGTTCCACGTCACTGAAAGAGCTGTCGACAGACGATTCAACGTTGCACACGGCAGTGGGGAGCATCTCTGGTTCAGTAGGGTGGTAAGGAGTTGCAACATGAGGGTATATCTATTTGTTACTCTGAAACACTAGAAATTTTGATATCTTTCTTCGTCTTTTTTTTTAAATACCGACCAAGGGAAAAAGCGGGTCTGTGGTACGAGTGTACTTATAAACCATGGCCCAAAGACATAGTTTTAACACGTCCTCTACTCTGACAATGTCAAATAATTCTTCAGCCCAAGACTCCATGGAAAACTTCGGTAGGTTTTGTACTCTGGCAAATCTAAATCTAGAATCTTGTCCACGGTAAACCTATACCCTGGCTCAATCTCTATTCGATCTAGACAAATTCTGCGACAGTATGATAAATTTCCATTCACATACTCGTATTAATAAGATAATCCTTAAAGCCAACTTATCGCTTGCCTTTATCAAACGGTAGTCCAAAGAATTGTTCAATCTTTACATGACCAGATCCCTCTCCATTACTCTTGTTCGCCGCCTGCTGGCCTACTCAAGTCAAGCGCGATTCTCCTTTCAGCGAGTAAATATGTCCAGAATTGAGAACATCCAACGTCAGTTTCTTCAATGTCAATGATAATAACTCATTCTAGAAATCATAATCTTAATTGAAAAACTCACAAGAGCTTAGATATCCCACTCTTGTTGAAGCAAAAGCAGGAGCCACCCACTTAAAATTTTTCTCTAGCACGAAACCTGACCTCTGGAACATGAAATACAATTTAATAATTGCTGGCCGCCTTCACAGTCGTTAGCTTCTTAACGCTCATGCAACATTAATCCTCCCTGTATACACACCCCTCCTTCCATAGTTTCATTTACATCTCTTCTCTCTATTCTGCTATATTTCTTGTGTTCTTTCGTACCAAAGTTTCATTTGATATTAATTGCTTTTTCTCGGAACACTACTTTAATTGTTTTTTTTTTATTTTATTTTTTATTTTTTGCAGGATGCTACTTGGAGCCTGGCCAGTTGGCGGGAAAAATGGTCCCGCGCAAAATAATAAAAATGGCAAGTGTCGATTTTTATTATTATGCGGAGGATACACTCTCTTTTTGATACTTGGAGCTGCTGTATTCTCAGCTATAGAAGCACCAAAGATTGATGACATCACGAAGCGTATTGATGAGTTCCGCAATCAATTCCTGGAGAGGAATACTTGCCTTAACGGTAAGATTTAATACGTTCAACCGTTCACCTATACATAGTAGAAAATTATTTATAAATTAATTTAGTTAGCTAGAAGTTCAGATTGAAGTTTAGTTTGGCATATCGAAACTTCAATAGAAAAATGACTATAGCGTGTGACAGCTCTTGGAATTGAAACGGCAACACAGGAAATGAAAGTGATTTGTCAATTATTAACAAGTTGCTCCTCAACTTATGCGAACAAAGAATACACAGTCTTGCTCATTTTAATTTCATTCAATATTTACTAAAGAAATTCTATACTACAAAAGCTGATGATGGAAATAATAGACGGATAACCAACCACGCGATTACCCCTTGGGCCACTTCCGGTTGGTTGTTCATTATTCATAGCAACATTTTTCAAAAAGATAAAGAAAATTATCATAATATTGTATAAAAATATTTATCTGTCTTTCCCCATCTTGACGGCGGCTAAAAAATATTGTATCTACATTATTACAAAGTATTATACACAAAACGCTTTCCACAAGTGATTTTGATGAAGTCTAAAAAGTTTTCTACAAGAGTAGTTCAACTGAAAACATTGTTTTAGTAACCGCTAGGTAATTATACCATTAATTAGGTCAGGCTGAAATAAATTATAGTTAAATGTTCCTGGGCTGCAGTATAAGCTCAGGTATTCGTAGTATAGAAATAAGTATTTCTTTTTATAGTATGTACATAGATTTATGAATAATCAATGAAATCTTTAATTAGAGTGATACTCGTTTGAGATGAACTTAGACCAGTTGTAGTGGTATCAACTAGAAGAGCCTAAGATGCGATGCCTTAGCTACTCCTGGAACATAAAGATTTCTTGAAAAATTTATCAAGGTCGCTGATCTTCATGGAGCAGAGGCCACTTACTAAATAGCATATCTCTGAAGTAATTACTTTAGTATGCATAAGGATTGCAGTCTTATACGAGTATATTCTAAAGCAGGGTAGTTTTCATTAGATTTCTCTTCCGTTTATCCCTGCAGTTTCGTCACAAATTGTTATGAGAACTGTTCGATCTTTGTCTTGTCCTCACTATACCACCTTGATCAAAAAGTTCCCGGGGGACACCACCGTGTGGCGCTCCCATTGTTCCGATTTGAGTTCTGTTTTTTTGTTAAGTTGGTAAATCTGTTGTTGACATTCCCTCTAAATCTTAGCGTCACAGCTTGACATTTGCAAAAGTTACGTAGCCAAGAGTACATCTATTACTGTGTGTGCTGACGATTTTTTACAATTTTAGAAATGGATTTGAATTTGTAACAACGAACTTGTCCGAGTATTAAATTTTGAGTAAAAAACCGATTTAATGGTGCGCGAACGTTGGAAATGTTGGAAAAGTGTTTCGGCAACGATTCTCCAAAGAAAACGGTCGTTTACCAGTGGCACGAGCGCGAGTGGTTCAAAAGTGGTCGTGAGTCAATCGAAGATGATGAACGCAGTGGCAGACCATCGACATCGAAAACCGACGAAAACATTGGTGAAGTAAAATAAATGTTGATCAACAAAAGCAAATTAACAATCAGAGAGATAGCGGAGGACTTGAACATTGCCTATGGATCCGTCCAAGACATTTTGGTTAATGATTTGGGTTTCCGTCATGTAGCAGCAAAGTTGGTGCCAAAAGACCTCAATTTCATGCAAAAAAGAGACCGTGTTGACGTCGCAAAAGAGATGATTTACGAGGCTGAATCCGATCCCACATTCATCAAAAGGATCATTACTGGAGACGAGACGTGGGTTTATGAGTACGACACGCAATCCAGACATCAGGCAGGTGAATGGCGTTCACCAAATGAGCCGAGACCATAAAAACCACGTCGTTTTCAGTCAAAAAAGAAGGCAATGCTCACGGTTTTCATGGATTACAACGGTGTAGTGCATCATGAATTTTTGCCAGAAGGCCAGACAGAAAACAAAGAGTACCCGTGTTATTTGGGCGTTATGAGACGTTTGCGTGCAGAAATTCGCCGAAAGAGACCAGAATTGTGGGCAGAAAACTCGTGGATTTTGCACCATGATATCGCACCAACGAATAATGCAACAAATACCATCCAACAGCCACCGAATTCACCTGATTTGGCTCCCTGTGACTTCTTTCTGTTGTCAAAGTCGATTTGTTTACTTTTCTACGCGCACTTCCTACTGGATCAAGCGCTGGTATAAGTGTGTTGCAGTCGATGGGGATTACTTTGAAGGGGACAATATAGATTTAGATGAATAAACTTGTAATTTTAATTCCGGATCATTCCTTTTTGATCAAGGTGGTATTGTCTGATTATATTTGTAGGACACTTGTATCATTTGTTATGAGATAGATGAGCTTCCTGATCGCCTGAATCGATCATGCGATATATGTATGTGTGTAAATCCACATATATATCTCACAGCTCACAGCGTTTGGCGTAGAACGTTTCTACCTTGACATTGATAAGCTCTCTTCTACTTGTTCCTAGAGATCCAAATTTAACCGATTCATCAGCGGCGCAGTTTCCTTGGACGCTCAAGTGTTCCGGAATCGAAAATAGTGTGATTTTATATTGCTTATCTCTTCAGGAGATATATGACAGTCTTTAACCGTTTTCAATTTCATCGTGTTCGTAGCAAAGATCTGAGCAAAACTTGACTGTTTACTCGTATCTAGATATATTACAATATCCGCCAAGGGTATTGGATACAGCCTGAGCCTGTTGAATAGCTATAACTTTAACTTGAAAATGGCTATATGTAGTGTAAATGTCTGAAAGTTTGGTTTGTCGTCCTTCTTGATTTCCTTCTTCCTTATATGAAATATACGTTTAACTAATTGCATGTTTATCTCACGTATCTGCTGTTGTATTACTTGTGCGGTTGGCTAAATTTGAGAACCTTAATGCCATTCTAAAGGCGGTTATATTATATTAAATTTTAGATCACCTCCTTTCTTAGGCCAAGAGTTTGTTGATATTTTGCATTTGAGTGATTCAATAATTTTTCTTTCGACTACTTCTTTGAGCCTCGACTTGAACTTTAGTCTCTAATGCTTTTTGGACCGGATTTTCCAACCACTTTCATTAAACACAATACAATCAGCAAATTTGCTCAGCCTGAAGTTGTTCCACTACCGATTTCTCGTGAAAGAACAAGTCCTTAACGAAGTCGGCAATAGATTCGCCTATTTTCTGAGTCCTTTTATGAAATGTGTAGCGTTCAAGAATTTCTTGAAAAGTCAAATCCTTTGGCCCCAGTGGTGTCAGTAGCTAGCGTATAATTTCATAAGTCGTTTCTCCGACACAAACAAGAAATATTGCTTTCTGCTGGAACTCATTCTTAACGCCATTGGCCTCAGAGTAAAATTTCATCCTCTCCTTATAGTTGTTCCAAGACATCGATGGTTGGAATTGATCTAACCTTCCGAACGTATGTGCGGACGTCATATCATTGAGGTTAGCCATTCATCTTTATTCTGTGTTGAATATCTTTGATCCTCGTCGCCAGTGTTGTACAATATATTGAAAGTCAAACACACTTTTTTTTTAATTCAATAATTACTCAATTTATTTAAAATTTATTGTAGTCCACGTTTTACAAGAAATCAGAAAAGTCGACTGCGAGGCTCGCTCCAAAAAAGATAGCTTGCTGACAGATGTCAAAAGTCAAAAGAGAAGTTGAAACCGTGCTGCCAATAGTCGAGGCTTTATGGTGTTACCAGACTGACTAAATATACAATATAACAGTGATAATGGACTTTCGAATTTAAAAAAAAAACGCCGAGGGAAGTTTCGATCTTATTACGACTGATCCGTATCCAGTTATCTTCTTGCGCCTCTATTCAATTAAGAGTTGTATAAAACCATGTCACGCTATTGCTTATGATAGCTGCTTCAATACAAAATCTAAAATGACATTAAAAAGCAGCGGACAATATGCACTGCTTTTGTGAACTCCAACCTTAACTTCGATTTTTTAGTTAATCGCGCTGTGAATTTAACTTTCATTCTAACGTCATCGTACATATGTGTACTATTCTTATACATATGTATAATACTCGTATGCGTCTCGAGTACATTTTGAGATCTTAGCGCCGATGAAAACGCGAGGTAGTTCTATCGGAATCCATTAAATTAATTAAACCATGGAGTTTAATTATATTACACGATAGTGGTTGCAATTTATCGTAACGGCTTTGTCTTTATGATGTGGAACAATAAAGGTCTACTCGCACTTTCACTACTTTATTAACCAAAATCGCACCTATTTAAATCCATTATTTGTGATCTGGTCCGACTGCGTGTCTCGTTACATCCTTATTTGGTATTGCTTCGATAACTTTGAACTCCGTATAGAGCGCCGTTGGCTCTTCGTGCGCGACACCCAAGGGATTGCTACTTGGCGACAATTTCTCATTAAGAAGCACGTTAAGCAGGCCTAATGGCTTGCACGTTTTTTTTTCTCCCCTTGTGACAATCTGAAAAATATTAGCTCGTCTGCTGGCGTCACGTTGCAGCTCTTCTATTGCTTGTTACATGTTTAAAGGTTGTGGTGGTATATCTTCGACGTAACGATAAAATGACTTTTAATACTCCCGAACGAACTTTAGCTACACCACTGGCTAATTTTGTTAATCTTCTCAAAAGCCGCACAGCAAAAATTTGGCAGTCATCTGAGTTTGTATTTATCTATCCACTCGTTTGCTGTCCACTTGTAATTGGACTTTTTCTCATTACTAATGTGGTAAGTAATTTTGCAGTTGTCAGTTTCTGTACTTTCCGTCATAAATCCTAAGTTTGCATGACAAAAGCTGTCATGCATTTGTGTGCAAAAAAATGTTAGCGAATGTCACAAAAAAAGCGCCAACTTGAGAGTTCATTATAAAAACTAGGTAACACAGATATATCTACGACGGTGTGGTAAACAAATTTAATTTATTTTGACAAAATGTTGTTGGTGGAATGTGTCAGTTGTTGGCGAGATATTTATGTCAAATGTTTGTCATGTCTGAAAATTCATTGCAACGATTAATCGAAAACGTAGAACATATTATTTGGAAGCTCTGTTTTACATCCGCTAGTTGTAGCGTATATAAATTGACTTAGCGTTGGTATCTCGCTATGTTATTATTGTAGCGGGTGACCAGATAGCAATGATAGGTTTTCCAATTGTTATGTTTCAGCAGCTGTCAAAGTGACATCTAGCTGTCAAAATATTCAGTAAGGTTTGCCATTTCATCGTGCATCGTTTTACACTTGCCGAACGTGCGGAAATTATTAAAAAATATTATCGAAATTCCGGCTCAGTTGTAAATACGCAACGCGAGTTTCATCGTGAGGTCGGTCATCATCGTGGCTTCAGTGTACAGGCAATTCGTCGCACCGAGGAAAGTTTGAGCGTGAGTACATTCTTTTGGGTCTTAAGCCACCAACCAGACAGAGATTGGTGCGAAATGAAGAAAACATAGCCAGAATCGAAAAAGACCCAGTGGGTGGCAGTGGCTCAAGTGGTAGTGGACTGGCTTCCAAATCTGAAGGTTCGGTGTTCGAATCCCAGCCTCGCCCGAAAGACATATGTATTCATTTTTTCAGTTAACGAAAATCATCGCCAGACCGGCTTATTGTGCGGGTGGCCGTGGTGTAGTGGTACTAGCAATCGCTTCTCACTCGGAGGGTCAAGGTTCGAATCCTAGCCACGACAAAGTTTTCATTTGTGTAATTGGAACTCAGTCAGAAAAATCTGCGTGTGAAGGCATAACACTGACATGTAGATTTGGCTGCTGTAGGGTTTTCAAGCACAAAAACAACGGTTAAAATTCACAACCTGAATCATTCCTAGTGAAGGAAATCTTTCCGTCCTATTCGGACTCCCACCCCTGGAGAGTCAATATCGAAACCAAACACACCTGAGTTTCAAACCACTACATCACAACAATGCTTTCCTTTCTTCTCCTTCTATCTTTCCGCCCGCGCCCAGGCAACAGTAAAAGGGTATCATAACCCCTTAGGCGCGCGTAAATTATAAAAAAAAAAAAAAGTTGGGCCTATATCAATACAATACTGTGCTAACGCAAGAATTGATGCCAGACGACCATAGACCCCGTGAGTTCGCTAATTGGGCGTTGGAAATTTTGGCCGGGGATCCGGATTTTGGCCAAAAAATCATCTTCTCGGACGAAGCCCAGCTCAGCGACTATGTCAAATAGCAAAACTGCCGAATAACGCCGCACATATTCGACCGAGTCATCAAAAATTTAACCGACCGCTTGAAGCACTGCCAGGAAAGCCAAGGCGGTCATTAGAATGACACATGGAAAGAACATAGCTTCAAAATAAAACCAGAATCAATTTTATATCTCACGCTGTTGTTATTTTATTTTTTTTTTTTTCTTAATGTTCATATCTGGTCACCCTTTATTTTACAGGCAAATTATTTAATTAGGGAATAACGGATGTACAAAACACATCTCTAAAGTTAATTGATTGGAATTTACATTTTATCATTTTATTAAAATGTCTACTGTTCAAGGTTCACTCAAGCGAAATCAACATAGAGTAGTAAAAGTAAATGAAAATGGTCAGTTCAAGGGAAAAAAGGAAACGAAGTTCTTTATAGTCATAGAATTTATGTGTCACCCGGCTATAAACAAAATACGGAACTGGACATTGATTCGTTTAAGGTCACTGCTAGTAGGACAGTCCCTCTTTGTTACGCCAAGATTTCTGGAAATGGAGGTCGGATATTCATTATCGTCTCGCACCAGAGGTATTCAAAAACCTAATTAGCTAAAGCTTTGTTGTCTATTTGGTCAGTACTCGTATAGTCAAGTTACGCTGTCTTCACAATTTGGTATTTTGGATTAGATCTGCACCAGTTAACTTGGTGATGAGCCCATAAATTTGGCGTTTTATTCTCTCCTTCATCCAACCTCCTTTAACGCGGGAGCGAAGAAATTTTCTCACAAAGGACCACAATATTAATCCTCTTCTACTAATCGCCTAATACTCAGCGCCTCGGTGTATTTTGATCAGCGTTCTGTAGAGTAACAACTTGTCGGCATTTGGCACCTCTGAAAGTAAATCTAAGGACAATCAACACTTGGCATCTGCAGTTAGCCGGCTACTCCTACTGTTAACCAAGAGCCATTAATTGTTGTAGTTCAGGTAAGACTCTATTTTCTAATTTATCCTCTAAAGATGGCTTCCTTCATTTCAGCAGTGATTCAGTTGAAAACCAGGCCAAACCAGGGACTTCTTTGGCAACCCTATAAGTGTATCTTCACGCTGCTGCTGACCATGAACTTCTTCCATCACAATGGCTAATACAAGACTCTAAAGAAGTCTTGTAAAATTTCATAATTCGTTGTCTAAATGACGTTAATAGGAAATCCAACCTCGATAACTGCTGGATGATAAAAAATGCGACCGACGTTTTACATTCGCGAAAGGCGATTGTGTCCTCTTACGTAATACGAGTAGCGATTTTATAAGCCATACTGAACTTGTTATTAGTTAAAACAATTTAAATGAGCCTCACAAGAGCAGTATTTTGAAACAAAGATAGATATGGGGTTCATATTAAGTTCCTAATGGACCTAAAAGCTATATCACTATATCTTTTGAACAGTCTGGTCCTGTGAATATTTTGAATTGTTAACCCTGGTCATTGAATCACATGGTATTTAGTTAACTATGGGTTTACGTCGATTATTCTCATTTCATGTACAAATTTAAAATGCAAATTAAATAATTTTGTATTATTAGTACATACAGTGTTGTGCAAAACATACCGGATTTTTATCGAACAGAAAGAACCTTAGTAAAATCTGTTGTCAATTTAAGAAAAGTTTACAAATAAAAGAAATAAAAAAAGGTTTTGCAATAATATGTTTTATTATACAAAAAAAAACTTAACTTAACTCGGTTCGTTATACTTAATATTTTGTCCAGTAACCGTTGTTTTTTAAGACCTCCTCGCATCTTTTAGCCATGGACGACACTAGATTCTCAAAATTTTCTTTTGGAATGTTCTCCCATTCATTCTTAAGTGGCGTCATAAGTGCGTTTTTGGACGTGTGCGTCTTTGACGCTACCCGTGTTTTTAAAATGGGAGAGCCATTCCAACACATCAACATTTTTCAGCGCAAGCCACTCCTTAACCAACTTTGATGAATGTTTTGGGTCATTATCATGTTGATAAGCCCAACGCAGGGGCATTATTATGAAAACGATCTATAATACCACTAATCTCATGTATTGGTCCACATCCCGTACCAGAAAAACATCCAGACACCATAATTGAGCCTCCTCTAAGCTTCACGGATAAACGACAATGTCGTAGTTGAAGATATGTCCCCTTCTTTCGTCTAACATGAATACTTCCATCGGAAGCAATCAAGTTGAACTCACTTTCGTCGCGTACAGTTTTCCACTTCGTTTGCTGACCAATTCAAATGGTTTCTTGCGAATTCCAGTCTAGGAAACGATTGGCGTTAACAAAGTAATCAAAGACTTACTATAGGAATAAAATGGTACCTTTTTTGTCTATGCTTAGCGGTAAGTAGAGGCTTTTTCGCTGGTCGAAAAGAAGAAAAACCAGCTTCTCTTAAACATCTGCATACGGTGCTTGCTTCAATTGAAAGATTGAGCTCACTAACAATCTTTCTTGAAGGCAGGAATAGATCGTTAAGAATCATTTTCTTAATTTGCCGATCGGTTCGGAGTGTAGTCTTTCTGAGAGGTCTTCCACAGTGAATGGTTTCGACCGGTTTTCCATTTTGAAAGTTTTTTATAATGTCACACACTATCATTAATCGCATTTTATATTTTTTGGCTATAGATTTAGCCCTGCCCTGAAATCCGGTACCTCCTGATTTTCAACCACACTACTGAATTTATTGTTAGCCATTTTATTAGTAAACAAATTGGAGACACCTGACCTTTTAAATTTTGTTAAATCTATAACTCACTTCAAATGACAGCCAAAACCATTATCAGCAAGTTAAAGAGCAAGAAAATACGGTACTCGAGTTGAGCTACAGTTTTTGGCAAAACTCTAAAAATAATCATAGCAATGCCTTATTTTTTTGTAAACTTATTCAATAGATTTTCTTAAATGACCAAACAAGTGTACCTACTGTATCCCTGTCCCCTAGAATTCTTCAATGAAAAACGTTCAGGAAAAATCCGGTATGTTTTGCACAACACTGTATGTGGCAGTTCCACTATTATTTGGCGGCTTTATAATATCAGGCATGGAAATGGGCCGATTCTTTATTGAAGTTCATTCTCAAGACGACTTATTGTTGCGAAATACAACACTCTACAGTGGTAAAGTCATCTGACGGTAGACCTTATGTTACGCGGAAGATATACAATTTCGTCCATAATTGCATGATGGTATGTATGCACACGTGCTTTTTCGTTTGGTATACTCAATGTCCCCCTAGGAAATTGTAGGACCATCAACATCTTCTTTTTTCGACCATGCTTTTCAAATAAGTCGGCAAGCTCTTTATCAAGTCATCATCTGCAGTGTTTAATCTTTCAGTTGTCATGCCGTCAGTTATGATCACCTTACGGATAGTTATTCATTCAGATTACGGGTTGAATGGTGAGCGCTTATTACCAGCGGAGTGGCGGCGATCAACGTATGTTATCAGTCTGCAGGAATAAAGTTTTGATATTCTGCAATGGGCTGCTTTTCTCCTACCGATGTATTTAACGATGTATTTCTTGAGGTTTTCCAATATCAGGCATAAGTAAACGACGTTGCCAGCTAAAGAATTCAATCATGTTGAATTTAGTTCCAACTAGTTTTAGTTAAATTATAAATTAAATAATTAACAACTAATGTTATAAGAAAAATCAGATAGATCTACAACAAAGAATCTATTTTATCGATAGCTAAAAACTAAAAAAAAACAAAATCCAGCAAGTCCATCGAAATGATCGAACATTCAAAATACCCAATTGAGTATGTTACATACAACACAAAGTTAGCAATCAAGTTCACTGTTTATTTGTCAAGATCCCGCCAGATCGTCTTGTGGAGCTTCAAGTTAGGCAACTAAGCTTCGGAACAGTTTCATTAGTCACAAAGTCGATGATGATGTGGTGACTGTTACGAGTATGCCTGTAATTACTGTGACGATATAATGACTATATTGGCTATGAAAGCTCTGCTTACTGTGGTGGCTGCGATGGCTGCAAAGCCCGTGAATATCTTCTAAGAAAATCTTTCTAGATTTCTAACAGCCATTTTACATATAAACATTTTAATTTCCTCAGTTTTGACTATTGTGTGCTAACTAAGCATGGCAATTTATTTTCTGACACATTTTGTCTGTCCCAGACAGTTTCTAATATCTCAGTCCAAATAAAACTACTGTACACATTGGTTATTGAAAAACTTATTTCTTTCCTTCGCTTTAGTGTGTAGTTTTTGTTTTTTTCAATTTATCGATCGCTTTCCCATTAAACAGAAAATTGGAATTAGACATAGTGACGTGACCCAAATCGTATAGATGGAGTTTAGCCATTTGATGGTACATTATCTTGATAAAATTGAATTATGTCTTTTTTGGTCACCGGAGTTTTAGCATTGCATAACATGAATTTTTAAGTGAATTTAAACCTTCTGTGAACCGGACCATCTACAGTCATTATAGTTTGTCTTGTCCCCTCAAATACGTTTTTCTATTTACTTTTAGTATTTAGCTAAACCACGCAATACAAATTTGGCCCCATATATCCCGATAACCCATGCAACCGCAGGTAACAAGTTACTGCTTCATTGCCCAAAAACAAAGCAACAGACATTCGTGGCTTTCTGATGGATTGGTTATGATAAAATTCTATTTCAAAACTGACAGTATGTGGGCAGAATGATATACACAAATCCCAATCCTAAATGTTTGCAACGCAACACGCAGCCTAATAATCAGGGAAACATACACTGAACATATTTGGATTGAGCCCTTAGGGAAAATCGACCGAGGTCAAATTCGTATAACATGTTCCGCAGTATGAGGGTATTTTTGTACCTAAGGTTTATATTTCCACGCTACGAATATCTGCCTCTACATAAAGGTTTCAATATATTCAATGATTTTTGTGTCTATTGCAAAGAAAAGTATTTCTTTGAAATGGAAATTGCTTATACGAGTAGTTATCATAACTTCAAAAGCATTCGTATTTTTCTTACCTGTTTCCCTGGGTATAGTTGAATTTTAAATTTATCTTTTTTAGTGAATGAAAAATTTACTGCCCTTTTGATGGCTGGCTATGACTTTCATTTACACAGAGTAAGATAAAAGTTGCAGGATTTTTGTATCCGTAGGTGATACATGTTGGTTTGCCCTTTCCGGTTCCGGCTATTTCAACCTGGCTTTACACATTCCTATGTCAGAATGACCTTTTTATTTTTCTAACATAAAAAATCATATCCAACCATAGTCGTATTTGTATTTACTCGTATATCAATGCAATAGATTATGAAGATTATTTGAATACCATAAAATTCATTTTTAACTTGTGGTCGTATGGTAACAGCAGAAAAAACTCTGCTCTCGGTTTTGTCTCCTTGTCTTTTGATATTAAACGAAACTTGGACCTCAGCAGATTTACAGCAGTCAAAAAAGTCTCTCATGCTAGACTTCATGAATTCATGGTGGAAAACTGGCCCAGATGAAATTCCTCCGTGTCGTTAGTCTTTCTGTAGTCCATAAGCGTTCATCTTCCTGTAATCCACTTTGACTAAAGCTGGGTTATCTATGAAATAAAAGTTCAGCAGTTAATGTATTACCTCATCATATCTGGAAGAGCTAGAGCCTGCAATGAATGCCAAGCCATGGACTTTGAGGTATAATAATACCAACTGCCACAAAGAAAAAAGCAACTAAGGAAAATCAGCAGCAAGGATTAAACCAGCCGATGAAAGGCGAATAAGAAAATGAGCACAAGAAAATCGGAGAGTCCCGCCATAGATAGAACTTTTTTTTTTTTAAAAAACTATTATGCAACAGCATGTGTTAAGTGTTTCGAAAAAGGGGCAGACAGACAGGAGAAAGAAAGATGTTTGGGCTCAGTGGCTATTTCGCTCCATGGGTGGCATCCAACATTCTTAGAGGAAGTTAGTTTGTTGTTATTTCTAGGCAACTACCAATCTTTCTTGATTTTCATTAGCTGAAAAAAGAATGTTTTTCCGGATCGGTTGGGATTCGAACACCGAACCGTCCAATTTGGAAGCCGGTTCACTCAGTTTAAATGCATTTTTATTAGACTTCATTAATTAACTCTTACATGCTATACAAAAACACGGTTAAAAATTAGCTTAAATAATTTAAAAATAATCTTATTAGAACTTACTGGCCCCTTACTTATTCTATGTCTTTCGACGTTTCTTACAGCCTATTTTGTTTTTTACATTTATTAAAACTAAAACTAAGAAAATTTATTTTAAGTAGAAAAACTTAGTATCAGAACTTTTGTTATATTATAAAACTTAAAACTAAGCCTATAAACTGCCTAAAAATAAATCTTAATCTTACTTAAACTATCCCTTATTTTAGAGAGTGTTATCCATCTCTGTTCTAATATAATTTTTTATTTTTATTTTTTTTTTCCTTACATCTAACTTAATCCTACCTAAAACTATGTAAGCCGGCCACGGCTAATAAAATAGACATACGACCGACTTTGCTTCTCATGAAGCTACCTATTACTTGAGGAATTCGACGACGAACCGTCCCTCCTTCAACTAGCCACCAAAATTGTTGGTGCTGCTAAGCAATATCCCTCATGTCGCGACTCCCTAGCGCCCTACTGAACCGGAGACGCTCCGCACTGCCGTGTGCGACGTCTCTGTCGTAGTTGAGTCGCCTGTCCGCAGCTGTCCGAGCGACGTGGAAGATTAGCAGCACCGCTAATCTGTCCTGTATCAGACCTTTCATATCTAGGTAGAGAAATGCTTCTGGAGGAATAAAGCCGTCAAAGCGAACTCTCTCATAATACATATAATTAGGGTAGTAAGCCCCGAAGATCAGGTTGTTCGACGAGGTTATTGCTCTTGAAATTTGCCTTCGAGTCAACTTAATAACAAAATTGTCCACCCTTATTAGGTTCTTCTTATTGTATAAGACCTCATTAGGATAGAATTTTATGTACTCGGACTCTGGTGTTCTGTATAAGCGAAGACAAGTCCGAAGACATGCCCTCTCGAATCTTTTCCAATAAGCTTGCTCTCACGTTGAACCACACGGGACAACCAAATACAAGCATAGGCCGGATAAGGGCCATGTAGCAGATAACCTTCACCCTCACATCGAGTTGGCTACTATAAAACAGCCTCTTTGTAAGCGAAAAAGCACCTTTGGCTCTGGGCTGAGCAACATCTATATGTTTGTTAAAATACAGATATTGGTCTAGCCAGATCCCAAGGTATCTGACTACATTTGGACAAGGAAGTGGCTGCCCGTGCTGTCCCACGATCGAAAACTTCCGCCAATTCTTTCTGGTATCCCTAGAGGCCCCAGACAAAGGCGTCCTAAACAAAATGGTTTCCGACTTCTGAAAATTGATTTTCAACTTCCAGTCATAGCAATATCGCTTCATTTTATCGAAGTCACGTTGCAAGAGTATGTTAATGACCTCAATCTTTGGACGAAGCCGGTCCACTACCACTTGAGCCACGGCCACCCACATCCCGAGTTTAAAATATAAGAAAGCATTATTTTAGCAGGAGTGCTGTCAGAGGCCCATTAGGAGTCTTAGATGTACTTATTCAAACACTATTTTTAGCAGCTGGATAATACATATGAGGTCGAAAAGGCAATATGAGTATGTTGTGAGAAAAAGGCGTCCGCATGCCCCAAACCATAAATCGAAAGTAGTAGAACTAATCCATGACCAATTATTGGAAAATCTGCTCTATATGATTCAAAATACCGCATATGAAACCACTTTTAATATACTACAGAATAAATACTAATTCTACAAATATAACGTAGTAAACGTCCGACAAAGATTGGCACTTGCAAATGAATGCTACTTTGGATTGGCGAACATGCTGAATTCAAAACCCATAGCTCGCCAATTTAATATGCCTGCAACACAATTTTCTGATACTGCTACTTTTAGGTGCCAAGTATTGAATAAGAAGCAAAAAATCACAACTGATATTGAAGTACTTCTAAGAGAAGGATATTACTTCGAACAGCACATTGGCTTGGTGAATGGATACCCTAAAAGTGTATTTGAATACTCTCCGAACGAATCGCCAGTTCGAATGACGGCTTCATCTGGTTAACTGAAGGCTGGCGGGGCATACAACATTGCTGTCTCGTAAACAGAGACCTTTTACGAGTCGTTATGTAACTAAGTAGACCAAATTAAACCAAAGGCAAAGTCCTCACCCTAGAAAATCAGTTCTGGTGCCAATTATTAGCTTCGGGGACGTGAGCCCTACCGTTGGCACTCTTCTTCAGAAACCTTGATTAAGTCTTAAAAATTAAAAAAATAAAAGCTGTGATCACGAAAAATACATAAATTAATAGAATGCGGTAACCCTTTCCTTTGGTCTTATCGCATCATAACAGTAATGTTAATTTTGTTTTTGTTTCTGCGTCTGTTTTACATTGGTAAGTGATCTTCATTGTGGTACGAAATATTGATAAGTCCAACTAGCATAACTGAAGAAAATGTGTTCTAAAAAACTTAAAAATTAACTGAGTTTCGATTAAAAAAGTTTGCTAGTTGAAAATAGCTCATGAATTTTCATAAAAAAGTACAATTCCGTTTCATTCCCGTTCCATTCCCGGCGAAGTGCTTGTTTGAGGTGGTACAAATTTTGGTATTTTTTAGTTCCAACCTTCGCCTTCAAAATACCCCAGACAGAGAAATCCAACGGATTTGTATCCGGAGAATTTGTAATCCATTGTGTCGAAGAAATGAAGTGTGGAACATTGTTTTTTAACCAATCTTGGTTGACGCGCGCTTTGTGAGACGGTGCCGAGACTTGTTGAAATGTTCACGGTCTCCGACCGAAATGATTATTTGCCCAAGGCTTCAAAACTGCCTCTAAGAAAGTTTCGCGGTATACGATCGCATTAATTTTAACGCCACGGTCCAAAAATACGAGCGGAGAGCGACCATCGGCAGTTATGGCGGCCCAAACCATCACCATCGGTGCTGCCTGCTTTCTGGTGGCCGTCCGAAGGTGTGCATTTTCGAAGGACCTCTCTGGCAAGTAAACTCGGTCATTTTGTTTGTTGACATATTGCTTGATAACAAATGGCGACTCATCGGAAAAAAACCATATTCGGCAACTCACCACTTTCGTGCAAGCGTAGCAACTCCTTCGCTCTTTCGACTCTAACTTTTTTCTGTTGCGGTGTAAGATCGTGAGCTTGAGCCCAAGCTCATTTTTCAGTATGTGTTGCATCCGTTCCAACGATATGTTGAGCTCACGAGCCAGTTTTCTTCCACTTCGACGCGATGTTGCTTTTTTTTAATAACCACCTCCATGGCGTTTTGCAACGCTGCCAGTATCACGTTTGAATTCCATCGCGGATAAAAATTTTTCAACACAACTGAGACGCAAATCGTTTAAAAAGCTTATAAATAATAAAATTATCTGTCATATGTCAAAATTTGAGCTCACTGTCATGAACGGTTTGGAAATTATAGCAGTCTCAAGTTGGTTGCAGTTCGTGTCATTTAGGATGTATAATTGCAAATTACATAAAACTTGGCAAAAATTATGGAGTAAAGCGAAGTACAGGTAGAAAACCAGCGTTAACATCTTGGAATATTCGAGAAATTAGACACCTTGTTGAAACTAAGTCGTTTAATCCTTCTGAAATTGTGAACACTTTGGATATAAATGTATTAACGAGGCGAGTGCAAAATATTTTAAAGTCAGATAATGCCATTGAATACGTTAAACGCTTACCGAAACCCACACTAACAACACGTCACAAAGCGAACAGGTTGATTTTCGCTAAAAAGTTTCAATTTTGGAGCGATTTTGGTGTAAAGTGGTATTTTCTGATGAAAAAAATTCAAGTTAGATGGGCCAAATTGTTGTCAGAAATATTGGCATATGATAAAAGAGCTGAAAGGCAGCAGAAGCATGCTCGCAATTTTGGAGGAGCCATATTAATGGTTTGAGTTGGTATAAGCTGCTCTGGAAAGTCACATATTTGTTTCATTTCTTCCAAATTTAATAGCCAAAAATATGCTGAGCTCTTAGATGATGTTTTAGTGGGTCTTGGAGGTGATTTATTCGGAAGGGAATTCATATTTCAGCAAGATAACGCAGCTATACACGCATCTGAGTTGACAAAAGGGTTCCTTAAGACCCGAAACATCCCGTTATTGGACTGGCCCGCCTGCAGCCCTGATTGGAACCCAATGGAAAGTGTTTGGGCAATTTTGTCAGGAAATGTTTTCAAAAATGGGTGTCAGTTTGATAATGTCAAAGATCTGTAAAGGACTGTTAAGGAAGAATGGGACAAAGCCGACATTATTCAAGCTGTCATCAGTAACAAAGGATCAAGCACCAAGTATTAAGTCTTAATTTTACATAAACTATGTACATACTTTTATCTGAAAAGTTTCTGACCATAACGTAGAGATAGCAGCACTTGTCAATAAAAGCTAGTGAATTCTAGTGAGTGCTAGTTGTGTTCGAATGAACATTTCCAACGCTCGGTTGGCGCAGTTTAGGCGCAATAAATCCGAGTTTTGGCGCCGATTAGTTGCTGTAGATGAAACTTGGATACACAATTATACACCCGCAACAAAAATTCAGTCAAAACAGTGGACTGCAAAGGGCGAGCCGGCTCCAAAAAAAGCAAAAACTGTTTTTTCAGCTAGGAAAGTGATGGCGTCTGTTTTTTGGGATAGTAAAGGAGTTATCTTAATCGATTATCTTCAAAATGGAAAAACCATTACAGGAGCATACTACGCATCATTACTTGCCAAGCTGAAGGCGGAAATTGCGGAAAACGGCCACATTTGCAGAAAAGAAAATCCTGTTTCATCAAGACAACGCGCCGTCTCACACCTTAACGGTTGCCATGGCGAAAATCCATGAATTACGGTTTGAACAGCTTGACCATCCGCCTTATTCACCAGATCTAGCCCCAGCGGATTCTTTTTGTTCGCTCATCTAAAAACTGCGCTCGGAGGACAGAGATTTTCGTCAAATGAGGAGGCATTCACCTTCGTGAACATTTATTTTGCAGAGAAAAACGCCAAGTACTATTTTGACGGGTTAGAGAGATGGGAGCATCGCTGGGATAAATGTGTAAAGTTTCAAGGAGACTATGTAGAAAAATAAAAGAAAAATTTGAAAAAAAATGTCAGACAACCTCGTACATATTTCGATACATATTAAAATGAGAATAAAATTTGGTTTGGATAAAATATAAAAAAATATGTCAAAAATATGAAACAAGATTTAATTTTTACAATTAATTTATTTTCGATTAATTTTGTTATTTAATTTCTAAAATTGAACTAGGTTTTGTAAAATTCTAAAACAGTTAAAAATAAGCATACTTTGTTTTGTCCTTATCATTATTTCGTGGAGTATATGTTGAACTAGTTCTTTCAATAAACGTCATTTTCGCCAAACGGGTCAACAAGAAATCCCACGTTTTCTGTGGTATACTCGTACGTGAACTGATGATCACTTGGATGCGCTTTCGCAGATCTGGGTATTCAACTCCATACACACAATCAGCTCCAACATTGGTACTTCCCTCATAGGTACCTTAATGCAGGAAGTACCACGAACAGCTGATAAGGCGAATTTGTCCCTTTGCTCTGGTCTACTGCTTTTTATTGCCGCTGTACATTTAACTGTCTTTTGACATACTCGAATCATGCCATTGCCAGTTGTGCTTCGCCGATCATTATTTGTTACAGTTTTATATAAAACAAGCTCTCTCCCCATTTTAAGGCATCCGGTATTCCCTCGTCATTCTTACGCTAAAAATAGACAAGAAAAAATAATTCTAAAAATGTCATACGACAAAGTTCCGAAATAGGATGCTAAGCTTTCTAATGTCTACGGTCATTTACCGATCTTATCTTCTCCACAGATTGGAAACAATGACGTCATGCAATTTTGTTATCAAAAGAAGTTCTCATGCTGTGTAATAATCTATTTATTATTGAGCTCCATAAAGCACGACGTATTAAGGGGTAGCATACTAGGTGTGTTCAGAAATAACGGGAATTTTTAAATTTCGCGGGTTTGGAGAACTC
This sequence comes from Volucella zonaria, assembly GCA_963966105.1. NCBI lineage: Eukaryota > Metazoa > Arthropoda > Insecta > Diptera > Syrphidae > Volucella > Volucella zonaria. The sequence continues at coordinate 158,468,593 of OZ014532.1, read as the reverse complement.
GATTGTCAATTGAAGTGTGATACAATTTTCAGCTATATTCATTGTTTACTTTGTCTGTGGCAGCCGCTAAGGTAGATATATTTTTATGAGCTCGGCGATTTTCGTTTGTTTAAAGAAATGGATCAAAGAATTTGTATCAAATTTTGCGTAAAAAATGAAACAAAGTGTAACAAAGTGAGTGAAATGTTAACAAAGGCCTATGGTAAGTGTGCTATGAGTAAAACAAGAGTTTACGAGTGGTATAAGCATGAAGACGTTGAAGATGACGAACGCTCCAGACGCCCCAGCACATCAACAGCTGATGAAAAAGTGGAAAACGTGGAAAACATGAACGATCCCCGAATCACAATCAGGGAAGGCGCTGATGATGTTGGCATATCGATTGGCTCATGCCATGAAATTTCTTCGAATGCTTTGGGTATGAAACGCGTGGCTGCAAAATTGAACTTTGAACAGCGACGAATGGAAGTTGGTCAGGAGTCACTAAACAAAGTCAACGACCATGCAGAACTACTGAAACGTGTTATAACAGGTGACGAAACATGGGTTTACGGATATGACGTCGAAACTAACTCAATTGTCCTAGTGGAGTCATTCTGGCTCGCATAGATGACATTAAAAGCGCATCGCTGAAAAAGCTAGAGGCTATCCCAAAGATCGAGTTTGAGTTTTGAAAATTGGAAGCGCTGGCACAAGTGCATAATATCTAATAGAGACTATAGGGACTATTTTGAAGGCGACAACATTATTGTAGACGAATAAATAAATATTTTTTCAAAAGACTAAAATTTCCGTTATTTTTTGAACACACCTCGTATACTACTCGTAAAACAGTCTAACATATGGTATATGATATACGAGTATGTAATATTGATCATGTAGAGTTTTAATTTCGATAAAATTCAGCTGTATGCGTTATACTTCTTTTCAGAATTTAGCGAACCGAAAATTAAATACTTTGGTGGGCTGTGACGTTATCCACCTAGGATAGCATACCACTTTGATCAAAACGTTCCCGCACCACACCACCGTGTGGCACTCCCATTGTTCCGATTTGAGTTCTGGTTTTTTTGTTAAGTCGGTAAATCTGTTGTTGACATTCGCTCTAAATCTTAGTGACATTTGCAAAAGTTACGTAGCCAAAAGTACATCTATCTCTGTATGTATTGGCGATTTTTTATAATTTTAGAAATGGATTTAAATTTGCAACAACGAACTTGTACGAGTATTAAATTTTGCGTAAAAAACGGATTTAATGCTGAGCGAACGTTGGAAATATTGAAAAAGTGTTTCGTTTTCTAAAGAAAACGGTCGTTTACAAGTGGCACGAGCGCGAGTGGTTCAAAAGTGGTCCTGAGTCAATCGAAGATGATGAACGCAGTGGCAGACCATCGACATCGAAAACCGACGAAAACATTGATGAAGTAAAAAAAATGTTGGTCAATAACCGCAAATTAACCATCAGAGAGATAGCGGAGGACTTGACCATTGCCTATGGATCCATCCAAGACATTTTGGTTAATGATTTGGGTTTCCGTCGTGTAGTAGCAAAGTTGGTGCTAAAAGACCTCAATTTCATGCAGCAAAAAGACCGTGTTGACTTCGCAAAAGAGATGATTTGCGAGGCTGAATCCGATCCCACATGCATCAAAAGGGTCATTACTGGAGACGAGACGTGATTTTATGAGTACGACACCAAAAAAACCCCGTCGTTTTCAATCATAAAATAAGGCAATGCTCACGGTTTTCATGGATTACAAAGGTGTAGTGCATCATGAATTTTTGCCAGAAGGCCAGACAGTAAACAAAGGGTATTATTTGGGCATTATGAGACGTTTGCGTGAGGCAATTCGCCGAAAGAGACCAGAATTGTGGGCAGAAAACTCGTGGATTTTGCACCATGATATCGCACCAACGAATAATGCAACAAATACCATCCAACAGCCAACAGTCACCGAATTCACCTGATTTGGCTCCCTGTTACTTCTTTCTGTTCAATCGGAGCACGTTTCAGTAGCCGAGAGGAAGTAATGGAAAAATCGCAGGAAGCACTGATGGACATACCGAAAACTGAATATAAAAAATTTTTCGAGGATTGGATCAAGCGCTGGCATAAGTGTGTTGCAGTCGATGGGGATTACTTTGAAGGGGACAATATAGATTTAGATGAATAAACTTGTATTTTAAATTTTCTGAATAAATTCCGAAAAATTTGTGATCAAGGTGGTATATGGCATAAATGGTACGAAACTCCGCAGTATTCTGTGATAAAAAATGTCGCTTGATCTTAAAAGTTTTTTATACACAGCTGTCGTTCATTCTAATTAAACATAACATAAATGTTGCAGTGTTGGTGATGCGCAAAAAATATAGGAAAATCAAATGGAAAATGACAGCGATGAAAATGAAAATGTTAGATATGTTAGACTCCCGTCTACACAGTAAGAAATCGATAGTGGATATAATTTAGACTGATCAAATCAACTGATTTTGGCATGTTCATGAAGCTCGTCGCAAGATCCAGAAGCTCAAGTTCCAGCCTAGGTTCGAAGAAGAGGCCGAAAGAAAAGTAATTGGATCACTCAAATACAAAATCGGCATACTCTTGGCCTTCGAAGTGATCCAAAATAGAGGGGTCTTAAGGTCCGCAAATTTAGCCAATCCCACAAGTGGCGTTGCTCCGATAGGGATATGCATAATTTGTTTTGCTTCCTGTGGTTATACAGTCTAAGGCTCTGAAACTAAAAAGTGGTGAAATTCGACAGTATTTCTTACTGTTTGACACTTTAAATATTTATTAAGTACTTTACTTCGTTAGCATGTGGTCTGTTTGATTGGAAGTTCAACATTTGTAAGTGGACATAAAGGTACTTCTTATCATTCATAGTTTAAAATAAAACGGTGTACCACCGGACGAAAAACCAATTCATTTCTAAATGATTTAGTATCTAAATTCTCTTTATTTGATGAATATTTAAGCTGACGTTGCGGTTAAGATAAAGAATCTACCGATTTTTCTACACTTATTTTTAGATATTGAAAGAGAGAAATAATTACTATTCTCATACCTACCTTATGTATGGATACTATAAATGTGAACCGCTACTCCCTTTCTAAACACTGTGCTGAACTGCTGAATAAGCACTTGCTGATTTCAAACTGAAAACAACTTAGATACACGGATTATTGTCACTTGTATAGATGCAAAATTTAAAATTTTTCACCGCGAATGATGAAATACGTTTTGTGTTTGTGTTGATTATTTCTCAGGGTATTATCTAGTATCTATAATTGTATACTCGAATTCCTACTCATACTCATATAAAAAGTAATATATTCTCTTACTTTTTATTCGGGTCTTTCATATTTTTCGTATCTCTCATCTTCTTTTCATTCATTTAGTACGTCGAGCGTTGCTCCGTTGGTACGAGTATACTCTTACAATTAATTGGATTAAATTAAAAGAAGATAAAGCGGGAGAATAGTGACCATATCGTTGTCGCCGTACGGTGCATTTAAAAGAAAAAAAAATCCAATGCCTAAGTTGCCAGGTTATTGTGGGGATGGAGCAAAATCAGTTCATTGCAAACGCTGAGGCTTGAAGCCCAAAAGATTCGTTAAGGTATCTCGTTGTCGGTTCGGTACTCGCAAAGTCAGTCGGTGTACTAGTATTGCTCTAGTTAAATAAAAAAGAATTTACGCCACTACGAATACCAGTGTCCAACATCCGTTAAAATATGAACAAAACCTTGTAATAAAGTGCATCTCTGGAGAACGCTCCAATTTATGAAAAACGGAAAAACTCTTTAGGTGGCGTGATAACAAGTGATTTATGGTTTCTAATATTCATAATAATCACCACACGGTCGTGGTGGAGAGGACGATCTGAATTTTATCTATTAAACTGAGCGTTACGCAGTTGAAACGAAATTCTTCGTTTTGCATATTTACCTTGTAAATACTATCGTTTAGTGCTTTACCCGTTTATTGCTTTATCTTTTGTTACGGTGTGCTATCTTATCAATTCAAAGCATAAAATCATGGAAACGGTGAACTGAGAGTATCGAATACGGATACCAGTTAATGCTTAAAATGCATAATAAGAATTACGAATATTATACAATTGTTCATTAGTTGCATGCATATGTATAGCCGTAGCTATTGTGCAAGCCTCTGGTATTCAAATTCAAAAGTTGTGGTGTTACCTACACTAGTATCTTGTGATTCATCAAATTTTAAGTTTTTCTTTAAGATAAGGCACCTAAATGTCGAAAACGTTTTCAAGGTTTTATGATAAATATGCAGAAATATTTGAATTTGCAATTTTGTTGCTATGAGTGCTTTTGATTCTATAATTTAGCAGTAAGTTGCGAGTGGTACTCATATTATTGTCAGAGTCATTATGGTACTTATCGTTAAAAATATCAATTTAGGCTATCAACTCTTATTTAATTAAACATTCAAGCTACCAGAGGTCTTTTAGAGATAGACACTTGTTTTGTACATCGTTCGTTATCTTCTTTTCAGTTTCGATCGAAAACCACCGACACTTAACATATGTAATATACGAGTATGTGGACGGAAAATCACATAAATCTGTTGTTTTACCCGTCGATTCCATAAGCTTCTGTCCAATCTTAACTCATAGCCAAGTTATCATTTCCATCGTAATCAAATCGGTGCGGTTGTGCTTCATATTTTGTGCTTCATACTTTGCTACTTTAGAGGATCCCTGCATTTAAAGAATGTCCGCCTGAAATTTGCGACTTCCCACCCTTTTCAGTTCACTATGTACTGTTGTAATTTCGCTTTTTCAATAATAGGATACATCAGGTAGACTTATAGCAAGTTAAAACTAAAATGTTGCCGCTGAGAATGACAGGCGGTTCACACCCTCAGATTCTAATATCACTTTCTTATCTTGGTGACATTATTAGTGTAGTAGAGCCATCACTGAGATCGTTTAGATAACGTTTAAAGTAACGACCTAGTATAACCCGTCTGATGTTGGAGATTGCAGTTCATATGCACAAGAAGTGTTATATTATCTCCTTCTATTATATTTTATACAGTTCCTCTGTAGCTGTTGCAGAGAATGCTCAACATTTAATCAGCCTATCGCCATGAATAAATTATTAAGCAAACGATATTCGTGTTTCAACGTCAGCTATTTTTATGCTGATTGTATCGGAAGATGATTTTATAACCTTTTCAACAACGCATCTTTGATGGTAAACTATTTCGTTATGAGATACACAGTAGTCTTTCACTGTTTGAGTCATATTGTACTGGATATGAGTGATCTGATAGCTTCCAGACATTGTTTGTGTTGGTTAATTTTTAGAGTATCTGCATATGGTATAAAGGGTTTTTTTTTTTTAGAGGTGCACAATTCAATACACTCGTAAAATAAAATACTTAAAGCTAATGTTAATGTCTATGATATAAGCTTTATTTAAGAGATAATTTTATGCCATTAGTGCTTAAATATTGGGTCTACAAGTAAGTTTCCAGCGTTTTTTTTTTTTTCAAAATTTGAAGTTTTATTATGAAAACATAGTTACAATGCTTTATTCAAAGTATCGTCCATCGGAAGCTACAACTTTCCCCTATCTTTCTGGCAATTTATGAATCCCGGACCAAAAAAATTTCTCGTCTTTCGAGCCCAAGAACGTATCGAGCCAATTTTTGAGTTCCTCTACTGAGCTGAAGCGTATTCCCGTAACAGCGTTCTGCGTTGAACGAAACAAGTGGTAGTCAGATGGTGCCAAGTCTGGACTGTAAGGCGGGTGAGGCAGAATTTCCCATCCACTATCTTCCAAATAGTTTTTCACCGAAACCGCAACATGTGGCCGAGCGTTGTCGTGATGAAAAATGACGGACTCATGCCTGGTCTCATATTTTGGCCGTTTTTCTTTTAATGCCCGCATCAAACGAATTAGTTGGGTTCGATATAATGGTCCTTTGATGGGTTTCACCACTCGGAAGCAGTTCGTAGTATACGACACCCTTTTGATCCCACCATATGCAGAGCATGACCTTATTCACGTGAATATTTCGTTTCGGCGTCGATTGGGCGGGCTCGCCGGGCTTTGTATACGATTTTCTGCGTTTAGGATTATCATAATAAATCCATTGCTCATCACCAGTGACAATACGATGCAAAAATGATTTATTTTTATACCGCTGCAGTAACATTTCGGATATGCAAAATCGCCGTTCGACGTCTCTTGGCTTCAATTCGTACGGCACCCAGTTTCCAACCTTTTGAATGAATCCCAGTGCTTTTAGTCGCAGGGAAATGGCTTGTTGCGTGACGCCCAATGATGCAGCAAGTTCTTCTTGAATCTGACACGGATCCTCATCCAGTAAAGCGTCCAATTCCTCGTCTTTAAAACTTTTCGGCTTTCCGGGGCGATCTTTGTCTTCAACTCCAAAATCACCACTTTTGAACCGTTTGAACCACTCGCGGCACGTCGATTCACCAATACATTCCGCCCCATAAGTTTCCGAAAGCAAACGATAGGCCTCAGCCGCACTTTTCTTCATATTAAAGAATAAAAGCAGCGCTTCCCGCAAATGACGTTTATTTGGCTGGAAACTTGCCATGATTTTGCTCGATAAAATGTACGACACCGATAGAACTGCTCAAATATAACGCTGCAAAGTTGTTGACAGATATAAAACCTACAAATAAAACACACGGGGTCTGACATTTCTGCCCGGGATCCACTGGTGGCGCCATCTCTGACAAACGCTGGAAACTTACTTGTAGACCCAATATAATATCGGGCATATGCGTGTCATGGCTAGCTCCAATGAAGCGCAGTCGTGAAGTCCAATTTTCGACAACTTTATCGAGCAACTGGGGCCGTATGTCAGCAATAACACGGCAAATGTTGACTTCCAAATCTCTGGTTTATCGGCATAGACTAGTGACTTCACATACCTCCAAAGAAAGCAATCTAAAGGTGTGACATCACAGGATCGTGGAGGCCAGTTCACAGGTCCATTACGCGAAATTATGCGTTTAGCAAATGTTTCCCGCCGCAATAAATCGATGGTATCGCGCGCCGTGTGGCATTTTGCTCCATCTTGTTGAAACCAAAGCTCTGTCATGTCAATGCCATTCAACTGAAGAAGGAAGAAGTCTTAAATCATGTTTCTATTCCATAAAGCACAACAAACAGTGAATTTTAATCGTTGAAAGGGCGTCCCGACAAAGGCTTCTGGATTTTATCCACTCCAAATTCAACAATTTTGCTTGTTTACAAATCCATTTAACCAAAAAATGGACCTCATCGGAGAACAAAATTTTGCGTTGAAAACGAGGATCAAGCTGAACCATGTTTTCGGCCCATTTACCGAACCTACGACCCCATAATGCTCACACAGTTTCAACTCTTGCACAAGCTGCATCTTATAAGCATTTAAGCCAAGGTCTTTCCGTAAAATCTTCCACAAAGTGGATGGGCATAGCTCCAATTGCTATGCAAGATGGCGGATCGACTGAATCGGATTCTCCTCAACACTGCGCTCCACAATGGCAATAGCTTCTTCTGTTCACACTGTGTGTCGTCTTTATTATCCACTAGAGTGTACGTGGTGCGAAAACGGTTCATCGTGTTCCGAATAACTTGTTCAGATGGACGATTATGTCGACCGTAAAATGGACGTAGTACGCGATAAGTTTGGCGAACCGAACCATGGTTTTCAGAATAGGTTTGCACAATTTGCACGAGTTGTTCTGGCGTTAATCTATTCATCGTAAAATGGCAAAACGTACTAACTACTTTCAAACTTTCAACTGTCAAATTGACATTCTGTAGAAACAGTGTGGCCAGTTTAAAAACTAAACCTCTTAAAAAAAAAAACACCCTTTATATCCGTAAATATTGATAGCGGTCCATTATTAAATATATCGCGCTGCATACTATGTTCTGTTCGAAGAATTAGAGAGATACCGCTCCATTCTGTTGGTATGATTAGTATCCTTTGTCTCAATTGCTATGCCAGTTGGTAGCTGGCTGTTTGCTGACCATGACCTTTTAAAGATGGTAAAGTATGATTTGATTCTCCTAGTTCCTCTCCAAAGGCAGTGAAGAACTCTATAACTCAATTAGATGCTTACCGCCCTTCTACAGGATCAGAGGGTAATCAAACCCAAAAGAGGCTCAGTTGTTTAGGGTAAGTCTTAGTCGTATCTCTGTTAAAACGTCTTTTGGGGTTTGACATTTACAACGAGATAGAGGAACCACTTAACTTCTGCGAATTTGTAATTGAAACAACATTCTGTTTTACTATGAGATTACGGATTTTATCTTAAAATAGTCACAGGACTCTGATATTCTACTTATGTGTAAGGCAAAACAGCTGGATCTGGCTTTGCGTGGATCTTGAATTTAGTCATCAGCTTGCAGATGTACAATTCGGTGGCTTTTATTACCAAAGTTTCCTTTGTCGGAGGTTGTCATCAGTTTAGTCAGTTTATATGCATTTTTATTGTATTACTTAATTTACTCTTACTTGCTAGACAAAAAATGCTTAAAAATTAGCTTAATTAACTTAAAATTATCTTATTCTAGCTTACTGACCCCATGCGGGCACTCTAAGTTAAACCTAACACTTAAATTATGTCTTTCGACGTACCTTACTACTATACTATACTATTTCTATTCCTTATAATTAAAACTAAGAAAACATTTTTTCAAAAAAAAAAAACTTAGTAACATGACTTTTTTTTATATTTTATTATAAAACTTAAAACTAAAATCCTAAAAACTACCTAAAAATAAGTCTTAATCTACTTAAACTACTTACATCTAGTACATACATATATATATATATATATACATAATATATTTATACTTAATATAGAAATATATGTATATATATATAGATGTATGTTCTTTTTTTTTTAATTTTTTATTTTTATTAATTTTTTTTTTTTTTTGGTTTTTATATATTTTTTTTTCTTAAATCTAACTTACTCCTACTTAAAACTTCTTAAAACTATGTGAGCCGGCCATGGCTAAAAAAAAAAAAAACTTAGGCGACCCACTTTGCTTCACATGAAGCTACCAATCATTGGAGGAATTCGACGACGAACTCTCCCTTCCTTCAACTAGCCACCAAAATTGTTGGTGCTGCCGAGCAACATCCCTTATGTCGCGACTCCCTACCGCCCTACTGAACCGGAGACGCTCCGCACTGCCGTGTGCGACGTCTCTGTCGTAGTTGAGTCGCCTGTCCGCAGCTGTTCGAGCAACGTGGAAGATTAGCGGCACAGCCAATCTGTCCTGGATCAGACCTTTGCTATCTAGATAGAGGAACGCTTCTGGAGGAATATAGCCGTCAAAGCGAACTCTCTCATGATACATATAATTAGGGTAGTAAGCCCCAGAGATCAGGTTGTTCGACGATGTCATTGCTCTTGCAATGTGCCTTCGGGTCAACTTAATAACAAAATTGTCCACTCTTATTAGGTTCGCCCTATTGTACAAGACCTCATTGCGATAGAATTTTATGTACTCAGACTCTGGTGTTCTATATAACCGAAGACAAGCCCTTAGGCAAGCCCTCTCAAACACCCGAATCTTTTCCAATAAACTTGCTCTAACGTTGAACCACACGGGACATCCAAACACAAGCATAGGCCGGATAAGGGCCATGTAGCAGATCACCTTCACCCTCGCATCGAGTTGGCTGTTGTAAAACAGTCTCCTTGTAAGGGCAAAAGCACCTCTGGCTCTGGCCAGAGCAACATCTATATGTTTGTTAAAATATAGATATTGATCTAGCCAGATCCCAAGGTATCTGACTACATTTCGACAAGCAAGTGGCTGTCCATGTTGTCCGACGATAGAGAACTTTCGCCAATTCTTTCTGGTATCCCTAGAGGCCCCAGACAAAGGCGTCCTAAACAGAATGGTTTCCGACTTCTGAAAGTTGATTTTCAACTTCCAGTCATCGCAATATTGTTTAATTTTGTCGAAGTCACATTGCAAAAGTGTATTAATGACCTCAATCTTTGGACCTGATCTGTACGCAATTAAGTCGTCTGCGTACGCTATGGTATGGTAAAGCGAACCTATCAGATCACTTGTGTAAATGTTGAATAGGATCGGCGAATTTACCGCACCTTGTTGCAGACCGTTTTTAATGTTAAATATTCCAGCGGAAGTCACATCGCCATTCTTCACGATGAACTGTCTACTGGAGAGCATATCAAAAAGAATATACAGAAGTGGTTTACTAATGCCCAACCTGTCCAGCTTAAAAAAGAGTCCCTCTAACCATACGGTATCGAAGGCCTTCTCCAAGTCAATCAGGCAGGCACCAGTGCACTGTTTCTTGCTTTTGTTCCATTGGATATCAGAAACCAGTTTAGACGCAGCATGAATGATATCATGCCCCGCCTTGAAACCGAATTGATTATCCGGAACGATATGTTTGTCCTCAACCCACTTAGTCAGGACTCTATTGATCACCTTCTCGAAAACCTTACTGATGTTTGGAAGAAGACTGATCGAGCGGAGATTCGCCGGATTGGAAGTATCTTTATTCCTTTTGGGAATGGGATGTACCACCGCAGTTTTCCAATGCGCTGGATAATGTGCATTATTCATCGCATTATTAAACAGGGTGGTATAAATGTCCACCGCTTCTAGTGGGAGATGTCGAAGCACAATGTTCGGTATTTCATCGGTTCCCACTGATTTCTTACTTCTAAGCGATTCGAAGATCGTTTGGAGCTCTTCCTTCGAAATGAACGGTGGTAATACCCTTTCGTTGGTGATGACATTATTTGCCATATTCTCGTCACTGAACTGGGTGAAACCCGAGTTCTCGAATCGCCAATTCGCAATTTCATTTCGAAGGCAGGAATTGTGCACAAGGACTCGACTTTCCAGGTCGTGGTTCGGGCCAATGATGTCATTCGCCTTGTACACTTCCTGGAAAGTCGCTCCTATAGCCTCTACCTTCTCCTGCGGATCCTCGACCACAAAGAAGTTGTCATCATCAACGGCCTCATTTGGATCAATGCCTGCTGCTACAAGTATTTGTTCGTTGTTCGTCGTTCGGGCGATTTTGAGACATGGAAGGTCGTTTTGATTATTTCTCCGAAATATCTTATTTATTTGCGGGAACATATTCGGGTTGCTGGTGTTTACAGCCCGAATTTTGTTGTTCCAATACAAACTTACAGAATTTCTGTAATTTTCCTTTATTAATGTTTGGAGGTTTTTAATCGACGATTTCAATGTCATGATCTCCGGGTTACGTCTGTCAGTGAACTGTCTGTACAAGGTTTTTAGTCTTGACAGCAGTCTACTTTTATGTCGGTGCAGTGCGTCAATGGTTGCGTTGCGGAATAAGTCTTCGTTGTCAGTGTGTTGATACCGTGGTATCGTTTTGTCCATAGTTCGTTTGATTGTCTCGTCCATTAGTCTTAGATATCTGTCAATCTCCTCGTTTGACAGATTTCTATTGGACGGTGGGTAGAGCGAATTCGAGGAGAGTGCTCTCGTCAGTATTCTTGAGAAGTGTGTCCAACGCACTCTACTATAATTGTAGGAATACCTTTGAACAAACTCTTCCAATTCCGCAGTTTCGTTGGGAACAGTTATTTCGGTGCTGAGACCGCAATGGTCACTGTCATACACGAAAGTGCGTAGACAGTTTGTAGTTTGTTGGTTAGTGCACGTCAGTTGTATTCGTGAGTCGAACAGCAGGAGATCCAAATAGGACCCGTGTCTGGGAAACGACGGACTATCCGTCGCTTTGAGGCCGAGTCGATACATCACACTGTGCTGACCCCACCAATTGAATAGTAGGTTCCCTCTAGTATTTGGTATATTATTTCCCCAATCACTATGTTTGGCGTTGAAATCTCCGCCGATAATAAAATAGTTGTCTTCCAATTCAAGCCTCAGAAATCGAAAAAGTGTCTCGAGCTCTGAGATGAATTGAGATGATTGAGTAGCCTTAGGTGCATAGACAGACACCATGTACAACCGCTTTCCACTACGGAGAGGGATGTACATGACGCATGCTTCCAGCACCCGAAACCTACGTACCACACGACTGTATATTCTTTTGAAACGCAGTCCCTTTCTTACAAAGATTGCAACACCTCCTCCTTGAATGGAATTGGGTCGGTTTCTTCGTAATATTTCATATCTTCTGTGCCTCATTTTGTGTCTTTTGGTAAGCTTAGTTTCGCTAACCAAAAGCACATCAGGGGCTTGGTCTTTAAGCAACTTAAATAGTGCGGCTCGTCGTTCGAACCTGATCAGTGAATTCACATTCACTGCAAGGACCTTCAGGGTTTGCTCCGCCATGTACGTACACATTACGACTGGAGGTGCGTTAGGCCCGGCAGCAGCGCGTATATTTGATCTACCCGCGTAGCCTGTTCCTGTATTTGACGCTGAAGCTGAGCCATCTGCCCCTGAATAGAGAGCAAGATAGCCAGCATATCAGGTACAGGTTCTGGTGCTCTAAGCGCTGGGGCCTGAGAAGCTACCTTTGCTTGTTGTACCGTATTTCCCCTACCTGCCGCCATTTGGGCGTAGGTAACTTGGGGAGTAACGGCTGGTGTTTGTGTTTGCACGGGTGGACGTTTAACTTCCACCTTCTGCTGCCGAGCCAGATTTACTCTTTTTATGTATTGGAATTTAGGACAACCCCGATAATTTGCGGTATGCCCCGTGTTCCTACATAAGGCACAAGAGAGTTGGCTTTTTTCCGACGCTCCGTCCTTACCTAGAGCGCATTCCTCTGACTTGTGGTCCTTTCCACACTTCACGCATCGAGGCTGCATTTCGCAGTTCGACGCGGCGTGCCCGAACCTTTGGCAGCGAACACATTGTAAAATGTTTTCGCTCCTCTTTAATTTTTCCCAGTGTACAACCTGGTAGTCCAGGACTTTTATACTCCTTAGACCATCCAGTTTGCTGTTGGGACTTAGCTGGACCAGGAAGAACGGCAGTTTCCGCTTCTCCCTTTTGGCTCTAGCCGTGACAAATGGCTTGACCCCCACGAATTTGAGCCCTTCGCACTCCTTCTCTTTCAGCAGTGCAAGGAGCTCCTCCGGATCAGTCGACGGTTCTAACCCCCTCAGCAGCATTGTCTGCAGCTTCTCCCCCTTCGGGGTGTAGGAGAAGAACTCCGTCGTCGAATCCTTCAATAAACTTTTAATTGTATGATAGCGCTCCACTGTGTTACAGTGGATCGCATGCCTATCTACACTTAGTCTTTTAATAAAAAAATTACAGCCTATGGCCGACTTACATAGTTCGATAGTGTCCTTTAACTCCATTTTAAAGGTGTTAATTGGTGGAACTTTTTGTTTGGTGGCTTTCTGCTCTTGCTGTTGTCTCTGCTGCTGTTGCTTTTGCTTATGTTGTTGTTGATGCTGTTGCTGTTGTTGTTGTTGCTGTTGATGTTGCTGCTGTTGTTGTTGCAGCATATTCTTTTGTACTTTTTGTTGTTTATGTTTTTGCATTGGTTGTTTCTGTTGTTGTTGTTGTTGTTGTTGTTGTTGTTGTTGTTGTTGTTGTTGTTGTTGTTGTTGTTGTTGTTGTTGTTGTTGTTGTTGTTGTTGTTGTTGTTGTTGTGGGAGCTCCACATTTATGTTTGGTTGTCCCTGAGGTCTCTGGAGTAGTTGCTGCTTCTCCATCTCCCTCCTTGCCACTTGTTTTGCTTTTATAGCTAGCACTTTTTGTTGTAGCTGCTTGATGCTACTGTACAGTGCCTCGACCTCCTCCTCTTCGTCATCTGACTCAGATGCAGCGAGGGATGCAAAGCTGTTGTCTGCTGTGCTTGCTGCTATCCTAGCAGCCCTCCCCCGCACTCTTCCATGCAGCCTTTCCAGCGAAGCTGAATGCGCGCGAGTAATGATATTCGGAGTCGGCTCCAGCTTCCTCCTCCTCTTTGTGCCAGTGTCTGTTATTGTTGTTGTTGTTGTTGTCTTTAAGTGGACTGGCTTAGCGGCTTGATCATCAGACGACATCGTGCCATCTGCTGACCCCGCTATTGGGATAGCGGACCGCTTAGTTCCACTCATCACACGATCGATCTCACTTTCTGTTTATCGAAATTGTCTTTCAATTAAACTTTATAAAAAAATAAAAATTCGATGGAAATTTTTCGCGGAATCGAACCCACGAACGCTGCTTTGTCGGCCGACACCACTACCGCTGGGCCACCGATGCACTTGGGCAAAATGTTTGTAATACACTTTATATCGATTTTTTTTTTTTTATTTGCTTTTTTCACTTTGAAAGCCGAAACACGTCTATTCCTCACGGAGGTCTATGAACGACTGAGGTTGTCATGATCTATCGAAAATGTATTTTTTCTGTTGTATTATGGAAATTAAATCCAAAATTTTGGTAGAAAGTATGATAGTAGACAGTAGATATACAAGGCATCAATTTAGATTTATAGATAGAACATCGGATCTCGCTCAGAGGAAGAGCCGAGTTGATGTTGTTGGGCCTTTAAATTATTGGCGGAATATAGTGTGCCCTATGGAATAAAGTTGAATTACTTCATTTACTTAGGTCTTCTGACGTCTTGTGGGGCATAGGACGTCAACAAAGATCTTAATTCATTCTCATTGACCTTACTGGTCAACTCGTCTACCTGAATGGATAAGTGGACTCCAATGCATGGTGTACTTCGGTGTGTAAGGTGTGATCAATCCATCGCCCTTTTTCCTCTTTTTACAATCTAGCACTTTTAGTTGGTTGCTCGATACATAGTTTAGCCAGAAGATCTGTAAGATGTTGCGAAGATATAGAAAGTTTCAGCTTAGATGCTGAAAACGTCGCTTTTTTTTGTGAACTCTAATATTAATATTCAGTTCGGTATCACTATTTTCTGACACGATATTCTTGATATGATTTCTCGACTTGCCTTCCGCCAATGTTGAATAGAGCGTTGTCATGCTGAGTAATAGAAGTGCTCTTGGACTTCGTTTTAGCCGTATTTGTTTTGAACCAAATTCGAAGTTGTGGGCCATCTGGCCGACAGGAAAACTTCATTAACGTAGTCAAGATGCTTAAATATAATGTCATAGTCCACTCAACCCAGTGTTTTGTCCAAACAGAGCTCACTGATTACTACATGGAATAATATTGGCCACAGAATTCAACTTTATCGAAGTCCGTTTTATAAGACGTGACATTTACCGCCATCATACGTAGATTTTTTATGATACGAATATATCTCTCCTGCGCAAGTCTCGCCATATAGCGAACAGCGGTGAACAACAAATGTAGCGGAGATCCTTATTCTATACATTGTTCAATGATGATCCACAATGTGTCTAATGCAGGAAGATCTGCCTCGAAAATCCCCCTCAGCCGGAAGTACACATATACCTACCTTTCTAGTTGCCACATTCTATTAGGTTTACATTCTTGGGCATCTTAACAATCCATCTCCTCTCCCAATCTTCGAGGAAGGTTTCAGTTTCCCATGCGTTTCTAATAAGTGGATGTAGGATTTCTCCCGAAGTGTTGCTAAGGTTGTAGGAATCTATGTAGAATTGTTATTCTGTTTTGGAATGGCGTAAAGTACGAGTAGGACTTACTTATTGTTATGTAAGTTTTCGTCTGAAGGAGCAATGTTTTTAGTGAACCAGCATTCGTAGGCTAGTGTTGGCCTATGAGGCCTATTACTAGACGTTTGCCATCACCAAATTAAATATAATTTAATATTTTCAATCCAAATATTGTACAATTCTTTTCGAAGAAATCTTGTTGGTGATAAAGTATAAAAGGATGAAATCCGACTAGGAATGCTAAGACCCCTAGGTGAATGGAAAACGCCTGTTTATTGTGCTTCGCCAGTGAGAGGAAAATCAATAGGATAAGAGTGAAGTAAAATTTGCTTTGAATTTTATTCACGGAAGAAACGTTGCGTTGCTATTCTTTTGAGTCTGATAAGCTGGATTGATCATAACAGCTTTAGTCGATTTATTATCAGTAAGGCTCAATATGTGTTCCACCTCACACATCTGGCCACAAACTTTGAGATATAGTGTCTGAAATAATGCTAGCTTTCACCTGACTTTCCATAAAGCAAAATAATAACGAGTATTACGCTAATCCTCAGGTAATCGGTTTTCTTTAACCATTGACTTTCCACGACAACTTAATATACTGGACAAACCGCCTCTATACATATATATGTAGTTTAACTTCGACAAAGTGTAAGATTTCGTCCACATAGACAGCCAAGTATCTTTGTATCTATGATTATAATCTAGATATGATGATACAGTGGAGAATCACTATTTCAAATTTTTTTTACTGGCCAGTAATCGCAGGACAAAACGTAGAAGTTGGTTGTATCTACCTCGGACTGAAGTGCCGTAGAATGTATAATCTCTCTGAAAGTAATTTATGATTGAGCATTTACATAAATTCACTCAAATTTGCGGACGTATCTAAACAAATTCCTGAAGATTAATGATGTTGGGAAGCGAGCCAGTTCATTTACAAATTGAATAACCAACACCAAATTAATAATTAGTTATTTATGGATCATATTGTATTTCATCAATCATCACTTGCAGATTTACTAATCAATTCATCTCCGATTGCAAAGATGTTAATGGTGAAAAGAAAACCGCCTAGATGTTCCGCAACATTAATCTTATACAGCCATTTTTACGATACATCCGGACATGTGCATAACAATAGTCTGATTATGATTTATGTTATGTCCCGAAAGTATCTCAATTTTATTTCTATCGAAATACGAAAGTATTTTATGTTATATATGTACCTATAAGAAAATTACACAACTTATTTCGTGTGGAAATTGTTTACTATTCTATGGGGCTTTAATTAACAACCAAATTATCTTTAATTTCGCTTTAATTTCTTGACAAACTCGTGCGAGTACTTCATATTGTTTGTATATGACATTAATTGATATTTAATCGTATTTATACTATGAGTCGTTATTCTACATATATTTCCCCCAAAGAGACAGATTAATATTTACTCGAAATATTTTCGTATTCACTTTTTTTGCCATACTCGTAAATGTACATTGACATTGAAAAGGGTAAGGTTCCCATTTAGCAAAGAGTTCTATGATAAAAAGAAAAACGCAATAAACTAGTTTTGATGCACTAGAGGATGTCAAAAACCAAAAACACTCTTTGATTGAGTACTGCCGTAATCAACGGTGATGTAACAGATGAAATTTAAAATGGTTTAACTTCAATAGTGAATTCATAAATCTTGAAATAATGAACACCAGAAGCATTTTTGCATTTCAAAAGTTCAGTTTGATATACCACCTTGATCAAAAAGGTGTATTCAGAAAATTACGAGTACAAATACAAGCTTATTCATCTAAAAATATATTGTCCCCTTCAAAGTAATCCCCATCGACTGCAACACACTTATGCCAGCGCTTGTTCCAATCCTCGAAACATTTTTTATATTCGGTTTTCGATATGTCCATCAGTGCTTCCTGCGATTTCTCCATTACTTCCTCTCGGCTGCTGAAACGCGTTCTCCGTAGTGGTTTTTTAACTCGATTAGGCAGAAAGAAGTCACAGGGCACAAAATCAGGTGAATTCGGTGGCTGTTGGATGGTATTTGTTGCATTTTTCGTCAAAAAATTACGAATAATGATAGCACTGTGCGACGGTGCGTTATCATGGAGCAAAATCCACGAGTTTTCTGCCCAAAATTCTGGTCTCTTTCCGCAAATTTCTTAATGCAAACGTCTCATAACGCCTAAATAATACTCTTTGTTAACTGTCTGGCCTTCTTGCAAAAATTCATGATGCACTACACCGTTGTAATCCAAGAAAACCGTGAGCATTGCCTTCTTTTTTGACTGAAAACGACGTGGTTTTTTTGGTCTCGGCTCATTTGGTGAACGCCATTCACTTGCCTGATGTCTGGATTGCGTGTCATCGTCGTACTCATAAACCCACGTCTCGTCTCCAGTAATGATCCTTTTGATGAATGTAGGATCGGATTCAGCTTCGCAATTCTACTCTTTTGCGACGTCAACACGGTCTCTTTTCTGCATGAAATTGAGGTCTTTTGGCACCAACTTTGTTGCTACACGACGGAAATCCAAATCATTAACCAAAATGTCTTGGACGGATCCATAGGCAATGGTCAAGTCCTCCGCTATCTCTCTGATGGTCAATTTGCGGTTATTGACAACATTTCTTTTTCTCGTACTTCATCAATGTTTTCGTCGGTTTTCGATGTCGATGGTCTGCCACTGCGTTCATCATCTTCGATTGACTCACGACCACTTTTGAACCGCTCGTGCCACTGGTAAATGACCGTTTTCTTTAGAGAGTCGTTGCCGAAACACTTTTCCAACATTTACAACGTTCGCACACCATTAAATCCGTTTTTTACGCAAAATTTAATACGAGTACAAGTTCGTTGTTGCAAATTTAAGTCCATTTCTAAAATTGTAAAAAATCGCCAACACACACATGGATAGATGTACTCTTCGCTACGTTACTTTTGCAAATGTCAAGCTATGATGCTAAGATTTAGAGGGAATGTCAACAACAAATTCATCAACTTACCAAAAAAATCAGAACTCAAATCGGAATATTGGGAGCGCCACACAGTGGTGTCCCCCGGGAACTTTTTGATCAGGGTGGTAAAAATATCTTTCTCACCGGTAGCAACTCCGGGAATGAGTGTCAGCCCTAGAAATGCTCACAATTAGATCAAGTCGGTGGAAAGAGCTCTGCATTCACTGACTAGCCACATCAAACGATCTCTACAGTATAGGAAGTACACAATGGTCGCTTTCCATCACATAGAGGGTGCCTTTAACAACGTCAACACATCCGCAATCACGACTGCGCTGTCAACTCTGAAGGTAGACGATTCACTTTGGGAGTTAATCAGTCTTATACTAAATAGCTAGACAATCAACTCCAAACTGGGTGGAGTTTCTGCTAAAAAAATATGTCAGCAGAGGTACGCCACAAGGCGGTGTCCTTTAGCCGTTTCTCTGGAATTTAGTGGTTAATGAAATGCAGAAATATCTGAAAGCGGGTGATCGCAGGGTGATTGCCAATGCGGGTAACGTTGCTATAGCCGTCTCAGCTGAGAATCTTAATACCATTAAAGAACTCCATCAGCTAAATCTTAACAGATTAATTCGATGGGCAGAGCGCTGTAGATTGGGAGTGAACCACCATAAAGCTGATATTGTCCTCCTTTCCAAGAAATATAAAATTCCAATCGTAGACCCTCCCTCAATAAACGGTGCTAGTTTAGTTTTTTCCGATACTGCAAAAACTTGGGGCTTCATTTTTGACAGGAGACTAAACTGGAAAGCTAACATTCAAGAAAGAACCAAGAAGGCTACAATAGTTTTCTCTTGCAAAAAAGCCGCTGGGAACAAATGGGGCCTTCAACCTCACATAATCCACTGGCTATACATCTCGGTTATAAGACCGATACTCACCTACGGGGTGGTTGTCTGGTGGATGGCCTTAGACAATGCAGTCCACTGCAGCAAACTAAGCAGAGTCCAAAGAACAGCATGTATATGCATAAGCGGAGCCCTACGCTCTACTCTCTCCGCGGCACTGGATATTCTATTTCACCTGACACCCCTCAATATCTTCAGCAAGCAAGCTGTTGCGGCCACCGCTATTCGTCTTAGAGCAATTACACAGTGGACAAATAATTTATTTAGCCACGCTAAGATTCTTAATATAAAAGAAATCCTCGCAGAGAACAGTGTGATCAACACACTATACCCGAACTTTGGTTTGACAAAGACTATCATGTAAGCCTCCCCTCTAGATCCTTCAGGGAAGAAGATGCTTTCATGGATAAAAAGTCAATCCACTTCTTCCCAAATGGATCTAAGACCGATAACTATAATAAATCTAAGCGTCTCCTTCCGTCTGCCAGATCACTGTAGCGTGTTCCATGCGGAAATTTTGGCAATTAAAGAAGCTCTGTCCTGGCTGAAGAAAAACATGATATTTGCAAAGGATATCCACATCTTTTCGGATAGTCAGGCCGCTATCAAGTCTCTGGACTCAGTCTAACTACATTCTAGAACCGCCCTTAAATGCCGATCATCTCTTAGGGAGATGACAGAGCAGTTCAACGTTCACCTATGTTGGGAATTGTAGGGCCGGCGAACTCGCCAAAATTGTAACCACTCTACCTGTTCTACCGAAAAAGGGTAGCATCGATATACCAATCGCTACGTGCAAATTAATGTTAAAGCTGGATGCTAACAAAAGAACAGATCTTAGGTGGACTGTTGGATCAATATATCTAGCTATCAAGCAGATCTGGGCAAAGCTGGTTCCGAACCGCTCTAAGAGTTTGATCTTTCTAAATTGCAAGCATTTCAGCCCCATCATAGGTGTCATCACTGGACACTAAGGCAGTGTCAAGCAGAGTCAAGCATGGAAGAAGGCATGGCGTCTTTACAAATGATTCTGCAGAAACTGCATGGACGAGAAGGAAGAAGAGACAATGCCCAGCTCACTTCCAAAGATCTTGAACCATCTAAAGAATATGGAGATTAACAGTCTCCCACGTTTTATCATAAGCTCAAATTGGTTCCAAGAGTAGGAGGATCACAGATCCACGTGGCATTACAATGGGCCAATGGGCTTAAGTGGGTTGGTCTTTCCAACAGTCACTTTTACCTAACCTAACCTAACCTGGGTTTAGGGACATACAGAGCTTAAAATATGCAGCTCATGGCGTAGCTATTAAGAAGACAGTTGCAGATTTTATGAGGTCGTCCAGGTGGTAGTGTTGGAGAAGGCATAAAGTCGACTGAAAGATTCCTTGATTTACTCAAGTTGGGTTCCCCTTACCAAAAAAAAATTGGGAGTAGAGTTAGATGTCAAAAATATCTGGTTCCTGGATAAGCATAACTTCATCTTTCTTTTACTTAATCAGTCATTCAAGTAAGTTGTCAGTGTCGCAAAAAGATTTATTTAACAAATTAGAAGAGTTTCATTGTTGTGACATTCATCCTGGTTGATGTCAAAACTATTTATTTACATGACGCTAAGCAAGTGAATTTATCCAAGCACTACTTGCCTAATTGGCTACACACAACAACAAATAACATTTGTCATGTGTATAAGTTCAATTACGGATTGCTATTAACTTCTGTCCAGTTCAATTCTTCATACCATTTACCACCAATAGTGTCCTTATTTACTCCGTAGGAGTATGAGTGTATCCAGTCAAATGTGACAACATATAAAAGACTTGAATGCTGCTCCCTTAATCTTTCTTATTATACTCGTATGCATACAATAAAAGTTAATGACTAGTATTCTGTCCTTAATTACTAATTTATCTATTCAAGCTATAGTGCATGCCATGGCGTACATGGCCCAGTACCCCATTCCTGTCTCCCAGCTCCCAGTATAACCCACGTTAAGAGTTATAGCCAATGGCACTTGTATGCTTTCCCTGCTCCAAAAAGAATGTTGAAAATCTAATTGAAAACTTTTCACCTAAAGCGCTCCAGTGACGACCAACGACGATGACGATGGTGGCGATGCAATGGATGAATGGCATGGAACTCTATGTTTTTGCTTCGGATTTTACTCGTATTTTCTCTTTTCCTTTTGTTTTGTTCTTTTTTCTTTTCTTTTTTGTTATATTGTGGGATTTTGTTTTGCTTATGCATATTGAAGAAGCAAATCCTGTAGAAGTTTCCTCCTTTTGTGCAATTAAACATGTGTACTCACAGGCGAAGAACACACTATTTAACCTTTAACATTAACTTCCTCATACGTTACGTACACAAGAACGGAAGCAAAACACAGGACGGATGAAACAATGAAAACCATTTATTCGGGTTAGGGTGTGACTGCAGGAAAGCCGGAAGTTGAACATACAACTTCAAAATGGTGATATAAGAGTTGTCTTTAAGAATTGCACTTTCACTAATTTGTTGCATTCTTCTTTCGTTCACATCGTCGATGAATGTCAATGCAAATGCAAGTTCACTTACAAAACGGAACAAAAGTACGAGCGCTAGTACGTGTAATTGAAGGATTTCTGGAAAGTCTATTAAACCGGAATAGTTTAATATGATTTGAGATATTTTCTCGAATATATGTATGACTGAAAGTTGAATGCAAATCCTAAATGCACTTGCAATTCTGCAGAGACGATGAGGGTTTCCAGGAATAGCATTTATGGGAACATCGAAATGAGCACCCATCTAGGGGTATACCAAAGCTTATAAAAGGATTCTCCAGGAAAATAACTTGCATTGTAGGTTTTTCTGTTTCCCTGTTTCTCTATTATCCTGGAATACATTCAACCACTTTGCTACCCAATAGATCTAATATTTTGTTCTGGAGTCTAGATTTAATGAAAGCACTTTGGCACAGTAAACATTTATTTAAGAGGAACCTTGTTCTACTCTTACACTCTGCCTCTGGCTACTACAGCATGTGAAAGAAAATCTTATCCACTGGTACAATATTCTTTACATTATACGTGCCTCGCAGAACACACCACAAAAAAAAGTAAATAAAATAGAAAAGGAAAAAAAAAAGCGATGTAGCCCTACTATTCAGGAAGAACACACTGTAATTCTACCTTAGTGCTTCGCAGTATTAAAGTCAGAGGAGTATACTTTTGCCCTGTATACCTTTGTTTATAATGTTTTTCAAAGAAAACGGCAGCAGGTGAAACCTAAACTTAAGCTGGATACTATCAACTCTAATAACTTCTGTTTCCCATTTTTTTTTAAACAAACTAGCAAAAAGAACTTCTTTGGTAGTTTTCTGCAAAATAAGCTATGCATTTGGAAATACATTTTGCCGCCATAGGCGGTTTAGTTTCGTACTAGTGTAAGAAAGTAACCGTTTTAAACTAAGAGAAAATAGACTTTAGGCAATGCACTAGAGACCTATAAATTCAAAGACGACTTACAATATTGAGGTCGGCAATAAGAAGTCAGAAAACAATATACCCATTGTTAAACATACGTTTAAACAACATTAGCCAATATTATTTCACTTTTGTAAGCAATGCTGTCCATATGGTATGAATAAGATTAACAATGCTGGGTTAGAAGGCCTCAATCTTCGCTGGTCTATAAGCATAAAACAAAGACTTTACATGGCCCCATATACACATTCGCTAACGTCCATGTTTCAGCGCCATAGAGAAGGGCTGAGTTGACGAGAAACACGAATTGTCTAGTGTAAAATTTTCTTTGATTTCGGATGAAGTGTAATTATAAGAGTTAATATCATAGCCGTAGTAGACAAGGTTCCTAACTGCAAAGTAATTAATACCGGTAATCTGTGACTTTTAGTCCAAATTCTTGATGTTGTGTGTCCCTTCTTGTTAACAGCCTACATAAATTTGGTTTTGCCCTCATTCACAGCTTAACCCATTTTTATCACTTCTGTTTCAAAACTTGCAGACACATCAGTGACAGCTCCCTATGTTCTACCAAAGATATTATTGCAAGTAGGGACACAGACTTTTGAAAAATTGTGATTCGGGTGTTGGCTTGTGCTTCGTACAATTCCTTCAAGTAAGATGTTGAAAAAGTCATATGACAGCACATCACCTTATCTACAATAAATCATTATTCAATATCAAAAGCTTCGATGAGATTTCTTCCGGCCTTTACAGAATAACCAGCACAATCTTGAACTTCGGCAAAGACATCAAAATAAGCACTCCTCAGTACATCTCGTCTCTTCAAATGCTGTCATAAATGGTCTTGACATCGACAAAAAGTTGTACCGATCTGATAGACGGCATCAGATCGTTGAGAAAAGCTTCCGGCGTTCACACAATACGGCAGACAAGATGTTGAACCCGATGTTAACAAAACTGTTGCCCCTATAATTGGTCCAGGAAAGATCCTTCTTTTTCGATCAGAAAAACGTTGTTGGATTCCATTCGTCTAGCATTCTTCCCTCCGACCAAATAGTGGAAATGAGTAAGTGTATGTTCTCTACAAATCATCTACTGTAGCCCTAAATAGGATGGCAGATGTGGTTAGATTTCCACACTCAAGTTTGAATATTTCGTCCTTTTTAACAGCAGAGTTTCGGTGGTCCCTGCCCATTAACAATCTGCTCATCCCCAGCAAAGAATCTGACTCTAATATTAGATTGCTTTTCTCATGACAAATCCTTTTGATATAACTTCCAAATGTTATGCCTAGAGAAGGACCTTTTCCTTTCCTAGATCACTCGTTCTCATTCTCCTTCTTTTTTCTCCAGAGAAGCCGATGTGCTTCCCTCTTCTTTTGCTCGTAGAGCGTATGAGCCGATCGTAGCTTTCTATGCAGATCCGCTTGACAGACGAATTGTCTTGGCATGTGTGCTTGCCTTTACTCTTCATTATCTTCACCCGCAGTTCCGAGCGAGTAGTGGGGTGAAACCCCTGCCATCCGTGGCATCGATACCATGGATCTTGACGAGAAATCAAGGCCCAATGTTCTAGCGGTTTGTTGCGATTGCAGTCGTTCAAGGTTAAATCTCCTAAAAACTCTTTAAATATTTGTCCATCGTTGTGGCGTCTTGTGGACTTATTTAGCTTTGCGTAACTAGTTTTTTTTTTTGTGCGATTTCTAATACTCAACCTATTTTTAAACATATCTAACCCGTTCCAAGTAATGCAAAACTACGCCGCTGTTCACAAACTTCCTGAGAATAACCAAGGAATTTTCGTAATAAAGTGCATTCTGCCATTCATTCAGATTTCATCTTTAACTTTCATGTCTTCAGAACTTACTTTATATAAATGGTGTTTTTTTTTAATATACAAATTCAATATGAAATAAAGTACTTGAAGCTAATGTTAATATCTATGATATTAGCTTAATTTAAGAGATAATTTTATGCCGTACATGCTCGTATGCGCCCACGGCTAGCTCGAATGAAGCGAAATCGTGAAGTCTATTTTCGACAACTTTATCGAGCAACTGGGGCCGTATGTCAGCAATAACACGGCAAATGTTGACTTCCAAATCTCTGGTTTATCGGCATAGACTAGTGACTTCACATACCTCCAAAGAAAGCAATCTAAATGTGTGACATCACAGGATCGTGGAGGCCAGTTCACAGGTCCATTATGCGCTCAGCAAATGTTTCCCGCCGCAATAAATTGATGGTATCGCGCGCCGTGTGGCATTTTGCTCCATCTTGTTGAAATCAAAGCTCTGTCACGTCAATGCCATTCAACTGAGGAACGAAGAAGTCAGAAATCATGTTTCTATTCCATAAAGCACAACAAACAGTGAATTTTAATCGTTGAAAGGGCGTCCCGGCAAAGGCTTCTGGATTTTATCCACTCCAAATTCAACAATTTTGCTTGTTTACAAATCCATTTAACCAAAAAATGGACCTCATCGGAGAACAAAATTTTGCGTTGAAAACGAGGATCAAGCTGAACCATGTTTCCGGCCCATTTACCGCACCTACAACCCTCATAATGTTCACACGGTTTCAACTCTTGCACAAGCTGCATCTTATAAGCATTTAAGCCAAGATCTTTCCGTAAAATCTTCCACAAAGTGGATGGGCATAGCTCCAATTGCTATGCAAGATGGCGGATGGACTGATTCGAATTCTCCTCAACACTGCGCTCCACAATGGCAATAGTTTCTTCTGTTCGCCCTGTTTGTCGTCTTTGGGGTTGCGTATTATCCACTAGAGTGTACGTGGTACGAAAACGATTCATCGTGTTCCGAATAACTTGTTCAGATGGACGATTATGTCGACCGTAAAATGGACGTAACTCACGATAAGTTTGGCGAACCGAAACATGATTTTAAAAATAAGTTTGCACAATTTGCACACATTGTGCTGGCGTTAATCTATTCATTGTAAAATGGCGAAACGTACTAACCACAAATCAACTTTCAACTGTCAAATTGACAATCTGTAGAAACAGTGTTGCCAGCTTAGAAACCAAACCTCCAAAAAAAAAAACACCCTTACAATACTTATAGTACATATATGTATAGCCCTACAGTTCGGGTAGAACTTGGCGTCAACCAACAAGCCTTTTCAGTCTGCAGTTTTTCATTTGTGTGCGCCACCTATAATCAAGTCTTCCTCTACTATGTCTTACTTTCGGGGCTTTTTTTATTAAAAATGGTTCGAATGTTTTATAGAGTATGATTTAGTTGCTCAAAAGAGGACTCAATTGTCTTCTCGACTGAAAGAGACGTCGGTCATCAAATGTTAGTCCTCGTTTAATTTTAACCTAGGTATCGGATGGTTGAATTCAGAAAATGTTCTTCGTTTTATCCTTACTCACCTTCAGGCCAATTTCTGGCGTACCGTAAACAGCCTGATTTGTTTTTCCAACGATGTCTATTCTGTTATCGTATGCAAATAATTGCACGTTGATTTTATTTCAAACGTTTTTTTAGCATGGAATGCCTCAGTAACGCGGAAATATCACTAGGCATCGGTAATTGCTCATAAAATTAAAGTTGTCCTATGATATTTATGAGAAATAGGGTTCTTATTGATTTTAACGTCATGTTTACACCCCATCTCCGCATAGCATGCTAATTTTGCATAGCATGCTATCTGTCACTTTTCATAGAAAAACAGGAAAATTGTATGTAATAAATTTTAGAGTGAGCAATTGACAGCTTGCTATTTCATTCGTTCTAATGTCGCAGGCAAAGCACTTCGATGTATTCTCGCGTTAGATGCATTAAAGGAATTGAGAAAATTGTAAGAAAAAAAAAACAAAAAAAATATAAATTTTGGGTGAATCCGTTACACAATTTGAAGCGACATTATTAATTACTATCCATAGGGCACTCAGCCATAGCGACAAAAACACAAATGTCAAACCAAAAGTGACAGCTATTCATAGCATGCTATGAGCAGAGTAATACATATATGGTATGGTGGGCAATTTTTCATAGAACACTATTTGTGGTCTCCATGAGCAATTTTCATCGAATGTTAAATAACATGCTATGAAAAATTACTCGTGGAGATGGGGTGTTGGGAAAGATAAGCAACAATAGAAAAACATAGAAAAAGGGACACAACCAGCTACGAAAATGGACTCCGCGGCGAAACGCATTGTCATCATAACCAATGCAAATTTCCCACATCTCAATACCAATAACCAGATTGATTACAATACATTACGATCGACGCAGGACAAAGCTCTAGTACGAGTATCCTGGATGCTCAAACTCGTTTGCCTAAGTTGGATATCAAGCGCATTAACTTCATATTTGTTTGAATGGTAACACTGGGCAACAATGAAAAATACTCGGACATACTGAATAGTGTTTCTTATAGTACTCGACCTGTAGATAACGGGAAAAATAATATTTTGGTCAGGTCACGTACAGCAACCTAAGGGCACACACTTCTACATCTTTATCGAACGAGGTCAGTTCTAATAGAATCGCACATCGTTTAAATCGGTTTTTCTGTCAGTAATTTAAAAAAATAAACTAATTTGCGTAAGAAGATATTAGAAGTGCATTAAAGTGATAAAATGCCACGATCTTGTGTTAATTGTCCAGATTTATTCTGCTATATTTGTGGAGAATTTACACCAAGTTTCCGAAAAAAGAAAATAACACCATTTATTGAAAAGTGCTACTTTTCTTATTTTAAATTTAAAATAAACCATCAGGATAAACTCTGGGCACCACACATTTGCTGCCTTAGGTGTCACCGACAGCTAACTGGTTGGTTTAACGGGTCATTTTCTGCAATGCCTTTTGGAATGCCTATGATATGCAGAGAGCCCCAGAGTCATACAGATTGTTACTTTTGTTGCACCAATGTGAAGGGATTTTCTCGAAGATCAAAGCATTCCATAAAATATGCAGATGTCTCTTCTGTAACAAGACCAGCACCTCATACAGAAATTCTGCCAGTTCCAAAGCCACCTTCCGGACGCTTTTCGGACACAGAAATAAGTTCGTCATATTGTTTAGAAGAAATCATGGATGATCCCGAATTTGAGCTCCCTACATCTTCTGATGCACCACATCTCATCAGTCAGATTGAGCTGAATGACCTCGTCAGAGACTTGAATTTGTCAAAACAAAAGTCTGAATTACTGAGGTTAAGGCAGTGGAATCTGCTCAAGCCTGAGGTAAAATTTACAGAGCACCGTACGCGACAAAGTGAATTTGTGCCTTATTTTTCAAAAGCCAATAGCTTAGTGTATTGTAATAATATTAATGGCTTAATGCTGTCACTGGGTTATGAGCACAAAACCGAAGAATGGCGGCTATTCATCGACGCATCAAAGGCTAGATTGAAAGCTGTATTGCTTCATAATCGTAATAAGTTTCCTTCAATACCTCTAGCGCATGGTGTAAATTTAAAAGAAACCTACGATGTTATGAAATTTATATTGGAAAAAATTAATATAAAAAATATAACTGGTCGATATGTTCGGATTTAAAAGTTGTTGCTCTACTTCTTGGACTACAACTCGGTTACACCAAATTTTGTTGTCTTTTATGTGAGTGGGATAATATAGCACGATCGGAGCACTTTGTGAGAGTAGATTGGCCTATAAGAACATACTTTATATGTGGAGAAAAAATATAAGGAATCCTTCATTGATCGAAATACAGTGTGTTATTCTACCACCATTACATATCAAATTGGGTCTTATAAAAAACTTTGTAAAGGCGATGAAGAAAGACCAACCTGGTTTCAATTTTTTGAAACAAAAGTTCCCATCACTAAGCGAAGCAAAAATTAAAGAAGGTATTTTTGTGGGTCCAGATATTAGAAAGCTTATAAAAGATCCAGCTTTCATTCCTATTCTGGATTCATTAGAAAAACAGGCCTGGTGTTCATTTGTGAAAGTAGCAGAAAACTTCCTAGGTAACAATAAGACTCCAGGTTATGCAGATGATGTAAAGAAAATGCTGGATGCTTATTATAAAATGGGATGCAACATGTCGCTAAAACTTCATTTATTGCATTGTCATCTCAATTTCTTTCCTGAAAATATGGGTGATGTAAGCGATGAGCACGGCGAGAGATTCCACCAGTACATTGCTGCAATAGAGCAACGGTACCAAGAAAAAATAGAAGCCATTAATGTTGGCAGATTACTGCTGGTCGCTTATAAGAGAGACTCCGAGGTGTTCTTATAAATGGAATTCAGATGCTTCTAAAAAAACAACAAACTTTTACAAGAAATAACATTTTTCGGTAATATTTTTGGTTAAATTCTTAAATTCAAAAAAGCGTTTTCTCACAAAATTCGGATGTGACCTGGCTATTTTATATAGTTTTCCTGATTCTATAAACTCCAACGATTACGAATAACATAATTTTATCTCCGAGTAAAAAATAAATATTTTTTTTGTTGACCAGTGTAATTAATATCAAGCTGATCAAAATAAACCCAACCATGATCTTCTTAAATACTACGTTTTGAATTTCTTAATTTATACATATGTATAATTTGCTTACTCTAACAATATTATTCTAACAATATTATTCTAACAATTAAATGAATCAATACGTACTTAGTTACGAGTGCCATTCATCCATTCATTTTATATGCATTTTTATTATACTACTTGTGATTTATGCATGCTCAGCATTTGAAGTTCGTTGACATAGGTTAGGTTAGGTTAGGTTAGGTCAAATACGGGTGTGATGGAGATGTCATCACACAGATGGATTTTGAAGTTCGTGCCGTCTATTTCCTCTAGGTTTTCGAAAAACTATTTCCCGAAAAACTTTCTTCAACTACGCGATATTGCGTCGCATTCACACAGTATGTGTGTTATGTCCTCAACAGCTTGTAAATCACCGCAGAATCTGCAGATATCCATCTGACAATTTGGGTCTCTTTGCGCGCCGCTGCAGGAGACAGTGTTCCGTCAGCATTTCTATTACTGTCATAGCTTACCCCTGTTTAATTTTATTAACTTCCTAGATCTTTTGCCGCCAAAGAGCCTTGGATACCCTGTGTCCTTCAAGACTTGACCACTTTAGGTGGGCAGTCTTTGTGATTTTTTCGTCGATAGTGGCCCTCACTACTCAAAGGGGTGGTTTGATATTGGCAATCTCACTATTGTCGAGTAGGCTTCCTTTTCTTGCAAGCTCGTCCGCTTGTTCGTTTCCTTTAATACCAGAGTGTCCTGGCACCCAGCACAGTCTTACTCGGTTCTGACTGAATAGTGCCTTGAGCACTGTGTGCCAGTGCTGTATCAGAATTGACGTTGGTTCATTCCATTGGCTTGAGTGCGGCCTGGGTATCGATGTAGATAGCGATATTTCCTTCGGATACCGATCTCATCTGCATTAGCTCAGCCGCCCTGAGGATAGCCAGAACCTCTGATTGGAAGACACTGCTTGCGTCCGGTAGACTTATAGACACTCTCAGCTCTGGGTCTTCTGAGAAGAAACCCGAACCTGTTCCTTCCTCTGTTTTTGAGCCATCTGTGGAAATTGCAGTTTCATTCGACTTGATTATTGCATTGTTTTGCCAGTTCTTTGTTCGTTAATCACAGCAACGAGAAGCTCGTCTTTCGGATCGCTTTGCCTACGACGCAATGCGGATGGAGTACCAGCCTTCCCCATTTTTGCATCATTCGGCTCCACGACGTGGTTGGATCTGCTTCTCTTGCTGCTGAAATTTTCCTTCTTTCCAGGGGCGCTAGCCCCCTCTTTTAATTTTGCCGCGTAGCAGGTACAGCAGGTACATCGGCTTCCCCTCCCGCCCTTGCAGCTACATCGCCCTTGATTGCCGCCTGTTGAGTAAGCGATTTGTTAACCAGGATGGCCTCCGCTCTCTCTTTTCCCATTCGCTTAACTGCTGAGATCACTCACAGCCCTCATATTTTGCTACCTTACGCGTAGTGTTACGTAGCAAAAACCTTTGCCCTTTGGTGTGCGGTCTTCACACTCTTAACAGCGACGGTGGAGGCCGCAGGCACAGCGGCTGAGCCCGCTGTTTCCACTTTTTTACCACCACAGCCTTGCCCTCCTTTCTTTGCCTCTTGGAAGTAGCTACGGCAGCGGATGTTCCAGCTGCCTTGGCTACCCCTTCGACCGAGGTCCTGCCCTGTATATCACCGGTTTGAGTACAAGCCTGCTCACCGGTGAAGTCGCTCTCGTTGTCGAGTGTTCCTTCGAATACCTCACTATCGCTAGCCAGTAGGCCCACTTCTTCTTCCATTTCCCTTACCAATGGATGAAGTCGAAATTTCGTCTTTACTCACCTCTAACTCTTTCTGGACGCGGATGATCTGTGTTATATTTTGTGTTTTGTTTGTTTTTTTTTCCGGGTTTGGCCGGAAATAAAAGGTCAGCCCAGGCAGCACCGCCAGACCTGGGTAAAGCTAAGTATAACAGGCCCGCGCTAAGGCGCCTGAATTATTGAAATAATAACGCTGCGTCAGCATAAAACATTTGTTGACGCATCGTTGTTAAAGCGAAGAATGCTCTGACGGCACTAGATGTTTATTGACCCACAGTAAGCGATATTTAGCGTAAACACTGGATGTCCCAAAAATTCGAAGAGCCAATATTGACTCAAATTGCTTTTCTGCAGCCAAAGTGCGAGTTATACATTAATGAGTAATAGTACGAGTAGTTACCAGTAGCCAAAAATGGAAGAGTTACTGCTAAACGTTCATCTAAAGTGATGGTCGATCTGTAGTTCGTATCCTGTTTTGCAAATCTAGAACCGAATCGGTCTGGATGCACGATAAGAAGTACTATGAAAATATTTTGCGCAGAACAGCATCAACCGCAAGAGTCCAAATTGTCAGCTAGCTATTAGAGACGCCGCTGCATGGGATGTGCTATATTCCAAATGAATACAACACCAAATCCCTGTATTCACAAAGAGTTTCGGCAACCACATACAGTATAACAAAAGGTGTATAAGGAGGTTCTGCAGAATAACGATAACTGCTTACTTACTCTATGAACGAAGGAGCCAGAAGAAAATCGGTTTGTCAGAAAGAAAGAGGAAGCAGCAGAGAAGCGCTCGATTAAGGGTGCTACAGAAAAATATTTGAAAGTTCTACCAAAAAGTGAAAAGAATTTGTCAAGAGCAAAAATACTGAACAGAAGGAATTAGAGACAAAGATGGAAACGCAATACTAGACTCACAGTCGGTGCGGAAAATTTGGCAACGCTTCCAAACTCGTCCACCTGTATTGGATGTCAATGGTGAATGCTCGCTTCTCTATAAAAGTCATTTGTGACACCAGTGAGGCATTTGATATCAAGGTGACGCAATGTAATATGATTTCCTTTACATCATACTTAAAACATTTGTGCGAAGCTCTGTATACCTGGTAACATACCCTAACGACATTATGGGAAGAAATCCGCGGGCTGTCCTTGGAACATTTGCGGCTATTGCAGCAGAAACTGCGAAGATGGTTTTAAAGGTAAATGAGGGTAAAGCAAAGTATAACACGCTATCAACAAAAAAGGACACCCGAAAACAGCAACTCGGACAGCATGCCGCAATGGCAAACAATAACTTTGACGTGGTAGAAAACTTTGCCTACCTGAGCTCGGCTGTTAATTCAATAAATAACACAACCGTAGAGATAAACAGAATAATAACTTTTGCCAATCGCTGTATTTTTGGACTAAAAAGACAACTGCGACAAAATTTCCTGAGATTATACTCAACGAAGAAAGTATAGGGTCCTAGTCCTACTGTATGGCGTGGAAGTAGGGACTTTATGTAAAGCGGAAGAAAAATATAATTTTTTGCCTCGAGAGAAAAATCCTTCACCTGATTTTCTCTCCATCTGCATAAGCAAAATATGGAGAAGAAAATATTACAACTCTATAAGCTATATGGTATAACGACATTGACTTTGTCAGAATGGCTAGAAGAATAGATTTCGGTGAGTAGGACACGTTAAGTAAGTGAACACTACCGCTTCGGTCTGGAGTGCCCTCGAATCGATTGCGAAGGGACAACAAAGGATGTTTAGGTGGTGTACTCAACTGGAAAGACAACTGGGTGTGCGCAACTGTGGGCGATTAACGCTAGATAGCGCAAAATGAAGGGAGCTGTTTATTGAGGCCCAGGTCTACCGCGGAGTGTTGTAGCGCCAACTGAACTCCTTATACGAGTACATCTTAAAATACGGCGTTTCTTCTGGCACGCTCAATCGTCCCACTTTTATTTCCATCAGAGGTCATCAACTTGGCTTTTGAAGTAGAAATTATGCTGATCTTTTGCTATGTCATCTATTACTCGTTAAAGAAATATTTTGTAAATTCACTAGTCAGCGTCAGCAAGGCACCTACAATATTTGACGCAGGCGAAGCTTTGATCAGGCAAATCAAAGTCCCTTACATTATTATCAGTTTTTAACTCTGACTGAAAGCCATCTGCAGTTGTAACATGCTGGATCTTGAGTTTTTTTGTACAAGTTTTCAGTGCAATAAGCAAATTTTTTTAATGGTTTTTCTTGTTGTTTTAAAAAACATATTAAAAAACTATAGAACGATATTGCCAAGGCCTAAAAAGCATAGTAAAAGAATCTCTTTTTCTATGGCACTAAGGCCAGTTAGATGTCAAAAAAAAATAATCATTGGCGATTTATAGCTTTTTAACCCCAGCCAATATCGTTTTCTAGTTTTAATACGTGTTCGCATGTTTCTTGAAACAACCAAGCATTAAGCAATTAAGGAAATTAACCATATGTTGATCTAAAACGACTGGACTTATAGAAAAGATGCAGGTAGACATCCACTTTTACCCCATGCTATTCTAAACCTTTAAGCGATCCACAAGGTCTAGGATCTTTGGTTTCGTAGTTTGGACAGTTCTGCAATTGTGTCTAACAATACACAAA
Source organism: Volucella zonaria (assembly GCA_963966105.1). Taxonomy (NCBI): domain Eukaryota; kingdom Metazoa; phylum Arthropoda; class Insecta; order Diptera; family Syrphidae; genus Volucella; species Volucella zonaria. The sequence goes on along the minus strand of OZ014532.1, from coordinate 158,434,735 downwards.
TAAATAGCAGATGGATCTGCTTTTTTATTAACTAAGAGCTATCACATTATTGAACAACCAGCTCTGCTGGACTTCATACTCTCGTCTGCTCTCTTCATAAACAATATTCGCTGCAGCCAATTTGAGGTGATAGTGTATGATCAATCCATTTCTGTCGAAAGAGTCCACTAAAGAGTGCACTTTAACAATCAAAAAATTAATCTTATTGTCGTTCTTGGCGAGAGGAAAACCGATCCAACGGGACTCACTCAGCTACTTAAGCTGAAACAAAACAAAGTGATCCAGCCTTCGGCAACATTACTCATAGCATGAATTGCCGGCGTACCTCGAATTTAGTAACTCAAGACCCAAACAGTCATTTGCCTATTATCACCTGTGATTGGGACTTCTATTCACAATTGTTTTTATAAAGGAATACGGATCAAACTTTTTACATTGGACAGTCATTGTTGATGATATTAACATAAAATAGTTATTTTCCTTCATTATTCGCATTTATTGCATAGGTTAACAATATTTGTGTTTTTATGTGTCAACATTTATTTTGGTATTCTTTTACCTTGCACTTTGTCGCTTCGTTTTTATTGCTTAGGCTAGCAAAATTTCTATATAAATTAAGTTGAAATAAAATTACTCGGCTCAGTCTTGTTATTTAATCGAACCAAGCCTTTTTGCTACCTAATGTGAGGCTGCATTAGGCGATTGAATTAAAAATATAAAAATTCTAAATAGTAGAATTTACATGGTCCTTCGAGCCGGATTAGCCAGAACAGAGAAAAGTGGTTTGTAAATATTGGTACTACTTTATACGTATTATTGAGAACTTGGAGTTAACTCAGAATACAGTTTACCTAGCATTCAAATTGGATCAGATTAGAGAATACTGGACAAAGCTGGTGACAATGAATGACAAGATCATGTCCTCATTGGAAGAAGCCGACTACGAGCAGGAGTACGTGTCCAACAATGAATTCGTTGAGCTGGAGCAAATATATCAAGATGCTTACATCCAAATTAAGGAAGCAGAACAACGACAACACCAACCAGAGGCAGTAACCCCACAAGCTGCAACACATCGGGAAATCAAACTTCCACCAATAAGCATTCCATCATTCAGCGGCAAGTATGAAGAGTGGACATCATTTTGGGAACTGTTCGATCGATTAGTTCACCAGAACGGAACCTTAAGCGATGTTGAACGAATTTAATATTTAAAAGGAAATTTAAAAGGAGAAGCAGCAAGGATTGTTAATCATTTGGCACCGACATCAAGCAATTATGCAATAGCTATAGAATTGCTAACGAACCGGTTTCAAAATTCAGCAGCATTGATCAACAGCTACATCCAAAAATTACTTACTTTAAAATCAGTTCGACATGAAAATGCGTTCGATTTGAAAACGATCATGGATATGCCAAGGGAAATCTTGTACGGTATCAAAAATTTAGGGGTCGACGTATAGCTCCTGGGATCCATTAGTGATTCAGTTGTTATGTCCGAAACTTGATTCTGAATCAAGGAAATTATATCAACAATCCAGAGGAACTTCAACAGAAATTCCTAAACTAATCGAATTTTTTGACTTCATCGAGGCTAGATTCAGAGGATTAGAAAGCAGTCGTGAATTAACCGTGAACACCAGCAAGTACTAGTAACAGCCACAGAAAACCATTTGACTACAATCACAGAGTCGAAATGTGTTGTGTGCAGCGAGTCTCATCAATTGTATAATTGCAAAAGATTTTTAAGTATGAAGACGAAGAACCGATTGGACGTAGTCCAAAGGTCGAAACTGTGTTTCAACTGTTTGCGAGATGGGCATACCGCCAGGGAATGTGCGATGGGTTGCAAAATATGCGCACAATAGCATAATTCCTTACTTCATTTCCCTCGAGATGAGAGTATAGTAGCTTCGGGAAGAATATCCAATGCATGTCATAGTAATAGGACGGTATTACTAGCCACAGCCATGGTGAACATATGCGTTGGAGGAGAAGTTAGACTCGCACGAGCTCTGATTGATCAAGGATCTCAATCATGCTTCGTGACAGCGAAATTAGCCCGTCAAATAAAAGTTCCATTGGTCAAGTATGAGTCAAAGATCAATGGAATCAACGGTCATGCTACAGAAATCATCGCAGCATGCCGCTTTATCATTCAATCAATTCACGACGAAAAGGTCAACTTGGAGGTAGATTCTCTAGTAATACCAGCTATTACATCAAGACTTCCAGCACAACAAGTTACACCCAACCAGTGGCTACACATCCAGGGGTTGAAGTTGGCTGATCCATGGTACGATTGAATTACTAATTGGATCAGACATTGTGCCGCAATTTTTAACGCATGAACTAGTCAAGGGTCCAGCCAATACTCCAATGTCACAAAATACAAGGTTTGGTTAGATACTCTCGGGACCAGTCAGCACCATCTTAACATCAAGGAAGAAAGCACAAGTTCATAAACTCACATCATGCATCAGTGTGTGCAGTAAAGATGAATGCTTAAAGAAATTTTGGGAATTAGAAGAAGTTCCAAGTGCAAAGATCAAGTCTACAGAAGACGAAATGTGCGAGAATCACTACCAAATGACGCACAACCGGGATGAAAGAGGGTGTTACATCGTCAAATTGCCACTGCTGAAGGATCGCATGGTTTTGGGAGATTCACGCAAAATGGCATTAAAGCGATTCTTTGTGTTGGAACAAAGATTCGCTAAAAAATGAGAGAGTCTTCGGGATGAATATTCCAATTTTATTCGAGAATACATTAATCTTGGACATATGGAGGAAGTATCCGACGGTTATATTGGAAAAAGATATTATCTTCCACATCACGCAGTGATAAAAGAAGACAGCACTACTACCAAACTGAGAGTGGTATTCAACGCTTCGGCAAAAACAACATCTGGGGAATCGCTAAACAGCATTATGATGACCGGTCCTATGGTACAAAAGGATTTGTTTTCTTGATCGGGATACAACTAAAACAACATTTTATGCATCTCATAGGAGCACAGGATTTTCATCGTTGTTTTTTTTTTTAGATACAAAACCACTGTTGTGAGGTGGTCACACTAATGAAGATTTGATAAATTTTCAAAAATGTATGTATGTGTGCGTAGATTTACTCGTGACTTCGCCATCGACCACTAACTACAAAATAAAATAATCCTTTATCCTTTATAAGGGTGGAAAATTCTTCCTTTGCGTTCATGAATACCTCATCAAAAATTCTAACAAAATCCTTTCTAAATCCATCAACTCCTACAACTGCTAAACAAAATAATTGTCATTACAATTTGGAAATCTCATTTCAAGCAGCCAGTGTACTTCTTAGGAAGAAGTCCCTATGCCAAAGCTCCTATTTAATCTACAAATTACGCCATAATTATCTTTACATCCTACGTTTAATTCCACACCAAGTGTAGTGCTGTAAGCATCCTTCTAGATTCTCCCCAAAATAGACACCCAACTAATTGCTTTCAATTATTTATAATCCAACGCTATTGTTGGATTATACAAGAAATAAATTTGTGTGTCTGTCGTCTATTTACATCAACAAGAAAAACACACGCCCACCAATAATATTCAAAATACAAATATCCATCCATCTACTAACATCTCAAAACGAATCTTATGAAACAAGGTTTATTTTTAACACAAAAATAACTCAATCATTTAATAAATGAGATTCCCAATCTCTCTGGATACCCTCCGTATTGGCCCACCATTACTTTTGCTGTGGTAACTTTCCGACTCTCAGGAATATCCCTTAACTTATTTTGAACATTGACTAAGGACACAAACACACTGGCAATATACCGAAAATTCCTTATCATCGAAATTTAATCCTTCGAAGTGATTTTATTCAAATGAGGTAAATCGCGCGCACTAGTCCTTAAAGGAAGAATCCAAGTATGGCTCGTTCTAATGCGTGCAAGAAAGATTACCTAATAGGGTGGTCCATCACCACATCACCACAGTTTAAAGAATCTTTCCTAAAAAGTGGTGATGAATTGATTATGTTCTGCGGAATTAACGAAAATAAAAAAAGGAAAACGAAAGAAACCGCTGTAAAGAGCACAATTACGACGAGGGATAACTACGAATATCCTCTTTCTAAATCCAAGGCGTGATGCTTATCCGGGGTTAGGTCATCTTGAAAAGTTTTCAAATGATTTCACATCACTGAAATGCCAGTCACGTCTGCTTGCTCAAAATAATTTTGTTTCAAAATAAAGTCACAATGTCTGGTGGGTTTTTTAGATTTGTTTTGAAGTACGACTGCTCGAAACCCTTGTTGAGAAAAAAGGAACTACTGCGGTAATAGCTGTGGTTTTGAAGGGTAGGGAGGACGAATTTAAATTAAATATAAAGAACATGCGAAGGTTCCTCATTTGGATAGGGTCGACAAAGAAAATTGTGAAATATTCTAAAGTAATATGTGTTTCCAACGGCAGAAAATTTGCAAAGATTTGAGAAAAAGATTCCACCAGGGAATTTCGTATGTGGAAGTAGTTTCCAATTGAACATAAACATAGCAATTGAACAGTGTACGATTATCCTTTCCCTAGTAACAACAATAGTATTCAGGTCAAATATACTCAAATGATGCATGTTTAAAATCAAATGTTACCAATTGGGAACTTTAAGCACTACTTTGCTTTTACAATAAAAATGTAACGGACTAGAGAGTTAGGTACTCATGTGTATTGGTTTTGAATATTAGGATATTATGATGATAGAAAGTATTGGGTCTGCGGTTTGCTAAGAGATGGTGTAACTTGTATTATTCCATTGGAACATGCGTTGGAAAGCTACTGTCATTGGACGTCATTTCAGTATATATCACTCATTTGAAACGTAAACAACAATAATTTTTTTTCACTCAAATATGTCGAACTTTGTGCCTGAAAAAGTATTTTTGCGGGGAGTTCTTCTTTATTACCTTAATATGAAGAAAACTGCTGCCGAAAGTCATCGTATTTTGGTGGAAGTTTATGGTGAACATGCGCTAGCTGAGCGAACGTGCCAAAAGTGGACGATGCACGATTTAAAAGTGGTGATTTTGGCTTGGAAGACGATGAACGTCCTGGGCAGCCAAAAAAGTTTGAAGATGAAGAACTGGAAGCATTACTCTATGAAGATTGTTGCCAAACACAAGAAGAGCTCGCAGAATCTTTGGGTGTCACTCAAGCAGCCATTTCAAAACGTTTAAAAGCAGCTGGATATATTCAAAAGCAAGGAGTTCCACATGAACTCAAGCCGAGAGAAGTCGAAAGGCGGTTTTGCATGTCCGAAATGCTGCTGGAACGCCACAAAAGGAAGTCATTTTTGCATCGGATTGTTACTGGTGATGAAAAATGAATCCATTACGATAACCCCAAGTGCAAAAAATCATATGTGAAACCCGGCCAATCAGCCAAATCAACGGCAAAGCCGAATATCCATGGCGCGAAGGTAATGCTCTGTATTTGGCGGGATCAGATGGGTGTGCTGTATTATGAGCTGCTAAAACCGGGTGAAACCATCAATGGGCAACGCTACCGAACACAATTAATCCGTTTGAAGAGAGCAGTGGCCGAAAAACGCCCGGAATATGCGACCAGACACGAGGCAATAAATTTCCATCATGACAACGCTCGGCCCCACGTTGCTATTCCGGTTAAGAACTATTTGGAAAACAGTGGATGGGAAGTCTTACCCCACCCGCCTTATAGCCCAGACCTTGCCCCTTCTGACTACCATTTGTTCCGGTCGATGCAGAACGCCTTCACTGAAATACGGTTCACATCAGAGCAGAATATCAAAAATTGGCTTGATTCATTCTTGGCTGCCAAGCCGACGCAGTGCTTTTGGGATGGGATCCACAAATTGCCAGAAAGATGGAAACGTTTAAATTTTAAAAAAAGCACGAATTAAGTTATATACCCAATATGAAAATTTAAAGTACTCGTATGTTATAAGACTCAATAGAAAACGTTTTTTAGCCAGCTACTTCTCAATTTTGAGATATCTTTCCCAATGATGTTCTTCTATTGATATCAATACAGCAGCGCCTCGATAATCCGAACACCCAAAATTTATACCCTGTTCGGACTAGCGAATCGTTCAGATTATAGTAGGCACACATTTTGAAGGCATTTTTCGAAACAAAACAAAGTTTTTCGTAATTTAAAATATACGAGGGCCGGTCAATAAGTCCGTGACTTTTTGAATTTCTGACCTCTTTACTGAAACAGCAACACTGCTCCTGTCAACAGGCATCTGTCAGTTGACTCCTGTCAAAATTTAAACTTGCTGCGTCAGTTAGTTTGTGTTTGACAGCTATTTTTATCAGACTACTCACTAATTTGAGGAGAATATGGAAAAAAGTGAATTTCGTGTGCTTATTAAGCATTATTTCTTGCGAAAAAAACCATTACCGAGGCCAAGGCTAAGCTTGATAAATACTATGGGGACTCTGCACCATCGATTTCAATGGTAAAAAAGTGGTTTACTGAATTTCGTTGTGGCCGTACAAGCACTGAAGATGCCGAACGGCCTGGACGCCCAGTTGAGGTCTCTACACCCGAAACAATCGAAAAAATTCACGATATGGTGTTGGCCGACCGAAGATTGAAAGTGCGAGAGATTGTGGAAGCCGTAGGGATCTCGCATGGCTCAGTGGTTTCAATTTTGAATGATCACTTGGGCATGAGAAAGCTTTCCGCAAGATGGGTGCCGCGTTTGCTCACAGTCGACCACAAACGCAATCGTGTAACAACTTCACATGAAGGTTTGGCGTTGTTTAATCGCAATATGGAGGAGTTTTTGCGCCGTTTTGTAACCGTGGACGAAACATGGATCCATCACAACATACCAGAGAACAAACAACAGTCAAAACAGTGGGTTTCTAAGGGTGAATCGGCGCCAAAGAAGGCCAAGGTGGGTTTGTCAGCCAATAAAGTTATGGCGACTGTTTTTTGGGATGCACGCGGGATAATCCACATTGACTACCTTCAAAAGGGAAGAATAATCAATGGGGAATATTATGCCAACTTATTGGACCGATTCAATGACGATTTGAAAAAAAACGACCTCATTTGGCCAAGAAAAAAGTTCTTTTCCACCAAGACAATGCAAGGGTGCACACATGTGCAGTTGCCATGGCAAAAATCCATGAATTGGGCTATGAATTGCTCCCTCATCCACCCTATTCTCCAGATTTGGCTCCGAGGGACTACTTCTTGTTCCCAAACCTGAAGAAATGGCTTGGTGGAAAAAGATTTGACTCCAATGATGAAGTCATCTCGCAAACAAAGGCCTATTTTGAGGACCTCGACAAATCATTTTTTTTGGAAGGGATAAACAAATTGGAGAAGCGTTGGACAAAGTGTATAGAGCTCAAGGGAGACTATGTTGAAAAATAAGTTTATTTTTTTATCAAAAAATCTGTGTTTTAATCCAAAAGTGGCGAACTTATTGAGCCGCCCTCGTATCTTAATAATATAAAAAATGTTATATTAGATGGAGTGAAAAGTGACCTCGTTGACCGCCAGAATGCGCTGCTACTGCAAAAAAGGTTATGGTGCCTTAAAGTCCGTTCATATTAGGCAGACATGCCAAATTTCAGTGCGATACTGTCTTTAGTTTTGTTTTGACAGCTGATTGTTGTTGACGTGTTTGGCATCATGTTGAGTATGGACAAAAACGATTTTCGTTCTCTCATAAAACATTATTTTTTGAGAGGCAAAAGTTGGAGGAGAAATATTATGGGGCTAATGTTCCGTCGGATTACACCGTCAAATATTGGTTTCGAGAGTTTCCTGGTGACCGCAACTCCACTACCGATCAAGTCCGGAGCGGCAGGCCCTCCGATGCGGTTACAGAGGACAATGTCAAAAAAATACATGAAATGGTGTTGGCTGACCGGAAAGTGAAGGTGCGCCAGCTAGCAGATACCACAAAGATTAGTACTGAGCGCATACGCCATATTTTGGGCAATATTTTGCATATGAAAAAATTATCCTGCCGCTGGGTGCCGCGAATGCTCACTTTTGACCAAAAACACGTACGCGGCAGCACTTCGAAAGAGTGTTTGGACTTGCTGATGCGGAATCGGGCGGACTTTTGGCGTCGATTGGTGGAGTATTTTGCAGACCTTCCAGAAAATTACTTTTCGGACGGGATCAAGAAGTTGGAAAATCGCTGGAATAAGTGTATCAAACTGAAAGGGGACTATATTGAATAAAATAAAAAAACATTTAAAAAAACAATTTTTTTTAATTCCCAAGAAGGTCTCTTTTCACTCAGCTAGTGTATTTGTAGTATGTAAATAATACGAGAGTTTCCTGAAAAGTTTCCGACCGCAACGTAAAGATAGCGGCACTCGTCAATAAAAGCTAGTGAATGCTAGTTGTGCATATTTTGACAGTTACTTACCGAAGTTTCAGTCATTTTGGAAGCGCAGTTTTTAGTTGACAGTCGTTTGAGTGAGTCGATGTGAGTGTTTTTTGTGAAAATGGAAATTCAGTATCGAGCTGTTATTAAATTCTTGTTTTTGAAAGGCAATACGCCTACGCAAATCAGAAATGAGTTGGACTCTGTGTATGAGGACTCTGCACCATCATTTACCACAGTGAAATTTTGGACACTGAATTTAAACGTCGCCGTAAGAACTTGGGAGATGATGAACGTTCGGGACGTCCAAAAACTGCAATCACTGACGATAACATTGCTAAAGTTCACCAAATGGTGTTCGACGACTGCCAAATTAAAGTGAAAGAGATAGTAGAGGTTATGAAAATGTTCAAAGAACGTGTTTGTTACATATTAAATCAAGATTTAGGCATAAGAAAGCTGTTCGCGCGTTGGGTGCCGCGTTTGCTTAGGTTAGACCAAAAACATGTTCGAATGAACATTTTCATCGCTCTGTTGGCGCAGTTTAGGCGCAATAAATCCGAGTTTCGGCGCCGATTAATTACTGTAGATGAAACTTGGATACACCATTATACGGGCGAAACAAAAATTCAGTCAAAACAGTGGACTGCAAAGGGCGAGCCGGCTCCAAAAAAAGCAAAAACTGTTTTTTCAGCTAGGAAAGTGATGGCGTCTGTTTTTTGGGATAGTAAAGGAGTTATCTTAATCAATTATCTTCAAAAAGAAAAACCATTACAGGAGCATACTACGCATCATTACTTGGCAAGCTGAAGGCAGAAATTTCGAAAAAACGGCCACATTTGCAGAAAAAGAAAATCCTGTTTCATCAAGACAACGCACCCTCTCACACCTCAGCGATTGCCATGGCGAAAATCCATGAATTACGGTTTGAACTGCTTGACCATCCACCTTATTCACCAGATTTAGCCCCAAGCGACTTCTTTTTGTTCCCTCATCTAAAAACTGCGCTCGCAGGACAGAGGTTATCGTCAAATAAGGAGGCAATCACCTTCGTGAACAATTATTTTGCAGAGAAAAACGCCAAGTACTATTTGGATGGGTTAGAGAGATGGGAGCATCGCTGTTCGGTGGGAAACTTTTCAGACAACCCTCGTACATATTAGAGTGTAATGTAATTTATGTAATTACGCTTTTTTAAAAAATTCCAATATAGTGCTTTGACGAGTGGTATTTAGCGACGCTTTATCCCTTATTTTACGTAATAACATTTTTTCTGGAATCGAAATATCGACTTCATCCGCCCATTCTAAGCAAGTATCTAAGGCAGACACAGCTTGAGTATGTGGAATCCGTGCAACTGGTTCCGATGACTCCAATTCTTCTTTGCTTTCGGTGTTCCGCTCATTCATTACTTGTCTTACTATGTCTTCATCAGTTAACGGCTCCTGTCAATGTCATCATTGCTTAACAAGAAATTGTTAGTTTCTACTTTTGAAAAGCATCTGTTATGAAAAATGCTTAATGGAAGATCATCTTCATGAACAAAATCATCTGCATCTTGGCTAGACATTTCCTCTGATTCGAATAACAAAGGCCAGAGAGGCTTCTAAGACTTTTTAATCAAGTGCTGCCAACTTTGAACCAATGAAAACACTGCATCTTTCATTGTGGTCTTTTTAAGCAGTTCAGATACTAGGCATTTTGGATCAACTTCTTGCTGGCCAAAAATTTGCAATAGGAGTTTTTTCTTGCATGTCACTTTAATGTTTTGAATTACATTTTGGTCCATGGGTTGAATAAGAGCTGTACAATTAGGTGGCGTGTACATAACAGTGAAATTTTCGTCGATCGATTGCAGATCTTCTTCAAGTGGATGCGCTGGTGCATTATCAAGAAGTAAAAGTAAAAGTGTTTTTAGCGGTAGGTTTTTTTTTCAATAAAAATTTCTTCACTTCGGGAATGAAATCTCCTTTTAGCCACTCTAAAAATATTGGTCTTGTAACCCAAGCATTTCTTTGACCTGTGTAATGGACTGGTAACTTTTTGGTTGTTGTAAATACACGTGGCAGTTGTACTTTGCCAACAACCAGCAAAGACAGTTTATGCCTTCCGATTGCGTTTGCGCATGGCACAAATGTGACCCTCTCCTTCGATACCTTGGAACCTGGGGCCCTACTCTCTGACCCAGACGCCAGCGTTTTGTCTGGTATCATTTTCCAGTACAAGCCTGATTCGTCAGCATTATAGATTTGATCTACAATCAGATCTTTTTCCCTACAAACGTCCATAAATTTTTCCTGGAATGGCTTCACAGCTGCTTCATTATTCGACAATTTCTCACCGGTTAGTTTTAGTTGGCGTATACCATGCCTTTTCTTAAAATTATTTAATCATCCCCTACTGGCAACAGACTTTCTTTTTTCAAGTCTTTCTTGGAAAAATTTGGCCTTTTCCATCAATACTTCACCTGACAAAGGGACGTTCTTTCTTCGCTGCTCTAAAAACCACATAAATAAAGCATCTTCAAGCTGGGAGTTTTTAGAAGTTTTTAAGGTTTTTCTGGTGCCTTGACCCTTTTTCGTGTTTATTACAAATGATTTTATTTTTTCCTCCTTGCTTTTAATGTCAAAAATAGTGGATTTTCCAACGTTATATTGCATTGCAAGACCTGATGACTGGATACCTTGCTTAATCTTGTCCAAAATCTAGCACTTTTGTGATATTGTTAATGTGATATGTTCCCTTTTCTTCGATGTTGAAACCATAATTTATAAAGCACACGGAATGGTCGAAGAAACACCACGGAACAGTGTTAAATAAAACAAAACTGCGTGACAAACCGACTGTAAAAAATGTGAGCCCGATTCAATAAATAAAACAGTTTTTACTGACTTCACTTTTAAGGACAATTGATAACTGATGACTAATGACTTAAGATCCTCCCTATTTATAGTCATCTCGTTGCAGCTGTCCACCCTGAAGATACGCAGCTATACCTACGTAGTTAGCCTGTGGTCATCCCTTTGGCCTACTGCGCAACCAAAAATTTACGACCCGCCTTTGTTGTTGACAGGTCCTGAATTGAGATGGCATCTTAAACGATTTATGGCCCAAATATTTGTAATTACCTATTATTAGGATTGCAGATATGAAGTGATACCATTCTTCGTCTTCGTTCTCCGGCACATCTGCTTACTCTGCGCGTCAACTTAAAATTCCCGTAAAAAGTAAGGCCTGGTGCACTGCAAAATTGGTAGATAGGAAGAAATACGTTGCAGCTCATGTGCACTGGGCTTAAGGGGACAGACTTAGTATTGCGTGGTGTGTGTGGCACTGCGAGTGACAGTAGACTCAAGTTAAATCAATTCTACTAATTTTCGCTCTCGTTCCCGGTCGTTCGGATTACTGAGGCGTTCGGATTAGCGAGTGTTCGAATAACCTTTTTTTAATTTCCTGATAGGGAGGTTCTTAAATTAACTTCAATATCTTTAAAGTGTTTATAATGTTTTTAAGAAAATATAGGTGTGTGTATGTGTATCTTGCTTTTTGGTTGCCCCAAAGGGTATGTAACCTTCAAAGATACCAGTAGCCGGGCTACCAGCAAGCACGATTCGGTAGCCTAATTGCTCGATTCCAGGAATACGCCTAAGTCACTAAACCACGTTCTACACAGTTCGACCGTTCTCCCCGCGGAACTGCCGTTAGGTATCACCTTTTCACATAAGCGGCCCCAACCCCGACTCTACCTTCTCCACAACCAACCTCTCTCATTCGTTCAATCTGTTCGCGGTCTCGGCATTTTGTATGATAGGGAGCTCAACTTCCGTTTACATATGGATAGGATAATCCTTAAAGCCAACTCCGCACAAGGTTTTATAAAACGGTGGTGCAAAGAATTCACAACCCATACGTGACCTGATCCTTCTATATTGCCTTCCAAGAGTACGCTAGTCAAGTGTGGTCCCCATATCATCGAGAATCGAAAGCATCCAGCGCCGTTTTCTTCGATTTGCTCTTCGAGGTATGTCCTGGAACGATTCTTTTATTCTGCCCTCCCATCAAAACCGTCTCAAGCTTATTAACTTAAACACCCTTGAGGAACGCAGAAATGCAGGCGACTTTCTCTTCATTCATCGACTCCTTTTAAGTAACGTTGAATGCACATCCCTTCACAACTCTATTTTCCTCAACACTAACCCTCGAAATCTACGTACCCCTCGTCCCTTCTATCAACCACCCCACCACACCGCCTATGGCGCGAACGAACCAATCTCCCGTATGCTACGAAAAATCACTCCCTACCTCAAATCCGTTCTCCTTCACCACTCCAACCAACCTTAGTTATAAATTTAAGTTTAAGTTTAATTTTAAGTTATAGCTTGTATTAAACCGAATAAATGGGGACCTTCGCCCTCACCAAAATTAAAAATTAAAATAGAAGCAATGGACCAATTGGTTACACCGTTCTGACAAAAACAAATAATAGAAAAATAAAAATAATGTGAGCATTTTTCCTATGCACGACTATTTGTAACACCACAACTTTCGAAGGAAACCCTAACATTTTTCAGAAATTAATCGGCTTTAAGCCTTTAAGTCTGGAGTGCTTACATAATTTACCAACCTCAACATAATTTATTTCTAGTTTATTATTCCAAAAGCTAAAGTCCTAGTTACATAATTCAATGTAAATTTCAAATAACAAAAACAAAAAATACAAAATATCACTTAAACCACTTAATTCAAGGGAGTTTATTGTTTAATTGAAAAATGACTCCTGGAACCGGCGGGGATGATACAATTCTGATAAGAGCAGATAATGAAAATACCCACCAGCAAGGAGCACAACCATCTACAGCTGGTAACCATAATATACGCAACACAATCAAAACAAAATATGATAAAACAAAAGCCAACATAAAATCTGCTGGCATTATGTTGGAACGACGGAAAAACCGAAATGATTACGAGGACCTTGATAAGAGTCATTCAACAGAAATGGATCCAAACTTTGTCCTTAGGTCAAACGACCATACTCATATTGTCGATTCTTCATTAAAATCAAATGCTTATGAGCACATTATCAATGATAGCGTCTGCAATAAGTTTCAAGGACGAAAGGATACACTTGTCTCCAGCCAATCGGAAAACGCAATCCACTTTGAAGATAATCAATCAAAAATGAACTTAAGCACATCCATGACCGCCCAGCAACAACAACAGCCTCTACCCACTGTTGTAATAAAAGACCGCGAACGACTTAGAAGAGAGCATGTTTGGTTTATCTTCTTCGTGTTCCTGTATTCGATTTACTTAATCATTGGAAGTCTTTGTTTCCAGGCTATCGAATCGCCAGCTGAAAGGAATGCAACCATTACTGTACTCGAGAGGAAGAATGCATTTCTGCGAAAATATCCACAAATTTTTGGTAAATCTTCCACCAACGTAAAGTCGGTATACCATATTGTACATGGCCAACCTCACCATGACCATAGTCGGCGTGGGGTAGTCCATTCGATACAATACCTGTAGTATCCATAGTTAAATATTTAGTAGCTAGTTAAATATTTAACAACTCCTGGCACCTTGGGCTATTAAAAAAATTACATACGCATCCTTTATGCATATCCTTATCCATACGTTATTCACATACATATGTACATATGTATGTAAATAAATAAACATTTTGACAGACATAACTGATTTGAGTGGGGTTTTTTTTCCAGATGACGACCTGGAAGACTTTTTAAGAGCTGTTATTGCTGCAAATGATCGTGGTATTTCACCATTGCGTAATGCAAGCAATGATCTGAACTGGAGCTTTGGTCAGGCGCTTTTCTTCTCTAGCACTGTCGTTACAACTATTGGTAAGTTTTTTTTTTTTTTATTTATTTTTTCCGATAATAAAAATTAAAATCATTTAATTGTTTATTCAAAGGTTATGGTCACGTTACACCGTTAAGTCAAACTGGTAAAATATTTTGCATGATTTATGCTACGATTGGTATTCCATTGACACTGATTCTATTGAGCGCTGTTGTCGAACGTCTTTTGATACCAGCCAACTGGTTATTGGGAACGCTTAATTCAAAGTTAGGACATCTATATCAGCCATTCAATATTCGTCTTCTTCATCTGAGTATAATTGGTAAGTTTTTAAACCAATCATTTAATGAAAATTTAAAAAGAAAAAGGTGTTCTTCAAGGCACAGCTTTACAGTGCTTTTCATAGCAAGTAAAAGTTTATGCTTAACAACTATAAGAAGTTTAAAAATCGCTTGCAGGTTTAGAATGGATGGTCCTCACGCAGGTTTATCTTTCGAATGAAAAATCGTTGTGAACAGTCGAATTGCAATCGTTGTTGAAAATCCGCTACGCTATCTCTCGCCCTAGACTTGAAGATTACTCTAGGCACTCCCGCAAGGCTCATTCGTCCAGGAAAAATGCCAAATGCTCAAGGCCCTTTCGGAATGAACCGATACATTTAACATCAAAAAGATTTTAGATGTAACGACGCGCTGTCTCGCTCTTTCTTCTTTCTGTATGCATTGAAACAGAATGACAAGCCATATAAGTTATGCCATATAGCGGCATAAAATTATTCAACGACTAAAATGGCCGAAACATGTGGATATTTTAGCTGGTGCTCCAGTTAAATGCACGCGTAACTGGAGGCATGTAGGTAGTAATCAAAAAAAAATGGATGAGCTTATTGGTTTAGGGTTAGGTTTACTCCGAACTGTAGCGCCACCTAACTATAGTAAGGTGCTTAACAGTTTCATGCCTGAATTAATTGGGGCGTGACTAAAATTTTTTTGAGGATATAGAGTTGTTAGTCTGGACCTTAGTATAAACTGATATCAATTTCAAAGTTCTATGTATCCTGGTTTAGCCGTTATGAAATGTTGCCTATAGGCAACATTAGGCCATAGTTTTACGAGTAAAACACACACATATGTTAATTTCAGTTTTTTATTGATATTTTTATTAATTTTTAATACAATTTAAGTGTGATATGACACAAAACAATTTTTTTGTGGGTTTGAACACAAATAAACCTTGCATTTATGTAGATCACTTTGAGCGGGGATACCCAGTGTGACATAGCCTACATCAGCCTTTCGATCCCCATTCAATCCAGTGACCGATTTGGTCAAATCGTATGGTTTTTGCAGGTTCTGTAACATATGATCTTTTATAAGAACTGGACGAAGATTGTGATGAACATGCTGGTGATGAAGTTGGTGATGGTGGATCTGACTACATTGTTGAGAGAAGTGATGATGGGTGACCTCGTTTGCGTGTTGGAGCTCTTATTTTTTTTTGCGTTGAGTAACTCGTTAGCAATATCCAACTGAAAGTTTAGTAGTGACATATACTTGTTGTCTCCGCTTGAGTTTTTCAGGTCTCTGCGGTACAACAGCCAACTATTAAGTACTGATGAGTTTATGCACCAGTAAACGATACGCATATACCTCTTCTTCGAACGGTGGTTGATATTTTCTAACTCCAACAGCATGTCGGCAAGATCAACGCCTCTCATAGGCTTGCTATAGCATTCAATAATACCTGGACGAGAAATGTTTACAAACTTCTTCTCTTTTCGACACCATTGGAAAACAATGCCTGACGATATATCCAATCCAAAGGATTGGCACGTTCCTTCTCCAATGTAGAGGCAAAACCAGATACACCGGCTCTAGTGAACATTTGTGAAGATTTTATGGCAGATATTGACTCAGACTGTGCCGACCTAATAAAATATAAATATTTACTAGACATTATTCGATTATATCACAAGACGTTTACCTTTATAGGAAATCAGTTACTCATCCACGCTTTGGTGTTCCTCCTGTACTATTCCGTTAAATTTTTGTTTGATTTTCACCAATAACGGACGTATTTTATATAACTTGTCGTACGTAGATTCTCCTTTTTGGGGTTGTTTATTTATGAGTTATCATTTATATGAAAAATTTCCTTAATTTTTTCGACACGATTTCGTGATAATGCATCCGTTACTGTTGACAATTTGAAGTTTTCGGCCCATGCCATTCGCATATTTGGAATATATAAAAACACACGAGGACATATTTGCACCTATTATATCTCAAATTATTAACATGAGTCTGCATCAAACTGAGATCCCCCAAGCGCTAAAAACAGCAGTGATACGACCCATATACAAAGCAGGAAAAAAGAAACGACATCAATAACTATAGATCAATACTGATCCTACCTGTAATTGAGAAATGTCTGGAAGAGGTTATAATAAGATTGTTGCTACCTTTTATTCAAAAACACTCACTTATTCATAACCAGCAGTATGGATTCAAAAAAAATAAATAAAAGCGTTGGTAGACTTATGGAAGAGTTCGCAAACTGTGTTAGCGAAACTCTAAATAAAAACGTGCTGGTCTAGTTATAGATTTCAGTAAAGCTTTCGACACTCTAAACCACTAAAAACTCATGGAAGCTCCAGACCGAATTGGAGTACGAGGAATTCTAGCTGATTGGATTAAGGATTATCTTTCCTGTTGGACTTTTCGAGTGAGAATTAAGGACGCTTACAGCTGCGAAAGAAGGATTCAATACGGTGTTCCACAGGGCTCTAAATTGGGCCCAATATGCAAATGAACTGCTTCGAGTGTTCAAATACAGCATCCCATTTGCCTATATAGATGATACAGCCATATTCGTCCGTCATAGGTCCCTGGAAGTGGTGAAGTGAAGCGGTGCCACGACAATGGACTTATAATCAACGCAACCAAGGCCAAAATGATGCACATTAGTGGACCACTACAAGACTGCAAAATGCTGCGCTTAAACAAATAGGCACCGTACGTGAAGGAAGACCTTTTAAAGTAGGTACTTAATGTCCAAGCAATTTTCAAGATGACAGTATTACGGGAATACTATGACGACGAACGTTTTAAGATGGCCATTATCCATGACCATAACACAAGACGACGAGCTCAGGATATGCTTAGAACACCAATATCATACAACATACACTGGCGATCACCAGGATAAGGCCATACATTTTGCAATCGATTTTCGCTCTTTATACCCGTTTGAAATTTAGTACCCGCAAACTTTTACTACCTGAGTACAGGTACATATTTTCTCAAGTCATAAAATTGAAAGGTAAATAAGAAACGGCCGTTGGAATTTCCCAAGATCAAACAATGAACTACTTGAAAAGCGTATAAAAAGATGCGCCACTAGGATGAGGCCACATGCAAAATCTTCGAAAGAAAGGAAAAAATGAATAAAATGTTTACATTTTATGGTTTCAAAACATTTATTTATTATGTTTTCCTACATTAATAATGAGTATGCCCGCCATTTTTCGATATAACCTCAATAAGACGGTTTGGAATAGAATCATACAGCTTTTTTTAAATAATCAAGAGAAGGCATTACGAATAGCTTCGATTAAAGTGTCCTTGTCTTCAAATTGTCTGCCGCCTTACTACACTTTACGAGATAACCATGCCCAAACATTTTCGATTATGTTTAAGTCCGGTGAATAGGGTCGCCGGACCACGTTTTCTGATTGAATTCAACTTTTAACAACCCTGGAAATGTGGTTTGTGAAGTGGGCATTGTCTTGTTGGAATATCCAAGGCAAGGGTTTTCCACCGTTCCAGCAAACATTTGTAGTTGCTTCCGTTCATTGTTGTGGACAAAAATTCCAACTCGATTGTGCCATAGTAGGTAATAGCTCCCCA
Source organism: Volucella zonaria (assembly GCA_963966105.1). Lineage (NCBI taxonomy): Eukaryota > Metazoa > Arthropoda > Insecta > Diptera > Syrphidae > Volucella > Volucella zonaria. Next base: position 158,416,616 of record OZ014532.1, on the reverse strand, counting down.
CACTATTAAACCTGATGTACGGTTGTGGTGTCTTGCCAAAATAAGCTCCTCCTTTCTTAGATCATGGAAATAAAAGTTGTACCCATCGGGGCCGTTAAGGTCAATTTTTTTCTATCCGAAGAGACAACGCTTTTCCATTCACTGCTCCAAGCGACATATTCTCCTGCAAAATTCATTCGATGCTCTTTGTGTTGTTGCCTCAAAACAGGATTCTTTTTAAGTTTTTTTCTCTGTTTAGTACCACTTTTTCGTATTATCCTTCGGAGCGTTACTATGCTGGCTGATACTCCGCTGTTGGCCCTTATTTTAGTAGCTGGTAGAGTAGAATTTGAGACACGCCGTAGAATTAACCACTTTTCTCGCAATGATAATTTTCAGTTCTTGTGTTTTAAATATTCTGGGATAGAACAATTGCGAAAGTGAATTAAAGTCATTGTCATACGCGTTCCTAAACTTGGGCATTGCAAAAATCTGGAAGTTTTCAGCTGCCTAAGAAGTATACAGCAAGCAGGTCGACTGACAACTGGAATATAAGCAATTAGGTGTTCTTGGAGCATTGTAGCACTTCTTGCTTCAATTTTTGGACGAATTGATCCTCAGAAAGCTTAAAATGATTAATGATGTTTGATTTATTTAAGCTTTTTTCGTTTCGAATTAAACTTGTAAGATCAAAATTTTTGTTGTAGTGAAAAGCCAATAAATTGTTGTGGTATTGTGGAAGTTTCTATGCTGGCCATCTTGAACATACTGACAATGAGATATGCCGATTTTGATATTTAAGTACCCGAGCATGAGTACTAGTTTTGCAACCTCCCTATGTTTAATTGAATAAACCTTAAACACCCTCTTTAAAAGGTCTGCTGCCACAATGAGACGCGTTATTAGATAGGAAACTAATGTCTTACACCCCTATTGCGAGTGTCAATTATCAACCAATTGACGATTGACAAATTTATCAATCAAAACAATTTTCAGTATTGTGGAACTCATTGATAAAATTTGTGTCTATTGTGAATAAATTGACTATTGTAAATGAGATATGACATTTGTTGACAAACTAACATCAGAAAATTCCATTTGTTTGTTGTTTCACTTTGGCCCCATTCAAAATGGAAATTTGTTACAAATTGACGATAGTCAATCACTCTTTGATAATTGACATCCGCAATCGTTTATTTTTTGACTCTCACAATAGGTGTGTTAGACAGCATCTGCTGTAACAAAATTTACATAGTTTGTTTTAAATATGATCTAAATTAGTGGAAGTAACGCAAATTTCCTACATGAAGTAACGGTTGCAGTATTTATACCTCAATCCCGAGCAAAAAGGAAAAACCGATTGTGCGATTTAGGGTCTCAAAAACAAGAGGACGACAGGACTGAATACCTTATATTGGTAAGAGGACAAATAAGCCCTTTTTCAAACAGTAAGAAAAAAAAGAGAATAACCGTCGAAATTTCAAGAAAATGAAGAGTTTGCCCAGTTGTCAAAGACAAAGACACTCTCGAGGAAATCTAGTGGGCTTATCCTGAGCAGCTTTAGCCAGAGATCAACTCTCTGAAAAATCCACTAATGTGCTCCCTAAGTTTACCTATGAGGAAGCAAAGGGTCTTTCATTAGGCGCTTCCTATTTATAAATTTAAATAAAACACATGTGTGTAAGATGTCATCGAAATTTTTTATTCGTTTGAAAAGCCTATCGATGCTATTATGTATGGAATATAACATCGTTCAAATGTCCGCCGCAGCTTCTCTGGGTGGCGCGCATCCGAAATCTACAATTTTGCATGACTCTGACTGAAATTGACCGATGGCATGGGTTATGTTGACTTTGAGGGCCGCTGTGGTTTGTGGCTTATTCGCATAGACCTGCGACTTCAGAAAACCCCACAAAAAAAAGTCTAATGGGGTCAAATCGCACGATATCGGTGGCTAGTTCACATCACCTCCGCGTGAGATGACCATGCCCTTGAATCGCAGAATTTCCAATGTGGCGTGAGCTGTGTGGCACGTAGCGCCGTCCTGTTGAAACCACATGACGTTAGTGATCATATCATCCAATTCAGGCCGAACGAAGTTGGTAATCATCGACCTATAGCGCTCGCCGTTTACGGTGATGACCTGGCCAACGCCGTTCTCAAAGAAATATAGAACGATGCCGCCGCCAGCACAAAATCCACACCAAACAGTGACTCTTTCGGCATGCATTGGACGCTCTTGGATCTCATGTGAATTGGTATCGTTCCAAATTCGACAATTCATTCGGAAATGGGCCTCATCGCTGAAGATGATTTTACGATGAAAATTAGGGTTAGTTTCCAACTGCTCCAGAGCGAATTCAGCGAACATACGTCGTTGTCTATGGTCGTTTACCTTCAGCTCCTGGGTCATTTGAATTTTGTACGGGTGGAAGCCCAAGCCACGATACAAAATTCACCAAGTTGTGGTCAGCGAAAGGCCGAGTTCTTGTGAGCGATGCGAAATCGACTGATTTGGATTCTCCTGCGCCCTCTCATGGATAGCGGCGATGTTTTCGGCAGATCTTGCGTTTCGTCGACGTAAGGGTGTTGGCTTATCGTTTACTGAACCAGTGGACTCAAATTTATCCATCACACTGCAAAGCAGACTGAATAAATGACAGCCAATTTGACAGATGTGGCTTCAACAATATGGCCGCTATCAACTGTCAAAGTACGGAAGTCCCTATTGGAAGACCCTATACGAGGGAAATCCACAGCTCGAATGCTCGTAGTTGTTAGTTGACAGGCTACCTATAGTACTATACGACATGTCGTTTGACTGGCGATATTCCTTGGTCGGTCTCCTTTTAAAATTTTATAACAGACAAGTTGCTTGTATGGAGACCGATTCACTACAAAATTTGTAACTTTCGGACAAACAGCAGCATATTTTTTTTACTGTAGACTCTGCTTACCAAAGGCGCGATCTGCTTACCATTGACATCTAGAAATAGTCTAAAAGTGGAATAATATAGAATATTAAAAGGTTTCATTTTGAATAGCCCACAATTTTGCCACCTACTAAAAATGAGAAACGTGCTTTAATTTTTTGACAGATGCCAATTAAAACTACGTCATTAATAGAAATGGAACGATATACGATTTATTATTGAAATCGCACAAAAATGAGTGTCAGCTGACTTAAAGCACCTTCTCACCCAGCAATTGTAGAACAAGTTTGTGATGTATGTTAAAGGAACAAAATCGTGCCTACACGCGCAATGACAGCTACTAATGTTGCTTTTGTACTTTAAGTGTGGCCACAAATTCAGATTTTGGTAATATCAAAAACTACATTCCACCTAATTTTGCATCAGACTTGGGTCGTAAAGCCTGATTAATTAAATTTAGGTTATTTAACTTTTTGATTAATTAATTAATAATTCACGCATTTGAGGATTAGCAAATCCAAGAATGATTATCGCAAAGTCTCATCATCCACAGCACGTTGCTGTTTGGTGCGGTTTTTGGGTAGGAGGCATGATTAAATCTTATTTCAACCAAAATGAAGCAGGTATAGCTGTTACCAGAACCTAAGAGCATAGATATGGTCGATGTTTCCAACAAGACGGCCTACTTGCCATAGCTCTTATACGAGAAAAGTTTCTCGGTTCATTTCTAAAATGGAGCGATGTCAAACAGTAGACTTATGCCATTGCTTCCCAGTCAATTGAAGTAAAGCCAATATCTGAATTGTTTTCAACGCAATAGAACCGCAGCTGTACGAAAATGTGTTGAACAATTTGGTCAAAAGAGTCTGGATGTGTAACAAAAGTCGCTAGAGGGGGGATTGGTAATGTACCTACTTCTATTGATCAAAATAAAAAAAATCAGATCTAATTTCAATTTCTTGGTAAATCAAAATGAAACCTTTTTTTGAAAAACCCTCAGATCGCTCGCTGATTTTAACACCTTTTTTAGAGATAAATAGTTATTGGTTTTTCTAGGCCTGGCCAAGAAACTGTTTCGCCTCAAATAACTTTCAGTTTACAGCCAATAACTAATTTGCGGCTTTTGTCGCATGGCATGGACGTTTAAGTTCTAATTCAACTTACTGTCTAAATAATTCCCAGAAACTTGGCCGGTTTAAGTTGGTTGTAGAGAAACTAAATGGATCTACAAGTATAAATGGTATTCTGTATTAACTGTTGTAGAGGATCAGTTGAGTTTTGCATGAGTTGACACCCAAAATGCACTTTTGTGTTTATGTTAGAAGTTTTTCTATTAGGTTACCAGTGATGCCAACCGCGAAATCGACTTTACCCTCATAAGTATAAGTAGCTTGTTGACTTTTAAGTTTCATAGAAAAATAAGTGGATCACCTCCTTGCGGTTTATCTTGGGTGAAGTGTCACTGAGATGAGAATCCTTTTAGGTTTTATTGATGACTCCTGTTGCATTATCAACAAGCTCAGGCCTCTATTTTTCGTTACTGCTTTCACACTCATGATGGTAGAGAAGAAGACCACCCTATCATATTTCTTAAGACTAAAAGTTATTTCAATTGGGCATACCACAACAACGTATGTAGGGAAAGGTTGGATTCATGCAGCGTGATAGCAAAAAGAATTAATAAGTCGTTTCAGGATTTTCAGAATCAGAATGACAAACTGAGATCTCTTATATAGTTAGAATAAACAAAGAAACACCAGTCATTTTGATTAAAAAATAATACTTTTTTATTTCAAAAATACTTTTTTAAATAAATTCCAACATATCTTTTTAGTTGCCCTTATCGCAAGCGTCTTTTTTGCGATACCAACTGTAATCTTTGCATATCTTGAACCAGCATGGGGTGCCCTCGATGCCTTCTACTATTGCTTTATATCATTGACAACAATCGGTCTGGGAGACTACATACCAGGTGAAGGAGTTTCAGCTGAAAATCGATCTCTTTACAAAATTTGCATAACCGGTTATTTGGTATGCGGTAAGTATACATTCCACTCAATAAAATTCAATTATATTTACATTTACTAAGATGTGCACAATTCATAGGTCTCATTGCTATGATGTTCGCTCTGACCGTATTCTATGACATCCCACAATTGAATTTAGGCCAACTATTTACGGAAAATTTCAATGGAGAAACTGAAAAACTTCGTCTATCTGGCAACAATACGACTTGCTATTCGGGACCATCAGGCCTATATATGCCACAACGTGACGAAGAAGTCCGTCGAGCTGTTGTACGCATTCGACCCCATGGTGATGATTCACCCAGTCCAGACGATGCCCCGTCCTCACTAAATAGAGATATGAGAATACCTTAAATAAATTCAAAAACTATCAACAATAAAAAGTGCGCTATAAAATAAAAAACCTTCTAACCGCATTTCAAAAAAAAAAAAAAAAACCATTAATAGTAATAACAAAAAACGAAAACCGAAAACACAAAACGGTTCCAAAGGTATTCAATAAAATTGAGACTATAGCAAAGCTACATATACATAGATAGACCTTGTGTCTCCTAAAAACGGGATGATTTATTCGAAATTGACGTAGATTCAATCTTTTGATTGGAAATGCGCCAACGATGAATTAAGGCATGATCATATTTATGTAAATGTTATATCATGGAAGACACTATTTAGGGCATTCTCAAGCAAACATATTCTATACAAAACATACATACATGCAGACATTTATATACATATATGACTATACAATAATATAGATTTTATGGGCAAATTATTATATCAATTTATATGTATACTTATGTAGTATCTTAACCAAAAAGAGAGCACGACAAAGAAAAACTCATTTAGACATACATATACACCAATACAAGACAAAATACAAAAATATATATATAAAAATTCATAAATCCACATAGATGTACCAATAAATACTATTAAAAATTATAATATACATAAATATATCTATGTACAATACATCAAAAAGGTAAAGACACATACCCACTAAATGTACTGCGTAGAGATAAACTTTTCATATTCCAAAGGACAAACTATGAGTAACTAGATATCCTCAGACATATAGTACACTATACTCGTATTGTATTGATCCCCCCCCGTAAGTAAGTTAAGTTTTGTGTTTCCTTATTAAAGAATTCTATTTAATTGTTAACGATCTATTGAGGTACATTCAGGCATACATATTTATATTTATATTTTTGTTATATCGTACATCATATACATATTTATAAAGATCATAAATCAGAAGCATATACATTAACGTATTAGATGTAGCAAACCTAACGTACATACATACATATATTTTTTTATTATTTATTAAGAGAAGATAAAAATTATTTTATTTGTAACAGCTATGTGACAGTAGTATGTTAAAATATCCACATGTAGCTAATACACGCCAAATCATGGTGTATTAGATAAATACTTACTATTCATCAAACCATAAGGTAACTGGAAATAAAAATAAAATTACAAATAAATACGAGTACATATGTTTTCTTATTTTACCATATACTGATCAAGCGATAGATTGGACAAAGATACCATCATTGCCACCCTATTTTGACCGCTAAACACCATTTATCTGTCAAAAAGCATGCAGAACCATTCTTCAGAGTGAAGTTCCATTTGAGTATTGAGTAACTTGAATGTAAAGAAAACTAATTTTAGTGAAAAAAAACTAACCAACAATTTTAATTTCGCCAAAATATCAAAATATGTGTTACCAAATACTAAAAAATTTGTGTAATCTTCTTTTACAGTGTGTTTGGCAGAAACGAATGATCTGTTCGTACGTACTAAACATCTGTAATGAATGTCTTGAAACCAAGGCATTCAGTATTTTTTCGGGTACTTAATTTTATTGCACTCACATCTTAAAAACTTTAATGAATAAATCACCCATTTTAAAAGAAACTCTAAGCGAAGTGTACCCATAATGATTGAGTATTCATAAAAATGGTGTACACTATTCTGAGTACACTGAATACTTATGTACTTACTATGACGTGATATATTTTTTTGTGGGTAAGAAAGCCAAAGGCGAGCTTGTTAAATAATAAAATATTTGGAAACGGTAAATAAGGAAATGGGAAAGGGGTGAGGAGTGGGGGGGGGTAATATTTCATATTAATTTTTAAAAACATGATAACGATAACGATAATTTATTTTATTGATTAAAACTAAACACGTTGGTGGAAAGAAAAAAGTAATTAAATGGACGAATGTTGCTTCACCGTTTTTAAAAATACCCTCCCCCCTCCGTCTGCTCCCTTTAAAGTGGTAAAATACTTAAAGTATACTACTTTCCTAAGGCCTTTTACTTCCTACTTTGCTTAACATAGCGATGTGAAATTTTGCGTAGTAATAGAGAATTAGATTAGATACCAATTTCCGGCTTCAATACCGTTTAGGGGTTCCATAACGGAGAATATAAATATTTTTGAAGTGAAACTTCTTTGCGCTTCATGGGAATGGCTATGCAACGAAAACGTGCAACGCTATCCCCTCTACCGTCACGCTGTAGAGTTTGTAGTGGAGACCGCTAGAGCTGGGAGCGCTTCAATGCAACGTTTCGTTACAGTCACCTCACGCATATAGCCCTACATGTATGAATATGTTTGTGTGCATTAGGAGTGGGTATAAATAAAACGAACTAGTTAAAAAGACAGTTTATACATATAGTAACTACATTTATCTATTTGCATACACAAAAATGAACTCAGGTATGTAAACGGATCATTCTGTTCCACAAATATGAAAAACGCATGAAGGAGAAAAACGAATAACATGATTCCACCCTGATACATAGTGGCTCTGGCTACTTCCCCGATCGTATCATTTTTTTCGTTTTTAACAATTTCCTGCGTTTTTTCAGTTTCATGTTCGTTTACACTAAAAGATATGAAAACGCTTTTTCGTTCGTTTCGTAAATGTAGTTACTGTCAGCCAGGAGTGGAATCAACAAGGAAAAGTTGGGTTATTAGTTAGTTAACTAGTTATATTTCTTTAAATAACTGTTTCGTTTCGTTAATATAAAAACCGAAAACGACCCGCCTCTACCTGTTACAAAAAAATCCTGCCAAATAAACAATTGAAGTGTCGTTTTGAAGCTCCGTTCTTACCTTCTCGTGCTACAATGATACTCACACCGTGGATTCGTGAAATATGCAGAGCGGTATAAAAATATGAGGCTTGATTTGGAAGAGAACGATTACCTGGATATAGATGCATTTTTTGAAAAATTTCAAATAATATCAGATCAACATTACATTGATGTCCTTCGTGCTTTAATTACTCGCCCCAAAGTCTTTCTCAAGCGAACGCCTTCTGAGAAATGGCGTAATCCATTTAATCCGTTTATTTTTAATACTTTGATGTTCAATACTGACACCAGTTCATTACAGAAGAATATTCCTGCGCAGCTTATGTCGTAGAGTATATCAATAAAACCAATAGAGGAGTCAGCAATTTACAACGACAAATAGGTACAATCATGAACGAACAACCTGACATAGTTGAAGTTACCAGCAAGATGAGTGTTGACATGTTAAATGCTGTTGAAATTCCAAGCCAAGAAGCTGCTTGGTATTTATTGCGTGAACCGATGTCTAAAAGTTCAACAGTCATTGTATATATTCCGACTGTATGGCCTGTCAAACGTTAGCGGATTCGAAAAACATTAAAAAAAACTCAATCAAATGGATGCTGACGATGACTGTACGGGTATATGGAAAGAAAATTGGTTTGACAAATATGAAAAAAGACCAGAGGATTTGGAAAACGTTACTTTGGCCCAATTCGTCGCACATTATACCTTAAATTCACAAAATGTTTATGCGTGTAGACGCAATTCGCGGATCATGTCAAAGCCGACTTTACTACTCTTCCAGGTGCGCAGTTTTACAACTCGTTTGAAGCTGAGATTCTTCCGCAATCAACAATATTCAATATATCAATATATTCTCGGTATCGATATGAAGGAAAATGCGAATTCAATTTAAATTGTTTTTATTTTTCAATATAATCTCCCCTAACATCAATGCATTTGTTACATCTTGAGATAAGCTTTTTTAAACCCTCAAAAAAATAAATTTCCTCTTTCTCTATTTATTGCCGACTTGAGTTCTTCATCATCCGAAAATCTTTTTCCACGAAGACATTTTTTCAAATCCGGAAACAGGAAATAATCATTAGGGGCAAGGTCTGGACTATAGGGTGGGTGTTGGATTTCTTCGAAACCACAATCTCGCGCAGCAGCCTTAGAAACTCGCGCCGTGTAAACAGGAGCGTTGTCATGAAGAAGCAACACACCCGCTGCGAGTTTACCCCGTCTTTTCTTTTTAATTTCCTCCCGCAAATTATGCAAAGTGGAAGCGTAGGATGTGGCGTTGATGGTTTCACCTTTTTTTTTGTACTCAATGAGCAAGATTCCCTTTGAGTCCCAAAAAACTGTAGCCCTGATCTTCCCGGCAGACGGAGTGACTTTGAACTTCTTCGGGGGGTCTGTTCCTTTTTTATGCCACTGCATGGACTCTTGTTTGCTTTCAGGGTCATAGTGGTGGACCCATGTTTCGTCCCCAATAACAATTCGATCCATAACACCGTCCGCGTTCTCACTACACATCTCCAAAAGCTCTCTACAGCATGCGATTCTCACTTTTTTCTGAGGCGCTGTGAGCATTCGTGGCACCCACCTTACACTGACCCTTGAAAGGTTAAAATGGTCATGAAGAATGGTGTGAATGGTACCAATTGAAAGCTTGGTGATCTCTGCCATCATTTTCACCTTTATTCGGGCATCTTCAAGAACAAGTTTTTCGACTTCTTTGATGCTTTCTCCCGTACAAGCAGTAGCCGGGGCGCCGGAGCGGGGGTCGTCTTCAATGCTCTCTCTGCCTCTCTTGAACTCACTTGACCACTTTTGCACAGTTGATAATGAAGGTGCGGAACCCTGGTAAACAGCCACCATCTCTTCATGAATAGTTTTTTTACTTTTTCCTTGCTTAGTGAGAAATTTAATTACAGCGCGATGCTCAATTTTCACCATCATCGTTTCAGTTGCCATTATGATTCTGTTTAACTAGAGATAAAACGCGAATTAATAATCACATTTATATGAAATTTTACATGAATGCACTAAAATAATAGTATTACTTGATAAATAGTCAATTTATATTTACAACCACAGCTTCACCCCGATATCGAGAATATGTTGAACACCCCTCGTAGATTGGGTTGGAAAAATTCGAGTCAAAATATCTCGTTTGGAAGGCCATTTGCAAATGTGGACACAGAAGCTCATCGTTTATTACAACGGGAACAATTAACGGAGAAGTGTATATTAACGAGTGCCTAAAGAAACGGTTGATTCCTTTCTTAAACAAACACGATAGTTCACCATTATTTTGGCCAGATTTAGCTTCAGCTCAATATGCTCATGCGACGTTGAGCTTTCTTATTGCTAAAAATGTCGACTTTGTCCCAAAAGACATGGGCTTTGGTCAAAGCTAAATTGAGGAAAAGTGAGCGGTGTGCAAAGGACGTAAAAGATTTTAGTGCTAAATGGAAAAGAGCGTCCAAAAAGATCACGGATGTAAATGTCACCAACCTTAGGAAGGACATTCGAAAAAGTTGAGGAAAGAATGGGAACCCAAATATTTTTTTTTAATTTTTTGTAATTGTGAATGAATTTAATGAAAACAGAGTTTTAAAGCAAATAAAAAAAAATGTACATGAATTATGAAAATATTTTTTTTTTTACTTTGAAGTTTCCATATTTTATTCGTTTCAGTTCCTTCTAAATTCGGACCCTGGCAAAATTGTATCAATAACAACGGACATCTATATTGGCTGTCACAATGCTGAACAAAGTGCATTTGTTTGTCAAAAATATCATAAAATGTCGGTCATTGATACAGGTGGTTTACCGTACGAAATTATTTTTGTGTTAAATAAATCGTACATGTTTACCACTAATGTAGACGCCACTGGTGGCTTAGCGAACGGCAGTGTGGGTAAATTAGCGTGACGAGAAGAATGAAGTGACTAGAGTGTGGTGAGAATTCACAGATTCTCGGAAAATAGGAGCAAAAATACGAATGAAAGTTGCCGCTTACATTGAAGCCAATAACATTAGTCGCTTTGCTGTACCCATCGCACGACGGACTTCAAGCACCGCTTTAAATAACAACAAGACCATGATAGCAAAAAGAAATCATTTCCCTATCATCTCACCTTGTGCAATCACCATTCATAAATCGCAAGGAGGAACGTTTGATGAAATCGTTTATCAATATGATCGATGTCAATCACAGCAACTTTTGTACGTAGCACTATTGCGGGTCATGTTAATACTATTTCTGTAAATTCTGATTTGGCAGTGGGAGAAATATGTTCTTCACAGTTAACTCTAGATAATGGCCAGCAAATTGTAATGATAGCTATATGCTATATATCTCTCCCAATCAAACATTGAAAAAAAAATGGAGTTTATTTTCCAATCTCTTCTACTTTATATTATAGTAATAAAGTTCCCGATAGCGAGTATATAAATAAAGATATTTCTCAACTACCTATTATTTTATGTGGAAATTTTAATATCAGTTTCGCTTTAGAGGAGGCACAACCATTGATAGACTTTCTAGATCGCGAATTTAATCTAAAAATGAATAATGATGGTAATACATCCACTCCGAAATCTGGTAGTCCAATTGATGCAGTGTTTGTTAGATATTTAGATAAATTACGATCGAAAATTTATATTTCATATTTTGGTTATCATAAGCCTATTGTTTCATGCTTGGAGAATGAATCAGACGATAATGATAATAAATTGAAAAAAAAATTATAAAATATCAATTCATAGTGTATAAATAATATCATTTAACAAATTTGCAAACCCTTTCCTTGTATACTTGTAGAATGATAAAAAAATTAAAATATTGCAATTGATAGTGTGCAAGTAATATCCTCAATCAAATTTTCTAACCTCTTGCCTAGTATGTCTGTGAGTTCGGCGAAGTTTCACTTCAGTAGCGTGTTTTATGACACGTTTTCTTTTTTTTTTTTTTGTCTGACTTTGCTTTCTTTAACTTTCCAATATTTTCATAATGTCTATCAATTCAAAAAAAGCTTGGTAGAGTTTTCAGACAACATTCCCCCATCCATTTTAAGCTATCACGTAGATTTTCCATCCAAATACAACTATCAAAAACGATTGTTCTTGAACGTGGGTGCTCACATTTGAAACACGCACAATTATTGTACTGTCTGTCGTTTGCGCACTTGCATGAGATGTGACACACAAAGTGAAAATAGAAACTCGAGGTCGAACACAGGGAAGGTAAATTAATAACAACTATCCTTGGCCGCTGGTGGTGACGATGGTGTGATGGTTAGCTCATTGGACTGTCACGCGAGCAGTCAGGGTCCAATTCCTGGTCAGGTCACCGAACAATTTTTCTGATCGCCATCACCCTTTCGTCAGGCAACGGAATACTTCCGAAAGTAAAACCGCCGCCTATGAAAAAGCTTTTTAGGAGTGCCGTTCGGAATCGGCAATAAATTTTAGGTCCCACTCAAGAGTGCAAGAGTGCAAAAATGATAACATGAGCAACACAAATGAGTGCGAGAAGCTAGGACTTGGCCCACACCGCCGCGCCAAGTATTTGTTTTTTTTTTTTTTTTTGTATCCCTGGCCGCTACCTCGCCTAAGGTGGCTTACGCAAGTGGAAGTAGACCCCAACCAACTTGCCGTCCGAAACTGGAGGCAGTTAGCTAAAACCCAGGCTAACTGCAAAGGACTATTAATTGATGGTCAGATCCACCTCTAAATGTAGTGCCTCCTAAGTAAGTAAGTATCCACGATGATATGATAGTAGAATCAGACAACAAAAAACAAATTTAGTGATGCTACATGTGACAGCTAGTAATAAAATAAATAAATTCAATCAATTTTGTTTATGCAATTATTTATTAACTTTTTTTAAAAAAAAATGCTCTTCTAAATTCCTAGAAATTTCAATTGTGTTTATGTACGAGTGCAAAAACATAATTTGGTTATCCAAAGCTGGGTCTGATCCAGCTAGAGAACGTTTCTCGGAAATTAAGTTTCTAGCTGAAGAGAATACGCGTTTGGAAGCAGCAATACTTGCCGGCGTAACTAATATTTTTCAACTACATAACTCCAAACAAAAGTGACAATTCAACTTGGTGCAAGTGCCACCACTGCAAAACATCAAAATCTTCATGATAAATTTATTTTATTTACCTTTTTTGCACTGTAAGATATGATTGCACCTACAAGTTCAAAGCTAGAAACCATAAATAAACTAACTAGATGTCAAACTCTACTAATACTTTTGCAAACCCTTAACTTTTGCACAGACACACTGTAAGTGAATTCCAACACTTCTGCATCTCTATAACTTTGTCAAAATTTGCTAGAAGGAGAGCAATTTACAAGTAAAATTGCTAAAATGAGAGCGATTTGCACGAATGTGTGTAATGGAGACGACATTTTTTTGATTAAAATGGGAGTGCTTTGTATAAAATGAGAGAGAAATTGCCATTGATGACAATCTACACGTATTCACAGTCAGGATCACACGGATAGGGGCGATCAGTAGAAAACCGGTTTTGATTTTCCAATATCTGGAAGGTTTGATATCTAGGTATAGTTAGTCTATGTCCAAAGCTAGAAACCAACTAGACTTTATAATCATTTTATTCAGTTCACTCAGTGTACTCAGCGTATTTTTTCCATTAAACATTGCACCCGATTCGTTCACATCAAGCGAGTTCAAGTACACAAGCGTGGGAGAGAATGGAAACAGTGCACTCATTTTATATCAGGTTGCCGAGTATTGTACAGTAACTGCCTCTTATGGTGTTGGTACTCTAATTCACTGTACACCATAGACTAACTATACCTAGATATCAAACCTTCCAGATATTGGAAAATCAAAACCGGTTTTCTACTGACCGCCCCTATCCGTGTGATCCTGTCTGTGAATACGTGTAAATTGTCATCAATGGCAATTTCCCTCTCGTTTTATACAAACCACGCCCATTTTAATCAAAAAAATGTCGTCTCCATTACACACATTCGTGCAAATCGCTCTCATTTTAGCAATTTTACTTGTAAATTGCTCTCCATCTAGCAAATTTTGACAAAGTTATAGAGATGCAGAAGTGTTGGAATTCACTTACAGTGTGTCTGTGCAAAAGTTAAGGGTTTGCAAAAGTATTAGTAGAGTTTGACATCTAGTTAGTTTATCTATGGTAGAACGGTGTACAAGCGTACGACAAAAATGGGCAGCACGTATTTATATATATGTAGATGCTCATTTGCCCGTGCTTCCTCGTTGGACTTTTTCTACTGCATGCTACCTGTTATATGTAGATTCTGAGGATACATATTCATTATTTTTAAAACAATGCCCATACTGCTACCGCATGCGATTTAGCTTTTTTAATATACATACTTATAAATATATATTTAACTGGAGCGCGATCAAGGGATTTAATGAACCCTTCAAATGTTTCCACTCATCGCTGGCAAAAGGAAATTTCTTTAAGTCATTTTTTCAACGTTCGTACTCTAATGCACTAAAACGCGCTTTATCGGCTCGCTTTTACTGCTGTATTTAGTTCATCCTTAAAGCGCGTGCATTTTGCAATCTTTCTCCAACGCATTTCTTGATTTGTTGTGGAGTCGAGCATTTAAAATACGGAGCAGAGTTTTTCGCCATATCTTTCGCTCTTATTTCTTCCTCTTGGATTATGGAGTTTTAAAGCTACTCGTCCAAATTTGGCGCCTAGAACTCGCTAGAACTTTTCCTAATTTTCAGTTCGTTTTCTTGACTGATGCTGGCTTTCGTTTGTTTTTTCCTGCTTTCTACCTGAAGAATGCTGTTATTAAAAACCATTCCTGGCTTAGTAGTGGTTCGCTAAGATCTTTAGAATCTTTCAGCGGCCTTTTCGTGGTATTCCAGCATAGAATATAACTGAGCGCATTCCAGCCTTTAGGCAAAATGAAATGTCTTAGCATAGTTTGCCCAGTCACGACAGGAAAAAATTTTGCAGACTAGATCTCAGATATTTCGTCTAACATAATTTTCTCTTGAAGACGAGCTGTAAGGATGAAACCACCGCTGACGTCTGCTTTAAATAACTTACAATGATATACATAATATTAAAGAGGAAGAAAGGCTACTATGTCTCAATACATAAATATTTGGCACGTGGGATCATTGGCTTTAAAAATTACAAACAGCAACGGTTTTATTTTAACCAAAGTCACCATTACTATTCGGATAGTTCCATTAGGCGAACGAAGCTAATAGCAGATAATACAGTGTGGGTACATAAACTTTCATTGCCTAATAAATGTCAACGCTGTTAAACAAATAACAGTAAACAGACTTGAGAGAACATCGTACAGAGTAGGAATCAAAATGTTTCTTAACAAATGTGAGTGCTCAGAGGATAAAAAAGCTGAGTTTCGAAAATACCTGGAGGAGCATGGAATCCTGGATGCGATGTCTGATATTTTCAATAAAATAATAACCGCCAAGGAGAAACCAGAAAATCCTATAGACTTCATCAGACATGAGCTGGGCGATACGCACATTTCACAGGAGGCTAACGATAATTTGGAACTTGAACTTGAGGAAGCCCATCGTGAAATTCGTACTCTTCGTCAAAAGGTTGAAAGTATGGGACTGGGCAAGCGGGTTAAAACCAATTCTGAAGTTTTTGATGAACCATCAAGTGCTGAATGTTAGATAAGAAAATATTATATTTTTCAAATAAATAAGTACAAAGTGCCGGTTGATTTTTTTTTTCTTTTTTTATTATGTATAAAATTGTTAAGCTATCAAGTGTTGAATTCCTCTTTATTATGATTTCCTTTTTTCCAATTTTTTGATGTAAATCCCTGAAATTCAAAATACAATCAGTCGCTATACTATCTTAATTTGCAGTTTAGCCTCAGGAATCGGCGACGTTAATATGACCAAACCAAGCTCTTGCTGTCCAAATTTATTCTGCATAAACCTGAATATCAGCAAATCAGGTTTTGCACTGATATTTGGTTGAAGTCACTATTGGAGGTGAATTATTCTTTTCCTTTAAATGGGTATAAAGCTCTATGATTTTACTTATTAAGCTGAACACTCGGATCTGTACAGGCCATTCAAAAAATTAATACGAAAGCAGCCTATAAACTCCTCATATGAAATAAATAATGATGTTTTTGTTTTCATTGCTATTACTCCATGCATATTCTGCGGTAGGATATTAAATCCAGCAGCAAGTTGCCAGAAACCAGAATGAATGCTTAATTGTTCACTGGGATATTATCGATGCGCACTAAAATTTATGCCTGCTCGGTCAGACCACGGAGTCATCTCATTTGGGCATGGACAGGAAAGAATTTTTACGGATTCAGATGCAATTACATCCAAGTATGTTACCTGTGGCATACATACACGAGTTTGTATGTAAAAATGGAGAAATATGCACGGGTAATTTTCATCTCCAGACCTGGGGGAAAAATTACACTCAGGCGAAATCATTTAGGCCGCTTAACTTAATATCTTTTAATATCAGAGGCATAGCAATATGTTCATTGATAATTAAGGCGGATCCGATAAAATGTAGATCAGTAAGCTAAAATTGGTGCTGATTAAACATAGGTTCAGTCTGCCGAATATGCAGTTAAAACAAAGTTTTTTCCAACAACGTTGTGGGATACGTAAGTGTTAACCAAGAAAAAAAACGCCCTAGTCGTTTAACGAGACATGGCGGCCATACAAAAAATTAAATAAATACGCAGACTTTAAGATATAATCCTTACTTGCTTCAGAGGCGGTACCATTAAATATACCTCTTAAAGGCTCCTAAACTTACACTTTCTACACATGCATACGTAAATCGTGCGAGAACTACGGAAACTCTGCAACTCTTATATGTTTAGGTTAGGTTAGGTTAGAGTGCTCTTAGACCTGTAGTAGGTCCATTGTAATACCACTAGGAAAGCGTGGAAGAGCGATACCCTGGCTATTTCTGGATCCAAAAAAAAATTCTTAATAAATTTGTCAAGGTAGGTGAGCTTCATAAAGCAGAGATCGCCTAGATCTTGGAAGTGATAACTGACTAAAAATTGTAGGTCGTCTGCAAAGAAAATGCATCACAATCTTCTTCGTTTTCAAATCTTTAGCTTTTGCAGACATCGCTGTGATGATTAACGCAATCGTTGAGCGTGATTTTCAATGTCTTCCAAATCTCTTCTCAGCCTTCTTATTTATATGTATTTGCAATTGTTTAGTTGGCTGAATTATCTCGATGAGAGTCATTTGTTTAACGTAGGGCATTGGTGGCTTGATGTTGTGAAGCTGCCTGCTATTTGTTCCTAATGATCCGAATCAGACCAACTCATAAGCGAGAAAGACGTCCGGGTACCTCGGTCCGGAACCCAACAAAGTATGATCTTGTGCTGTTTAGCCATCTCGTTGAGAGATGTGCGGTAGTTTCTAAGAAAACTCGAATTTAAGATGTTGTAAGTTAAGGATCTGATCGCTGCTTGACTGTCCATGTTTGTATATTGCAGTATTCGTCGGTAACTTGATTCAGGCTAAGCCAAGCAGTGGCCAGATGTGAAACTACGATTTTGGCTTCGAATACAGCATACCTGTGTAGACTGAAGGATCGTTGTATGCAGAGGCCCTCAGAGGAAACCGCTACTACAGAACATGCGATTGTTTGGTGAACTTACTGTGAAAGACTTCGTGTTGTTTCTAGTCAACGTTGAAGTCGATTTCAATGAATTGATAGAGGGAATTGATGGAGAGAGGCCAGGAAGCAGCGTGAGTAGACTGGCATTTCCTTATTCCATTACTGAGTATTTTCCATTCTAAGGGCAGAGTAAAGGAAGCTGAATTTGAAGAGCCACCTCTGAAGAGGTACTTAATGCACCTGTGATGTTTATACAGGAAACTCGTTGTGGTTTTTTTTCTAACAGCTTGATTCTAACTCGTATCTTTAATGCATGCCAATAAAACACATTAACAATAATTGAAAAGGACATTTGGTGATATCCAAAGTCTGTTAACAGCATTCTTCCACCTTATTCATAAATATTATCCTATTTTCACTTCTATTGAGTACGACCTTTTCACCTTTGGTGATATTGTTGATGTCTTAGAGCGAACTCTCTCTGCGTTTTTAAACTGCTTAGATTAATAAAAGAGACTTTTTTGTTGCTACTCAAATTGCAAATTGCTTTCTTTTACTATTCTTGCTATAATTTTCCTTTCAGGTTCACTTAAAATCTCATTTAAAGTCATGAGAGGACTATAGCGCTACCATTCTTCGCTTTCTTCAACCATGTTTTGTTTTTTCACTAGTTACTAGGTATTTAGAGCATTTGTGATTGTGTATATTTATCACATTGTTTATTTTTCTTTCAATCTGCAATTTTTTATTGAAAATTTTAATATTTCACTACAGTTTTTGCATTTCACTTTTCATCCAAATTTAAAATTAAGAGCATGAAGTCGCGTTTAAACGGTGTTGCTTTAAGAGCTATAGAACTTTTTTTCCATATAATTTCGGCAGGAATTGAGTTTGAATCAAAAACCTTCATAATGAGGAATGGTTGATGACATTGTTTTGCACATGACTTCGGGCATCCGACTCGGTCAATTTTAAGACAATCTTTAGAGCACTTAAGGCTTTAGCTCAACAATAACACGTGAATATTGGCTTTCAAGGCCTGCTAAGTTTGCGTTTTATCCACTTTTTCCCTCTTTATCCTTACATACATAGCCTCACAAGAAGAAAGTGAGTGTCGTCAAATCGGGAAATAATGTAGTCGTTGAATCGAGTCCTCAGTAAGTCAATGATTTCATGGGCAGTATTAGATAAGACTAGGCAAAATAGTCCATCTTTGATGGTGTTGTCGAACCTCATAAACTTCTTTTGAACTTGCCTCTGCGATTTTGATTATTCGCAAACCCATTGAACCAACAGTGAGTCTCGCCACTAAAAATGATACTTGGAAAAAAATAAGAGTCACCTTCAAGCTGCTCAAGAGTTCAATCCGAGAAGTCGCGTCGCAGCCATGGTCATGTGACTTTAATTCCCGCACCAGCTGGATGCAATAGGTCGATTTGCAAAATTTAAGTGAATGGACAAAGTTGCAATCTACACAGAATTGACAATTCTAGACCTTCCGCCATTTGCATGGTGGTTACAGTTTCTTCTGTACGCACAGAGGCCCTTGATTGCTATCACGCAGATATCATCATCATTCAGGAAGTGCGATGGGATGGACCGTACATAAGGAGGATAAAAAACCGTTATATATATGTACTATGGTGATTGTTCTAGGGTAATCAAAAAGTGCTTATTCGGATGTGGATTTGCCATATGCGGCAGACTTAGGCAAGAAGTCTGGAGCTTGCGAAGCACATAAACAAGCACCTTATGGCAATTCGCATTAAGACTGAGTTCCCTAGCATAAGCTTAATATGCGCCCATTCCCCTACGGAAGACAAGCACGACGCCACCAAATAATGTCTCTACGAGCTCCTCGGCAAGACATATGAGCAATATCCGCAATATGACGGTAAAATCGTACTTCGCGACTTTAACGCTAGGATAGGAAAGGACATCGTTGGTAGGATAGTTGGTAAGTATGGCGTATGCGTTTGGCAACGGACTTAAGCTTAGTGACTTTAAACAGAACATAGCGGTCTCCGGATCATGAAACTCTAAGGCATGCCTCCAGTATTGTGGACTTTCCGGGCAGCTATGTACCAAATGGAATTTTAATTTTGTAGTAAAAATTGAAAAGCCAATATTATTTTTCCATAAATTTTTATTCAATCAAAATAGGATCCGTTGGCATCTATGAGATTCTTCCAACGTGATACAAGGTCAAATATTACTTTTTCGTAGAAGTGCTGACTTTTTGAGGCAATGAAATCTGCAAAGGCTTTTATGACCTCTGCTCAGTTCCGGAAGACCTTCCGGCAAAATGAATCCAGATTGCGGAAAAGGTTGTAATCCGTTGGGGAAATATCAGGAGAGTACGACAGAGAATTTCAAATTCCAACTGCAACAGTTTTTGCACGGTTATTTGTGAGGTATGGGTGAGGTTATTTGTGAGGTGAGGTATCGATTTCCTCACAATATTTGATAGCGTTTATCGTTTCTCCTGGTTTAAGAAATGAAAAGCGGATTGGTCCTATCGATGTACACCAAATTGTCTCCATAACCATTTTTGGCTGAATATCAGGTTTGGGGGTGTGTTTTGGTTTTTCATCTGCATCCAACCACTGCCCAAATCTTTTACGATTATCATATAGTATCCACTTTTCATCACAGGTGACTATCCGCTGCAAAAACGGTTCAGTGTAGTTTCTTAATATAAGCCATGCGCAGATTTCCAGGCGCCGTAGTTTTTGGAATTCGTTCAGTTCATGGGGTACCCACTTATCGAGTTTCTCCACCTTTCCAATGAGAGAAAGATGTCGACTTATTGTCATTGGGGATACTCCCATGCTTTGTGCAATCTGCCGCACGGATTTCGTTGGGTCCTCATCCCCCGTTGCTCTTAAAACATCGTAGTCAACCAACGTTTCCGGCTTCCCACGTGGCTCATTTTTGAGGCTGAAATCTCCCGAACGGAACTTTCCAAACCAACGTCGTATGCACTATACCGCTACCGCTCAAATGCGTCATTAATGTTTTTCATTGCCAATGACGCGAAATTATAACAAACCCTAAAATTCGTACACGTCAAGTGCAGGTACATATTTGAACTTACTCAAATACTATTGCCGAATATGGCTTCTTTTCGTTTATAAATACGCCAACTAGGCCTATCGCGTAATGCCTTGATCATGTTTTCGGCAAATCTTCAAAAAGCACCTCTCAGAATTGTGTAGGCATAAATTTTGATCTAGGCATTACGGACCCATTGTATGATAGGCCTTTGTTTTGTAATGCAAAAAATTAAAATGAGAATCGATTTGTAAATATGCCAAAAATTTGCAAAATAGAATATGACCGATTAAATAATGCACTTTTGAAAGAAGATTGTCCGCTGTTTACTTAGAAGAAAATATAGAAATAGCTTTTGACTCATTCCTAACCATTTTAAAATATTATGTCGAACAATACTCTTACACCTATATTAAAAAAAACCTTAATATGTTAATGTTAAAACCTTGGATTAGTGGACACTTATTAAAAAAAATACGTCTTAAAAATAGTGTAGCAAAGTGCAAAAGTGTTGTGCACATCCCCTTAATCTTAGTTTAAAAAGACGTCCTGAAAAGGTACGTATGAGTTTAAATAAAGTTATGCCGCACCAATTGTTACAAGGCTCAAATTCAAAGTTCCTTAGGGAAGCCTAGGAAAGAGTGGAGGCTCATTAATAACATTATCAATAGAAATATCAATAACTCACCTTCTTCAATTTTACGTAATGATGTAGGGGATATTATAGATGACCCATCTTTAGTTGCTAGCTTATTTAAACTTTTTTTTATTTCGAGTAATCAACTTTCTTCCTTTAGTGCATATGAGAATATCTGTAACCACTGTTCGAACATATATCTTCTAGACAAACATAGTTCCAGCCACTTTGAAGAAAAAAATAGACATGAATTCTACGTTCTTATTAATTCATTGAAAAATAAATCCTCGTCTGGGAATGATAGTCTCCAACATTACTCTAAAAAAAATAGCTCTGAATATAACTGACGTTGTAGCCCATTTATTTAATCTTAGCGTTAAAACTGAAAACTTTATTAACTCACTTAAATATGCTATTGTGTTGCCCTTATTGAAAAAGGGCAGCCGAAATGACGAAAATAACTATAGACCAATTTCATTATTGTCTTCTTTTTCCTATGAAAGGAAGGATGTTAAATTTTCTCAAGAAAATTAATTTTTTTAAACAGCAGCAATATGCCCTCAGAAAGGGACTTTCGACTTTTAATAACAAAGGTTTGGATGAAAGAAATATTGCGCTGGTCTTTTTGTTTGATATTACTAAAGCGTTCGACATGGTTAACCACACCATTCTTTTGGAAAAATTACATAATGTAGGCTTTCGTAGTTTTATGTCTAACTGGCTGACTTCCTATCTCAAAAATAGAACAATGGCAGTAAACGTCGGACAATCTTTAAGTGACATGAAAGAAGTGAATCTAGGAGTTCCTCAAGGATCAGTCCTTGGCCCTCTACTGTTTCTTATTTACATAAACTCTTGGATACTAAAACATTAAAGACAGTTTAATTTGCCCTTTTTCACTCTAGATTAGAATATGGAATTAGCTCCTGGTGAGGCACCCATTTGCCGAAGTTCCAACCACTTATTAAATTACAAAAGTGTGCCATAAGACAAATATGTGGTAAAAATCGTGTAACGAATTCCATGCCATTGTTCAGAAGGTTAAAAATTCTTCCGGTTAGACATAGTATTATTTTAAAGCTTCAAGAGTTTCTTTTATGAAAAGTGTATACTTACAGGGTCCAATATCCGATTCATATAATTTGCGTAGTAACAGCAGTTCGTTAATTAAAATCCCTTCTTTCCGTACAACTCATTACAGAAACTTCTACTCAGTAGTATCCTGCAAACTTTATAACAGCCTTCCGGTAAATATTATACTCATAAGAACCCAGTCGAACTTTTTAAAAAAAAACTAAAAACTTGGCTTCTTGGATATGATCATAAACAAACTGAAGTTCTCTTGCCCTTTTGCAAAAATTGTTTAACGTATTTTTTTATATTTTTTACTTATCTAAAAACGAAAGAGTTAAAATAATGTTCACCCTTACTATTAATAGCTAAAATATGTAGTTTTACATGTCAGTCGAAGAATAATGAATTAAAAATAAAAAAAATAAACGGACCACTTTATTTTATAAAAAATGGAAATTTAACGTTCTGGCACAGGTGTTCACTCGATAACTTCTTATCTCCTAAGGAGCGAGAATCGGACATTTCATGTGGTACAACCCAATATTATATTTAATATACTGCTTATACAGTGCTGTGAAAAATTATAGACTCAAACCAAAATTTTAATTTTTTTTTTACACTTTTTTTTATATTTTTTTTTTGTCCTAAAATATTGCCAAGCAATACCATTTCAGAGAAAACCCTTTAATGGTATATTTCCCTTTTTTACGATTTCTAAAAACAAACCAAAATTCACCTGTGAAAAAGTATAAACTCAAGATTTGATTCGACGCCATACTTGGTTGTTAAACGAAGGTAGGTGTGCTCACTACTGTTAAAAAAACAGTACAAACCTCCTACAGTGATAATAAACAGTTTTCTTTTTCAAAAGTGATTTTCTTCGAAGTCTTCAATATGCCAATCAACTGACATTGAAAAACAAAGAATATAGTCGATTTAAAAAATAGTGAAATGATGCAGCGACAAATTACCACTGAAATAAATCGCTCTCAGAGTGTAGTAATGTTTATAGAAAGCCGGAATTGAAAATTATGGCACAAATAAGCGTTCTGGATGACCAACGAAAAATGCACCAACGGTTAAACTATCTGTTTTACGTGACATGTCACACACAGGAGCTTCTTTATCCCAAATGGTCCGACGTTTTAATTTGGACTGCGATTCTAGCCTCGCAAGAAAATGGACAGCAGCTTCGGGCAACTCTAAATACATGTCCAACATGGTGAAATGTGGTCGCATGTAATCTTTAGTGATGAGAAAAAATTCAACCTCAACGGCCCCGACGGCTTCAAATACTATTGGCAAGATCTTAGGAAAGAACGAAAAATCATGCCACGCAGGCCTTCAGGGGGAAGAGGTGTTATAGTTTGGGCAGCTTTCATCGCTAATCCAAAAACAGAAATTGTCTTTATTTCTGGAAGAATTAACGGCAAGAATTACCAAGAAGTGTTGGAGGAATACGTTCTTCCCCTAATAACGGTAACTGATGGCAATTATGTAATTTTTCAACAAGACAACGCTCCTATCCATAAAGCACGGCCTACAATAACGTGGTTTCAAAAATATGGTATTAAACTTCTAGATTGGCCAGCCTTAAGTGTAGACCTAAACTCCATTGAAAACCTGTAGGCCATGCTCGCAAGGGCGGTTTATAATCAGGAAAAGCTAGAATTTCAAAATGTGGAACAACTCAAACAAAGAATTGTTGAATCGTGGAATAATATACCGGAAATCACTTTAAGCAATCTTATTTTCAGTTTACCACGACAATTGTTAAGTGTTATAAGAAATAACTTACAAAGTATTCCTTATTAAATAAATTTTTACCTGAAAACTAATAAATGAAAATCTTGAGTTTATACTTTATCATAGGTGATTTTTTTTAGAAATTCCCGTAAAAAGGGAAATATACCATTAAAGGGTTTTCCCTAAATTGGTATTGTTTGGCAATATTTTAGGACAAAAAAAAATATGAAAAAAAAAATTTAAAAAGTGTGAAAAAAATATGGAAATTTTGGTTTGAGTCTATATTTTTTCACAGCACTGTATGGGAAGAGTTATTAGCCCAGACTGAAGAGCAAAATTTTGGAATAGCCCAATAACAAGTGATAAGATGTTACGTTGTCACGTTTGAAAACCCACCCGCCCATTAGCACCCCGAAAAGAAAACGACGAACTCTTGTAATTTCGAAATGAATTTTATTCTCTTTATTTTAAAACACTTTCTTCTGCTTGTGAAACAATGTTAATTTTTTTATTTGTTTGTTTATTGTTTTATCTCTTTTTACTTTTGTTTATTATTCTTTTACGCATGCTTTAGTATGGTATATATTTTTCTTAAGTTTATTATTTATTATTTTTTTTATTTTGTGTTTGTTTTGTTTTCTTACAATATTATCTCACAAACATAAAAAAAAAAGTTTTTATTACTTATTTATTTATTTACTTTTTTTTTTTTTTTTTTAATAAAACAACTGAAGGATGTTGTGTTATACATCTTAATTAATAAATTTCTAAACCTGTGATCTCTCATATACCCATTTGAATTTGATTTTTTTATGTTCTTTCCTAAATTGTTTCTTTTGTTTATTTCTTGTAATTTCTGTTTCTGTTTTTCTTTTTAATTTTTAAATGTAATAAAAGTGTTGTTTTGAAGTTGTTTTCCTTTTGCTTTGTTCTCACGAAGATATATGGTTTGCTAATTACTTTATTTTTTTTTTTTTGTCACACAATATACATTGTTCTTGTTGTTTTAAATTGTTTTTTATTTGTTTTTTTTTTTTTTTTTGTATAAGGTGTATCTATGTATATAATAAAATCTATATAAGGACTTTTTATATTATAAGCCTAAACTAATGAAAAATATATGCTCGTGTTCATATATATGTATATAATTGTTTTATTTTACCCCAAAAGAATAAAAAATAAATCATAAAAATTTTGTTATTAATTTTTTTTTTTAAAAAGTTCTATTTTTTGTTGTTTCCTTTGTTTTGTTAATTTTTTTTCTTTTTCTTTTGTACATTAATCCGAAAATGTACAATAAAATTGTTTTGCTTAAATTTTACAAATATTATCTTATAATATGTATATTAAGTGTTAAGGGGGCGGGGCGGGAATTTGGGTGGGGTGTGTGGAGAATAATCTGTAATATTCTTACATAAACAAATAAACAAAAATTACAAATATTTTTTAATAAAAAAAAAAAAAAACAAAACATACTATTGCAAAACACATTTTATAATTTGTTCTGAATTATATTAATTAAAAATAGAGTCTGTGTGTTATGTTTTTGTTTTTGTATGTGTGTATATAGTAGTGCGAGAGGGTATTTTGTTAAAAAAGTTTTTATATGCATGTGCAGAAAAATAGTTAACTAACAAATTTACTTTGCGATAATTAAAACAACTAAAAGACGACGAGGATGCAGCATTTAACAAAAAAAAAAAAGACTATTTAAAAATGAAATTGCTCACCACTTTGTCTAATTATACTCGTAATACTCTAATAATGCTTAAGTGATTTAAATATTTTAGCACTGTTTGCCTGCCCTTCACCCTCTCTTTATTATTTTTATTTATTTTTAATTTTTTTTTATTTTCTACCTCCGATTATTGAAGTACGTTTTGATCGAAATTCTTCTTATAGTGCTCGTGTATTCTATTTTTTCTTATCTAAGATTATTTAAAATTGTTTGATCGGGTTAAACTAGCTTTGTAATTCAGGAGGAGGGACAAGTCTATTATGCGTAATGAGTTGGCTATTATATTAGAAACTGGATATTACGGAGGTGAGGTTTCAGAAAATGCTTAATTTTTATTTTCGACTTCTAGTTGGCCGAGCTCCAGAGGTTGAGGGAGTTGTTGATGATGTTGGTGTTACAGCTGCTACAGTACGGGACTTTTTGGTTGATGCTGCCGATGTAGAGGCTTTATTGACAGTTTTTGGGGAGCCTGCATCAGCTTTAGCTTCTATAACAATGGTATTGACGGTAGAAGTAGTCTTTTCCGACCCTATAACAAATTTAGAAAAGGTTCCTTTAATAAAATAAATGCCTTTCACATGTGTATAAAATGTATGAGTTAAAATTTATATTTACCTGTCTTAACAGAAGGCGTCGTCGCTGCTTTTTTTGTTGGAATCTCTGATGTTATGCTTATATTTTCGGCCGCTCTTCGTTTTGCAGCTCTATCATTTCTACTGCTTACCGATGACACAGGTGTGTCGGTCTACAAAAGGAAAACAAAATTAAAAATAAATCAAGCTTAAAATCGTACATAATTGGTTTATTTAAGTATTTCGACGAGGGTTTTCCGAAAAGTGTCCGACCTAACGAAGAAGCAAGATATTTTTTTCTTCAAATCTATTTTTATTTTTGTACATAGTCTCCTTGACTGTCTTGCCAAAATGCTGAGCGCGTTGACGATACGACACATGTGGGTCCTCGGCAACACTCTCTCTAACCGCTTCAACCAGTTCATTGAAATGTCTTGGGCGTTGATCTCACACTGTCCCGTGCTCAACAAAATTCGATATCAAGCGACGAATAGTGTTATTAGACGGTGCTTGTTGGCCACATTATTTTCGACGATATGTACGTTGAGTTAACAGAACTGAACGACTATTTTCAATATACAGCGTCACTATTTCAGCGTGAAGCGATTATTACATACCGACATGAGAGATGGTACGTAATAATCGCTTCCATTTCGTCAACCCGTTCAAACAGTACTTGCCCTCTTTCTCCGTCTAGCTGTTTACATAAGTGATGGCCTCCTCATTCGATGAAAATTTCTGTTGTCCGAGCAAACCTTTAGCCTAGAAGATCTGGTGAGTAAGGAGGGTGGTAAAACAGTTCAAACCAAAGTTTGTAGATTTTTGCAATGACAATCGCTGAGGTGTGAGACGGCGCGTTGTCTTGGTGAAACAAAATTTTTTTTTCTTTTTTTGCAAATGTAACCGTTTTCCCACAATTTCTCGCTTCAGCCTAACAAGTAACAATAATATTGCGTAGTATGTTCCTGTAATGGTTTTTCCTTTTTCAAGATAATCGATTAAGACAATTTTATGACTATATTAGAAAATAGTAAACATCACTTTTCCAGTCGAAGGCCCTTTGCCTTTATTGGAGCCAATTCCCTTTTCGCAGTTCACTGTATTAACCGTGTTTTTGTTTTTGGAGTATAATAGCGAAATCAAGTTTCATCTAGAGTAATTAATTGAGTCCAAAACTTTGATTTATTGCGCGTAAATTGGGCGTAAACAGAGCGTTGGAAATGTTTATTTGAACGCATCCTAGGGTTCCCACTTCAACATAAAAATGGCAGGACTCGTAGTTATTGTTTAACAACCGTTTGAGAAAAACCTCAAGCCATGATACTAAGGAGTGAGGAGCGCCTTGACCTGTTCAAAGAGGAAGAGTGCAACGAGCTCATATTCGTAGCGCTCACACTATTTAAAATAACTGGGTCCAAAAGCAAAGAGCAAAAGATATCGTATTTTTTGTTCAAATAAATCCCAACATAAAATTAGATAACAGACTATCGGATTGACAATTGATCGGTCAAAGTGGTTAACTCGTTTAGAAAAAGTTCCTAATAAAAGTCTTAATAAATATGAAAAAAGTGCATAAAAAAACTATAAAATCAATTTTTTTTAACCGAAGTGATATTTTCATCAAAACAATCGACATCCACGAAAGCCTTAGCACTCAAAACCAATATAACGATTTTAATCTGACCTGTAAACTATAACCTCGATGAATAAGAGGGGTCTGTTTGAAACATCGCCTGATCAACTTAAGAGAAGAAAAGCGTAGAACCTTTCCAGCAGCAGCAGCTTGCCTACCCCAATTAACAATTGCTTCTAAATCGATAATGGAATCATCAACAATAATAGCAATCGCGGCCCTGAAAGAAATCCTAGATGAAACAATTGAAGGAAATTCCTTCAAAAAGCGATTTTTAGGCTATGCATGCAGAACTTTCTGGCTTAAAAACAAAGTATGAGGAAATTTCGGCCAAGGTTGTGTTGCTAGAACGGAAAAATGCCACATTGGAGGACCAGATAGAAAAACTTTTACAAAAAAGCTTGGAGGCGAATGTTGTAGTGCGTATGCCTGCAGAAGACAATACGGATATGAAAGCAAAGCCAGAATCTGTTTGCGGTACTTTATTGGGCACAGTCGAAGTAAACTCTGCTATTTAGTATGCGCATTCAGTATCTACACCGAATAGTCGCACTGCAATGGTTGTTGTCAAACTGAGTTCACGTAATGCTGCTTGGTCCATTCTAAGAAACGCAAAAAATTTAAGAGGATCACAAATCTATCTATAAAAATTTCACGTATAACATGCGCCGTAGAATGAATAATTTACTACCTATTGCCAAATTCCTGCGCAGTAGGTTTCCTGCTATGAAAATCCAGCTAAGAGATGACAAACTTTTCATTGGTAGCAAGATGTTTACGTGGAATTCAACGAACGGCCTGAAATGTGGTGAAAATGATCTATTGGAGACTCTGCGTACAATTTTTGTTGGCGAACCGATTCTATTTGCGAGTATTCAAAATTTTATGAATGAAGTTTCACAAAGTAATAAAAACAAAAACGTAAATAATGTCAACAACAAAACGTCAACGGAATTGATTGAAGATAGGCGCACCCAGCTAAGAAAAACAGCCGCTGTGCAGAATAAGGGCCATTTGGGTGCATCCACAAGTGCAAGAGCGACTCAACAATCAAATGTCGGAACACACATGGAAACTTTTTGAGATGAAATCGTCTACCAGAAACAAATAAAATATATAGATGTAAGAATACTAGGATACAATGTAGCAGGGCTTAAAAATAAATTTATATTAATGGATTTTTATGATTATGTAAATAGTTTTGATATGTTTTTCCTATTTGATGAAAAGGAGAAATTTAATGGATTGTTTAAGAATTATGAATTAAAATGGAATTCAGCAGTTAAATCAAATGTTTTTGGAAGAGGAAGCGGAGGTGAATTGTTCGGTTATCGTGAGGATTTTAAAGCAGGTGCCCCAAATTTTAAACGGGTTAATGAAATGGATGTTCTAGAAATACAAATCAAAGAATCGTCTTTTAATATTGTATCTATATACCTTAATTGTTTAAACTGGATGAGATATTATAACCGGCTATGTGATACACTGCAGGATTTGGAATCAGTGGATGTAATGCTTGTCGGCGATTTTAACGCACGGATCGGATTGTCGCAGAATAATTTTGCAAGTGGAGACGCATCAGCTGTTATAAACCGAACTCGCAGATCAAAGGACGGAGTATGTGATGCGAAAGGCGCAAAGATATTGGAAGTGGCCGATTCGTTGGACGCAAGAATTCTGAATGGAAGTTGTCAAGGAGACCTAAGTGGCGAGTATACGTTTGTACGTGGTACGACGTGCTCAGCCATAGACTATTGTTTTGTGTCTGGAAAGTGGAACACAATTCTGAGAGACCAGCATAGCTACAAGACACTTCGGACCACATGCCTTTGGAAATCTTTTGTATAATTGCGAGTAGAGAGGGTATGATCAACGCTAAACAACTTGGTCTGTTGCCAAAACTGGCTTGGAATGGTAAAATGAAACCAGTTTTCCAAAATAATTTAAATAAGGGATTTACAAAACGAAAATCAGAGAATAATCTTTTACATATTGAGGATCTTACTCAAATTAGAACTGAAGCTGTTCCAGTAAGTAACAAAGTAAAACGTAGACTGGTGCCGCAGCGCCAGGAACAAATCTTTTGGGCTTATAAAGCTTCTAAGGCAACACAACACAACTTTTTTTAAGAATTTGTATGCAGCAGCAAATAAAAATTTTAAACAACTCTGTTGGACTAAAAGGAAACAGCTTGAGCAACCAAATATAGCCGTTTTGAACTCATCGAGATCGTCAGCAGATTTCTGGAAAGCAGCTAAAGTTAGAACCAATCAAATTTCGTCAACATTGCAAGCATTTGAACTTCGAGACTACTTTTATAACCTACTTAATGCCCCACAATTCTCACCGCTTCCACACTACGCAGCACCACTTTTTACTGACGACTTTTTACATGCACCATTTACAATTTATGAAGTTCAGAATGTAATACAGAAAGCAAAAGTGTTCTATGGAATTTCTTGAAGCACTAACAAGAGAATATAATAGAATATTTGACACGGCAAATGTTCCTGCATGCTTCAAAAGAGCGATCATATACCCCCTACATCGAAAAGGATCATATGATAGTCCTGAAAATTACAGAGGAATCTCCTTCCTGAACACATCAGCCAAGTTGTTTAGCACTCTGATTTTTAATAGACTTACGGAGTGGGTCAATGGAAAAAAATACTGAGCGAATTTCAAGCTGGGTTCAGGAGAAGTTATTCTACTTTCGTCGATTTTCGTGCTGCTTTTGACTTGATCGCACGTGAAGCTCTTTTTTACAAGCTGTAAAAGTTAGGAATTTCAGGCAAAATCATATGTATATTAAAGGCTATGTATGAAAACAATGTAGCTTATGTGTGGGATGGTGAGTTTGTATCAGAAGAATTCACAACGCAAATATGAGTGAAACAAATTCTGTTTGGAAACATACGAATAACTGGTCTAATTGAAGGAATGCAGCTCATGATAAACCGTCTTGAAAGATACTGTAGACTCTGGAATCTAAAATGATGATCTTCAGGGATGGGGGTGGAAAATATTCGCGCAACGAAAAATGGAAGTACCAAGGAGAAAATGTTGCAATAGTTCGAGAGTACAAGTTTTAATCACGTCGAACCTTAATATGAGAAGACACTTTCGATGCAAACTGGCTGAAGCAAAAAAAGCCATTTCTTTCGTCTGGAGCCGCTGCATAAATAACGTGTTTATCGAATATAGTTAAAAAATAAAAATTTTTCGTACAACTGCTGCATTAATATTGCTCTACGGTGCTCATGTCTGGGGATATTGCCCATTTGAAGAAGTGGAAAAATTTCTGAAGTATTTCTTAAAACGAGCTTTTCGGTTGCCAGCCTGCACGCCCAACTATATGCGACATTTAGAAACAACAGTACCACCATTGTTCCTAGACACCATCAAGATGCACTTTGAATATGTCGTAAAAGTAATGGAAATGGATGAGGCAAGGCTGCCTAAACAAGTACTGAAGCACACACTTGCGACCAGAGGAAACCTTGTTGCAAAGTGGGAAGAGCTGGGATTTGAACCCGGAAAAACCATCCGAAACAAATACCACGAACTTGAAGAATATGTTTAGTACTATTCTTGAAAGGGTAAGCCGCATTTCTTATGAAAAATTTAAAACAGAAGCACAATCCTCACAACATCGAATGATATACAGTCAACTGAACTTTGACCTTAAGGAAAATACGTACTTCCAAAGCCTTTTTCCACTAAAAATGATAAACGTAATATTTAAATTAAGAGGTGAAATTATCAACCTAAATTACATTCCACATCCACCGTATCTACTAATTCTATGTGATCTTTGTAGCCGACAGATAAGAAAAGAAGAGATATATACCACTTCATTGCCAGATGTCCCATTTAAATGAGATACGAGTGAGTTGTTTTGGAGTAACCTTGATGGGAATGAATGAAGTCCTGGACATTTTGAATGGAAAATTAGGTATTAGGTGAAATACAGAAAGAGGATAATATATGGTGACTTTTAATTAAATACCAACTAGCATATTAAGTAGTTAAATTTATAAATTGTCTATCTGGTAGACGGCCTATGGCCAAACCATATTAAACTTAGTTATCCAATTATGTAAAATTATATTTTGATCAATAAAGTTTGCAACTACTACTACTATCGTACTGTACAATGGGAAAAAGTAAAGCGAAGCGAATACATCTTACACTACATTGTGCACTTGCCGTCAAACTGCGAGGTGCAGCTTAGATGTGTTAAATGTGGAAACGAGCACAAATCAGAGAAATTTGATCTTAGTAGGGAAAGAGCGTCTGATTTATCCAAGTTTCGTGCGCCGTATGCAACAACACGGGGCACTACGCAAACTATCGGATCTGACCTAAGTCCCACTGCATAGAGTAAGTAAATCTGACTCGGCTGCAAAAATGGAAGTCAAACATTCATATGTACAATGTTGATATTCACGTTACTTACGTCCAAATATCTAGAGGTGGGATAAAAGAAGCGAAGGTAGCTTCTCACGACCCGACACCTAGAGCACCGAAAGCTGTACTCGTATTCTAATTATTTAGTTCTTAATCCAGGAGCAAATGGCTCTCATACAACTTAAGATACAAGAAGAGGCTACGAGTGTGGATCAAATGTACGTGCTGTTGTCGGACTAGATGCACCTTCATCCGAAATCGATACGGGCAAGGTGGAGCGAACGCCAAAACCAAAAGTCCTTTCGTTGAACGTAAATCCTCTGGTAACAACCGAATGAAGTTGTTCAAAAAAAATGCTCCGATGAAAATAAGGCACAAAAGTCAGAAAAAACCAACCAACTCTATTATATGGAGGTACTGTCACGAACTTCATTTGAAAAACCTTGGAAGCTAAAAGAAAGATGCAGCCGTGTAGAGCAAGCATCCTAGGTGCTGGAATCATGCATCGGGTACATCATGCTCTGTGGAAAGCGGTTGTATATGGTCTCAGTGTATGAACCTGAAACTACTTAGGTTAGGTTAGGTTAGAGCAGCTATTGGAAAAGCCAACCCACTTAGACGGGATCTGTGATCCTCCTACTCTTGAAACCAATTTGACCGAAGCGTAGGAGGTTGGTATAGTCTTTTTTGTTTAGATCGCTTAAGTTATTATAAAAGAGCTGGACATGTACAGAGTAGGAGGAGGATTGTCTGCGGAGGTCTCTTGTAAAAACGCCAAGCCTAAGCCTATAATACATGTTGAAGAACTTTCCACCTAAGGTTTGTTCTTCTACTATTAGCATCCAGCTTTAGTATTAGTTTTCACGTAGCGATTGATAAAAAGATGCTGATATTCTTTGCATTCCTTTTTCTTCAGTCAGGACAGGACTTCTCTAATTCCCGAAATTTCCGCCTGTAAAACGCTACAGTGATTTGGAAGGCGGAGGGTTTAGGTTAAGCTTATCTGAGAAAACACCACCACCAACCCCGCTATCAGTATTGGATCCATACGTATAGAAATGGATTAAATTGGCATCCATGAAAGTGTCTTGCTCCCAGAAAGATCTAGAGGGGACGCTTACATGAAAGTCTTTGTCAAACCTATGCTGGGACATACTGGAGTCAATGTTCTCTGGAACTATTACTAGTGTATTCAGAATATAATTGTGGCCAAATAATTTGTTTGTCCACCAGGTAGTCGCTTTAAAGTGAATAGATGCGTTTGCAGCCACTTGCCTGTTGAAAATATCGAGTGGTGTCAAGTGAAACAGAATATCCAATGCTTCGGAGGGTGTAGCACGTAAGGCCGCGTTTATGCATACCACCCGTGGGTGAATGTCGGTCTTATAGACTGAAACGAATAAAATCTGTAAATTTTAATACGGGCTATACTTCCAATGCGTAAAAATTGCAATCCCATTTTGTACCGAAATTAGCCTCTATATTCTCTTGTTTCAGTTCGTTATTGGTTTTAGTTCGGTGCGGTTTAAAATATTTATAAAATATGAATCAAGAGGAACGCCGTAAAAAGATCATTGACAAATGGCTCGAAAATACTTCGCGTCCAAACCATTTCATCGCAATAAATTTAAACATAGCACGCAGTACAGTGGATTATGTTGTTAAACGATATTTGGAGACGTTGACAGTGACAGCGAAAACAGAAAAGTGGAGCTAAAAGTGGAGCACATGATACAAATTTGGACAGGAAAATAGTGGGTACCATCGTAAAAAACCGGAATATGTCATCCAGAGATGTTGCTCGGAAATGTAATACCAACCAAACAATGGTACAAAGATCTAAAAAACGTAACGGTCTAAAGACACGAAAAAAACAAAGAATACCAAAAGTGACTGAAAAGCAAAAAAAGTCATAAAAACACGAGCCCGAAAGCTATACGAGTTGATCGGCAACAAGAAAGCGTGCTTGGTTTTGGATGACGAAACCTATGTCAAAGCCGACATTACTACTCTTCCAGGTGCGCAGTTTTACGACTCGTTTGAAGCGGAGATTCTTCCGAAAGCAACAACATCGATTGGGATGGAAAAATTCGGGTCAAAATATCTCGTTTGACAGGCCATTTGCCAATGTGGACACAGAAGCTCATCGTTTATTACAACGGGAACAATTAACGAAGAAGTGTACATTAACGAGTGCCTAAAAAAACGGTTGATTCCTTTCTTAAACAAACACGAGGGTTCAACATTATTTTGGCCAGATTTAGCTTCAGCTCACTATGCTCATGCGACGTTGAGCTTTCTTGTTGCTAAAAATGTCGATTTGTCTGGAAAAAAGCGTCCAAAAAGACCACGGATGTAACTGTCAGCAACCTTATGAAGGACATTCGAAAGAAGTTGAGGAAAGAATGGGAACCCAAATAATTTTTATTATTTTTTGTAATTGTGAATGAATTTAATAAAAACAGAGTTTTAAAGCAAATAAAAAAAATTTACATGAATTATGAAAATATTTTTTTTGTTTTTACTTTGAAGTTTCCAAATTTTATTCGTTTCAGTCCTTATAACCGAAGACATATAGCCGGTAGGTAATGCGAGACTATGGGCGTCATTTGTTCCCAATGGCTTTTTTGCAAGAGAATAAAGCTACTGTAGCTTTCTTTACTCTTTCCTGAATATTATGTTTCCAGTTCAGTTTCCCGCCAGCGTACCTATGCTGGCACGTCTTTCAGAACAAGACAATTGTGTGCTCTCTATAATATAGGGATTGTTCGATGTAGCTAGCCAGTAAATGTAAAGCCGTTTCCACCGACTTTCCTTTACAGTAGGCATGTTGAGCCGTAAATAGAAGATCGAAGCCACGTAATCAATTTTATTAAGAGAGTTATTTCATAAACACAGAGATTGGGGAAATAATTCCCCAAACACTTAAGGGAACCTACTAATCAATTGGTGGTCGGTCAGCACCGACTTGGTCTAAAAGCTGCGGATAATTCTTCGTTTTCCAGGACAAAACCATCACATAAAAAAGAATTACAAAGTAAGTTTGAATGGAAACAACAAAATTTGGGCTTTAAGAACTGGAACAAATAAGCAAAACATTTCGGAGGAAAGAACAAAACGACATTTCGTGCCTAAAGTTCGCCCAAATGATGGACAACGAACAAATACTGCTTACACCAAGTACAGACCTAATAAAAGCCATCGATTATGGTAAATTTTTTGTGATCGAAGATCCGCAGAAGAAGGTAGATGCTACAGCAACCCCTTTTTTGGAAGTGTGTAAGACGAATGACGTTACTGATTCGAATACTCAGGTTCAAAGGCGAAAATATTGCAAATAATGTCATCGTATTCTTACTTCACTATGAGTAGACGTTTTCGTTATTAAGCTGACTCGAAGGCACATTGCAAGGATAATGAGCTCACTGCCAGCAACTGTAAGCAATCAAAAAATAATGTAATTAATGTTTAGGAAGAATGTTAAACTAATCCTTGTATCATCTTTTTAAAGTTAAATTACAAAATCACATGTGTTAACGTTTATAAAACCTTTTATTTCTGATTCACTTGATTAAAATATAGGGAGTACATATAAACACATCTCTGAGAACGCATTGCACAGAATGGAAGACAATTGAATGGACATCGGCTTAAGCTTTCATTCATTCCAAATACCTGTGTTCTCTGCAAACGTTCGTAGGACTTAACTATTTATATATCATTAAAAATAGAACAAAGATAATGTAGGTAAAGTATTGACGAATGAATGAATTTAATGCAATTTCAATAATTTGAATTTGTTTGATTTTAACGACAAAGTAGGAATAGGACATCTTTGAAAGCACAATCGGAGCAGATATCCTACGCCAAATCATGTC
The DNA here is from genome assembly GCA_963966105.1 of Volucella zonaria. Classification (NCBI taxonomy): domain Eukaryota; kingdom Metazoa; phylum Arthropoda; class Insecta; order Diptera; family Syrphidae; genus Volucella; species Volucella zonaria. Next base: position 158,380,179 of record OZ014532.1, on the reverse strand, counting down.
TGGAAACAAACTTAAGCTAATTGATTTTGTTGTGGGTTGGAATATCACTCGACCATGGATGTAAGATCATCCGCTTCTCCGCAGGAAAAATGAAGAGCATTAGCAGTGCGCGATCGAGGAAATTGAAATGTGCTATTCGAGGAAGCAAACGTAAAAAAAAGTTTCCTTAACATCGCTGTTCAAAATCGTGTAAGAACGCCTAAGACTATTTGTGAACGATCTGATTAGCCTCTATCAATGCGGTCTTAGCCCGAGTTAGACTACAATTGACCAAATATTTAGACTACGGCTATAGAAGTCCAGACCGATGTAGCTCTTATTTATCGATTTTAAGGTCGTATACGACAGCGTCTATTGAGGCGAGCTATACAGAGCTATGTTTTGGAATGTCTGCAAAGATTAACGAGTAAATAACAATGAAAAGCACTCACTGCGGTGTAAAGGCCCGAAACAATTTCACTGATAAGTTTGGTATCAAAAAGAGGTTTAGAAAAAATGATGCGCAGTCATGTGACATGTTCAATTTAATTTTCTTTTTGTACTGTTCAAACATAGCACTCAGCCAAAGAACTACTCTTTACCAACATGCTTGGTGAAAATTGTGCGAAGGATTCCACCCAAAGATTCTATTCATAGGGGCAACGCATTAGTACGGAACGGGCAGTGAGTGTATGTAACAACCGATGGATGCAAGTGTGAATTTTGTTGGTGCACTATTTCATATTGTTGTAAGAGCATAACACCTACAACTGTTTGATTCGGTAAACCAACGTCAGAATTTTCACTTGGCAGCCTTGATTTGCTTAGTATCGTCGATGTTTGTGTTTTTTGTGTCTATTTATGAATATGACTTTGAAACGCGGGCTAAAAAGTAATCACTTTTCTGCGTGCTCGTACGTCCACGTCTATAAGTACAGGCTAGATATTCTTTCACCTAGTGTAACACAGGTAGATCCCCGCCCACACTTCTCCGATCATTTGACTCAGCTTGTAAATGAGCCCAAGCGAATATCAGACGTAGATAGTCATACCACCAACACCCTGGACCTATTTTTAACTTCCCACCCAGATAAGTACAATGTTAATGGGATTTTCCCTCTAGGCTCATCGGAGCATTGTGTTATATCAGCTAATTTCTCATACACCAACCATACAGAATATGAGAAAGCCAATTGGAGTTGGTTAACCTTTTTTAGGAATTATACAATAACTGGTCGTTATGTTTCCTCGATAACGACGTGGATCACGCTACTATGTAATATGATCATAGATGTTATTCTCTTTGGGATGAAATCCTTTATCCCTTATCGGATGAAGAGTAGCAAGCCAAATGAAAAGGCCTAGTACGAAACGAGCTGTAAAGAGGCTGCCAGGGTTAGAGAAATGTTTTTGCGGTTCTATAAGCCCTATCCGACAGAGAAAAACCCGAAGAAAATTCAAACGAGACAGTCTTTCTTAAGCGTGTGAAATTTTAATACGGCCAAAAACTTTGACAAAATATAATACAATGTCCTGAAGGTAGTAAAAATTGTTTATCGTTTGTCAAAAATATTAGAAATTCTGCCTCATCCTCCATCCCAAATCTCATTTATAATGACATTCCAGCTGTCAGCTTATTGTACCAGCTCGACACTTCTAGATTGTACTTTGTTCTGCCTATACCTGAGTGCGTCGAATCTTCAATGGGACAAATCCACTTTCGCACTCGTGTAGTAGCAAGAGTACTTAAAGATCTAACCATACACAACCATACACCTGACCATACCCACAAATGGTCAGGTGCTCCTAAAACCTCTCATAGGCGATGCTAATAGCACCCAGCTAATTGACAACCTCGAAAATCGACGAAATGTCTCCTATCTCATCTTGTTGTATCGCTCTTTCCAGTACCAGCGCTCCATAGAAATCGCCAGTAACCTTTAACCGTAACACCCGTCTCGCTATGAATGCTCATCAGTTTACTCTCAAGCCTACTTTCGGACGTACACTGAAATATCGTGATTCTTTCCTAAGCCGTACAACTCGCTTATGGGATGCCCTGCCGAGCTCTTTATTTCCTAGTCATTATAGCCTGCAAATATTCAAAACCAACGCGCATCGGTATCTCTCTTTCTTTCCTCTCTTTCCGTCGCCCGCGCTGTGTACAAACATTTTAAGGGTACACAAAACCCTTTGAGCGCGCGCTAAATATACAAAAGAGAAAAAAAAGACCTCGCTTTAAGTGGCGCGCTCAAGTTAAAGGGGACCTCAACCATCTTGGAGTAATATACTCGAGGAAAATTGGTTTATTTGTCAAACCCTATCTCCACTCCGTACTGTGATGCCAATGTGTTGGACGATGTCCATACAATTTACATAAGTACGAAAGCTGTAAAACGATTCAGCTGGTGATCGGAAACACTTATTTACTGAGGCATAAAACAACCGGGTTAAAGCGCTAAATAATAATTTTCTGGCAAATGATAACCCATCAGCTGTAGTATTTGTCGACGCCTTCGCTGGGACATGTAACCCAAACGTAACCCGTTGAAAAGGCGCAGGGGATAATTATTTCTAACACGTGTCTACAAATGAAAGATAAATGGCATTATAAAAACAGCAACCTTAAAATTCGTTGAGAAAAGCTGAACGATTGCAGACTACAAGAAAAAATTATCGGTCTATGTGAAAAAACTAGTTGCAACTGATAATAGAAATTACGATTTTAGGCTGCGGTTACGATATTGCAATAGTCATGGTACATGTAGGAAGCCGTACTGATCACTTGTCGCAAGAAGAAAAGAAACATAACAACATCCTGGATTTATTGTGAACCACAGGCTTTCGGTTTATATACGGGTATCTGTAAACGTACGAGAACAACCTCAACTTTGGATCAATACAAGGTTCCTGGATGCTGGAGGACTAAAACTTCGCGGACTCAAGCTATTAACCACAATTGTTAGCTCACTTCACAATAAGGGCTAAATCCTGGCCTACAAATTTATCAAGGAAGTATAAGAATAAAGAGAGTTTTAAATGCAGTTTCACAGAACAAGGTATAGCATAAACTCCAAAACGAGGAATATCGGGACACAATCGAGCCGTACAGAGCTGATTGAGAAGTCACATACATAAGTGAAATTAAAAACATGTGAAGCTGACAGAAATAATTTACCATCCCTGCAAATTTATACCCAAAAACAGTTCAGTTAAGAAGGCATTCACTTTTATTATAGTTGCTTTAGAAACCCAGGTGATTTTTATGTCAAAGAAAAAAATATATGTCTGGAAAAATTCGTCGAAGAGCTCGCCAAAACGAAGAAATAAGCCGATCAATGTCAAATAGTCAACACGACATCTACTTAAATCGATATGGCTGAGTGTGGTCACATGGTCATTGGTCAGGTGTAGCAAATAAAGAAATGCAGGTAAAGATCAATTTTAATTTTCATTATCTCTCTTTGAAAAGAGAAACCCACTCTAGCTCTAAAGACTTACCTTATGAGGCACGGATTTTCTCGATCTGGACGTGGTTGGGGTTATGGGCGATGCTGCTCTCGCTTTAGCTAATGGCGATCGCTGTGCTCTTTGTGGCTTGGTGCTTTGTATTGTATTGCTAATAATCGCCTTCTTACGACTTGGCTTATATTCTTTATCTGTATCGCATTCTGACTCTTCGTCATCATCATCGCCCTCGCCGCTTTCATTGCTCTCCCCACCACTTGGAGACTTTCTCTTCTTTTTTCCGCCTGAGTTTGATTTTTTTTTCTTTGTTGGTGACTTAGCTTTGCTACGATTTCTTTTACTTGCTGGGGACTTAGCAGAACCCCCTTTCGTAGCACTTCCAACTCCAGTCAGAGAGGATTTCTTTTCAATTTGAGATTCATCTTTATATAACGAGATGTCCACTGAAACGAAAACAATAAAAAAAATATAAGCATTGTAATATAAAGGAAAATCAAGTCAAATCGTTGGTACTTACATCCATCGGGATTTTCTTCAGTGACATCGGGTCGTGGAAGAATTCCCTTCTCCACATCAATGGCTCGTTTTAGAATACTCTCAATTCGAGTCTTTTCAGAATTGGGCAATCGAAGATGACCCTTTTCCAATTTCTTCATTTCAACAGTTGTTAAAACGCAATCAATATCGGTGTGATCGTAAAAGTCCGGTATGAAGACAGTGTCGTCTTTCTTGTCCTCGGACAACCATCGGATGCTGATGCGTGGCGATGATCGGTAGACATTTTGCAGAGTCTGACACAGGAAGAAACTACCTTCTGCGTTACGTACTGCCATGAATTCATGTTTATAAAACACAATCAACTTATCCTCGGCAGACATTGGTTTGGGTGAATTCGAGGCTTCACTAGCTGATAGTTTTGTAATAAACGCAAGCTCTGGCAATGGACTCTGATAAAGAATAGTTTTGAGACGATGGCGTTTGCTCTTTCGGTCGCTCGCCGCAGATGGTGTCGTAGTAGATAGCTGAGAGTGCTCCACTGTCGCTGCGATTGGCATTGCTGGTGTTTGTTTTGATTTGTTTTGGGATTTCTTAGTATCAGGCTTTGCAGACGGCGGAGATTTCATTTCATCTGCTGCTTTCGACTTTGACAAGTCTCTTTGCTTGTCAACCCTCTCTCCAGAAGCTTCGGCAGATATTGCAGCTGCCGCCGCAGTTTTAGACTGCCTCGGAGTTTTGATTTTTAAGATTGGCTTGTCAGCCTGATTTGCTTTTGCCGCTGTTTTGTCCGGCTTCTCCTTCTCTGTCGATTTATCCACTTGTTTTCTTATCTCACCACTCTTTTCAGCTTTTGTTGGTTTGTCGAGTTTTTCGGTTTTCTCTGGTACTTCGGGTACCGTTGGAGATTTCTCATCCATGCTGTTGTCGGTGTTGTTTTCAGTATCCGACTTTTCAGGTTCTGAGTTGTCGGGTTTTTGTTGATTTTCACCTACCTCCGACTTATTTTGAGATTTCAATTCATCGACTTGTGGCCTTAATTTGTTGTCATCACCCGATTGTTGTTCGTCCGAAGAGGATGTACTATTTGAAGAATTTATTACGATGTCATTGGATTTGTTCAGTTCAACAGATGAGATGTCACTTGCAGGACTCTCTTCTTCTGCTGTTGGCTTGGGTTTATCTTGAGGAGTGTCATGGATTGCGGCCGGTGGTACATTTTTAGCTAGCTCAGCGAGATTTGACTGTTTATCAAATCGATCAGCGGAGGCTGCATTAATGTCTTTTACCTGAAACGGAAGAGATCGATTTATTTAGTATCTTGGAAAAAAATGGTGTGCTAGACGACTCATGAATTGTAAGGATGTGAAGGATATGAAGGACAAACATCATAGCGTAGCCCTTATGACTGTTAGAACACTTTAAGTGCGGAGAATTTAAAGCGGCAACACGAGGACGACAATCTGAAAACTACACTCACCTTTTTGTCATCTTCCGGCGACTTATTGACTGTAAGGGAAATAGCAGCTGGCAAAACAGCCACGGCTGCTTCGGTTTGCTCTTGAACTGACATTTTAGTTGATTCGGGCAAAGCGACCACAGCGGCAGCATCACCAATTTCGGCTTTGCTGGTGTCACCATTTTTGGAGTCCAATTTTGACGGTGAATCAGGCTCATCGATTGGTCTGGTCGGTGATGATTCTACAGATCTAGTAGCTCCCAATTCGCTTACTTTTGTTACTGGTAACATAGAGTTGGGTGTGCTAGTATTTGTGTTTGGTTTAATCTCGGGTGGCACCTGAAGGGGTAATGCGATTTGTGATGACAGTGGTAATGGCGGTGGTGGGGGTGGGGGTATAGCGGCTGCAGCAGTTGGGACTAGTACTGGCACTGGTACTGGTACTGGTGCTGGTGATGGTGCCACTGCAACTACTGGCGGTGATGACGACACCTTTAAGGCATCTTCCGATTCTTTAGCTGGCACTGGCAACAGTGGTGGCAAACTTGCTGGCTTTGGAGGAGTTTGACTTGGTGTTGGTGCCTTTGCCGGCGAACAGCTGGAAATGGTCACTGTAGTAGATTGTGTAGATTGTGGTGGCTGATGCTGCTTGGTCAATGGTACCGCACTGGTTTGCAATTTCAAGTCTTGCTCATGTGCACCAGCCGCCACTTGTTGCAAAGAATTCGAATTCTGCTGCAATTGGGCAACTGGCTGTGCTTGATTGCTTAATTTTTGAAAATGTGTGGGGTATGGTGAAGGAATCGCACTTACAAGCGGTGCTTTGCTGCTCGGATTCGTGTACTGGCTTGGAATCGAAAGCGGCACCTTGTTTTGATGATGATGATGAAGATGAGCCGTAACGGGAGCATTCGGAAGCGACACTGGTGGCTGTTTAGCTGGGAGCAAAGAAATCGATGGTGGCACCTGTTTATTCGACGAAGATGATGATCCTTTTGCTGACATGTTATTGTTTGCCGCCGATAGCTGTGGCGATGGTATCGGGGTTATTTGAGTACTAGGTGGAAGATTAGGCGGTTTCAGTTGATTTGCAAGTACTGGCGGTGGTGGTGGTATACCCACTCCCCCCACAGTCGACTTACTGTGAGCAGCCGTTGGTAGATACTTTTGGGCGAATTGTGATTGCTGCATTTGCTGATTATGTTGTTGTTTGGAGGATTGTAAGGCAGCAGCTGCCGATAATGCCACCTGGGCGTGACTTTTTTGCTGATGCTGGTGAGATGATTGCTGCTGATGATGCGATTGCTGCGCCTGCTGGTGATGCTGTTGTTGTTGCTGCTGCTGCTGCTGTTGTTGCTGTTGCTGTTGCTGCTGAAACTGTAGTTGATATGCATGAAGCTGTTGCATTAAATTAGCAGCCTGCATCTGCTGCTGAAATTGATTCACTGTAGCCAAGGATGCAGCTGGCCCGTTATTACCATTCGATTGCTGCTGATGATGCTGCTGATAGGTTTTATTTAGTAATTCAGCAGCAGCTGGTGTACGGGTTAGCGCTAATGGCTCGCCACGATCTTTACTTTGTTGCATTTGCTGTTGGAAACGCTGCTGCAATTGCGGATTGGACAGCAACATTTGCTGCTGTTGTTGCTTTAGCATTTCATAGTGTTGCTGCGTAAGAAACGCATTCAAATTAGCCTGTGATGATTGCGGCAACGCGTTTTGACCATGAACCAGATTTTGCATTTGCTGCTGAATGCCCGCTAATGCCTTGGCGGCTTGTTGTGAAGCCTGATTGCTTGGACCACTTCCCCCACTATTACCGCCTGGACCTTGTTTTTGACTGTAACTCATTTCTGCATCAATAATTTACAGTCACTTCTAGATTGCACCTCGTTACGTTTATTTTGCACAAAATTTTTAACTACACCGCTTCTTCTCCACACTGTCTACTCCTAGTTGTTGTAGTTGTCGTGATAGACCTCGTCGACTATCAGATCGGCCGATTTGTTCCAGGAAATATCCAACCAATCCGAGTTTAATTTTCTTTAAAATCAAATTTTTTACTTTTCGAATTTTAACTTTTTCAATTTCTGGTTCTGTGCGTTTTTTTTTTAATTAACTCTCCACTTTACATGTTTTGCTTTGCCTGCACCGCTTTCATTCACTGTGTGTGCCTTTTAATGACTACGTAACAGTTTTTATCCCACCAAAAAGTTTTTTTTTCTTTTTTTTTTGTAATTCGTTTTATCTTTATTTGCCTTTTTTTCGTTTGTTTCTATCGCCACCAAATGTATAGATCAACACCGCCAGGTAGAACACACAAACAACAAAATAAAACAGAAACCAAGAAAAATAAAAACACCGAGAGACTAATTCATGGCATAAACAAGTTTGAGCTCTTTCTAGATCCGCTGGCAGGGCAGCACACCGGAGGGGCACAAATTCGCCATAGATTCTCGAGATCTCAATTCACTTTGGAGGGAAGTCAGACACAAAACAGAAATAGGCGAAGCAATCGCAGCAAAAAAAAAAAAAGAAAAAAAAACGAAACGAGAACGAGAGAATCGTCACAGGAATAATTTTTCCTCCACTCGCTCAATGAGGAGCTCCAGCGGGGCTTTTTTTTTCGGTTCGACGGTTCCGGGTTGCAAAGCGGTGGTGGAATTTTAATGCGATCGAGATTTGCGGTGATTATTATTGGTGAAAGTATGAAAAGATATTTTGTTGAGTCGGCGGAAGTAGATTGTAAGAAATTTTTTCCTGTAGCAAAGAGTCGAGTCGAAGAAAAATCACTCTTTAGTCTTCGTTTGAAACTCTACACACTCTACACAATTTTAGATGGCGTCCATTCACTGCGCATGGAAGATGTGACATGCAAGAGGGAGACCAACAATGTTATTTCATTTCAGTGAGGTATGACCGATTTATGGATGGGTGTATGGTAACCGGCATTTTTCTCCAAATGCTGTGGGGAATTGGATTTCATGCGCTTGATAGGCCAAGAACGGGGTTGTGTTCATGAGAAATGTGATTACTTGGTGTGGTCACCGCTTTACAGGTGTCGCGCTGGTAGCTTTTTTTTTGCTTTATCCAATTAATTCTGTAAGAAAATGAGCGACATTAATTTAGTGAGATCTATACACGATCAGTTTACAAAGTTTTGTGTGTGCTACTCTGCTTAGCTCTTCATTGCGATGGGAACTAAAATAAATGAGCATCTTTTCAAAATTTAGCCCCTTCGAAATACCAGATTCACTCAAGTCGCGTAATCAATTGTTTATGGATACGTCGGTGCTATTCATTAAAAGTAAAGATGATCGTGATGACACTTCCTTGCATTGCTTCATAGCGCATATGCAATGTTATTGGATTAATAGAGTTTTCCGTCTAACTAATTTATCTATGCGTCTATAGGTACGACTTTTTAACAGCAAAACCCGCTGATACTCTAAATCTGCAGTTTGTTCACTGTGAATTTTTGACATGAAGGCTTAAAGAATACCTATGTGTAATTCGAATGATGCAGGCCACGTTAGGATATACCGGCGGAAATCCTCTGTCGCTGTGGTTCAAGGCACCCCATGTTTTTATTTCTGTTAAGTGAACAATGTTCTTCATCGGTCCCCATAAATAAAAGTCCATTGAGGTCAAGTCCGGAGGCCTTGGAGGACACAGAATGGGTCCATCCCGTCCTATCCAGGAATTTTTATACACGCGACCACTCTCTAACTGCATGGTAATAGCGTGCGGGGACGTCATGCTGCTGGTACGCAATGCTGTTCTTTGCTGCAGTGGTATATCACCTAATAGTTCTGGTAATATGTTTCACAAATATTCCAGGTAGAGATTCGAATTGAGCCTTGCAGGGAGCCGATGGGCTCCGATCAGGTTTCTACCTAATATGCCCACACATTAGCGTTGACTTATGCCAAAATGCTGTGTATTTGATGGAGTGGGAGTTGTTTTCTGCCAAGGGATGTAAATTGTGGAAATTAGTGATTCTATCCTTGGTGAATTGGGATTCATCCGTACATAGAATCCGGCCAATAAAGCTGTCATCCGTAAAGTGTCATTCCAGAATGTAATTGCAGAATTCCAAATGCTTCTTTGATTCTCCGGGTCGAAGCTCCTGTACTGGTATATGATGGTATGCCTGCATGCCTTTGAATGTATTATAGAATTCTCACTCAACTCGGGAAATCTTCTAAAAATTAGTCTGCCATTTAAAGCAGTCCTGTCAGGGTATCGTCTCAGATAATCCAATTTCGCTCGTTCAGAGACCATAAACATAAATCATGGTTGCGTATTCTTGTGTTGAAAAGTCCAATATATTATATAGTTTAAATGTCAATATCTCGGTTCAAAGCTGGTTGTGCAAATAATTTTGCATTCTTTTATATTATTTTTTCGACCTGAAAAAAATTTAGAAAGAAATTCATTGGATGTATATTGCGCAATATACGAGTAGTATAAGTGGCGCAGTCGGTACGATTCAGATAAATTGTTTGAAGCCATAGGAATCGAAATACGCACAGCAAAAATAAGTTTAGAATAAATAAAAATATTTTTTTAAGCAAGCCCCGTACGAGTAGTATAAATTGCACATACAAAAATTTGATATTTTCAATCAATATGATTTTTTTTTCTCAAAATATGTCAAGGAATCTCCGCTTGATCTCGGAATCTCGGCACATTATCAGGAACACCCTGTGTATATTTATATGTTTGTTCCATAGAAAATATTGTACGACATTTAAATCGTTATTTTCAAGCATCTTTATCGAATTATAAATAATTGTCTGAAAGGCTATCACATTCCTACCCTCGATGTGTTGCTTCAGCTGAAAACTTGAACGACAAGCCAATTGACTATTCAAAGTCTTTTGTGTAGTCAAACCTTAGCTTCGAGTTCTTTGATTAGTTATGACATTTTCTATTGGTTTCTTTTCGGACGTTGGAGAATTTGGGCTCGAACTAACATTAATATGACATAAAAACTACAAGGGGTCAAGGAGCTTGTGAGAGGGAATTGCGAAAACTCGTTTTGCTGATGTTGAAGTGGCCGTGGTTCAAGTGGTAGTGGACTGGCTTCCAAATCAGAAGGTTCGGTGTTCGAATGCCAGCCTCGCCCGAAAGACATATCATCCATTTTTTTAGTTAACGAAAATCAAGTAAGATGAGTAGTTGATTAGAAATCAACATCAAGCCAACTTCCACTAAGAATTTAGTCTCCCCATTAAATGTTGGATGCCACCCATGGAGCGAAATAACCACTGAGCCCAAACATCTTTCTTTCTCTCTCTATCCAATTTTCCAAAAAACTTAACACATGCTGAGGCATTATAAGTGTATTCATACCTACTTGCACTTCGCAGCATTCTGGTCAAAGGTTGGTTACAGCCGTAGTCGGTTCGATGAAAGTTGATGTAGAAGAGGGGTGCAGACCTAAACTTGCGTGGATTGATATTAATGGATATCATTTGGAGCGGGGTAGGGCAGTCTACACCCTGAATGATTCGAACTGCAACCAACTTGAGACTGCTATAATATCCAAACCGTTCATGACAGTGAGCTCAAATTTTGACACATGACAGATAATTTTATTATTTATAAGCCTTTTAAACGAGTGTTGAAAAATTTTTATCCGCGATGGAATTCAAACGTGATAGTGTGATTGCTTTATATTTGGGTGGAAAACCACAAGTAGCTATCGTTAGAGCCCTTTAACTCCTGAACGTGAATAAATCATTTCTCGAACCATAGCTCGTTACCGTGATACTGGCAGCGTTGCAAAACGCCATGAAGGTGATCATAAAAAAACAGCAACATCGGTAGAAATGGTTCGGAAAGAGAAGGCTCGAATTGAGCGAAATTCGTGTCGGAGTGGAAAATGGCTCGTGAGCTCAACATATCGTTGGAACGGATGCAACACATACTGAAATACGAGCTTGGGCTCAAGCCATTGACGTTCCAAAAAGCACACGATCTTATACCGCAACAGAAAAAAGTTAGAGTTGAAAGAGCGAAGGAGTTGCTACTCTTGCTTGAAAGTGGTGAGTTGCCGAATTTGGTTTTTTTCCGATAAGTCGCCATTTGTAATCGAGTAATATGTCCACAAACAAAATGACCGAGTTTACTTGCCAGAAAGGTCCTTCGAAAATTTACACCTTCGGACGGCCACCAGAAAGCAGGCAGCACCGATGGTGATGGTTTGGGCCGCCATAAACGCCGATGGTCGCTCTCCGCTCGTATTTTTGGACCGTGGCGTCAAAACTAGTTCGATCGTATACCGTGAAACTGTCTTAGAGGCAGTATTGAAGCCTTGGGCAAACAATCATTGCGGTCGGAGACCGTGGACATTTCAACAAGACTCGTCACCGTCTCACAAAACGCGCGTCAACCAAGATTGGTTAAAAAACAATGTTCCACATTTCATTTCTTCGACACAATGGATTGCAAATTCTCCGGATGCAAATCCATTGGATTTCTCTGTCTGGGGTATTTTGAAAGCGAAGGTTGGCACTAAAAAATACCAAAGTTTGTACCACCTCAAACAAGCACTTCGCCGGGAATGGGTCAAAATACCGCAGAGCCACTTGCGTGCAGCGTGCGATGCTTTCTTCCGCCGTCTCAAGGTCATTATTCGCGCCAAAGGTGGACATATTGAAAACTACTGATACAATTTGAAAATTGATGTATTTTCCACCATTTTTTGCTTTGGCACAATAAAATTTATCAAAAAATAAAAAAATTATAGCATTTTAAAAAGTTGGAGTTCGAGTCATTCATGTATACAACCAGTGAGTAGTTGATAAACAAAGAGTACATCAGCAACTTCTCGAATGTTGATTTGAGATACGTGCGCCATATCTTATTTCTTATATTACGCAGCGAGCGTAGCTCATTGTACCAGGACGATAAAACAAGATCAAGTTGCCTGCCTAAATTGTAGTAATGGCACTTAGTCGAAAAAAGGCGGTGGCAGAGTGGCAATCGATAAAAAAGATTTCTTTATCTGAAGTGGGGTTGGTAACAAGAAAATAAATCTCGTCATCACCCATTGAAGGTGAGGAATGTTGAAATCCTCAAAGCGATTACCATATCTCCGGGGTCCACAATATCCAGTGTGGAGTGAATAGTGTCTAGAGCAAGCTGGTAATTGTGAATTCTTTGAGATGGGCGAATGTAGAAGCATATTATGAAAAGATTGCCCTTGGAGGCTGTAATTTTTGCTCTAAAGACTTCTTCTGACTTAGCTGTCAAAATTTTTACACATATTGGTTAAATATCAAATTTTTATTTCGCAGTTTCTTTGTTTGGTAAAATGCCAGAAGACCGATTTATTGAGCTAAAAAACTATGAAATTGTGTGAGATTCCAACAACAAAGCCAAACACAGTCGGTTGATCGACATTTTGACATAAAATCTAGAAGAAAAGTTTTGCATCTGAAAAAGTGAGAAGAGTGCCAGTGGAACAGTTACCTAGTTACCTGTACCTAGTCGTGCCATAAGTTCTGCTACAAAATAATATAAAACGCTATAAAAAAAAGAAAACATATTGTATTCAAAATGGTTTCAATATTGATTAATAAAAAAAATTGGATTCACTCGAAATGGTTGCCCTTTACTTTGACACAAGCTTCCAAACGGTGTGGCCATTGGGCTATAGCGGCACGTACGATTTTCATGGAGATCCTGGACACTGCTCTGGTCAATGCTGTTTTAAGGCTTTCTAAATTTCTGTGGGGAGTCTTGCAGGCCATGTTCTCCAATTCTGACTACAAACCATAATCCAGTGGATTCACATCTGAACTCCCCGGCGGACAATCTTCTGCTGCTATAAAAAGCCAGGAATATTGACTCTGGGCCACTCCTGCATGTTTTTGGCTTTGTGCTCTAGAACAGAGTCCTGTTGAAAGATCCATCTGTATCCATTGAAAAGGGTATTGGTCAAATCCTTCACAACACCCTCTAGCACTTCTTCTTGGTAAACCTTTGAACCAGTTTTTTTCACAGAAATGGAGGGATGTGACACCATGGTGAGAGACCCCCCACCAAGCCATTACGGAAGCAGGATGATGTCCACGTTGAACCCTTGGAACAACTTTTTTCGCTTCCTGAGATGCAGTGGCATCAATTTTGTCATTTTGTTTGTTGAAAACTTCTTCCACGGTAAAAATTTTCTCATCCGTAAACAGAATGTTTTCATGGCCATTGTCCGCGTGCCACTGTAAGACTCACTTGCATCTTTCTAGCCTATTTTTTTTTTAGTTGAAGAGTTAGAAGATGACCCGTGGACCGATGATAGACTTTCATATGCAGATCATCCCGAATCAGCCTAGACATGGATCTGGTTGATAATTCCTTGGACATGATCTTCTGCTTCCTAAGGGGATTTCTCCGAATTCGTGCATACACTGCCTTTACTATCACATTCGCGCGTGCGACGAGCTGGCAACCACTTCTTGGCCTGTCCTCCACTCCAGAAAATTCGCCGAAGCAAGCAATAGCCCGATAAACGAATTTTCTCGATATTCCGAGTAGTTTTAGCATCTCGAAAATTTGGCCAGTACTCTTTCCGGACTTAAGCAACGCTATTACCGCGACACGATTCTCTTTAACAACCCGCTCCATGTTATTAGTTTGCAAACTGTAACCAAACTGATCAGTGCAAGCGCTTCGAAAAAATGTTAACGGTTCTATTCAAGCAAGAAGTTTTGAACGATAAACGCTGGAAATTCTGTAACAGAACTTATGGTAGGACTAAGAATGTAATTTTTTTTTCTCCGGAGTGCAAAAAGAAGGCTCCTGCCGGCCAATGAATAACGCCATTAATCTGTTAATTTTATTTTTGTTCTGACATCATCATACGTATAGCGTGCCATTCTTAGATAGATGCATATATACGCCTCTGGTACATTTCAAGGTTGTAAGGTTTGAGTTCAACTTACCGTCATTGATTTTAATTATATTACGCAGAAGGCTGCTTAACACTCACTCCCATATTTTACTTGTAAGCGATACAATATACATACAATGTCTGTATGCTTTATAAAGTGGAACAAGAAAGCTGTTGCGACAAGCGACAAGGAAGCGCTTTTTCTGCAGTTTACTATTTACATATACTTTTAATATTGATTCAATTTTCAGAGCAAACATAAGTAATATAAAAAGAAAACTGAAAACAGTGATACTCTTCGCCATCGTGAAAACCAACCAACTGCCGGTATTCGCAAAATAAAAGCCCTTCCTCTTCCTCCACTGGTTAGACATGGTTAAAATGGACTAAAAATCAGTTTACCTGTGGTCCCTCTCAAAGGTCGGAAATAATAGGGTGCTTTCTTGAGAAATTTGCTACAGTCTTCTAACAAGAGACTATGGAGGCGTGGAAGTAGGTTGCGGACGATCATAGTAGCTGCTGTTCTAATTAATCATTGACTCCTGTTGCAGGGTCTTCTTTGAGTCTAAGTGAGGTTTGAAGCCTTCTTGTGTTTTCTAAGGCCTTCTTTTTTTAAAAAGTTATTCAATGTTATCTCTGAAGTTTGAAATCTAAAATGACAATTAGAAATTGTGTTGACTTATACATTAAGGACTCAGTTGCATCGTTAACTGGAGCCTTGAAATTAGGGATTGATGTGTTATTGGTGAAGAAAACAATCTTTTTTTCAAAGGATTAACTCCTAGGCCTCTGTAATGAGGTCAATTTTTCATCAGTTGCATCGAGAATTTGTTGGCGAATACCAGGATGAATACATCGCTACATCGTCAGTTAAAGGGAGTCGAGTTAAAAACATTGTTTTAAGAGTTCGTCCGCCACAAGGAGACAACTGAGCGATGAGATGACTCCATCTCGGGGTGTTTTTCTGTGTCGAGTCGATCCTGCACAACTTGAGTATTCCATTACAGTGACCGGTGTCTAACTGAGTTCCTTGCAGACTGTGTACAATTTTGTCTGCACTCAGATTGTTGAACGCTTATGTTGAACTTATCATCGATTTAACCATGCTTAATGCAATAATCAATAATTTTACCTGCCCCCGCCTAGTACATGTGTAAGCTCGTTAACTCTTTCAGTCACACTTTTATGGACAACAATACATTTATTTTTTGTTAATTATATGTATGATAAACTAATTATAAAAAACTATACAGAAAAAAATTACTTTGAAAGGCTTTCGAGGAATAAGGTGGTTAGTTACGATGACCACTGTGACTATAGAGGGATATAAAACTGTTAACTTGTTATTACTTTATTTTAATCCAAAGGTCAAATACATTATTTATTACACTGAAAACCATAAGCTAATTTATTTTCTGTGAAAATCTTGGAAGAATCTTTTCCCTTTACACAAGCATAAAGGGACTTTACAGGCGCTGCATTGCCAAATTGTCCGTACTGGGGTATGTTTCGTGCCACATTTGCAGCACCTTTTTTTGACGAAGTTCGCTCGGGCAGATGGAGACTACTTTCGAGACGGAATTCTTCGGGAACTGTTGGTTTGTTGGCCTGGGAGATGGTACTCCAGAGCTGGTGTTACTGCACACAGATCAGATCTGCGTTCGTTTACAAATGACGAAGCTAAAAGTCCTTGATATATAGAGCGGCGAGATTCATTCGAGGGAAGATTCCAAAGATCCGGTCGAGAAGTTGATTGAAGTTCTTTACAAATCAAAAAAAAACATTCACAACTGAGCAATTAAGGAAGTGAAAGAAAATCCACCACTTATGTGATTTTCTGTCAATGGCATAACTACATTTGAATTGATCAAATTTGTCAACAAAATTCATGTGAATGTTGTAGTCTTTTACTGCATTTGGACAAAGTACCTCAACTCTGTCTCCAGTACGTTCCCTTCGAGTAACCGGTCCCACATCTTTAGGATTCAGGTAGTTAGATAAAATAAAAATTGATCTCTTGTCCTTCGACTTCAATACACTGACAGCAATGTCACTAGCTCGGTAGTCATGCTGTCCTCTCTGTAAGACATTGTCTTCTTTCAATTTTGGCAAAAACTTTCTGTTTGAATTCACTGTCCCACAAGCCCATATTTTGTCCTCTTCCAGAGCCACTTGCTAAGGATAGGCTGAGTTCGTAAACGTCAATAAAATGCGCATCGCGTACGCAATACTGCAATTGTGATGCGAATCAATGAATATTTAATTATGCTATGCATCACGATGCTTTAATTTTGTTGACGTTCTTGAACGGATTCTTTATTTTGTTTGCCAGTCAGTTCGGGTCCATAAAAAATGCCAATGAAATTAGCAGGGATGTTTCTTTTGAATAATTTGCTTAATAATTTAGGCAATTATAATGGCAGCATATCTAAATATACTTTCGACATAAAAAGGAAACAATTGAGTCGTAAAGTATTGTTCATTTCTTCTTTTTTAAATAAAAGAAGATATATTCCCAAATGTAAATTCTTTTTCGAAGTTATAACATAAAATCGTATCCAGAAGTTTTTTTTTTTTCATTTTCGCATGAAAAAAAAAAAAACATTTTGTGTAAGTTTACTTGCATTAACAAATTAAAAAAAAATTTTAGCCATTCTTTTATTTTTTAGGGCCCTCCAGAAGATGTTAAAAACCATGTGGAAGTTTTCAAAATCTTAAATGAAATGTCAAATTTCATGACATCACGATAATCTATGATACGTTGGTTGCTTTTGCTTGCACAGCGGTTGCTTTCTTGTTATATTTTAGAACGCGATGCATCTCATCATTGCCACATGTTCGCAATTAAGAACGCTTTGCATTGCAGTAGTGCACTGGTACTGCGATTACGAACTCAGCCATAGCAATTGAAGTAGTTATCGAAATAGACTTTATGATTTTTGCCCTTGATATTCTTACAAAAGTTCTTCACAATTTTTCCACCGAGATCGGTTTCCACTTTATCGCCTTGCTTGCCCGTGTAAATGTCAAAATCCAAGCAATAACCAGACTCAGCACATTTCATCCAAACTTTATACCCACGTTTAGTGAGTTTTTTGGGCATGTATTGTTTTATATGATCACCACCTTTGAATTTGATCATACCTTCGTCAATCACAATTCTTTCAGAAAGTTTGTAATATTGTTGGAATCTGCATCGCATTATATCCAGCAAAGGGCGAATTTTATATATATAGTTTGGGATTATTTTTACCGGGTGCAAGATAGTTGTCGTTCAAATGTAAACAATTCAAAAGGTTGCTGAATCTATTAAATGCCATGAACATAGATACGTAGCTATCTTTCAAATGTGGAGCAGAAGATCAATAATCTTTGTAACTGGGTAGTTTTTTTTTATACCCATCACCAGGTTCAAAGCAACAAACACATCCATTTCTTTAGGCGTAATAGGAGTGAAAGCTTGTCCCAACTGGACGGCATAAAGGTTACTTTGAAATATTTCTTGCAGCCCATCTGATCAAAACATTCGAAATAATAGCAGAGGAGTTATGTTTTAAAATTCAATTATGTGTTCTGGTATGCCCACACTTTCTGTAAACTCACCGGGTAAGTCCATCCTATAGTCTTTTTTCTACTTCCTTGTAACTCTAACTTGTGTGGTATATATACGGCAGCTACCAACTTCGGAGTAAGAATTTCCCTCCAGAACCAATTTGTTCGACTTCTTCTAATGCGTCACCTAATACCACGTCAATTGGCTGATCATCTCCTAGTTCTTCATCTGACAATTTTCAATATTTCCACCAGTAAGCGGACGAGGCATGCTGCTAAAAACAAAGCATAATTCTTCTAACATATGTACGTTGATAATAGTTATTAGTATTTCTACCCTGATATTATTTCTCAGGATTAAAAAATTAAATATACTTTATTAAAAACACATGAAGAATAGTATATTTAAAAAAACAAAACTAAAATAACATACCTATATTCGATTTTACCTTTACTTTTTATGTATACGGTATTGTCACAAAAAATAAAAAACACACAGTAACGGGGTTATCAAATGAAAATTGTATAACGGTAAACGATATGAGGCAAGTTTTGGAACGAGAGACCGTGGCTCAGGTGCTAAATCAGGCAACTAAAATCTCGTGAGATGAACGGTTGCCTAAATACATCATCAAGTCAATTTACACTAAAAATGTAGTCTCCCCATTAAATGTTGGATGCCACCCATCGAGCGAAATAACCTCTAAGCCCAAACATCTTTTTTTCTCTTTCTGTCCCACTTTCCGGAAAACTCAACACAACACATACTTTGGCATCATAAATGTAGTCATACCCACTTAAGTGTTAAAGTTCTTAAAAAAAAAAAACATAGTTGTCAACTATGTATTCTTCGGAGTTAGTTCCACAAAAAATCGTTAGATGGCGTTGAAATTAATACAAAAAAATCAGGCGTGGTGGTTAGTAGCCACCAGTAGTTAGACTGAAAGAGTTAACGGTTGGCCGACCCCCAACCTTTCATCCATCGGCACGATTAGATCACATATTCATATCGATTAGATCACATATTCATATCGATTAGATCACCATATTTCAGAATCTGGCTAATTCTGTCCGATCACACACCCTGGTTCATTTTTTGTTACTGCTTTCATAACTACAACTCCCGTAAAATGTGCCTTTTCGTTTCATGAACGTCAGCAGAATAAATGTTACTTTGGAGGAAAACTTCGTCAAGTAATACGTTATAAAAAACCCATTACGAATTTCATTGTTTTCAGATGGTTTATATCTTCAATGCAAATATATTTCGCTGATTGCATTTCTTGTGAACCTTCTCCTCATATTTTCTTAAAAATATTAGCCCATTTGTTTACCTTTTCTAATGCTTGTCTCCTGTTTATTGATTGTGGGGAAATATGTTCTAAGTCACATTTTAAGGGCACAATTTAACCACACAATTTAATTAGTTGTCTGAGCATCACCTTAAGCGATCCGCTGTACCTACAACCGGCACTTGGAACGTCACAAATGACATCTTCCACATCTCCATACCAATTTGTTTTGACATTTCGTGGTGAACGAACTACTTACAAAGTAGTTAGTAGCCTCTAATTGATTTCGCAATTTTTGAACTTCCATCTATTGCTAACTGATCTCGAATATAATAATTGCTAAACAAAATGGGCAAACTGGAGGAAGTATCACTAGCCGACGCCGAATTGGATTGGATTCAAATGCGTAAAGATTTCGATGCGAATCGTCCGGAAACAACAAGAGAAAAGATGATTCGTAAAATAAAGTCAAACCCAGTTGTTCCTCTCGGTAAATTGCTACTGCGAATATTGTTACATAAGTTCAGTTGTTTTCTAAAATTTCAAATTATAATTCATTCCTTGTACAGGTTGCTTAGCTACAGCTGGAGCTCTTGGTTTTGGTCTCTATAACTTCCGAACAGGCAATCGGAAAATGTCTCAAATCATGATGCGAACTCGAATAGGTGCGCAAGCTTTTACCCTGGTTGCCTTAATCACAGGTGTTGTGTTGACCTACCAAAAGAAAAACGAATGAATTCGTTATTGTTAAGTTAAATATAGAGTTTGTCGATGGCTTGCGTCGAGGTGGATATTTTTGATAATTGGCAATATTGCGCTGGGCGCTTAAAATTCTATGGGACACATTTTTTTGTAAGAGTTCTGATATGTTCATTGTTGTTTTTTCTTTGTACTCTTATGTGAATAAAAAAGGAAAGCTGGAAGAGCTATCAAGCCTATTAAGTGAGTGTGATGCAAAATGTATTAGATTAAGAGATACTGCTTAGCGTAATTTCATAATTTGGCAGTGTTATACGTGACTACGATGTCTATCGATTTATTCGATTAACACAAGCAACCTCAGCTTCCATCTGGATAATTAGCGCGCACACAAGAGATTTGAAGCACTATTATAATGTTTGCATCCGCCATGGGCGAAAAACAAATTACGAAAATAGGGAAGCAAAAGATATACTGTTTTGAAACTTTGCGGACTATAATGATTAAAAAATAATGGGAAAGGGGCAGAATTCTCTGAGCGAATTGTATAGCTTAGTACAATTTTCCAGTTTTGACCATTCAAGTGCCATATATGGATAATGGCTTGGTGTTTAAATTTTGCTTTAACGACAGCTTTGACTTTTTGTAGCTTTCAGTACCAGTCGAATGATGATTCCCCAATTAGTTTTGCTGTTAATATCGGAATTCATTGAGGCTGCCATACGTTCGGGAAAAAATATGAAAATCAGAGAGCAAAAGAATAGACTTAATTAGAAGTAACAGACAAACATCATTAATTCATTTCAATTCACATCATCCTTTGTGAATGTCAAAAACCGTCAAAAACATTTAATTTAACGTTCCGAAACGTAATTTGTAATACACTGAAGAGAGATTCATTAATTCCAAATGCACATATTTGACTCCTGCCATTTAAAACCTCACGTAGTCTTCTGTTTGTACTTGTTTTGCTGTAATCGACTATAAGGCATTGCTTCTAATAGCACAATATAATGTCTCCTCGTGGAATATTTTTCAACACCATTTTGTTGATTGGAAATCTGATTAACCAATCGAAGTTCCAATAGTTCTTTTCTAGTCGTATGTCGTCAGAATCTACTCGTTACGATTAAAGATTCGCAACAACGGCTTATGGTCGGTAGTAATCCGGAATTCACTACTGGTAAGGTACTTGATGCGAATGCAGTTGGTCGTTCTAGGCTTGCGCTGACTTGTGTATTAGCTTTCTTTTCCAGGAGCCTGTATAATTCTTCAGCAGCTTTTTGGTGCAAGAATCGATTATAGAAATTAAGCAAATCAAGGAATAGTTAAGCAAATCTCTACAAGCTTGTTGTAGCCCCAATTTCGCTAAAATTACTCACTTCAGATGTAGTAGGCGATGGATAAGTATTGGATTATATAACCGAATTAACAGTACTACGATAGCCTCCGCAGATTCTAACGATACCAACTAGCGTTGCCCATCTAGCGAGTTCAACTGATTCAAGCATTCTCTGGTGTACCAAGTTCTGGTCGACAATTGCTTTAATTACACGTAGAACTTGTCGATGTTTTGTAAAAATCAGTTGCGCAGTATTGTATGGTCCAAACTCTTCCGTTAATGTATCACTATACTCCCTACATAGCAACTGAACGGTTTTTTTTCTTCATTAGTAGAGCTAACATCATAAACTGATGTATTGAATGAGGAACCAATTTCTACCTTGAAGACTTCGACCATGATTTTCAATTAACAAAATTCAAATTCACTTCTACATTGGGTTGTCCCAATATCTCCACCGACCACATTCTTAGGGTAGAATTAACTTTTAGTTCTCTGCTTCAAGCACGGATTCTGTTCCAAGTTTCAAATAATGTGGCTCCTGAGTTCACTTCCATCAAGCCTGATATCGTTTAGTTTAACATCAGCTAAATATTTGATTGTGAAATATTAGCAACGTCGATGTTGTTAAGTTCAATTAAAACAATTAAATGTACACATGTAGGCTCTCTTACGACAACATTACATCTGTTGATAGAATCCAATTTCTTTTTGAAAAAAGATTTGCTCAGATGTCCTCTTTTACTACAATAGTCACATCTATTATTTTTGTATCTGCAGATGCGGCACTATGTCGATATTCCCATACGATAGCATACTCTTGCTTTGTCTATCTGCTGTTTCGAGTTGTGGGACGACAGAGCAGTTTATGCCACAAGTGTTAACTACATTCCTAGTAGCTGCTTCGTGTGCTGTGACTAAGACGTTTCTGGCGCAATGAGTCTGCGACGCCACATACAGTTCGATCTCGAAACATATTATCCAAATCCTTTAAGTTGCAAAATTCACTCTGCTTACAAAGATCTTTGACGAACTCTGAAATACAGGTGCCTTCTGTCTTTTATGAAAATTAAATTTTTCGAAAGAGATGAAAACTTACTTAGGTGGCGCTTTAGTCCTAGGCAAACAATACTCTCCAATTGGCTGTGTCGTCCATTCCATCCGCCCAACATGGCGCAGCCATCTCAGAAGTTGGTTCCGAAGACGCCTGACCTGACCGATAGCGACATCCCATACAGTTCGCGATTGAACCTCCTGCTCCGCCATTCTATTTTAGTACAAACCGGTCCGTCCGAAAATAACACGCAGCATCTTTCTCTCCAAACGGTCAACTGCATGTTCATCCCCTATTGACAAGGTCCAAGCCTCTACGCCATAAATCAAGACTGAGATAATAAGGGTCTTGTAAAATGCCAATTTGGTCTTACGAGGGCTTTATTATCTAATACATACTGCAATCGGCATGATTTCGTAGCTGCTTATAGCTGCGGGGCCAAGGTAGACGAAGTCCTTAACTACCTCAAAGTTATAATTGCCAATGATAATGTTGTGGCAGATCACATCAATGTCATCTGCGCAAGAAAGGGGTTGCGGACTTCAAAAAGATCGTGCATATTTTGTTTCCCAGCGAGTTTTGCACGATTCTTAAAGGGCAGTGTTAAAAACGTTACCTGAAAGCGGGTCGCCTCGGTTATCAGTTAATTTATAACCGACCTTGAAAATTCTCTATAGTCATCCTGCACAACCTCAGGAGCTCGTCCTTATGCACACTGTTATAAGCGGATTTGAAGTCAAAAATAGATAGTGAGCGCGGATCGGAAACTCATCGGAAACGTTTTTCAAGATCTCCGGTAGTGTAAATATTTGATCAATGGTGGAATTTTCTGGCTGGAAACCGTACTGATATTAACCAACTAGATTATTCATGAATGGTTTTAGACGATCACATAATAGGGCAAAAAATATTTTATAAGCGAGCTCACGACCAGTTCTCATCCTTTAATGTTTTTTTTTGCCTACATGTAAGTATCTGCCTGCCTTCGTCGTCAAATCAGAAGTTTCTATGTAGCGCTGCGTAGAAATGACATTAGAAGTAGTTTCTCTGTTGGTTCGATGCCAACATTCCCAGTGATATTCTATGGTTTGTGTATGGAGACAAGGTTTTGAAAGGGCTTGAGAAAAACGTAATTGGCAAAAACATCGTTTTGCCAGTGATATCCGCATCCGTTCCCTGGCTGCAACAAGGTAATAATTCGTGTCATGATGTTGGGTCCTCGGAAAACTTTTAAATCCAGAATACTGAATGAGTAAATGGCGTTCCACGCAATGTCATCATTCCGGCTGACGTTTGATTGATCAGAGGATAGCCAAGTCACTTTAAGAAGCTGTCACCTTTATTCTCCGTAGGGGCTAAATGCCAAATCAGGCTTATATTTCCGAATTCGGCCTTGATGTGTACTGTTATAGGCGTTCGCTTGCTTGGCAACAATTTTAGACCTTGTGCCTGCAATAGAAAATAGAAAATCCACGTACAAATAAGGGTCACTTCTTTCGTTGGAGTCACCGTAGTAATAGTTTAATAATTGTAATAGTTTTTCATCTGTTTTCACCAGTTCATCCTCTTCTTTAATTGCGGTAATATTTGCTTTGTAGCAGTCTAGAGCATCTGCGAATTGTTCGGCCGCACGTCATCTGTTGAGGTCGTAACATTCCATCTGTAAAGCAGAAATTCATTTTCTTAAAAGTGTTTGCTGGGGTCGTCAACATTATACAAGAGTATACGTCCGTAAACGAGGCTGTTATTTGTCCCTAAACTGAGACAACCCCAAAACTCGAAGGGAAGGTCTTTAGTAAAAAAATCCTGCTAAACGGTCCGATGCCAGTAGCCTTGCTGAGATTATGAGTCACCGTTTGCTTAATTAGGGTTCTTGCGCCGATATCTTTTTTGTAGGATTTTGAGAGAACCATGGAGATTCCTTCAGACTTGGGCTCCGGATTCGTCGAAATAACTCTAAAGAGAAGTGTACACCAAGTAACTCAATTTGTCTAATGGACGCCGCCGTTGAAAAATATATGAGATATCTCCGCCGCCATCCTGATAAAGGAGAAGTGCCCAATCCCCCCCCCCCCCCAGACGACAGGAGCCACTAGTGACGTTTCACCTTCCGCCTTCAGTCAAAAGTTTCTACACTCGACGCTTGTGTCTTCTTCAAACGCTTGACCACCGCTTGAAACCTTCGCCTATCTTACGCATATTTAAAAATTCGGTGATACGATTTAACCTATCTCATGTTACTCTCATAAAAACTGTTACGAATATGCCAGCTTATGCCGAAATATGTTACCTGTGCATTCTAAAAAAACCATATGACTATCTCCCAAAAACAATGCCCGCCAACGTAGCAACAGTGATCATTTTAGCTCTTATTGTAAATACCTGCTGGCAGTGCCACATTCATATTTAAACCATGGCTGAAGCGACCAACGATACACATTTTCCAGCAGTTTTTGTCCCGCTCTGTGGCTTTGCTGCAATCTCACCGCGAGCGCACATCAAACACAATCTGCCATCTCACTTTTCGACTGCCATGTTTATTAGTCGCGATTACAGAGAAATCAATCGCGGGAAAATTATCAATTTTTTTGTTTAAAAGGTAAATATTCTGGCAAAATTTATCATAAAAAGTATCCCCTAACTGTAATGGTGACTTGACATTTGTTATTTTGTGGAGTGCTTGTGCGTTTTGGTGTAAAACTTTAGTGCGAGTATAAATTTCTAAACCAGAAATGGCGCAATCAGTGCATCTAGTATATGTTGGGATATTTTTTTTTTCTCCAAGGTTATTGTACTATCACTGTACAACTGTACTTTTCCCTCTGCCCCATCTCGATAAATCAGAGAGACGATGTAATCAGTGCCTCAGTGGATAATGGGGAAATTGTGTTAAATTTTGATTTTGAGTTTGATTTCGTTTTTGAATTGATTGTGCGTAGTGATTTTTGATTTTTTTTTTTAGCTGTCATGACAAGTGATTTGTGGCAAACGGAAGAAGTAAAAGAAAGGAAAAAAAGAAAGAATGAATGCGTATTGCGTATGTGTGTTTTTGCGGGGAATGTGGGGGAGTGGAATTAGAATTAGAAAAATTTCGGTTTTTCTTTTCTGGTAAATTCGTCCACCTCTGTCATGCTTGTGTTTGACAATTTGTCATTGCTCTCTTTCATATCAATGATCAGTCAACATCGCATCGACTCGGACATTCTTTGTGGGTTATGCTTGGAACGTTAACAACGTAGATACGAGTACAACGTCGTGGTTGTCCGTAGCACGGGCATGGATTTGAATTTGGAATTCGAATTCCTCAGGAGCTGTGTGTACAGAGAACACAGTTCACGTGTATGCATACAACGATGCCAGGATTGGGGTAGTGTTGGGATGTGTGTGAGTGTGTGTGTGCTATCAAATTTGTGTATACGGTGTTGATTTTGACATTAAATTAATTTGACGAGGTGGTATATGTGTTTCAGATTTTGTTGTGTTTAGATGTGTGAGCTTGTGTGGAATGCTGCTAAGTTGTGTTTGGGAGCAAAATAAAAATGGAAATGAAAATTGATGTGGATACTACATCATCCCCAAAACTGTGTTTTTGGCTCGGGCTCTTTTGAGCGTGTGTTGGGGACTTTGTGCAAGCGAGCATGGCATACATCGTTGGTGGATTTATATTGATTCCCCAACGGGATTGTTAGAGTTTTCTAGCAGATTTCTGATACTTTATCAGCCTACTTTCTTTTTTTCTGCTTCATCTTTGATTTTTTTTTATTTTTTGTTTGGTTGCGTGGTATTCCCTGTTTATCGGACATTTGTACTCACTAACGTCCAGGGATGTCGCGAGTATTCATAAATCTCCTTTGTGATTGTAGCAAAGTTTGATTTTTTTTTTTTTTTTGTTTCATGGAAAGCGATTTGGGGTCGTATGTGAAATTATATGTACGTGTGCTGACGTAAATTATTTATTTTTGGGTATAATGAACTTGTACTTGAATTTGCATGCAGTGTGCATCTGTTTATCGGCAAATACTTATATATTTGTCGTTTTTGGTTTTAAGTTTTTTTCCATTTTTGAATTTGAATAAATTAATTCAGTCATTGGAAATTGTATTGTAGTAGAAAATTATAAACAATATACTCGGAAGAAGCACTGCCATAAACAACTTCTTGAAAATCCTCTAATTTTCTTCATTTTGTTTGAGCGGAAAACTCGAAAACTAGGTGAAACTTATCATTTTGTTTCAGTGTGTAGGACTACGTAACAACAGAAATACAGATTTTTTCTATTGTTTAAGGCAATTTTTTATACGTTTTGTGCCTGTTTCAAAGTACGCAAATAGATCTTATGTCGGCATATTTACGCCGATTGTCTACCATATTCCTTTAACCCTCTTATCCGTACACAAAGTCTTCGAGGACTCCTTTGGCGGAGACACTGTTCGTCATTGGGTCCATGTATATAGAAACAGTATTACACACCTTAATACAACATTAAGATTACACAGTCGGCAAGTTCGCCACCTACGAGGATCTGAATTCAAAACTTGGCAACACTATTTTTTTAACGGATAATGTAAATGTAAAATGTTTTTCTTATAAAAAAAAAAATGCCGCACTTTCCCGCTCTTCAGAGTTGATAGTAAAATTGTCGATTTCCTCTTATTGTGAACAACACAGAAGGCGTAAAAGACTAGTCCTTGTTCTACACCGGATTATTGCACCACTAATTTATTTATTTTTAATCTTAGAACGCCTTTGTTCCTTTTCTCCATTTTTCATTCTAGCACTTTAGATCTTAATTTAGCGAAAGATTCTTTCATTGACAGAGAGCGAGCCTGAAGAATGTTTAGACTCTGGAGTTCGGAGGTGATTTTGTTCTTTGTCTATGCGTGTGTTTTTTAAAAAAACAAATCTACATTCTTATAATATATGAACCTTGGGTTGTTGTTTGATTGACTCACGATATACTCATCTGCATGAAATAATAAATTTTATTTTGAGCCGAAATATAGAGTTGATAATCCATGCTCAACGATCTGTGAACATATTTACGAAAATATGGAGCTTGCTGGTGGCAAAGTAGTACCGACTCAATGTTAGAGCCAACATCTAGTTCGAGCGTTGTAAACATTGCCTTTGATTCAAGAAAAATTCGATTTTTACCAATTATCTACCACTGATGGCTTACCCTACGCTTCCTTCATGGCTTACAATCTTTAAGGTGCTTAATCTTTCTGATTACCGCGGAAACAGGTGTACACTTTGTAAACCTTTCCATACGTCAGATTTTCGGGAGATTCAGCTTTGTAATGGTAGACAAAACGTTCACTTACAGGATCTGAAAGTACTAAACATTCATTTTAAAACTTATTTTCAATTTTTTAAAATTTTGAAGCTTTTAGCATTTTGGTAAAATTTACCATTCAGGGTTACCAGTTTGCCTACTTTTCCCCCTTTTGCACAGATATTAAAGTATTTTTGTCACACTTATAAGAGAGTGTCTGACTTTTTTTTTCGGTATGGAAATAATTCATCCTAACTATGAATTCGTCCGTCGAACTTTAATCTTTTTCTCTCGTTGACTTTTGTTTACGTGTGACAATTTGCGAGCGGCATGACCCCGTTTTCCATCTTTATATAGGCGCCTACGAATCGTGATACTTTGGTAACTTCATTGCTAATTCTAGCTTTTATTTGTCTTATGCATAAAGCGCTGAATCACTTGAGGAAATGTTTTTTTATCTTTCTGTCTCGCCTGCAGGTTTTTGCGGTTTAATGGCAACTGCGACTTTATTACTAGCCTATTGTGTTTTTTTTTTTTTTAAGAACGTTTGCTTTATTTATGGTTGTAAATCATTCTCACACTGTAAACTGTACTCTATTATTTTTGAGAAGTTTATATGATAAAAACCTAAAATATAGAGAGCAAAATATTCATACTCTTTTTGGGCTGCCGGAAATCAAAATTATAAAATATTCTTACCGTAGAAGGATTACAAAAAAATCGTGTAAATTTCAAAATTACTGAAAAAAAAGATACCTGCAAAATACTGGCACAAAAAATTGGTGGACACTTATTTTTGCACTTCTTCAGTTGATAACCAAGGTCAAAATAACTTTCCTATAGCACTTTGTAATATTTGAGTACAATCAAATATTCAGCAGCAGAAAAAAGAAAAGAACTGTTTTTCATTTTCCAAAATGTGTGGAAACTTTTTTTCGCTCACTGTATGTATCTAATTTATATCTGTCGCGAAACGCTCACTCGATCTCCAGATATTTAAATATGTAAAATAAGTTAAAGTTTTTTTTTTAATGTTTCAAAATTCAATCGCGGTAAAAAAAAGCTGTTACTCATCCGTATAAAAGGCATATCTATCTATAACCCTCCGTTTTTCAACGGCCTCGCCACACTGAAAGCATCGGTACCCACTATATCACCGAAATCAAGAAGTGTTGGACGCGGTAAGTACCTAGAAGGTGGACCACATGGGAACTCGGTACACCGCGTGCTGTTACTGAATTGCTTTTCAAATTGAAAATTGAAAGTCTCAGACATTCAGGCAATACAGTGGAAAAGATCTGTACGTAAGTTTTCTATCAGGCAGGTGTGGTATTAAAAAACAGTAAAGTGATTTCTCCTTTCGTCCTCCTTCACAAGGTTCTATTTATAATGTTGTGTTATTTCCAAATTTATACACAATTTATTGAACAATTAATTAAACAAAAAACACTATATATTCAACATCAGCTGTCAGACACAGCGCGATGCTATCATATTACTCATCAGGTTCAGGTTTCTGTGCGTGCCTTTAGCATTATCACTTTCTCGTAAAACTATCATATGTAATTGCTCTTGGAGGAATATTTTTTAATATTTTCGATCAGACGCTTCTGCTATTTCCAGGTTCGTACTGAAGTTTTTTATTCATAGGATTCTTATATTTCGTATTTTTTTTTTTTGAATTGAATCAAGGACATAGTTTTCTTAAATTCAGTAGATCAGTTTCAGTTTTTCTGATAACTTGTGCTACTCATCACCTGCCTTTACAAGTACTGTTATGTTGAAACATACTAAAAGATATATGCGATGACGTTAGTTTCAGGCGACTTGTTCCCAATTACATGTTATATGGTATGTTACTCGTAAATATGTTTTTGTTGTATTTCTTATTACTTCTAATATTTCCATTTGTAATATAGAATATGATGACTGGTTCTAATTCGATGACTCGTTTATTGATCCAGAGAATTAATGTTGTCATATTTCGTACCAACGCGGAGCCTGTTTTCAGATGTGTTGTCCTGTAGGCTATGCATGCCAACGGTCGATGCAAAGATCATTTGCTTCCTAATTTAGGTATAGGAAGGGTTAACTTTTTTTTTTATTGGGTATATAACCTAATTTGAACGTTTATTTAAAAAAAACATGTACAATAGTATTATTCAAAGTATTGCTCATCTGAAGCTATGACTTTTTCTTATCTTTCTGGCAATTTGTGGATCCCATCCCAAAAGAACTGCGCCGGCTTGGCAGCCAAGAATGAATCAAGCCAATTTTTGATATTCTGCTCTGATGTGAACCGTATTTCAGTGAGGGCATTCTGCATCGACCGGAACAAATGGTAGTCAGAAGGGGCAAGGTCTGGGCTATAAGGCGGGTGGGGTCATACTTCCAATCCACTGTTTTCCAAATAGTTCTTAACCGGAATAGCAACGTGGGGCCGAGCGTTGTCATGTCTGGTCGCATATTCCGGGCGTTTTTCGGTCACAACTCTCTTCAAACGGATTAATTGTGTTCGGAAGTGTTGTCCATTGATTGTTTCACCCTCTTTTAGCAGCTCATAATACAGCACACCCATCTGATCCCACCAAATACAGAGCATTACCTTCGCGCCATGGATATTCGGCTTTGCCGTTGATTTGGCTGGTTGGCCGGGTTTCACATATGATTTTTTGCGCTTGGGGTCGTAATGGATCCATTTTTCATCACCAGTAACGATCCGATGTAAAAATGACTTCCTTTTGTGGCGTTCCAGCAACATTTCGGACATGCAAAACCGCCTTTCGACGTCTCTCGCCTTGAGTTCATGTCGAACCTAATTTCCTTGCTTTTGAATATATCCAGCTGCTTTTAAACGTTTTGAAATGGCTGCTTGAGTGACACCCAAAGATTCTGCGAGCTCTTCTTGTGTTTGGCAACAATCTTCATAGAGTAATGCTTCAAGTTCTTCATCTTTAAACTTTTTTGGCTGCCCAGGACGTTCATTGTCTTCCAAGCCACCAATCACCACTTTTAAATCGTGCATACCACTTTTGGCACGTTCGCTCAGTTAGCGCATGTTCACCGTAAACTTCCACCAAAATACGATGACTTTCGGCAGCGGTTTTCATCATATTAAAGTAATGAAGAAGAACTCCCCGCAAAAACACTTTTTCAGGCACAAAGTTTGACATATTTGAGTGAAAAAAAATTATTGTTGTTTACGCTTTAAATAAATGACATATACTGAAATGACGTACAATGACAGTAGCTTTGAAACGCATGTTCCAATGGAGTAATAACAATGGAATAATACAAGTTACGCCATCTCTTAGCAAACCGCACGAATTAAGTTATAGACCCAATACTTGTGTAAATACTGTGAATTCTTCGAAAGAAACTTGAGTGACACACTTAGATGTCGTGACTAAAATCCTCGCAATTAACTATTTTGGTCTATCCGGCTGACACTATGTGGAAGAGGCGAAAGACGTTATGACGTTTTTTAACCAATTCAATACCACCTGAGAAGATTTAAATTTTCAATAATGAAAATATGAAATCTTATCTCAAGATTAGTCACTCATTGAGAAGTGTTTGGGCAAGTGTATATCTTATCTGACGATTAGGTATTCATTAGATAACTATCAAATTCGAATTGTTTTGTGTACATTGCACGTTATTAGTATTTACATTCGATAAATTTATTTTTTGGGAAAATCTGAACCGCATGTTTTAGTTTTTCCTTTAACTGCATTTATTATTTAATCCTAAAACCTGAGCTATTAAGGAACACTTAATACTCAAGAAAATTATTCTGTTGAATGCCATTTTGAGAAATGACTCGGAGAGAAAATTTCACACAATAGAGCAGAGCAATGGTCCCGCTATTTGTGTGGCACGTATTGCTCTTTTTTGGAAATAATCATCACCCCATCCATACTTTTAAGTTCCGGCCATACAAATTAATTGATCATGGTTCAATAACATAAACCATTCACGCTAACAGCCATACCGGCTTCATTCAAGGTACAATGAAGGCTCCTGCCCAAAAAGCTCAACAAACAAGAATACGTTGTGGATAAAGAGACTTCTTGGATACCATTCTCAATCATTTTTGAACTGGCAAAACCACAAATGCGACAATAATGCATTTCCAAACCGACTGGCAGAGTTGTGACACTGCTGATGGTCGCCTGGTTTAAGTTTTGATGCCAATTTGCCCCAAGTCTTTAAGCAAAATTCGGTCCAATGTTGTTTGTGATGTGTCCACTTCTAGACATCGACTTGACGTATTGACGAACCTGAGTTCCCGGACACACTTCGAGCCATAGAAGCAATATTCAATATTAATTTTGCGCGACGGGCATGATTTCGGTTCTTCACTAATTTCTCCCAATAACCCGAATTTTTGAGCCAATCTTACAATTGTTGGCCGAGCAATTGCTTTTTGTGTACCGAGAAAACTTTTAACTTTCCGAACTGTTTTAACGATATTTTTACCGTTGTAGTTTTCATTTTTTAGGCGTAGTTCTTTATTGTAAAATCCTGTACATATTTTAAAGATATTCGTATGGTCCATACAACGTTATATTCGGTTTTTTTTTTTGTTCTCAATACCAGACATATAAATTACTTTTCTTTTCCAATTTCGAAATTATTCCGACTACCTGTTGCCAAAAGAGGTTTTAACTTTATGCATCGAATTTAAATGTTTTGTCGTTTTTACGACCTATCACGAGTTGTAATCTCTACCTACTTTTGTCGATTTTATTGCCTCCCCTTTACCTGCCCGCCGAATTTTCAAGTCTAACAAAAACATTCTTGACCCTTGCAAATTGCCATCCCTGTATTATTCTTCATTCTCTTTCATTCTACTCTCATTTTCTACTCAACTATTTTCATCTCACTCTAATCCCAAAGAATGCGAGTCTTCCATCCTATTTGAAAATATGCGCGCGCGCATGTCACACACTACACCAATTACAATTTGCCCCAACACACTGCTGTGTGTGAATGCGAAAATATGTTGTTTTTTTCCCCCTAAATGCGTTTTCGATTCTCTTTCTTAATTGTCGTCACCACCATATTCAATGAGAAAAAAAGAAATAGAAAAAAAAGAGGAAAAAACTTCTCTACATTTTGACACACAAGTTGCTGCTGATTTTAATTACTGCACTTGCACTTATTCGACGCGAAATTGGCCAAGTTCTCTCGGTTTTTCTTTTTTTTTTTGTTATTTTTTTACACTAAAAAAGTAAATAGTTTATTTTCTAACAAAATTCAACGGTTTGGTAATTTGTTGTCATTTTCATTTACATATTAGATTTTCTAACAAATGAATTATTAGAATTTTTAGAACAGAGGGAGAAGGAAAACAAAAAAAAAATCAGAACTGCCCCAAAAAGATGGGCGAATTCGTATTGAATGATAAACTAAAAGAAAAAAATGTGTCAAAGAAAGTTCCGTGTTTTTTGCTGCTGCAAATTTTCTTCGTTTTCACTATTATCTTTTACCTGTGTTTCTGTTTGTGAGTTTTAAAGAAAATTGTAAAATGTTCTTTCTTTTTACAAAGAAAAAACAAAAACTCACCACAAAAAAAAAAAAAAAACGGAAAAAGGAAGCGCTTATTAAGTGTACTAATTTGTTGTGCTAGATTTTAATTCAACTTACATTTGGTGTCGACTATATTTTTTTTTTGTTTTCATTTTCTTTAATTTGATGATTTAATTTCTTTTGTTATGGCGAATTGTGTTTTCAGTTCGTTTTGTGTTGTGATTACAGTCATCATCCGTCTGCGTTGTAGCAGTTGTCTCTCTGATTTTTTTTTTATATGCGTTGTTAGTTTCCTAACAAACTGAATTCTCTTTGTTACCTATCACAGGAAAAAGTAAAAGAAAACAAAAAAAAAAAATACGTCTAACGAACGTTCAAAGTCTAACGGGATTGGTTTGTTCTCTACTTCATTTCAATTCTTATAAAAGCTTCCTTCTTCAAATGTAGCATTTGTAGTAAAAACAAAAATATCCTATTCCCTGCTTACCAAAAGAAGAAACAACAGTGTAGGCAAAGTAGAAGAACGAAAAAAAAAAAAAAAATAAAAAATTATATGTAGGGAATTGTGGCTCGTGACACTACCATAAATGACCTTGACGATGACGAAAAATTCGCAGCAAGAGAAGTAGAAATACGCTGTAGTATCGAAACCACAAGCAAAACCAAAACCAAAACCAAAACCAAACCATACGCTATACCACACTACATTGGAAAAATAAGGGGGGCTACCACCACCAGTCACCTAATCAGGCAATTCAACTATAGTCAGTTGTTCAGAGAACATTGCTAGCCAATGAACGAACTGTCCCACAACTCACAATCGGTTGCGGCAGCACCATAGCCGCCGTCATCATCACTACCCACCGACAGCTAGCACCATTGCTAGGAACACTTTTATCTCATCTTCTATTGGCGATTCTCGCACTCAAGGAAAGAAAAAAGGAAAAAAAAAAAAAAACAAATTCAAAGTTAATAGATAAAACGAAACAAACAAAAATGAAATTCGTATTTCTGCCGCGTCGTTTTTGTCTTCAGTTTCTTTGTTAATAAAGAAGAAAACAACACAAATACGGTGATTGTTGAGATACAATATTTGTTTTCAAAAAAAATTCATCTATCTACCTATGTACATTCCATAAACTCAAGTGTGTTATTTTTCTTTTAGATTGAAAGTTTTATTCAAACCGAATGTGATGGCATTAGACTCATGAATTTTCAAAATGGCAAAACAAAAGGAAAATGAAAGAAAACAAACAAAATCATACAAGTACGAGTAGAAAGATAGAAATTGCAAGTTATATAACCAGTTTGTATAGACAAAAACTACAACCAGACGATCAGATTTTATCTATTCCTATAAACTACCTAACCAATACCACACGTTGAACACAGATGCATACAAGTATCTATAACATTTAGCGCGATAAAATGCCATTTTTATGGGGAGAGTGAATAGTGATTCATGCGTTTTTCATTAAAAAGTGCATTCCATGTACTTTTGAATTATTCTATTGTGTGTCGCGGTGTTGTACTTATTCGGTTATTTTCATATTTGCGTTTTACCTGCTAATTACATACTTATGTATTCGAATACGATTGCATTTTGTGCACACACGAGTACCCAAATACATACGAGTACCTTGTATACCTTGTGTTTTTGAAGAATAAATGAAATAAACCAAAAATGAAAGTATTCATAGGTTCTACATTTATGTACGAGAATGGTAGCGTAGTATCCTGGCAGTGGTTATCACTGGGAGGTTTTATTGTTTTCCGGAAGTTTAGAGTGATAACATCCTTTTCAGTGTGAGATAATACAGTCAATTCATTGGATTCATTTTGAAGTTAAACAATTTTGAATGCGTTTTTGTGGTAACTAAATATTGATTGGTGTTCGAATTTATTCAATTATAATTAAATTTACAGCATCCAAAGCAATCCTTTGTGTTTAGAAAACTGTAACTTCTTCTCTAACATACTATAATGCCACTCGGTTAAACACGTATGTAACTTACTTCAAATCCGACTTATTCATCATAATGTATCTAGGGAGCTGCATTTAGCTTTCTAAGTAAAAACTTTAGGGACTGCATATGCTTTTATAAGGCTGTGCTCAGTAAAATATCAGGACATTCCGAAATTACAAAATTAGATGCTTTTTGCCACCTAACTTCATTAGTTTACTTTGTATGTACACACATCTAACGTTGTAATTTAAAACAACGTGTATTAGAATAAGTTATAAAAAATTCTACTTTTGAAATGTTCGATGAAAAATAGCAGTGGTAGAAAGAAAGTACGAAACTGCTTTCTATTTTTTTTTTCTTGTTTCCAACGTGATTTACTTCAATATTTGAGTATACACTAGAGGCGCACACCGGCGTGGCAGAAAATTAATTAAATTCTCGCATTTTTTCGAAGAAATAACTTGCCACGAATGTAAAGTTCTAAGGGCTGTAAAAAAAGTTAAATGCAATGTTTTAAAATTTGTTATATTAAATATATTACATTTATTGATCATGTCTAAAATTAAAAACAAATAATACTAAAATTCATTTAAAATATTGCTAATTTTTAACGGAAAAAACTAAAGAAACTAAGAAATAGCGAAGAAAAAAAATTTATATATTATTATTTATACTAAATTAATACTTTGTGACACCCTCTTTATTTCCTAAGACTGCTTGACAACGTCTTGGTATGGATTCTACCAAGTTGTCTATTAGAGATTGTGGTGTTTTATGCGATTCCTCTTGAAACGCATAAAAAAAAAAACGTCTCCATGGTTACGAAACTTCCCACAAATTTTCAATTTGGTTTAGGTCGGGAGATTCAGAGGCCAATTTAATAATAATAACCTCGACATTTTGCTCTTGGAATCAGTTGTTTACATTTCTTGCCGTATGCTTTGGATCATTATCTTGCTGAAATCTCCATCATATGACCCTCGACATACGGCAACATGGTGTCTTGTTGGTATTGGAACCGATCGATTCGCCCCTATATTCTCCTCAGAGGTCCCATTCCTTGATATGAAAAACCATAACTAAAACACCTCCATGTTTAATGGCATTGTTACAATAGCGTGAATTGAGTCGTGTTCCAACAGGCCTTCCAAGTCGTATCATTCCATCAGATTTATTTTTGATTCATCAGAAAAAAGTACAGTCTTGCATTTTTTTAGGGGCCAGCTTTAATAAGTTTGGGCAGTGGTTATAGGATCCCTCCGGTTCTTTTCGAAAATAATAGGTTTCGTAGCAGGTCGTCGACAGTTCTTCTACACACCGTCTTTTCATGGTCATATAACTTTAATTCTTTCACAAAGATGGTCCTGCCTTTGTGTAGTTTTTCTGGGTCTTCCCACTATCGTGATACCTTCCACCGTTCCAGTTTCGTTGTACTTTTTTTTTTATTAATTTTGAAATAACTGATTTATTTATTGAATACATTTTACAAATGTCTTTTTGAGAAACCTCGCTTCTACATTTCTCAATAACTTTTAATTTTTTTTATTACTGTATATTAAATAAATTTTAGTATTATTTGTTTTTGATTTTCAATGCAATGTACATATATGTAAATATATTGAATATAATATGTTTACAATAATATAATACATTTTAAAAGTTTGCGTTTAAGTGTTTTTTAAATCGTCAGAACTTTACATTCGTTGCAGTTTCCTTAGTTTTGTCCGATACTGTATATGCTCCTCAATCATCCTGGATGTGCTGTAGGGATCACCGCTCCCTGTTCTCTTCCCCAGCAATTGTTTTTTGCTGTTTCCTCTTTTTTTTGTTGCCTCTGTAACAGCATCCTGAATCATTTTTAAGGAGCAGTCTAACTCTTCCCGAATATACTCTTAGGTTTAAACAATATTTTTGTTTTTATTATTTGATACGTAAGGAACGACCTTATCTTTAATTAAGTAAAAGCAAATTATTCAAGTATTGAAATTTGGTGTTTGAATTGTAAAAATTTTACTATACTACGATTTTAAAGAACAGCCGATTGATATCTTGAGTAAAAGGATACCAGGTTTTATTATTCTATCTAACAGCAAGATGGGCACAACTTTTAAGCTAAAACTCAACGATTTTTAGAAATATTTTAACGAACCCAGATACATTATACATAAGTGTTCATTAAGCTAAATCAATAAAATCAGGATTTCCACTCATATTAACTGTTTGTCTATTTAAAAATCGGTAGATCGAAATAAGGATCATTTTTACTTTGCTATTTATAACTATTTTTAAAATTAAATTAACATCATTTAACCGTGATACAGGATCGCTATTTCTACTCTTTACTTCTACGTCTATTTTTGGAACTGTGGTGATTTTATCTCTTTACTTTTTATTGTAATTCAGGAAATGCCTCTACAGAGAAACAGTGTTTTTAATTATACTACGATTCGCTTTTTCTTATATCTAAATGCAACAATAAGTGAAAAAGAAAGATCTGGAACCCTATATGTAGGAGCCAAGAATTATAAATATTTTAATTATCCATATAGGTATAGCCCTCTTATGTCAAAATCGTCACTATATATGTTTGGCAACTGTGCGCTTCTTTGCGATTTTAGCGAAGCAGCGAATTTGACTGCAATTATGAAGCTATGTTAATGAGTTTTGCATCCGTCACACCTAAGGAACTTTTTTTTCCTCTGAAATATCAAAAAATGCCGATTTGGTTGACAAAAAACTTTTGAGATTTTTGCACAATATTGCAGACAAAATCTTATGGGAGGTGTTGAGAAGATTGGTACTTCTATACTTGACGCAGTTTGGAGCGTCTATTTTCTCATAAACCGGGCTAATGATAGTACGATTTCACTCATCAGAGACTGTGCCAGGTTGCGACTTGCTGCTTTGAACAACTCGTAGGCCATTCTACTTGATAGCGGAGTGGTGTTTGTCGTCTTTGTGTACTGGTAGTAGCCTCTGAGAAAAAATGCAAATTAGCGTATTTCTATAATATCTATCGCAGACTTATCACTAAGTAGAACGCATATAACAAATGCAGCCTTAATAGCGCTTGTACGATCCCCAAAAATTAAATCCTCTAAGCAGTACTATAGACGCATCAGTCTCCTTAAAATCGCGGACAAGATCAGCGATCAGATTGGGCCCTATAAGTGCGGTTTGAGGCTCCAACAGCTGTGGTTTTAGGATGACTATGTCTACAATTGTCCAAATATTCGAACTACAAGCGATCCTAGGGAAACCCATGAAGTCCAGATCGATATTCATCGAATTTTTTTTAAAAGTGCGGTACTTGCTGATGCTGATGACATTGATATTATTGACAGAAGCGGGCGAGCTGTCACTGGTGGCAACAATTATTTTCACTGAATGTGGGCAGAACTAAGTACATACTCGTATATGATAACAGCAAGAATGTGCGTATTGGACAAAATGTCACAATAGACAGCTATATCTTTAAGGTAGTTAGGACCTCGGCTTCGGAATTAGCTTTAATAATGACACCTCATAAATTATGCTTGTCAATCGCTGTCTCTTTGACCTAAATAAAAAAGTCCTGTTAACAAACACTGTGGAGATTAACATTAAAAACGTGTGTGCCAATCCACACTGTATGTATTGTACATATACTCGTATGTATGTTATATTTAGGATAGTCAGGATTATTCAACTAATTTTGTTTTGTATGTCTGACATTTCGTTTAAGATGTTAAATAAGTACACTTCCAGTATAAACTGTATGCTGTCGTCAATGCACTGTTCAAGCCAGCAATAGCGAAGCTTAGATTTCTTATGGAAAATTTCTTATCAATAACAGATATTCTATTTTATGTGTAGAAGTTTGATTTTTGGTCAAAGATTTAGATAAATGGTCGGGGCTAGTCCCAGAGGTACCCAACCTGACGTATAGATGGCGGTTGTTGTTTAAAAAGAATTGTTGAAAGCACCAACCTTATAATGCTTAAATTTTGACGGCATCCGTCAATAACGAACGCTTTCAATGAATTTTTGAATATGGAAAAAATTGGTAATCGTTATGTGATACATTTGAAAGGCCTCAATCCAACCAACATCAAAACGGAACTGGACTCTACGCTGGGGGAGTCTGCTCTTTCGTTTACAACAATAAAATATTGGGTGGCAGAGTTTAAGCGAGGCCCCGTACGAGTTGCCAAGACGAAGTTCGCAGTGGTCGACTAAATGAGGTGAGTTCACCAGAAATGTTGAAAAAAATCCACAAAATGGCATTAGATGGCAATGGTATATGATAGCCATTTCAAAAAGCACTATACATCGCATGTTGACTGAAAAATTGGACAAGAGAAAGCTGTGCGCAAGATGGGTGCCCCGATTACTCACAATGGAATAAAAACATCGTTGTGAGCATGTTTCAATCCATCACTTCTTACCCGAGACGAAGGCACAGTCAAAACAATGGACTCATAGGGGAGAATCGGGTCCAAAGAAGGCGAAAACAGTTCCATCTGCAGGCAAGGTCATGGCTTCAGTTTTTTAGGATGCCCTTGGGAAAATTTTCATTGAATATCATCAAAAAGGAAAAACAATCAACGGCGTGTATTATGCGAACGTATTGCAACGTTTGAAAGATGAAATAAGGAAAAAAACGGTCGCATTTGGCGAAAAAAAAAAGTTTTGTTTCATCAAGACAATGCACCCGTTCACACATCCGTCATCGCGATGGCCAAAATCAGTGAGCTAAAGTTCGAATTGCTTCCTCATGCACCCTATTTGCCAGATTTAGCCCCCTCGGATCATTTTCTATTTCCGAATTTGAAAAAATGGCTCGGTGGTAAAAGATTTGCCAACAGTAAAGAGGTAGAGTCTGCGGTTGATGGCTATTTCAAGGAGCTCGACGATTCTCACTATAAACAGGGTATCGAAGCTATTGAATATTGCTGGAAAAAGTGTATTGAACTAAAAGGAGACTACGTAGAGAAATGAAGATATTTTTTTTGTGTTTTCTTTATTAGGTCGAGTATTTCGAGTATTACTCGTATAAAATGGAGTATCGATGGTGATAAATCTCTGAACTTAGACAAATCTTTTCAACGGATATATTGTAATATTTGTTTATCATCTGCATTCTTCTATTCTAGTCAAAGATATTAAAGTCGGCTTGTTTTAGTGTGGATCATTTAGGTTGAAAAATGTTTTTTTTTTTTAATTCTTCCATTCTAGTGTATCTTAATATTCGCATTCACATCTTTCATTTCAACATACTTTTTTGGTCACACTTTCTTATTCTTATTCTTGTTATTTTTATTTTTTCTTTACAGAAAACAAACAAATTCATGAGAGTGCAGACAGCAGAAATAACAGTATTCAGTTAA
Source organism: Volucella zonaria (assembly GCA_963966105.1). Lineage (NCBI taxonomy): Eukaryota > Metazoa > Arthropoda > Insecta > Diptera > Syrphidae > Volucella > Volucella zonaria. The sequence goes on along the minus strand of OZ014532.1, from coordinate 158,339,794 downwards.
ATACTGATTCAGCAATGGATTTTTAAAGAGAATTCAAAAACTTCCTCAACCAAACTGCTAATACCGGGCAAGAAGTCAAATAATTCCGGAGATTTTTTTTTTTTGACTTTACACGATCACGATTCCCCGTTTACAACAAAAATATTTGATCCCCATCTATATTATATCATCATAATATAAAATTCCCACGTAGAAAATTTGCTCTTCAGCTAATTTAGAATACAGAAAACAGCTAATTAAGAACAAATAGCACAACAAACCAACCAACCAACCAACATTTAAATTATGTTTTACTAAAAGGGGATTATGAAAACATAACTACGAAATAAAAATGAACGCGGATCTATATGTATGATTTATCTTTATTTAACATCAACAACAACACGCACGATAATAGAAAAATAACAAGCAACAAATTAAAAGAAAAACCAATTCAAGTTATTTGATTTCTTTTTTTAAACAAAAAGAAAATCACACACAACAACACAGCTGTAAATACCATTTGTTGCACAGAGAATAAAAGGGGAATATGCAAATGTTTGTTGATACTTACACATAATTTTATTTAAACTAAAATTTTTTTTGCAAATATATAATTTCTGGAGATATCTTTTCCAAGAAAATCGAAAATCACCACATAAAATCCAATTAAAAAAAAATAAATAAATAAAATAAAATACTATTCCAAATCAATCGTATTTGAAGAACTTAAAAACTATTTGAATTTTCAACCGAAAGTCAAAGAAAAATGTACGCTACAATTATTAATATGGATTTTCCAACTGAATTGGCTTTCAGTGCTAATGCACACATAAAACATGAATAAAAGAAATCATCATAGCCACCAAGGAGGCCAGCAGCGTCTTACAGGACGCGCGAATTACGCGGCCAAAACATCCAATTTCCCAGAAATTGGATACCATCACTTGATCACTGAATGACATCGCTTTTAAAAAAATCTAAGGTAAGATTCTCTTTAAGAAAAAAAAAAAAATCAAATAAATGAAGTAATAATAACTGTTATATACATAAATCGATTTGAATACGAATTAATTTTTTATTTATTTATAATTTGTTATGTGTTTTGACTGAAGTTTTCGAAATGTTTAATTAGGTCCATTTCGTTTTATGATAATTATGTTGTTGATTCTTTTTCGTCAGCATCCTTGTTGCCTTTATCTTAATCTTGCATGTAAACAATCTTATGTGTTGCGAAAATACTCGTACCTACAATGGTGGAAAAAATAACATTGGCAAGACGATTTAAAACTCAATTCATAATTTTGTTTTTCTTGAATTTATTTATTTTTTTAACAAAAACAAAAAACGTAACTTTGCATTCATCGTTTTATTTGCCGCGAATGAAGAACACATTCTGGGAAAAAAATAATAGGACCATCTGGCGAACATTGAATAATTTCTTCGTAGTTGTCAGGATCACTTGATAAAGAAAAGTTCTGTGTTTATAAAAAAATACTTCAGTATTTTGCTTAAGTCAAGAAACTAAGAACAATAGATTTTGTAAAAATAGACTTAGTGTGCGGAAGATAGAAAAACTTTTAACCTTCTAAAACACAAACCTTTATAATGATATCAGAGCACAAAAAAAGTCAGAAACCCATGGAAGATCAAGATCAAGAAAAATAACAACAGTGTTTGAACAAAAATTATTAAGGTCATGTAAAAAGAAAAACTACATTTGTGTCTTCTAATGAATTAAAAACTGAGTTAAATGCCTCGGCCTGAACTCGAACAATTACCAACAGACTCATAGAAGGCATGTATGGAAGAAAGGTTCCTCATTTAAGCATAGCTAAGGTTAAAGCTCGTAAAAAATTTCCGAAATTAAATCAGCACCGTCAGCAGGTGGTGTAAGAAGTTTGGAATGCCGCGCAGATATTTTGTTGTGCTAAAAAGCCATAGAGGGACTATTAACCATTAAGTTAATAAGGATTTTATTGACAAAGTGTCAGGAGCATTTAAATCAATTAACAATATTTACATCGACTAAAGCCAGCGATAAATATATGGAAATATATATATTTATTTATTTGCTTTTTATTTTTTCTGGCGGAACGGAGTCAAGTCTATTGTACTACTTATAAGTACCTTTTAATGGGTTTTTTCAGTCTTTTGAAGAAAGATGAGTAAGCGTTTCAGCACCCATCACGTTAACGCCAAGTATCTGAAGACTGATGCCAGCGTAAGCCGGGCATTCGCAAAGGTAGTGCACCGCGGTGTCGTCATCACTTTCACAGCAAGCATCGTAGGATGTTGTATCACTTATGCCCAGCATATTAAAGTGCTTGGCAAATAAATCTAAATATTTAATATCATCTATTTCTGCTTAAATGGAGACTACATTCGTGGCAAGTGAAGTGAAGTTTTTCAATCGAAAAGAGGAACTCTAGCAAGAAATTAAGAATTGAGTTTTGTATCGTTTTTATCCTTTTTATTTTTTCACCTCATTGTGGTATTAATCGGTAGACAGTTGTAGAAATTATGTGTAATGTAAGAAAATCAATAGCTAAGCAAATATTTACCATTGAAGACCGGCTATGCTGCAAACTTATATTCACTTCCTAAACACTAGACTTTAGTGAAGCTTTTGTCCAATGATATGTGCTTAATAACAAGCAGATGATTATAAATATTTGTTTAAATTAATAAATTTTGAGTGCAATATATGCATATCAAAAAATTTAGCTATTGTTACTTGCCTTCCTCTCTTAGTCGTTAAATAAACCCGGTCTCTAGTTGAGTTGTGAAGATTTTAGGCTTTCTTTTCTCCCGTCTGAGATTAGATGACTGTTCTACATTTGAAAAACCGTGTGGTAGTCCAAGTACTCGTATATTTTTTTTTATTTTGAATATCATTTTCCTCTTATTCCAAAAGCTGCTCTCTTTTGTCTTAACTGGCCCGAATGGTTTTACATTTTATTCCTTAAAATTTACTGGCATGATTTTTATAATAACCGTTTTGTAAAAAAACATATATTTGTGTATCTGATTTTGTATTTCGTATTCGACGGTGGTCATTCCTAGAACTCTGTGTTTTTCTGGATATTTACTATGAATGGTGTTGTTTTGAAAGCTTATTTTTGGAAACAGTAGAGACGATTTGAATCAAAAATCTTTATTCATTATGAAGAATGGTTCATAGCAAACACCGCAGTTTTCGAAGAAGCGCATTCTGTCGGACCACCTCTTTCGACGATGTAGAGTGAAAATTGGTTTTTAATATCTGAATAGTTAGTGATTTATCGGTATATACCAAAGTCTTAACATAGCCCCACGAAATGTGATCGAGGGGCGGCAAACCTCATGATCTAGATGGGCAATTCATACGTTCATTTCGCGATATCAATCACTTCGTGGAACTACTTATTATGTGGATCAAGTTCGTTTATATTTTTAAAGAAATAATCACTCATGATTTTTCCATAACCGCGACCAATGGCGAGCTCCGCCCTAATTTAAAAAAAAAAAAAAAAACGACCGTGTAAAGACCACACCAAGGATTACACTTTTGTAGGTGTAGTTGAGTTTCATAAGTCTCTTTTGGATTTGTCCAACCCATTGAGGAAAAATTATTCTAGAAAAAAGGTTTCAAAAATTTTTTTTTTAATCGCTATTAAAACTTTTTACTTCATTCACAACGAATACGCTGTTTCCAGTTTTTCAGATTTTGTCTTCTGACATCTGGTAAGCCATGTTATAAATCAGCTGGTTTCTGATCTGATCTGATCTTTTCAAGCCGGGAAGATGACTCAATGAGCTCAGTCAGTAGAGTTGGCGTGATTTGACTTTCTACAAATTTGAATACGCCTTCCAACAGATAAGTACTGTTTTGAGAAATTTCAGTGATCCTTCTGATTACAATCGAGCTTTTCTCTTTTGATGGATTGATCAGTGTCCAAGATGTTTGGAAGTTGCTTCTAGATTATTGATTTATGCAGAAATTAAACGTTTCAATTACGGGTACGTATTAATTCAGGATGTGAGCTGTAACTCCATTGACTGCAAATGATATTGCCTTATCATTTATAGCTTCTTTAGTACTACTTAACACATATGTCTTTCGCTATTTTATTCGAAGTGCTTCTATACTTTAACTTATCGGGGCGAGTATTTCAACGAATGCTTTTACCTAATAAATCTATATATGAACATTAAATTGAACTAATCTTCGAGTTCAAACTTTTGTTATTGAGCTGTTTAGAGCCAGATTCAGGACTGTCGATTCGAAATCATATCCGTGTCAATATCAGTCTTTCTGCTTTTTTATGCCTACAAATGCGACAGAAGTCTTTAAATATTGTATAGGATTCGTACCATTTTAATTTTTTTCTCTTAGTTTATGATGTATTTTGGACGCAACAATATTGCTGCTTAACTATTCTTTGAGGTTTTACTCTAGCAAGGTGTTCTGCATATGTTTTACCTATAGAATGTAGTTGCTGCCATTTTGTACAGGCACTATTTATATATTTCATACACAATTCGTTTAGAGGAAATAAGAATTTACATGTTTTTTTTTCAAGCTGAAACCTGTTTACAATAAAAAAAAGTTGAAACTGTGTGTAATACGTGTGTCGTTTAATATTTAGATAAAAAAAAAGCGACAATGATATCTTCATTAGTTAGAAACCTATTTTCTACGAGGAAGATCTTCACGTTTAGAAATAAACGGTACAACCAGCTAAATTTCAGCGAATAGGGTTGTTGAGGCAGCATTTTAAATATTATTTTAGCCGTTCTCTCTTTTAGACCATTTGTTTATTTTACAGTATTTTTCTGTAATTATTTAGCTTGTTATAAATAGACAATATAGGTGATTTTGTCGTAATCCCGAAAAACCGTGGTAATAATCACGTTTCGGCTCGACAAAGCGGTCTTGATTTGTGGCGGTTTTTCACGTGGTCCTATTCACTTCTTCTACTGTATTTGGTTTCAAAAAAAAGCAAAAAAGTAGTACTTATGATCGTAGCTATCAACAATATCAATTCAATGGAAATGATTGAACAATAATTCTGGTCGATGTTTGTTGTCCAAGTTTGAAATCATTATTCCGCAGGAAGTTATCCCAACTCGTTTTGATATGGGCCTACTTAAATGCCCGTAATCCTTTTTCTTCATTTGTTGTTGTAAGTGCTCACCTCAGATGCTTGGTAAACATCAAACTAAAATTAATTGAAGCTACGTTTGGGGACTACTATAAGATTTTTCAATTGTGATGGCGCATTTTTCTGATGGGGATGTATGTAATAAAACGATTCCGATCTTCATAGCAAAACCGTTCTCGGCGATGAAGCCTACCTAGTCCTGCCATAAGTTCTGTTACAAATATAAAACGCTATTTGAAAAAACTAGTAAACATGTTGCATTCAAAATTGTTTCATTTATTAGACCACAATATTGATTAATAAACAAAATTGGATTCACTCGAAATGGCTGCTCTTTACTTTGACACACGCTTCCAAACGGTGCGGCCATTGGGCTATAGCGGCACGTATGGTTTCGATGGAGATCGTGGACGCTGCTCTGGTTAATGCTGTTTTAAGGCTTTCCAAATTTCTATGGGGAGTCTTGCAGGCCATGTTCTCTACTTCTGACCACAAACCATAATCCAGTGGATTCAGATCTGAACTTCCCGGCGGCCAATTTTCTGCTGATATAAAGCCAGGAATATTGGCTATGAGCCACTCCTGCGTGGTTTTGGCATTGTGCGCTGGAGCAGAGTCCTGTTGGAAGATCCATCTGTATCCATAGAAAAGGGTATTGGTCAAACCCTTCACAACATCTTCACATCTTCTTGGTAGTCTAGTTTATACGCCTTTTTCACAGAAATGGAGCGATGTGACACCATGGTGAGAGACCACCACCAAACCATTACGGAAGCGGGATTATGTCCACGTTGAAGCCTTGGAACAACTTTTTTCGCTTCCTTAGATGAGGTGGCATAAATATTGTCATTTTGTTTGTTGAAAACTTCTTCCACGGTAAAAATTTTCTCATCCGTAAAGAGAATGTTTTCATGGCCATTGTCCGCGTGCCACTGCAAAAGTCGTTTGCATCTTTCCAGCATAATTTTTTTTAGTTGAAGAGTTAGAAGATGATCCGTGGACCGACGATAGGCTTTCAAATGCAGCTCATCCTGCATCAGGATCTGGTTGATATATCCAATTCCTTGGACGTGATCTTCTGCTTCCTAACGGGATTTCTCCGAATTCGTTCACGTACTACCTTTACTTACGCATTCGTACGGCGACGCGCGGTCGATCACTTCTTAGCCTGTCCTCTACTCCAGACAATCCGCCGAAGCGAGCAATAGTTCGATAAATGAATATTCTCGATATTCTGAATGGTTTTAGTAACTCGAAAATTTGGCCAGCACTTTTCCGCACTTATGCAACGCTATTTCCTCGAGTCGATTCTCTTTAATGCCCCGCTCCATATTAATAGTTTGCAAACTGAAACCAAACTGACAAGTATTCTTCACTGATCAATGCAAGAAGTTTTGAACGATAAGCGCTGGAAATTGTGTAACAGAACTTATGGCAGGACTAGATATATTCGTCTCATCGATCAGTTTGACAAGTTACCAATCCGAAGCCATTCCCGAAATACCATTACACCCACTAAAATTTACTTTTTGGTCGAGGTTTCATGACTAGCCATTTTTTTTTACAATAATGTTGACAATATAGGCATTGATGTAGGATGAGTTATAGTATATTTAGCTTCGAAAAGGCAGCTGGTTGAATAATCTAGTTATTGAACTCGACGTTCGGTAACCGTATCATTTCGAGAACTAGATGACTTAATAGGCGTCGCGTCGATTCGAAGCCCGTGAACTTTTTCCTCAGCACCAACATAACACGCGAAGTTGCCGACATATCGCCCAATTTACGCGAAGAAGTCACGAAAAAATTCGTTCAGCACATTTGCCTGTGCAAGCTTTTCGTGGTGAACATTATTTAAAGGGTTGTGTTCCATAAATAATGGCATCGATGGTTTTTTTTTCTTAACATACAAAAGGTTAATTGTACGAAAGGGCAGGCTCTTTATGAAATTTTCTTTAATTTCTTTTCTGAATGTATGTTTATTTCCACAACAAAGACTTCGGAGGGATTTTGCTTACTGTATCACCTTGCTTGAATGAGCTTCGAAAACGTTTTAAAATAAACATTAAAAATAATAAAATATATTTGTTTATTTAGAAGGCTAATAGCCTTCGCTATTATTCCTCTTAGCTACTTGTTGAACTTGAACTTCTCATAAAATTTAACCTATCTTATTTGTTTTTGCATATTTCTGTATGCTCTTTTGTGCTGTGTCAAATTTATATTATTTTCATCATACTACGATATGTTTCCCAATAGTGTTTTAAAATTTTCTTTTGTAAATGCAATGGACCTAAAAATATGTGAAATTTAATTAATAAAATGTATTATTTGTATGCACGCATTTGTTTTCCAATTCTTGCATATTCAATGAATTAGAGCACATTACAAATAAATTCAGTTTCACTTTTGACAAAACAGTAAAAATTTTGCTCGAGAAAAAAAAAATTTTTAAATAAAATAAAAAACAGACTCAAGACAGATACACATTTTTGGTACTACTTGGTAACTAGCTAATAACTTTTATAAAATCTTTATAAATCATGTTTGTATCTATTGGCAGCGGAAAACAAAAATTGTATTTTTGTGTACTACATTATTTTTTTGCTGTTTTGTGTGGTAGTTATAGTAAGAAAAAAGTATCTAATACAAGTACAATATTTAATCAGTACACACTGCTCGTTTGTTAATGCTAACGACAACAAAGTACAATTACAAATTTTGCATTTCCATTTCCATTGAACGCAGGTATGAAGTATCCCCAGCTTGTATCAACGCGTGCGGTGAACGCCATCTCTGATTGGTTAGTGTCAAGATTGGAGCAATTAGGCGTTGAGGCACCCCTCATATATTCTAGACTTCTATTATCTCTCTTGCAATCGTCTGTTCAATTAAATGATCCCATTGAGTTCAGCAACCTAGAAGTAATGTCAAACACAAACTAACTATAATGTTATATTTAAAATTAAAATAAAATTATTAACTATTTGTGTATACAAACTATAGACATTTTTAGCTAATCGAAAGGGCAACAGCAAACGTTATCCACCTTGTGACACGGATACTCTGAAAAAAATAGCTGCAGTTCAATGTTTAATGGATATTGTCTCTTCGGAACAAGAGGTTTGTTATTCCTAAATTGAATTACATTTGAATTTAAATGCAGTAAATTCTTTAATGGTTTTTTCTTTGTTCTTTTTACAAAAAAAAAAAAAAAAAAAAGATTACAAAAATTGAAAATCTTGTGGATGAACTGTGCGAGAAGGTGAATGATATTGAGAAACAATCAAGTAATATTGAGGGGGATGACGATTTGCAAATTGCAGCACTAGCATTAAATAGCGTACTAACAACACCTTCATCATCATTTAATACAGCAAACAGTAACAACAAAACTTTTTCGACTGCAATTGAAACAACAACAGGAAAAAAAGAAAACATTAGCGATAACGGAAGCTCAACAACAACGACAACAGCAAAATTATCCACTGAAATAACATTATCGGTGTCAGCGAGGAAAACAAAAGAACAAACAGATGCTGAAGATCCTCGTAAACGTTATTATCGAGCATTTCCAGCTCTCTCAAAGGAAATGGAAGATTCAATTGTACTTTTAAGGCGTAACACGAAATCATTAACATGGCCAGTCGATAGAAAAATCAATTCATCAAATAAAATCGCTACTAATTCAACTGCAGCAGCAGCCTCAACAGTAGCAGTTGTTAATTCAAATAAATGTGCATCTTTAAGTGAAAAAATTCGTAATAGTCCATCAGCGTTGTTGGGTAATTCGCAAAAAGGAGATAGTAGTACTGTACTCTGTAATACAGCTGGGGTGAAAAGGAAAACTAAACGTCGACGTAATCAAGGTAAACATTCAGAAAAAACTAAATTGTTATGTTATATATATGTATATATATTTTTTCTACAAGACTTCTGAATGATAGTCATTTCTGACAATATACTCGTACTTTATAATTGGAATTCTACATTAGTGGTGTTCTTTTGCCAGTTTTTATCATGAACTTTCAAGCGGAGTTGGTTGTTTCTTTCTGACAATCGCTAACATGCGTGCAAAAAAAAAACAGAGGTTTTTCTTTCAAGTAGGAAGATTTGTTCTACGGTTTTTTGTTTGAATAATTGATGCCGTTGTATGTCATGTTTAACAGCTTCAAAGTACTTTTTCAATGGCCACTTAATAGGTCGTACTTCTTTTCCTTCTTTTATTAACTGTCGAAAAATGTAGCACGTATTATTACCATAGCCAATGTGATAGGGCTATAGATTTTACTGCTGATGGTGCGTTCTTTTAAGAAAATTTTGTTGGTACTGCTACGTAGTAGTAACCCCCCTAGCATACAGCAGACCTAAAGGCTTGTGAACAGATGACTGGATTGATGAATGGATTTCACGTGCGTACAGCCTTAGTCAAAAGCATTAGGCACCCTATAACATTGTTTATATCTTCCGAAGATATATCACCCTACTCTTGCTGTAACACACTCTTAGGTGTTTCTTTCGATGTTATCGAGTACGCCTTGATCCTACGCTTCACAATACCCGAGGAAGTCTATGTTTTTGTCTCCAAACCACTTCATAGTTAGAGCTGATTTGTGGCATGGTGCATGAAATTTGACATTTTCCATATTAGTATCTCCGGATATGTTGAAAAAGGAGAATTGTATCATATTTTCCAACATATTTATGTACTTGCGGGAGTCCCAGATCATTATACCCTGCCTCCTCTGTGTAGTAGTAGGTACCATGGTTGGGGTTGGGCGCCTCTCCAACCCTTCGTCTCATAAAAGTTACATCAGGGATGCCAAATATCTGAAAATTTGTGAAAAAAACAGTATTTTAAAAATTATAAAGTTACCTAGAGTGAATAAAAATTACTCAAAGTTTTTTATGTCTAAATTAAAAGTGATCAATAAATGATACGTATTTCCAAGTGAGACTATGGTATATTGGACCAATCTTCTTCAGTGAAATGCATGTTTTTTTTGCCCACTCCAAGCGTGAATTCCTGTTTTTTTTCTGAGCGCCATGGGTTCTTTCTCGCCTTGCATCTTCTAAGTTCGGCTTCCCCAAGTCTTCTTCTCTTCTAATAATTCTGGAAGAAATAGTTCAGATGAGATTTTCTTCCCAGTTTTTGACGAAGATCGTATTAAATTCGCTCCTCCCGACGTGTGTTAATCTTTTTCTTCCGGTACAGCCTCCTTGTACCGTCTAATTGCGTTGTGTACTGAAGAACATGAACATTTCACTTCCTCTGCGATTTGGTTTGATTTTAGCCTTGCTGAAATAAAAGCTGTATTTTTCCTCGTTGTACCCAGTTCACATCTTTTAGGCATTTTTAGAAAAAATGTATAAACTACACTTTTATGAGTAGTAGAAAGTAAACTGACCACACGTCTCTTGATTTCGGGAAATGATCACACACTGATCCCACACCAGAAAAAAGGCTTAAGATTGTGGTTGCTATATATGCCATAAAATTCATAATTAATAATTCCACGAAAGAATTTCCCAATAAAGAGAGAATGAAAGGGTTCCTAATAAATGTGACCAAGGCTGTATTTATAATACTACAGAAATATGGAAAATCAATGAGCTTATTCTCCAATCTGAAGAGTTGATCTTTTAGTAGAAAATGTATACTTAACATTATATGTGTATATATGCATTAGCAAAGCCAAGAATCAGAATAATGTCAGTCTATCGAAAATCTCAAAGACGTCTAGGACGTGCGCAAATTAACACTGTAAAGCACAAATCTGCGAATAGATTTTGGAGGATGTTTGCTTGCTATGAAACTAGGTACTATTATGCGCATGTTCATACTGAAAGTAAGTAAAACTTGTGAGGTTCGGTACAGTGAATTCAGTTTAGTTTAGCTCAGACTGTCTTACATATTTAGAAAGCAGGAAATTTTATTTTGGAAAAGTATTTCAAGCGATCTAATTGTGTGCAGAAAATTGAAGTGATATTTAGAATTATTGCAATGCTGTAGGTCTGCTCGTATTCAATTCAATATATGTAGTATGCTGCTGAACGTGAAATTTAATGAAATGGAAAGCTCAGAAGTTGGTGGTCAAATTCATGTGTGATTTTGTGATGTAGGTGCAGAATCTGAAATCAAAGTAAGTAGTATCCTCCATTGCCAGAAGTTACAATGTTGGAAAACGTCGATTATTGGATAAAATAGAATCTTCTATTTTGTCGTTTTATGTACAGTTTAACTTTTGCTAAAATTTTTTTTATATATTTCCGCATCCACTCTTAGATAGAAAATTGTGACATCAGCTGGAAGATTCAGTTTTAATTCTGTTAGCGTATTAACAGAACAAATCTTTGGTCGCTTTTTCATCGAATTTTTCACCAATATTCGCTAAAATTTTAGCTATACATCCTTCCACCGTATTTCAAATCCAGCTTACAACTTCGATTTATCCAAAATCCAATCAATTTTGTGAATTTTGCAAAATAATAAATGAAAAAAAGGAATCTTATTCCTTAGCTTTATGCACTGGTGTGGCATGTTGTATGTATGGTATGCAGCTAACAGGGTGAAACAATAAAACTAAAATAACTTTTAAAACATGCGATGCAGCAAAATCATCCAACCGCATCACAATGTGTGGAAAAATCCTCTAAAGAACTGAATATCGCTTAAGAGGTAATTACAAATTACAGCACTTACAGTAATTTTAAGCAGTAATTTTAAGATTCTCTCAAAATAAGGTCTAACCGATTGTAGATAAAACCTAGCAGTGTTAAGAATCTACATTTTTAGACATAGAATTTGCTTTAAACAACGAATACACTTGATCGAGTTGTACCCATGCTATGTTACAGAATTTTTATAAAGTCAGGAGGGAAACGCAAACTCTAGTGGCTTTCTCTCACCCCTACAACTACACATAATCATTAGTCATCATAGCCTGGCTGAGAAGTTCATAGAGTATCGATAATAACCGTATAATATGAGGAAAGATGTGACATATATACAACAAAAACAGAACGTCTTTACTCTATCAAAAGAATTTGCATTGAGACTGTCGCAATGATTGCAATAGTTTAGGACAGTGGCGAGTGGGCATACTCGCTTCTTTAACGATCACTCCGAAATCTTAGACATAAATTTCGAGAACCTTGCCCAATTTCTTTAAATCTACGTGAAGGAGTTTATCTCGAAGGGCACAAATTGACAACTAGATCACGGGAGTATCTGGAATTAAAACGGTGCATACGCGCTAATTGTGAACGGCTAAGCTTGCTATCAAGGGAACCACTCTACCCACCTTTCTTCTTATTCGCATGAAAAATAGTTTCTTTTAAATTGTAACTGTACGAGTAATAACTGCAAAAAATAAGAAAGACAATTTTCTTTATGAGTTTAAGCTTTATAGGCATCATATTCCCTTTATATGAACGATAGTACTGCCGATTTATAGTCATTTTAACAATTATTTTTATTTTCAATTAATTTGTAAGGTCCGGGATTTAACGCCGGGGTACTATGCCCATCTGGCGTTTTGTCAATAGCACGCGGAGCACCGAATGTGGTCATCCATCTACGTACTTACCGCGCCCAACACTTTATTTATCCCTTGCATATGAAATTGTCTGGTATCCTATCTGTGACTACATCTCTATTATGTCGACGGAATCAGATTTTTTTTATTTTCAGCAACATAGTTTTGCATTCTGATTTGCTTCCAAGCTGATGTACCTAGTCCTGCCATAAGTTCTGTTACAAATATAAAACGCGGTAAAAAAAAAAAAAAACAGTAAACATATTATATTCAAAATTGTTTCATTTTTTAGGCCACAATATTGATTAATAAACAAAATTGCATTCACTCGAAATGGCTGCTCTTTACTTTGACACAAGCTTCCAAACGGTGCGGCCATTGGGCTATAGCGGCACGTATGGTTTCGATGGAGATCGTGGACGCTGCTCTGGTTAATGCTGTTTTAAGACTTTCCAAATTTCTGTGGGGAATCTTGCAGGCCATGTTCTCCAATTCTGACTACAAACCATAATCCAGTGGATTCAGATCTGAACTCCCCGGCGGCCAATCTTCTGCTGCTATAAAGCCAGGAATATTGACTCTGGGCCACTCCTGCATGGTTTTGGCTTTGTGCTCTAGAACAGAGTCCTGTTGAAAGATCCATCTGTATCCATTGAAAAGGGTATTGGTCAAATCCTTCACAACACCCTCTAGCACTTCTTCTTGGTAAACCTTTGAACCAGTTTTTTTCACAGAAATGGAGGGATGTGACACCATGGTGAGAGACCCCACACAAAACAACGGGATGATGTCCACGTTGAACACTTGGAACAACTTTTTTCGCTTCCTTAGATGAAGTGGCATAAATTTTGTCATTTTGTTTGTTGAAAACTTCTTCCATGCTAAAAATTTTCTAATCCGTAAACAGAGTATTTTCATGGCGATTGTCAGCGTGTTACTGCAAAAGTCGCTTGCATCTTTCCAGCCTAATTTTTTTTAGTTGAGGAGTTAGAAGATGACCCGTGGACCGACGATAGGCTTTCATATGCAGATCATGCCGAATCAGCCTAGACATGGATCTCGTTGATATATCCAATTCCTTGGATATGATCTTCTGCTTCCTAAGGGGATTTCTTGGATTTCGTTCACGAACTGCCTTTACTACCGCTTTCGTACGACGCGCGGTCGACCACTTTTTGGCCTTTCCTCTACTCCATGCAATTCGCCGAACCGAGCAATAGCCCGATAAACGAAGATTCTCGATATTCCGAGTGGTTTTAGCAACTCGAAAATTTGGCCAGCAGAGACAAACATAAGAAGAAACGAACATCATTTAGACTTTTGAATAAAGCTGATCAATCTCACCAACAAAATTTTATATCTCATAATCTTAGGGTCTTATACTTAAAACAGAAAAAAATGGGAAATCCCACGATTTAATTTTTCTTAACTCAATTCCTGTTAGATAGTAGTGTAGCTCCCACATATAGTATAATTCTTACAAATTCGTACAAAAATTTTGTTTTGTACGAACAGTTGAAGAACGAGTGTAAATAAGTGATCGCCAGTGTATTTTAAAGCGTTGGTTGGCCCCCATTTACCAGAGCCAGGGCAACCCCAGATTAAGATTTTGCCAACCTTGATTTAAAGGACAACTATGATCTGTGATGATCTATGATGATATCAAAATAGTCCTTAAGGTTTAGGATATTCTATATTCTGTATATTCGACGCAATGTGCTGAGAGTTCGAGTCCTCTTTTCTAAATTTCTGCAAGCATTTTAAAATTTAAATTGAAAATTGTGACGACTTTGATCTTTTCCTACAACCTTTGGTGCCCCGCATTATTTAACTCACGTAGTTTGGTTATTAATGGTAATGAAGCATTTTTATCATGCACTTGCATGTATTTGTGTGTTTTTTCTTTGTTCTAACTATTGAATCTCTAGGGGCTAATTGTTATTTGCATATGTCCACACCGAGCAGCCATTTATTTTGCTGCAATGGCAGTCTTATTTGACTTCCTCAATTTGTTTTTTTTTTCTTCAATTAAGTTTTCATTAGATTTTTTAGTGGCTACAGTAACTATTCTATTCGTTTACTACATGCGCATGTTCATTTTATTGTGATACCTTATATTACTGTGTTCAAATTATTCTTCATTACTGTTTGGTTCACCTACATTACTTGTTACCTTTCTCATTTAGAGCAACTATGTGATTGTTGATGTTCTCTTTGGAGGAAAGAAAGAGAAACAAATCAGCTGGTATACCAAGCTTTCTATTAATAAGGTTATTCTTGTTCGTAAGGTGATCGAAAAAAAAAATTATTCTCACCCTTGAGCAGATTTGTGATAATCAAATCAAATCAAAAAAATCAAAAATAAAACTTACCGAACTCATATTTTATTTTTTCAGCAATGTCAAAAGGGAAAACGGCTGCTGGCAACAATACACGAAAAAATTCTTACTGCGGTGGATCTAGCTCACCAACTTGGGATACTGATTTTGAGGGTTCTTGGGAAATGGGACGTGATTTGATTAAAGAGTTTATTGTCAAGCAAAACAATCGAAATCGAAGTACATCAGAAAGTGCTGCATACAATATGGCACATGGTAGTGGTGGTGTTAATAATAATAATAATAATAATAATAATAATAATGGTGCAAGAGATGGCGGTAATACCAATGAGATTTACGAGAAACGCATGAAACCCATGTTGAAGGAAGCCAAAATCAAGCAAGACTCAATATCCACGAAGCAAAAGACTTTGCAACAAAAACAACATCAGAAGCAGGAACAAAAGCAAGAGAATGTTAAAGGAAATAATAATAATCAAATGACTAAATTGGCAGCAGAAACTTGTATGGTAGAAATATCCTTGTGCGACGATCTTGTAGACAATTCTAGATCCGATGATACTCTTGCATCGGTGTCCGATATTACTGAGGGCAATATGAATACAGCTCGCCGTTTATATGAACGTGATATTTCTAATGATTCATTAAACGAACAAAGTACTCACTATTATCATAGCAATAATCATAAACAATCATTATCTGCATCCTCTTCAGAACAACTTGATTTTGCTCAATTTAAAGCTAAGTTCAACAGTAGCGTTGAGGCATTATGGAAAAACTCGAACTCAAGTGATAATAGCAACAATAATTTGAGCAAATCAATGTTACATTCGAGCATTATAACCGATTCATCAGTTTCAGTTGCACCATATTTAAGTGAGAATTTGAAAAACTTTTGGACCAACTATTATAGCCATCACTTTGACGTTGACAAGTTTAAACAACTGAATTGTAATGATTGTGATTATTCGATGACAGCTGGTGCTTCTTCGGTTGGTAATAGTTTTCACAGTGATGTGCATAGTGATTATTTTTCAATGCCTACTGTAAGTAGTGGTGTTGATGAATTTGATAAATCTGTTGGTGGTAAAAGAGCTGGTGGTAAAACTTCACCGATTGGTGTATTTTTACAAAACACTATATGGTCGGAAAATTCAAATGCTAGCTATCCAGATACTGATGCGAGTTTTTTCATAAAAGCTTTAAAATCATCAACATGTACTTCACAGAAGTCTCATGATCAGTTTAAGGTGAATTTTATTTTTTTTTTTCAATCTGTTGACAGTGATTTTAGTTTATTTTTTTTTTATTGTAGATGGACATTTCTGGTGGCGACAAGTCATATTACTATCCGTATCAAACATCAAAATGGTCTGAGGGGATAAACGGCGTTCCACATAACAATGCCAACACTTCTTTGCAGCAACATCAGTCGAATCAACAGCCGCAACCACCATTAATAATAACTTCATCTTCATCCTCCTCATCCATTTCAACCATGGATCACTCTGCACGTAGCTGTTACACTAATGATTTAGCCGATTCAACACCATCCTCAACCTCTTCATATTTTGGTAGCAATGCTAATTGGCAAATACCAACGGGTAATAATTTACAGGCCGATGTTAAATCTTGGAGCTCATCAAATCCCACTTCATTGGCTGAATTATATGGCGCTGGCACTAATAATATCAACAACACCGTCACGTTGGGTAAGAAAAACTCTTCTCATTTCGATAGGAATGCTGCTGCATCAGGGATCACTACATCTTCGAACACTTCATCAATCACATTGGCTAATCATTCGCCTACATGCAGCGGTTTTATTGCATATTCACGGATTAAATCATATGTCAAGTTGATTGATTCAAAACCCATTGCTAAATGGCAGAAACCGGAAGCTGAGTATCATCATCATCTATCCACTGCATCAGATGATGATGATGATGATGAGAATCTTTTAAATTCAGAGCGAACGCATTTTCATCCAATCAAAATGAGTTATGCCGATGGACACACATTTGAAATATCTAGTAACTTAGATCCAGTTGATTTTGAACGTTCCGATAGTGGTTATTTATATTTGGAGTCGGAAAAGTATTTAGAATATATCCGTTCTGATACCTTATCTGAAGACGATGGGTCAGTAGCAGGGCATTTCCATCGAACAGATTCTGTGGCAAGTCGCGAATGTGCATCATCAGTAGCATCTTCAACAAGAAGTTCACATTCAGAATTTGTAATTCGTTTCCGTCTTAGAACAACTGATAAGGCGTGCCAAACCGAATCGAATTTGATTATTCCAAATGTAATACGGTCATCGTTGGTTTACCAAATGGCTTCGGCTCATTTACCAAGACCACCAAAACAAGCTGACAACAGCAATTCAACCAATGATGATGATGACGACGAAGATGATTGGATGGACATCGGTTGCGGCAGTACCAATATTCGCGGTGAAGACGAGTATGTTAGCATGGATCAATGGTCAATGGCTGAGATTGGTAGGAAATGCATTGATAATAACAATTCATCGCACACTTTATGGGGCATGTGTCCAGCTTGTAACAATGACATGAAATCCATTCCGGCTAATCGATTACTAAAAGCCGAACTTAATATGGAAGGCGATGAAATTATGTCGGATTTAAGGTATATGCAAGATTTATACATTGGAAGCGATTGGGAAGATCAGAATGGCACAAGAGAAGGTGGTGGCGGCGATGATGATGATACTGACTTAGATGCTGAAACAATTCGTGATTGTGAATTTTATCATGCGATGGCTACTCCAGCTGGTTGCGGTGAAATCGAAGAAGAAGATCAACAGCAAAAAGATATGCTTTATAATGTTAATAAATTAATTGCCGATTTACTACGTCCTGAGAATGCTCAAACTCTGGCAAATGCCCTTGGTGCCGTTGGTGTTGGTGTCGGTCTTGGCGTTGGTTGTCTTGGGGTAGTTGGCGCTGCTCCTAATCAAAACATATTTGGTGCTGAGAAAAATGATTTAGCTAGCATAGAACAATTAAACACGACGAACGACGAAAAATATATTGGTGGCCTATGGAATTCAGATGAGAATATTATTTGGAAGAAAGAATTCAATCCAATTGATATTTTTTCACGTTTAAATAATAATAATAATGATTCGTTTTTGGAAAAGCTTAACTGGGAGTACTCTAATTTGGCCGAAATATGGGGCAAAGCATCACCTAACAATACAGGGCTGACCACTGATAAAGATTGTCCGGCCGAGCTAGATTCAGTTTCAGTTAAAACTAATGAAGAGTTTTTTAATAAAAATAAAAATTCGAAAAATAACACTAAGAGCATAGCACTTGAAGATGAGGAAAGCATTAAAATTGCTTGTAAGAATATAAAAAATCTCCTTAAATCTAGCAGTATTCCCCCACCGGCTGCTCATTATAAAATAAACAAGGATAGTGGTGAAATTTTTGAAATGAATGAAAGTCTCTTGAATGATTGTAAACAAATGCAGTGTTTTCTAAATTCGAATAAATTTAAAATCTCCAATAGAATTGATCGTAAACGACGTCATTCAGCATCGCAAAATGTTTGCTGCAACAGCAATAATAATAATTTCGTTACCAATAATAATAACAATAATAATAATAATAATAATAATAATAACAATACCATTTATGATAACAACAATTTAAAACCCTCACTACTTGGCTCGGCATTAAATCCATCACAATTAACCACGGCAGCAACAGGAACGGCAACGGCAACGGCAAAAGCAGCAATTACAACGACCACAACGCAAACAACGGCAACAACCAAGGATACGCTTTCGGACTATGGCAGGAATATACTAAAATACAATGTTGATGACGGACAGCAAGAACACGGACTTATTCAGCACTATAACAACAATAATAACAACAACGACGACGACGACGACGACAACGACGATGACGACGATGACGATGATCAACAGCCACAACAACATGCTAACAATTCACATGCAACCGTAATAACGTGTAAATACTGGACCACAATGCATCCAATCATCAATGCTGAAGGGGAAGAATTATCTTGCGATGATAATTCATTTGATGCACCAGCGGCGGCTGCATCATTTTTTATTGATAAATCACAACAATTTATCGATGGTCTGTCTTCGATTACTTTGAACACATCGTCGATTTTAAAGCATGTTACGTTGGTTTCACGTCCACTAACGCGTTAAATTCGTGCTAAAAAAAAAAAAAAAAGAAAAAAAAATACAGAAAATTTCCCCTAATTCTTTCTGGGTTGGATTTTTGATTAGCTTCTCTTGAAGCTAAGAAAAAACAACTTTTTACTCGTGTGTGAGCGATTTCTTTTTTATTTCTCTCTTAATAGCAAAACACGCCTTTCTTTCTTTAATTTTTCCTTATTTTTTGATTACACTTGTTGTTTTTGGTTTATCTATTCTTATTAATTGTTGATTACTTGATTCAAAATTTGATTATTCAAAGATAGAAACAAAACCTCTATTCTATTTTACTGCGTTGAAAAGCTGTATCCTCTTTATCTTACAATTAGAGCATCACGATAAAAATGTAAAGGTAAAGAGGGTTAAACATTTTTACGCGGATACAGAGAGCTATTTGCAAGGTACTGATAAGAGTTCCGTTCTTCTTGTTTTCATAAGTAAAAATTAATCAAATGATTTAAATACATACATATACATATATAAAGGTTTACGTGTAAACTGTAAAAAGTTAGAAATTAATTTCTATCCACATCTATCTGAGATTTGGTTATAATTACTTTACCTTACTTGTACTCGTATTTTATTCAATACATTTATTATATTTGTTGTTATTTACGTATCGAAATTTGTGGCGCTGTGCTTTTAAGAAAGAAATCAACGCTGAGAGATTTATTTGTGTAAGAATATTCCAACATTTCAAAGAGAAAACCATGTACACAGAGTAGAAATAATTTCTTACATGCTCTCAGTCCACTAACCCCCACACACACGCGTACACACATACACATATCAAGTTTATATGCGCATCACAACACTGTGTAAAAACAAAACAAACAAAAAAATATTTGTATCCTCTGTAGTTACTTCCACTATATTTTTGTTTTTTTTTTTCTTTTTTTTTCTTCTATCAATTATTTCTGTAAATTATTTATTGTTTTTTTTTTTTTTTTTTTTTCTGTTATTATATTTTAGTTTTTTTCCTTCTTTGAGTTACTCTTCTAGATAAAAAAAATCAAAACAAAAAATCAAAAAAAAAAATGTATTATTTATAAATCAGATATAATTTGCGTTCATACATATATACATATTACACGATTATAAAAAAAATACTCTTCTAGTAATCTAAATAAAAGAAACAAACTAAAAACAAAAAAAAAGAAAACAAAAAAATAATAATTGTGGTATATATGTTAGCATCAATAGAAAACAAACAAAATACATATATAAATATATAAACAAGAAATAAATAATAAAGAAAGAAAACAGTTTAAAACAGAAGAAACGAAACGCATGTCGGAAAAATTATAAAACATGTAAATATGTAACCAATTCATATTCTTGTGAATTTCGTCTTCACTTCCCCTTAGACCTTGCTTTCTTTATGAACCAAACACTATCCTCATTATCGTCCTTGCAAAGTGAAAAGAAATTTTTTTTACTTGTTTGTAGAATCAAAATTTATTCTTTCAATTAAATGCTTTCTTCTACTCTACAAAACAAAATACAAATTAGTTTTTTTTTATATTATTTAATCATTCACTTATTGTTACTCCTTGTACTCGTATGTAAGTTAATGTTTCGCGTTTTTAGATCAGAAAAAGGAACTGAAGACGACGACCGCAGTCGAGTGTATTTCATCATTTGAAGTACTCGTAAATCATCGGAATCCCAAAGAGAACTTTGTGAAAATGTTGTTTATGTGTTCATTGCAATTATTGAATTATTGGACTAGAAATTATCGCGTACGTATTCAAAATATTATTTGATTCCCCCTCTAACATTGTTGGCACATTCATTTACATAAGTTTTTATCGCTCGCATATTTTTAAATGAAGTGCTACAACTTAACTTAGCGCTAACTTTTTTGATCACAGCCTATTGTTTAAGTTTCATTTAACATTGAACACATAAAAAATTACTACTTTCACGTTAATTAACACAATATTGGAGAAAAATCGGAGATTCATTATTGCTTTAACATAATTTGTTTTATCATTTGTGTTTTGTGTGCTACAGGCCCTCTGAGAGAGAGTTGTATTAGCTAGAATGAATCGATTGGTGGAAGTAAAACGATTTCTGAACAGTTGCTGTTCAATCCATTTTCTATTTAATAGAAGCCAATTATCCTATAAAAATCAGTATATCTAAAAAATTGATATCTTGTTGACAAAAAAAAAACCCCTAAATGAGAAAACACTGCAAAATTGCACTCTGGATTTAAAACCCCCCTAAGACAGACTTTATTCACTGTATATATGGCATTTTGAACCATTGTCACGACCATGAAAATGTTGATTAAACAATTCATCGCCGAAATCAGTTCTTACATGAGAAACCGGCTTCGTAACCATGTATCTTCCCGATAATTGTTAACTTCAGAAAGGAACATAGGGAATACAGTTGGACTAAAATAAATAACAAATCTGTAACTGAGTGGATCTAAAAATGATGAGGGATATCGAAATTCTAACAAGATCGATTCTCGATTAACATTACCGAACAGTAGGCTGTCAGTATGATCCTTTGATCCGATCTTCCGTATGATCCAGAATGATGCTATTTGTTTATCATCAAAAATGCTGGGTTAAAAATTATTATAAAAAATCTTAACCCATCTCTAATTTCTTCACGGAGTCTACACAAACAAAAAAAACAAACATCGTTGTGTACAAAATGTAAGGCGCTTACCATGACGTAATTTACTCATAACCCAAAGGAGTATGTGTCCACGATTTGGAACAATGTCTCTGAAATAATTAACAGATTTTGACCCTCATGTGTTTTGTTCGTGGTTCCCATTCACTTAAAGCAGCATGTATGTTTCTTTCAAATTTTGTCGTGAATTCAAATAAATGTGATTCCCAAGTGAATCAGTCTAGTGGACTTCAAAGTTCAAATGATGCGTTGATACTCGTATGTTGCAAAAATTACATAATCACAAAAAAAAATTTAATATCAACATTTGTGCCAATTAATTTTGTAACGAATCCAAATTCGTTGTGCCCAAACCCCTACAGTGTAACGATATGTAAATTATGTGTGAAGTTTTGTCCAAAATTATCACAATATCAGTTTTGACTTCAATTTGCTATAGTATTTATTATTATTATTATTTCTGATTTTTTTTTGTTTAAAGTGGTGTTTTCAAATTAATCGGATTTAACATACGAAAATGCATGGCACTTTTATGCGGTCGTCATTAGTGACGCAATGTTGAACTTCTACAGAATATGCGTATACCACTCTTGCCGCAATCGAATTCAGTATGTATTCAGTATTCAATTAAGAGTAAATCTCATCATCCGAAGTGCGTAAATACACACAAAAAAAGCTACAATATTTATAAAAAAATAGTCTCCCATGGTTTAATCAATGAATAATTTATTCTGTTTATTTGGAATATGGAAAAAAGTAAGTTTAGCCACATTTCCTATATACAGACAGCATGCTATGCATTGTAGGTATATTCATGGCCTTACAATAATATATAGGGACCGAATCACTACATTTTAATGCGGAAGGAATTTGTTATAATATAACAAAGAATAGTAGAGTTAACAAAAACCAAACTAGACCGCAAAAACAAGAGTATTAATTTTTTACATCGCTTTTAACGGCTTAACACCGAAAATTATGTCAAAACAGCATTTCATCATAATATACACTTACGCAAAATAAAAAATATGCTTGCCAATATTAACGTAACAAATAAAGCTCGATGTATACACCAAAGAAAAAGATTAAAGAATAAAAACTAAACAAAATAACGAAGAACAATTCATTAAAACCTAGTCAGTAATATTATTTAATAAATGATTTAATTCATTTGCTAATTGTTGTTAACTTCGTTTTTGTTTATCATCGTATTTGTTATTGTATTGCATTCTAGATATTATTTTTTGGCATTATAAGGTTACCCCATACATAGATTAGATATGGGATTTTTTGCTTTTCTTGTTATATTTTTTTGTTGTTTTGTTTTGCATTAAACACAACTTTAATTTAGTTAAGATAAGTCTATTAATTGTGATTAAATTGGCATCACCTTTATGAAACTATGAAACTAGTGTTCATTGAAACCATAACAAATAAGAGACAAAACGAAAGTTTAGAAACAAAATTGGTTTAAGAAGTTTTAATTGTGTAATAAAAAGCAAATTAAATGGAAAAAACACAACAAAGTCCTTAGAACGTATACGAATAAAACAGATCAACATCGGAACCTAATGTTGAGATAAGATAAATGTGAAATGATGAAAACCTTTCAATAATACTTCGGATTTTAAAATTACGCTGAAGCATCAACTCAACTACATTCAGAATATCTCTGTATAGAAAGGCCATACATATGTATATGATATGACTATGACTCTTTGACACATTATCGAACTTAGAAACAATTCGAACCAGGGAGTTCCACAATATATCTTTACTTGCGCATATATTGAGTCAGAAACAAAAGCTTTGTTGCTGTTGATCGCTATTTCCGTATCATAACATAATGGTTGTGTCTATATCTAACTATCTATACTGATAGTCTGTTAGTTTATTGAATACTACTCATATGATTTAATATTAGATTTTGCATCTTTAAGAAAACAATAAAAACATCTTAAAATTTAATATCTCTGCTTATAGAAAATTCGTTCACTACAAATGTCTAAAATAATTGCAAACGACATAGGATCTGGTCTGGTCTGTCTCCGCCATCGGTTATTTGTGTTTTGCCTGTGCTGTTTATGGGCGGAATAATCATCTTTCGCTCTTAGCTAACAACTTTTTTCAATCTTCAGTAGAGCTTGGCTACTATTTGCAGTCAATGATCAAATAGTTGGAGCTAAGTCATCCTGATTGATTTCGATATACGCTGACATAAAATTCACGCTTACCATGTACCACGTACGTAGCTATTTCGTATTATTATACATACATACGAGTACATATGTATATATATAGTCTTCTCTAAGAGGAGTAATTGTTTATTTTGAATTGGCTCCAAATACCAGATAAGGCGTTAAAAGTACCCCGCCCAGGAACAATCAAAATTTCGCATTAGAACTACTTTCTAAATTAAAAATATTTCTTTACTAGTTGTTAAAGAAGTGGTTAAAATAAGACACAGGTTATTAGCTAGCTGAAACTGGTTTCGATTAGCATGAGTTATTCCGTTACTACTACAAAAATCTAACCAACAATAGTTTCGGTAAGATTAGTGGTAATGTGAGGTGGTCGTATGGTGTATATACTTTATATTTCACGAATCCCGGTATGGTAAAAACATGAATCTCTAAAGTTTCTCTGAAAATTGTTTACTTTATGTGCGATGTGTCGTTTTTACGAGAGCCAGACACCATGAGATTTCTCTGTCACCTGCGTGCAATTATGGAAGTAAGAGTTCAATGAAATGCAAAGTCTATCTACATCGTTAACAACCATTCGGCGACCAACGCAGATTGGTGCAGCTGAATTTATCGTCCTGGAGTAATTTTTTAGCTCAACTCACTCAACCTACTTATAGGAAAATAAGGAAAACAGTCTATTTTTCTAAAAAGTAAGAAAACTTTTTACTCAGTGCGCAAGAAATCTGTCAGGTGGTATGTTCATCTGCGTTCTGATAACACGCAGACCCAGAAACTTGAGTGAAATATTAAATCTTCAAAGCTTCATTGTAAATATAGGCATTAATATCAAATTTCTCCACCAACCTTTCGGTTTTACATTTTATCTATTCGACCAGGAATATAATTCATCAGTTTCTATCTTTACATTCACTCGAATGGTGTTCTAATGACTTTCAATCGTAGTTCACACCTGATTTTTGTTTTGAAATACCTATATCGTCAAAGTTTTTTTTAATTTTGTTGAAAAATTCTCAATTGGCTTGAAATTTTGGGACTGAGAAGGCCATGCTAACACAGAAACCGTATGATCCCAATATCAAGCCCGTAATAATTTCGATGAGTACTTGGGATTATTGTCCTGTTGAAAGTGCATATTTTCCTCAGCATGCGGTAATATGTCGTGCTTTCAAATATAACAATAACTTTCTTTGTTTCTTGATACCCTTTATATAGAAAATTAGCTTTACACCAAAACAGGAAGGGCAGCCTGACATTATGACGCTATTGCCTCCATGTATAAAGTTTTTTTTCTTTTTTTAGTGGAATATTTTTTATTTTTCTCGGAGGACGCCGATTATTTCTACTGCTGTTAGAACCAAATCAATTTGTTTTGGTTTCATTACTACAGAGAAAGTTATGAAACATATCTTTGGTGTGATTTCTAAAGCGAAATCCTTGCTTTTTAGTGCGTACTTGTTAGTGTATTTTTCACAGCAATTCTTCCGAACAGTTTATTTTGCAGCAATCTTTTTCGCCGCTCTTAGGAGCTATATAGCTTGTTAACGATTTTCACTAGTAATTTGATCAGCTCTATGTAAATGGTACAAACTAGGCCTCCAACTAGGATTGCCGTGCCGACAGTTGAATTATTTATTTTTACATATGTATATAGCGTTGGTTTAGGAATTATTCTTCATATTCATGATCTAAGGTAGAGGAATATGCATGCTTATCTTACTCGCATGCATACTTGGGCCTTAAAAACAAAATCAGCCGACCAGGCGCGTAGCCGAAAAAGAAGATATTGACTTCGCGTTGTCGAATTTCGTGTTATTAGTTTTTTTTTTTGGAGTAAACTGACTCCAACTCTTGTCCTTAACAAAAATATCTTTCCAAACTTAGTGCTCGGGTATCTTCAGTATGGACATTGCGAATGTCAGAAAACTGAGAAGTGAAAATTGTCTCTAATTGACGATTTTGTTTTTCAATCGCATGCAATATTGGGTGAGTCTGTTTCTCGACATTTTCCCATAGTGAGAGCCTAATGATTAACGTGTCATGCTTCGAGAATGAAGAGGGATAAGTTATATGGCATGAAGACTACTTGATGTTATCTCCTAGTCTCGGAGTTATGATCGAACAGTCTACAATTGTCCGCTTCTATTGAGAGAGTTTCTTTAGACAAAACGTTGTAAATTAACTACTAAAAATATAAATAAATAGATTAAAAAAAAATGTTTAGATTTCTTGAAAAATGCTAACATTACCACCACAATTCTAATTCTAATTCTAATCTGATAACGTAATTATTATTTAAATAAAAAATAAGAAAGGTTGTTGTAAGTAAAAAAGAAAAAAAAAAGAAAGTAAAAAAACATGTGCAATCACCATTTATATCTATTTAGCTCTTACAATTATATTAAGTGAATGTTTCTTTTCCGTTGTGTACATATAAAAATTATGCTATATTTTTTTTTTTCTGAAGTTATTAGTTTTGTTAATTCTCCTTTTTGTTATAATTAATGTGTTTTTTTTTTTATTTAAATATATTCGACGTATACACCATAACAATTTTGGCATAAAATATTTTTATTTTCAAACTTCTGATTTTGATCTATAGTATAGTATGTATCAATTTATTTTAAACATTTCCCTCACCAAAACACACAGTCATCAAAGCAGAGTTATGACAAAATCCTTTTCTAATAGATATAAGGTTTGAGTTTAAATGGTATATATATTTCAAATCCAAACTCAAACATAAAGATAATAAAAACAAAACCAAAACCAAAAACCAACTTTCGTTCTGATACCAACATAGTAAATATCTCTTTTACAACATAAAGTTTGTATAATCGGTTTATTTTGTAAGTGCAAACTACAGCAGCATGGTTTTTAATAGTTTATTTATTGTGAAAAGAAAATACTATTCTAATATAATTTGCACATAGAACACAGTTTAACAGTAAACTATTAAATAATTTAGCCACTTGATTCATTTAAATAGAAGACACATTTTTTTAATGTAAATAAATATTATTTATACAACCATACCTTCAGTCCAGTATGTAAAAAAATATTTTAATAATATTAATACAAAAAAAAAAAGCAAATGATGAAAACAAAATTCAAGTCATTGAAAATTAATTGAAAAACAAAACGCGTTTCATAGATATACATAAATATTAACTGAGATCGAACAATTCTATAAAAATCCTTTTGTACTAAAAAAAAAACCAAAAAACAAACACATTTGAATTAGATATGTAATTTAAAATTTTTTGGGCTTTTGAAAAACGTAAATTGAATATCGTCGTAATAACAACCCTCCTGTCCTCAAATAGACTTTCTTCTTTTTATTTCAAAACCAAATGAGAAATATTATTTTATTATTCTTAAAAAAAAAAAATAAAAATAAAGACATAATGGAAATGGCTTCTTGTGTAAATATAAATTTTAAAGTACACTATATTAATTAAGTGAATAAAACAAAACAAAAACCTGGAACAAAACTTAGTAAAAGTTAAGCTATTTAATTTCACGCAAAGCTAATTTAAAAAAAAAAATATAACATAAAATTTTAACGATTTTATGAAAGCAAAGTAAAACCTTCGAAATTAAGGACAAGATGTAAAATTATAAGCGTAAATAAAATAATTGAACAAATTCAAGAAAATAATAATAATTATAATAATTAATGAAACTAAAAACAAAGCAAAACAAAACACTACAAATCTAATGTTTAGGATATAGAAATTTGTTTAAAAAATATCCTGAACATCATAAATTATTATGTTTCGTTGATTTTTTTTTTTTATTTTGCACCTTTTTATTTAAATAAAAAGAAAACAAAACAAAACCTAACCACTTAAATTAAAGAGACAAAAAAAAACAACAATATAAAAGAAAAATATATACACAATCATATTTTAAAATTTAATGTTTTAGATGAATTATTCTTGTGTGTGAAAGTGTTTTTAGCTATTGTAAGGTTGAAGTGATCGTGCAAGAGTATGGTGAAAATGTTCTAGATTTGTATACACATCTATTTAAAAAAAGAAAAGTAAAAAGTAAAAAGAAGAAATCAACCGACTTAATGAAATGAAAAAAAAACCCATATATTCGTAAAAAAATGAAAACACCACATTGTATATATTAAAAGGACATATTCGTACATACATATACATATAAAATGAATTATTTTAATGATGCAATTTTTTTTTCGTTTTGCTTCAGTTCTATCAGCCTTCTTTTTCTTTCTCTTCCAGTTACGTTTTTTTTTTTTGTTAAAAAGAAAATAGGCGAATGATTTTGTTCTATCAATTCTCACATCTTTTATTTTATATTGTTTAAATTAATAACAAAAACCGGTATTGCATGTGTTTGTATATGTATATCTGTATTTTCAGCAAAACAGCTAAAAAAAATTATGAAAAAACCTTTTACACAGACAGAAAAAGACAACAGAAAAATAATATCTTAAAAAATATCGTTTTTTTTTTTTTTTATATATAATTTAAGATTTCTAGTTGACAAAAGAAAATCAAATTAACTTAATGGAAAGGAAGGTGTTTTTGTGCCTTTTTCATAAAATACAAAAAAAGTATATATATATAAAAAAAATAATTCTTTTAAAATTTAAATAACAACAAAAAAAAGATAAAAAAAAAAAAACTTGTAAAAATTGTATGAATGCTACATACAGAAAAAAAAGGAAAACAAAACAAAAATTACATCCCCAATACACATTTTTGAACTAGCAACTAGTAAAAATGTAGACATTATAGCAAAAGTTTTATTGGCGAATCAAAAGAAACAGAATAGAAAATAAAGCAATTGCAGTCTGATTTTGTGTTAATTTTTTTCGCCACAGAATGGTGCTAGATTTCCTTTACAAGAAACCACAACATTAGAATGAGAAAACACTTATTCCCATCCTATGTATCCGTTTTGGATTTTAAATAAAATTCTTTTGATAAGCCATTAAAACTTAATAATAAGATATTGAATTAAATATTTAATAATACAAAAAAAAAAAAAAACAAAACAATTCAGTTTAGAAAATAAAATGAAATTCTATCAAAACAACAAAGAAAAATAAAACACACAAAAAAAAAAACAAAATTCTCTTCGATTGAAAAGAAACAAAATGTGAACAAGATAGGATATATGAATTTAAGTTTCTAATAAGGAATGCCAAAAAAAAAAGAAGAAAATAAAAAAAATTCAATTGCAATCACTGTTACACAGATGCTTAATTATTTTTGTTCATTTTCTTAAATATAATACCAATTTTTGAAAACATAAAATACTTACTGTGTAATACTGTTTGCAATTTCTTAAAAAAAAAAACAAAAAAAACCCTACAACAAAACAAAAATAACAGCAAAAAAAAATTAAAATGAGATAAAACTAAAAAAAAAAATAATAAAAACAAAAATAAAGTATCACCCTTTTTTATTTTTCTCAGTCCTTCTGAAGATAATAGAAGTAAATATACAAATAACCAAAACAACTCAAAACACGAAAAAAAATCTATTTGTCCCTATAAAAAATCCGTGCAAAAATTATTACCAGAAAAACATATTTATAGACAGTAAAACAAGAATTTGATATGAAAAACCGTAAAAAGTTTTCATTTCAAAAAGTTGAAAACAAAAATCCATAAAATATTGAGGTTTTCGAACAAAAGAGCTGGATTTTTTTTAATTGTGAACAGAATTTAAGGAAGAAATTAAAATATATACATAATAAATGTTTCAATTTTTGTCAGAAGAAAGCTGAGAATCAATTTGTTTTATTTTAACTTGTTGTTTACACATTTACCTGAAGCTGTGTAGATTTTGCGCTAAAAAATTTGATGTTTCCAAGACCTCTCACATTACTGTTTTGTCTTTGGAATCTATGTATTGATAAGAAAAAAAAAAATTCGGTTATTACAAGCCGATCGCGAAATGTTTGTTGATTCTCGCTTTTCATAATGTTATGATTTATTTTCTTTTGACATTTGGTAGCTGTCAGTTTAAGCTTACTTAGGAATCAAATCGAGCTTAATTTTGGATACACCTGCTAGTGCAGGATCAATTTTAACGAATTCTAATCAAAGTCGTAGTTGAATCAGATCGTCATTGTGTGTTTGCGAGAGATTGCTGAGAGGTGAAATGAAAACCACGCACAACAATTGAAAACCACTTAAAACGGCTTAGACTTGTAAAATAAGCTCGATATTTGAGTTCCATACGAATTGAAATGAATCAATATTTGCGATATACCTATGTCACATCTCAAACACAATGAAATGGAAGATTTTTGGAAACGAATTGGTGGTGAGAAATGAATCGTTTACAAAAACATCTATAGAAAACGACCACTGCCTAAGCGTGACAAACCAGCACAAACTAATTCGAAAGCTGAACTGCATCAAAAGAGGTTTATGCTCTCAATTTGGTGAATTAGTGAAACTGGGGGCAGTAATCACAGAATCATGGTTCACCGGGACAACGCTAGGCTTCAACCTAGGGTAGGTAAGAGTGGCTGTTGGAAACACCAACCCACTTAGGTCTATTGGTGATGCCACGTGGATCTATGATCCCCTTACTAATAGAACCAGTTTCAACTTACGATGAAGCGTCTAATCTTTCGTCAACGTCCGATTTTCTTCCTATTAGTAGTTTACCATGTCTATCCAAGGTTTTGGAAAAGATCATTGCTAAGCAGATTACGAGTCACCTAAATAGCTTCAATTTATTGTCTCCTGTACAGTCCGGTTTCCGAGCTCAACGGCCTTGATTAAATTTGATTAAACTTCTAGACGGTATAAGATTAGAGTATGATAAGGACTATCTTACACTTCTCTGCTTACTAGATTTTTCAAAGGCTATTGAAACGGTGAATCACGACATTCTATGTAAGAAACTTGAGCTCTACTTTGGTGTTAGTGACTACGAGGTGAGATTAATAAGGAGCTGTTTTTCAAATCGATTTCAAAAGGTTTTTGTTGAGCGGAAATACTCTCGCCCGAAAATTATAGATTCGCTGGTGTACCTCAGGGTTCAATTTTGGGCCTAATCCTGTTTTGTTTATATATAAATGACCTAGACCAAGTTTGTTGCAATGCACTTATGCATATTTATGGTGATGACGCACAGATATATTTATCTTGACCAATTGGACTAGTGGAAGATCTCGCGGCAAGATTTAATTCGGATTTATCCTCTATAGAGAAATGGGTTAATCTTAAATCCGAGTAAAACCCAATTAATTTTAATTTAAAAAAAATTGTATGACACTGAACTAATACCCCCTATTTATTTAGACTTCTGTAGACTCTCGTTTTCGGACACTGTCATTAATCTTGGTTGCAAGTTAAATAGATCCCTTTCTGCTATTGACCATGCAAATTACATTGTAGCGCGTATTTATGCGGGCCTACGTAAACTTTGGTTGTTTGCCAGCCTTACTCCTATGGATACTAAGCTCAGGCTGATTAAGACTTTACTTGTACCAATCTTTGACTATGCCATAGCTGTGTAGGTACTCCAAACTAGATTCACAATCTCAACACAAGTTACTTGTTGTCTTTAATGACATGATGAGATGTGTCTATGGAATGAGGAGACTTGTTCTTGGTTGCTCATTTCAGAGTTTCTGGGAAATAAGATGCTGTGTTCTCATGCACAAAATAATTCAGACTCGTTCTCCATCATATCTTTATCAGGAACTGCAATTTGTGCAGTCAACCCGAACCTTTAACCTTATAACGCCTACTTGTAATTACTTAAATACGTCTCGCCTCTTTCTTGTCCACACTGCCAGACTTTGGAACTCATTACCTGTCACCGTCAAGCAAATACTGGTAGCCGGCCAATTCAAAACTCCAATATAAGCACATTTCGAAAATAATTCTAAGTACGTAAATCTTTTCTATTTAATTTCTTATCTCTTTTATTTCTATCTTGCTTTTTAGCATCCATCTCTATTTCATCTCCTCGTGATCCTTCCTTTTTAATCCAGTCCCTAATCCCTGTAATATTTTGTTTTTCTTTTTTTTTAACTAATTTTTTTGTAAATTGAAATGTATTTTTTAAACTTAGTCCTCTATTATTTGAATTCATTTTATCTTAAAATTCATTGTATTTTTTAATCTTACTTATACTTACCGATTGTTATAAATAAATTATAATTGAATTGAATTGAATTGAAGAGTAGGAGACTGTTGACGTATATATTTTTTAGATCGCTTAAGGCTTTGTAGAAGAAAGCTCCTAAGTGAAGTTTTCTTCTCTGAGAAGGGGCTGGACATGAACATAGAAGGTGGAGGATAGTCTCCTTTTCCTCCTTGTCCATGCAGCTTCTTCAGAAATCATTTGTAAAGGCGCCAAGCCGTCTTGCGTGCTTGCCTATGAGGCAGTGTCCAATGATGACACCTATGATGGTACTGAGATGCTTCCTATTTAGAAGGATCAGACTCTTAGGGCGATTCGGATCTAGCTTTGGCCAGATCTGTTTAGTCGCTAGACATGTTGGTCCAACAGTCCACCTAAGGTCTGGTTTTTTATTGGCATGCAACTTTAATATTAATTTGCATGTAGCGATTGGTATACCTATGCTACCCTTTTCCGGTAGAATAGGTAGAGTGGTTCCAATTTTGGCGAGTTCATCGTCCCTACAGTTCCCTGGAATGTCTCTGTGGCGCGGCACCCAACAAAGGTGGAGGTTGAACTGCTCTGCCATCTCCATAAGAGATGATTGGCATTCTCGAATTTAGTGATACTGACTCCAGGAACTTGATAGCTGCCTGACTATCCGAAAAGATGCGGATATCTTTTGCAGATATCACGTTTTTTTTCAGCCAGGACAGAGCTTCTTTAATCGCCCAAATTTCCGCCTGGAACACGATACAGTTATTTGGTAGGCGGAAAGCGAGGCTTAGATTTAGCTGATCTGAGAAAACACTGCCACCAACCCCGCTATCGGTTTTATATCCATCTGTGTAGAAATGGGTTGACTTGTCCTCCATGAAAGCATCTACCTCTCAGAAGGATCTAGAGGGGAAGCCTACAGGGAAGTCTTTGTCAGACCAAAGTTCAGGTATTGTGTAATCGATGTTCTCTGTCAGGATTCCTAATGTATTAAGAATGTTAACGTGGTCAATTGAATTATTTGTCCACTGTGCAGCCGCTGCAGTCGCAGCTACTTGCCTGCTGAAAACATCGAGGGGTGTTAAATCAAACAGAATGTCTAATGCCGCGGAGGGAGAAGCGGGTAAGGCTCCGCTTATGCATAGACATGCTGCTCTTTGGACCCTGCTTAGTTTACTGCAGTTGACTGCATTGTCTAAGGCCGTCCACCAGACGACAACCCCGTAAGTGAGTATCGGTCTTATAACCGAGGTGTATAGCCACTGCGTTATGCGAGGTTGAAGGCCCCATTTATTCCCAATGGCTTTTTTGCAAAAGAATAAAGCTACTGTAGCTTTGTTGACTCTTTCTTGAATGTTAGGTTTCCAGTTTAGTTTCCTAATCCACAGCGATCTGCCTAACGGGTTAATCTGATGAGACTTAGTTGACGGAGTTCTTTAATGGTATTAAGATTCTTACCTGAGACGTTTATAGCAACGTCATCCGCATAGGCAATCACCCTGCTACCGCCCGCTTCCAGGTATGTCAGCAGTTCGTTAACCACTAAGGTCCATAGAAGGAGAGAGAGGACAGCGCCTTGCGGCGTACCCCTGCTGACGCATCTTTTAGCAGAAGTCTCAACACAGTGCAGTCGTGATTGCGCGTGTGTTGGCGTTGTTAAAGGCACTTATATGTCCAGGAAAGCAACCATTGCGGAAGTGCCTTTTCCACCGACTTTCCTTTACAGTAGGTAGGCATGTTGAGCCGTTGACAGAAGTTTTGGATCAATTTTACCTCGTATATGGATATCAATCAGGTTCTAGAGTTTTCAGAAGGAAAGATGATAGACTTATAGGTCTGAGGTGCTTTGTGACAACATGAGAACATTTTCCGGCTTTGGGAATGAAAACTACATTGACTTCTCTCCATGACAGTGGAATGTGGATCAGTTCTACTCGGCAGGTATTATACCGTCCGGATCAGCAGACTCGTATGGTTTGAAGCTATGCAGCTCCCAGAGCAGTGGGTGGAAAGTTGGTGTCCCGTAGCAGGTTGAGTGATTCATCACTTGGGGTCATCGGTTTTTTTCAAACAGCTAGGCATCATAGGATTTGTAGAGAGGAATTTTCTTAGCCGCGATGCCTCAGAGGTTTCCGTGATTTTGTTACAGACAATCCAGGATTGTCGTTTTGCCTTCCTCACTTCTTTTTTGTATAATTTTCTTTGTATGAGTCAAAGTCCGTCACTTTTCTTGTGCTTTTTGTTAAGTTGAAAAGCTTTCTGCAAGTGTTTCTAAGCAGTCCCAATGCTGATGTCCACCAGTGCAGCTTTTTCTTGCCTCTAGGTTGAATAAGAGGGCAAGAATTGGCTATGGTCTGATTGAAAGCCAGTGTGAATTCCCTGACTTTCATGTCAAGCTCATTGGTGTCAGGCGGGGGACTTGATAGTTCAGAGGATAGCATTTTTGACAGTATTCCTCTGTATTTTGGCCAATCAGTTTTCCGATAATACCGCAATGCTGGTTGGCTAGAAGGAGCATCACTCAGGCTGAATTGGATGTATCTGAAAAAGAGTGTTCAGACGATACCATCCAGTTCGATAGCATTTGAGTGATGCTGTCGGAGACAAGAGTGATATCTAGCACTTTCTGACGGTTTCTTCGGTTTCTTGTTATAAAAGTGGGCTCATTGCTAATGTTGCAAACAATGAGGTTAGTACTTGTTATATAATCAAAAAGTAACTCACATCTCTCGTTGTCCCATACCGTGTGATAAGCGTTAGGTCGCATCCGATAATGAGGTCAATTTTTTGCCTTCCAGCTTCCAGTAACACCCTTTTTAGGTTATCATCCTTGGCCCACATAATCGTGGCCAAGGTATGCCGATGCCAGCCAGTAGGAGCTTTTGGCAGTCTCTAGTCTGGCAACGGTTAAGTCGGGGTCGCTGATATTAGGAAGTAAAAATGCATTAGGGCTACGTTTCACTAATATACAAGTTCTTGTCTTACCTTTGTCTATTGTATAGAGCGGAGCGTATACAGGTGTCCTAAGTCCACGAACCACGCCTTCTACAATCCATGGTTCCTGGATTAGGATAATGTTTTCTGTGTTATTGGAGAGACGCAGAATAAGTGCGGCCGAAGCCTTTTTTGAGTGATGGAGATTAATCTGGAGAAACCGTATCATGCTACAGTTTCCCAGAATGGCCTCCACCTCGGTGTTGTTAAAGTTCTTCGATTCTGAAGATGTGCTCAAGAGCTCATGTTCTTCCTCTGATCGTATAGAACCTCGTTTTGCTTCGTCATCGGTTTCCATTTCCGATAGGAAATCAGAAGAGGAGACCGACGGCTTAATTGTCACCTCGGATAGATTGGGGTCGTCGCTATCCATTTCTGGAAAGGATATCGATGCTCCAAGATCTAAAGTGGTATTTGGTGGTGTCTCCGTTAAAGGAGGAGGAGGTTGGTTATCAGCACTCAGCTCATCCTTTTTATATACCCTTAGGTGTATTGACTCAAAGCCAAACCGAATCATGTCTTTTGTCTGCGCTAGAGGGTTAAGTAATTCCTTATTGATCACGATTAACGCACATATATAAAAGTCCCTTAGTTCCACCAGCTTCGTGACTTTCAAGTCATGGGTGGGGTTGCTGAGCCTGGTGATTTCGAAAATGCTTTTTAGGTTGGCACATTCGATAAGCTTGACGTGGCACTTCCTAGTCGTTCTGTAGCATGTGTGCGCACAATTAAGCGTGTGGCTGAGCGTCTCATGCAAACTGGGCCCAATAGAGATGGAGCAAGAAGTGACCTGCTCCGTGTTGCTCGTTCGACCGAGGATATTAATGGTGTGGTGAGAGAGTACACAAACATCGACGAGACAAAGTTGCACACAATTTGGCATCAGTAGACGTTCGTTGCATCGAATTTGGCGAAAGACCTGAAGATGTTCCCTTATAAAGTGCAAACCGTTCACTAATTGCTGCGTGTTGACCGTCAAGAAGAGGATGATTTCGTATCCAAAAGCATAATGAGACTTTGAATCACAAATTTCCAGGCCGTATGATCTCCCTTTTTGGCGATTTGAACTTGCTGGCCAGATCACCATATCTGACGGCATCAGACCTCTTCCTTTGGGGCTTTTTGAAATCTCGCATTTATCACAGCATTCCACAAACCTTTCAAGTCTTGAAAGCCAAGATTGAAGAAGAAATCACCAATTTGGAGCTAGATGTTTTGCGAGCAACAATTCAAAATGCTATAAAACAAATGTGCATCAACTCAGGAGGTGGTCATTTGACCGATATCATTTTTTCAACTTAATGTCATCAATTTTACACCTTCAGATAAACTTCTCGTGGCAACAGAGGCCAATTTTCTTCATTTCCAACAAAATGGCAGCCAATTCACATTATCACATTACTTTTGTCCTACCTTGTACTATTCGTATATCCGTTTTCGGTTACTAACCAAATCTTCTTACTTCAT
Organism: Volucella zonaria; assembly: GCA_963966105.1. Classification (NCBI taxonomy): domain Eukaryota; kingdom Metazoa; phylum Arthropoda; class Insecta; order Diptera; family Syrphidae; genus Volucella; species Volucella zonaria. The sequence goes on along the minus strand of OZ014532.1, from coordinate 158,303,123 downwards.
AGAGGAATTCTAACAAATATTGAGTAGGAAACCAATTGCTTAGGCCTTACGCAGTTCACCCATTTCATCACTCAACTCCACTGAAATGCAGAATGCAAGGTTTGAAAACGGCCATCACCTCTGCTCTTCTCTTAGTTTGGCACGACCCAAGGTCGTGTATATGATTTGTTAGAAGCTCATGAGTAATTGAAACACTCCGCCGCGGTCCCACCGAAACATCAAATCTATATACCTAACCTAGTTCTGTTTAAGGAATATATCGCCACATTTTGGATTCAATATGATTATATTTAATAGATATGTTTTACATTCCACCTGAAGCTGATCCGAGTTATTTTTGCTATATGAATAACTTCCCGCAAACGTTATTCATCTCTTAAAGCATTAACACGTCTTAAGAAACAGGAAAAAATAACAAAACTGAAAGACTATTTGTCTCTCGGGCCCGATGGGCTTCCAGTTATTGTCCTAAACAAATGTACAAATCCATCCAGCTCCTCTCATTGTTGTCCTCTTTAAGTAAGGACAGTAAGGCTATAGAATGCGCAAAATAGCGTCTACACACGGGGCAATCTGTACGCACAATTTCTAGGACGTTTGAGTGGGGAGAAATTGTATTCGACTCTACATACATCCCAATTTGTTGTATAGAACAATCTAGGATTTCGTTCAATGTCGAAGAAACAAAAAATTAGAAATGGACTAGAGTTCGGATGAACTTATAAACGTCAGCATTACTAACTTAATAGAATCGCAGATCTTCCCTCGTGTATTTTAGAACACATTCACTGCGCAGACATATCTTAGTACCATCGTAATTTGTTCTGCGTTCAAAAACGTCATGTCAGTGCAAACAAAAAGTAATATTCAGCCAAATAATAGATTTGCTTTTTTCAAAAGAGAATATTATTTATTATTATTGCATATTATTTCAATAATTCCTACATCTTTCCTGTTCAGAAAACATAAAACTACTCTGCACTAAAACCTTTAAACTTTATCTGGAGCCACAATTGAAATGCTTAACTAATCTGCACAAGTATGACGATATGTTGACGTTTATGAACACAAGAGTAATACTGTTTGACTAAGTTAGTTCTGCAGAAAATCTGCATTATTTAACGCGACTAATGCAGTTTTTTGTAAGTATGAGGTTCTGGAAACACCCTGCCACTACCTGTATCAAAATTCTCTTTTCGTTTTCGAACATGTCGTTACCCGCGTACAACCGATTTTCATTCAATGAATGCCAGATGAATGTTGACGATCGAATTGTGGTAATTTGGCTACACACGACACAATTTGTAGGACTTTATGGAGGGGTGAACAGAAATTGTGAGATTGCCCGAGGCAACCTGCCAACTTGGTTGGATGAAAGCCCAATTGCCGTCCACAAGAGGCACTTTTCCTGCTGGTTACAAGTTGCAATCGAAATTGTGTCAAAATATGCCCTGTGCGTGGGCGCTTTAATAGAAGTAAAGGTGAGTTCATCAATGTCAGCGTTTCTGTGCAAAAGAAAGAGGTTATTTATTTTTATAACATCCGAGTATTATTTCAATATTTCTTACATCATTCCTCTTCAAAAGACACACATTTATTTCGATTTTAATCTTCTAACTCTTCCTTCTAATCAGCATAAGTATGACGATATGTTGCCGTTTATGAACACAAGAGCAATACTGTTTGATTAAGTAAGTTCTGCAGAAAATCTGCACCAGCTTGTCAATAGTACGAGTATAGCTTATTAAGAATAGATCAATCATCTCCCCTGATCAGTACGGAATTATGAAACGCATAGCAACTACCACCAATTTGATTTAGTTCATCTCTAGGACGCTTTGTGCCTTAGAAGATAGAAACTAGGTTGATACTACGAGTATTTCCACTGACTTCAGATAAGCATTGGACAAAATTTCTCGTCGGCTTATCATCTTCAAAAAACTCGGCTATCACATAAATTTTTTCGCGTTATACAGGATGTCCCAAAAATCAACGTCGAGCCGGAAACGGGTGATAGATCAAGTGGTGTCGGTTATCACAAAATTATAAAAAAAAATCTAAGTCAAGTACTTTCAAAATTATTGGCACTCGAAAAAAAAATCGACAAATCTGACACCCTGTGACGATCTTTCAAGTACTGTGACCGCAAATCTTTACTCCTCTTCGTTCTTTTTTGTCATGTAACCCTGTGTAACTGTTGTGTAAATTACGGTCCAAATTGAAATACAACTACTCGTATATCGGTTTTGACTAAAATATTGCTTTTTTGTCCATCCATGTATCTGAAAATCATTAATCACCTAACTTGAACTGACTGTACTGACAAGAAAATGTACTACGCCATTTTGGCTAACTTTAAAAGATGGCGTATTTAGTCTGGATTCCAAAATGGTATGACACTTGTTAGACTAACGCTTAATTGAGGACACACAAAATATTTTGTTAAACAAACCCGATTCATAGTTAATTCTTTTTAATAAGTTAAAATGAGTACCAAGTGTGAGCGAGGCAGACAGTGACGCCGTGATTGAGACTGATAAACACACCATTTCGGCTAGTGTGAGTGAAACAGATAGAGATGCCGAATTCTAAGGAAGAAGATCGTCACAGGGTGTCAGATTTCTCGATTTTTTTTTGTGTGCTAATAATTTTAAAAATACTTGACTTAGATTTTTTTTATAATTTTGTGATAACCGACACCACTTGACCTATTACCCGTTTCCAGCTTGACGTTGATTTTTGGGACACCCTGTAGAAGTCATATTTTGAAGACCAACAGTACAGAGTCTTTGTTCAAATCTTCAATATCTGACCTTGATAATTTTTATTCACATATGGGCTGCATTAATAATGAAAGGAACTCCGAACTTGAATTTATCAAAGGCTGGTTTAAAAATTTTTCGTATCCATGTGTTACAAAATCCCGGTATATTACCTTTGTAAGGCCTCACCTAGAGTATTAAAGGCAAGTATGGCAGCCCTATCCATAAATCCAAATTCAATGAATTTCGCACTCCGTGGTCTTCCATGAATTGTTCCTTATAAGTCCAGTCCATACGAAAATATGTAGATTAAAACTCTCTGATATACCCGTATGTACATATGTACGAAAACATTAACCATTCACCAGTTATTGAGCGGAAATATCGGCTTCCCTAAACTCATGCTAGAAGCCTCGTTCACTTCCATTATCCGTAATCTAAGGTCGATATCGTACTCCAGATTGAAACTCGCTGCACCAATTACGGTCATTAGGAACCAATATCAGGAACAATGCCTCTGATAAATAGCCATGCTAAAATCTTTGATATTAAAAGCATCAAACCCACAACTATAAAAGCCCTAAAGCCCTACTAAAGGTAGCTGTACCATATGATCTTCATATATTGCATTGCTCCACTGGTTTGAACTCGTAGATTATTCGAGTACTGGGGTCCATGAGATCTACATGACATAGCCATCTTGTTCGCGGTAAACGCAACATTCGTACTAGATCCACGTTGATGTACAATTGTTCGTTGCACCGCCTCGTTCGCACACTTCCAACGCATACTGGAATAAAGATCACACGCAGAATCTTTCGATCAACATAGTCAAAAAAGTTTTTATACGCTCTGCGACGTCTCTGATCGTGAAATCTTATATGGCGCCTTCTTCAATGGTCGAGATAGGGTTTTGCTACTCAATTGCCTTCTGAGTACATAGAAACAATGGTTGGGCAAGAGTTATTCTCCGATGGATCTCCTGATGTCATTACAGCATTTCACTGCAGAGAATAGATACCAAAATTCTGTTACCATCTAAAAATTATAACTAGCTTTCCATTGTTATATGAGTATTCTGCCTAAGATGTCATTTTTTGACGACTCCACATATTTTTTATTGCTGTCATTGATCATCATATGCATTTTGTTACTTCTGATAAATGACAATCCGCTGGTTTCTCTCGATTATGTCAATGTTATCTTTATATGGGATGGTGGGTAATTAAGTTTAGTTAGAATATCTGTATCCTCACTTCAATTTACAATCGTTGGGTGTGCGGGTTATATAGTGCGTTCTACATGACAGCGTTACTTTCGTCGTCCTCCACAGTCTCCAGCAGTATTCTTTCCGATTGTAAGCCCTGCCAGCGTCTTAATTATGGTCGCCTTTGCGAGATTCAGATTATGTAGGTTTTATTACTCTGGCATATTATTTTTGTGTCCAATCAATCTCCTCCTTATCTTTATTTTCTGCATGGTTAACCTATACACCAGGTTCAATCCGCTCGTGACCTTGGATAATTATACGATAGAGAGTTGAACTTCCGTTCCCACATTAATGAAATAACCCTTAAAGCCAATACATCACTTCGTTTTATTAACTGATGGTCCAACAAATTTTGCAAACCCTATGTAACAAGGTCACCTTACATTACCCTTGTCCGGGCCCTTTTCGAATGTACCAGCCAAATGTGGTCCCCCTTTCAGTGAGTTCACATATCCCAAATTGAGAACATTCGACGTCGTTTCCTTCTGTTTGCCCTTCGAGGACTGCCCTAGATTAACTCTTTTATTCTACCTCCCTATCGCGACATACTCCAACTTTTTAACCTGAATACCCTCGAAATATGCAGAGACGTAGCTGACACTCTCTTCATTCATCGACTGCTCTCTGGCTCTGTGGATTGCGCCTCCCTTTACAATTGTATGTTTCTCAAACCTCTCCGTTTTTGATTTCAACCTAAGCACTTCTTGTCTGAAATTAGATCTTCTCCACCATTCCCTTGGTTCTTTTAAGTTTGATGACTGTTGTATGAAGCCAAATAAATTAAAAACTAAACTTAGGTAAAATTTTCTAACCTTATTCTGACATTAACACCTTTAGCTCACCACAACTTTACGTTTTTGCGAACTTCATCCTTTTCCTCCTTTGAAATTTGTGTTCGTGCGCAGTGTTGCACGCGTCCTACCTTACTGCAAGCGTCCACCGTTCTTCATCGTCGAAACATGGGATGCGAGCCTTGTGAAATCACACTAATGGCCGTATGCCACTGGTCTCTGCACATGATCCTGTTGCTAAGGGATTAAAAGAGGGTTTGAGGGAAGCGCAGTCGGGAAACGCTCTGGCGGTGTTTTGCGATTGTTGCCGTACTCTGTACTTCTATGATATCTTCTAGGTGTTTACAAACACTTTTCTTAAATGTGTCATTTTGCGCATCTATTGCAGTGTCCGAGCATATAAGTGTGATGTTGGATGTTCACCCTTGAACACATACTGTCTCAACTAAACGTTCAGGAGCACCTGGTTTGCTGAATGTGCTTACATATTAAGTATGTTATGTACATATATTGTTGTTATTTCATTAGACGACAACACATATTGCAGTCGATCAGGTATACAAGATATGCACCCATTCCTTGCCGCAGATCTTTATTGAAGGTTATAAGTAGAGACGCATTTTATTATTCTGACGAGTTGGAACTACTAACTCATCTGGTTTGCCATCAAAGGCAAGCAGAAGCAGTTCCAATCATTCGAGTTTAGTATCTTAGTCAGGTTTGATAAGTGCTCATCGTTAGTTCACTAAAATAAGATTATCCAAAAGGTACCGCGAGGAGGTGAAGGTGCGAATTTGGTCAGCGATATCATTGACTATGGAAGAAAAAAAGTTTGTCTCGAAATGAATGCCTTTACTTGAACACAGGTTTTCAAATGATGTGATCCACTGAGCTGTGGCAACCAAGCCATAACGTAAGTGGGATAATGGTCACGAGAAACTCTTCAAACCATATTTATTATTTCGACAGCTAATGTTATATTACATTTCGCTGTAAAAATGTTACCACTTCGGTAAAAATAATGTTACTGCATGTACTCTAAAAATCGATGGCATCTGTCAGGCTTTTTTAGAAATGCAAAGTTAAAATGTTGCAAATAGATCGTCTAGAATCAGACTAGACAAACAAGTCCACAAATGTATCCCCTCTTAAACCCGCAATTTTCACGGGCTACCACCTATGGGTAGGCACGCACATCGTATGAGTATATCACAGATGCTGCTTCTTAACAAAAAAATGGTTATTGACTTTACGATTAAGTCAATAAGCTTTAGACCGCTGAGGCTGAGTATCATATGAAGGAAGGATTTGATAGCCTATACTGCTACGGAACATGTCAGAAGTATGATAATAAAATCAAACTTGAGTACTTCAACGCCAATTTGGGTAAGTAAGTGGATTAGTTGAAAACTAATACAGACAACGGTTGAAATTCATATCCTAACTCTCAATCAAAAGAAGGCTAATTCAGTAAAAGGTATGCACTCACTTTTCACGAAGGGTAAATGCCCGCTGGATTCCATATAGCAACATCATAAGGGACATATATGAATCTACTTGATGCTTGTAGTATGATGATGATTGAAAATACCAGAAAGAGGTGTCGGTAGTTGCATAGAGAACAAAATTCAGCGAAAGAAGAAAGGAGCATGTGCAGTTTTTCAACTCAAGGACGTGGAAACTCACGAAATATGAATATTCATCGACTCTAAAGCTGTATATGACAGCATTCCTTATCTTGAGCTCTACGGGGCAATTTCCAAATTCAGAATTCCGTCAAAATTAGTCCAGCTAATGTCAATAAATGGATGAAATGGGTGTTTTTTTTTACTATTTGTTTTTTTAAATTGTCACATTTTCCAGTGACATCCAATTAAACAGCTGACAGCCGATTTTTTTTAATGGCCAAATATCGACAACACTAAAACAATTGTACAATTTACATAATTTATTTCATTTCTCAATATAAAAAAGACTTAACATTGCTGTAAATATATCGATCTTGAACAAGGGAAACAGACAACATAGAACTAAAGCGCTTTCTGAAATACGTAGGTTAGGTTGGGTTAAATCGGGATATGATGTATATACCATCACACAGACAACAGGCATCAAAACGGGGCCATCGCAATTCCTGTGGAGCTAGTTGAATTTGTCTTTAAATGCAAAAACCTAAATAATTTCCCTGCAAAAGCCAAGAAGGTTTTTGAAGTTCGGGCAGTCTATTTGCTCTAGGCTTTCGAAAAAGTATTTCCCGAAAATCTTCTTTGACTACGCGATATTGCCTCGCATTCACACAGTATGTGTGTTATGTCCTCAATGGCACGCAGATCACCGAAGAATCTGCAAATATCCGTATCTGAAAATTTGAGTCTCTTTGCGGGTTTCTGCAGGAGACAGTGTCCTGTCAGGATATTCCTATTACTGTTTTAAGTTTATCCCTGTTTAATTTTGTTCGCTTTTTGTTGTCAAAAAGCGACCTGCGTCCTTCAAGACTTGACCATCTTAGGTTGGCAGTCTTTGTGATTTTTTCCTCGATAGTGCCCCTCACTATGCAAAGGGGTGGTTTGATGTTGGCAACCTCACTATTGTGGAATAGCTCTCCTTTTCTTGCAAGCTCCTCCGATTGTTCATTTCCTTTAATACCGCAGTGTCCTGCCACTCCGCACAGTCCTACCCGGTTCTGACTGCATAGTGCCTTGAGCATTGTGCGACAGCCCCTGACTGTATCAGTGTTGACGTTGGTTGATTCCATTGCCTTGAGTGAGGCCTGGCTATCCATGTACATAGATAGCGATATCTCTAAACAGTAAACAGTGAATCAAATCTTCAACTGCATCTTAATAAGAAGGGCACTAAAGAGGTAGAACTCATAAAAGCTATCGGAACCCCAACTTCTGATACCTTTTATGGTCTTATAATACAAAGAACTGTGGAAAAAGTTTTCTATAATAGAGCTGCATAGGTTCCATAGCTCGATTGATAGGGAAACCGCTGACTGCCCTATAGCTTGGATTGAGCCTGCAGCAGAATGCTCAAATGCGTAGCGAAGTGCTTGCCTTACCTCGCACTGGTGGTCCCCGGTAACTGCTTGAGTAGACCCTTTCTCATTGAGGCTAAAATGTCAGTAATACTGGCCTACACCATCATAGGATATATGGTTGTGAGCCGGAAGAGCTTGAAAAGATCTGATGAACGAACTTATAAAAACGGAATCATTGTGGACGACCCTTGCAAACGTTTAAGGGACAGCGACCTTCTGGTCAGCACGTGGAATGATCAAATCCTTGACAGGCCACGTACTGCCGAGCAATTGGCAGGGGTCCTTGACTGCTATCACGCAGATATCACCGCCATCCAGGAAGTGCGATGGGATGGGCCGGGGATAAGGAGGATGAAAGACTGTGATATATGGTATGTTATATCATACTGAGGTGATTGCTATATACGTAGCGAAAAGAAACAGCGCTTATTAGGATGCGGATTCGCCATATGCGGCAGATTTAGGCAAGAAGTCTTGACTTTCAGACGTGTGAGCGAGCGTCTTATGGCAATTCGCATCAGCGTTAAATTCGCTAAAATAAGTTTAATGTGTGCCCATGTCCCAGAACGACGCCACCAAAGAGTGTTTCTACGAGCTCCTGGACAAGACGTATGAGCATTGTGATGTGCTGGGTTTCACTCGGCCACCACCAGGAAATCCCTGGTTTAATTAAGAATCAAAGCCGCTCGTCAGCTTTACAAGCAGAGAATATCGGCTTTTCCAGAAGAATGTACGGAAATTTTAATAAGAGGTAAAAATAACTTGTCAATGCAACAGGACCCGTACAGAACCCAGTAGAGATGAAGAAGGAGACCTTGTAGTAGAATCGCAGTCGTTGCTGAGAATATGGAAAAACTTTTTCTGCAGACTGTATAACGGCGAAGAAGCCCAACATCCCGCCATCAGGCAAAATAGATCATTAAACTTAGAAGTTGAGAGCCAAAACTTCCTTCCACCTGATCAAAATGAAGTAAGGATAGCAATATCTAAACTGAAATCCAACAAAGTAGCAGGACCTGACAGCTTACCGGCCGAGGTATTCAATTTTGCTGGAAATGACTTGGTGAAAACCACTCTATTCTCAGATCTGGTCAGAAGAGTGTATGCATGAATGATGAATGGAATCTCTACACGGCATGCCCGATCCACAAAAAACGATACCCACTCAACTGCGCCAACTATAGAGGTATAAGTCTCCTTAACATCGGATACAAGATCTTATCTTCCGTATTGTGTGAATGTCTGAAACCCTTCGCCAACAACCTGATTGGTCCCTATCAGTGCGGTTTCAGACCAGGATCGACCAATCTTCACACTCCGCCAGATCTTGAAAAAAAAAAACTCAAGAAGTCCAAATCTATACACACCATCTTTTCATCGATTTTAAGGCCACATTGACAGCACTTATTGAGACGAGCTATAAAGAGCCTTGTTGGCATCCCTACCAAACTCGTCCGCCTGTTTAGAATGACGATTGAGGACGCTCGCTGCTACATCAAAGTCGGTAACGACTTAACCAAGGCCTTTGATGACAAAAAAGGTTTTATGGTATACGTCTTTAACATCATACATGAGAGAATTGTGAGTAACTCAGAAGTGAACACTGTAGGCACAATCTTTCAAAAGTCTGCGCAACTACTAGCGTACGCCGATGATGTCTACATAATTGGGAGAACTCAGCGGGCTGTCCCCGATCTGTTCGATAGTATTGAAACGGAAGCTGCCAAAATGGGTTTAGCTGTAAATGAGGATAAAACCAAATCACAGTCGACAGCTATAACTTTGAGGTGGTAAGGGACTATATCAATCTTGGCTTTGCTATAAATTCTGCCAACAGCATCCCAGTAGAAATAAAACGAAGAATCACTCTTGCCAATCGCGGTTTCTTTGGGCTAAGATAGCAATTGAGTAATAAGTTCCTATCCCGAAAACCTAAGGAGACTCTATATAAAATCTTGATCATCCCAGTCCTAATTTATGGCGCAGAAGCATGGAAACTATCGAAAGCGGATGAAGATATATTCAGGCGCTAAGACAGAAAAATCCTTCGACGGGCTTTCAAGGAGAAGATTCACCGACGAACTACAAGTATACGAGTTGTACAGCAATTTCGACCTAGTCACATAAAGACCGAATGGACACCAATGTTCCGGCCCGGAAAGCCTTCAAATCCAGCCCGGAGGGACAACGCAGTAGAGGGAGACTTCACCTTATATACCGCTCGCAAATAAATTAGAACCTCCACCGACTTGGAGTGCGCCACTGGATGCAGTTAGACCGGGCTAACTGGAGAGGCTTGTTAGTTAAGGCCCAAATTCACCCCGAACTGTAGCGCCACCTAGTTAAGTAAGTAAGTAAGTAGAAGCATGACGGTAAAGGAAGGTGTTTTTGTTTTTTTTTTTTCTTTATAATTTACGCGCGCCTGAGGGGTTATGAATACCCTTATACTATTGCTAGGGCGCGGGCGGAAAGATAGAAGGAGGAGAGAGGAAAGTTTGTGATGTAGGGGTTTGGAACTCAGGTGTGTTTGGTTTCGATATTGACTCTCCAGGGGTGGGAGTCCGAATAGGACGGAGAGATTTTTCTTCTCTCGGAATGTGAGGTTGTGAATTTTAACGGTTGGTTTGTGCTTGAAAACCCTACAACAGCCAAATCTACATGTCAGTGTTATGCCTTTAAGAGTTTTAAGAGTTTTGACCTTCTCAATGTGAATCAACTCTAATCCTTGGAAACAATCAAAGTTGTTTGTAACTGATCCAAGAAGAAAATCATGGCCACACGAAGTTTCATTTCGTTAAACATTAAAACAAAAACTTCGTCACATCATTGAGAAAGGTATGCGAACTTTAGGAGAATGAGGAGGAGTATACTCGTACATATGTTTGTACAACATTCTCCTTAAATGAATGCGAAATATGAAAGTAACAACTTGTGCAATTGAAATAAACCAAACAACGGCTGAGTTCAAATCGACTAGGTCTATTATGTATCGCTTTGTTTTGCCTTCTGTCACTTCTTATTTATCGTGTATGATAAATTGATTCTCTATTCGTTTTGTTTGCTGTGTTTTTAATCCTCGGCAGTCCTTTAGATGTCGACATTATGAACGTTTTAGTTAAAAACTTAACATTTGCATTGATCCTAGCTAATTAAATACAATTAATAATTTTATAAAGCAAATCTCAATGTCTGAATATCGACTTAAAATAAAATTTTCAAACGCCACAACTCCTTGAAGAATGTTTACGCACTACTGGCAACTTCAAAACGATTGATTTACTCGTAGCTTACCATTAGCAAGATTAACAAATTGAAGATCGCAATTGAAAATTATTGATTACAGACACGCCCATCAAGTACGCGTATATGCAGAGATGTGTCATTAAATATTTAAATTGTAAACAGAAAATCTTAAAACAAACATTACTCCTGGTATATGATATGTATACATAGATAGCTAACAAAAAAATAGACAGCTACTTCAGTTTTTAAGTATAAACGAACCGACCGAAATGTGTATGAATCAGACAGACCTTCTGTAAACAGACAATTGAATAGATTAGCGGTAAGTGTTACCGGCCGGTGGCGTACGCCGCAATCAGTCCGTGTTAAGCATTAGGCGTTAGGCGAAATAGATTTATATTTATTGTCAAACAATTTAGACATAAAGTGTTAACAAAATCATGTTGTGTAAAAGATATGAAAATTAATGTATGCGCGAGAACTGTTGTTGTAACTGTATGCTTAATCTGAATAATCCTAGATCTTTTGACGCACTTTGATATCCGAAAAAAACGACAATTTTACGACAGACGTTTGCTCACATCAAATTAGAGTGTTTGAAAATTTACATAAGAGAAGAGTCGTGACTTATTTTGATAGTAAATTGCATTGTAAAGGCTTAGAAGGATATTGCCTATCATGGCAATAAATAAATGACATAAATAAATGACATATCATTTAAAATTCAACAAAAAAACGGTTCACTTCATTGTGTCATTTGACAAATTGTTATACACTTTTTGGGATGTTAAATGCACGGGGGAGTAGCAGACGGTCCAATAAATAACCATGAACTAAGGTTTTCTGTATTTGCTCGGACTATTTACAAATTGACTTAGAATTAGATTTAAGGCCCCGCGTATTTCGTATGGCTAGTGGAATCAATCAGAAAAACCGTCACATGGTAGAGACTCCCTTCCCAGGTAACTGGATCAGAACCATCATACAACCAGCTCCTACTAACGAAGCTGCTAGTGAGCTGAATAACACAATACGCCGTAGCTGGTCTCATCGGTTGTGGTGACGGATGAGGCCATTAAATATAGTCTGTCTTCCCTTAATGGCTTCAAGTCGCCTGGCACCGATGGCGTATACCCAGTTATGTTACCAAAAGGTATGGACCAGCTGCTGGTAGCTCTAAAGAGAATCTCCACGGCTAGCCGTGGCATATATACCGAAAACTGTATACAAACAGTGAGATTAGCCTTTATACTGAAAATCGGAAAAGAGGACTACATGAGCTTCATACCTATAAGTCTGACTTACTTCAAATTGAAGACCATGGAGAGAATGGTTGAGATACATGTGCGTAAAACTATTTTCCGAATGTACCCCCTGTATGTTACCATGCTTACCAACGCGAAGATCTTGCGAGAGAGCGCTTCAAAATCTGCTAGCAGACTTGAAGGCGTACTCGGCAATAAGAAATAGTCGCTGTGCATTTTCATCCACAATGAGGGTGCTTTCGATAACGCAACCTTTGACGACATGTGTAAGAAGGCGTAGACGAGAATCACTAGTTTTGTGGATCAAACCTTGATCAAAAAGTTCCCGCACCACACCACTGTGTGGCGCTCCTATGGTTTCGATTTGAGTTCTGTTTTTTTTTAAGTTGGTAAATCTGTTGTTGACATTCTCTCTAAATCTTAGTGTCATAGCTTGGCATTTGCAAAAGCTACGTAGCCAAGAGTACATCTATATCAGTGTGTGTTGGCGATTTTTTACAATTTTAGAAATGGATTTAAATTTGCAACAACGAACTTGTATTAAATTGTGCGTAAAAAACGGATTTAATGGTGCGCGAACGTTGGAAATGTTGGAAAAGTGTTTCGGCAACGATTCTCTAAAGAAAACGGTCGTTTACCAGTGGCACGAGCGCGAGCGGTTCAAAAGTGGTCGCGAGTCAATCGAAGATGATGAACGCAGTGGCAGACCATCGACATCGAAAACCGACGAAAACATTGATAAAGTAAAAGAAATGTTGGTCAATAACCGCAAATTAACCATCAGAGAGATAGCGGAGGACTAAAACATTACCTATGGATCCGTCCAAGACATTTTGGTTGATGATTTGGGTTTCCGTCGTGTAGCAGCAAAGTTGGTGCCAAAAGACCTCAATTTCATGCAAAAAAGAGACTAAATTTCGAAAAATGTTTGATCAAGGTGGTATATACAACCATACACGGATGATGTAGCTGGCGACTCTGTGCTGTAAGGCGCAGGCAGCTCTAGACGTGATCAACGATTAGTGCACTAGAAATGAACTTTCTAGGAGGAAGCTGACTGGTCTGACTCATTTAGTGCTTAAATGCATTGCCATCCAATTCTCCAAAGAAGTTAAGTGCTTGGGTGTCATCCTGGATAATACACGTCTATGGACTAAACATATTATGTCGAAAGCCTCTAAGGTGCCATCGGCCTTCTATCAGTGCAAAGGAGCTGCCGGCAAGACATGGGATCTGTCACCAAGAAAGATCTTTTTGAAATCGAATTTCTCTGTGCCCATAACATGAAAGGAATATAGTAGGATCTTCACCGATTTAGAATGCGGCGCTGGTGTCTTTCTGGAAGACGACAATGCTAGATCTTACTCCTCGCAATAACAAACTGTATTGTGAAGAATCGGTGGAGGATCACAATTGGATCACGGGAAATGAAATCCCCGATGAACTTGCTAACTTGCTAGGTAAAGCTCAGAGGAAAGTTTTTCAGAACCTGAACCTATGTTAGGGCTTCCATTGATACTTGGGTTTCATATGAGTATAATAGCAGATGCCATGACCGTCCAAGTTGCCGGCAGATCAAACTGTCTCTCAGGAAAGACTGCAGACTGATTACTGCTTTTATGTCGGTTCACCACACTTTTGCTAAGCACTGTGCTGGGCATAAGTGATACGACATCCTGCGACGCTTGCTGTGTAAGTGATGACGACACCGCGCAGCACTAGCTCTGTAAATGTCCGGTTTACGCTCGCATTAGGTTACAGGTACTTGGCATTGACAGTGCTGCTACTGGTATTGTAGCCACTTTTCACTAAAGCGCTTACTCGTCTTTCTTCGAAAGACTGAGGAATTCTATTATATGAACTTACAAGGAGAACAATGGACTTGTTCTTCGACAGAAAAAAAAAATCGACTGCACGATAAAATTCAAATAATAAATAAACAGAAGATTAGCAGCCCTTATGTTGAGGTACTTGTATCTGTGGCTAGGTTCCAACGACTATTGTCAGATCTTCTGCATTTTTTGATGCCAGTGGTCGTGTTTATGAACTTATCAATTGGCATGAGCCTTGGTTTTACGTACAGCCTCTTAGTTCTGCTTCTACTTTAACCGGAATTGTTTTCTTTTTTCCGCTAAGAACTGTGATTGGAGTCCGGATGCATAAAGCTGCGTCTTGCTACTGTTAATGTTAAGGCCTTATTACAAACAGTAGTCCCAAAGTCTTCTTATTCAATGTTCCACTCGTGCATAATCCTTTGGCGGTACCCCAGCATTAATCCCAAATTACCAAGTTGTTTGTATACAAAGAAAATCTATTAGCAAAATAATTGTCAATTAATGTTACCAGTGCTCCATAGAAATCGAAGATAGCATTCCGCCCTTTCAAACCTTAACCCGTCTCGCTATGAATGCTAATCAATATACCCCCAAGCCCACTTTCGGACGTACTCTGAAATATTGTGATTAGTTCCTAGGCCGAACAACTCGCTTGTGGTATGCCCTGCCTAGCTCTCTATTTCTAAGTCATTATAACATTCAGCCATTTAAAACCAACGTACATCGGTGAATGTGTAAACATTTTAAGGGTACCTTAACCCCTTGAGTGCGCGCTACTTTATAAAAACAGAAAAAAGGGATGAATTGTTGCAGTTTTGATCTATTGGAAAGTTGATTTTCTTAATCATGACTCCGACAATTTTCTAAGTAGCATGTGAAAGCAATTATACTCGTATTTATTGGAACTGGTAAAATTGTACTATTTTCCAACAAAATTTAAAGTATTGTACATAGTTGTTTTTTAAACAGATTTAAAGGTATTTTCCACCAGAATTAATGCCAAATTTTGAAATTAGAAATAAGCTAGACAACTTCTTTGACTTTCTGGTGGGGACATATCTGCGACCGCCACAACTGTAGTGAATATTCCACCGTTAGAAGGGTCGGCAGAGGAATTATATAGTACCACTGAATTCCGTGGTCCGGTCGCATCAGTTTGAGGATTCAATTTCAGTGATGAAATCAGGAAGATGCCAAGAGGATGATCCCTAAAATTAGCTTCAAAGTAATTTACGAATTCTTCTGTTTCTTTCTGTGGTGGGGTGCAGGTCTGCTGACCATAGTTGATGTTATCCCGGTGGGTGTTGAAGGCATGCGCTCCCGTTTTGATGTCCTCCGGTTTTCTTCATGGGTCCTCTTCTATGTGGTGTTTTATCGCCCTGTAGAATACTATATGCCATTTGTACACTTGAGGTACGAACTAGCGTCTCTGTGCTCATAATTTGTCCTATTACATGTCCTGTGGAAGATCCTCTTGAGTCGTTTTTGAAGACACTGCCAGTGGAAGAAAATGGCTTGGATATGTTGAGCGAGGTGTTCGTACCTGTCCTTACTGCTGAGTGGCTTCTTCTGTCGGCCAGTGGGGTGATTTACTACTGCTCGTAGATTCTGAGTTTTTGCATCGATTTCATCGGAGATGAGGCAATGAATAACTCTGAAATGATGGGGTGTTTATACACTCGTGTATATCTAAATGAATACGTCAAAATTATTCGGGATTAGGGGCTGCTTCTAATTATAACTTTTCTACATAAAAAAAAAACAAAGTAGGTACAAAGCTAGTGACAGGATGGATTTAAAGATGACGCAAATTGAATTAAGGACAGTATTTGTCCTATATTCATAATTACATTACAACAGGACAGGCAAAAACCGAAATCAGAAGATTTTGACGTCCAAAGTCCGATCCACAAAAAAGGAGACCCCAACTGCGCCAACTATAGAGGTATAAATCTCCTCAACATCGGATATAAGATCTTATCTGCCATATTGTGTGAACGGCTGAAAACCTTCGCCAACAACCTGATTGGTTTCTATCAGCGCGATTTCAGACGAGGAAAGTCCACAATCGAAAAAACTCAATAAGTTCAAATCGGTACCCAACCCATCATGTTTGCATAAATTTTAAAGCCGGATGTGATAGCATTTATAGAGACAAACAATATAGAGCCATGTATAGTTTTGGCATGCCTGCCAAGCTCATCCGTCGGTGCAGAATGACGATCGATGTAAAAAAGGTTTTAGACAAGGTTACGCATTGTGTTGTTACTTTTTTAACAACATACTTGAAGGAATTGTGCGTAATTCACATGTGAACACTGGATGGACAATATTTCAAAAGTCTGGGCAACTACTAGCATACGCCGACGATACCGACGTATTGAGACGGAAGCTGCCAAAATGGTTTTAGCGATAAATGAGGGCAAAACCATGTATATACTGTCAACAAGAAGGGACACACAACATCGACGAATTGGATAGAACGTCACAGTCGACAGTTATAATTTTGAGGGGATAAGGGACTGGGCTCTGTTATAAATTCTGCCAACAGCACTTCAGAAGCAATTGAGTAGTAAGGTTCTATCCCGAAAATCTAAGGGGACTCTATATAAAATCTTGATCATCCCTACTTGATGGCGCAGAAACATGGACCTTGTCGAAAGCAGAAATCATTAAGAAAGAAAAATCCTTCGAAAAATATTGGGTCCCGTTTATGTTGGTGGGCTTTGGAGGAGAAGATTCAACGACGATTCAAGTATACGAGCTGTACAGCGAAGTGGAGGCAGTTAGCTAAAGACCGGACTAACTAGAAGGGCTTGTTAGTTGAGACCCAGGTTCACTCCCAACTGTAGCGCCATCTAAGTAAGTAAGTAAGCATAAGTGCCCTCATAGCGGAAAAGTATTGTTATGAGCGTCTTTTCAAGATCTATGTATGAGCAATGCCAGTAACGTTGAATTTGGCTTGGACAGTCTTTGAATTCATCCGGGAAAGACTTACCGTCAGCTCTTGGTTACAACTAAGATCGACCTTTAGGGGTGTCTGAAATAAGTATGTACTTATACATATAAGTTAAGAATTAAAGTGTTCTACATTAGTGTGGAAACTAATGAGACTGAGACGTTGGATGTGAACTCAGTTGATCCACTCTGAATCATTGAATTTACTTTCTGAACACTCAACAAACTATTGTATACAAAATAAATAATTGCGCAAACCATACTCTGGAAGCAATTGCAAAATATCGTGTTATTCCGACTTTTCCGGATTAAAAAAGAGTCAGTGGTACTCCTTCCGACCTTCATAGTGTAGGATATTTCTCTATAATACTTACAAGAGATACTACGATCAGAAGTGCTCGTCTTAATATGTATACAGCTTCTAAATCAATAATTAGACAGTATGTTTCAGCTTGAAACTTCCGAGTTTGCTGTAAGATATGTACATATAAGAAAACTGATGTTCCATTCATTTGGCATGCTCCTTGCTCATCAATGCCTTCTGCTACTTTGAATAGTTCACCCGGTAAGATATCGGTATTGTTATCCCCCCTTTTGTAACTATTCACGTTAAGTGTCGCCACCTTTCAGAATCCTGCTGGAATGTTTTTTTTATTTTTCCAGAAGAACATCTCTCAACGGATTCCGCGGCGAACTTCTCAAGCTCTCTATTCTTGCCTCGCAGAAGCGTCTGTTCAATATTTCTTCGGAGTCAATGTTTTTCACGAATAGTTTCCGTCTTCATCAGCAGCAATGCTCGGTATTCGCATTTTTACCTTGACTAAGTACAACCAGATATGTATGTAGTGGTTCGCGTCTACGTTTAGAATGTGAATTTTGAGGTGACGGGGACATGCATTTTCAATGGCAAAGTTTTGTCCACCTCAATGTCTATAATTGTAAAATACTTCGCGGAACCGTTTTCGCGCAGACCGTACTTTTCGACTTACATATATTGTAGCTAAGGATATTCAAATAATTTAATCCCATAACTCGAACATTCCCCATAAGCCTTCCCCAGCAGGTTATAGAAATAATCTATGAACAGGCTATCTCTTGCATGTGCGCATAGTCACACATAAAAAGTAAAGTATGGCACATAGCGCCATCATGCTCGCACAACCTATCGTATGGATCTACTCGTATGCCATCCACATTTACGAAGAAATAATCGCTGATCATTGTCCGGTAACGTTAGTAACTGACCTAACGCGGGCTTTAATCTTGTCTGTGTGTAATTAGGCCTAATAAGCCTTTTTTGGCTTTCCCTTGCCTTAGAAATAAAGACGATTTTTCGGTAAAAATAATGGCAGAATTCAAACTGCTCAAGAGCCCAATTCGGGAGCCCACGTCTGAGCCGTGATCTTGTGATTTTAATGCACCAGCTAAATAAAAGTTCTTACATTAAGCGCTTCCTACCTTTAGATTTAAATAAAACAAAGTAGTGTGAGATATCATCGAAGTATTTTATTCGTTTGAAAAGCCTATCGATGCCATTATGTATGGAATATAATATCGTTCAAATGTCCGCTTGGCTTCTCTGGGTGGCGCGCATCCGAAATGTCCAATTTTCCATGACTCTGACGCATAAATCATCCTGAATTTGACCGATGGCATGGGTTACTATGTTGGCTTTGAGGGCCGCTGTAGGTTGTGGCTTATTCGCATAGACCTGCGACTTCAGAAAACTTCACAAGAAAAAGTCTAACGGGGTCAAATCGCACGATCTCGGTGGCCAGTTCACATCACCTCTACGTGAGATGACCATGCCCTCGAATCGTTCGTGCAGAATTTTCAATGTAACGTGAGCTGTGTGGCACGTAGTGCCGACCTGTTGAAACCATACGTCGGTGGTGTCCATATCATCCAATTCAGGCCAAAAGAAGTTGGTAATTATAGAGCTATAGCGCCCGCCGTTGACGGTGTATCCTGGCCTGTTCTCAAAGAAATATGGACCGATGACGCCGTCAGCCCAAAATCCACACCAAACAGTGACGTTTTCGGGATGTATTGGACGCTCTTGGGTCTCATGTGGATTGGTATTGTCCCAAATTCGACATTTTTTTTTGTTGACATACCCCTTCATCCAGAAATGGGCCTCATCGCTGAAGACGATTTTTCGATAAAAATTAGTGTCAGTTTCCAACCGCTCCAGAACCCATTCAGCGAACACATGTCGTTGTCTATGGTCGTTTAAATTCAGTTCCTGGCTCAGTTGAATTTTGTACGGGTGCAGGCCCAAGTCACGACGTAAAATTCGCCAAGTTGTGGTCTGCGGAAGGCCGTGTTCTTGTGAGCAACGTGCTGAACGTTGCCTGAACAGAACACTCATTTTGATAAAACAATTTTATCATTTCCACGTGTTGTTGAACGTTATGTCCGTCCATGGTGATTTGGCAAAACAGACTGAATAAATGACAGCCAATTTGACTGATGTAGCTTCAACAATATTGCCGCTGTCAACAGTTAAAGTTGGGAAGTCCCTGTATTATAAGGATGTAACATAGGTAGTTGGGTGTTGTAGAAATAGGGTAGGCACTAAGAGGTGTCAACTTGGCGATGCCCAGTGTTGTAACTGTGTCTATATATTAATTGTGCTTATTTTACCTCTAAGTGATAACCATCGGGTACTGGTATATGTTATGTGCATCCGTACTCGACTTGCCAAACTTATAAGCGCGAACAGACAGAAATAGCAGCATTATAAACGGAACAGATCATGAATTTCCCAGATGTCATTAAAGGTGAAGTAAAGTTCAGGAATAAAGCAAACAAGAGCTTATCTATCGGCTACTCCTACATATTTAGAGCTTAGGCCGGTAAAGATTTTCGAGACTAAGTTAAGGTCTTGGAAAAAAGATGGTGGAGGATGAGCCTTCAGTGGACCAACGGCAGCGCTCACATAACCGAATGGGTGACTGGCTTCGGTCTAACCAACCCTTCATCCTAGGGGTGTCTATTGTATAATTGAATTAGCCCTCTATCTTGAGGGTTGTTCCGTCGGGGTAACTGCTCAACTATGAACAAAAAACTTAAGTTATGAAGCAACATAAGCTTCGGATACGGACGGATCTACTGTTGACAACCCCTGCAAACGAAACAAGGACATTGAGTCTAGGATTTATCGTGAAGACCTTATGTAAAGACTTAATTTCGCGGGATGACCATACATCCATGGAAGCAAGGATGCGTCTTGCCCTCGCTTGCCGCCTTCCTGAGTACCAATTCGGAACTGTGTAGGGTCACAGTGCCCAGTTCCTATTTGCTACTCTACAATCGGTCAAACCAACAGGAAGACCCTTCCCGCGATTTGGGTTTAAACCACAGCTACCATGACGCTCCCACAAGGGGGCCTACCGCCACAAGTCACGCCTGGACCCAGATCCAGGGGCCTCCTGACTCATATGGTACCGTGATTTAAGTCCTGGTAGGGACTACCGGTGGTCCTGCCGCCAACAAGACCTATTACCGGCGGCTTGTAACTGGTCAAATCGTAGCAACCTTCGGTGGCGGCATCTGCAAACCGTTACTATAAGGCCAGTACTTTGCTCTGCCCCCGCTTTTTATTAGACAACATCGTTGATGAGCGAAGCCTTGATAATTGGGCGGGGGCCCACAAAACAAGGATAACGAACTTCGAATCTTCACGTGAAATGTTAGATCCCTTAATTGGTCACGTACAGCCGAACAACTAGCGCAAAGCAAATGTTACCGCCATCCAAGAAATGCGATGGGATGGGACGGACAAAAAAAGGATGAAAAACTGCGCCATCTACTACGTCGATTATTATCGATGACAAAAGCATGCGGATTTGTTGTTAGAGGCAGGCAAGAAGTCTTGAGTTACCGGCATGTTAACGAGGAGCTACTAACAATCCGTATTAAGGTTAAATTTGTCAACTTTATCCTTATATGCGCGCACGCCACAGGGAAGAAAGATGACGACACCAAAGAGCTCTTGGACAAGACCTGCGAGCAGTGACCCAGCTATGACATTAAAATTGCCCTTGGTGATTCTTCGAGTGAATTTCAGTCCCATCAGCATAGACGGTGGGTGGAGGGTACCGCGACATCGACTTAACAAGAAGAGCGAAGGTCCAACGACTGAGGTGGCTGGGTCATGTAGAGCAGACAGACACCAATGCTCCGGTCCGAAAATTTCTCGAATACTCAGTTAGTGCAAGCAAGTGGAAGGAGATGAACTTAGGGTGCGAAACTGGAGGCAGCTAGCTAAAGATCGAGCTGGCTGGATAACGCTTGTTGTTTGAGGCCCAGGTCCATTCCGGACTGTAGCGTCATCTTCAGTAAGTAAGGTTGTGAAAAGAAAAAAGCTAAACAATTGCGATCGACACCGTTTTGATAATTTTGGATCTTCCGCCAGACCTGCATTAACAATGGCTACAGTTTCTTCTATACGCACATTACGTTAACGCGTGTTGGCTTTGCGTCACATAGACCGTATGTGTATGAAATTTATTTACAACACGCCGAATAGAGAGTTCAGTTGGTCGATTATATGATAAGAACACGTGATCTTCTAGACGTGTCGCAAATTGAAGACCGATTTTGAAAATAAGTTTGAATTATACGGAAGTGTTCTTATGGTCTAAGTCTATACATGAAATTTGTGTAAAAGAATCGAACATAAATGTCAATAAACTGTCAAAAATGACAGAACGCTATGAAAGTCATTCCTATTGGATGATGTATCAGTTAAAAAAGAAAAACCCTTTATCGTTCATATCAGTGTTGGCCCAAAGTTAATCTGATTAACGATTAAAAATTGTTGATTAAAAATTTAATAAAAAAAAAATGATTGAGATTAATCAATCATAATCATAATCATCATAATCATCATAATCATCATCGTAATCATTAATCATTAGTTGTTAGTTTGATTGTTTGATTAACTTTTACCTGTGTCCAAATTAATCCCTCTCTAATTAAGCTACTTATCAGTTTGAATATGTATGAAAGTGCGCACATTGCAACGATTCCGATTCGGCCGATAATAAAGTTTGATTTGCTACACGATTGCTTTAAAAGTAAACTATCGGCCGGTTACATAATCATTGGGGATAAAGAGGGCTGGTAACAGGCGCGATCGTAGCCCCTCAGCTATGGAGAAATAAAAAACGGATGGGCAGATGGATTAATTATGTTGATACTTAGTACCTAAAGAGAGTGGACCCCCCCCCCCCCCCCCAGACTCATTTCTGGGTACGGCAGTGTGCTTAATCAATATGAAGCTAATCCCCGCGCGCACATATCGCCGATTTTTTAGTCACTAGTGATGGTGAGAAAGAGATGCCTACCTCGCGCTAGTTGCGATAATTAATGTCAAACATACCGCATACTGCAATAAAACAATGGAAATTCATAATTACTAGGTGGGGCGAAAACCTCCTTGACCGCCAAAATGCGTTGCTACTGCAACAAAGGTTATGGTGCCTTGAAGTCCGTTCATATTTCGGCAGACATGCCAAATTTCAGTGCGATACTGTCTTTAGTTTTGTTTTGACAGCTGATTGTTGTTGACGTGTTTGCCATCATGTTGAGTATGGACAAAAACGATTTTCGTTCTCTCATACAACATTATTTTTTGAGAGGCAAAACGGCAAAGGAAACAAAAGAAAAGTTGGATAAATATTATTGGGCTAATGCTCCGTCAGATTACATCGTCAAATATTGGTTTCGAGAGTTTCGTGGTGGCCGCAACTCCACTACCGATCAAATACGCAGCGGCAGGCTCTCCGATGCGGTTACAGAGGACAATGTCAAAAAAATACATGAAATGGTGTTGGCTAACCGGAAAGTGAAGGTGCGCCAGCTAGCAGATACCACAAAGATTAGTACTGAGCGCACACGCCACACATATGAAAAAGTTATCCTGCCGCTGGATGCCGCGCAAACACCAAAAACACGAACGCGAGAGTACTTCGAAAGAGTGTTTGGAATGTTGCTGATGCGGAATCGGGCGGACTTTTGGCGTCGATTGGTAACTGGATTTGGATCCCTCGGACTATTATCTCTTCCCAAACCTCAAAAGATGACTCAGCTCACGCGAGGAAATCATCGACACCACGGAATAGTATTTTGCAGACCTTCCGGAAAATTACTTTACGGACAGGATCAAGAAGTTGGAAAATCGCTGGAATAAGTGTATCAAACTAAAAGGGGACTATATTGAATAATATAAAAAAACATTTAAAAAAAAAATGTTTAATTCCCAAGGAGGTTACTTTTCACACCTAGTATAACGAGGACAACACTATTTCCAAGAAAACCAATAAAAAATGGCAGACCGTAATAAAAAAAATAAATAATAAATAGCCAGACGGACAATACGGGAAAACCCTGACCCAAAGATAACAAATATAAAAGGATGCATCTTTTAAGTTCGGGACAGTTTACAAGAGTACATACATTGTTGTGTAAAAACATAATTCGTTCGTTGGCTATACATTCTTCCGATTTTGCAAAGTTTTGTGTTATTGTTTTACTCAGTAATTAATTTAAAAAGCAAACATGAATTCTGATGATGAATATATTAATGCTAATAGTAGTGGTCTGGCAGATGACCCGTCGGTGTCGTCAAACAGTTTCAGGAATTCAACATTGGTATTGCCACCGGAATCGGATCTTTTTTCTTCTGCTTTATTTGATGGTACTTATTACAAGCTTCTGCTACACAAATGCACAGACAAGAACACAGTAGCAGTTTGTATGAAGTACCCGGACCAGCAAAGTAAAGAAGTTGAGGGCTATGGCAAAACGACATCTAACTTTTTGGGACATTTACGAGTAAAGCGGAAACATGGCGCTAATAGGAATGTAAAGCCAAAAAGCAAAAGAAGAACAAAAATAATGCAGTTCGGGCTTTAAGAAAATTTTGATCGCAACTTAGTTAATTTTATTGTTAACTCAATGATTGCTTTTCGAGCCGTGGAAGACCCGTACTTCATTAAGATGATGGAGGATTTAAATGGGATAAATAGTGGAGTCAAGTTACCCGGGTGACGATCTCTCAGAAAAAAAAATAGCTAAACAATCATTCGATCAGATTTGTGAGATAAAAGAAAATCTAGCTGCAGAGAAATATTTGTGCACCACCGCTGATATATTGTTGGGAAAAACAAGGATTTTTTAAGTGTTACAGTCCACTGGATTGATCATAACTATAAGAGACGTTCCGCAGCTTTAGCTTGCCACCGGTTTACCGGGGCACACGCCTTTGATCGCATAAAAGATTTGCTTCTGGATATATTTTCAGACTTTGGCATTGACTCCTCTGTTACTGGCAATGGGTCCAATTTCGTGAAAGCATTCAAGATATTCGGAGTAAGCACAATATCCTTAATAGGATATGACGAAGTTAATGAATCTTCAACTCCAAGTGAGTGGCAGCGAGAACGAGATGAGCGGCGATGAACTTGATGAGTTTGAAGGAGAGTTCGGCACAAGACAGGAGCACGATCATGATGATCTTCTGTTAGAGGAAAATTTAATATACGACCATTCACAAAAGAGATCGTCACCATTTCACTTCTCACATTTTAAATCTGATTGCTAGCAAGGACGTCTAAGGCTTGTTGACCGACAAATTAACATGTCTTGGAAAAATGCATTCCGCAGTATTGGAAAAATGTAATGATTTGTGGAGTGTGGGACCGTAGTTGATATTGCCTTTTTTACGGGATCTTCTTTTAATGTGGCAATACCAACTAGTTCTATTTGACTCGAGTTGTTCGGTTACCAAATTCTTTATTTGTAGATTTCCTCTTATACGTGTATATCTAATGCATCGCGTGACTCCAGTAGACACTGTGAACCACATATAAGACCTGGTCGAACAACCGTGGTGTAGAGTGTCCTCATCAATTTAAGTGGACGTTTCCGGTCGTGTGGTTTACGTCGTTATTACATTTCGCTTTTATATTAACGATTAATCCTATGTATTTTAAGATAGTGCTTTTCGGAAGAATTATTCCGTCTAACATTACGAGGGTTGTCTGAAAAGTTAGATAGAGGCACTCGTCAATAAAAGCTAGTGAATGCTAGTTGTGCATCTTTTAACAGTTACTTACCGAAGTTCCAGTCATTTTGGGAGCGCAGTTTTTAGTTGCCAGTCGTTTGAGTGAGCCGCTGTGAGTGTTTTTTGTGAAAATGGAAACAATTTGGTATCGAGCTGTTATTAAATTCTTGTTTTTGAAAGGCAATACGCCTACGCAAATCAAAAATGAGTTGGACTCTGTATATGGGGACTCTGCACCATCATTTACCACAGTGAAATTTTGGGCAGCTGAATTTAAACGTGGCCGTAAGAGCTTGGGAGATAATGAACGTTCGGGACGTCCAAAAACTGCAACCACTGAAGATAACGTTGCTAAAGTTCACCAAATGGTGTTAGACGACAGCGGAATTAAAGTGAGAAAGATAGTAGAGGTTATGAAAATGTCCAAAGAACGTGTTTGTTACATATTAAATCAAGATTTAGGCATGAGAAAGTTGTCCGCGCGTTGGGTGCCGCGTTTGCTTACGTTAGACCAAAAACGTGTTCGAATGAACATTTCCAACGCTCTGTTGGCGCAGTTTAGGCGCAATAAATCCGAGTTTTGGCGCCGATTAATTACTGTAGGTGAAACTTGGATACACCATTATACGACCGAAACAAAAATTCAGTCAAAACAGTGGACTGCAAAGGGCGAGCCGGCTCCAAAAAAAGCAGAAACTGTTTTTTTCGGCTGGGAAAGTGATGGCGACTGTTTTTTGGGATAGTAAAGGAGTTACTCGTATCTTAATCTTCAAAAAGGAAAACCCAATACAGGAGCATACTACGCATCATTACTTGCCAAGCTGAAGGCAGAAATTGCGGAAAAACGGCCACATTTGCAGAGAAAGAAAATCCTGTTTCACCAAGACAACGCACCCGTCTCACACCTCAGCGGTTACCATGGCGAAAATCCATGAATTGAAGTGCTTGACCATCCGCCTTATTCACCAGATCTAGCCCCAAGCGACTTCTTTTTGGTCTCTCATCTAGAAATTTTCTTCAAATGAGGAGGCAATCACCTTCGTGAACAATTATTTTGCACAGAAAAATGCCAAGTACTATATATTTGCACGGGTTAGAGAGATGGGAGCATCGCTGAGAGAAGTGTGTAGAGTTACAAGGAGACTATGCAGGAAAATAAAAAAACAATTTGAGAAAAAATGTCTTGTATCATTGTTCGGAAACTTTTCAGACAACCCTCGTATGCCCGTAACAGCTCGCAAAGGATCAGAAAATGTGCACGTCAAATGCTCCGTCTTTGAACGATTTATTTTAAACCCATTTCTCTCTAGCGCATTTTTCCATGATCTAAGGCGTTTTACAATCGACATTTCTACAAAAATAACCCCACGGTTGATATTTTCACTACACTCCTGTTGACAACATTGATGAAAGTATTAGTTTATAATCAATTAATCGATTAATGATTATTGATTAATGATTAATGCCAATAATCGTGATTACGATCATGATTAATTTAATCTGATTAAATTTAATCACATTAATTAATTGATCAAACTATTAATTGATTAGATACACAGATCGGGTGTTCTACCCGAAAGTACAAATTTAATTATGCACACTATATTTTGCTAACCGTTCTTTGGGCTATTAATTCTACTATGTATTACCCGTTTATTAGTAGAACCTATAATATAAATTGCCTCTAACTACTCCTTGATCTATGGGCTCATCCTCCCCTTTATGAGAGCGCCGATTCTGAATCCATTCTGATGGTAATTGAAAAATTAGAAAAAAAATTCTCTCGTACAATACATGTTTTTATGTATGTATGTGTTCGTACGGTTCTAATAATAAGGAGATATTGTGGAAAAAACAAAAGAAAAAGAAAATACCTTTCCTATACCTAGAATCATAACCAAATAATATACGTACAAGTATCCGTGCGTACATTAAAGTATCTGAGTAAATAAAATAAATAAACAACCTGTCTTCTCTCGCGCAGCAAGGTGTTTCCCGTTCTCATCCCAAAAAGTTGTAAATTTTATAATTCCTAGAAACTTTCTAAAAACGCACTTGAAAATCAAAAAAAAAAAAAAAATAATAAAAAAATAAATAAAAATTATAAGATATATCGTTCCCAATTTAAAAAAAAAAAAAAAAAAAAAATTAATAAAAGAAATAACGCCGGCTGTTGGTATTAATTTGAATTCTATTGAAACGGTAACTCTGAGCGCCATTTGAAACTAACAAAACTACCTTAGCCACAGCGTTGAAGCCTTTGGATTCGAATTCTGAAATATGTACTCAAAAATCAAAATCACGAAACTAAAAAAGTCACAAAAAAAAAAAAAAAGAAAAGAAAGAAGAGCCAACTATTCGTCTCGTAAAGAGTATTCTTTGCGTTTCATTTTGTTTTTGTTTATTGTTGTTGTTATTACTCTTTTGTTGTTGTTCAAATCGATTTTGATGTTCATTTTACCTTTCGTTAATTCTCTCCTTCTCTTGGATGAGTGCTGGCCTGGCACCGATGCTGATGCTGATGATGATGCTGTGGTAGTAAGTAGAGTGGATTTGCTGGACCGCTCGCTGGACAGAATGACTGGTTGACTGGCTGGCGTGCTGGCTGGCGTCTCATCTCATCTCATCTCATTTCAGTAGTGCCTCTGAATTTTCAACGTTGTTGAAAGACATGGAAAAGATGTTTTTTGTTGAACTGACAACAATAAGAAACGTAAACGGCTTTAAGCTGAATGCCTACCTACCTGGCTGCCACTTCTCTGCTGCTGGTGATGGTGATGGTGCTGCTGTTATACTACCGTCGCTGCCCGATGTCGTTACTGCTTGTTTAGCTAAATCTTGTCTGAGAAGAGATGATGCCAGCCAGCAGAGCAACCAACAACCAACAACCAGCAACCAGCAGACAATAGTCAGCCAGCCAGCCAGCCAAGCAGGCAGCCAGCCAGCCAGCCAGCCAGCCATCCAGTAGTGAGCCACTAAGCAAAACCAAGGCGCAAGACAAGTTGGTTTCGTTTCTTCAGTCATTTCTGGAATTTCATCGAATGCACTTCTGGATGAGAAGAGCTCTATTTAAAATTTCGTAGAAAATTTATCTTTCGAGTCGAATGTGCCCGCGCGTACTCGTAAAGTCGTATCTATTGTTGTCCGTTTTCCCTACGACTATTCGAATTCGAACAGATACTCGTACATTTTCCAAATGTCTAACCTATTTTGAATAGAAAATAAAGAAGACTCTCAGTAGTAGTATCTTTTAGATAGTTTTATTATATTCACTTCTGGAATGTTAGACTAGATGTTCAAAACCAAAAACCAAAAAAAAAAAAAAAAAACACCAAAAAAATTCGACTTGTGTGAGATATAAGAAACGGTTTACTCGTACATCGTAACCAAACGGGGTAGGTACATCGTGTGAGCTCGAGCTCCTGGCGTTTTGTTTATATTGATTGGAAATTAATTGAACAATTGATCAAGTGTTGTATCTCTTTGTATCTTTGTAAAGAAGTGAAGAGAGGAAGTGCAAAAGAATAATGTTCAAGATCCCCCTCAAACAAAAGATGTTCGTGCCGATGAAAATTAATGTGGAATTTTGAGAGGGGAAATAAGAAAATTGGCAGCAGAGAAATATCTACAACTCGTATATTGATGATTCGTATCGATACTCGTCGTTGCTGGAAAAGAAAACGAACGATTTAATCTTGAATTTGAATAAAAATAAAATTTCCAAAAATCCAAAAATCAAACAAAAAAAAAAAAGAAAGAAAAAAAGTTGAAAAAAAAAATTCGGTTTTTCGGAAAAAAATTTCAAATTCTAAATTTTGTATGCTTTTTGCGTGCTTGCCAAGGCGGAAAAATGTGGCGTAAAATATTTATAAAAAGCCATAACTCACGCTGCCCTTGTACAATGCATTCAGTGTTGATTGCTAGTGTTTTGTTTATCAATATCACTCTGATATTCGCTAGTCAGTCGGGTATTTATGTCGACAACGGTGTTGATCAGACCATAATGCATCGTGTGCTAGACGATCATGAAAAGATGGATGTCGAAGATGAGATATTGGATTTTTTGGGATTAAATGAGCGACCCAGAAGACGACACAGTCATTTGTCACTAAGGTAAATTGAATTTTTTAAATTTCAAAATTTCCAACGACGACATAGTGTTTTGTTTAGGCTACAAGTATGACAACTATTGTAATGAAGGCCGTCTTAACATCGTTTGAAAGCTTGCGGTGTGTGAGTATTCTAATCTATAGTTATATGGACAAGGTACGACTTACGTAGATGTTTACCGTTCATTATGCTGATGCTTAAAATTCATGTCGATCGATAAAGATATATGAGTACTCACATCTATAACTTGATTAGACAAGATCTCTTGATCACTCGATCACTCGATCACTCCATTACTCGATCTGTCGAGTTCTTGAGCTCTCAATCTTCAGATTGCTCGACCACTCGATTACTCGATCACACAATCAATATGCGCAAAACTTTTCTCGGTAAACTTGTTTTCGGAAGGCCTAAAATAGCACAGATACACAGATAAACTCTCAGATTGTCCGGCTCCGTGTCGTCTACGAATTTTATGACTGGGGTTTTGTACAAATATTTATTTTAATTAAGTAATTAACGATCTAGAGCGAACGCGCCAATGTGGTAGTCGACAATGATATGCAGATACATATACATATCTGTATAGTATATGAATCCAAGGGACTTGTGCGGATGGAAAATGTAGGTATCAATTAAACAGACGCACTAATTGAGCGATGCCAAGAAATAATAATTATTTATTAAACGACATTGTCTCGTTTTCTGCTTTTTTGTTTTTTTGCTTTTTTGTTTCTTGTTTTTCTTTTATTTATTTTTATTTTTTGTTTGTTTAATTTTCATGAAGTGAGAGGGTATTACTTGACTCTTGCTACACGGTACATTCATTATATTGTAGATAGCGATGATTCAAGGAGAAGAAATGTGATGTTGATTTAGTTCATAGGCTTGGTCTAACTCTATAAGTCATTAAAGTACTCGTGTCAGTATATCAGTATGAATTTGCATTTAATGCGAATATTGTTGCAATTTTGTTGTTGTTGTTTTGTATTTTTTTATTGTTTAAGTAGATTTTGTATTTCACTATTTATTACGAGAATCACAATATTCCCACATTTTTAACTCGAATTCAAAGTAAAATAAAATAATTCCCTTGACATGGAATTCTTCGTATACCAGTGGACTGTGTGGTATGGATGGTGATTTATTTTCTGCTTAAAATAATAAAAGGTCTCAAACAAACAGCCCCAGGGCAGCTGTTTCAATCCTTTTGCCCAGCTGCCGGCACTTTTGCCCGAGATTACCACACACAAAATGTGTGCGGCCACCAAGGTGTACAAGGTCTGCAATTATTCTGTGTGGTCGTTGTTGTGGTTTCAACTTTAAGAGGTCCTTCTTTTAGCTAATTGCATGATTTGATGAATGCACATAATTTCTATTGGATTAATTTCGTTTATACTTTTTTATTGAACTTTCTTATGATACCTATATCGTCTATAACTCTACTTTTTTTGAATTTTTGAGATAACCGGGTTTATGGTTGCCTGAATTCGATAAGAATGGGTTTCAATGACTGGATAATTCATTTTCCTCACTTGCAGCCATCTATCGTGTGCTTTTGACGGAAATAACTTGTGGAAAAAGTCTAATAAATTACAGGTCGAATTATTTTTGCCGATTTCTCGAAAGTATAAATAGTCGAGTTACCAAGTTGACGATATGTACTCGTATATACATACTCTTATATGGGTTAAAATTAGAAAATGTAACCGAGAAACATAACTTTATTCTAAATAATTGCGGGCAGGAGGCGCCTTCTCATAACCGTAATCATCCCGGCCGTCGTCGCTTTGGTGACTGTTTGGAGCAATATTGTAAAAAATAAATGATAAATACGAGTAATAACGGCAAATTAAAGAGGAATAATTATGTTAACAATAAAAACATGCACTTAGGTACATAATATATAAATTGTCACCTTGCACAACTGTATTTACTGATAGCTTTTGAGCACAATCAAGTAACTACCAAACCCCACAGTAAACAGAAACCGAGAGGTATCAAAATGAATGATACTGTAACACCATCCTGTTGGAACTACTCGTACAGCGAGAAAATAAATATTCCCGTTCCGGTAACGATATCAACGGGGTATTTGCGGAAATAAAGTCAGATCGCACTATCAGCGTGAGAACCGCACAACTTACTTATTTACTTTCTTATCTGGTTAGCGAGCTTAAGATGTCCGTATCCTACATTAGAGCCTTCTTTTATGCTACACTGTCCCAAACAAGTTGTTAAGCAACCGCGATTACTTAATGTTTGAACTGGATTTTCGGAATTCCTATTTTTCTCGAAATAAGTGGTTAGGAACCAAATCCTTGTATTGATCATAGAGTTCCCGGTTGCATCTTCTCATTCATACGATTCTTTGGTATTTATTAGGTTGTACCACATGAAATGTCCGATTTTATAGTAAAAATTTGAAGGCCAATATTATTTTTCCGTAAATTTTTATTCAATCAAAATATGATCCGTTGGTATCTATTACATTCTTCCAACGTGATACAAGTTCAAATATTCCTTTTTCGTAGAAGTGCTGACTCTCTCTGCTCCGTTCCGGAAGACCTTCTCCCGGCAAAATGAATTCGGAATACGGAATAGATGATAATCCGTTGGGGAGCGGAGAATTTCAAATCCCAACTGCAACAGTTTTTGCACCATTACTTGTGAGGTTTGGGGCCTGCAAAAGGATCAGACCATGTCTATTGACCTACGCAGGTTGCTTTTCCGACAATTTGGCATGCAATACGTCGATTTCCTAACAATATTTGATAGCGTTTATCGTTTCTCCTGGTTGAAGAAATGAAAATTGGATTGGTCGTTTCGCTGTCCACCAAATTGTGACCATAACCTTTTTCGGATGAAGATCGGGGTTCGGGGTGTGTTTTGGTTTTTCCAACCACTACCCAAATCTTTTACGCTTGTCATACAGTATCCACTTTTCAATACAGGTGACTATCCGGTGCAAAATCGGTGCAAAAACGGTTCAGTTTGGTCTCTTAATGTAAGCGATGCGCAGATTTCCAGGCGCCGTAGTTTTTGGGATTCGTTCAGTTCATAGAGTACCCAGTTATCGAGTTTCTTTTTCTTTCCTATGAGAGAAAGGTGTCGACTTATTGTCATTGGGGGTACTATTTAGAGTCCGAAAGTGAGCTTGAGGGTATACTAATAATCATTCATTGCAGACGGGTTTTACGGCTAAAAGTTCGAAGGGGCGAAATGCTACTGGCGATTTCTATGGAGCACTGGTGGTGGAAATAGCGATAAAACAGAGTGAGACACGAGACATTACGTCGGTGTTCGAGGGTTTCCATTGTTTGAGTGATATTAGTATCACCTATGAGTTTTATCGCACGGTTTTGAATCCTCTCCAACAGGTGCACCCGACCAGATGTAGGCATTGTACTCCAATTTCGAACGGATATACGCCTTATATATTGAGGCCAGTTCAGAGGGGGTGAAGTATTTCTTACATCGCTTGGGGAAACCTAGACATTTCGCTGCATTTTTGGCAACATCGAATATGTGGTCATTCCAACGTAAGTTGTCATTGACACACATACCGAGAATGGAAAGTTTATCGGTTTCGGCGATGCAAGTACCATCCATAGATAATGGCTGGGTATTTAAATTTCGCTTTAATTACAGCAGACAGCGTTGTGTTTTGGAAGCATTAAATTCCACTCTGTTAGTGGTTCACCAAATAGTTATGCTGCTAATATCGGAATTTAATGTACTTAACATGTGCTGGCATTTCCGTTCTAAGGCCAAAGAGCAGGGATGTGAGTCCGGGAACGAATATGCGAAGCAGAGAGTACTGTCGTCAGCAAAGGATTATATTGGATTAGAGGTAGCAGACAAGAGATCGTTGATGATAATTAAAAAGAGTGTCGGAGACAGAACGGAGCCTTGGGGTACACCAGTATTTAGTTTGTGAATATCAGACTTGAAACCATCCAAGACAACTTGAATTGAACGTTCCGAAAGGTAATATATAATCCATTGAAGAAGAGAGTCATCGATCCCAAAAGCACGCATTTTCGACAAAAGAGACCGATGCCAAACTCTGTCAAATGTCTTAGAAATATCAAGTGCAACTATCTTGCTTTTGCCAGATTGGTGTACGCTTTGGTCCCACTTTTCGGTGAGACATGCCATCGGATCACCAGTGGACCTGTTGCTACGAAAACCGTACTGCCGGTCATTAACAAGTTTTTGTGTTTCAAGATATTCCATTAGCTGATGGTTTATCAGCGTTTCCATGACCATGGGTCTGTAGAAGGAGAGGGAAGAAGATTCGCCTTTTTTAGGCACGGGCTGGACAAATGCTGTTTTCCATCTTCTCGGAAAGAGTCCTAAGGAGTAGGAGGGGAGATATACCATCTGGACCAGCGGATTTGTGAATGTTAAAATCTTTAAGAACTCTTGCTACTAAAAGAGTGCGAAAGTGGATCTGTCCCATTGAAGATTCGACGCACTCAAGTGTAGGCGGAGACAAAGCACAATCTGGGAGTGTTAAGCTGGACGCAAAGTGTGCAGCAAGCAGATTGGCCTTGTCCAAAGAGCTGACAGCTGGAATGTCATTATAAATGAGCGTTGAGATGGAGGATGAGGCAGAATTTCTAATATTTTTGACGAACGACCAAAAATTTGTACTACCGTTGGGACATTGTAGTATTTTTTGCCTCAGTTTTTGATCGTATTGGAATTTTACACTCTTAAGAAAGACGTTACAGTCATTTCTGGCTCGTTTGAACTTTTTTCAGTTTTCCTCTGTTGGGCTGGTCTTGAAGGACCGAAAAAACATTTCTCTAACCCTGACAGCCTCTTTATAGCTCGAGTCGTACCATGCCTTTTCTTTTGGTTTGATAATCTCCATCCGATGAGGGATAAAGTTTCTCATTTCAAAGAGAATGGTGTCTGTGATCATATCAGCAGCGGGGTCCACGTCGTTATCGAGGAAACATAACGACCAGTTAACATTCCTAAAGAAGCTGTTAAGACCGCTTCAGTTGGCTTTCTTGTATTGCCATACGGTTCTTTTAAGAATCTTTTCTCTAACTGTCTGGTCGGTGTACGAGAAATTAGCTGATATGACACAATGGTCCGACGAGCCTAGAGTGAAGAGCACACCAACGGTGTACTTATCAGGGTGAGAAGTTAGAAACAAGTCCGGGTGTGTCTTGTGAAGGTTTTTCTTGTAGCTTTTCCTTCGCATTTCATTTTTAACTGTGATATATTGTAATATTTTGTAAGTTTTATTTAATTTTCAGTAGTAAGGTAACACACCAAATCTCTGTAAATTTTGCAATAGTTACAAAACATGTATAACAAATTTGTGCTACATAAAATAAATAAAATAAAATAAAATAAAAAGTCCGGGGTGTTGGCGGTATGACTATCAACGTCTGGTATTCGCGTGAGCTCATTTACATGCTGGGTTAAGTTATTTTCCGCAGCGAAAATCTTAACACTCCGTCTTCGGGTGTTGACTGTCCAGAATGTCGAAGTCACACAGAATTGTGTATATTGAAATCGCCCGTAATCACGATTTCAGTATGAGGATACACGGATACAATTCTCTGAATGCAATCAGACAGCGCATTATGACAGTGATACAATGGGCTGTCTGACATATTATACTTTGTGGTATAGTGTTCAAGACAAGAAGTACAGTGCTTATGTCCCAATGAATTTGAAACCATCTTTAAGAACTAACAACTTCTTGGGCTGATCGAAACGCTAAATCGACTGGGATAAGAATTGTACAATTGAAGGCTTATACAGTATTGTGGAAAACCTAAGCAACCATCTGAAATCGACATTTCACAGTAAATTTTTTAAACTTTCTGCTACACCAAATAAAAATAAAAAAAAAATTTGGAATGACGTATGTAAGAGTATATTTTGAAATTTATAACTTTCTGAGAAAAGAATTAAAAGAACACGAAAATAAAAAAATAACCAAATTTAGTTGTGCAAAACCTAAACAACTTTCTAATCCAATGTAAAAAGGAATGATCTAACAGTACTTTTCCAGTCAAGCCACACATAAAATGTTATAAGTTCTTTGTCTTTGATATTGTCCCATTGTCTTTGATCAGTGGCGACATAGATACTCCACCTGTTTTAAACTAAAAATTATTAAAGAACTAAAGTCTGGAGATTCTCAGGCAACATTAGTCAAAAAATATAAAATTAGTAAATCCATTATTTCAATAAAAACATATCATGCAACGGGAGTCGTTGAAAATTTAAATTTCGTTGGTAAGCCTAGTAAGACAACAAGTCGAACAGATAGAAACATTTGTGGTGCAATGAAAAAACAACCATTTATAAGTTCAAATGAAGTTGTAAAATTACTAAATTTAAACATTGATGCTGGCACGGTGCGTAGACGTGCTCTTGGGAATAATCTTCGAAGTTATAGGCCGTGCAAGAAACCGATGCTCACAAAAAGTCATTTAAAGAACAGGTTATGCAATTAAATCATTTAACCATAATTCAAATTTAACTCTTTTCATATTAGGCTAAATTTTGCAAGAAAATATCAACACTGGACCCCTGAAAAATCGAAAACAGTTCTTTTCAGTGATACTCGTAAGTCTAAGTTTAAATTTATTTAATTCTGATGGGATTTGTCATGTCAGATGGTGTAAAGGTCAACGACTTAATCCTAGATTCTGCACACCCACTGTTTAGCATGGTGGTTTTAGTTTGATGGTATGGACGTGTTTCTCGGCAGGAGGTGTAGGTCCATTCCACGAAATCGAAGGAATTATGGACCGATTCAAGTACAAATCGATTCTAGAATCAGTCATGCTACCACATGCACAGTGGAAAGTGCCACTTCCTTGGGTGTTTCAACAGGATAACGAATCGAAACACACATCGAAGTTAGTAAAGGAGTGGATAAAGGATAGTTGGATTCAAGCTCTTGATTGGCCGGCCCAATCATCTGACTTGAATCTCATCGAAAACCTGTTTGGCATTCTTAAAAGCCGGGTCACTGGACAATGTTTTTCCAACAGGATAAAGCTGTACAATGCTTTGAAAAATGAGTGGAAAAATAGATTCCAGGCTACAATTTCAAGGCTAATTGCTTTTATGCTCGTCGTCTTGCCGAAGCTATTTAAAATAAGAGATATTAAACCAAATAAAAAAAAAATGCTTAGGTTTTGCACAGCAGAATTTGGCTATATTTTTGATTTTCGGTTTTTTTTCTTTAAATTTTCAAGTGTTAGTATTTTCTTATAAAGTTGTGCAATTTCAAAATATACTCTTATATACAATGTTTTGCAAAACATACCGGATTTTTATCGAATATTTTTCTTTGGTGAATTTTAGAATACAGAAAGAACGTAAGTAAAATCTGTTGTCAATTTAAAAAAACTTATGGTATAAGTTTACAAACAAAATAACAAAGCTTAACTTAACTCGGTAACGGCCTGTGCAAAATATACCGGATTTTCGTTATACTTGATATTTTGTCCAGTGACCGTTTTGACACTAGATTTTCAAAAATTTCTTTTGAAATGTTCTCCTATTCGTTATTTAGTGACGTCATAAGCACGTTTTTGGATGTGTGCGTCTTTGGCCCTACCCGTCTTTTTAAAATGGCCCACAAGTTCTCCATACGGTTTAGATCGGGCGATTGAGAGGGCCATTCCAACACATCAATATTTTTCTACGCAAACCACTGCTTAACCAACTTTGATGAATGTTTTGGGTCATTATCATGTTGAAAAACCCAACGCAGTAGCATCTGGTCCTCAGCGTATGATAGCATTACGGATTCTAGTATATCTCTGATCTGAAAATGATCCATAATACCACTAATCTCATGTATTGGTCCAAATCCCGCACCAGAAAAACATCCCCGAACCATAATTGAGCCACCTCAATGCTTCACGGATGGACGACAATAGCGTGGCTGAAGACATGTCCCGTTCTATCATCTAGCATGAATACTTCCATCAGAAGCAATCAAGTTAAGCTTACTCTCGTCGCTAAAGAGTACAGTTTTCTACTTCGTTGCCGACAAATTCAAATGGTTTCTTACGAATTCCAGTCTAGGAAACGATTGGCGTTAGCAAAGTAATCAAAGACTTACTATAGGAATAAAATGGTACCGTTTTTGTTTATGCTTAGCAGTAAGTAGACGCTTTTTCGCTGGTCGAAATGAAGAAAAACCAGCTTCTCTTAAATGCCTGCGTACGGTGCTTGCTTCAATTGAAAGATTGAGCTCACTAACAATCTTTCTTGAAGGCAAGAATAGATCGTTGAGAATTATTTTCTTAATTTGTCTGTCAGTTGGAAGTATAGTTTTTCTGGGACGTCCTCCATATTGAATGGTTTCGACCGGTTTTCCATTCTGAAAATTCTTTTATAATGTCACACACTGTCGATGATGGCATTTTATACTTTTTGGCTACAGATTTTTGACCACACCACCGTATTTATTTTTAGCCATTTTATTAGTAACCACATTGGAGACCCCTGACCTTTTAAGTTTTGTTAAGTCTATAACTCACTTCAAATGACAGCCAAAACCATTATCAGCAAGAAAATACGGTACTTTTAAAAATCCGATATGTTTTGCACAGGCATGACATTGAGTTGAGCCACAGTTTTTAGCAAAACTCTAAAAATAATGATAGCAATGTCTTGTTTTTTTTCTATTTGT
This sequence comes from Volucella zonaria, assembly GCA_963966105.1. NCBI lineage: Eukaryota > Metazoa > Arthropoda > Insecta > Diptera > Syrphidae > Volucella > Volucella zonaria. The sequence continues at coordinate 158,265,083 of OZ014532.1, read as the reverse complement.
AAACTTATTCAATAGGTCTTTTTAAATTGCCAAACAAGTGAACCTACTGTATTCCTGTCCGCTAGGAGAATTCTTCAATGAAAAATGTTCAGGAAAAATCCGGTATGTTTTGCACACCACTGTACATCATTCGATATTTATTTGTTTTTATTTGGAGTGGTAGAAAGTTTAAAAAATTTACTGTGAAATGTCGATTTCAGATGGTTCCTTAGGTTTTCCACAATACTATATGTAGGGACGCTAGAAAAATGGGGATAGCTTACAACCCTTTTCTTAGAAGCTGCAGTGGAACCCAAAAGTTTTGCTTTTAATGCTCCCGCTTTATACCTACCAGACTAAAAGAAAAAAAAGCAGGGCGAGAACTTCTTCGAACATTTCAAAATCTTATTTGGTTAGCTAAGGCTCACAAACAATGCGTCAAAGTAATCCGCGTACCGATGTGAATGAAAGTGTAATAGAATTTTTAATTCGGCGTCGATCGCAACAGTTTGGAGGTCATGATACCAAGGCTTGCGACGGGAATTGGTGTATTGGGCTCTTGGGCTGCTTGAAATTTTTATCGAAAAATTGTATTTAGTGACAAGATTCACTCTGGCTTAATCGATTTGTGAAGAAGCAATACCTCAATTTCTGGAGTGAGAAAAATTCAGAAGAGAATCAAGCCTTCATGCTGATAATATTATCGGTCCTTAATTTTTTTTTACGATGCTGGCTGATACAGTCAATGGCCAATATGATATTACTGGACAACGATCCGTCATTATCTCTTTGAAAATATGGACGACGTGGCCCGGTTCCATGAAACCATTGATTACGACAGCATTATATCCCGATATGGACCACTGAATTGGCCACCCAGATCATGCAATTTAACGACATTCGATTACTTCTTCTGCGGCTTTGTAAAGCCCTTAAATACGTGAGAGGTATCTGAAGCATTAGATGTTTTTCTATGCACTACATGGATAAGGGCAAACCGTCATAAATCAATTATAATCCAAATAAGAAGTTCACCCGTCCCATATCTGCAAAATGCTTTTAAAAATAGTTTCCTACGCTGTAAAGATCTGCAATCTTCCTAGAGGTATATACGTCTACATATTTATGTGTGTATCTATGGCGTCTAACAATTTATTTTAAATTATGCAAACAAAGGAGCCAACGCTTGCAACATAAACCTTCAAATATTTATACAGGTACAAGTAGGTCCCTTTTCAAGCGCCTAAGCTATTTACATACTTGAAAGAACACAGCGGGATATTAATGGTACTCTTACAAGTATGAAGATGAAATTTAAAAAAGGGATTCCGAGGAAAAACAAACATGACGTTAGATGTTGACAACAACCATAGAATACGAGTGAATGTATGTATTGTAAATAGAACAAAAGAAGTGAGCTACTGTTTTATAGGAGTAAAGGCTTTACTTATTGTACTTGGGTTTAAGAAATCAACGAAAAATGTATTTAAATGTGAGCGCCATATTAACTCAGGTAGAATCTGAAAATTAGAAAAAAAAAATTTTTCAGTTCAGTTGAATGGGGGATATCGTAGATACATACGAGTATATTAAGAGTTCCTGTTGGGAACATTGCTAATACTATATACTTTCTCGAGAAAGGTCAATAGTGTTCTACTTTCCATTGCGATCCAGATTATGTCAAAATGATGTAGAACTTGTCATCGGATGTTTATCCTCTTATTATTATAATTTGTAATGACTTAATCGATAGATATGCTCCGTTAAATAGCAGTAAAACAAGGTGTTTTCTTTAGGAGCTCTATGACTGTTTTTTCATGAAATAATGACAGAAATTGAGTTTGATTCAAAAATCTTTATTTATTATTAAGAATGGCTCATGAAATTATGTTTTAAATACCACAAAGGCTTGAATCGTTTGCAATTTATCAGCATATACCAGAGACTTTGCAGAGTCCTACAAGAAGTAGTCAAGTAGTCAGATCGCACGAAATCCGTGGCCAATTCACTAGTCCATTTCGCGATATAATATTGTCATTAAATCAAGTAGTCAGAACGTCAATATTTTTATATAGGCACTATAGAACTATGGCACGTATGCCATGCCGGTGGAACCACATATGATCCGGATCAATGTCGCCCATGTTTTTGAAGAAATAATCTCGAATCGTTAAAAAATTAAGGACCGATGATGCCACCACTATTTTAGTCCACTCCAATCAGTGGAACGGAAATTTTGCCTGTTCAAAAACCGATTGAGCTAAAACTGATCTCCGTTACTAAACACAACTTTTCGACAAAAATAAGGATCGTTTCTTCCGTTTAGTTTCTGCACCATCTAGATCTTTATGGGACTCATATCTTTCCGCAAAAATTCTCGCGTTGCGGACAGATATTTGTAATTAAATTAAAAATACTACTTTATTGACCTTATATTATAAAAAAAAATCCAAATACTTTACTTTCGAAGAAAATCAACAGTAAAATAGTTTACAATTCAGGCATTGCCATAAAGCAGCTTGTAGCGATATAACGTATTTTGTGTAACGTTAACTTCATAATGACCTCAAGAGCTAAAAGATATCATATTATTTCAATCCCAAACAACTAGTACTAGCTGTTAAAGCGACGACTTCGTGATCAAATCAGTAAATTCCGAACCATACCTCATTAACTCCAATGAAGTAAACGACTCAGATAGAGATCTGAACCTGACCAAAAGTAAAGAAGAAATTCTAGTTCCTCGATTGAAATAGCGGAATCATCTTGAAACAAATGTTAGAATAAGTGATGTAAGAAATATCCGAAGACGCACTTTTCTATTGTAAGGATGTGAAGCGTTTGTTTGAAGAAATCGGAATCCCATGCGTTAATTCTGAGTGGCGTCTTTTCATAGACAGTTCCACAAAATGTTTAAAACCTGTTGTATTTATCATACGGTACGGGCAGTGACTGAGGGTATGTAACAACTGATGGATAGGGGGTTGTGAGTGAAAATTTTGTTGGTGCACTGTTTGATATTGTTGTAAGGGCATAACACCTACAGCAATTTGATTTGGTAAACCAACGTCAGAATTTTCACTTCGCAGCCTTGCCTAGTTTCGTCGGTGGACATAGCTAATATAAGCGGGCTAAAAAGTAATCACTTTTCTGCTTACGTCCACGTCTATAAGTACAGCTATTTTGGCACTTACTGAAACACAGGTAGATCCCCGCCCACACCTCTCAGATCACTCTGATCTGAAGCTACCTGGCTACGAACTAGTGTCACTATTCTTTCCTTATCGCGATCTCGTCATTTATGTGCGTAGTGATGTAGCTTACCAAATTCCACCTTTTACAATCCGGAATTCAATTTCATGGGGTTAAAATTCCATCTCCCTAAGCAAATTATCCACTACTGCTTTATTTACAGAAACCCCAAACTGGACAGCAACTCAACCTTTCACGAGTTTGATGCGCTGTCTGACTCCATACAAAGAATTGTATCCGTGTATCCTCATACTGAAATCGTGATTACGGGAGATTTCAACAATTCTTTTTGGCTTCGACATTCTGGACAGACAACATCCGAAGGACGGTGTGTTGAGATCTTCGCTGCGGAAAATAATTTAACCCAGCTTGTAAATGAGCCTACACGAATACCAGACGTTGATAGTCATACCGCCAACACCCTGGACTTGTTTTTAACTTCTCACCCTGATAAGTACAAGATCGATGTGTTCTCCCCTCTATGCTCGTCGGACGACTGTGTCACATCAGCTTATTTCTCGTACACCCACCACACAGTTAGAGAAAAGATTCCTAAAAGAGCCGTATGGCAATACGAGAAAGCCAATTAGAGCGGACTTAACAACTTCTTTAGGAATGCTAACTGGTCGTTATATTTCCTCGATAACGGCGTGGATGTCGCTGTTGAAATCATCACAGAAACTATTCTCTTTGGAATGAGATGCTTTATCCCTCATCGGATGAAGACTATCCAACCAAAAGAAAATGCATGATACGGCTCGAGCTGTAAAGAGGCTGTCAGGGTTAGAGAAATGTTTTTTCGGTCCTACAAGGCCAACCCGACAGAGGAAAACCGAAAAAAGTTCAAACGAGCCAGAAATGACTGTAACGTCTTTCTCAAGCGTGTGGAATTCCAATACGACCAAAAACTGAGGCAAAAAATACTACAATGTCCCAGAGGTAGTAAACATTTTTGGTAGTTCGACAAAAATATTAGAAATTCTGCCTCATCCTCCATGCCAACGCTCATTTACAATGACATTCCAGCTGTCAGCCCGTCCCTAAAAAAGGCGAATCTCCTTCCCTCTCCTCCTACAGACCCATTGCACTTACGTTCCTTCTTTCCAAGGTCATGGAAACGCTGATAAACCATCAGCTAATGAAATATCTTGAAACACGAAAACTTCTCAATGACCGGAAATATGGTTTTCGTAGCAACAGGTCCACTGGTGATTTGATGGCATTTCTCACCGAAAAGTGGAACCAAAGCGTACATCAATTTGGCGAAAGCAAGATAGTTGCACTTGGTATTTCTAAGGCATTTGACAGAGTTTGGCATCAGGCTCTTTTGTCGAAAATGCGTGCTTTTGGGATCGACGACTCTCTTCTTCAATGGATTAGAAATTACCTTTCAGAACGTTCAATTCAAGTTGTATTAGATGGTTTCGAGTCTAATATTCACAAAATAAATGCTGGTGTATCACAGGGCTCCGTGTTGTCTCCGAAACCCTTTTTAATTTGTATCAATGATCTCTTGTCAGCCGCTTGTAATCCAATATGTTCCTTTGCTGACGACAGTACTCTCTGCTCATCATATTCGTTTCCGGACTCACATCCCTGCTCTTTGGCTTTAGAACGGAAATGCCAGCACATGTTAAGTACATTAAATTCCGATATTAGCAGCATAACTAATTGGGGAACCACTGACAGAGTGGAATTTAATGCTACTAAAACGCAATGCTGTCTGCTGTCGTTAAAGCAAAATTTAAATACTCAGCTCAGCCATTATCCATGAATGGCACTTGCATCGCCGAAACCAAAAAACTTTCCATTCTCGGTAATGAAAACTTACGTTGGAATTACCATATATTCGATGTCGCCAAAAATGCTGCGAAATATCTAGGTTTCCTCAAGCGATGTAAGAAATATGTTACCCCCTCTGATCTGGCCACAATATATTCATCCGCCCAAAATTGGAGTACAATGCCCAGATCTGGTCAGGTGTTCCTAAAACATCTCTGTCCCTGCTGTATAGGATTCAAAACCATGCAATAAAACTCATAGGTGATTCTAATATCACTCAAACAATGGAAACCCTCGAACACCGAGGGAATGTCTCCTGTCTCACTTTGTTTTATCGCTATTTCCATAACCAGTGCTCCATTCGAATCGCTAGTAGCATTTCGCCCATTCAAACTTTCAACCGTAACACCCGTCTCGCTATGAATGCTCATCAGTATACCCTCAAGCCCATTTTTGGACGTACTCTAAAATATCGTGATTCTTTCCTAAGCCGTACAACTCGCTTATGGAATGCCCTGCCGATCTCTGTGTTTCCTGGAAGAACAAGGTTTGAAGGATTTTGAACGTCGTTATCAGGGCCAATATAGTGCGAGAATGATGGAATATTATATTTGGTGGCTAATATGTACAAGACAGTCCATACAATCACAAGAGAAGAACAAATAGTATTAATTTTTAACCATTTTTTTGATTTTTTTTATATATAAAAAAAAGTTAGTAAAAAAGTTCAAACCCGATTCAAAGTTTATTTTTATTTGTAAGTATACGGTGGACCATAATGTACGATCATGCTTTAGAATGTCGCTTGGGGTTCATGCAGTATGGGCCGTTTCTCGGTCCTGCTGGAACCACATGTCCTCCAGTCATTCATTGATCATAGCTCTGTAGCGCTCACCATCTACATATTGACTCCTCCAGCGTAAATAGCACAGCAGTGACTTTGAGTGGATGTAATGACTCTTCGTGCATTACACGGAGATCTTCAGTCCTCCAGAACTGCAAATTTTGCAATTGCGTGGCACTTCGACTGGTCTATGTCGACGGAGCATCTACGACCTCTTCGCGCAGCTAGACGTCGCACAATGCGGGATTTATATAAAAATTTGGATAAAAATCCTTAATTCAAATTCATACGAGTATGTACAGATTTTATTTCTTTTGTTTAAATATTATAATTTACATATTTTTCCGTAAATATGAAATATGAAATCAAGAAAACAATTGAGTTAAGCTATAATTATTCTGAAACTAAACTACTGCCATCGCTATCTTCAAGCTCTGTATCAGTTAAATCAATGCCGTCAAATGAGGAAGTATTTTGTGAATTATTTGACAAATCTTCAATTTGTAAATACATACTTATTTCTGAGATATTCCTATTTGATTTCCTTGAAGAGATGATCCCTACTCATCTTACGCGTGTGAGCATCTAAAGTCTATTCAGACAGAAGACCAATAAGTAAGTCCAAAGAATCGATGACATTACAACGATGAATCAAGATCTTATGGACACTACTTGGCATGTAATACCAATTATACAAACTTATATATAAATCTTTTGTTTCTTTTAGTAAAATTTATTTTTGTTTTATTTTATTAAATTTTAATCTATTCCTGTAACTTCTGAACTGATTTCTGAGTCGTTAAAGAACCTTCTTGCAGTATTTCCATTTGTGGATACGTAGCCCGGTTTTGCTGATCCACTAAGAACCCCATACGAATTCTAAAAAGGTCTTGATTTTTTTTTATTTTGAGCGAGTATAGTCTTATTTTTACCTCCTCTTACTTGCCACATTTTTAGCGGAAAACGATAAGAAATGTGAAAAAGGCATTCAAAACACCTTAGCCACGTGTGCAGAGTGGATAAGCCAAATCGGTATTAGGAAGCCTTTCAGAAACCACAGTCGAATTCATTTCTTTTGTGGACGCTCCACGTATATAGCATTTAGCAGAACAATTAGCGTCTGATAAAATGTTACATATGGTATACTTCCATCTACCATTGCAAAATGTAATTCGTACTTAGCTAGCACAGAACTACTATCGAAATTACTTTGAGACGAGATAATACGAGATACGAGACTCTTGCCAACTCACTAAATGCTGATACTCCTTCATAAAAATGAACTTAATAGGTCTGCAAAAGAATGTGGAGGAGGAACATGGGTTGACCCATAACTCAGTTTTATTGTCATCTACTAATCTGAGAGGAACAAAAGCTATCAAGAACATAAATCCATCCGCTTGAGATGTGTTTTTCGTGAATTTCTGTTTGCAAAGGCTGTGTCTTGCACTGCCAGCAAATCCCCACTTGTAAATTAGCTTGAAATCTGAGACAAGATCGATTTCAATGATTTGTCTATTAGCTGCTGTAGGTTAACCTCTGCAGATATTGCACTTACCGATACATTTGGTAAAAAAAGTTTTCTAGCTTGCCTCAGAGTCTTGACGGATGGAAAATAGTTCTTAGATTGCTTATTCATAAAACTGCGGAGAATATTATACTTTCTTTCAAAATTTCAAGGTCAAAATTATAAAGCAAGAGCTTGATGAGGACTTAAAGTCGGCTGATGTTGACTTATTAAACTAAGTTCTTCAACGGAGCGTGAATTTATCAGATCTTGAACTCTAGGTTTTTTTGTCTTTATAGATGCTTCCTCAAACCTTACTAAAGGTCTCCCGTGACGAGTTTCTTCCTGCAGCCCTCCAGTGGATCTTTATGGTTTTGGTTGGAGATCGCTTTCTGCCTTACTTGGTATCAATAATTCTTTTTGTAACCACTTTGAATGTCACTTATATAAATATTTGCGGTTGCTAGAGCAATCTTTCCACTTACTGCTCATCGCTAATCAATAAGCTTCGCTTGCGTGTCTAATTTTGGAATTTAAACCAACGTTCTGTTGGTTTGATTTAAATTTAAAAGAGATTTCAGTTTATGTATAACTTTATACAGTTTCTCTGAAATTGGATTTGAAATCCAATTGTCGACCAAATCACAATTTCGAATCGTTGGATATTGTAATGGAAAAAAATTCACTGTTATTAGGGTAGGCATTTGCAGCCAATAAAAAAAAAATAACGCAAGAACAAAGTCTGATACCACCTCCGGAATTTATTCAGAAAATTAAAAATACAAGTTTATTCATCTAAATCTATATTGTCCCCTTCAAAGTAATCCCCATCGACTGCAACACACTTATACCAGCGCTTGATCCAATCCTCGAAAAATTTTTTATATTCGGTTTTCGGTATGTCCATCAGTGCTTCCTGCGATTTTTCCATTCCATTCCTCTCGGCTTCCGCGTTCCCCGTAGTAGTTTTTTAACTCGATAGAACAGAAAGTGCGTTATCATGGTGCAAAATCCACGAGTTTTCTGCCCACAATTCTGGTCTCTTTCGCCGAATTACTTCACGCAAACGTCTTGTAACGCCCAAATAATACTCTTTGTTTACTGTCTGGCCTTCTGGCAAAAATTCATGATGTACTACACCGTTGTAATCCATGAAAACCGTGATCATTGCCTTCTTTTATGATTTAAAACGACGGGGTTTTTTTGGTCTCGGCTCATTTGGTGAACGCCATTCACTTGCCTAATGTCTGGATTGCGTGTCGTACTCATAAACCCACGTCTCGTCTCCAGTAATGATCCTTTTGATGAATGTGGGATCGGATTCAGCCTCGCAAATCATCTCTTTTGCGATGTCAACACGGTCCCTTTTTTGCATGAAATTGAGGTCTTTTGCACCAACTTTGCTGCTACACGACGGAAACCCAAATCATTAACCAAAATGTCTTGGACGGATCCATAAGCAATGTTCAAGTCCTCCGCTATCTCTCTGATGGTTAATTTGCGGTTATTGACCAACATTTCTTTTACTTCATCAATGTTTTCGTCGGTTTTCGATGTCGATGGTCTGCCTCTGCGTCTATAATCTTCGATTGACTCACGACCACTTTTGAACCGCTCGCGCTCGTGCCACTGGTAAACGACCGTTTTCTTTAGAGAATCGTTGCCGAAACACTTTTCCAACGTTCGCGCACCATTAAATCCGTTTTTTACGCAAAATTTAATACGAGCACAAGTTCGTTGTTGCAAATTTAAATCCATTCCTAAAATTGTAAAAAATCGCCAACACACACAGAGGTAGATGTACTCTTGGCTACGTAACTTTTGCAAATATCAAGCTATGATGTTAAGATTTAGAGGGAATGTCAACAACAGATTTACCAACTTAACAAAAAAACAGAACTCAAATCGGAACAACGGGAGCGCCACACGGTGGTGTCCCCCGGGAACTTTTTGATCAAGGTGGTATATAACTAGTGCATAGCAATTAAATGTACAGAATATTTTGTGTCGAATTTTTTGAACGCTTATTTAAAATGAAGAAATATTTTTTTTTTAACAATTCACTTTATCACGTTATATATTGTATTTTAATGTATCTAAAAAAAGTTGGTACTATTGTAGAATAACGAATCTTCTTCCAAATTCGACATGATTTTAATTCAAAATTTTACACGCTCTAGAACAAAACAACCCTTCTGCACAGCAAAGAAAATTGAAACTAATAAAATTGCAACATGATCATTCTACTCAATACAGTGTTACTACAAGAAAACGTTTCTGTTTTTGTTTGATTGAGGCATTTTTCTACAATACTACACCGTTTCTTGAGTTAAAAGCAGACATATTTTTTTGATTTTTGTCCAAGGGTTACCGCACTGCACGCCGCATTGAACGATCAGTGGGAGCCGGGTGGCCAGGAAAACGGACACGAAATGAGCGTGGCGCAACCACTGACGAATTGTTCATCAAAAACAGCCTGTCGATTTTTCCGCTTTCTTCAGGAGTATCTATAGCGTTCTATTGCTTATTCCCACAAATTCTAATCCTGCTTGCTTCACAAATGTCAAAACCGAATTGACATTCGACGCCATTATACAATAATGAAATAAAAAAGGAATTTTTCTTAAAATCCGTGTTTTCATTTTGACAGCCACATAAGCAAACTTTTTTAGGTAAGCCCCTTTTTTTTTAATTATTGTAGTGCGGGAGAAGAATTAAGAATCAGATAAGAAAACCCAGACTCAAAATTTCTGTTCACTGGTATAATAGATTATTTGGCCTAAATACCCAACATAATATGAATTTTAGTTTTCTGCATTATTTTTTTACTACATACGAGTATTCTATCTTATTTATGTGATCAGTATCGCATAGTGGCCAGACTCCCTTTCGTCGGAAATAACCAATAAAATATGCTTTGGTGATTTTATAGTTACAACTGAACCACGGAGACCACACATTTAATAGCAACGCTAACAACGCTAACAAATTAAAGATGCAAAAGCTGATGTAATGAGATACTTCACTCAAGTCTGCTTACAATGATTTCAACCCCATTAATACTCGTATAAATAGTTCAAAAGGATAACCGCAATGGTATCCATCACTCACCTCGATGACTTAAGGAAAACAATGCTATTGATTTTCCAAATGAATTGATCATATAAGGTGTAACGTCAAAGTACATTAGTCTAGCATAATATGATATACATAAATTTAAAACGATGCAAGAGTGCAAGAAGAATTATCGGAAACAAAAATTGAATATGCAGTATACCTGATCCCATGTTCTGGTATGTACACACCTCAGCTATTTTCGAGAATTTCCCAGTTTGCTTAGTAGATCATTCCAATTGTCGATGCTTCCGAAATGTGATTTACAGATATTTTCATAAGAAATGATAATTTACGAATTCGAACATGCGGTTTAAGTGGAAGATTTTAACAATTTATGACATTATTATGCTTTCGAAAGTTTCTAAGAACGGATAGCTCTTTCTGAAAATATTATATGTATAAAATAAATGTGAAAACACGACATATGGAAATCAACTGTAAGTTCAATGTGTGCTGGATTCAGTTCTATGAAAAGTCTCTCATTCACTCGTCATTTGCGATCGCCTTAAGAACGTATGGGCCTCCTTTGTGAAAAAATTAAAAAACGCAATCACTGTGACCGGAAAAAGCAACTTTTGATTCTTTTTTTGGTTTACTACTTAAAAGTTCGATTCTTTTATTTGTAGGTCAACCAGTCAGTAATGACACCTACTTTCCACTGAACAATTTGTAAATTTGGATATGCATTTCTTAGAAATCCAGCAATCATATTGAACATGTGATTTGCTAAAAGTTATTCAGCGATTTGTTGGTACATTGACCAAAAACTTTAATTCCTAGACCACAAATTGTGGTTTTTGTTGAAGGAGGCTGAGAAACATTCCACTCATTTTCGAATAATCCATTTATTCATTAAGAGATTTAAAGTGTTCAAGAGAAATGTAACCTACACCGTGGCACAACGATCATGAAGAAGTGCAGTCATTATTAGCAAATATGTATATGGTATGCAGAAAAGGGCGTTTGCGAGTCAAAGTTATGCCACAGCATTTGATGACGTTAAGATTAAATGAATTAAGTCAACATCATTCCTTATGCCATCAACGTGGATCTGTGGATTGAATATCATAAGCAGAAGCTGATCATTTTTTAAAAGCCAATATAACAATGAGGGTCCGAAATAGCAACTTTGTGAAACTCGTACAACAAGCATAGGCAATACGAGTATGTCTATGTTCGTGAAATACTTTAATAAAATCAGTAGCCACATCTACTTCCTCGCCACACAGTGGTTTTCAGTGGCATATGTTACGAGTACATATGTTGATGTCAACATCGGTAAGTTTATTTATTGGAAATTTCTTTTAAATAAATAAATGGAAAATGAATTTTGAAGACTAATTAAATGTTAATATTGAAAGTATTAAGTATACTTGTGCTCATCTAAGCAATGGATGGTGATCATCTACACAACATGCTCTGTAAAATTGATATAAAATATTCGACGATAGTCACCCATTTCTTGCAATGGATCAATAGTAAGGATCAAGTCCAAAATTGTTTTTCGAGACTACCATACCTTAATCTGGGGAATTGATACTTGGTATATTTTTATGTCAGCATTTGTGAGGGAAAAACTGAAAAAAAGAACTAGCTCTAGTCTTTTACATATTAGGCATAGGTTGATGGATTGCCTGCTATCTTCTCATAACATTAAGTTAAGAAAGTTTCAGCGTTATTTTCACTCACAATTGTCTGAAAGGGACATAGAGATGGCACGAGACCAGCGAGCATACAATTAAGGTGTGATCCTTTAACGCCTTGTACCTTCGTTATGGATATGAAGATGGTCTGCGCCGGACTAGTGCACCAGTTCAATCCGTACGATCGTCTGTCGAAACATTGTGACTCTGGAATTGGTTTCAAGGCATGACGTTGCAGAAATTACATAAGATCGTGTCACTTTGTCCATCGTATGCCTCAGTGGAGTCATAAGCAAATTTTTATAAGAACGGGCGTTCATCATCGTCTTTCTGCACAATCTGTTGAGTTTGTTAGGGATACCAAAACTTGGTATGGCTCTATAAATGCCATCATATGCGGTTTGAAAGTTTCCAATTGAAGTTTCTGCTGCCGTCACCCATAAACTTCCAAACACTGATCCACACAGATAGGAAACTATCAGATTGTTGTTCACGTGGATCGAGGATTCTATTCATCTGGCATAATTTGATCAGATCTTACTTCACTCATAAGTTAGTGTACGCTCCTTATAATACTAAATCACAATGTTTTAAATAAGTATGGTCTGGTCCTGCAGCTGTGTTAGCCTTTAGTCATTGTCAATCATGGTCCACGTTGAATGGTTCATTCTCAATGATACCGGGATATTGGTTGAATTTCCCGTAAAACATTCTGCAGAAGTAATTTTTCCACATTTCCTACACCGACTGTAATTCAACTGGTACTAGTAGTGATATTTGTATCCTTGTTCGCTTTTTGCGAAGCACCTTTCTATTGCGTCGATCGAGCGCTTCTCTTTCTTTTTCTTTTTGAGAAGCCTATGCCACTCCGTTCGTGAGCAACTCTGGTCCTTTTTTTTTGCGGCACCCATCTATTTATACGCATTTTGTTTCATTGCATGCGCTTGACAAAACTCTTTGTCAAATCATTGATTTCATAATAGGTGTTGGATAAACTTGGCACATCGGTGTTTCTAATGGCCAGTGATATATATTTTTTGCTCGATGCTGGTAGCATACCATTGTACGACTTCTGGAAACTTGATCAGAAAGGCGTTAGCAGTCTGTTGTATTGTAGCAATTCGTTGTCAAATTTCTTCAGCGTCCGGGACATTCGCATTCACACCTTGGCTACAACAAGGTAGTAGTCTTGGTCGGTGTAGCCTCTTCGAAACGTTTAGATTTTCAGAATACTTACGAGTAAGCTGGTTGACGGTTTTTTGACCAGATGACTGCCAGTAGGAAGTGTGTGCTAGTTATGGTGTGTTTTCTTCCACTGCAAAGTCGGTTAGTCTGAGTCGTTTTTCAAAACTAATTTCGTTTTCCAACTTTGTCGTCAAAGATAATTTTAATTTCGCGTTGAAGTCTTCAAGGATGACCATAAGTTTGTGCTTAGGACAGTGCTCGTATGTACTGTATAGTCGAGGAGCTCTTTGGCATGTCGCCTGTTTCTTCTCTAAAAATAAGTGCAGATTAAGCTTATATTGGCAAATTCAATCTAAATGTCGATTGTAATAAGTCGTTTGTACAGATGCCTGAAGCTCAGAGGCGCTGCCTCTGCTCTCTACAGCGATCACCATAGTAAATGTCACTTTCTCTGTGGTAGAAAGGAACGAGTTTGTGTCTTTTTATCGAATTAAAATATGAAAAGTGCAGCAGATCGTTTGTTTCAACCCCAGAGGAGACGAATAAATCAAAATGATTATGAGTCCGAAGAAGCGATTTCACGTATTCATGTCGTGGTTAGGGCATTCAAAAACAACAAAACGGTAGGACTTAATGGTGTTTTCATGGATAGTCCTTTTAAAGAAGGCCGACAAATCTGAGATTTTTTTTGGAAAGCAGAAGACAGTCAGACAAGAATTTAACCAGCTAATTGGCCAGGGCTAGAACACACTATGCGAAACCGCATTAGGATATGAGCAAATACTAAAATGTTCCTGATCAGAAATTACAAATGTACATAGTAAATGAAGAACTATCTTTAAATCACAGAAAAAATAGTAGTAGTAATAGTGTGAAAATAAAATTGACAAAAATTGTTAGCCTCTGAAATTTAATAATTTTATTACTTATCTGTAAATTTTAGCTTAATTTCCCTAAAGTGAAAACTAAAACCATACTATTACTAAGTGAGATATTTATTTTATTTACAGAAAATCAGCACCACAATATTTATTGGATGTTTATCATCGATTAAATGAAGAGGAGAACGGTGGATCAATACGCTCCAAACGTGATACAAAGGAAAATAATAATTTTATAACAGATCTCGATAGGACGGCAATCGATCAAAGTGATATTATTATGACATTCCTAAACAAGAGTAAGTATTAAATGTCATCTCTATGGACCATATACCATAACCTTACAATATATGTCAATTTCTTTTATTCTCTTACACTTTAAAGAAATAAAAGCAGGATTCAAGGAAATCCTAAATTTATGACAATCTTTTGTCACACATGTATTGTTGCCTTCAAGTATCTATAGAATAAGATCACTACGTTATCATTGTTTTATTAACACCCTGTGGGTAGCATACACACTCTTAAGCAACCCCTAAAAATCCACTCAACACATACACGATTTCTTTTCTCCTAAATTCTATCTAAGTATAATAAGTTACTTACCCATTGGTACGTGTGAATATATTGAGTTGTCAAGTGAAGGCAGGAGTATAATAAACAACATTAACAAAAAAAAAAGAAAGATTTAATGCAATACATACATATATGTATATTTTTTGGCCACTTGCCATGGAACCAGGGTTAAGCGATGAAACGCCCGATAGCTATACCAAAAAAAACTTATGATAGATGGCCGAAAGAGAGAATATCTTTAGCAGTTAAAGTAATTGGGTAATAAAAACGTCGTCTTTAATGTGGTCTAAAACCCACACAAGATCACACGATCTATACTACATAAAAACGCGTTCGATCGTATCTATCATATGTTTAGAAATATGTTGCTGTACGAGTATCTACTTTGACACTGACTTTAACTTGGTTTTGTTTAAGATGGTGATATTTTTCGCTGATAAACTCTTTACTGTCATTTCGGGTATTAAAACGTCTCTAATGTTGTATCTGGGATTTAAATCTGCTGGCAAATCATTTGGTTCTTATGCATGAAGTTGTTTTGGTAATGATATGAGTTATTTTCACAGACAGACAGACCAGACCGAATCCCCATAACTATACTATGGGATACGGATCTAGATATAAATATCCTGTGGCGCCAGAACATTCAATTCTATAGCCCACAATAGGTACACATGTTTAATGTAAACAGTAGATATTGGTTTAAGTGTGTGTTTTTTTCAGATGATTTGTTTCTATAGATAAATTTGTGATAGATACAATATATGGATAAGTGTTGCCACGATTTTAATTGATCATCATTTAGATGGGGTGAGAAAACATGTTTAACTATGTACGTATTTAAGAGTATGAATCACTTGTTTATGGATTTGAAATACATACGTATGTACATATGTATGCATTTTTAGGTACTTACTCGTATGAAGAACTCATCTCCCACTTATTAGCGATTTCAAATCACGAAGTGTTTCTAAACTTAATTTTAGTGTTTACATAATGAACATCGAATGCCATTCAAGTTTTCGATAATATTCAATTGGAATCCTGATGTTTTGTTTGCCTACTGAACTTACTTATTGAATGAGGTGACGTAATAGTTCCATATGAATCTGGACCTCTATCAGCAAGTTTTTCCAAAATTCCACCTCCTTTACCATTAGCTCTCTGTGCATAACTTGCCGATTTCAACGCCTAATGCACAATTGTTTTGACTAAATTAATGCAGCTAAGCCGCTTATAAAGTTTGTTAAAGAGAGCAACACCGAATATTTTACATAATACTTATTAAAGAACTACAACGAGAGTGTAGTTCTCTAATAAGTATTATCTGGGACGAGGATAGTCCCAGAATTACCCGACCTAACAAAGAAAACACAAAAAATGTGGGAAAACCTATCTTTATTTCTCTACGTAGTCTTTTTTTTAGCTCAATACACTTTTCCCAGAGATGTTCAATAGCTTCGATACCCTGTTTATAGTAAGAATCGTCGAGTTTCTTAAAATAGCTATCGACCGCAGACTCCATCTCTTTACTGTTAATCTTTACGAAGTTAATCAATAAAAATTATCCCACGCGCATGCTAAAAAACCTGACGCCATGACGTTGCCTGCAGATGAAACTGTCTTCGTCTTTTTTGGGGCCGATTCTCCCCTTTGAGTCCATTGTTTTGACTGCTCCGGGTGTGAAGTGATGAACCCATATTTCATACATGGTTATGAATCGACGCAAAAACTCGGCTTTATTGCTGTTAAACTTCGCCAAACACTCGATTGAAACATCCTCACGACACTGTTTTTGTTCCATTGTGAGTAATCGCGGCACCCATCTTGCGCACAGCTTTCTCATGCCCAATTTCTCAGTCAACATGGTAATTGCAGCGCTTTTTGAATGCTAGTTCACGCACTTTCAATCCGCACCATTTTGTGGATTTTTTTCAACATTTCTGGTGAACTTACCTCATTTGGTCGACCACTGCGATGTTCGTCTTGGCAACTCGTACGGCCTCGCTTAAACTCTGCACCCAATATTTTATTGTTGTAAACAAAGGACCAGACTTCCCTAGAGTTAAGTCCAGTTCCGTTTTGATGTTGGTTGGATTGAGGCCTTTCAAATGAAAATATTGTATCAAATAACGATGACCAAATTTTCCCATATTCAAAAATTCATTGAAAGCGTTCGCTATTGACGGCTGCCGTCAAAATTTAAGCATTATAAGGTTGGTGCTTTCAACAATTCTTTTTAAACAACAACCGCCATCCATACGTCGGGTCAGGTACTTCTGAGGCAACCCTCTTATAAGACCATCTTAATATTGTACTTGGTTAATCGTTTTAGGTATACTTACTTGGGTCTTATTTATGTATACATGTTCAAAAATAGTTTGCGAAGAGGATCCCTTTTCTTGGGGCATGCTTTCTTTGATTCTAACTTTTCCACTTACTGAGTTTGCGGTACAAATAATCATAGGATTTGGAAATCAGGAGTTTGTTTTCAAAACGCCGATTCAAAAACGTTTTCAACTATTTGTTGACAGTGAAGAACTTTCCCAAATAACCACCATGATTCAAATTTAAATTAAAATCTTTTTTTTAAACGACGAAGAGGTTTAACCATACGGATAATACGAGTATGTTAAGGTGATACATTTTCAAATAAAGAAGTGTGGGTCGATATTACCCTTCTTTTTAATTAGACCATAAGCCAATTGAGAAAATTCTGCAACTTTTGGTAAAATCATTCTCAAGTGCGCTGTATCATCCGGGGAATTCGAAGCAACTGTGACTAATGGCTGGCATTCATTTTCCTCATGCCGAAAATTATTGTGTTTGCCCTAAAGCGTGGTCTTTCTCTACTACGTTATCAATCCAGGTAGGTATAAAAGTCTTTTCAGGGCGGAGCGTTAATATTCATTTGCCCTATACATACGAGTATGTACGAGTATATCCGAGTTCTCGCAGGGATGTGCAATTTTCTTACCATACAGCTCGTATTATCAGAGGTGATGACGGAGCGGAGATAAATAAAATGCTTAACTACCTCAAAGTTATAGCTATCTATTTTGACGTTTTGTCCGATTCGACGATGTTGTACGTCCCTTCTTGTTGGCAGCATATACTTGGTTTTGCCGGTTTTTTTTTCAATTCACTTACTTGCAAAGACATCAGTGACGGCTCGCTGTTTCGCTAATGGCGTTTTGCAGAGGGTTTGCAAATATTCGTATGTTGGTTTTAATGCTGGCTTGAGAATTTCGCACAATTTTCTCAAGAACCTACATATAATGTTGAAAAAGTCGCATGACAGCGGATCAGTTTGCAATAGATCTTTTATGACTTTAAAGGTCGCGGTAAGATTGTTTCCGACCTTTAAAGAGCAGCGAGCCTTCTCCATCATCATTCCGCACAATTTGACTAGTTTGCCACGGATGCTTAAACTTAAAAACATGGCTTTGTATCGCTCACCTATTCGGCCTTGAAAGCGATAAAGAGGTGGTGTGGTGGACTTCTTCGATTTTTTCTACGATCTGCGTAGTTTCAATATTTGGTGAATTATGGATTCATCTATATGATAATACAACAGACAAGATTTTGTACGCGATTATAAGAAGACTCATGTCTTTATATCTGGCGTAGTTTAGGGGGTCTCCTTTCTTGTGGATCAGGCAACCGATTGTGATGTTACATTCATCAGGCATACGAGTACTTTCCTCGGACTAAACCTTGGAAAAGATTTTGTGTATGATTTCTTTAAAATCATCTGCGGCTGGCTTTATTAGCCCATCAGCTAGGCCGTTTTTACTATTATAAATTCTTTAAAAATTTCCTGTGAAATCCACCTGCATTCTAGTAATTATGAGCATTTGAATGTCCCAGTTGATATCTAGTGCAAGATCGTCAACAACATCAAACGTTTACCAATTTATATCGTCAATGTGTACCGATTGACACAAATTGAATAGTCTTGGGTCGAATTAAACTAATAAGTCTTTCCAACATTCATTTCGCACAGCAAGTTAATTTTAATGCACTTCCGCTTGTGTGTGCTACCTAAGAAGTTATGAACTCTTGCTGTCTATTCTCTTTAGGTACCATATATGGAAGGGCTTTAGATCGAAGTGTCTTAAGATTGAGTTGAAATTTTTCCGAATTGTAGATTTGCCTACCTCACCCATCTACAATATATCGTTCTTTTTGTGTTCTTCGAATTTTCCAGACGCCACCGAAGTAGAGCCGTTTTTGAGCTTCCACTTTCGTTTCTTAAAAGTCTGGGAGACATTCGATTGATAATGACTCTGGCTGACAAGGAGCTGATACCGGTTACTTAGACTACATAACTATTTCTTTCATAAAGAATACGCAACCAATAAGTACATATATACGACTATAACATATGTAGTTCTACATTTTTGAAGGCCTCAATTTTATTAATAAGAGATTACACGTTCCACCTGCAGTTACCTAAGTTCGTTGCCCTTGTTGGGTTTATATTTTTATAATATTTTATTTTTCATCAAATTCCGGGCAAGGTAGTTGACTTCTCGCGCAACACTTAACTCAGTAGGCCAGATCCTTATTCTATCCCGAAGGCATAATCCATCTCTTTTTCTACCTGATTTCCTTAAAAACCTGAGCTAAAAGTACTCGTATGTCAGAGTACCTATGTATATCTTAAAAGTAGTTTCTGTCCTGGCTATAGACGTAACCATTAAACCTGCCGAGAGAATTTTTTCTACCAAATGGCTCATATTTTTTTACAGTACTTTATAGGGAAGTTGTTTTGCCGCAGATGTTTTCCTGTATTCGTAATGAAACCAAAGTTTTCGTGATAGATATCGGTTAGAAATCCAACAGATTCATAGTTGTCAGTGACACTCGATCGGTAAAGATTTCTACGGGTATTTTGCGATTGCAGTCATCTGGTTGATCCTGGTAGTAAAGGACCTTGTTCTTTAGTTAAACCGGGGATTTATTCTTCTAATATACATAGTCTTCATTTAGTTTAATGCACTTTGTCAAACGCTTCTACAGTAAATGGGTTTCATCCCTGAAAGATTCATGAATCCAAAATAGAATATTTTTTTTCTTTTCTGAGTTTCAGACAGGCTAAGTCATATAATTAGAACGGGTACTTCAATAATTCGTTCTTCAAATCCGCCATTCAATGCTAAAACTCCTTTGTGGGCAGATACTCGTACGTTGTCCTAATTAAAAACAATTTGGTTTTTCGTTTCCAAACCAGGCCTCCTCTGGCAAATCTTTCTTCCAGCTGGTTCAGAAGCCTTAAGTAGTATTCGTTAGTTATTGTTTTACGAATTTTAAAGGTAAAGAATAGAAAAAAAATCCCTTTGACATTCCGGAAACCACTTGCCATTGCATTACCGGTAGATGAAATGAATTTGGTTTTTTTTATTTAAATCTGCCAACTTTGATTGTTGTTTCATTTTTGGCCTACTCATGTCTCACCCAGAGTAACAAATAGGCTCACAAAATCAAAATGATTTTGGGTTGGCATTTAACAAGTATTTTGCATAAAGCTCGCCCATGTTAAATTATTTATATGAAATGTGCGGTACACTTTATTTTGATATGGCTACGGCCTCACTTTCACTCAGCGGTAGCAGTTTTTGGTTCAAAGGATTACGGCCATGTTTAATTTCAGCCGATCTTTTCTTTACATCACCAAAATTTTGTTGCGGAATGATACTTTATTTTATCAATTTCAAAACATACGACAAACAGCCGTATAAATCGAAATATTGTACTTGACAGATCAAGTTGAGGCAAGACATAAAGAATTGCAAATACGTTTAACAACATGACCAAAATAAACTTTAATTTACACTCAACGCCATCTCTGGACTAGGCCGAAAATATTTCATTTTGCGGGCGTACTTCACGGTTGAGATTCCGTTATGAATTTTCCAAAGAAACCGTGATTAGGGTAATTTCTATAGATAAGCTTTAATTCGGCCTTCAGACACTGGGTCGCTTAGTCTTTTTTTTTATCGGTAATTCTACTAAGAACTTATTCCATTAGGTACGCCTTGTTTTGCTCAAAATTCTCGCCGAGAAGTTCCTAGAAAATCAGGAAAAATTAGTCGACGAGGAAAAGGACAAAAGACACCAGTTCCGAACAGAAATACAGAAAAAAAAAAAATACAAACAACGAGCAATAATACACCTATCCGAAACCGAAAACCCATGACCATAAATCAATGTAAAGTGCAACACTTGTTTGTAGCGCCGCTAATTCTGGAAATCACTCTGTTCCCGACATCCGACAAGATATGTATTTACTGACAAAAGGTTTTCCTTGTGCTAATTAGGATACTCAAATTAAAGAGTCCCAACAACAACAAAGAGCTAGAATTCTACCTGGAGCTCAGTGTTTTAACGTAAGTGGTTGAGGTCCAAAAAAGTGATAAGAATTAAGAGCGTAAATTAAACGAAGAAAATGTTTTGTTTTTTGGATTTCTTTTATTCCTTATTTTAATGGGCTGTTCGTTCGGGTTTCAAATTAGTGCAGCATACTGTATCGATTCGGCTTTCAAATGACCATAAATCATAAGAATCATGAAAGTAAATCATCAGGTTTCCTATGTAGTCATTTACGACAAAGTTAAATCAAACAAACTTTTTTTGATAATGATTTCATAAATTTCATTTTTTGACGTATGCCATTTCTAAGATTTCACCAAAAAGTGACTTGTGGTGCTGCCAGATTTTAAAAAAAGAGGAAACGATTCTACAATAGTTGCACCAGACGTGTGTGAAAAATTTACTCCACCAAGGACCAAATTTCGATTTGTTTAACTAATTTGACAGCGCCACCCTGTGTGGAATGCAATTCAATTTCCTAAAACGAAAGGAAATTGAATCTGAGATGCCAATCGGCGGTCGCTACGGTGTTTATTTTTACCACACAAAAAGAGGGATTCCTCAATTGACCATTTAAAATCGATTTGAAACTTTTAGCGCCGGAATTTGTACACGGCACAGGTAGAGAGAAGGTGGATTGTTTTTCTTTGAGTTTTTTTTTTTTTTTCTTTTGATTCTTTAGCTCCATCATGGTCATCAGATACTAAAACCGGCTTATCCCAATGTTGTCTTTGTTCTTTTGTTTTTCTTTTATATGACTCACTCAAAAAGGAGTACACGGCACCGATACGGATATACCGAAGTATACTAAAGAAGAGGGTTAATTTCTTTTAGCTGTTATTGTCCACGTTGTTGTTGATGTTGTTGTTGTTTTGTTTTTGTATGCGCAGGTTAATTTGTCTGGACCTTGTGCTATCCCGCTGGACCTGCTGTGTTATATTCCCAGGAATACACAAATATATTTGTATGTTAACGAGTGTATTGGCTACTATTATCAATATACGAAACCTTTCAGGAAAAAAAAACCTATTTAACTACCTTCTACTCGTACCTACCTAATTTATATAGATGACTTAACAAGGTTCTTATTTAGATGTTTCTGACGTGAGTGTGTTTTTTGTTCTTGTATTTTTTTTTCTTATATAGACCACCATGTATCTGAGGTCCGTCATGAACATGGGCGCCGATTGTGGTTCGACGTTTCTGAAGTACCAAGTCATAATTACTTAATGATGGCTGAATTGAGGATATACCAAAAACCAAGCCAAAGTAAAGTGGCAGGAAGTGGAAAGGAATTCACGATTGCAGTTTATGCGATTGTACATGCCGACGGTGAAAAAGAACTGGAGATGCTGTCGTCATTAAATACCACAGCAGACTATCAGGGATGGCTGGAGCTGAATGTTACTGAAGGACTTGCCAAATGGTTGGCGAACTCAAAGGAGAATAGGGGGATTTACATTGGTGCACATGAGGTGAACACACCGGACCGTGAGGTCCGACTGGATGATATCGGTTTGGTGCATCAAAGGGGTGACGATCAGTTCCAACCATTCATGATCGGCTTCTTTCGCGGACCAGAGGTTAGTTTAGTTATTAAGAAGATATAAATCTGATCTGGACTCTGGAGTCTGCAAAATGCTTGTTTATTTGACTTTAATGTTTCTCAATGAATGGAAGCAGAAGACAGGTTGGTAATAAAATACCTTTAGAACATGCAAATCAATTAAATTGCGAGGATTGTAGTTCTTTTTTTTTTATTGTTAAGTAGAATACATTCCAATTTGAGAAATAAAATTACGAAAGGATGTATAGTTTAAGGTTGAGTATACATATAGTACCTACACGTCTCAGATGCTTTTTCCATGCTTTTTGTTGTGATAATTGTGGTAACTTACATACATCAGTTTATGTGTTTTGTTTTTCTTTTGTTTCTTACAAAAAGTTAATAGCTTTTCGGTACTAAAGTTGAATAATAGTTTTTCCCAGGAAAAATCAGTTATAATGACCATTATATGTCAGATGATAGGGAACATAAGATTTTTGCTAAGACTGACCAACTTTAATTTATATTTCAATTATAAGGAGAGGACCTAGTGCCCGGTGAATATTTTTACTCATTTTGTCAAGATCAATCTTTTGAAGAGCTTGCAAAATATCAGAGGGCGTTTTCTTTGTTAAACCTGAGTAGTAAATTTTTTAATTCAAGTCTGCATCGAATTTTCATTAGTAAAATCTGTTTTCCGACGAGGCTGTCGTGTGAAGCTTCTAAGACTAAATGCTCAAAGCAACTGATATTGTCATCTTGTATCTTGTTCATATAGTATATTACTTCCTGATACTCATTGTATGCATCATCTGCCCTGATACTTAATACCATCGCTATAAAGCTCAAGATGTTAAATTCTTTCATAAGCAACCTTGGAGCTGGTGATTTGTTTAAATTTTGGGATTTTGTCACCAATCTGGAGACGGGAAAAGCAAAATTGTTGCACCTGACATTGATATAAAATATATGCATTTGGAATTAGTGAATTTATATCTACTTTAATTGTAAGTAATCACTTCTTTAACTCGAGTGGGTCCATACAGTTTCAACTCTAATAAAAACATTATGTGATGGTGTCCACCAGGGCTCCGTTTTCTCTCCAACAATATTCCTAATTGTCATTAATTATCTTTGCTCTGCTATCTGATACTTCTAATTTATAATTTTCTCTTGCTCATGACCGTACAAGTTGTTTCTTGTATTTACTTCCGGGCTCACACTTCCTTAAGTAGCGTAAGAAATTCTTTCATCTGATCTGTCCTAAGCATTCAATTTCTTCTCGATTACTTACATTTGTTTGATTGCTCCTAAAACAAATACAAAACGTGTGCTAAAACTTATCTGTAAGTGATCTAAAAATATGTTTCCGAAGGTAATTGACACCCTTCCACAGTGACAAAAGGTCTCTCGCCATATGTAGTCTGATCTAATTGTTACTAGAATTCCAGATATGCAAACATGAGTCCGAAATGGTTTTAAACTAATCTTTTCTTACAGGTTGACCATTCAGCAGCTGAAGTTAATCCGATACTTTTCGATGTCCCCGAGCTGGAGGATTTTATTCAGTCATTAGTTCAAAATTCTGTTCTTCTTTCTGCTGGTCCGGAATTCACTTATTGCGATTTACATTCTTAATATTCCGATTTACATTCTTAACACCGGCTCTCCTCAAGAGCGTACCAATTCCACGGTTGTTACGACTACCTCCTTATATTGCTCAACTGGTTTGGTATACCATTTTTTGTTTTTCCTATATATAATACGAGTAGTTGAGCCCCGAATTTTTCAGGATAATAATCACTGGCAACAAGTGTTCTACGTACACATGCGCATATCCAGGACGCTGGATGCTAAACTTGAATCGTAGGGCAATTCGTTCGATTTATCAATAAAATTTTGTACACAGATTAGACGGACCTACCTACCATTTTTCGTCGGCTTCGAGTGGAATTAGAGAAAGACCCTTTATCACACGAAGAAATTTAGACTTTTTGAGATTTCCTATGTCATACTAAAAGGACGATGTCGTCAGGCATAATTATGATTTTTTTACAATTATAATTTTAAATTTTCACAAACATCTGGAGATGACATCGCAAGAAGCAGCCAAGACTGTTAAAGGAATTTCAAAGGCAACCATCTATCTATCTGTCTAAGTTCTACATAGTTTGGTTGAGCCACTCAAGTGTGGCTATTTCAATGTATAAGTAATTTTTCCAAGAATTATGTGTGTTCAAGATACATTTCGAGTATAGTCCACCTTAGAAAAAGCCGTTAAATACAAATAGAAAATCTATTACACTGAGTTCGGTTCATTTACAGAAACTTTCCCATAGTGTATCGATAATGCTTTCTATGTAGCGCTTTTTTTCAATTATCAATAATTTTGGAATTTCGTTCAACGTTCAAGACCCAGGAGCTTCAAAATTATATGTAAGCACCTTCACTTTTCTAAATCTTTATTCGCAACTAAGATAGTTGTCGCTTTTTCCGTTTCTTTTTGGCAAATTTTGTTTTCTAACTCAAGACTCAATGAACTAAGTTGATGCTTGAAAGGCATACCTTAAATCCTTTATTAACATTTTTTTCATGTTCCACCACCAAGTTTCCTCATTACTTACATAAGTTTTTATGTGGATTCGGCCTTTCTAAGCACCGCGCAGAGTTCTTACATTATTTCTACATCTTTATTCGAAATCGTTTCACATTATATCCCTCACAAGGTATATAAGAGTCCAGATCAATACTTTCATTGCTGATTTTGGTGGTGTCCACATTGTTCCAGCAATGTAAACACGGTGGCCGATGCAATTTATATGATGGCCTTTTTTGTTGCGATCGGTTCGGTTAATGTTAAGGCGCTATCTTATGCCCGTGCTGTATGTACTTCAAAGGCTGTGTGTTATATAAGTGATACGACTCTAATGAATTTACTGTAATTCCAGATGCCTCATTTTCTAAGTTATCAGTGTTCAGTCAGCAGTTTCTGTCCTCGGCGGAACTAACTCTCTGCTTCCTTAGAAAGGTGGCTGCTTCTCAAGATTTTGGATGTAGCTGCCAAGCCAGCTGTATGAATGCTCAGTATTACGTATCTCACAGCATTCTAAAATTCTTCACAGAATTCCTTTCAGGGTGGCGTATTAAGGAATTTATGCATTTGTTAGTTTTTTCACTTTTGATAAGTTGTTGCGGTATCATGGCGCATTACGTCTTTCTTTAGATGAAAGTTTAATTTTTAGATGTTGATTTGAGTCCCATTTCGGTAAATACTGCTCGAAGTATAACATCGTTTAATGTAGTATTAAAGGATGCACCAGATCAGATTATATTGATAGGAGCATTGTTTTTAATTTTTTTTTTTAATATTCATTGCTATATAATCCAGGTTATAAAAACAACACAACGACATACGCGAAGAAAACGAAACGTAGGTCAATCGAGACGAAGTAGAAAAAGTGAAATGCACCCCTTGCTGGAACATCACCATTCTGGCGAAAGCATGAAAAGTTGCCAAATGCAAACACTTTACATAGATTTTAAAGATCTTGAGTGGCATGTAATTTAATTAATTTTTTTATTATAAATTATTTAAATTTTTCTAATAATAAATAATTTTTGTTGATTTCTTTTTTGTAGGACTGGATAATTGCACCAGATGGTTATGGTGCTTACTACTGTAGTGGAGAATGTAATTTTCCATTGACAGCACACATGAATGCAACAAATCATGCAATTGTACAAACGTTGGTGCATCTGTTAGAACCCAAAAAAGTTCCAAAGCCATGTTGTGCGCCCTCTATGTTGGGTGCCCTTCGAGTACTATATCACATAAATGATGCAAATGTAAATTTGAAAAAATACAAAAATATGATTGTAAAAAGTTGTGGTTGCCATTGATTTATTTTTATTAATATTATTATTTTTAATTTTATTTTTATTTGTTTTTAAGCCCCAGTATAAGTTAATTAATAAAATCATTTTTTATATGTAATTTTATTTTTTGTACAATTGCATTTAGAGTTTTTTTTATTATAGCATTAAGTTATAGACAGATTTCAGAGAAAAAAAATGTTTCACAATCAAGCTTTTTGATATTTTGTGCTTCTAAAGGAATATCCAATAGTTTGTCTAAATTTCGTTATATTTGTGTGCAAAAGATACTTCCTACCTCGAGTTCGCCTTGAATTCTAACACAACCGATAAATTGGTGCACATATGGAAGAGGTATTTGGTCGTAAAACTATGTTGATATTACAGAAATTGTCAGGTAAGAAACGAAAAGCTGGTTCCTAGCCCAAAATAGCAACTAGCTAAGAAGTAATCGGACAAAAAGAAAGAATGGAACAATCAAGTGCCAAGCAACAGCCGCCTCCGCCAACCAACTCCATGGGGCTTGCGAATTAAGGCTAATTACAAAATTTTCTTGAACACATTGCTACGATTCGAGTATGGGACAAAAATACAGCTACCTTTTAGTACCCTTAGATAGAGGAATACACGTTTCATGGTCAAAAGTTGATGTTGACAATGATTTACAACTTTTGATTCTGTCAATATCAAAGGGTGAGGTAACTAAAGTTAAGCACGGTCTTAATTTTGTTATGCTTACTTTCGATTCGACTGATAATCTATTTAGACTGAATTTATGAAGCAGAAGGAATCCTCCATATAGCCGTCCAAATTAATCATTGAACCTGGGCCTCAACTAACAACCCTCTCCAGTTACGTCAGTCTTTAGCTAACTGCCTACAATTGCACACTCCAAGTCGGTGGAGATTCTCTTCTACTTGTGGGTGCCACCTAAGGTGATTTGTCCATTCGGGTTATATTCGAAGACTCTGCGGGCCGAAGAATTGGTATCCATTCGCTTTATACTCGTATGTAACATATGTCCTAGCCATCTGTACAGCTCCTATAGTTAGTCATTGAATATTCTCCTCCAAAGCCCGTCACCGCCAACCGAAACGGAAAATTTTTCGAATGATTTCTCTCTCGAACGACTCATCTGCCTTCGATAGAGTTCATGCTTCAGGGCAAAATAAATAAATAAATAAATAAATAAAATAGGACCGGGATGATCAAGGTTTTTTATAGAATCTCCTTAGTGTTTCGGGATAAAGTCTTACAACTCAATTGCCTCCTTAGCCCAAAGAAACAACGATTGGCAAGAGTGATTCTTTGTTTAATTTCTGTTGAGGTTTTGTTGGCAGAATTTATAGCAGAACCAAGGTAAATAAAGTCCCTTATTACCTCGAAATTATAGCTATATACTGTGACGTTATGTCCATATCATACCATACATACGTACTTGGTTTTGTCCTCATTTACCGCTAAATCAATTTTGGCACCTTAGGTTTAAATACTAGCCAACACACCGATGACAGCCCGCTGTGTTCTCTAGATTATGTATTATAGATATCATCGGCGTACGCTAGTAGTTGCGTGTGAGTTCCGCACAATTCTTTCAAGTATGATGCCTAAAACTTTGTTTGACATCAAAGGTCTCGGTTAAGTCGTTACCGACCTTGTTGGAGCAGCGCGCATCCTCAATCGTCATTCTGCATAGGCGCATGAGCTTGGCAGGGATGCCAAAACTAGGCATGGATCTATATAGCTCGTCTCGTTTCGATGAAAAGATGGTGGGTATAGATTTGGACTTCTTGAGTGTTTTCCAGGATCTGCAGGAGTGTGAAGATTTGGTCGATTGTGGACTTTCCAGGTCTGAAATCTCACTGATAGGTTTCGGCTGTTGACGAAGAGATTCATAGGTGCCCACAATAAAGCAGATAAGATTTTGTATGTGATGTTGAGGAGACTGATACGTCCATAGCTGTCCCATTTGGGATGGTCTCTTTCTTGTTTATCGGGCAAACGATACTGAGATTCCATTCATCAGGCATATACTCATACGTACACCTTCTGTCCAGATCTGAGAAATGAGTTTTTTATGTGCTCTCCTAAAAGTCTACTATAAGGTTTGCTTCTTCATTTATACAGGCTTCTGTCCGGATCGTATTGCCTTGACATCTTCTCTTTACCTGTTGGTAAAACTTCCGCAAGTTATTTCTGGAGTACAAATTCTCAATATCTTCGATCGGGTGCTCTATTTTCTTTTTCTGGAGAAGCCGTTGTTTTTCGCGTCTCTTCTGCTAATAACGCTTACGAGCCGTTCCAGTCCTTCGTTGCAACACCGCTTTGTACGCTTCATGTTTAGCTACTTGTGCTTGCCGCCATTCTTCATCAAACCAGGGATTCACCCGACTGAAACCCGGCACAACAGTCGCGGCGTCTTTGATGGCACATTAGCAGCGTTGTCACTGGTCTTCGGTACTTAATGCTGGCGATATAGGAGTTGAAATTCTGGCGGTCTGTTGTGATTGCAGTTTTTTTTCGTTATAGTATATCTTCATACAGTAGCTCTTCTTTGTTGTGGCGCTTGGGAAACCCCCATTCACATCTTGGCTGTAACAAGGTGGTGATTTGAGTCAATGCCCGAAACGTTCGGACGTTCGAACGTCCAGAATATTAGAGTCATGCCTTACGTCCATCGCAATGTGATCAATTTGATTTAGCGTTTCATGATCCAGAGACCGCCATGTCCCCTTGTGTATATTGAGATGAGGAAAGCTTGTGCTTGCTATAGTGATTTCAGGTCCCACTCCAGAGTTAATAAGCCTAAGTCCGTTGCCAGACTTGGTATCGTGTACCTAGGCTATGCCTATCAATTGTCCTACCAAATATGTCCTCCTTTCTTATTCTCCTTTCCTACTTCGGACATTGGTCATATGGTATGCCTTGTCGATGAGCGTCGTCTTTGTCTTCCGTGGGGGCATGGGCGCATATTAGGCTTATGTTAGGCTCTTCTCGAAAACGTCACTTGATCGTCATTTTGATCGTCAATTTGATCGCCATTGCAGCATTTAAGGGTTACAAACTTTATTTGATATCGTTAATCTTTGTCATCTGCATGATTTTCTTCTTGCAATCGCATTTGACGCTTTCAAATAAAGCAAAATGGAGCCCTTAAAAAAAGTTATTGAGAAAATTGTGTGAGAAAAATATTAGTGAAATAATAACAGTTTGTCGAAACAGACTAATAAAGCAAAATAAGTTATTGCTAAAACTGATAAAAATAATGTTTAGTTAAAATAAATAAATATAATCGATATTTATATGCTTACTGTTCACGAAATAGAAATTCGCCTGAGTAATCTGATTCAGAGAAATCTTTGAATGCATGCTATTGCGCGGCGCAAATTTCTGGCTGCTTTCTTGCACCGCATACGACGTTTATGAACATCTGCCCTGCAAACACTGCATTATCGAAGTTGCTGCAAACGCAGTGTGATTTATAATGTCGTTTCCGAACAAATGACTTTTAAAGCTTGCGTTTTCGAAAACGGCCTTAGCGAATTTAGCCATGATGCGGATTGTCACTTCTTGCCTAAGTCTGCCGCATATAGCAAATTCGCATCCGAATAAGCTCAGTTTCTTCTCCCTATGTTACATATAAAGCAATCATCACAGTATGCCATATATCACAGTTTTTCATCTTCCTTTTGACCGGTCCATCCCATCGCACTTTATGGATGCGTGATAGCAGTCAAGATCCTCTGCTTTATAATTGTACGGCTGCAGGCGGCCTGTTAAAGGTTCGAACATTCCTCGTGCTGATCTGAAGGTCATTGTCCTTTAAACGTTTGCAAAGGTCGTCAACAGTGAGTCCACTTTTATCCAGGGCCATTAGTTGGTACGTCACATCTTTTTAATATCTTCCGTATTGGATTGTGAGCCTTATAACAGTGTAGGCCAGTATAATGCCACTGGCCGAGCATGGCCTTGTCATTTAGTTACCGGAGACCAGCACTAGCAGTTGAGGCAAGCACTTCACTAAGCTCAATTCAAGTTATAGGACAGTCAGCAGTTTCCCGACCAATCAAAATGAAATAAAACACAAATCTACTTATCATTTTGAAAAATAACAAATAAGAGATCCAAAGGCAAAAGTATTCTACGTTTGAATTTTCCATCTAACTAAATTCAAACACTATTATTTTTCCAATTTTACTCCTGTCTTATGATATAATAAAAACTTATCTAAGACCAGTTTAGCAATTAAAAGACAAAACAAAAAAAAAAAAAAAAACAGAAAAATAATTATATCTTCTCTATGCAGATACTATTCATAGCTAAAGGAATGCCGACTAGATCAGTTCTACTTAAACGTTAATTATAAAAATAACTCTCGTAATTGATTTAAAAATAACACCAACCCTCTGTACAACCTAGTTAAAAAAAAAAAAAATAAATTAAATAATAATAATAAAAAAGACATCAACAACAAAAATAAAGAGAGGAAAAAATGGCAAAATAAACAAGTTGCCGTATAGAAGAGGTTCGAAAGATTTAAGTACACAATCTTGGCAATCAATTAAGATACCAGCAACCAACTAAGCTATACAGGGAGAGAGAGAGTACGACAACGAGTACGAGTACGAGTACGAGCACTCGTATAATCACATCTTGCAAAACAGTTACCAATCATACAAGAGGAACAACAACATTAACTAAAAAAGGTATAAGTACGAGTATTCGTATCTGGTAGCTGATATCTGGTATCTGGTATCTGGTATCTGGTATCTGGTAGCTGCTGATCATACCCGTAGCTCGTTCTTAGCTGCGTATCTTAGTATCTGAGTACTCGTATATGAGTATCAGAGTATCTAACTAAGCCTGGCTCAAAGAGATGAACACACAAAACTCCTTTGGCTTGAGAACAAGTTAAGAGTTTCAGAACAGTCGATCTTGTCGTTGTTGATCTTGTGTAGATCGTTTTGGCTTGGTTGGTTGGATGTGCACTAATTCTCTTGTTCTCTTTGCGATCTTTCAAAGTTTTTAAGTACAGATTCAGTATCACTAGTGGTAGATAGGTCCAACAGTGACCAGTCACCGGTTGTTTCCATTATGGACAACTGCCGGGGCGGTAGTGTTGTGGAATTGGAATATGAAGGAAAAAATGTAGCTATCAAGTCGGGTTGCTCGATGATTCTCTCTACTGAGTGGAGGCGATGACTACCGACTATATGACAACGACGGCGACTAAGACGACTAAAACGACAACAACAACAACAACAACAACAACAACAACAACACCAACGATAACGACAACGAAAACGACGACGATGAAGGCGACAGAAATAAGATACTTGCCCATATATTTCAGAGAGATGCTGCCAAGGAAAGCAAAAGCGCAAGACAAGTTAGATTAGTTTTTTCAGTCATTTCTGGAAATTCATCGGATGCACTTCTGGGGCTGTAAATCACTCACGACTACGATCAAGATCGGGACGACGTACTACGGACATTATCTCAACTGCTATTTGTTTTTTCACTCTTGCGAAAACTTATGAATACGACTACGAATACGAATGCGAATACGAATACTCATATATCGTATCGAGGGGGATTGGATTGGATTGGATTGGATCGCTGGATTGTTGGATTGTTGGATTGTTGGATCGGTGGCAGTGATTGCGGTGATCGGATCGGATCGGATCGGGAATTAAATTGAATCGATGTAGTGTAGATACTAGTACGAGTATAAGATACGTGATACGCATATTTTAGTCGTAATTTTGAATCAGCAGAACTAGCACCAACCACCAGGCCAGCCAGTCAGCCTAGCCACCATCAGCTCTACGAGTAGTGTCGTTCTAGTTGTCGATGTTGATGTTGATGTTGATGTTAATGTTAAATGTTAAATCCGAATGTTGAGTCGATGTTGTTTACCATGTAAATACCTGGTGTACTTAGAGAGTTTTGAAAAAGAAAATAGGAAATCATCTACTCGTATTTATCCGTGTACATACTCGTACACATAAATATGTTGCTTGTGCCTCTGACAATTGATATGACGATGAGTATCTGACCGATCAATATCTATTCGTTTATTAGTTGGTGGTGTCTTGTCTTATTGTGTTTTAGTTTAAATTATTTCATAAATTTACCTAATTGATAGTTTGTCAATTATTGATGTTGTCGCTGTCGTTTTCGTTGGCGTTGTCGTTGTCGTTGTCGTTGTCGTTGTCGTTGCCGTTGTCATTGTCGTTGTCGTTTTCATCGCTGTCATCGTCTTTATCGTTGTTGTCGGTTGGATTGCTCTGCTATTTGCATTTGCGGCTTTAAAGTAACGTTTTAATGGAGCCAATAAAATCAAACAACTCTCGAATCGAAAGTATAAACACCGACAATAAATACTCGTGTCTATATAAACAACCTGCTAACAATGGAATTTTAAGAATCTGTGATTTTGTTTGTTTAATCAGTCACTAGTAGAAGAATTATAACGATTTTTATTATTATTATAATTTTTTTTTTTTTTAATATTTTTATAATTTAATTTTTAATAATATTATTATTTTTTTTTATATATTTAATTGTGTTGTGCTGTGTGGAAACAGTGATCGGAGAGTTTTTTAAAAAGAAAAAGAAGAAGAAGAAGAAGAAAAAAAATAATAAAAAATGCGGTCGAGGTGTTTAAAAATATACGCGCCATCAAGTGGCAACAATTGCTTAATGTATTTTGTTATGATTGTGATTATTTTATTTGTAAACGTTACAATATTATTAGCTAGTCAATCGGGTATTTATATCGATAATGGAGTCGATCAGACCATAATGCATCGGGTTTTAGATGATACAGATCGTGTGAGTGTCGAAGATGAGATATTGGAATTTCTTGGATTAC
Source organism: Volucella zonaria (assembly GCA_963966105.1). NCBI lineage: Eukaryota > Metazoa > Arthropoda > Insecta > Diptera > Syrphidae > Volucella > Volucella zonaria. The sequence continues at coordinate 158,231,646 of OZ014532.1, read as the reverse complement.
CAGAAAGACCAAGGAGGCGACATACACATCTATCGCTGAGGTAAGACTAAGAGTTCATATTTCAATTAAAATTGCTGCCTGTTGAGTGATTTCATCGAAGAAAAGTCAAACAGACAGATAGTCTGGCGAAATCTTCATTGTCGTTTCAGTTTGTATTTTTTTCTTTTTCTTTTTATTTTTTTTTTTGTGGAATAAACCTCTTTTATTTGTTGTTGTATTTTGTGGCTCTTCAAAGTCGTTCCGTTTGGAGTGTGTTACACAAGTTTCTTCTCATTTTTTCGTCGTGGTGTGTGCTGTTTTTTTTTTTTATTATTTTTTCTTAATTTTTTTTCATCTCTCACATAAACGATTATTAATATTCAAAAACCACTTCTAGCCACAATCTTGATAAACTCGTTTTTATTCAAATGCGCGGGGAGAGGTGGGAATTAAAAAGGATAGAGGCGAAGGCAAAAAATAACACCGCACGCGGCTCCACTTTGTCTACGAATCATATTATTAATACAAGAGAGAGATATAAAACAATTTGTTTTCTGATATCTTGTCTATTTTTTTTAAATATTTTTACTTTAAGTTTTTTTTTGTTTCATTTTTTTGTATTATTATTTTTTGAGAGAGTAAGATTTATGTTTTACTAGTGATGGAATTGATTAGGAATGCCAAATGTGTTAAGTAATTTGTTTATTAATTTATTAATTTTTATTTTTTATTTTTTTTTTTTTAAGTCACCGTCTTATGTGATGTGACAGTAAGAATGCCTTTAGCTTAATGTCAGACATTTATTTATGTAAAAGCTGCGGTTAATTATGAATTTATTGAATTACTTATTTCGACGGCACACGATGGAAATGAGTTTGAGATTGTTCTCGCCTGAGGTGTGTCTTGGAGTTGGTGTATCTATCGTCTGTTTTGTTGATCGGCTAATATGTATCTGGCCAGATCCGGAATGCAAAGAAGGGTGAAGCGTGTCAGGCATTCTATTTCTAGGTCATAGTGGTGTATACACCCACTTGTTATTGTCACATGGTTGCATGGTTTTGTTGTACTCGTATGTTGCCTTTTTTGATGTCGACACTCCATTCCCAAATGATATTGCCATTTTTGGCTGACGTGGGCACACTGGGTTGGTAATGCTTTCCATTTTTCCTTTTTTTTTTTGAAATCTTAATAAGAGGCGAAGGAATTCGATTTCAAATATTTTGCTACACGGTGGCATGAGTTTTTGAGATGTTTTATTATTTTTTTTGGGAGAAACAACTGAGTTATGAGGCGATTTGTGATAATCGGGTCATTGGCTTTGGGACGGGGTCGTACTTTGTCAATTTTTTTACTTTTACTTAATCGCACGCATATGAAAAATGAGAACGCGTTATTTTAGTTTATTTTATTTTTGATTATGTATTTATTCTTTTTCTGATTTAAGAATATTAAAATGAACTGACTTACGGATGGGCATTTCTGTTGATACTATGAGAGATAAAAGCACTTATAGGCGTTTGGGATTAGCTACTGATTGATCTCAAATTCCGATTCTGACCCTATATTTTGACTTGTGAAGGTTTTATGGTTTAATTCTAGGCCAATGACTACAATATTCGAAGTAAAATATAAGAAGTACGCGTATCTGCGGGTATTTCCACACTAAAAAGCGATATTCGGAAAAAAAAATGTTGAACCTGAGAAAATCAGTTTTGACTTTTTGAACCAAGGTCATTGAAAAATCCGGTTCAAAAAGCAATAGAGGCTGAAGATGTAACCGTGGTTCGTAGAAGGGGCAGAATCCAAGATATAAAGTTTTGACTTATCCATAATTTTCACCAAATCAGTCCCTAGCCGATTATCACCCTTTCAAAAGTTAAGGCAATCACCTTCAAGATATGTAGTTTATAAGCCCAGACCCATCAAACAGGACTCTGAAAACTTTTTGAGCCAAAAGGATAAGAACTTCATTAAAAAAAAAATCTTTAAAAATAGTAGCATTAGACGTAATTCTATCCGTTACATACTCGTATTGTCAAGAAGAAAAAGAAGACCCAAATATTCAGTACTGACCGTTTCATTGGAAAATTATTTCTTTGTCAGAACAAAGTGTTTAAAGGTGTTTTAAAATTTTTCGACTGATGCGATAATGTAGAATAATATAAACAACCTGAAAGTCGTTAGTAATTGTGGTCCATATCTTTCGGAGAGACCAAACTTACAATTCAGAATCCTAAAGACGTAAGATGGAACGTCTATAGCATTAGATCTTTAAGCTATATACAGACCATATATCTCAGATCTCTTCACTTCATCCCCAACAAATGCCATAGAAGTCTTTTCCATTGTTGTTCGCCAAAATAGCTTTTGTCTTTAAGTTGTTTGCACTGGATCCTGTATATATTTACTATGCTCGTATTGAAATATGAGGATTTTACACTGTTTTCCTATAGTGACTTAGTAGGTGGTCTAGGGGTGGCCGTGGTGTAGTGGTACTAGCAATCGCTTCTCACTCGGAAGGTCAGGGTTCGAATCCTAGCCACAGCAAGTTTTCATTTGTGCAATTGGAACTCAGTCAGAAAAATCTGCGTGTGAAGGCATAACACTGACATGTAGATTTGGCTGTTTCAGGGGTTTCAAGCACAAAACAACCGTTAAAATTCACAACCTCACATTCCGAGAGAAGAAAAATCTCTCCGTCCTATTCGGACTCCCACCCTTTGAGAGTCAATATCGAAACCAAACTCACCAGAGTTTCAAACCACTACATCACAAACTTTCCTTTCTCCTCCTTCTATCTTTCCGCCCGCGCCCTGGCAACAGTAAAATGGTATCATAATCCCCTTAGGCGCGATTAAATTATAAAAAAAAAAAAAAGCGGTTAGTATTCGTATTGTCTCTGATATGGTCTGAAGGTCCGGTGTGTATCTGGAAATTGTGGGCTTTGACATGTTTTGAAACATGTCATTGTCACATGCATACTGAAAGAGAAATGCTATGATTTCGTTGTGTTTTACCAGTATGTGCAGTTGTAGGCCCTGAGCAAAACAGTTTTAGAAAATAAATGTCGTATAGTAAGCTAGAACGTCGGCGCAATGATAAGAGAAAGTTTCGAACTAGAAAACGTATTATGGCAACATACATAGAATCAATATAATATGCGTTCAAGAAACCAACTGGCAAAAATGCCGGAAAGAGAGTCCATTATCTGAACTTGCAAACGAAACTGTAAAAAATGGATTATTACGAAACGGAACGAAATAAGAACCGAGTTGCTGTCCTCTTAACACCTAACCTCTAAGATAAGACCATGAGTGTTTCAAAAATTGGCGACCGAAATTGAACTTGGAGTATTGTAAGCGCCTACAAAAGTAGGAAGAGAGCAATTGAAAAATGAATCATTTTGGCTAGACTTCGTACACTATTTATTAAACAAAAGCGAGATTTACATAATTACGTACTGCAAAGGTGGACACCAAATCCAACTAGATTAGCACATGCAAATCAAAACCAAATTTGGACTACACAATTTTTTATGAAAAAATCGCTTTAAAACCAATAAAATCCGACATCAGTCGATAAAATGCATTGGCGTATCAAAAATAAGTAAGAGGCCAGCTCTAAGTGGTCAATTTTCGGGAAATAAAAAAATCATAAACCAAGAGGAAGGACTAAGTGCGCAAGGTATACATATGTAGCAACATAGATAAAAATGTACTACAAAAAGGCCGGCCCCGCATGAATAGAAAAAAAACCTATTGGTGGAACGCCTTTCAGTCGTGAACTAGGTGTAATGGTATTCTGGACCCAATGAAGTGCGTCTTAAATTAGACTTTGAACGGTGCAGTAAAGAGGCGAAGAAAGCTGTGGTTAGAGCGTTTGCGATTGAAGTAGAGGCAATGTATCAGAAAAAGTGTTAAGTCGAAGCATTGGCGAACGATCTTATATTTTTATATTTGCGGCACAACGATTAAAAAACTCCCAAAAGATCTAATCGTTGAAATCTATTCAAGATAATTACACGGGATCAACCATAGCTGGAAAGAATATTTAATCGAGTTACTTAATGAAGGATTCCAGCGAAGCAATATTTGATCTGCTGTCGCTCACAAAGATAAAACCGTAGATTTTACCGAAGTAGCAACGACAATAAACAGAAGACCAGATGGCATTTCTTCTGAAAGCGTGAACTTTTTTGCTCCACTGCGGAAGTCCTGAGCCAACTATCAATCAAACAATTGATTAAACTCTTACGGTTGATGAATAAAACATTTATCCTAGTGTTTGGAAAGTAGCTGATGTGATAATGACTCTGAACCAGGTAAGGACCCTCACGAGGTATCCTCAAAGTTGTTTAAAAGATTGATTTTTAAGCATCTCAAGAAGCCAGAAACCTAATCCCAAGTCACCAGTCTGGATTTTGAATCAAGCCCGCAACAATAGAACAAGTACGCAGAATAACAACTGCAATCGAAAGAGCATTAGAAGTAAACAAAAGTGTTTTCTGCAATCTTCTTAGACATAGCACCGGCTTTCGATAAAGTATGGCATGAAGGTCTTCTCAAATAAATTAGTCTTATTCAACATCGCGTTTTTTTTCGTATAAAACATGTAAAACTGTTACTCTAGCTAGTGCAGATCAAAGTCGGAGTTCCTCAAGGAAGTGTCCTTGGGCCCCTGCAACCGACGACACGGTAATCTTAGGTGTGGGAGACACATAGTTAAATTCGACGCAGAAACTACAAGCTGCTACAGATCAAATTGTCAGGTGGGATCAAAGATTGCGAATAAAACTTAATTCGAGCAATTCTTTACATATTTGCTTCACAAATGGTATAGTACGATACATTATAATACGAACTACTCATTTGTCAAAAATCAGCTTTGGTCAAATGACGTGACCGCATCCCAGAAGCATAACCAGACAACTGCCAGAATTTGATTTTCGCGACCATTTCTCCAAGCCTAACAAAAAGATATATAAATTTGTTTTACTCAAATGACGTTTCAAAAACGTTCACAAGCTCTTAGACTATACTCCCCAATAGAAATATCTGGCACGACAATACCATAATATGCTAATACAGTGAAGTATTTAGGTATGATAATAAATGTCAAGCATCGATGGAAAGAGCATATTAATATCAAAAGGATAGAATTAGACATTAAATAGCGCACAATGGAAGGGTTTTTAGACAGGAAGTCAAAGCTATAAATTAATAACAAAAT